>CM077312.1:22242500-23492500 GCA_039655065.1 Glossophaga mutica | reverse complement strand
ACAGATTTCATCTTTTAAAATTATTTCCACCGAGGAGGAGAAGCTGGCACCTTGATGACTGTTGAAGAATAAACAAAACAAAATAACTCAGGCAACTGACATTGGCTGGGGACCAGTGCAAACTCTCCACTTCACTGGCCCCTGTCCATCTAGTGTTCCCTCTTAATTTATGTGTTGATTTATACCATGGACAGATTTATCTTCTTTTCCCCGGCTCACAGAGGGGTCTCTGTATCTGTGGAAATTTCCTTTTCTTGAGATGTTATAACCATGGCAATCTTTTTTAAAAATTATTATGTAAATGCTGAACACTGGCATATATAAATTATATGAGGGAAGATGTAAAGACATGTAATTAGATCACAACAAAGTAAATAGATGAGTTTTACATGTGGAATGTAAACTCAGCTGGCCCAAGTTTTATTTTACTTTGTTATTGAATCTATTGGGGTGATGTTAGTTAACAAGATTATACACATTTCAGGTGTACAATTCTATAATACTTCCTCTGTATATTACGTTCCATGTTGAACATGTGGTACAGTAACTATGGCATTCTTAATGGCTATGGGCTCCTGAGAGATTGGTCAGAACAGAAGATGCAAGCCAAACGTTAACAGGATTTCTAATATGAAAATACAGTTAGGAAGGTAGTGTAGCCATTGCTCAAATACATTCTGTCAATTGAGGTGTGTATGTGCATAGGTATTTGTGTGATTTACAGAAACCATACACGAAAATCATATCATTTAGTGTCATTGCCCAGATGTGCTCACATGTGGAGAAGGAATTTAGCAATACAAATATTTTCATCATTCATCATTTCAACAAATACATATTCATTAAATATTTATTGAGCACCTATGATGCACAAATTAGATGCTGTGGGAGCTATAAAGAAGAATTAGTCATAGACTCTTCTCTAAGCAGGGGCAGAGGGCAACCAAGGACTCAAAAATCTTATTTCCACATAGAAAGTAAAATATACCGCAAGGAGGCAAATTAAAAAAAAAAAAAACAAACCAAGGAGTCTGAAAGGAAGAAACTAACTCTGAGGGTACAGACTATGGAGGAGACACATCATGGAGGAAGTACTCTTTGAAATGGGCCAGACAGTCTGGACAGATTTCAATAGGGGCAGCTACTGGATAAATTTCCATTAAAGTACACTGCATGTACAACACTGTAGAAATAAGACAGTGAGGTGCATTGCCAAGCAGGTGGATTTGTCTGATTTGAGCAGAGCATAACTTCATGAGAGAGTCCTGAGAGACGAAGCCTGGGCTACAAGGGTTTAGAATAAATTACAACGGAGCTATTCAAAGGATCTGAGTGTGGAGATGACATGCCGTGAGATGTGAGCTGATTGTCTCATTTATTTTTGTACCCCTCAATATCCAGTAGAGACCGATGCACTCAGTGGATGTTCAGTAAAAAGATAATGTGTATAATTTGCATTTATTGAGCACTTACTGTGTGTCTTACCTTGTTCTAAATACTTTATATATAGAAGTTCATTTAATCCTCGCTGCAAACTGATGAACTGAGATGTAGCATTTAAGTTAAAAACTTAACTGAAGTCACATAGTTTTTGATAACAGAACAAGGACATAGGCCAAGTTCTTAACTGGATTTCTCTATTGCTTCTCAACAAATAAATATCTATTAAATAAATAAATGAAGAACTTAATACCCTGAAGAACAAAACATCATGCTGTTTTGTTTCATGATTAGATGACAGATGAAATTAGATACAACCCACTGGACTAAATCACAGTCCTAGTTGTTACATTCTAAATGACAGAAAACAGGAACTGTTGCTTTGGGTCTGATTCCTGCTTTCTTCAGGAGGATGTGGTGTTTTGTTTTGTTTTATTTTGTTATTGAGTTCTGCATGATGTGCAAAAATAGCTCCCAGGTGCTGGCAGGCAGCAGCCATCAAGAATTGATGGTCCATTGTCATGTTGTTGCACTGTGTGGCCCCTCGTGCTAGGCACAGGGCAGCTATGTGAAAGGCATGCAATCTGCAAATGACCTGTGTGGCGAGAAGGCAGGACAGAACCCTCAGGCATCTTTGAAGTATGTAAAATTGTCTCCTCTTCCGCATGCAGAATCAGAATGTTTCCTCACACCAGAATAATAAAGTTATTCTGCAATGGGTCCAGGGGTTGGGGAAGGGGCAGGACGACCCTGTAGAGTGACTTGTGGTTGGTTTACACTAGTCAGGGAAAGAGAAAGCAAATATCTTCTCCTTGTAATTGTAATCTTAGTAATTACACATCTTAATTGAAACACGTGAGTTCCAAATGTCATCTTTGTCTTCAAGGTTCATTTTTCTCTTCCCAAATACATAAATGCCTTAAACCTTTCCAGGAAGACATGGCCTTAGGGTTTCTGAAAAGGGGTATCCAGCCATGCATGGGAGTACTTATTAAGTGCTTATTGTGAACCATTCAGGTTCATTGTCATGGAACTAGAAGACCCTGACAGTGGGGAAGAGGGAAGAGAACATGAACTTTCACCACACCAAATCTTCCTCCAGCTCTTAGTGACTGAAAGGCAGTTGTCAAGGCTTTCGGTGCTCTAAGGCCATTTCTTCCTCTGTAACATGGAGAGAACCGTAGCATCTATAGGAGGGAGCGATAATGGGGTCAAAGGGCATGATATAAGAGAAATGTCTTGTAAACATTAAGTACTCAATGAATTTGTGTGTGTGTGCACGTGCGTGCTTCTAAACTGCGGTCACATGCATTTTAAGTTCAGATGTGGCTGAAAAGTTGTTTCTCTCACATTTCCTCACGCTGTCAGGACTTGGTACGATTCCAGGCACACCCTCTGTAGCAGCTTCATCCCTGTGATAAATTATCCTTTCTCAACTTTTAACAGAGTCAAAAGAGTGAGTAAGCTAACCCTCCCTCTATGCTAGCTTCATGTTTCTGGGTCCAGTGAAGAGGAAGAGAAGAGGATAACCATATAGGGGTAAGGACACCAGGGTCTTTAGGGAGTATTAACACAAAGTTTTGGAATTAATTCAGATTAAGATTGTATGAAATGGTGGCAAAGCAAGGCCATGAGTCCAGACACACATTCCTTCCATGTTTGTGTATTACTTTCCCATTTTCTCTGTAACAAAGTGCCATAAATGTAGTGGTTTAAACAGTCCTAATGTTTTGAAGGTCGGAAGTCTCACTGTACTAAAATCACAATGTAGGCAGAGCCACCAGTGTTTCTTCCGGTGGCTCTGGGGGAGAATCCGTTTACCTTTCCCAGCTTCTAGAGGCTGCGTACATCCCTTGGCTGGTAGTCTCCTTCCCTCTTCAAAGACACCCATCACATCAGCCTTTCATGATCATATCTTCTCTAATTCTTCTGCTTCTCCCCTTCCTTTATACGCATTCCTGTGATTACTGGGTGCTCACCCAGATTATCCAGGGTAATCTCATCCACAAAGTCCTTAACCTAATCACATCTACCTAGTGCAAAATCCATTTTGTAATCTAATACCCTGTAATTATATTATAGTATAATCTGTCTACAGATTCCAGAGAGAAAGTTGTTTTCTCTGCTGCCTCCTAACAAATAAATGTTTACTGAAGAAATAGATAGAGAAATTCTCTGAGAACCATTATCCTGTCTACTGCACTCTTTTGTTTTGTTTTCTGTGGTTTTCCTGCCCCCCCCCCCCCCCCCCCCCCCCCGATCCAGTATTGTCACTGGACCTCACTTTTCATTTTGTTTGTTTTCCATTTCCTCCCCCATGCTAGCCCACATTGTCATGGACTTCAGAGATATCATCCCAGCCTTTGAAATAACTCTCACCACGGGGCAAACATAGTCCCTTACCTAGTGAGGGAAATTCCCTGAGGGCAGTCGAGAGTGGACTTTGATAGGGTAGGTCTAATCACACATTTTTGCAGAGCTTTTTCCTCGTTTAGAACCCCACTGAGCTCTTCACACTGGCTTTCTAAAAGCAGCCCAAATTCAGGTAAACAGATTCTGAATTATTTATAACCTCCCCAAAGGACAGAGATAAGAGTGACCTTCTGTCCTTCCAGAATTTCAGCCTGTGTTAAACACTAGATTGAGTGCATTTGGGCTTAATAAACCGGAATACTTATGTTTCCATCACACATATTCCTATAACCATAGCCAAAGAAAAATGGTGCTGAAGACCAGACTTTTATTATCTTTTATTTTACCCTCTAAAATCTAATTGAGAGCATGGGAAGAAATGCCCACACAGAGCCAAATTTCATGTTCATTAACGTAATTGCACATTAGCTCCCTAGCCACCTCCTCCCTCTCCACAGAGAAAATGACCCTCTTCCTGTATTATCATCAATAATGACACAGTGACGGCCTGGCCGGGGCTGACCAGACTGTAACTGAGCTCTGGTTCCCTTGGGCAACAGGGTGATTTTTATTTACAGTGATAAGATGATCTTTACACTTGTTTCTCTTTGGACTGTACACGCACGGCTCTGTCCATAAGCCAAAACACCAACCGGCCACGTCTTTCTGCGCTGCACTTTACTTAGCTGACTGGGTGTCAGCATTAATTTCTTGGCTATGGGGAAGTTTCATCCCTCTTGCCCTAGGGATGTTTTTTTGACCTCTGCAGTCCTGTGATTGGGAGTGCTTTGGTCTTTTCTCATAAGCTCTAAACATTTTCTTTCTTTACCATTGTAATTATTATCTCCTGTGACATTTACAAGGACCGTTCTGCTGTAGCTCGAGCTATAAACAGGCAAGGAGCCTCGGCGACCCAGAATTCTTTTCTGCCTGAGCATATCAGTTAATAAATATGGGGGCTTTAGGCATGAATTTGTGATTTGAGCCCTGTGAATAAGTGCATCTTCAAAAGCAGTCTACCAACAATGCCTTTGTTTGTTGGACTCTTCAAGAACATTTGTGAAAAAATTACAGTCAAGTGCCATAATGTGAACGAACATTTCATTGTTCGATGACACAAGCACCCTCACACGCTTTTTTCTTAGCCTTGAGTAAAGGAGGTTCACGCAGTGGCTGGAGAAGAGTCGTTGCGGGGGTCAGTTTCAGGCACAGGGCAAGGGTGAGAACTCGGACTCTACTGAGCAGAGCCATCACTGACAAGTCATTCACTTATCTGGAACTCCGTTTCCCTGGTTTGCAAAAGAAATGTATCAGCCTAGCTCATCCCTCAGTTCTCCTGTAGCTCTGCTAGTCTAGATAAATAAATAACCACACATCACATTTCCATTTTTCCTAATTATTTTCTGAGGGAACGCGGCTCGCCTGTTAGAATTCAGCAGACTGCCCCTCTGTGCTTAGTTCTGCTGACCTCAGCGCTCACATATTTTCACTACCTAACTATAGATATAAGCAGCAGCAGCCAGAACCAGCAGGTGTTTGCCCTTGTCCACGGATAGATTTATTAAGGGGCACAGAGGTTTTGAATGGCAGCGACAGGAGAACACGGTTGGACTTCCGCAGAGTGCAATGACTGGCTAACCACTGGACAAATTTAATATTCTAAAGACATTTTGATTAAAAAGTGTCATCTTTGGAAAGTAAAACTTTGTTTTCAAGCAAGATAAGCACTATTTGTCCAGGGCAATACGGCTATCTGTTTTCAAAAGGCCACCGCATTTCCCTGTCACTGCTTTGGCTCTCCTAGATTCTCTTGAAGTTGAAACAGAAACTGGCCCTTGTCCTCTGCGGAGAGCTGGTATTCAAAGAGTTTTCTCTGTTCTTTGTCCCCTGCCTCTGAGCATTAATACTCGCTGCGTCTCCTGTTCCTCTGGCAATGTGTGTCCTGTCCTGCCCGAAGAGTTCCCACCCTGTCTATACTTTGGGTCAGGACTCCAAGAATTCTGTGCTCTCATTTATAGTGGGAGGATTGCACCATGCAATTCAAATCCTGTTGTTGTTTTTTTTAATTTCACTTTTTAAAGTGTATCTTCTCAATTAGATTAAAAGGCCACTGAGAACAGAAAACATGCTGCACTCATTCTACTTTGGAAATGATGTGATCAATGAATATTTATGGATGCCATATAACTTCTGCCATATGGGATGGTTAATTGCAGCTATGCATCAGTCATTCATTCTCAAAGTGGAGTCTCTGAACCAGAAATCAGCATCACCTGGGACCTTGTCAGAAATGCAAACTCTCAGGCCCCACCCCAGACTTAAGGAATCAGAGATCCCAGAGGTGTGACCCTGCTGTCTGTTTCGGGGACCCTCCCAGGTGAATGTGATGCACACTAATGGGTGAAGATCACTGTCTCAGGCCAATTTTTGAATCCTTGAAGATATAGGTAGTCTCTCACCACTAACCCAACCATACTAAAACTTTGTCACTCGGAGTGGAAATCAGCAATGAATTAAGTTGTGGTTTCATTAATTCATTCGTGATGGTGGTTTATTCACAAAGATAAAATGTTTGCCACCCAGACCCTCACCTGCCAGTACAAAGTACAAGGTACCCAGCAGACATCAGTATGGAAAAAAATTCATTGACTTTTATAAGTGAAAACATTGCTATTATTATTATTTTGCTGTAAGTTATTTTTTAGTCACTTCTGTTAAATGTGGTTAAAGCACCAAGGTCTGGCGCTATCCTGTGGATCAGTGCGTGGTCCTGGCACCGGTCCCACTGATTTACCTAGAGGGATGGATGTTGCCTGTTCCCTTTCTACTCCTGGGGTTTCCTCCCAACGAGGCATTCTGCGGAGAAGATATTGCGTGTGCTTGCCTGCAAAAAATCCCAATATATAATCAAACCCGTTGTAAAGAGAGTACTGGATTGTACAGATGCATCCCAAAGAGGGGCTGCACGTAGCATTTATTGCTTCATTTTATTTATTTATTTTTGCTTTTATTGTTTTAAAGTACAGATAACCTGGTTTCTGCCAGGAAACCTTTGCATATGTACTATTTTGGCCAGTGACCCAAGTAATGAATGTAGTTACAAACTAAGAAGGCCCCGAAAAGGTGAGGGTTTGGGTTTGTGTGTTGTTAGTGCATAGACAAATGTTATCACAGGAGACAGTGAAGAGAAAGATTTATTCTCCTAAAATACATCACCAAGATTCCTGAGAGTTAATTACTTACTACTTTTGAGAAATTATCACCGATCTGTCACTGGTTTACTGACAGTGATTTCCAGAGGCAGTGATTTTCTCTGGTAAACACCTGGAAGCAATCGCCTTCACCTGCTTACCTGTGATTCAGGTACATATAGGAGCATGCACACGATAGGAGTAGGAGTTTTCACTTGAAGTTATGCAGATACACAGGCAGGGTGAGGCATAGAATGCTCAAGAGATGTGAGAGGCTTCAAAGAAAAACCAGTGTAGTGAATCAACATGAAATGTTTAAGTACCTCTTCTCTACCCATCCCATGTCAGGCAGACAATAGACACATTCTTTCCTGTTGCTTTGGAAGCATATCATCTAAGTTGGGAGTTCTGACACAGGAGAAGTAGGAAAGGAGGGAGGAAGGGAGGCGGAGGGAAATGAAAGAGAAAAGAAAAGAAAACGAAAGGCAGCACCTGGTTATAGAGAGAGGATTGCATATAAGAATTTAGAGGAAGAAGAGTTTGTATAAGATGAATACACAAGTGAAAATTCCCAGAGACTTGAGTGGGCTCGAAAGGAAGAACAGAAGGCAAAGAACAGAAAGTGCTTCCTACCCAACATTGATTTCTCTTCTGGTTAGGACAGAAAATGAGAAAAGCAAATGCAGACCTCTTTATTTAAAGCATCCTGACTATTTAGTCTCTGTCAGTGAGCAGATAAATTATATCACTATTTATCCCCAATCTCACAGTGGCTTTCAATACTTCAGAAAGGACATTTTTACTGCAGTCAAATTAATCCAGTCCTTCTTAAAATATAATACATTTTTATTGATATACTTAAGGCATCTGTCAATCCCTGTGCAAACTGCCAAATCATCTGTTAAATTTAAAAATAGAGCTGAACACTTAAAACTCATCAGCCTGTAATGAATGTTTGAGCTTAGGTTTGAGGGGAAAAAATATGAGCAATGCAAGGCATAGGAACAGAGTTAACTAGACCTTTCCAATTTTGCGGAACTCAGACAGATTCTAGACATTTTATGGAATGGAAACCACCCACTTCTTTCCACCGGGGCACCATGACTGGCACATTATACAGTCAAAAAGAACGTCATGTTTCCTTGGTGAATCTAAAGTGAATAGAAATTGTCAATAAGAAACTAAAATTCTTTCTCAGACCGGTATGTGAAAATTAAGCAGAACTGGCTTTGTAAACCCAGAGGCATCAACAAAAGAATGCACAGAAGATCCAAGGCCCAGATTCTGGGGCCCAACCTTGATTAGTGGAGTAGCAAGGAAACAAAGCACATGCTACCCAGTGTCTTTCAGAAGTTCCTGGTCCACAATGTCAAGGAGCTTGAAGTGCTGCTGATGTGCCACAAATGTTACTGTGCTGAGATTGCTCACGTCTCCTAAAAGAACCACAAAGCCCTTGTGGAAAGAGCAGCCCAGCTGGCGATCAGAGTCAGCAATTCCCAATGCCAGGCTGCACAGCAAAGAAAGTTGATAGATTGTGGATATACTATATTTATGTTAATAACATTCAGCCAAAAAATGTTTTCTCTTCTATAGTGTTATGGGGCTGTAATAATTTATTTCAAAGGAGCAGATGTTTTAATATCTCCAAGATTCTTTGGAAAATAATTGAGCAAATTAGAGTTCTGGATGATCTACTATAAAATTTTAACTTGAACCCCACAAGTGAATCAATATTATGTTTCTTTCCCTTACCCCAATTCATTATGAAATTGCTCCTTTCTCATTATCTAGTAAATAAGATGACAAAAAGGTTAGTATTTTAACTTAGAGTCTTGGCTCATCAAAGACAATAAGTTTTATTACTTTAAAATCAATTACTAGTATCCAGGACATAGTTTATCTATTAAATTGACTAACATAGTTAGTAGATGTCTATTTTTGTGCAAATCAGGGAATCATTAGACACGCCCCCATCTTTATGGGACTTAAAATCTAGTGTTGGAAAGAAGAATGAGATATAGTACACTCCAAAACAAAATTCAGTAATAATTTAAGAGTTATAAGTCAAATTATATAATAAATTAAAGTTATATAATAATACTATAGTTTTTTTGTTTTTAAAAGAAGAATTTTGTATAAAGCTTTGAACATAGTATGTACTTATTAAACATGTGTTGAATGATAAACAATGCCAACAAAGATAATAGTACAGAGAATGTCAAGTTTTCCAAGTAAGCTAAAATGGTCCAGAAAGTCCTCATTAAGGAAAAATGACTACATTAAGAACATTTTTTGAGTAGGTCAAATTTAGAAAGACAAAGAGAGGTCAGAATGGACATCATAGATGAAAGAGAATAAGCAAGATATTAGACTTGCCTTGTTCAATACCATAGCCACTAGTCGCATGTAGCCAGTTTGTTCCCCACATTTCAAGTGCTTAGTAGCCACATGTGGCTAGTGGCAACCATATCAGACTGAGCAGATATAGAACATATCTAACATCATAGAATTTGCCATAGGACAGCACTGGCTGAGACCATTGAAAATATGCTTAGACTATTGAAAATGTGCATATGTTTGTGTGTAGAGAGGGTGGAAAGTTTGGCCATTTGACTCTCTGTGAATCTATTTCCTCATCTATAAAATGAGGAAGGATACAATATGAACCATGCCTCTCCTAGCTTTAAAATTCTGTGTCTGTGTCTCCATAGTGAAGTCAGTAGAGCAGCTGGTTTGTAAAGTATAGGAGGGTAGAAAAGAAATTTTAGAAAGAAACATGGAAAGATATTATAGAGGAGACTTAACAGGGCTTGTACCCGTCCTGTGGTGATGGTGAGCCATTAGCAGCCTTTGGAGAGGACATTAACGTAGTCAATATTGCTTTCACTTGCACTTTGAAATTTCCCTCTCATTCGTGTAACACTTTTATCCCTTTTCTCAGCTATCATTAGGAAATCACATCTCCTTCCTTTGAACAAGTATATGTTCCTAATTTCTAGATGTGTCAATTGAGTCTTCTGGGAAGCAGATCCTTAGATGGAGTCAGTAGTACAAATGATTACTGGGGAACCAACTCCTGTGAAAGATAAAAGAGCAAAGGGAAAAGACAGAATGAGGCAGGAGATGACACCTAAGAAAGAAAAGGGTAGAGGAAGCAGGATGGGGCAGGAAGAGCCTCAGATCCTGATACAGATCTGACAGATTCTCAGCTAACCTGAGAGGGGCCTCAGAGCAAAGATGGCCCATTAGAGGAGTTCTTCGCTGGACAGAAAGAGCTAAGCCCTAGGATCCCTGCTGGGTCCAGTCCTTGGCTGGGAACTACCCATCAGGAGTGTGGCATCGGTTCAAAAGCTGAGGCAGGTCCTGAAGACATTGAAGCTGCATGATGTCTGATAACTGTGCTTCTTGCACCTAAATTGCGAGTTCTGTCTTAAAGTGAGCTCTAAGCAGCACACCTCTATGGCTAACATACCAACTTGCAACTCCAACACTCCCACCACCTTTTTCCAATTTTGAAAACTCGAGTTTGGTTTTGGTTTTGGCTCACCCTCTCCCCAACCTCAGAACAGCATGGGACAAGGTGAGATTGAAAATAAGCTTGTTATTAGTAAAAGGATGTGACTTCAAAGAAAGAAAGAATACCATGGAGAATTCCTTTGCCTCTGGGTCCTAAGCCATTCTTGTTGAATTGTGTAAGCCAAAATTCTTACTCTCTGCTGCTTTCATCTCTGCTGGCAAATTCTAAACTGGATTGTTATAAAGAGCAAAAGGGACAGCACAGAAGTAAAAGTCTTTCAATTTATTTATAGAAGGCATAGGTCTACCTTATTCACATCTATGTTAATGAACCCTTCTATGTCCAGGAAAAAACAGAGCTGCCAAACACCTACCCCATGTAGGCTACTTCTTAGGTAACTGCAAATGTCTCTTTCAATTGTAAAGAAAAGAAAAATGACACAAATGCCCATCCCTAACATTAAGCAAAGAGTTGAGCCTGGGCAATTTAATACTATGCAGACTTCGGGCCTTTTAAACAATGTCCCAAAGGGAATTTATTCTTTTCAGAATAAATTTTAGCCCCTTGAAAAGAGGACTGCACTGAATAACAGAATTTCACCAAATGCTATTTTTCCCCCATATGGATGAAGCCATTAGTCCTAAATAGGCGTATAGTGGGTTGAAGATGCAAGTTCGGTTATACACGTAGAACACACATTTAAACTGAGGCTGGGTACGGGATGGATTCTGTCATGGTTCAATGCTCAAGACCAGTGGTTGCCAAACTATGATTCACAAACCAATAAAGCATCACTATCACCTTAAACTTGCTAACAAGTTCACATACTCCTCAGCCAGATATGCTGAATTGGTAACTCTTGGGATGAGGCCAGCAATCTGTGATTTAACAAGTCCTCCAAGTGATTCTGATGCTCAAGTTTGGGAGCCAGTGGTCTAGCTCAGGGTGATGCTGATTGAAATGCAACATCATCATAACTAAGGTCAGGTATCCTGGCTGGAGCCTTGAAGAAGCAAAGTTGGAATGGGGGTTGAAAGCCATAAAACCAGAGCTGAATTGAGGAAGCTGAAGTCATGATAATGAGGAACAGGTTTTATTTAAATTAAGGAATCAGCAAGGAAAAGACCAATAGACAGTTCAGTCTGTGTGATCTATATAAAGAGGAGTGATTCTGATTGATGACAAAATCTAACTGTGGTCTCAAAAATGTGTACTTACGTGAAGTAGACATGTGATTACAGTTACTAGCATTGTTATAGAAAGTTTCTACACATTTATGTATATGATGACGTACTGTGTACAGTGCTCTGTACCTTGCTTTTCTCACTAAATTTTAATGGTAGACATTTTTTTTAGAATTCTATATAGAACCACATCATTTCTTTAATGAGCTGTATAATATTGTGCTGTATATTTTTTTAAGTAATGGATATAATCAGTTGTAATGGTTGCCTTGGGAGGAGAATTGTGTGATTTTGGTAGGAAAGAGAGAGATTTCCTTAATATTGTGTATTGTTTTATAGGTTTTGAATTTCGTACCATGTGCATGCATTAGCCTATATTAATACCTGCATGGAATTATATTTCTGATAGACCATCATTTATGTGACAAGTCCCATATGTTAGGGCATTCAAGTTTAATCTTTTGCTATTATGATAATGTCACAAAATATTTTTGCACATGTATCATTTAGCACATGTGCTAGAATATCTGTAGAATAAACACCTAGGAATCCTATTCTGGCTTCAATGGAATGTATTTTTTTCTAACCGAATAATATTCCCAAACTGTCTTCCAACCATAATAGGATGAGAGAGTTTTTTCCTTACAATTATTAATATGCTGTTTTATCTATCTTTTAAACTATTTTTCATCTTTTAGACAGAAAATAGTAAGCATTATAGTTTTACTCCATACTTCCCCTGCTTCAGTGATATTGACCATGTTTATTAAAAAGCTATTTCTTTCTTTATGAAGTGTATATTAGTCTCTTTTCCCATGTTTTCTATTGAACTGTTTATATATTTTCTTATTAATCTGTAGAAATGCTTTATATATTAAATAATATACCTTTCATCTATTATATAAATTGAAATTCTAGTTAGAATACTGTTTGCCATTTTATTATATTACATCAGCTATATAAATATTTTCATAGTAAGACTTCTGGGGTGACAGATACATTCATTATCTTGACTGTGGCGATGCTTTTATGCATGTATGCATAAGTCAAACATACAAAATCATATACTTTAAATATGTGCATTTTATTGTATGCCAATTATACCTTAATAAAATTATTTTTAAATTGTGATTATGTTTTTTCTTCCAGTATATGTTCTAATTTGTTGTTACATAGATTCTTGACAAATATATAAATATTGTTCATTTCTGTATATTATTTTGGCATTCACACACCATATAATGGCTTCTTATATTTTAAAATAAATTTTCAGTTGATGTTTTTAGTTTTCAACGTAAAACTTGGCTTTCCTCAATTTTTCCCTTCACTTTTACTTACTTCTCTTATCTTCTCATCCTCCAGCTTCCATAAAACTTTAATATTCAACCCTAAGAGTTAAATTTAGATATGTACAGAAGATGGTTGTCTATTCAGATACAGAATGGGCTAGGTTCTTGAGGTGAGGCTGAGTGGCCGCTGACTTAGGGGAGGCCCACATCTGATATAAGTTTATATGAGTAGAATATCTTTGGTCTTTGTCAGGCTCAGAAAAAGGTACCCAAAGTAAGTGCAACAAGAAGAGATCAAAAACACTGTGGACGTTGGGGTGTTAGAATGTCAATCCAAGAAGGAATGGGGGAATCCAGAACTTCGAGCTCAACTGAGTCAGACAGTTCTAAACACACAAAGAGGGTGGTAGAGAATGGCAAAGTGTGTGCCCAGCCTAAGAGCACTCCAACTCAAAGATTTAAACCAGTGAAAAGAAAACACCCCTAATGGCCAAAGCTAAGGTCAGAATTGGAAATAAATAGACAATAAGTCTGGCCAGAATCTTCTACCATTCATACTTTCAATCAGTACGAGAAGTGTGTAAAACACTGAGGATATAATGTTAAATAAGACACAAGCCTAATTATAAATCATTTGGAGGACAAAACATGTATCTGTCTGAGAAAGTAAAGTGAGACTTCCAGAAGAGATGATACTTGCTAAGGTTTTACATAACTGGGGCTTGGCCAAACAGAGCAACAGAGCATAGAATTAAAGAGCAGTAGGGGACTCACCTCACAGACCATGGGCTGTGACAGCACTGTCTCATTCCTGATGGGCGATCCTGTTCTGCTTATTTTGCAACAGAAATAGGTATAGCAATGAACATTTTGATCCCCTAAATATGTAGGTTCAATTGGAAGTGTAACAAATGATACCAAACTTTGTCTTTTTCACAATTTTAATTATAGCCCTATGTCTTCTTGGAAATACGAATATCGAAAATGTGAGATCCTTTTCCTTTGACACAATCCAGGTATGACAAGGATCTGATGATACGTTGAATGCTGATATTTCTAAGGTGCAGAATAAAAAGGTAGTGTGGTTTGAGGGCAGAGGGAGTACGCTAGATTTGACTATAGTCTCTGCATCTCTCTCTAACCTGGCTCTCCTATGCCATGAGGAATACTTCAGGTACCACCCGATTGAGAACAGAGACACAGAAGTTCATCTGGATCCTGATGTTGGATACTGAGATATCACTGCCTTTCTACCCAATATCTGGGGTTGTGAGAGGCATGGGCTGCCTAGGGACTTAATTTGTTGATGGAGCAGCACCCCCCCCACACACACACACACCTAAGAATGAGTGGTCTCAGTAATCTCAGAAAGAATTGAGAAAATATAACTTGTTCCTCTCTTCTGCCTCATGGCCTCATGGACTTAGAGCAAACTTTTTACTCTCACCCTCCACTCTGGTAAAGGCTGCCCTCTGCCAATTCTTCACTTTGATTTGGAGCCAGGGAGCAGACATTATAAGGACGGGTAAAAACAGACCATGGAACATTAGCATTTCCAGTCTACCACATCGGGAATCTTGGCATTTTCAATATATATTTAAAATAACGGCGTGAGACGAGCTGCTGCCTTCCCTCAAAATTGCGAACGTATGCTCCAAGATCTCCTGCATTTTGCATTGTGTCAGTCTGTGTCAGAGGTTTCAGGAAAGGTAATATAGAAGATGAATGAAAGTCTATCATTGCAGTGCCAAGATGAAAAAGTGACAGCTCATAATGAAAAGAAAAATAGTTTCCATTTTGGGCCTCTGTAAGTAAGAAAGTGACAGAGTCTTGGGAACTGTGAGCCTGAAAAATGGTCCCTTTGACAGACATGCCTGTAAGTGAGAGGGCCCTGGATATAATACCACCTATAATAGAGGGAATAATGATTATTTTAGGCATTGTATGATTTTGAATAAATCCTTGACTACTTCCCAGAAAATGGAGTTGAAAGGAATCTAGGAAGAGTGGTGGGTTAATTTAAGGAATAAATGACCACAATTTTTTTAGTCTTTTAAGCCTAAGTTGGTTAAACTTATTTCTGTCAGAAATGACCAAAAGCCAATAGTATCAATAAAAAACATTTTTGCCTCAGCAATGATAAAAAAAAGTCACTCTAGAATCTTCCTTCAGAATTATATTTTTTCATGACTAAATCACTTGGAATTAAATTCTAGATTGGCTAAAATAATTTGGTGTTTGTAAACTAATTCAAATTTAAATTTATGTTGAGGCAGTAGCACAAAATACTCAATTTTCAAAAAATTCAAGACCACATTTCAAAATGCTTGAGATTATCAAAGAAACTATTTTCCTTTTGTTTTAGGAGCTGATAAAACAGTGATACATTCTCAGATCTTAGACCAACTCCAGGGTTTAAAATTTTTACCCTGCATACTTTCTTTGACCACCTTGCCACAAACACAACCAGCAACACAGAACCAACTCGCTTAACAAACACCACGTCAGTGGTGCCTCCCTTGTGTGTCCGCTCTACTGAGAACACACGCTGGTGTATTGATTTTCTTCAACCAAGCTCTATAAACTCTATCTAGAAACTGGGACTCCTAGAGTTTCACATTCTTGGTTTCAACCATAAGCTAAAAGAAATAAATGATCACTAAAAGAAGTGATTTCTGCCCATCGAGAGCTGAATTGTGGAGCCTGAGGGAGAATATGAAATTATTTATCCCAGAGCCTTAGAGGTGGAAGGGACACCGGGGTCTGAGCCCTGCTCAGCTCTCCTTGTGTCAGGAAGCTGGATGCACCTTCCCTGCCAATTCCATTTCCCGGCAGTTCTAATCAGACAACGGGCTCCCTGATTCTAAGTCACTATCATTCTCGCTCTAACAGGCATCCTTTGGTCTTGTCTAGCCCCCTGAAAATATAGGGAAAGGACCTGTCCTTCTTCCAAATTTATAGCCTGCCCCTGTTTGTAACCAGCTACCTTGTCCCCATTGGACAACCCTCTTCCCAATGTTTTTCCCAAAGAAAAGTTGAGTTACAAAGGCCACCAAGAGAAGCCGTGAAGGGGAAGGGATTTGGAAGAATCCGTAGCTCATCTCTGCCCTTGGTGCTCTCCCAGTGTGCTGTTCCTCCAGCATTCATTTGCTGTGTGGTGACCACGTGCTTATCCACACGTGGGCTCTGACCACACGAGAGTGGAAAACATGCACTTTGGGAGACCCGCATTTCTGTCTGGCTCAGCCTCTCAAAGTTTTGTGGTTGCAGGCCAATCATTTTACTTTCTGAGGTTCACCTGTAGAATGGAAGTAATTTCTATTTGGCCTGGTTGTTGTGAAAAATAACATGTACAAAGCTCCTGGAAAATAGCAATTATTTAAAAGATAATAATCCCTGTTTCAATTAGTTAATATGCTTCTTTTACTTAAAAGATTTTATTTATTTATTTTTAGAGAGAGGGGAAGGGAGGGAGAAAAGGAGAGAAACATCAGTGTATGGTTGTCTCTCATGCACCCGCTAATGGGGGCCTGGCCTGCACGTGAGGAATGTACCCTGACTGGGAATCTAACTGGCAACCTTTTGCTTTGCAATCTGGCGTTCAATCCACTGAACCACAACAGCCAGGGCTAGTTAATATGTTTCTTGAATAAATTTCTCGGTATAGGTACAGTGAAAATATTTAGGGAAGTAAGATACAGGGAAAGGGGTATTTCAATTCATTTTGCAATGGGGATTGGAGAGCCAGAAAAAAATAAGATTATATAAGCTGAGTTCTTTGCTTTCTCTTATTTTATTTTTAAATGCACTATGTCCCCAAGTTGCAGTGGTATTGGGAGCTAGAACAGTACCTGGGACAATCACTGCCATTTGCTTTTCAGAGAATATTCCTGAGCTAAAACCATAATAGAAAAGATAATGACTGGAGAAAGTACATAATCAGTCTCAGAAAAATAAAGACTAGAGAATAAGTAGCATAGACGGTAGGTAGAAAATAGACAGGGGGAGTTTAAGAATAGTATAGGAAATGTAGAAGCTAAAGAACTTACAAGTATGACACATGGACATGAACTAAAGGGGGGGAATGTGGGTAGGAGAGGGTGTGCAGGGTGGAGTGGAGTTAAGGGGGAAAATGGGACAACTGTAATAGCATAATCAATAAAATATATTTTAAAAAAGAAAAATAAAGACTAAAATTCTGGGTGAGTACAAAGAAGCAGGGCCTGATGCTTAGATGTATTAGTCAGGAACAATCTATCTAACTAAGTGCAGGCAGCTTCCTCTCTCAAAATAAAAAACCAGAATGGACAAAAGGCAGGGGAGAAGACTGTATTATCCCGGGAACAATGCAACTCTGAAAAGATGGTGAAGAGATGCCCCGAAAGATCCATCTCTCACACTTGTTCAGCAAGGACAAACAGTACAAAGAGCCAGCATTTTCTCAACATGCTGGCAATGAGAACAATTTTCTGATAGGAGACTACTGCTAATCAAAGCAGGTACCACATGCTCTCCTGAGTTCAATATGCAAAGGCACTGGACCAGGGTATGGAGACCAGAAGAAGGGACAAAAATATTTCCCTAAGTCTTGGTTTTTGCCTCATGCTCTCCTGTCTCTTTCTTGTCTATTTGTTTACTGATCTTCAGCCTAGATGGTTAAGTCCTTACATTCCCCATCACACAGTCTACTTTCATCAATTAGAAATAAAATCCACCCCCACACCATAAGCAAGACATGTACACACACACACAAACCCCATCCCACTCATACTGATATGCATGTACTCACACATGCACAAACCCCTTTCCATCTGCCAAAATTCAAATCACCTGCAAGGTGAGGTCAAGCTTAAGTATTACACCCTCTGAATAAACCTCTTTTAGACTTGGAGAATTCAAAGGGCTCGGATTGCTTGTCCCATTGAGTTTGGCAATTATCAGACAAGGTGCTTCCCTTCAAGGAACTCAAGGCACTGACAATCAAGATTGCTGAGGTAAGGCTTATTAAACACACACACAGAAACACACACACAGAGACACACACAGACACACAACTAGGCTTTTTTCAAATAAATAGTACAGAATGAAAACACCATAAAAAAGAGTCATGTAGAGTGGGAAATGATGTCAGCTGGGTAGAGGGATGGGGCTTCAACTGAACCTGAAGCAAGGATTCAACTTAGATAAGCAAAGAGGGGAGGAAAGCAATTTCCTAAGCTTCTACTACAGCATTCTGCCCACAGACAGGGGAATTTCCTCTTGTTGATTCAATCAAGATAGACTCCATATTTAGCAGCCGTTTAGAGTAATGAATCATACCTGCTGGAGGCTTTCAAGACATAGAATATCCAGGGTCAGACTTGTGACTGCCTGTAGTTTCAGCCTTAATCAAAAATACAGACTTCAGTTTGTCTTGAATTTTACCACAGCCTCGTGGCTTAAAAGGTGAAATGTAAAAACATAAACTTGGCCAATGAAAATTCGGAGCAATAAGATTTGGTACATCTACCAGTTATTGATTTTTTGCTACTTAACCTCAACCCCACCTTTTGTTGTTCGACTTTGTGATACTGGAGCTGGGATACTTCAAAAGACATTGTTTTTTTCAGCTGGACAAAGGGGGTTGGATTTTGTTCACTTTTTTTTTTTTTTTTTCAGTCTTAGGGGTGGTAGTTGCTACTTCTCTAATCCCTTAAAATTCTCATTTATCCCTTTCAGTAGTTTACCACCTTCTGCCTAGTTATCAATTATTCAAATTTATTCTTCAACAATAATGTTTTATATATTTTGAAATTGCCAAGAGAGTAGCTCTTAACAGTTCTTATCACAAAGAAAAACCCTATGCTTTGATAGGGAACCGGAGAGAAAGAAAAGCCTGAGGCTTTGACAGATCACCACAATGAAGACCTTAGAGGCCCATGATGGACCATGATAAAAGCCTAGAGAACTAGAAGGTGAAGTTTGGAAGGGAGGGTCCTGAAGGAGAGGGGAAGAGGCTGGGAGCAAAGCCTGCCTACTTCTGATCTTTGTCTGGTAGCAGCAGTAGGCAGAGAAGGAACACACTAGCAGCAATTTCACAGAAAAACATTCTAGAGGAGAGAAGTGGCTGCTTGTAAGAATGAGCTTGAACTTCACGATGGCATCCACAAGGCCAAAGTGTCTTCTTAGCATATGCAATCCCCCTAATGGGCAGGTAATTGCTCTGGTATACTGGTGGAAAGGAGCCCTCAGGTTGGGGTACCTTATTAAGATGTTCACAGACCCTGGAGAGTTCAGAGAGGAGCAGAGAGATGATTACAGGAGCTGGAGGGGTTGATTTATGGGCAAGATGGAAAGACCGGTGCTGTTAGCACTTGGATAAATGATAGCTAAGGGAGGCATAATGATATCTATAAATATTTGTAGGGCGGAAGCAGTGAGAAGAGAAGGGATTCATGTGCTACTCAGTAACTGGATGGAATACAATACCCTCTGTTTCCCTTTGCTGAACTGCAAGGAAAAACTTTGTGACAGCAGTGTCATCAGAACTGCAGAAAAATCAGCCACAAGGGAAAGGGTGAACGTGACTACCCAGGATCACTTAAGACCAAGCTCCAGGAAAAATCACGAAGTGTGTTGAAGGGCATCCTCTGCCCTGACTCAGGAATGGACTGGGAGGCCCGCACCAAAACTGTGGGCTTGCTCTCCAGCCTCATCTTTCACCAGTCGCCTTTGCCAACAGTCAAGTTTATTCACCGTGTCTTCACTCAGACTTTCTCCTTACCTGGAAACCTCCACCCACCCCCCCTCCCCGCACCAGCCAGTATCTATCTATTTTACATCCACAAATAATCAGTGCCTTCTATAGGCCAGCCACTTAACTGGGTGTGGACACAAAGACAAGAAGACAATCATCCTCAAGCTGATGGCAACTGGAAAGTCGGTCAAAGAAACTCAGTAAATACAGTGTAACGAGTGTGATAATAGATGCAGGCCCAGAATACTCTGGGAATAGAGAGTGGAAGCCCCTAGTCAAGACGGGGCAATGGGTGATAATTTCTAACATGTGAAAATGTTGAACCTCACCTGCAGCATGAAAACAGCAATGGTTAAGAAATCTCCCCAATACACACACACACACACACACACACACACACACACGGCTTTTCGTGTTCTGGGAAATAGCTTACCAAGAATCACACTTCCCCTATGACTTACATAAGACACACAAGTTCACTCTTCCTCACAACTTCCCATAAGGTTTGCTGCTGATTATATCATCTGTGACAAAACCAAACACAGATCTTGCTTCTTTTGCCTAAACGTGCTGAAAAGCCAGACACAGACCCTCCAACTGCCTTTTCTTTGTCTCTCATGAATTAGTAACAGATTAAAAGTTGCCCTCCTGAAATCAGCGAGATAATATTTCCTGTTCAGCTAACTGAGACCAGTGATTTCAAAAACAATGCCAGCTGTAAAATCAGCCCTGACCCCATAATTTTTTTACCTCTTTCTATAAAAATCTGAGTCAAAGCCATCCTCCTGCGCA
This sequence comes from Glossophaga mutica, assembly GCA_039655065.1. Lineage (NCBI taxonomy): Eukaryota > Metazoa > Chordata > Mammalia > Chiroptera > Phyllostomidae > Glossophaga > Glossophaga mutica. The sequence goes on along the minus strand of CM077312.1, from coordinate 23,471,939 downwards.
ACCTGATCTTCAGCTCTGAAGTGTAATTCCTACTGCAATGATCCAAATAAAGTAAGTTTCCTTATTTCTCAGTGTTTATCTTTGATGAAATAATATTTAAGAGTGAATAGCAGGCAAAGAAAGAGGGAGAAGATGCACATGGAAAGAAGTTTCATGGAGAGAAAGTATCTCATGCACAAGCCTGAAGCTAAGAGACAGAAGAATATGATAGCGTAATTTCCATGGCCAAAGAGCCAAGTTTATGGAGGCAGAGAGTGAGGAATTCAACTGGAGAGGCATCATTTATTTAAAGACATGACCCTAACCAAGCACCTTTTCTACCTCAGTTTCCTTACTATAAAAATGGAGGAAAAGATAGTAACTACCCCACGAGGTAGGTCACATGGGCAACTTAGCAGCATCCCCAGGATAGGGCTTTTGCATACGGTGGGTAGACAAGAAATACTTATTAAATGGTTGGTTGAATAATGTTCCTATATCACCTGCTACCTTGAGTGAGGGGGAACAGCCATTGCTGTTGTCACACAGATAAGAAGTCAGCACAAACTGGCCTTGATGTCCAATGGCCTGTGCTCTGAGCGTCCCACCCAGGCTCAGGGTGCTCCCATGTGGTTCAAACGTCTCAAAATGTAAACAAAAGCAGACTGACGATGTTTCCCTTGACAATATAAACCCACCTGAATTCTCCAAGCAGGCTGGCCAGATGGTGCTCATGAGAACTTGAGTCGGGTGAGTGTGGTGTGCAGACTCACAGGGCTCACGCTGGACACAGCCCGACCCTGCTCTGAATCTCAGCCCCAGCCCACCCCACTTCCACTTGTGGCAGCTGCAGTTAGTATGGACGATTGGTTAGGAGGGATAAAAACAGATTTCCCAAACCAACTGTATTCAATGTAACATATTTTTCATATGTTTAATGGAACAGAAATTTTTATTTTAACCGACATTTATGGGCATTACTAGTGTTCTGCAGAGGGAGCAGAAACCTGGTGGGGAGAGATAGCAGGTATAGAAATCATATTATTTTTATCATAAGATTAGGGCACTCTGTGTTTTCCTCCCCCAAGGCTCCTTTCTCCTCCTCCCCGCCTAGAAAAACAAGAGATTATAGATGGAGGCTCCTGCTGTACAAAGCCCCAGCTTGGTTAACCCTTCCTCCGTTGCAATCCGGGCACCAGAGAGCCCATTATTTAATGCTAATGTATTGTTTTTCCACTGCCTGGCTCTGGGAGATCCAAATTCTTGGCATCACAGACTTAAGCATCAGCCAAAGCAATAAAGAGAAGACAATTCTTCATTATCGTCCCTGGAAGCTACTCAGTGACAATGAGGGAACTGTGGCTTGGGTTTATTTGTGTTTCTGTATGTACTCAGAAAGCATGTCCTAAAGTTGTGGTTTCAGTGACTATCAGCTTTATCTATCTGAACCATCCTCCTCCCCTGCTTTGCTTTTGAAAATTGGAGCCTCCACCAGGCCAACAGTGATGACAAACTTGAGAAGGATGGTCTTTGAGAAAAATAAGTCCTCTAAATATATATCTATATTAATAAGTATATATATATTATATATAAGTATATATAAGTATATTATATACTTATATATTATATATAAGTATATAATATATATAAGTATATATGTATATATATTATATATAAGTATATATATTATATATAAATAAAAAAACTGGCTATGACTCAGGTTTTTGTAAAAACCTGACCTTGCCAAGCTGTGTAAATGTGGCAAAGTCGATCAAGCAAGGCTATAGTTTCATCTCCAGTGGAAGTGGCCCTGCACCCTTTCCATAGAATATGGAAATAAAATTCCATATGCTTCCCATGTGCCCTCTGCTTCCATAGTTTTAGAAGTAAGTTGGACACTGAGTAGGAACCTTTAGTTTATTATTTTGTCCCTCTTAAAACAATGCAGAGTAATGCCCAAGATTCCAGTTGTAGAATCATCTTTGTAAATTACATAACCCAATAAGGACCTCAAAGTTCAGTTTCTAAATACTGTAGTGTTTAGTATTTGCACAGCATCATTTGCTAAGCTTCCATGCAGCTGGTCAAACACATTTCGTTGACCACTTTCCTGGACACTGTGGATGGAAGGAAACATGGACTAGTACTAGAAAAGCCAAGGTCAGTCCCATGAGAGTAGTCTCATGTTTGCAGCAAAATCCAGATAAACTTTCCCTGTGGCAAGGTGGACAAGGAAGCTTGTAGGATTATGTTGGCACATATGATGAAGTCCGGGATATATTCCATCTTCCTCTCTCTGCTCCCCATGATATTCTGCTCATTGTTTGTGAGTTTTGATCAGGATTTAGTCATGAAACATTCCCTGGCTCAGAAAACTGCAGAAGAGCAGCCTTGGTTCTTTTCCGTCTGGTTCTGACGCTACAAACCATATCTCTTGGAACTGGTGAGCATATCACAGATGCTGAGCAGGTGAGCTTTAAAAAATGGGGTTCCATCTGAATAATCTGTCAGGCTACAGACAACAGAAAGCTATTTCTGACTCCAGCCGGAATGAGTGATTACTTTGATAACAAATTAAAACAAGCTTGGAAATTGGAAATTACCAGAATTAAGCTATCTCCAGTGAATGACTGAGCTCCCCCCTTCAGTACATTTTCTTCTATATTAGCCATAAACATGAGCTCTTCATTAATAGAAATTGGTTCATTGCTACTGGCCACAAGGGGAATCTGCTGGATGTGTGGCACTAACTTCCAACCTGATCAAGAAGACAACTTGTTTTTAATGTGAGTGCTTTCTTGGGAACTTAAAAATTCTTTATGTCCCCTTTGGCTTCTTGCACGCGAAGCCAATTGTAATGTTCAACTTTTAAATGTTCGAATATTTTCTCTGTATGGGATGTTTACAGCACCAAATAATTTCTACATGATTACTGTTTTTAATAACTTTCTAATTACCATATTAATCAGAAATGTCCTTTTGGCTTATAGAAGGTACCAAGGGACAGAGGTAAGAAACAAAGATATTCCTGATGCGAACCACTTGCATAAAACTTCCAATCTTCCTATTCAGGAGACAAGAACTGTTGCTAAATGGAGGCCTTGATTCTCAGCGGAGAGAAGAAAATTCAGCCTCCCTGCTAAATGATTGTTCGAAGTTTTCAAAATGAAATGGGCATCCTGTGACCGACCTCCCAAATCCCTGTGTATCCTGAACGTATAATCAAATCACCATTTTATACTTCTTTATACAATAGGAAATGCTGTCCTTTTGGTGACCGTTGTATTCAAATATTTTCAGTTATCGCTTTCTTTCTTGATGTCTGATTTCTAAGCAATGACCTTATACAACTATGAACCAGAGGGGTTAATATTTCGAAGAGGCTGTGATTTTTCTTTCTATTTATCCTAGCCTTAGCAAGCTTCCATTGCAACCGGTGACCTTTGCCATGCCATCTATTTAGCTATCACATTTTGTCTAGATCACAGTGGCCATATATCCCGCTGTCCCTTCCCCTCCCATCTCCCTGTGGTGGTTTACGTGGATAGGAAAAATACAGAAGTGATAATGATATCTGTTCTAGCTCTTCCCCACTCATTCTTACAGCAAAAATGTGTGTGTGTGTGTGTGTGTGTGTGTGAGCACACACGTGGGCACACATGTGTGTCTAAAGAAATACTGTAAAAAAGCCAGTAAATATTCTCCAAATTATTGAGTGTTTCATTAGTAAAATTGCACTGGTATTTTTTTGCACTTGATGAGATGATAATTTTCCTGCTTCTCTTTCATACTGAGCTTGATGGACAGGCCCTTCTTTAATGTACAAATAATCTTTATGACCCTTGTAAGCAGGTCTGATGATACTCAGCTGAGCAATGTACCAGAACTGAAATTTCCATCTACTTGATATTTTGCACAGGGGTTTTGATGAAGTCACTGTCACCTGCTATTAACTTAATATCAAGTCTTAATGGGGTCCCTTTCTCACTATCTCCACACTGTTGGGGTCCAAATTAATTACTAAGTAAAAATTCTGCCACATAAATCCTCACTTCCCAGGGAGAGGGAAAAAAAAGTTTTTAACCTCATTTGAGAGCTCAGAGAGCAGCCTGTGGAAGAAGATTCACCTTCAAGATACATCTAAGAAGTTGATGCATAAATGAGAAAACCAGGGGTCCCTGCAAACTGTGGCTCGCTTCCTCATGCTCAAGTGCTGTGTCTTCTTTCTCGGTATCCTCATTTATTCTCAGAAGTCACCCGACTTTTCACTTAGTTCTCTGTGGTACTAAAGTATGGTGAGAATAACAAAACTTTTCCTAAAAATAATTTGCTCATTAAGTATCAAATGTATCAAAAAATATCAAATGATGTGTGGAGTAGGATCAGCTAAATCTCTTCCAAACCTGATATTCAGTAAAAAGTTGTGAACTAGTAAAAATGTAAAAATTTTAAACATCTGCCCAATAGTCTTTTGGCATTACCTAAAATTTCACCATCAGAAATAAATCTGTTATTAAATGATGATATCCCTCAAAGCTCAAGAGAAGGGAGGAAGAGCAGGAAATGATTAAAAAAAAAAAAAAAAGCTTAGTCTCTATTAAACACACATAACTACATGTGAATTTGATTAGAATATTGCTGGTAGAGAAGACAGAGTGTCCAGGGTATTCAAGAAGACATGGACTAGTGGGATGCCTGTAATAATTGAGAAGGTGGTGGAGGGTCTTTCCAAAGGTTTGGTAGAGCGTTAAAGATAACTGCCTAAGTCACAATTCTTACATTGCAGATCTCCAAGGATAAGAGAGGAAAATGGGGGTAGAGAGTAATAATCTACAAACTGAATTTTTTTTCCAAGATAGGTAATAATTAAAAGATACTTAAAATCCCATTGACATGTAGAACCCTTAACTTCAATTGCTTATTAGATGCTAACAAAACAAACAGATTTCTCATTTCACTCTTTCACTTAAAATCAAAAACTACCCTTTTGAAACTTCCCTAAGATCCAATTGGATCCCTGTGGCTATTTCTAGCTCCCATTGTCTTGGTTCAAACTCCCCAAACCTGAAACTCTTCTTTAGATGGATTTCTACCCCTGGCTCCAAAAGGTGATTTATCAGCTCAAGCAAGGCACAAGAAGTGCCTAGAAATTTGTGTTTCTGGGTGTTCAGTCAACACCTAAGTCTGAAGGCCTTGCCACCCTTGCCTCTAGGTGGGATGAACCCTGAGGCATGACTTAAACTGCTGCATTTTTCTGGGTCAGGTTGAGGTTAACAGCCTCTGGGGTCCTTCCCAGAAATCTCAGCCTCAGGGTTCCTTCTCTTTTCCTAAACTGCTTTCCCCGCTTCCGTATTAGAGCCATCTTAACAGATCCCTTGCATTCAATTCCACATCTTAGGACCATCTAGGGGTCCCAACTAAGATACATTGTTGCTGGATATGCCCACCCAAAGATCTGGATGAAAACTCTAATTGATTGTGGCCAAAGCCAAAGCATCATTGTGCCCATCTATCACTTCCAGCCACCATTCCTGTAAGCAATGCAAACATTCTAGTTACCCAGGCACAGAGCTTTGGAGCTAACTGAATTATTTCTTTTTTATTTAATGACTTAATTAACAGTTGTATTACACTGTATAGTTTATAAAACATTTTCACCACACACAAGAATAATTCAAAATGGATTAACGACTTAAATGTTAGACTTGTAACCATAAAAACTGTAGAAGAAAACATAGGCAGCAAAATCTGGGACATTGCTCATAGCAATATTTTATTGGATATATCTTTCCAGGCAAGGGAAACAAAAGAAAAAATAAATAAATGGGACTACATCGAACTAAGAAGTTTTTGCACAGCAAAGGAAACCATCAACAAAATAAAAAGACAACCTGCAGAATGGGAGAACATATTCACAAATACATCTGATAAGAGGTTAATATCCAAAGTCTATAAAGAACTTACAAAACTCAACAACAACAACAACAAAAAAAAAAACAATACAATTAAAAAATGGGCAAAGGACCTGAATAGATACTTCTCCAAAGAGGACATACAGATGGCCAATAGACATATGAAAAGATGCTTTATATTACTCATCACCAGAGAAATGCAAATTAAAATGGCAATGAGATATCTTCTCACACCATTCAAAATGGCTATCGCTAATAAATCAACAAATAAGTGCTGGCAAGAATGTGGAGAAAGGGGAACCATTTTGCACTATTGGTGTTAATGCAGACTGGTGCAGCCACTGTGGAAAGTAGTATAGAGATACCTCAAAAAATTAAAAATAGACCTGCCATTTGACCTGTCTATCCCACTTCTGGGAATATATCCAAAAGAACCCAGAACACTAATTTGAAAGAACATAAGCACCACTATATTCATTGCAGCATTATTTACAACTGCCAAGATATGGAAGCAGCCCAAGTGTCCATCAGTAGATGAGAGGATAAAACAACTCTGGGACATTTACACAATGGAATACCACTCAGCTATTTAAAAAAAAAAAAAGTACCCTTTGCAACATTATGGGTGGACCTGGCGAATATTATGTTAGGTGAAATTAGCCAGTCAGAGAAAGACAAGTACCACATGATTTCACTCATATGGGAATCTAATGAAAAAAATGAAGCAACAAGGAAAATGGGGACAGACTCACAGACAGAAAGCAGATGACAGCTAGTGATGGGGGCAGGGGGAAGTTAGGGGATGGAGGGAGTAAGCAAAGAGGAAGAGGACTCATGAACATGGATAAGAGTGTGGGGATTGTGAGGGGGGTATAAGGGAACTAAATGGAAATGGAAAAATATAATTTTTTTTAAAAAAGAATAAAACCAAAAAAACTCTTTTCATCTATTTAATATCATGCAATTCTCAAAATAAACTTTAGAAACCGACAGGCCCGAGCTGATCATCTGAGTCTTTAGAGCGGGGCAACGAAGAATAAAGGAATCAAGCAGTCAGTAAACTGAGTAATTGGAGCCAGAACCTGCGCTTCTGACTTTGATTGACTACTTTTCTAGTAAGCCAGATGTTCTTCCTTCAGGATACTCTCAGATGCCTCCTTTTCTCTTTTCTCTTTTTTTTTTTTTCCTATTCTTCCACACAACCTTGGTTTTGACCCTCGATACCCTTTCTCAGGTTAGGGCAGTCATCTCCAAAATGGTAACTCTGCCTCAGTTTCTCCTCGTTGTATCCCCCATGCCCCTGCCAGATCACCATCCCTACCTCATGTCTTACTCTCTTTCCTGTGATCTGGATCCTGCAGACATTTCTAGTTTTAACTTTACTCTTCTCCTCTATCTTGTCCTAAAATTTATTTGTTGCTGCATCATAGTATGGCTATGCTTAATAGTACGGGAGTAGGTGCCTTGCAATGGGTGCTGCTGTAACTAACCCCTAAAATGTGTGCCCCTGATGTAGGAACTAAGCAATGACAGTCAATAAAACCGATGTAAGAGGCAGGCATGATACCTGTGAGTGTCATGCCCTGGAAAAACTCTTGGTAGAACTGTTAACTGTTGTATAACTTAGGAAGCAGACCACACGCCTGGTGAGCTAACCGAACTAGAGGCAGAGGTTGGGAAACCTAGCAGTGTGTGTTGGAAAGGAGATTTGTTTCTAATCTCACAGTATGTCCACAGAAGCAATGAAGCCACTGCTAGGTCTGCACGTGAAATCTATTCTGAGCAGTCCTCCGATTTTCTTTCCCTCTATAGAAACCTTGGAAGCTTCATGTAAAAGATAGCGAAGTTAAAATGGAAAGACCCTAGACAAGTACTGGAGAACTTGTCTCCAAGGAATACTGCCAGGACCTGCATTAGACTCTGAAATGAAAAGGAAATAACCTGTGTTAAAAACCTGAGACACTGCAGTTTGTTTAAATACCAAAGTATGCCCTAGGGCATCCTGTTTGAGCACCCTCAATACCTACACCTTCTGTTTCAGCACCTAGCAGAGTGCTATGCGTACAGCTAAATGTTCAGTGCTTATTAAATTAAATAGGAAAAAACTCACAATATGAACTGATTTTAATGAACAAAAAGTATATAGCCATTCATGGATACTAGTGCACAATAACCACTCGCTAATATAAGAAACAAACATCAAGGAAGAAAATGGTAATTATGTTTAATATCTCAAAATAATTATTCTTAAGAGCCATGAGTTGAATTATTCAATTATAACAAAGTGAATAGAAGACAATTGTTTGAGACATTTTCATAAAATACTCAAAACAGTCTTCCTAAATTGTTTTTATTTATGTAAATCATTAAGTAAATGGATAAAATATATAAGCTACACTCGAACAAATTTATTGTTTTCTTAGTTAATACAAAAAAAAAATCCTGGTGATTATTTCCTGAAGGGGTTAGGAAATATTAGTAAATAATTTTAGCAAACTGCTCAGGGCAAGGGAAGTCAGACTTGCTGGGGTTTGTGAGTTTCACAGCACTCAACTCTGTGTTCATCAAATTGCTTCTTCAATGACTTTGGTTTGCAGTGTCAAGTTCTGGTGGCCCCATACTGCTGCATCAGTCAAAGTGAGTTCCCTAAACATGACAAAACCTGACACAGTGACGTGTTACAAGCCAGCAGGCACCACGGGTCACAGACTATAAAAGTGACTTTCAGAGGCATACCTTCCCCACTCTGCTGGCCTCCACCGCTGCCAGTTTCGTCTCTGCAGAATGTACCAGCCTCCTTCTCCAAGCCCCACTGCTCAGAATTCAAGGATCGGTTATAATAAACCTAACCTAATTCAATCCAGGTCACTACTATTTAACCTCGCTCCACTCACACCCTCTGAGTGTCCTTTTCCTGGCCTGCCCATATCCAGATGTCTGGTTCATTAACACCCATGTGATGAGATCACATTTGTCAGTAGTGTCCCTTCCAGCTTCTCTTCAAACTTTTTTTGCTTGGCCTCTCGGGCACTGGATTCCACCCTCACCCTGCCTCCACCCCTCCCAGCCTCTGACAGAGCGGCTCTCATCAGTGATGCCCCTCTGCCGACTGTGGGCCGCTCTGCACCGGCCTGGGCCCCAGAGCACGGCCTCTGCCTCTGTCCAGACCTCTGTTTTTCATCCTAACGTGACTTCACAGTCACACACCTGCACCTCACATCTGATGCAGTTAAAGCCAATCCTTAAAACATGGACTAGTGAAGTTAGTCAAGAGGGTGAAAACAAATGGGTCGACTCTTGGGCTGCCCTTCTCAATGCCCCAAAGCAAGGTTCCCATGGCACACAGGGTCTCCGCTGCTAAGTCAAGTCCCTATGCCCAAATGCAGGAAACCACAGCCTCCAAGCCTTTCCTGTATTTGTCCCACTTGGCCTCCAAACCTAACCTCTCTCCCATAAGGGAACTGGTGGACCTTATGTAAATGGAATGAAACAAGTGACAAGGGCAGAAACTGTCCCAAAGATTAACTAGAGAGATATTAGGACACATGGATTATCAAAGCAGAGGGGAAAAGAGTGATGTTCTAACAATTGCAGTGTGCAGCATTATTTATTTCAAGAACTAGTGGGTATTAAAAGGTGGCTGTTTTCTAGAATTTCTGGGAAAAAAAAAAAATCTCCATACACAATAGAGCACCCTGAGTCTGAGCAATTAGTTGGCGGAATTAGCCTAAAAGGGTACAGCACAATTCTAAAGTCCCAAGGCAGCCTCAGATTTGTTTAATTGTGCTTTCCGTCTGTAAAAAGTTTTAAAGCATCTATCTCCTTTTTATATATGTATAAATTATATCTATACACTACTGTATAAATACATTCTGAATATTATAAAATATCTACAACAAAGGGAAAATTTTAAAAGATGAGATGAAAGAGAAAGAAGAAAAATAAGAAAGAAAAATAAATAAGTGCTCATATTTTCCTCACTCCCAGTGGACTGGCTTGTAATACTCTGAGATACAGTAACGCCGCTTTGGTGAGGACCATTCTAACAAGAGTGTAGCTAGCTGTAGATGTGACATTAAAAGAGTCAGTGATGTGACCAGCATCATCCAGCAAAGAATAGATACAGATGGATAGTACTTTAAAATTCTACTTTTAAATTTTTGCAGTACAGCTCAAAGTAAAAGCTTTCTCTGCAGCTGGGATATGCATTGTGTGTGTCTCCCTTTTATCAATATAAGTTGAAATGTATTTTTCATAGATGCTATGGGTAGACCTCTCACCGTCTCATCATAAGTAAACCTATGGATGAGCCAACAATTCCTAGTTGCCTTTGTCCTGAGTCTCTTGCCCAAATTCTTTCGATTTGGATTGCATCCTTGGGGAATCATGCCTCTCAACATTTGCAAGACCTCTTTCTTGTGGGTCCATCTACTGGATCCTTGTATGAGAAGATGTAGAGGTTCTGGTGGGGAAAGAGGACCCAGGTGCCTTGGCATTTTTGCTTCCATATAATAGGCACCTACTGAAACAAGGGAAAGGGCATTGTGAGCTGTCCTTGACTCTCCAGAGCACAAATAGCATTTATCTCTGGGCAGCGGGCAGCGCCAACATGGGTTTTTGTCAACCTGTCAATTTTTTTTTCTTAAACAGAAAGCAGAGTTAAGTAAATAAAGATAAATGATTGTGCTCCTTTCTCTGCGGACCCTGGAGCTAAACTGAACAGGCCTCTTATGGTTCGGCCCTGCTTCATTGACTGTTCAGACAGCCCAGTAATACGACAGATGTACCCAGCCGTTCCCTCTTCCCCGCTGTCCATTAGATTATGTTCATTTTGTCTGAGATGCCATTAGAAGTCTCAAGGTCAAAGAAGTCACGGGGAAGAAAAAAGGATGACTAATTTTTTCCTGCAGCCCTTCATTGCCCAAAGAGCCTCCAGACAGGTGGGCTCCTGCTTTGCAAGGGGTGCAAAGAAGCGGGGCTCCATGCAATTTACTTGAAATAAAATGCAGGTGTGCAATTAACCCAGACACACTTCTGGCAACCAACACAGCCCAGTGCTGGAAGTTTTATTTGAATCAGGGGAAAATATTATATTTGGGATATTTTCCTGAATGACAAATGAATGATTTGCCTGCAAGAGCATGTTGAGGAAAAGCTTGGGGAGAGGAGGGGGCTTACATTTCTTTCTCTTCTTCTTTTAAAAAAAAGATAATAGTGTTTTGGTCCCAAACAATGCTTCTCCTGGGATTTCTTGAGGATATCATGCAAACAGGGAATTTGTCCCTGCTTAGCAGCTGTGATTATGCACGTAATGGTCCTTGAATTTATATAGTGTGTTGCTCCTGAGCTCAAAGCACGTAACGCACATGGCCACCCCGTCATTAACACTCACAATCATAGTATGTGAAAACTGGAGGAGACCACGAGGATCACCTGCTTAAACTCCACGGACAGAAAAAATATATAGTGCTATTATATGGGGTCCTTTACTTGTTTCACGTATGTGAGGCAGGTTCTCTTTCTAAATGATGACACTGACTACATTTCCTTCATTTCTAAATGCCCTATAGCATCTAGCATAAGCCTGGGTACACGAGAAACAGAGACGATCCATACCATCAGCTGGCAGTCAGAATTATGGAGTTGAGTAGTTGGAAACTAAAAGGTTACCTAATCTCGACAGAACTCTAACCGCTCTGCCCAAGCGCCCAGAAAGGAGGGGCACAAAGGGGAAGTTATGTTAACAGGGCACCAGGTTTCATCACTATTTTAACCAGATCCACTCTCATTTAATTTTTAAATATTTGGGGAGATTAGATGATTTGAGATTATTGGTTTGGAAGAAGACTTCTCCACTGCTTAAAATAAAACTTAGAGAAATGCTCACATAGCATCCTGGAGAGATTATCATTTAACTTTCCATTGAGCAAGTACGGGGAAAACAACAGAATTTAACTCCTGTCACATAATACCTTATTGAGTTGGGGCTGCACGTGAGGCAAAGGCATGACATGTAGCACAGGCTTATCATATGCATGTTTGTGATGCTTTTCCCCGATCCAGCTGCGTTCAGCACATGTTTCTTGAGCATCTTGGTGTGGTTATCTTTCTCTAGACCAGCAGTCCCCAACCTTTTTGGCACCAAGGACCAGTTTCGTGGAAGACAGTTTTTCCATAGACGGGGGCGGGGGGGGGTGTCCTGGGGGTGGGAATGGTTTCAGGATGATTCAAGTGCATTACATTCAGGCTCATCTCCTGCTGTGCCGTCTGGTTCCTAACAGGCCCAGACCCATACCAGTCTGCAGCCTGGAGGCTGGGGACTCCTGCCCTAGACTAAAGTCTGTGTGGAGTGCAAGAAAATAAAACTTTTTATGAGCTTTTAATCTCTCTGAACAAAGAAAGTCCATAACATACATAGCCATACATTTAAGAACATAAACCCCAAATTTTCCAGTCCAAGACTTAAGGGAATAAACAAAAGAAATTACATAAAAAGAACAAAAACTTGAATTAGAGTTTGTCAGAGTTGGAAGGTACCTTAGATGCCATTTCTTTATCAGATGGGTAAACAGAGGCCCAGAGAAATTGTGGCAGACCCTTCTGTGTGGCGTGGGCCCAGCTCCCACTCGGAGATGCACAGGACCCATGCCCACAGATAGGTTCTCTCCTGGGTAATCAGATTTGCAATATACCTAGGCAGCTTTGAGTCTTGCTTTTTGCTGAAACTCCCTCACCCTGGATTGGGATAGCCAAGTGCTTACTGTAACTTCCTAAAATCCATGCTAAACCTTGCAGGGATAAGTGTAACCACTCAACCACTTTTGCCTTCTCATTTGCTAATATCCTCCTTCTGTGATATGATGAGGGGCATCGGCTCCTTTGTTGTAACTTGTGCATAGACAGTGAGGACCATCTTGTAATGGGAGGAGAAATAAAATAAAGGCCTGTCATGGTGGAGGCCAAGACTTTTGCTCTCCTTGAGAGAAAAGCCACGCTGTCCTTTTTCCTCCACCAGACTTGTAGACGATGTGAATATTTTATTTCATCCATAATGACTCGGACACTGCTAGCTGGTGTCCACATCAAGAAATAACGCAATACGCTCATGATAGCCTAACTCAGAAGACTAGTGACTGACAGCATTCCATGAGTCTCCTACATCCAGTTCAGTGTCCTTTTGTACATTACACTTTTTCATCTAGACTATGAAGAGCCAGTCTGAGGGGGGGAAAAGGCAGATTTAAAGTACAAAATCAAAAAGGAGAACTCCTTCAGCACAGACGTAAGAACCAACATGCAGGGCTTGGTGGGTCATGACCAGCCCAACTGGTAAAGGAAGTCCAGGGATGACGGAAGACAGCTCTATTTAGGAGGCAGCCATGGAGTAAAATGCTGTGGGGGTAGGGGAAAAAAAAGAAAAGAAAGGTAATGCAGTTTCTATCCTTAAGGAACCCTCTCTGGAGTAGAAGGGTGAGAAACAGTCACTGATGTCATTATTCAAAGTAAGGTGAGCATGGTGACAGAGGAGGGACAATTATAGTGCCTCACAAATAGAGAGCATCCATATACTAATGACTGTCAAATCTCATCCCGATTTAGCTTCTGCATTCCAGACTCACGCATCCAGCTGCCTCTTGCATGAAACCTCCAGCTGGATGTTTTATGCTCTTCTTAATTTCAAAAGTCCAAAATTAAATCCATACTGTATCTTTCCTCCCCAATCCTCCTGAGTCACATGTATCGGTAACATGCTTCAGTTGCTCATCTTTGTTAACGGCAACACCACACCCCACACCATCAACACAGTCACTTGAGCCAGAAATCTGGGAGTCATCATTGGCTCTTCCTCCTTCACTCCTTACATCCATTTAACTCCTGGTGATTTTATCTCTTCAAGAGCTCTTAAAGCCATCCGATATTCTCAAGACCCACTGTCAGTGCCCTAGTCCCGGATTCCATTATCTCCCAGATGATGGCCCCTGTTTTCTGACTTCTCTCCTCCAACCCAAGATAAACATTAGACCCTACACAATGATTCTTAATTCTCACTAATCATATCTTTCCTCTTACCATTGCTCTAAGGATTAAGTACAAAGCCACTTACCATGTTACAAAGATTTTCCCCCATTTTCCTCCTGCTCATCCCCCCAACCATATCTCCCAATAATTTTCATCCCCCTTGTATTCTGCCATGTTAACATTATATTAATATTGAGCTCTACTGGATTCCTTGGTATTGCCATGTTTTATTCTCTTTGTCCATACTTTTTTACTGTTTGAATCGTTATTGACCTCTTCCCACACAAAGTCCCACAGGCACCTACACATGCTTCACACAGCGAGCTCCAATTCATCATCAGATTTTAGCTTTAAACCTTACTTCCTCCAGAGTTTAGACTGAGTGCAGACCCTTAGACTGAGTGCAGACCCTGTTTCCATAGCATCTTATTTGCTATATCATAATATGCACCACACTGTACAGTAGTTTTTTTTAACCCTGCAGAGGTTGTGGTCAAAAAAATTACAGCATAGATTGGATATCACACACCCTTGGAAACATGTACGACAACCAAACTGATGGCTTAAATGTCGTGGCTTGACATTAGTCACCTACACAAACAAATGCAGAGCCGGTCATGACCTTGAACCTATGCCCCTGATATATGTAACAATATTTAACAAAAGTGTTTGCATCTCTCAGATCAGCTGTAAGGGCTGTCTTCCTCATAGGATTGGAAGGTCTCTCTTATTCTCTGCTTGATCCTTAGTGCTTAAAACAACACATGCACACAGTACTTAATAAATACTGAGTGAATGATTACTTGGTGATATCCAGAGCATTTAATCTCAGGTATGCAAGTCTCCAAAGGTTTAAAAGGAGAACACTCTTTAGGTGAAAATTAGATATATTGAAAGCAATTTAAAAGGTTCTTATCTCAGCAGGCTGATGCCATGCCTGCATCAGACCACAGCTGAGATCGTCATTTTACTGAGGACTAGATTCCTTCACAAATGTTAATGGGTCTGAAAAAAAAATAATTACAATGGTAACAAATTAGGGGTCTGCTACACTAACTAACTTTTCTCTATTAACAGAGAATTTACTTTGAAGAACAGAAAGAGCCAAGTGAGCAGATTTCATAATTGCAGAACTTTATTTTCACTTTGCTCTAACTTTCCCAGTGAAACAGAACATAAAGGAAGCCTTTGCAAATGGATAATTACACAGCACATCTCAGAATTATGAGATACTGGTAACCTTTTCTCCTAGTTTTCTAATGTGACTGAGCACCATCATGGAGCTATTCTTGCCCTTATGGGGAAAAAAGCACTTCAAGTGACTCTTCATATCTAATAGCATGATTTCATGTTTATTAAAATATGCCCATAAAATTTATAATTTTTGAGCACCTGAAGGGATCATACAGATCAGCTAACCTAAACTTCTATTTTAAAAAGCTGAAACTGAGGTTAAGAAAAGTTAAATGTCTCCTTCTAACACAAAATTCTGGGAATAAGAGAAACTTACATCAAATAAACAATAACGGAGGACCTCTGCCTTTACGGAGAAATGAGGGAGAGGGTCATCCTTAGGTGTGGGAAGAGAAGCTGGAGTGGAAACAGGTGTCAAATCACAGGCCAATTAAAATTTGATTCAGAACTGAGCTTGTTACATTCATATGGTTTAATATAAACCACTTATTTGACACTTATCATCCCCTGCACACAGAAAAAGGTAAGATGTCATAAAGTTAGGAACATGGACTATGGAATCACAGGCTTACCTCCAAACCAACACGAATGCCAACCCCACCACTACACTGTTTCACTCAATGGATGTCCCAGTTGCTCATCACCCAAAGCTTCACCGATACATTATGTTTAGCTTACTTTGGCAACTCTCTCCATTATAATCTGTATTCAGACTTAATTACATATGTGGGCAAACTCCCAGAGAGTTCTGTAATAATGACCTTTCAGATTGTTTCCCCCGCTCTTATATTAGTGTTACAAAAATGTTGAGTGACATCAAGTGTCTAGATTTTAAACGCTGTCTCTCAGGCCTTCAACTTGTATCTGGGTGATACTATTTAGAATCATTGTGGGTAAACTTGCAGTTCAGTTTTTTGTTTGGAGTAACATGGACCAAACCACAGGTTGACTGCATCCTATCTTTCAACATGTTATATTTGACTTTGTTCATTTGAAAGGTTTTTCACAGCCCTGGCTGGATGGTTCATTTGGTTGGAGTATCATCCCATACATCAAATGGTTGTGGGTTCCATCCCCAGTCAGGGCACATACCTAGGTTGTGGGTTTGACCCACAGTTGCGGTACACACAGGAGGCAACTGATCAATGTTTCTGTCAGTCTATCACTTTCTCTCTCTGCCCCTTCCTCTCTCTCTAAAATCAATAAACATATCCTCAAGTGAGAGTAAAAATAAAAATGAAGTTTTCCACATGCAAGGAAATTTGTTCATGTGTCGTACTAAACTCGAAAAAAACAAATCCCTTACATAGGATCAAGGTAGTAATTTTTCAGAAATAAAAATCCCTAAGAGAATCTTTTCTTCAATTATCCGTCTAAGAAAGTAACATTTATATATTTGCAAGTAAGAATTCAACTTTGGAGAACCTTGATAAACCCACTAAAACAACTCTTGGTCAAGCCAACAATAACCTTTATGTTGCTAAAGCCAATGATCAAAGTTTAAGGCTTCAGATGGCCCCTCGCATCAGCAGCATTTGACACAACTAATCACTCCTTCCTTGAAGTCTTTCCTTCTTTTGGCCTTTGGGTCCCTGCTTCCTTATTCATCTCCTGGCACACTGGCTGCTTCTTTCCCAATTCTGTTTCCACTTTCTCCTCATTTTACCAAACTCTAAACATCTGGCTACTCCAGAACTTATTGTTCAGATAGCTTCTTTATATCCACTCATTGCATCCAAGCTGTGGCTCTAAAGATCTGAATGATACCAGCTCTCAACCCAGATGTCTCCACTGAACTTTATTTTATTATAACCAACTGTCTTTTCAACATTTCCAATTGGATGTCTGATAGGCATTAAACTTTAACTCACATAAAGTAAAACCTCTTGATTTTACCTTAATCTTGTTCCTCCTGACGCATTCTCCATCTCTGTAAATGGTAGTTCTATTTTGTCATGTGCTTAGGTCTAAAAGCTTGATTCCTCTGTTTAACTCATAACTTACCACCAATCCCCAAATAGATCCCATTGATTCAGTTTTCAAAATAGAAGCAGAGTGTAACCATTTTTCTACCCATAACTATATTTTAGTACAAGATACCATCATTCCTCAGCAAGAACATTGCAATAGCATTTCAATTGGTATCTCTACTTTTACCTACAGAAATTCAGATAATTATTTAAAAATTTACACCTGATCATAACTCTTCCCTACTCAAATTCTTCTGCTTCCATTTCACCAGAGAAGGAGGCAAGTCTTCCTGTAGTCTACAGAGTTTTACCTAATTGGTTTCCTACTACCTCACTGCACGTATCTGCTAACCTTTCCCTGTTCTTCACTGTGCTCTAGCCATGCTGTCTTTCTTTTTTCCCTGCTATTTTTCAACTGTGTTAAGTCACTTCTGTCTAAAAACCTTTTCTCTTGCTATTTTTCTGGCCAAGAAGAATCTTCTCCCAGCTATAGAAATGGTTCATCATTTCTTCCCTTCACTTCTCCACTTATCTCTCAGAAATATTATGCTTATTCTTATAATACATTAATCTCCATTGCACTTTCATGATCTAATTTACTGTCTACTTACTTATTCATTACTTTTCCCCCATCAATTCCACCAGAAGGTAAGTTCTACATAAGCATGAAATTTATTTTGTTCACTGCTAATCTTCAATACCTAAAACAATGCCTGGCACATAGTAGGTATGCAATAAAATTTGTCATTTTATTTAATGAATGGTAATTGTACTGAATAAATGTTCATTTCAGCCTTAAAATAAAATGGCTATTTTATAGTAAATGATGCAAAAATCTAGGGAAATTGGGGCTCAAGTGACTAGTCAAGATATCAGTGATATAATTTGAGGAAGGTTAGGCAAGACATCCAGCCCAAGAAGAACCCTTAAACTGAATGCCATTGGGGCTAAAATTTCATCTCTAAATATTAAAGCTCAGGAAAAAAAAAAACCTATCTCATTCATTAAATCATGGAAGCAAAAACTGGCAGGTCACTCTGTATCCTATTTGTCTTAGCGTGCCATAAACCTTAGTCAGAAAAATATCCATCTCGTTATGGTCACCAAAAGAAAAAAAATCCTCAACATTCTCCATAAATATGATTCTGTAGAAAAAAAATTGTTGCTTTTTCTCCACTGATGTGTAAAGATAAGTCATAGTCTTGGCGAGTATGATGATCAAGTGAGGCAACTGACAATTCTTCACTATCATCTGAGATAAATGTGATGATCTTGGTTAATTTTGCTTGTTTTTTAAAAAATCTTTTCAATTCTTGGTTTTTCTTTCTTTCTTCTTCTTCTTCTTTTTTTTTACTGAGCCAGTTCTGAAGTTTGATTCCCTTTGCAAATAAATATTTCCTTTTCTGTCTCTGAGTCATTCTGCTACCAAGCATATGTGATTGATTAAATCGCCATCAGTCACTGAACCCCTCAGCACTCTGCTCAGGACTAAACTTTCTGATAGTATTTTCTGTAATTTCATGTATTTCCATCACACTGATTAGCACATTTCCATTCACATATGAGCTACTAAATAAATATTTGCTCATTTATATGCAATATAAATATTGCTCATTTATATGCAGCATAAATGAGCAAATATTTTTTCTTTAAAATATCTTTTCTTTAAAAAGACCTGGATTTGAAAGTTAAAGAAACTCTGCTTTGTATTCAGGGTGTGCTGCACTGAGAAGTTCTCATTATCATTGAGACAATGATGTCTATTGCCATTCACGGGGCTGCCATGAGGAACAGAAGAGCCCTTTCATGGAGAGCTCACAGCCCTGCACCTTGCCCAGTGCAGACATCTCTGCTTCTGGTTAAATCTCAGCTAATCTCCTCTAAGACTGCAGCTTCTGGAGTCTGAGTTCTCTGGCCATGTGGTAGAGTCCCTGAATAAATTTTATGAAGTGCTGATCCTACGTGGCTTTACTCACATTAATTAGATTCTCAGATAATAATCTGGTCATAGATAATATTTCAAAGCTGTCTAGGTGATTCTAATGGACAGCTTATGGTAAGAACCGCACTGATTCAGTCAGTCTGCCTAAATTCAGATCCAAGCTCCACCACTTACTTGTCGTCAAATAAATTAAACTCTCTAGGCTTAATCATCCAATCTGTGAAATGGGGTTAATAATGGCACCTTTCTCACAAGGTTGTTATGAGGATTCAAAGAGATAATCAATGAAAAGTGCCTAAAATACCATCTAGTACATACATAAAACTCAATGAATGAGAGCTAATATTAATAATAAAAATCATTTCTATTTCATTTCTCTCAAAGATAAGGACTGTGCCTTGTATTCATTCTCACCACAGAAATGAGAACATGTAACTAATGCATGCTCCGTTCATAATTATAAAGCAGTTAGGGCCTTCCTTTGCTATGTAGCAATGCATAACCCCACAGAATCAAATCTCATTGTAAACCATTATCCACTCATAGCTCAGAAAAGATCAATTGGGAACTGCATAGGGCAAGACATGTACCTGGGAAATAAATGATAACAGGAATATCACAAAGGGAAATGAGATACCAAGCAACCTCACCATTCCGTCCTCTGCTGGCCTTCGTGGGGAACAAGGGGAAGGGAAGGGTGTGCTCTAGCACATTTAAAATATGGAAAAAAGAAGTTTCAAGGAATGTCACAGTCTTTAGGACAAGGGCAATATTAATTATGGGGTGGGGAGTCTCTAGAAGCTTACCTGTACTTCTCTGACATGAAGATTGAGCATGACATGAGTGTCTACAAGATGGTTCTAAAAACTTAGTGGTGTTCTATATTTCAATCTTCAGAGCTAAGTGTTATCAAGAAAAACACACTGTATAATGGCTAAATGATGTTTTCTTCATTATGTTAGCACTTTACAAATTCAGAAAGGAACACTTACCTCACACCATTCATTTTCCTTAGACAATTTCAAGAACAAAAATACCAAATAATTATATTCTTGTTACTCTCCAGAATTTTCATTTGTTATTCAATATAAAGACTAATATGAGGAGGTAAAAAATAATTTCTCTTTACCTATCAGATATAATTTACTTTTATTATCCAAGCTTTTTACTGAAAATTCAATAAACCATTTATATTCTACCATTTAATCTATGAACTTTGCATTCTGTTAATTCCCACACCAACTACATAATACAGGCAGATTATCTTTCAAAAAATAAGTTTGTAGTAACAGTAACTAAGTTAGCATACGGTGAACTGTCTATTTCTTAGCATTTTTTATTGAAAAAAACATGATGATGATTATTTCCAACATATTTAATAAAGTGCTTTAGATTTGACTATTTCTATTAAATTAACCAGATGGTGATAGCACATAATTTCACCCAGAAATGTACATTAATTATTAACAATAAAAGTAGGGCAAAACAACAGACTTCAGTAATATAACCGCACATCTGCAAAGGAGATTGTTGGTGATTTGGAAATGCTAATTCTGTGATTAATCTTCCATTTGGCTACTGAACAGCAGAAGTCGTGCAAACAAGAATGCTAAGATGAATGATGGAGCATTCAGACTTCAAATTGGATTTTGATCTCAGACAGCAGAAAAAATGCTTTAGTAGGCAGTAGGAACTTTCCACCAAAAATGTGTGCTTTTGTCACAGAACCATTTTGAGAAAGATGTGTTCCGTTCTCTTTATTTGAAGCATCTGTTCCCAGGATAACACAGAAAATCCTGTCTTCCTTCCCTCCAAACATTTCAAATCCACCATCCTGTAAACTCTTCACAGAATTAACATTTCACATTGCCTGAACTCTTCTTTCCATAATACAAATCCTCTACTATTGCAAAGCCATGATGCCTACACATCTGAAATACAGCATATAATTCTGGGCACTTTACTTCAAGGAAGATAAAATAACAGTAGAGAAGTTCCAAATAATTAAGTAGACAGATTAAGGATCTTCTGAGTAAGAACAGAATAGGAGAAAGGGAGGCTTCAATCCAAAGGCAGAACGAAATACAACCATCATGTAAATGATGAATAGGTCAGTTCTATATTGGATAAGCAAATATCAGATGTCAAGAACACAGAAAATCAAGGAGTCCATACTGTTAGCCTTTTGAAATGGACATACCATATATTATCACTTAAAAAGTAGAGTTAGGTTCCAGCCAAGATGGAGGCATACGTTGACACACTGTGCCTCCTCGCACAATGAAAACTGAAGACAACAAAGATTTAGAAACAAGAAAACAATCAGAACTGATAGAAAATTGAACTGTACGGAAGTCCAACAACCATTCATCTAGACTGGTAAGAGGGGCAGAGTTGAGGCAGGAAAAGTGGAGGTTGGTGGACCCGGGTGCACAGGCAGCAGCAGCTGGCAGATCCGAGGCATGCAGGTGATGGCTAGCAGACCTCAGGCACAGGGTGGCAATGGTGCAGACCCAGTGAGGCCGTGCAAGGCGGCTGGCTGGCCAGGTGGTCCCACATTCACACGCAGATAATCCAGGGGAAGGGGTGGAAAAAACTGGAATCCGAGAGAGAGAGCGGAACAAGCATCATTGTTCCCTCTCAGCCCCGCCCCCACATACAGCGTCACTATCCAGCAACTGGACTGCCCCACCCTGGGGAACACCTAAGGCTCCACACCTCACTATGTAACAGCTGTGACCAGACCAAAAACAAAACAAAACAAAACAACAACAACAACAAAAATGGCTCAAACAGGACAACAAATCAAAGCCCCAGAGCCAATTTATCTAAGCAACCAGGAGATAGCCAACCTATCAGCTGCACAGTTCAAAGCCCTGGTGATCAGGATGCTCATAGAATTGATTGATTTTGCTCACAAATTAGATGAACAAATGAAGGCTACGATAAGTGAAATAAAGGAAAACACATGGGGAACCAATAGAGATGTGAGGAAAACTGGGACTCAAATCAACAATGTGGACCAGAGGAAGAAAGAAACAACCAAACAGAAAACAAGGAAGAAACAAGAATTCAAGAAAATGAGGAGAGGCGTAGGAACCTCCAGGACATCTTTAAACATCCCAACATCTGAATTATAGGGGTACCAGAAAGGGAAGAAGAAGAGCAACAAGTGGAAAACTTATTTGAACAAATAATAAAGGAGAACGTCCCCAATCTGGCAAAGGAAATAGACTACCAGGAGGTGCAGGATGCTCAGAGAGTCGCAAAGAAGTTGGACTCAAGGAGGAACACACCAAGGCACATCACAGTTACATTAGCCAAGATTAAAATGAAGGAGAGAATTCTAGAAGCAGCAAGGGATAAGGGGACAGTCACCTACAAAGGAGTTCCCATCAGACTGTCAGCTAATTTCTCAAAAGAGACCTTACAGGCAAGAAGGGGCTGGAAAGAAGTATTCCAAGTCATGAAAGACAAGGACCTACATCCAAGATTGTTCTATCCAGCAAAGCTGTCATTTGGAATGGAAGGGCAGATAAAGTGCTTCTCAGATAAGGTCAAGTTCAAGGAGTTCATCATCACCAAGCCCTTATTATATGAAATGTTAAAGGGACTTAACTAAGAAAAAGAAGATAAAAATATGACAGTAAAAAGACAGCAAACTCACAGATACTAACGACCACACCTAAAACAAAAGCAAACTAAGCTAACAGCTAGAACAGGAACAGAAACACAGAAATGGAGATCACACGCAGAGTTAGCAACAGGGGAGTGGAAGGAGTACAGAGGGGGGAAAGGTGCAGAGAATAAGTAGCATAGACGCTAGAGGGAAAATAGCCAGGGGGAGGGCAAGAATAGTATGGGAAATGTAGAAGCTAAAGAACTTATAACACATAGACATGAACTAAAGCGGGGGAATGTGGGTGGGGGGGGGTGTGCAGGGTGGAGGGGAATGATGGGGGAAATGGGACAACTGTAATAGCATAATCAATAAAATATATTTTTTTAAAGTAGAGTTAAATTCACTTCCTAGTACCTCCTGATCTTTGCAACCGAAAAAGGAATATAATTTGGTACTATAATTTTAGAAAACTTTTGTTAAGTCCCAGAGAATATATCCATAGTGAATAATAAGCTGCCTTAAGAAAACGGTCAGCTAAAGATAATTAATTTACCTTTATAAGGCAATGTGTACACATTTTAGACCCTGACAGTCAGAAGAGATATTGAACAGGCCCTATATTTTCTACTCAAAATAATAATCACAATAAACAAAATTTGGGTAGACAGACCAATTAAAAATAGAGAAGAATAAAATCACTAAAATAAAGAATAAAAGAGGAGTTATTAAAACCAGTCTATAAAAATGATTATATGACAGAAAAGATTATAAGTCATAACTTTATACCAAAAAATTACTTAACCCAGATAAAGTGGGCAAATTATTAGAAAGAAACAAATTATTAAAACTGACTTAAGAAGGAACAGAAAACCAGAATAGATTTATCACAAATAGAGATTAAATCACTAATCAAAAAATTTTCTGCGAAGAAAAACCCAAGACTAAATAGTATCAATGGTGAACTCTACCAAACATTTAAGGAATTAACATCAATCCTTCACACACTGTTGCAAACACAGAAAAGGAGGAAGCACAGACCAACTCATTCTATGAGGTCAGTATTACTCTAATACCTAAACCAAAGACATTACAAGAAAACAAAATGACAAGCCAGTATTCATTATAAACAGGTATGAAAACTTCAACAAAATACTAACAAACCAAATCTAGCAAATACGAAAGAGCCTTAAACACCATGACCCAGTGGGATTTATTCCAAAAATGTAAGATTAGTTCACTGCAAGAAAATCAATCAATGTAATATGGTCATATTAGCACATGTAAAAGACAAAAAACACACTCCATTCTCAGTAAATACAGAAAGAATTTGATAAAATCCAACATCTCTTCACTATAAATGCACTCAACAAATAAGACTAGAAGAAAACTTTCTCACCCTGATAAAGGTGGTCTATGAATAACACAGTCAACATCATACTTAATTGTAAAATACTGACAGCTTATCCCTTTAGATAAGCAACAAGATAAGGATGCCCATTCTCATCATTCTGATTAACATTGTATTGGAGCTTATAGCCAGAGAAATTACACAAGAAAAAGAAATAAAAATCATCCAGACTGGAAAGAAAAAAATAAAACTATTTGAAGATTACACAATCATAAATTTGGTGGATTTCTTCATAAATCCATCAAAAAATTCTTAGATTAATAAAAAAATTTAACGAGGTTGAAAGGTACAAGATATATATACCAGAATCAATTCATTTCTATATATTAACAATGAATAATCCAAAAAAATAAATTAAGAAAATAATTTCATTAACTAGTTAGAATTAAAAATTGGGGGTAATAAATGGAGCAAAGAAAGTGCAAAACTTATATACTGAAAACGATAAAATATTGTTGAAATAAATGAAAGAAGTCTTAAATAAATGGAAAGACATCCATGTTCATGGACTGAAACACTTAACTTTGTTAAAACAATAGTACTACCCAAATTGATCTACAGTTTCAATGTAATCCATCAAAATTCTAGCTGACCTCTTTGCAGAAATTAATAAGCTAACCCTAAGGGACCTCGAATAACCCAAAGTTTTTTTTTATTAGAAAAGAACAAAGACAAAAGACTTACATTTTGATATTGTAAAACTTGGTGCAAACCTATGTTTGTTAAGACAGCTTGTACTAGCCTATGGATTAGGCACATAGATGAATGAAAAAGAATTGAGAATCCAGAATAAACTCCTACATTTATGTTCAATGATTTTCAATAAGTGTTCCAAAATAATGCAGTGGGGAAGAATAGTGGTTTCAATAACAACAACAACAACAAAATTATCTAGAATGCCCTATCTTAAATCCTGTATAAAAAATTAACTCAAAGGGGTCACAAACCTAAAAGTAAGAGCTAAAATTGTAAAAGCCCTAGAAGAAAATATGGGAGTAAATCTTTGTGAACTGGGATTTTTTTTTTTTAGATTTGACATCCAGACACAAGCAACAAAACAGAATATAGTTAAATTGGACTTCATTAAAGTGAAAAACATTTGTGCTTCAAGGGGCACTATAAGGAAAGTGAAAATACAACTCAAAGAATCACAGAAAATTTTGTCTAATCATATATCTAATAATTTCCTAATATCCACAATTCATAAAGAACATTTCAAACTCTTACACAATAAAAAGACAAGCAAATAACGCAATAAAAAAATTGACAACACATCTGAAAAGGCATTTTTCCAAAGAAGATATACAAACGACAAATAAGCACATGAAAAGATATCATTAGGGGAATGCAAAAGCACAATAAAGTCATTAGGGAAACGCAGACCCAAAGCACAATGGTTATAACTGAAAGGATAGACATTAACCAGTATTATTGAGGATGTAGAGAAGTTAAAACTCTCATTCTTTGCTGGAGGGATTGTAAAATGATGCATCCACTTTGAAAACTGATTTGTCAGTTACTCAAAAAGGTAAACACAGAGGAAGCTTATGACCCAGGAATTCCACTCCTAAGTAAATATCCAAGAGAAATGAAAACACATGTTTACAGAATAAATGTTCATAGTAGTGTTATTCACAATAGCCAAAAAGTATAAACAACCCAAACATCTATTTTTTGATGGATAAATAAACACAATATGATATTCATCTAATGGGATATTTGGCAATAAAAATTAATTAATTACTGATACATGCTACAATATGGATGACTCTTGAAAGCATTACACTGCTGAAAACAAACAGCCAACACAAAACTACATATAATGTATGATTACATTTACATGAAATCTTCAGAATAGGAAAATCCTTAGAGACAGAAAGTAGACTAGTGGC
This sequence comes from Glossophaga mutica, assembly GCA_039655065.1. Lineage (NCBI taxonomy): Eukaryota > Metazoa > Chordata > Mammalia > Chiroptera > Phyllostomidae > Glossophaga > Glossophaga mutica. Next base: position 23,446,001 of record CM077312.1, on the reverse strand, counting down.
CATAGATGCTGTGCAGAGGGGACAATGGAGAGTGACTGCTATTGAATACAGGGTTTCTTTTCAAGGTGATAAAAATGTTCTGTAATTACATAGTGTTTTGCACAGCCTATGAGTATACTAAAAACCACTGAATTGTATGCTTTAAATGGGTGAATTTTATGATATGTGAATTATATCTCAATAAAACTAATCACAGTATTACTTATGCTGGTTTCTTAGTTTACTATTTCATGGGTACAACCAGAAGCAGAACTCCTTTCAAACTATTTATTACCACCAGTCCCTTTTTAGGCAACTGGGGAAAAGAGTCTTATCCAAGCTAAGGCCCTCGGACATGACCTGTCTCTTAAGATATCTATCGCAATTGTTATAACCAAGAAAAGTAACCATCATATCACCTAATCACAATAGTTCTTTTTATTGTACGAAAACTGAATGATAAAATCCCTTTATAGTGATTGCAAAATAGTGAGGAAATTATGACATGGTTCAAGGCACGAAGATGTAAGAATATTCTATGCTTATATTCTTTTTCCTTCTCATAACCTGTAAGTATTACAAGAGGAATACTGTGTTGTTCTGTGCAATCATAGAATGACTTATCAAGTCTGTTTGCTCATATATTAAAATAAAGTTGCTCCTGTGGCCTGCCCTTCAGGTTTTGCCTTGGGGACATTGGCTGGTCAAATGTACCACGTGCTTTAACAATGGTTAATTTTTAAAAATTCTCTAGTCAAGATAATCATGAATTATCTATATTGTTAGTCTTTTATATTGCAGGTTAAAGACAGAGAACTGCCTCAATCTCCAGAAAACCCCCATGGTGTGTTATAATTCATACTGGCTCGGGACAAGGAACACCAGGAGAAGAACAGGCAAAGGAGTAGGAGGGGGGCACAGGTAAATTAGCAAATGGAGGTCCTGGTCTCTGAGAAAAGTCAAAAGTCCAGAGGTCTGTGTTTTAAAGGAAAAATAAATTAACACTGGGTCCAGCCCAAATCTTTGCATTTGTCCATCTATTCATCCAATCATCCACCCACCCACCCTTTGTTCAATATTCTCATATGTTGCAGACACTACTCTAGGACTGAAGCATTTAATAACTAAAGAGGCCAGATTTGATGGGTAGACATTATGGCAGCAATCCAGGTCATTTTCAAGGTAAGCAGATAGGGTTTCAAATAATAAATCCATTACTGTAAGACCATGTCAATAATAGAGTGCCAAGCCCTGTGCTTGCTCCTTCCTGTACATTAACATATTTAGCCCTCAAAGAATGTGAGGTGATTATTATATTTTTACCAATAAGGAGCATGATAATCAAGGAAGGTAAAGAACTTGCCCAAGATGCAAGAAAGCAGAATCCTCTTACAGTAACTTAAAAGAGGCAGAATATGGATTCTATGATTCTCTGATTATGGAATATGGATTCTCTGATTCCAAAGCCCATGACCTTTCCATTAAGCCATGTTGAGTACAAGATTCTCCCATGTAGTTGGGCAGGCAATCCCAGCTAAGCTGAAGTTCAAGACAGAGTTATAGCTCCAGAGGGAAAGGATGGCTCTGTAACAAAAGTGAGGTTGTTATCTTATAGGTTAACTAGCGTTATCAGCACACTGGAAATCAGGTGCCACCAACTAATCAGCTGGAGTCACTGACACTGGCATCTGCTGGTTTGGACCATCTCAGGAACTAGGTAGACATGATCTTGATGAGGCAAAGGCATCATTTATTCCATCTGAGAGGGACTGATACAATGGCCCATTAGAAACCAAAATTAAGATACAATTTGTTCTGGGTACCAGTAGCAATGCTCAAATTCTTACTTTCTCACCAAAAGTTGAGATTTTCTTATCTGACATGCCTTCTACTATTAAATGGAACCTTTACTTTTCTTTCCCAATATAAAAGTATGCCTTTTTGAGCTGGCAGCCAAAGAGAAAATAACCTGCTTTAACTTATTTGTGGGTTGCAGTGAACATACTTTGATTTGATAACTCTTAATGAGGACAGCAGACATCAGTGATACAGACAAACCATTGGGTTGAAAACAGAAATATCAACAGAGCAAAATCTCCTAATTTTCTCATCTTTGGTGTACATTAGTTGGTTAATGGACTTGAGCCAGGATATCTACACAGACCAAACAAAGTGGATAATTGAGCAATTATCTGATGAATTTAAACACTAAAGAAAGTGACTTTGTTTAATTAAAATTTTGTTCTAAACTGCTGGAGCATCTTTCTTTGGGGAAAAGTTGTGGAGCCAGAAGCAGAAGTAGGTGTGTGTATTTCCATTTCCTTATTACATTTTAGTGCAGTCTCAAGAGACCTAGCAGGGACTTGGTCTTTGGGCTATTTTTTATCAGCTACATGATAGTAATGAATCTCTGCTGCCATCATTGGGAGGCAGGGTACAAACAGAAATAACATATGGCAGCATATTAGCTTTAGCCCTTTTCTGGAACGTTAGTGCTTAACGATTTGAAAGAGAATAAGTTTCCTTCCCTGGAGTGATCTAGAATCCAAACTTTGTAGTTGCAATGAGGTAATGTGTCAAGATAATGGCAGGATCTATCGAGTCTCCACCCTCGGTAAAGGAAGCACCACCTCCTCATATGGTATGATAGATAGGGTTGGGCGATTGGGATCTAAGCCTTGGCATAGGGCACTGGCCCAAAACTGATACCCATGGAGCTTTGAAGGCAGCCAACTGCTTTACAAGTAATCAGGCTTGAAAACATTAGTCCTTATCTGTAAGTATTACTATACAAGTTTAATAAATGAGAAAACAAAAGCATGGAAAGATTGAGCAGCTATCTCAAAGACGTGTATCAAAAAACTGGGAACCAGGGCCAAATCCCAGGGCTGTTTGACTCCGAAATTGCTATATTCTAATGACCTCATCTCCCCACAAAACACCATTCTCATAAAGTTAAAAATGAAATAGATCATTATATAATTTTTACCTATCTTCAGGATGTTTTCACTGTAATATAGGATAAGGCTATTAGCTAAATATAGTACAACAAGCACATCAGATGTGACTGGCCCATTGGACCAGAATGATTCATTCTGCCAAATCATGAAACAAAGACTATCACTCAGAACTCAATATGAAAAGTAAGAATTAAAACCAGATACACAGAGTGTGGAATATGTTACATTCATGTAGAAGACAGAAAATTACCTAAATTATTCAAGTAAACACAATCATATGCATACACTAATTCAAATATTCCAAGCAGGCCAAAATATAAAATTTAAGCATATTTTTATGAATAGAAACAGATTGATATTGGAAACTCTATATAATCAAATTTTTAATGAGAAAAATTAAAATTTCCATTCACCAGGAAGTTTACATTCAAGTTAAACTCTCCTGAATATTACCTGTATAGACACAGCCAAGATTCTGCAAAATTTGCAGACTCGTCCAAAAACATTAGCCAAAACCTAAACAAAAGAAGATAAACATGATATTATATTTCTGAAGACATTTAATAAAGAGTGTTTATATCTTTGGTAACTAGTTAGCAAGAAGCCACATAGCAAAAGCTGGAGAGGTAAGTGGTCAGGGACAACTATAAATTCTGAGAGACATTTACTAGCTTCTAGGACCTCCTACAGAGGAAAAGCTGCTTAAAATGGTGCAGCTACATGTCTAGCACCAAGTATAAAAAATATCCAACTGCAAAATATTATGTTCTAAATTGAGAAATGAAGAGTTTTGAGTGATTATACTAACTCGAATCTTCTTATGTAAATGGGGAATGTTACAGGACTTCTATATTAGGTTCTGTTTTTCAAAGACAGCTCAAAAGTTCTCTCTTTTGGAAAATTATGGCCAATGAATTTTAAAAAATTAAAACATCCTGACTTGAAAAGCAAAGCCAGAAATGAATCACACATAAATTTCAAGAATGAGAGGGAATTATATGTCATACGTAATAGCAAGTGGCAATCCCAAGACTCTAGACTGAGCAAGAATTGCTATGAAAAATTTCCTGGTTTAAATAGCAATTAAGGATTTAATGGGGGAAAGTAATCAGGAATAAGGGTGATCTAGCCAGTCAAAGAGCTTTAAATGGGTAATACAGTACTCAGAATATGCCCTGTGAATATTCATGAGTTGATCTTACTATGACTTATCTACATGGTGACATTTTTCCAGTAGGAAAACATTTGACAAAAAGAAAATAGCTCATATGCTTCTGAACATTATAAAATTCATATTGTAAAGGAAGAAAAATTAAGTGCTATGAGTAAATGATGGACATTTGGATAAAGTGGTGGAAAATAGGTACTATGCAACTTACAAAAGTAATTAATCCCTTCAGAAAAAATATATGCTGTTTAATATGTTCATCCCAATAAATTGAAAACACATGAGAAGTGGTTGATTTAAAAAGATAGAAATATCGTTGTAGACTACTTCTCAAACATTTTTGCATATGCTTACTCATTTAAGATCATTGATTTCATTAAAATGGAAATCAATGATCTTAAACTTTTTAATGATCTTAAACTTCTTAAAAGTTTAAGATAACTATAGCCCAAAAAATGGGCTATAAAGAAGTTTCAGATAAGAAAAAAAGTTTAGCCCTGGCTGTTGTAGCTCAGTGGATTGAGCGCGGGCCTGCAAACCAAAGGATCGCAGTTCGATTTCCAGTCAGGGCACGTGCCTGAGTTGCAGGCCAGTTCCCAGTAGGGAATGCTCGAGAGGTAACCATACAGTGAAATTTCTCTCCCATTCTCCTTCCCTACCCTTCTAAAGATAAATAAATAAAATCTTTTGAAAAAAAAAGTTTATGTGCAAATTTTAAAAAAGCCTGCTCTTTTGCTTTTATGGACATACCAGGAGGAAAAAAAAAATAACAAAGCAGTAACAGAAGCAGCAACAAAGTCCACTCAGGGAATAAAGGATCTACTTAGGAAAACGACATAATTTCAGAGCCCCCAGAAAATATGGAAATCAGGAGAATTAAAATATGCACGTGGTGGTGAAATGTTGGCTTTCGCAAAAGAACCTGTGGAGAAAATGCATCAAGTTTGACCTGAACTAGCTAGACAGGCTGCCTAAAGCTGAGTCTGCATATCAGCAAATGGTGTGAGAAGATTAAATAAATGTATATACAGTTTGTTGCCATAGAACTTTCTTGTGAACATACTGTCAACACCATTTTCTTTTTATGTCTTCACCAAAAATATGACAGTCAGTCAAAGTGAGTGGTTTTCCCAGATACATTTCCCCCCCCTTTAGAAAGTGGCTGGTCATGGCTTCTGGGTCTGCAGGAGGTGATCCCCCTACTTGGGTGGTGTGGAAAAGCCCAACATCTTTCTTTAATGAAGCTTCACCTCACAGAGATGCTAATGACCTCTTCCACCCAACCTTCTCTTTTTGGCATCTCAATCGTGAATATATGTAGTATACACAATTTAAACAAAGGAATGTTCCCTCAGCAACTTACTAGAAAATTCTTGATCATAGACAAAGAATTTTTGTCCCTTCAGCCTCCAAAAAAGTCCAATATTTTCCCATTCAAATTAATTGAATTTGGAGTTCACTTCAAGTTCTGTGCTGGCCTGTGTAAAAAGAATATATACATTCCTACCCTGCCCCCACCTCCACCTTTTATACATAAGTTTGAGATTTGCAGGTCTCTAAACTTACTGCGAAGATGAATTTAACTTCAAGGTATTGAAACTTAACAAGAACTCCAAACATTCTTCACTTCCATCAAAAGTAAAATTCTTGGTTGGTTTGCTTCCTGGGGAAAAAGAGTACATGATCACTAGGGAGATGAATACTTATAATTAATATACCCTGTGAATGTCAGCTTCAGCATAACTTTTCCCTCCACACTTGTCATGATGTCGCATTCATCCTTGAGGGATCCATCAATTCACACAGAAGCATCAGGAGGCCAGAGGAAAGTTTGTCTTCATTTCTACCTTCTTTCCAAGGTTAACTACCTTCAGATCACATTCACACTAAAATAAGAAACTCATATTTTTTCCTAGGGTTTTAGTTCTTACATGTAAAAAGAAAAGAAAGAAAAATTAGGCCCAAAATGAGTGTGATGCATATTCATGAAGGGCAAAGCAGTACTCAAGCTATTGAGGTGCTGGCGACCTTGAGCTATATCAGTTGACTGACTGATCTGTAAAGGATCTGATGAAATGCACTCCAAAGATACTGAATACCCACAAACATATTTCTACTAATAAAAAATGTAAATATAGACTTATAAAATAATAATGGTATTAATTACAGCAGAGAAAGGACAGTGACTGGTGTCACTATACTAAAGACATAAGCCTAAAAAGTAATAATCATTCTGCTTGTCAGAAAATGTGTAAGTAAAATAGAAGCAGAGCAAAAAAGAGTTGACCTTCTTTTTGCTGTCTGCTACTTTACATTTTTGTCCCCAAGCATTATACCAGGTATTCCCTTATTTTTGATTTGTATATAGTATAAAAAATCCTTGGTATTATATTTTAAAATATTACTCTGAGCTTCTTGAAACCCCCTTTTTAGAAATAGTTACATGGTTCTTTTCTGCATTTGCTCTTAGGTGTGTATTTGTTCTCTCTTCCATCCTTTTAATCTTTGACTCCATCTCACGTTAAAAGGACCATAGTCAAATTTTCTCTACTTGACCCTTCATGCTCTGAATTTATAAGCTGAACTTTATTTTTCAGTCTCCCCAGTCCCCTCTTTAGATACTCATCTGCCTCAATACTAATCTAATGGTGTCTGTCTAATTCATAGTAAGAAGAGACTCTTCTAGTTCCTTCTCCGTCTTATTCTTTTTCTTTTTCTTTCCCTTTCTCTGTCTCTGCTTCCACTATGTCTTAATACTTCACCACCAGCAACAACTACAGCTCTTCTTTCTGAATCTATCCTTGTTCTTCACTTTCTTCCTTAGCATATTATCCAATTCTATTTCTGAGTAGATGCCCCACCAGCAACTCAAAATCCATGAGCCCAGAACCTAGTTAACCAACACTTGACCCAAATTAGCTCCTCTTCTACAGGGTCATACTTCTCTTGAACAGCTCCACAAAGTCAAGTCATAAATATGGTCAAACAGAGAGAGCTGACTAGAGACTCAACATGCCTGCAGAAAGCGACATTCAGTATTTCGGTCTTGAGGTTCTCCTCCTGACTGGTTAAAACAAAAAGGCTAGAAGTATGTACAGTTCCCAAAGTGGATCATCCCAACTTTTGCTTCCAATCAAAGTCTAATAAGGCCTCTTACTGACATTATCACTCTTATTTATTTATTTGTTTGTTCATTTATTTCTTTTTGGTCATACAAGAAATCTGAAACTGGCTTTCCTCAGGCAAGAGCTTGCTGGGAGTCTTGTCAGTGACAAAGAAGGTCTGAAATTTCGGCTTCTGTAAGGGAGATTGCCCCCAGCCCCACTTAGGGTTCTTCCCCAAGCCTTGACACTCCAGAGATTCAGATACATTACCCATTGTGTGTAAGGAATGTATATGCAGTTTACAATGTGCTCCAGGTGGTCTCATGCATCTTTACCTTCACCTTGCTCCATTGCACTGGGCACCTCTAGTTTAGAATTGTCTTTTCTTACTTTTTATTATGAATTCTAGTATGCTGTAATCACTTTGTCCAAGGTTCTTGTCACTTCCTTTAAAATCAAAAATCATCTGAAATGTCATTTCCTTCAGCATTTGATATATATTAAATGGAGAGTGGATTGTGTTTAATATGTAGCTCTTATTTTAGCAAAATTAGTTCTTCCATATATACGAGTCACCCATCCCTAATATAGACATTCTATGATCCACATTTGAAAAGTACTGTCCATGTTTTCCCTCTGCATGTGTTCTGCAGCATACTCTAGCTACATCATTGATTCTGTGACTAATTCCTCTTATCTGAGTTCAAATGCTTCCCACCATATCCACTACTCCATTTTCATTGATTTTTCACAAGTATAGACATTTTGAAAATGTACAACTTTCTCTTCTCTATCTATGAAACTCTCTTGAAAACAAGTTATGTCCTCCTATTCATAAATCTTGCCCTGGTAAGTCTCAATGGAGACCTAGGCAATTATATTTTGTGTATGTGTGTTTAAATATTATTATCTTTGCTCTCTTCCACTCAAAGAACTTCTTTACTTTGAATTCCCCACATCTTATCTTTGGTTTCCTTTGTCAGTTACTTTTTTAAAATTCTGACTCATGATGCTCTCATTCTCTCAACTATACTGAAATACTGAAAGGTAATCTTTGAGTCCTTTTAATGTTTTCTCCAGCAGAGGCCACAATTTCAATTACGACAGATGAAACTAGTATCAGACTTGGGATTAAAGAGGTAGGTGATATATCACTACATATATGCCTGCAACAGTTCTTATAGTTTCCGGTACTTATTGAAGTGTCAGATGGATTATATATCCTCATTAGCATCCCTGCAAACACCATCTATAAATATCCATGGAAATTTTCCTATTGCTGCAGTTTGTAGATCCTGGAGATAAGAAGGAGGGAGTTGTTTAATAAACACAATTTCTGACTCCCTCTCCATTTTTAGGCTGAGATAACTTAGTTTTCCAGGCACTCAGGGCACAGTGTTTAGTCAAAGTATTTACTTCAAGTTGTCAGAAGCAAGAGGCTAAGGAAGAGATTAAATTTATTACACAAAGACATGTATTTACATAATCCAACTAGAAATTTCTTGAAAGCAGACACATGCTGTTAAAAACCATAACTACCACCAAAAAAAAAAAAAAAAAAAAAAAAAAAAAAAAAAAAAAAAAACTTGAACAGAGGGTCTTGTTCTTATAGTGGGTGCTGCAGCAGTTTCTCACAGTGAATGGACTCCAGGGAAAGTCTGCAGCCAGGCAGCTGAGATATGTTATCATGGGCAAGTTAATGGTCCAGAAGCCACAGTTCACATCTTCAAAGGTGTGAAGGAATAACCGGGCCTTGTGCTTACAGTTAGTGCATATCATGAAGCCTGGAAATCAAGTAAGCAAGATACTGACACTAATAACAAATAAGAGCAAGTTTAATCCTAAAGCAAAAATGATTCCCCTTTGGCATCTGGTAATTGTCAAATATGCTTTCTGCCTACTTGTAGATGACTCAGGATCTGGAAAAAGCCCTCCCCTAGCTGGTGACCAGAGGACTGTGACCCAAGCACATTGTGATTAGAACTAAGGTGAGGGCAGAAATTTTGTATACAACCACTCCTTGTCATCAAGGGATACGTGTCACTCATAGACAGAATAAAATAGCACACATGTAAAACATAAGTGCTACTAAGCACTGCCTCTGAGAAAGGTCAAAGAAGAGAGCGATGAAGATGGCCTGACATAAATACACAACTATAATGATAATATTTACTGATATAATAATAATAATTACAATTATTTTATAACCTATATATTAACAGACTGTTTAAGTGCCTAAAATCATTTCATCCTCACATGACACCTGGGAGGCAGATGCGATCATTACCTTCACTTTCAGATTAGAAAAGCAGGTTAGAAAAGGTCACATAATTAGGCAGATAGTAAGGCTTGTCACAGACTATGATCCGGAAGAGTCAAATCCTCAACCTACACCCTCACAGAGACCCTCAGTAGGACCCGAAGAGCAGAAAGGACTGGCAGGCAAAGGGGGGAATAATAAGCTGCGGAAACAGTGCCAGACCAGCTGGATGGGCTCAGAGAAACTACTTGGAAAACAGAGGACACACTGAAAAGGTAGGTGTTGGTCAGATTTTGGAAGGAGAGTGTCACAGTGGCCTTGTAAATGCAGAACTTTGTGGATTTCTGATTTCCCCGAAAAACTCAGTCTATGGAATTGATAGAATTATTTTCTTTTTTTTAAATTGATTTCTTGTTGTCCAAGTACAGTTGTCTGCATTTACTCCCCACCCCACCTCCCTCCCCTGCTTCCGTCCCCCTTGGTTTTGTCCATGTGTCCTTTATAATTGTTCCTGAAAACGCTTCCCCTTCCCAACATTATGCTCTCCCACCTCCCCTCTGCTTACTGTCAGATTGTTCTTAATTTCAAAGTCTCTGGTTATACCTTGTTTGCTTATTTGTTTTGTTTATTAGGTTCCACTTAAAGGTGAGAATTATTTTCTTCACAAACCCAGAAAGTATTCATTATCAAATATGACTTTAATTCTGATCTTCATACAGGAGAAATGAGACTTTTGACAGGTCATTTAATTGTTCCCAGCCTCGGTGTTCATATCTGCCAAAATGGGGATAATATCTTGTAGGTCACAGGGCTATTCTAATGATTAAATGAAATAATTTCCACCATAGGATCAGCCCCATGTCTGACATATAGCAATCAGACAATAAATATTCATTCTTATCATAACCACATTGTGCAAGGCACTGTTCTAAGAATCTAAAGAAGCAAGAAATATGGTGTCAACTCTTAAATTGGTTAACTTCAGGAGAGGCATATAGACACAGTGGCTGCTCTATAAGTGAAATAACACAGGAGCACTGGCTCCCCTGCTCCGGGAAGACTTCTAGTACTTGTAGTCACACAAGGATTGCTCCCATACTCAGCTCCTTGTAGCACTTTGTTTGTAGCATATACATTGATAGGTTGAATCTACAAAATAATACATATTCAGTAAGAATGAGCCTGTTTCCCCTCTAGTGGGAGTAGCTGTAGAACATGGGAAACAGAGTTCAAAAGAAGAGGCAGGTGGGATACCAGAGAAGGGGGCTGAGTGGTGTGTATGCCAAGCTGGCAATGTTCTCCTGAAACTAGGGAGAAAGAACAAAGTTAAACTAATTGGTTGGATCAATTCATGTAAAGTATCATGAATGTCTGTAGTCCCCCTCCAAAATGATAAATTTAAAAAGTGGCTTCGGAATGACATGTTTCCACACAGCTCCCCCTCCAGCTTGTAAACTCACCGCCATGCTTTTCCAGACACTCGAGACCCTGTTAGTCTTTCCTAGAGAGAACTGTCCTGTGTTTGCCCAGGTTTGCTTTCCTCAGAGTTACTTGCTCAAAGGTACTTTTTGCTTTCTTCCTAATTTCCCTTTTTTTCTGCCCCACATTATTAACTACATTCCTTAGGGTAGTTCTTCTCTGGTTATATCAGGAGAGAAGCAATGTAATTAAGTTTATCTAAAGTGTGAATGACCGATACCTTCTTGATCTTACCAACACTGTGTTCTCTTTGAAAACTTAAAATATATATGTTGAGTGTCAGATTATATTTAGAATGCAAATTAAGCTCTAGTCATAGAAATCATGCTTTTTTATGACTTGAAGAAAAAAGAAAATTTTAGGCAATACAGGGGAGAGATTGCACATTTTTTTCTGGCAATGTGCACAAGTATCCATTCCTGTGGCATGTTTGACCCAGAATTTCCTTGTTATATCAGAAAAGACCCTCCTGTAGAACACTGTTAATGTGATACTGTATTTAGAACCAGAATGAATTCGAGCAAATTTACCAATGGTTTTGAATTATGCCTCCCAGGAAGATGGTGAAGATTCCCGGAAAATTTCAGCAACAGAAGAAGCACAAGGACCAATGACATTCAAATTGGTTTGACATAAAGATAATCAGGTGGACAGAAACATTCTGACTTTTCAGCTCAGCTAGGGACTTACAGGCCCCCTGATGAAAAGGACTCAAGCCAAAGCATTGAGGAGCGCTTGATAAAGATGTTTTCCCAGTATGTGGCAGCCGTTAAAAAGCAAATAGGTTTCCGGGATATAACAAAAGGGGGTGGAAGATACAGTGGCACAATGAACAATGGAGGCTTTTTTCTTCAGAGAGACTGGACGCTTGCCACCTTCCCACCTGAAAGCTATGAGGCAGGTTGAAAGAATCCTGAGCAATGTGCCTGAGACAGCTCGAAGTGAGAATGATCTATTCTGAATGTCTGGGAAGGCAAATTACTGGCAGTCAGATGGAAGGATTCACAATTATGAAAGCCACGGTGAAAGCTGATCAGATTCTCCTTTCTACTAGGCTTCATGCTTCAAAACAACCAGAACTCCATTTTATTAAAATGCCCATCGCTGTCAGTAAAGGAGATGGGAGTCTGCTTGACAGCACTGCCTAAAAGGCATTGTTAGGGATGCTGGCAGGGCTCTCAGGCCACCTGACCTAGACGGGGCTCTTGCTAATGCATCCTCATACTACAGTCCTGGGAGCTAAAATACATTGCAAAGACAAATCAGGCTGATTTCTAGATTAAATTCCCCTGTCCACTGTTGTGTGCTTCACCGAATGTGGTAAGCTGAGCGTGAACTTCAGCAAAGGGCTGTTGAGCAAATAAAGGCAGATAAGGAATGTTAAAAGGACTAAAAAAAAAAAAAAAAAGTATAAATTGCAAACTGTCAGATCATCCATAGCCTCAGCCAAGTCCAAATGGCTTCATTTTCCTTTTCTAGTCTGGCCAGTCTGCTTGAGTCTCTCCCACTGGTATTTTTGGGATACAGTCCAGGCCATTATGAACAGATCCAACAATGTGCAGTGATCTTGAAGCTTGCAGAAAAGTTTGGGACTACTTAAATTACACCCCATTTATCTTTACCAGGGGATTGTGTACTTCTGTCAAAAGTATCCTTGGTTCCCTGGTGAGCTAACTTGCAGTAATTCTGTCATTTGGGATAAATTTAGAGGTACAGCGTATAATAAATGCTCAGAATTCAGTATTTCCTTTTAGTTGAATCTTCTGCCTCTTTCCACTTCAATGACTGCAACCTCTTTCCTTCTGTAATATATGGCTATTTACCCTTGGTGTCTTCTCCACTAGATATGGAGTCATGACCTTTTGTCAACCTTAACCTCCACACAACTGTGACAGGCTATTTCAATAATCAAGCTAATTGTTAAATGTTTATTTGCCTGCAATACAGCTGATTCAACCTCCTGTATACCTTTGTGTGATGTATTTCCTTCTGTAATTGGCACTTAATTAAAGCAATACTTTAAGGAAACTGCTGTAGTTTTCAAGGAACTAAGTGCCAGAGCATGTGGTATTGTGGCAGGAACCCTGGTCCTAAAAGCAGAGAAGCTGAACTAGACACCAAGCTCCATCCCAATGAGGATTTGCAATTTTTAGAGTTCACCTGGCTCAGCCTTGGTTTCCTCATCTGTGAAATAAGGACAGTGCTTGCTCCCAGTGATGCTTTAACAACTACTTGATGTGATACACATGAGGGCTATTTCACATAATGCCCTTCACTGAGTAACAGGTCCGTTTCTGCTTTTCTTCCTTTGCTTTACTTCTTACCTAACCCCTCTCGTGTTTCCTTCTCTCTCCTTCCTTCCTTCTTCCTTCCTTTTCCTATATCCCACTGTCTATACTATTTCCCAGCCACACCCTCTTGCCAAGGAGGTCTATCAACAGGCCCTATACGTGCTGTATGTGCTCCAATAGGCGCTTTGCTCACATGGCCCCTTCATCGTGTTCGCAATCACCTCTCCAGGTCCCAAACATTATTTGAATACTGCTCTTCCTTTAAGACTCTTCTCCAGTCTCAATTTTACTGTGGACTCTTGTCTGATGATTCTACCCAATATTAAGCTCTTTTTTTTTTCTCAATTTTTACTTATTTACTCTGTGTCACTGTTCTCCAATATTTTATTGGGAAGGATTTTATCTATTTAGTTAGATTCCAATCTCCCTAATATCAAACTTGTATATCTTTTGCATTCCCTGAAGCACCTATCATATTTCTAGGTGTAGTGTGAGTCTTAAATAAAATGTTAATTATATTGTGTCACTAGATATCAGTCCAATTTTCTAGTTTGGTCTTACCGATGCATTTCAGTACACTTGCTTACACCTCCATATGAGAGAATTCTCTGATTTCCTCTATAAGGGCTTCACTTCATCATGTCTCCAGGTCATAATTATAGATTTAGCTAAATTTTTTCTAAAACAATAATTTTGAAAGGAAAAAAAAACCTTCTGAATAAAATATTGACTATTGCTTGTGGCTTTAATATTAGGGTACTATAATATCTACTGATGCTCCGGTAAATGGTTAACAACCATCTTTGTGTAGAAAAAAGGAAAAAATCCCCTGATGTATGGTGTTTGTCAGTTTTCATGGTGTAAATAGTTCCATCATGGCCAATTGCAAGCTTCCCACGTAATTTCGCAGAGTGCAAAGTCGGGGAGAGATGCGCACATGCAGACTCCTGAGCCAGTGCGTGTCAGCTCCAGATCACCAGTGAATACCCCACTATCTTTAAGATGGCTGATTTTCTCTGTTTTAAAATACCTTAAGATCTTATCTCTCCAGGCAGCCCTGAAATAGATTAATTCTGTAAATATCATTCCCATTGTCAAAAAAAGCAACAGCTGTCCAGAGACAGATTTGAACTTTCCACTTTTGTTTCAGAATTCCTTCTTAGACTGCTTCAAGAGAGACTGACTTGTTCGTCCTATGACAGGAAGAATAGGAATCATCTCCCTTCATTGTTCTCCAGATTAGAGTTATTCTCTTCGATATTAACATAGCTTTATTCCATCTCTAATAGATGGTGCCATTTTTCTGAGCACATGTTAAAGGAGTGGAAATCACTAAGTGTTTCTTTCATATTGAACAAGACTTTAGCATCTAGCATTAGCCTGGTATACTTACAGAAGCAAACACTGCAGTTGTCATTTCAGGGATTGGTCTTAATCAGTTAAAATCCCTCATTCCTTAAGTAATACCACTAGTCAGCAACATTCTGGTAAATGTTTTTCTCCAGAGTTGTGGATTCTAGCACTTCCCATTGTGGCAGAGTTCAGTTTCCAACATGACATGATTTAATCAACAAAATTCCTGAAGATTTATTAGTCAGCTCTACTGAGCTTCGATTCAAAGACAAAATAGCTTCACCACATCACTGCCTCAAGTGAACCTATGGTGGTACCTCATGGTACTATTGCAAAGTGGGTGAGACATCCCTGCATTTCTCATATTCTATTCAATGTCATACTTCTGATGATTACCCAAACTAGAAAGTGCACTTGGATTGTGTTCAAGGCACCCAAATTCAAGTTTAGATCTTTCATAATTTGCTATAGGACTTTATATCTATCCCTTAATCTTCTTTGGTCACACCTTCTCCATCTGAAGAAAAAAGGACACCAGCATATTCAAGAAGCTTTTCTAGCTCAAGCATTCATCTTTCTAGTAGTCTAAGTAGAGAGAAATGGGCTTTGCAATAATGGGCAAGTACCTGACCTTGGCATTTGTGTCAAGTATTGCCTTATATAACATCTTTAAAGGCTGTTTGAAACTCACCAAAAGAAGCAAGTGAAGCATAAATTGTCAATACGTATTGGTTTATCAGTCCCTTCTGCAGAAAATGTCTATAACTGGCATTCCACACTTCTTCTGCTTCCTTCTAAAGTCATTTCTGTGACACTTTCCCCATTACAACTACTGGTTTGTTTCTTCCCCCTCCCTTTTTTAAAAACTTGATGCTATTATTTTTGTTTCTCACCCTTTGACACACAGTGATAAAGTAAGACCTAGGTAATAGATTTTATCAATTGCAGAAATCTATGCCCCTAGCCACCCACCCTATCAAGTGAATTATGTGCATCTTAAAATATTTAGATCACTGTCTCTATCCTAAGATTATAATTCTTATATATCTAAGTCTCCTTAGTTAGGCCATTCTATTATTTAATGTATACTAACAGTTTGGCGCAATGAAAGGTTGAAATACTAGCTGTCTCTAGCAAATATAGAAATATAATATACTTGTTTTCAGCAATGTTAACATTATTTTATGTGATCTCTACATGCAACCTAGCAAACAGCAACTCTAAACTACTGAAAAATCAAGAATTCCACTCAGGCTTCTAACCTCATACTGTTCACATGTCAAATGCAAGCAAGAGCAGCAGGAAACTGGCCTGCTCTTTCTAATTACAATTATGATAAGAGTTTAGCACAAGTCTACTTAAAATCATGGAACCTTTCAGTGCAAGGCTGGTATTTTCTTCCATTGTATATTCATATGATTAAGTTTATTTGACTGCTCAGAGGAGAACAAATCTCTCATTGTCTAACACATTCTTACTTAGGACACTATGAGGAGTGACCCACATGCAATCACACATTGTCTCGTTTTCATGCAAATGACAAAAGCATGTAAAACAAGATAATGGAAAAGGCTTTTCTCCTTCTCCCTAAAACTAATCTCTCCCTTCCAGGGAAACCACAAATCTCAGGTTCAAATAAAAGTTGTTTAATTGGGTGGAATTTCTATGCAAAAACTAATGCTATTTGGACCAGCAGTCAAGTGTAATTCTCTGTCTCGCCAGGGAACCACATTTTCCCAACCAAGCTGAGTTCCTCTTTCCCAGCACTGGCAAGGCAAAAAGTGTTCCAATTAGTGAGGCTAATTTTTCTCCTACCACTCTGCTCTCCTGAGCCAGTGTGGGGTAAGTGAGGGTAGGCTTGAGAAACTGCTTTAAGTCATTGATGGAAGAACCAACTGATTGATTGATATTGGGCTGAAGCAATCTTTCTGTTCACCCATTGGTTTGCCAATCATGGGGAAGCCAGGAGCACTGAAAGCAAGCCAAGTCTGTCAGATGTGGCACTGAGAGCACTGTTCTTTGTGGAATATTTTTGGATGCCAGATACCAATCACTCATGGGACTTTGCCACTCAATAAGAATGTCGGATGTGGACTTTAATTATAGTCTAGCAGAAAAAGGGTGATGGAAGGAGCAGAAGCAGCTTTATTTTTAGTAAACCCAGCTCTTAGCCACCACAAACCCTGTGAATCTATTTTAGGGGATTGTCATTGCTGTTTGGTGGCTTTCATCAACATTGCTAAAAAGTATCAGGTTGACAGCTTTGGGGAGTTGAAGGTCCTCACTCTAGGGAAATTGAGAAACATGATAGCCATATTTGGGAGGAGCTCAGCCCTGATGCCTTAGTATTAATCTTTCTGAACCCACTTCTAAAAGATATATAAAAGTTTGGATTTTAAGAATAATCACTTGCCTTTAATAACTGCCTCAAAACACTTTAGGGAGAGAGAGAAATCTAGTCAGGAAGTCTACAACTGAGTGAGAGTCTGAAATAGCAATTGAAGGACAGAGAGCACTCTGTATGGATACTTTCACCACTTTCTCATAGCAATGTTTTCTGATAAAATCATTCATTTGCAGATGAGGCAGTCAGGAAGGCATCATATTTACTGAGCAGAAACTTCATCTTAGGTAAGAAGAAGAAAGGACTTAATGACTCTATTCAGGAATTTCACATGTGAATTTGAGAACAACTTGTCAGTAGGTGGAAATGCATAATATGCATACTTGTATTACATATTAATAGTTTCATAGAAATGCTAACTGGGTTCAGAAACATGACAACCACCCTGGCTGATGTGGCTCAGTGGATTGAGTGTTGGCCTGTGAACCAAAGGGTCACCAGTCTGATTCCTAATCAGGGCACATGCCTGGGTTGCAGGCCAGGTCCCCAGTAGGGGGATGCATGAGAGGCAACCACACATTGATGTTTCGCTCCCTCTCTTTCTCCCTCCTTTCCCCTCTCTCTAAAAATACATAAATACAATATTTTTTTTAAAAGAAGTGACAACCAATTGAGCAGTGATATTTAAGAAGTCAGCATGAATGGACCTGGAGAATATCATAATAAGTGAAATAAGTCAGCTAGAGGAAGACAAATACAATATGATTATACTTATATGTAGAATCTAATGAACAAAATAAACTAACAAATAGAAAGATTCATAGATACAGAGAACATACTGTCAGCTGTCAGGGGAGAGAGGAGTTGGGGGCTCAGTGAAAAGGGTGAAGAAATTAAGTAAAAAAATTAAACAATGTCATGGACACAGACAACAGTATGGTTATTATCAGGGGGAAAAGGGTGGAGGCAGGCAGAAGTGGGTAAAAGGGGGATAAATGGTGACATAAGGAGACTTGACCTTGGTGAACACACAATACAATATACAGGTGATGTATCATAGAACTGTCATCCCAATAAATACAATTAAAAAAAGGGAAGTTGGATTAAAAAAAGATGGCTATAGCACATACCACCCCACCCTGCATACACACACACCCCCAGCTAAGAGTTGGACAAAACTTTCTTTTTATACCATAAGACTGACATCAGAAGGGAAAGACTTGATACTTGTGAATCAGTAACCTACTGGTGAGAGGCCCCTAGGCCCATTACCATTTCCTAAGCTCTGCAGCTCCATTTTTGAACTTAATGTTAAGGGGCAATGAGCCAAAGACATCCTACTTGGAGGCTGCTGGCTTGTTTGTTTGTTTGTTTATTTATTTATTACATTCAATGTCCTGTCTCTTTACATATTCCCTCATCTTAAAAACCACAGTCATCATAGACTATGAATATTTACTAAGCAAATAATACTCCAATGATACTGCTTTGGAATTAAGGGAAATTATATTTTGAATAGATAGAGAGCCCTTGAGGAGCTTGAAATCAAATAAGAAGAGTCATATAATTCTGTGTAAGCTTTGAAATACATATAAAAATTCACATAACTTATTCCCCATTACTGTTTATTTTAACTTGAAAACTAAATATTGGACACTTATTGTATTCATCTCTGTGGTAGGTGATCCTGGGAATATGAAGTAGACACAAGATGCAGTATTTGCCTCCACTAGAGCATACAAAATAAAAATATACTGTAGATGCAATTACATATGATTCAATGCCAAAGTGAAGGATTCAAGTAATATGAATTAAATGAGACTAGATCAGAGAGAGACCAGTATGGGTTGAAGTATTTAGTACAGATTTCGAAAACGCCATGAAGATAAGGCAGTTATCTAGTTAATAAATAATAATGGATAAATTGGAAAACTTAAAATAAATAATAGAATTTGGGGCCTGAATTGTCTACTTTGATTCTTGTCTGATATGTGTCAATATAATAGATGTTGGGTAGTCACAATAAATACTATTAAGTAGATGTATTTAAATTTAAAGATATTTAATTAAATTATAGTGGAAATTATTAAATTATCATGATAATGAACAAAGAGGGTCTTTTCAGTGCTACCAAAGTAATAGATACTTTCCCTTTTGTGACTGGACCACTGCAATCCAAGCTGACTATAACACTGAGTCCAAGTTCCACTGGCTCAGCTCCTAGCCATGTCTGAGGTGTTTCCTGTTCTCATACTATGTTCGCATGAAGTCAGCAAAACCATCACCATCTGTTCAAAACTGTTAGAGACAGCTCATAGCAGTGAGTTCTAATGACCTGTCCTGATCAATCCATCACATGTATTCACTGAATTCTTGAAATATTCAAGACAATCTCCACGAGTTGTATGGAAAACAAAGAAGATTCCTGCCCTCTAAGAGCTTGCCATGTAGTTGGGCACCAAGATATGCAAACATAAAAGGTAATTAACTATAAACAATACAGTAAATAATAAAAATCAAAAGAATAGTATCAGATATGGCAAAGTATGAAAAGAGGACTACTTTGAGAGAAATACTCTCCATTCCCTAGTCTTTTAAAATTGGACTTCTGGTCAAGATGGAGGCATAGGTAAACACAGCTCACCTCCTCACACAACCACAGCAAAAATTACCACTAAACTATAAAACAACTATCACCCTGAATCATTAGAAAATCAAGCTGTATGGAAGTCCAACAACCAAAAAATTAAAGAAGTCACATTCATCCTGATGGATGGAAAGTGTGGAGACACAGAAATGGGAAATACAGAAAAATGCAGTCCAACACCCATGTGTAGTGGATAAAAATCAGGAGGGATACCTCAGGAGCAAGGAATCCCAGCCCCACACCAGATCCCCAGCCCAGGGTTCCAATACCAGGAAGGTGACTCCCCATAACTTCTGGCTGTAAAATCTGATGGGGGTTGAGGAAGCAGAAGAAACTGCAGGATTCTCAGGCATCTTCCCTTAAGAAATTAGCATGAATGGACCTCAGTGTACTTAGAACTTATGCAGACTCACTCCCTCTGGGCTTCAGCACTGGGACAGGAGCTGGAAGGGCACTAATGGCATACAGGAGAAACTATAGTGCCTGGCATCAGGGCAAGTACCAGGAGACAACTTCCTCTTCAACAAAACTCCAGAGGCCAGGCAGTGGCCACTGTTCCTTTTCTGAGCTCTCCCCCACACAGAGAGATAGAGCAGTGACATCATACCTGAGACTCCATCCACCTGGTTCACACATGTTGCCCTATCCTGGCAATGACCTAAGGTTCCATCCCACAATTTACAGTGCCTTTTCTACAATAGACCATGCTACTAACACAGGGAGTTAAAGCAGCTCTGCCTAATACATAAAAACAAACACAGGGAGGCTGCCAAAATGAGGAAACAAAGAAATATGGCCCAAATGAAAGAACAGATCAAAACTCTAAAATGAGAACTGCACGAAATGGAGATAAGCAATCTATCAGATGCAGAGTTCAAAACACTGGTTATTAGGATGCTCAAGGAACTCATTGGGTACTTCCACAGCATAAAAAAGACCCAGGCAGAAATGAAGGTTACACTAAGTGAAATTAAAAAAATATATACAGGGAATCAACATTGAGGTGGATGAAGGTGAGAATCAAATCAATGATTTGGAACACAAGGAAGGAAAAAAACATTCCATCAGGACAACAAGAAGAAAAAAGACTCCAAAATATGAGGATGGGGTAAGGGGCCTCTGGGACAATTTCAACTGTACCAACATTCAAATCATAGGGGTGCCAGAAGGGGACAAGAAAGAGCAAGAAATTGAAAACTTATTTGAAAAAATACTGAAAGAAAACTTCCCTAATTTGGTGAAGGAAATAGACATGCAAGTCCAGGAAGGTCAAAGAGTCCCAAACAAGATGGACACAAAGAGGACCATACCAAGACACAGAATTAAAATGCAAAAGTTTAAAGATAAAGAGAGAATCTTAAAGACAGCAAGAGAAAAGCATAGAGTTACCTACAAGGAGTTCCCATAAGACTGTCAGCTGATTTCTCAAAAGAAACTTTGCAGGCTAAAAGTAACTGGCAAGAAGTATTCAAAGTGATGAAAATCAAGGACCTACAACCTAGATTACTCTATCTAGCAAAGCTATCATTTAGAATCCAAGGGCAGATAAGGTAAGTGCTTCCCAGAAAGTAAGGTAAAGTAAGGTAAAGCTAAAGGAATTCCTCATCACCAAGCCATTATTATATGAAATGTTAGAGAGATTTATGTAAGAAAAAGAAGATCAAAACTATGAACATTAAAATGGCAATAAATTCACAACTATTGACAATTGAATCTAAAAAACAAACTAAGCAAACAAACAGAACAGGAACAGAATCATAGATATAGAGATATCTGGAGGGTTATCAGTCGGGAGGGAGAATGAGGAGAATGGGGGAAGGGGAAGTTTAATGGATTAAGTACAGAATAGACAGGGGGATGTTAAGAACAGAATAGGAAATGGAGTAGCCAAAAAACATGTATGCATGACCCATGGACATGAACTAAGGGGGAGATTGCCAGAGGGATTGTGGGTTACCAGGTGGAGGGGGGAAAAGAGGGAAACATTAGGACAACTGTAATAGCATAATGAATACAATATATATTTTAAAAAATAAAATAAAATAAAATTACCAGCATATGCCCTCCCCTTTACCACACAGCAGTCAGGCAAAGGCCAGTTATAGACAGAAATCCATTTACCAGTCATTGTCCAACTCTACTCTCAGACTTGCTTGCCTCCTTAACCCTATACTCTGGCTATAAATATCTATTTCTATCCCCTCAGTTTGTAAAACTCATTCAAACTCTCCTTTCTGGTTTAATAAAATGGGTTCCATCATGATTTCCCACTCTGCACCCTCCCCTGAGTTCCACATCTTTCATAGCTCCAGATAAGAGACTATCATTTATTTTCCAGCCTAACAGAGTTCAGAAGCCAGCCCAGCCCCTGGCTACCCCTATCAAACAAAAGGGGTTTCAGAGTAAAGAAAAAAGTACAATTAATGCATGCACGATATGTCAAGACACTGGATGAACAAAGTTAAAATCAATGTCAAACATTCAAAAGTTCAGAGTTAGAAATGGAAGGGAAAAAGTTCCTTCAACTTGATCATTTCTTAAAAGAGTGAGTAGAAGCTCTAAGTCACTGTCTTGGAACTTTTTAATCCATTTAATGTTCAGTATCGGTAAGTATTTGCTGGATTAGTACTGAGAGCTTGGTCACTTGTCCACCCAACCACACCTCACTTTGTTCTATGGCCTGATTAACCCATGCCTGAGTTAACAGATGATGTGTCTATGGTTATCTGCCTGTTGCATGCTTTGTCTTTATCATTTTGACTCAAAAGATTTATGGGCTCCCATTAAAGACAAAAAGAAGTGGCTCCTAGAGCACAGAGCTCTTAAGCATTACAGATACTCTTGTCTTCTCATCTAGGATGAAGCTTCTAATGAAAAGAATGGTGCTTTTGGTTCTCCTCCTTGAGAAGGAGGGAAAAGTGATACTAGAATATTTGTTCTTATACTTTCACAGTTACCTTCCTTCTATCACCAAAAGGTTTCATTTCAAACCCTCAGAGGAACTGGAAAATTGCTGTGACAATTTATGTAAGAAAGAAGTGGAAGGGGAAGGTAGGAAAGGCCAGTGAGCTGTGTGAATGTGCTTTCAGGAGAACAGAATCAACAGTTCTCCTGACTCTCTACACTTAAGAAATTGTGGCAGCTCAGTTATGGGTGATGACTGAAGGACTCACTCTATGACTCTTTTATGATCACTCAGAACGTAACTCAGGTGCTCAAAGACCAAGAAGACAGATGCTGTAAGCAATTCTAATGTGTCTGGGGACAGCCATGGTGGCCAAGCTGTCAGCAGGTTGATATGCTGACACAGTGCCTTAGAGTAATATCAGCAGCCCCTGTCTCCTAAAACCAAAGTCTCTGCAACAATTACTAAGTTATTTTGCTATGGCACATAGATTCTTAAAGAAAAATCAAATATGTGAGCCTTTTATGATTTCATATGATTACCATTTCAGTGGCTCCTGAGGTGTCTTTTACCCATAAAAAAGCATGAATTCTAGAGCCAGAGAACCTGAATTTGAATTTGTGTGTGCCATCTGGAAAGATCTTAATCTATCTCTGTAATCTATCTGTGTTTTGGCTTCCTCGATTGTAAAGTGAAGATAATAATAATATCTATTCACAAAATTGTTGTAAGAATTTAGTAAAACCATATAGGTGATATACTGAAAGCAGACCCTGGAACATGGCATAATTGGGTTTTTTTTCCTAATTTATTTTAGAGAGAGAGGAAGGTAGAGTGTGTGTGTGTGTGTGTGTGTGTGTGTGTGTGAGAGAGAGAGAGAGAGAGAGAGAGAGAGAGAGAGAGAGAAACATCGACTTGTTGTTCCACTTATTTATGCATTCATTGGTTGATTCTTATATGTGCCCTGCCCAGAGATTAAACTGCAATCTTGGCATATTGGGATAACACTCTAGCTAACCGAACTACCTGGTCAGGGCCTATTAAGGGTTAGCTATTAATATTATTATTACATACTGCCAAGTGCTTGTAGATAAATCCTCATGAAATAATACTGTGCTCAGAAATGTGCTCCATTGTCTTCTAGGAAATCTCCCATTCCTTAAATAAAAACACCATTCAGGTCAATGAAAACTTAACAAGTCTCTTCTGTTCAAGGAAGACGGATTCAAAAAGAATTGAACAAAAGTGGTTCTAAACTACTTAAGCCAAGGAGGTTTCTAATAGAGTTTCATGGGAGGTAGGATGCTGTCCACACTTAAAATCTGTTATCAGCTGAGGTCTTAATTTGTGAGTTACTCTTTTTATAAAAAGGAAAATGTAAGCACCCTCCCCTTCACTTACACCCGTAGACAGACTAACTGAGCTGTTGTCTAGAGCATCAAATGCACTCAGAAGATAGCACAAGTGGACCCCAGAACTTCACAAACAAAGAAAGACCTTCCAATGTCTAACTCCACCTTTAGGCATTGCTTTGCTTGAAGGCAACTTTGAGCATTTTTTCACACAATGCAATTAGGAATGCCTGCCTGGAGGGCAAGGGCCTCAATATGAGGAAATTACAACCTAGTATAAACTGCCATGGGATAAAAACAGAGAAAAAGATTAGCAAGCAGTATTTGAATATTGAAAAATGCAGACTGGATTTAAAGACATGTGGGCAGACTCCACCCGCAGGCACCCCCTCCCCAGCTGCTGGGATGAAAATAAGTCTACCAAGACATGATCTGCTTGAGGAGGAAAGTGGCTGATCTCTCAAAGGAGAAGGGCCAGGAGCCTGTTCCTCAATGGGTTTTTACAGGGTTTATTTGTATAGGAATACAGGATGTATATGTAAAGCTCATCAGTCATTGTCAGGTGGTAATGCTCAGACAATAGATAACATTCAAAGAACTATGAGGGCTTATTCTGAGTTGGTGTCAGATAGTGAAAGGGCCATAAAACTTTTGAGAAATAAACTCATTTAATGCTTGGACCCTTATCATTTAAATGAGGGTATTATCAAAGTAGGTTTCATAGGATTTTATGCATTCTTTCTTAGGCCTGATAGCCCCAGAGAACCCACCCTTTCCAGCACAGAGCTGCACCACCCTCCATAATTGTGTCAGGCATAAGTCAGGAAGGGAAAGTAAGGCACCCATGAGATTAGAAGACTTCTCCCAGATGGATTGAAGACTCAGGCTATGTCAAAGCTGAGGGGCGAGGGTCCATCACACCCTTTTTCTATAGCCCCATAAGCCCTTCCCTGAGGTCTCCCTCCATGACCGTGCCTGTCTTAGGTTGCCCCTCCCTTGAGGAATCTTACCAGTCATTGGCTAACTGGTCATCCACTCAGGACCAAACAGGGTGAAGTAAAAGAGGGCAGAGGCGGCACCTCTGCCAGGGAGATAAGCTTTGTCTCCTTAGTGGCTTCTGGTCCCAAGATCTTTTTACTCAGCCTTAGCCATGGAGGGTTACAGCTTCTGAAACCAGGCATGATGGTTCCCAACAAAGAGAAAAGTCCCAATTATCATAGGCTAAAGCTTCTCACTAATTCCTTCCTGGAGAGCTAACTGAAAGTTTATGTTAGGCCACATTACATTCATATACAGATCATTATTTTTCCCTCTACTTAACTGAAATGAATGGTACATTAAGAGAGAATACATATCATGTGTATGTTTTGTTAGTCTTAGCCAAATTTATGTGTATTTTTAGGAAGTTCCAAGTTAAAGAACCTTCCAACAGATGTTAAAGGAGCTTTTAAAAAGAGTAGGATCCTAACTTATAACTGGAGCCTAGATCTTGGTGTTTAAAGTGGATAAAACTGGATAGGGAACACCTACTACAAAAGTTTCCCTTAACGGTGTGGAAGCGCTAACAATGGACTTGCACCTATGCCTCTATTTTCCCTCTGCAGTGTTTCCTGCAACCATTATTCCCTTTTACCTTCTGCATTGCATCTATAAATATAAGCTGGTCCCTCTCTGTTTGTGACATGGGTCAGAGTTTCTCAGGTCTGGAATATCATCTCATGGTCTTCACCACTTATTGAAATTGTATTATTCTATTAAGATTCAATTACTACCTTTGCATAACATCATCCCTGAGCATCACAGTCTAGCAGGGGTGCCCAACCTTTTGGCATCTCTGGGCCGCACTGGAGGAAGAAGAGTTGTCTTGGGTCACCCCTTAAATAAATTGTGACACACAATCACAAAAAAATCTCATCATGTTTTAAGTAAATTTACGATTCCGTGTCAGGCCATGTTCACAACCATCCAGGGCTAGATGTGGCCCACAGGCGATGGGTTGGACACCCCTGGCACACGTACACACACCATTTTACAACTGTGAGCTAGTTAAGAGGAGTCGCCCTGTTGTTTGTCTTTTCCCTTACCCCACTGAACCTTGCATGTGGCATTTTCTTATGAATTTTATCTCTTACAAATGCTACTACATTACGATCATTTCCTTTGCATATATGTCTAGTTTATTTTGCCAGAAATATGTAGAATCTTTGGGAACAAGGACCATTATTTAAGATTTTTGCAACATCCTGTTTTTAGTACAATTGGATTTTCAATAGGCTAATTTGATGGTCCCACTGAAATGTTTCAGCCAAATAGAGCAGTCTGTGGCAAACTACTCCATCACATTTCCTGGCCCCAAAGCTTCTAAGCACGAGGTCAGTGAGAGTGTGCTAGATGAGCAGACTCTGGTACCTGCTATACTTATAGTTCCACCTTTGGAGGAGAAACTCAGCCCACCAACACTATAGATTTTAAAAATCTGAAGCCAACACTTCCTATATCAAGTGATTAATCACTGTTCCCCCATCTGCCAAGGTACAGACAATTGACTGCCCCAGGATGGCATGTGGTCCCCAGAGCAGCCAACTCCTGGGCTTACTAGAAACCTATAGAAAATCAAATCACTGGACTAGGATTCATATTCTCCTTCTCAGATGCTGTTGGAGACAGAATCAGATAGTTAACAGGGAGCACTAAAGCTAAAAGTTTGCGTAGAGAGAATGTATAAAGATGGGGCCATGTGCAGATGTGAGCAGCCTGAAATTATAAAGCAGCAGACACTGAGAAAGCAGGTGTAATGAAGGAGAAGTCCTTTGGTAACACAGGACAACATCAGGCAGAAGACCTACCTCACATTAAGAGTAGAGTGGTGCCCTCACATTCTGAAACCCCTGCCACTAAATTCCTGCAATCCACAAGTTCCAAACTCAGAGAGGCATTGCTGGGAATGGTTCTTCTTGAATGACCATGAGGTTGCATGTCCTTTAGTGCCCCAAAGCCTCCTTGAAACAGCAAAGCTCCCTGCCCCATTATTGAAAGAGAATGAGGGGCACTTGTCGCTTGCTACTAAAAAAAGCCTAACTAAAATTCATGGAAAAAATTCAAGGCTGTTAGACATTGTCCCCAAACATCTGGTTCATTGCCTCTGTCCTGATACAGACACATTCTTCTCTGCCTTCATGTCTACAGTCTCCTACTTTGTGTATTCAAGAAATTCCCTATGGAAAAAATACCTGGGACTCATCCACGCTAAAGTATAAATGGCTTAAAAATAGCACCAAGAGTTGGCATTTTAGCACAGCACAAATCTTCCAGTAAAAGAATAAAGTGCTTGGGGTACAATGGCAGGTTCATCCAGGACCTCGAGTTGGGGTGACTCTGGGCTGGGCATGAGTGTGCATGAGGTTTACTAGGGAGTGCTTTTGGGAGTGACAACTGTCAAAGATACCAGAAGGAAGCAGGTTTGGGCAGAGGGAAAACTTGATCCTCAATGAAGTCTCAAAACAAGGCCTCTCCTTCAGAAAGTTCTGAAGATGAGAGGCCCCTTCAGAGGCTTGTGTGAGTTGATCAGTCACTGATGCAAGATCCTCCATTGATCAGTCATTGATGCAAGACACCCTGGAAAGAAGAGGTTAAAACAATTTTAAAGGGGGCTGATAACTGAATACTGTCTGCCAGCAGCACTCTCAGCAAAAAAATCCTTTGTTCTTGAAGGGGGTTCAGAGCATCATCATGTCTACCACATTCAGGAAGTGAGCAAGTATCTCAGGAGAGCAGGTAGAAATGCCTTTATGAAGACAAACTAAAGTTAAGCTATGTACGGTGTCTCTAAATACATGCCTAATAAGACTGACTCTATTACAGCTCAGATGAATAAGCTAGAAGCAAGAAAAAATGGAAAAGGCAACAGGACCATTGAGCAAGTCCTTGGCTTTAGCTTCATGAATTTTACCAACAGCCTGTGTTTTTCCTTTTTCTTCATTTTTATTTAAATGATGCTATTTTTAATTAAGCATATGAGTCACAAAGCTATTCTTTCATGAACAAAACAGAAAGAAGAAACCCTTCACTTTAGGAATGAAATTTTGTTTCGAGTCTCTGACATCTATTCTTAGGTCATCTGCTCTGACCTTGGGAGGTGAATTCTACCACTGTGCAGTCGAGGTTACACGACAGAAGGGCCTGGCCTTCTCCGGGCAGCATTTGCTCACCCCACAGAACTTATCTGGTGGTTCCAAGGAACAAATGGCTTTTGCTGGGCTCTTCAATAATATGATTTGCATGCTTGAAATGAGATCGCCAAAGTAATTGTAGAATATTGCTTGCCATTACCGTCATTAAAAACAGGCAGATGTAGGAGCACTCCCAGGGAAAATCTTCCTGCTGGGTTTTCATGGAGATAAGTGCACAAAATCCACTTTTGAAAAGATGTTGAATGGAATGAATTTGCCATTCACTGGCTGTCTGATGATGATTTGCTTGTTAATTGGAAGTTTAGGCTTTAGAGAAGCCTTAACAAATTTGATTGCTAAATTCAGGAGGTTTACTCCCTCCTTACAAGCCATATTCAGAGGCATAAATCCTACTTTTTGCATGTGTGTCTGTGTGCTCATTTGGAATCTCTGTGAGAAGAAACCAATCCGTAACCCTCTTGTCAGCTGCACTTTCTGGAGTGACTTTACCAACAAACAAGGACAAAGCATTTTGTCCCTTCTGTAAGTATCTCTAGGGCCCAGATATTTGCTAGAAGGGGAGGTTGGCAGAGCCATGCGGTAAGCTGAGATAAAGGGCAGAAATTCTATCAGGTTATCTCGATGCATATGTCTGTTGATTGGCCCACGTTATGCCCCTAACAACTGGGAGGCTGGACTCCACTTGTGGGCATCATTTCATTTCCCTTCTAAATTAGCTCCACAGCTGCTAATAAACTCAAGTAAAACTTAAAAAAAAAAAAAAAGAGTGAGCATTTGTTTGGGAATCCTGCTGTTTTTTTTTCACTGTTCAGACACAGGCTGAGTGTCCTCTGATCTAAACAATGTCAACTAGTTGGCAAGGTTAGCAGCCCCCTGAGGAGGGTCTGCTTTATTTTTAATGACCACAGTTGCGCATTTACAAAATGACTTTATTCATCCCTGTCATTACCTATCCAGATTAGTTTCCTCTAAGTGATGACGAGTTTATCACCAGCCAAAGAGAATGACAACTGCCATGTGGAGCCACGTGGGCAGTCATGTAAACAATCTAGACAAGAGCTCCTATACAGCATCATATGGCTTTTCCCAGATTTAATAGTTCAAGGAAAGAGGGCCATATAGCCTTTCTTCTTCATTGTTCCCAGGATTTAATAGCATGTATGTACATCATCCAGTAAACTTGTGCTGAACATTATTTATGTAACAAATGACATCAGCATGTAATTACACACACACACACACACACACACACATATATCAGGATAAGTTCCAAGCAGAAGCCTACAAATAATAACTGTGCTTTAAAGTATTTGGTAAACTAAAAGCTTCTTCACACTCCTTAGTCCTCTGAATCTTTGTCATCACAAACAACCCATCCAGGAGGAGGTATATCTGTCCCTTTAGAGCTTAAAACTTCAGCTTTATGCCCTTCCGCAGCTTATGAGACAGAAACCAGTGTGTTTGCATTAATTTATTCAAAAGTATTTAGTAAAGGTTGTCTGTACCTCAGGGTCCATACAGATGCTGGAGATATAATGATATAATAAGATGGACTCCATCAAGGAGCATATAATCTAGTGGGGATGAAATGCAACTAAAGAGCTGTAGTAATCAAGCTTATTAAGGATTAATTATAACAGAGGAGCATCCAACCTAGCCTAAGAGGTCTAGGGAAGGCTTCCTGGAGAAAGTGTTCATGAATTTATTGAATACTTAAAGAATGACTAGGAGTGAGTGAGAGGAGAAAAGGGACAAGACAGTTTTGGCCAAGACAAACCTCATGTACGGATGCTCTGATGCAAGAAAGCACACAACACACTCAAGGGCTAGATGACATACTACAGAGCTGGAAGGAATCAGCAGCATGGGGAATGGTGGTGTAGGTGAGAAAGGGGGAAACTGGGGTTGCAGAAGAGACAGGTGGGCTCATGAAGGGTTTTGCATCATTGGCTCTTAGCACAGTGATTGTTAAATAAATATATGCAGATTGTTAAATAAATATATGCAGATTGAAAAGTGCATGGGTGAATGAAATATCAGGTGCATATAGGAAATCCTAGCAATTTTTTGAGGACCATGAAGAAATGTTTACTTTGCTCAGAGTTTAGGGAACTAGTCAACTCCCCTACACACCATTCCTATAACTATAAAAAGGCACCCTTCCACCAAAACAAAAACCCTCTGATTCAAAATATATACTTATGCTAGAACTTTGGTAAGACTATAGAGACGTCACCTCAGTGGAAAGGGTGAAAAAGGGCCCATATAATATCAGGACAATTAGTCTATCCTCCTCTAATTCTAAAGTGGGTAATGGCTCTCCTATATTGTATGAACTTAGGATAAAGCAAAGGAGGGTGTTTATTCACCAGTGTTGAGGAGAATAAAACAAAGCAAGCAGAACTAGTGAAGAGTTACAAAGTTTTATCCAAGGTCAGCTCTGCCTATTAGTAGTAGAGCTGGAAATAAAAGTCAGGACTCCCCCTTCTTTTTCCTGTCCTGTGTTCATTGGACCAAACTGCTTTCAATCAATAGGCAGCCAGTTATGACGGATTCACATTGTACCCAGTGTCAATAAAAACAAAAATCAAGTTTTAATCAAAACACATAACCAAGATCTACATTTCTCTTGGCCACAATAAATCTTCCCCAAAGGAAGCAGGCTAAAATTCTTTACATTTAAAGAATGAGCTCCGCTGGGACTCCAAATTCCAGTTCGATTTTTGAGCCGAGGCATTTTTTTTCTTTATCATGCACTTGGTGCTGTAGTGTGATAAGGGCCCCATGCAGACCATAAAACTAATTTATCATCTGTAAGGTGTACAAAGAAAATGGTAGCTGCCTACTTGTCTGCTTGACATATGAGGTCATTTTTGCCGCTAGCTTTCTAATACTGAGCAATTTTATCAGCTATTTATATACATTAATTGTGGGTACCCATATGCTCAATGTTGTATTTAATAATGCATTGCATTGAATATGCATTCCTTAAGTTTTAGCATGCAGCAAGCATCTTGCATTTAACTATTTGGTTTGCCTATTAAAGTCCAGTTTTTAGTTATGACATGTTACCTTCTTTCTCAACTGAATTTATGTTTCTTTAAATCTGGCTCACCCTGCTAAAACCCATTGAACTGGACAAGGCCACCTCACATGTCCCAAGGGCTCCAGGCAAAAACAAGCACAAGTGCCATGGTCCACTTAATAATACTCAAGCAAAAGGATTATTTGATGAATCCCTTTCCCCAAAGGACAGCAGCATATTCACGCTTCGCAGTGTAAATATAAATACAGTTCTCAGGCAAGAGAGACACGGGATGCTAGATAAAGTGTGAAAAATACCACGGCAAATGGCTATACCAGAGTGATTTCTTAACTATCAAGAGGGAATCAGTTTAAACATCCAAGGCAATCTCAACCCTCTAGTCTCCAAGTCTTCCCCAATTCCAACCCCCAGGAAAGAAAATAAAGTCAGTTTAGCTGGATCCTTGGCTGATTGTTTGCTCTAGCCATTGCTCCAAGCTAAAAAAAAAAAAAAAAAAAAAAAAAAAAAAAAAAAAAAAAAAAAAATCTTACTTCCTGATAGTAAGCCCAAAGAAGCCCAAACCATTACCCACTCTAGGAGGCATCTCAGCACAACCTCACTTGTCTCAAGTGTTAACACTTGCATCATAACATTAGCTGCAATAAAGCAAGAACTTAAATGGCCCTAATGAAAGACAAACATTTTCTATGGGTATAACAATCTATAAAGCATTAGCTCTTGAATACCTTGGCTTAGAATAAATTTCCATAGGAGCTTTTGTTACACTGTAGAACAAAGGAATGGTATAGTTTTGATCCCAAATGGAAAAAAGAAAAAAACAAGGACACCAGGCCCAAGCAAAATGCAGCAGATGTGGGACCAGTATAGTCAAAGCCAGCCTAATGGACCAGGCGGTGAGTTGGGCAGGTGACCAAAGAGAAAGGAAGGTGCTGAGCTGGCAGTCTGGGCAGGAGGACAGTCATGTTCATTTTCTTGTTGGAGTCAGTGATCTGTGTGGTTTGGGTCACATAATCTGGCATTTTAATGTATTCAGAGATCTTGCTACAACAGGAAAACTTGAAGCCACACAGAAAATAAAAAATTACCAGGACATGGTTTCTCTCAAATCCCTCACTCTGGTTCAAGTTATGTGTCCTGACTTTTCCTGATGCAGCTGCTGCCTCTATGAAGGGAAGAATCCACCTATCAATGCTGAAATTCCCTTGATTTTTCTGTAGAAATTTGTACCTACAGCTTTCATGCAGGGTAAGTGAAATATAAAGAGCAGGCTGTGAGGAATACTTCTATGTATCCTTCCAGTTATCAAGCCATGAAGCAGGGCTATCTGAGTAGCTCAGCCTTACCAAACATTACAAATCTAAATCTTTTTATCTGACTTGATAATTAGTTAAAGTCCCTTAGGCTGGACTCTGTGATGTTGGTCAGAGGGGCCTGGATCAAAAGGTAAATCTGCTGTTGCACCTGACCCTTTCAATATCCCCTCATCTCATCTCTGAACTCTAATACCACACAGCCTTCTACATTAAATCTTTCCTTCTCAAGAGAGTATCTTAGGGTCATCAATTCCATGTCTGCCCAGTCGTTTGTCCCCCCGCTCCCATGGACAAAGGGGAGGACGGTGTTCTCTCCCTTTGTAAAATTTCCCTGCAAAAGTACACCTGGGTTTTCACTAAGAACAAAAATAAGGCCCCAGTATGTAAATATTCTCTAATACTGACATGGAACCATGTAGTATTAGGAAGTCATCGCCTCAATTAATCTGAAATGCCTCCTGCTAAAAAGGGCTGAGTAATTTGCCTGCGCAGTCATGTATATAGTTTGAGACACCTACCCTAGCTGCCCACACAGAATATTAGAACCAATGCCAAATGTAGTAAAATAAAAAAAATAAAAAATAAAAAGAAAGGGAAAACCAAGGTTAATATGGTGGTTGTTTAATTAATGTATTTAAAATGAACTCTAGGCAATTCCACAATCTTTAGTCAAGATATATATCAAGCAGGTAAATATTCAAGAAGGAAAATTCCACAATAACTTCAGAATCTCTTTCCACTAACTACAAAAATAAAAATAAAAACATTACAAATAAGGAAATACTTTCTTATGCCTAAGCTAAACTCTCTTTTGCTTGAAGTTATGCCTGTTTAGCTTTGATATTTCCATGTGCTTTTACAATTTTACACTTCTGCTTCATTTTTAATAGATTTTTAAATTGTGGGATGCCAGATTTGGTAATTAAGTTCACAAAAATCATTGAGGTCCAGAGACTGCATTAGATCACCCAAAACCAACTACTAAGTAGAAGAGAAAGAATTCTAGAATATGGTCAGATGAGCCCAAGAAGGAGACTGGGAAGGAGAAGCGAAAGACATAGGAATAAATTAGAGGGTGTGGACTTGAAGAAAAAAGGAAGACTATTCTAAGACTTGAGAAGCACTTAATGATCTCAAGATGCTGTTGATAAAAGTAAGGCAAGGTAAGGCTCCCCTAAATTTAGAAACAGAAAGATATTGGATGAGCTCGACAAAATTAGTCACAGTGAATGGTGAGAGCAACAGCCAGGCGGCCATAGATTGAGAAGGGGTAAATGGTGATATATATGAAAACCTGATATATATATGAAAAACTGATTTCTTGGATAAGACCAAAAGCACAGATAGCAACAACAACAAAAAAATAGATAATTGGACGTCATCAAAACTGAAAACATTTGTGTATCAACAGAGTGAAAAGGCAACCCATTTGACAGGAGAAAATATTTGCAAATCAAATACCTGATAAGGTATTAATGTCTGAGATATACAAAAAACTCCTACACCCCAAAACAATGATAAAAACAAACAACCCAATTTAAATATGGGGGAAGATTT
Source organism: Glossophaga mutica (assembly GCA_039655065.1). Classification (NCBI taxonomy): domain Eukaryota; kingdom Metazoa; phylum Chordata; class Mammalia; order Chiroptera; family Phyllostomidae; genus Glossophaga; species Glossophaga mutica. The sequence goes on along the minus strand of CM077312.1, from coordinate 23,412,053 downwards.
GAACAGGCATTTTTCCTAAAAATATGCAAATAGCTGATAAGAAAATGAAAACATGCTCAGCATAGGAAATCATTAAATTTCAAATTGAAACCATGAGATGCTTTACACCCATTAGGATTGCAAATACTTTTTTTAAAAAATAAAGCAGAAAATAATTAAGTGTAGGTGAGGATATGGAAAAATTGGAATCCCTGTGCACTCTTTGCAGAAATGTGAAATGATGCAGCCTCTGTCAAAAACTGTGGCAGCTCTCTATGAGCCAGCAATTTCGTTCCTGGGTACATACCAGAAAGAACTGGAAGTACAAACCAAAAAAGACATTTGTACACACAAGTTCACTGCAGCATTATTCACAATATGTAAAAGGTGGAAGCGACCCAAGGGTCCATCAGTGGAAGACTGAATAAATAAAAGGTAGAATATCCACTGTGTGGATATTATTCAGTCTTAAAAGGGAAGGAAATGTGACACATGCTGTGATGCGGATGAACCTGAGGACATTATGCTGGTGAAATAAGCCAGACACAAAAGTACAAATACTGTGTGATTCTACTTACAGGAGCTACGTAGAGGAGTCAACTTCATAGAGACAGCAAGTAGAAGGGTGGTTCCCAGAGGAGGGAAGGAGAAGGAAATGAGGAGGTAGCATTGAATGAACAGAGTCTCAGTTTGGAAAGATGGAAATTTTCTGGAGGTGGATGATGGTGATGGTGGCATGATGTGAATGCACTTAATACCATGGGATTGTACATTTATAAGTGGTTAAACTGGCAAATTCATTTTATATATATTTTACCACAACAACAAAAAGAAAAAAATGAGGGAGATGTTCTAGGAAGGAGATTCACAAACCCCAGATATGAATAAATTCCTTTGTCTCAATAGGAAGTGTGAAGATTAAAAACAATAATTACTTATGTGACTATTACATCATTTGCTTATGATTAGCTGATATTATAAATCTCATTTTTTCAGATAAAAATACTGAATCACAGATGCCAACAATGTGTCCAAGGTTGTTTTGTAGTTTTCAATTTATACGCCAGCATCTTTTTCATAACCATTGCCTAAAATACTGGGGACACCCTCTGGTTCACAACTGTGTCTTACCATTAAACCTTCCACCACAGCCTGACCCCTTCCCTCCTCCAACTTCCCATTCCTTCCTCCCTTTCCACTTTTCTACGGAGTGAATCCACTCCAGGGTATAATCCCTTATCTAATTAGTTTGCCTTTGCCCCATCCCTCTCTTTAGACTTAAGAACTGTACCTTCGGGGCTGTTGTGCGTGATTATAGTATCTAAGGGGGAGAAGAATTGTTGCTCAGTGAATGCTTGTGATTCAGTTGACTCTGATCCATGACACCCTCAGGCACTGTGCTCCTGGTAGGGCCATAGAAATAGATGTATACTCACTTCAGAGAGGCCACCTTATTCTCCTGCTTGTTGTCGTTTTAATCCACCCAGTAGATTATAGCGGAGCCTGAGGTTGAAGGAAAAAATCAGTAATACTGATCCTGTTTTATTTTAAAATTTTTGTATTTTGTTTATTATGGATTATTTAATTGATTTTTATTTTTAAAAGGTTGCATTAAAAAATTATCTTGAGGACGGGGTTCTTAGGTGTTCCCTTACAAGGGCTAAGGCCAGTGGCCCTCACTCACCTCACACTATTGCCATCCCTGAACCCACCTCTCTTCATGACCAAAAAATTTTAAAAAATTAAAAGGAAAGAAGAAAGAAAAATTGGGAAAAACAAAAAACAGACTTACCTGAACCATCTACTAAAGTGAAGTGAAGTCAAGTCAGGTGCCAGTCAAGTGTTCTGGGATAAAAGATGACGTGAGAAGGATCAGCTATCACCCTAAGTAGAAAGGAGCCCAGTGTAAGTGTCTTTCATGTGCCTTTTTGACAAGATCATTTCAACCTGAAATCAAAAGCTTATGTTTAAAGACCACAAATTGCATATCTATGAAAAATAAAGTCCCTACAGGCTAACTTTCTGCATTTTTGTTCTTTTTAAAGAAGGTATTAGAGCAATTTGGACTGTCTTCTCAAAAGATTTTTATTGTTTTGTGATAGGTAGCAGGAAGCTATCAACCGAATATGTAGCCAACAGGTCAGAAAGGAGGCAATGCGGCCTGACTGCTAAGTACGTCAGTTCTGCCTTCAACTGACCGGAGGCATGCGTGTTTGTGCGTGTGTTGTGTTTCTCACCCCAGGCCTTGTTTATCAGCTCACAGCCAAACAACCTGAAATAGCTTTGTTTTCTAAGCACTACAGAGCTTTTCTCTTTGACTAGGAAATCTGTCAGGAGACCTGGCAGAACATTCTCCCACTCGATGGCAATGGGTACGAGCAAGTCTGCTCTCCCCTTTCCAGGGAATGCATTTGGAATCAGTGTGAGAATGCGCTGGTCAGATCTTGATGTGCAGGATTATTGCAAGAGGAAAAACTGTCTCTTCATTCCTCAGGCAAGGCAAATGCCATCACATTCAGGCTCAGTGGGAGAGAGAAGATAATGAGGTATTTTGAAACAGCGGACATTGTCAGAAGGACAGAAATTGGGAAAAGGGCTGAGGTGGTGAGTGATTATTTCTCAAAGGAGCAATGGAACACAAAATGGGTCTCAGTTTGGGTTAAGCAAGGGAGATGAGAAAAGGAAGTGTTATGAATTATTTACCACTGAATGTAGTTTAGCTTTGATCCTAGTCTTAATTGTAAGTTGTCTTGGTGCGTATGAACTGAAATAAAAATGAGTTGCCAACTCTTCCGGCTGTGTATTTCCATGGACACACAAATACCCCAATAACACTGGGGACAATAATACTGAGGTTAAATTAATTAGAAATGAGAAGCCTTTATTAGAGTTTGTCTATGGGTATTTGATAATGTGATAAACAGAGGACCAGTTTAGATTCACTTGTGAAGTATAAACTCAACAGCTGCTAAGAATGTGATCTACCAATAAATATCTTCCTCATTGTGAGCTAAAATGTCTGAAATTGTATCCTTAAAAATGCATTAATTTGGGTTAATCATTGTCTTCTCACTTGGCCTTTTTATTTCTAAGTAAAAAGTGCTCAAAGCAAAAGGTAGCATTTGTTAGGTGCACACTGAAAGATCTCCAAAAGACTAATATATTAAGTTTTTAATATTTAAAGATGGCCATACATCCTCATTTGCCCAAGACAACCTTAGGTTATGCCTATTGTCCTGAAATAATTAATAGCAACCCTTTTCATGCTTAAAAGTCATATTAAATAATAAATTACACTTACCCCATAAATACTACACTTTTAATCAGTTAGTTTGCTATCCTAGTAATAAAAGAGACCCTATACAAAGAAGATGACAACAGGTCTTTGGTTACATTAATGTGCTCATAAGAGAGGAGTAATGAGCACTAATGATGAATGTCACCCATTTCATAGTTTTGCTTTAGCCCTGACCTGATCTGGGACATTTATACCACTCATCCCTGGTTTCCAGCCCTTCCACCCTCATGTGTGAAATATAATGCACAATCTCTCATACTTAGTTATAACCACTCTAACTATCAATTAAAATCAACCAAGAAAAACACACAACGAAATAATACACATATATAGGAGATCGTGCATATCATCTGCTAAGCAGAAACTTCTGAAGGGTGCAAAAGGCCAAAACAACCACCATTGCTGCTAGCAGAAGAGGAATTAGAGAGTAAAATGGAAAAAAAGCAGAATAACTCACAAACTCAGTAATATCCCCTCCAGAGATGGAAAGTTGCTATTGGCATTCATTGAACCAACATTAACTGAACAGGTCTCAGAACAAACTTGACTTCCCCCAGATACTTCCCTCACCCTTGAGACTGGGTCAGTGAACCTCTGTAGGATTCTCCATAATACTCCAGATTTCCTTTCTCATAACCCTTGCCATACTTTCATGCTGTTATTTTTAAACTATCCATCCTTCATCTAGAACATAAATTCCATGATCCTAAAAAGAATTAACATGTATAATGTCAGACAGTGGTCAAAGCACTTTGTACTAATTCAGTGAATCCTCACAGTCTCCCCACCAGTGAGATTCCCCTTTTATCTGATTTTTTTTAAACAATGAAGGCTTGAGTAGTTTTCTCCAGGTCATATTGTACATCTTCCAAGTGGTAGAACTGATCTAGTATTCAAATGCAGATCATTTCCAACCATTATACTATGTTGCCTGCCTTGGATAGCAGAAATCAGGCTGTCCTATTCTATATCGCTGTTCCCCTGAGTTTTGCACAATATCTGCACCATAGTTAAGGCCCCAAAATATTTCCAAAATGGATAAATAAATAAGTACCTTTCATACACTGGCCCCTATGGTAGGTTCTATTCCAAAGTAGCTAAATAAATCCCAGCTCCTACCTTGAGGATCTCACGTCCCAATGAAATAGGCAAAGCCTACTCAATAAGATGGAGACGGGGTGGATACTTTCATTCTTTACCTTGATCCATGTATTTTAACTTCAAAAGCCTTGTTGTTAACTTTAAAATATGTTTCATGATTGAACTCAGTTTAATGTGGTGTGTTGTAAAATCATCTTGTTAGAAATACAAGAGAATTATAAGAAATATACTAGATTCAAAACTGATACAGTATCTTATTGATGTCACAACACAAATGCTGAAGAAAAAAATAATTGTTATGCTATTTTTCACTCCTCTTGAAGGTGGTGCATTTCCCTTCAGGAGCAGGTCAGTGAACAGGGAGAGCGGTGGACAAGAATGGTTGGGGACAGCTCTGGGATGCATATGAAACCCCGCTGGATATGCTGTGATACGACATGCTATGATACTTTTACTTTCAAGGTTGTGATTTTTAAAACATATATATATATTTTTATTTTTTTTTAATTCTAAGTTGTAATGAATAAGTAGAAGGGAGGTATAAGAACATTTCACAAATGAAATAAGTCCCATGTAAGTCCCATGTAAGAATATGATAAGTGTCAGTTTAGGAAACTGCAGAGGAAGGGTTGTGGGGTAGAATATGGAAGGGTGGGACAATAGTACCGGGGTTAAATTAATTAGGAATGAGAAGCCTTTATTAGGGTTTGTGTATGGGAAGGTGTTCGATAATATGATGAATAGATATTCTTCCATCATTAATGCAGAAACTTTTCCGGTCATAAATGTGCCTAGAATTATATGCTATGCCTTAAATCCTCTCTTGCTTGCTGATACTTTAACATGAATTCTCAACATTTAAAGAGACCTTTCAGTTTCCCCAATCTCCTGCTACATGTCAACTCCATCTCTACCACACTGACACCATGATGACTGACGTTGGTTTTGGTCTGACATTTCAACCGTTGAAATACACAGCCACACTCACCCACACTCACACACACAGAGCCTTCAAGTTAAGATTTGATTGGCATCAGTCATTTCATAACCTGTCTCTTGGGGATCAGACCAATGGACCTTTTTAAAACTTGCCTTATTGAACTGACCCTTCTGATCTAGACGCATGATTCATACTTGCTAATCTTCTTGGGAGCCTTCCTTACTCTTAACAAGCCTGTCATTTCTTCCTTCTCTGAAATATTTTTCTCTAGGTACAAGATGATTTAAAATGTTATTTTTTTATGTCTCTTCTTGACTTTTGTGTGAAAAAAAATCATATAAACGCATCAAAGAAGTAGTTATTCAACCTGATTAGTGAGTGTCCTCAAAGGACTATAGACATCACCATGTATGTGGATTACATCTTAAAGGCACATACGGCTTCAATCCAATTCAACAAACAAAGCACTATAAAACGTTCAATTTACAACTTCTTTAGAGTTTAGTAAAACTTTCAGTCCAGAGAAAGAATCTCTATGTCCTCTCTCTCAGATAATTAGTCTCTGTATGAACATTTTCTGTTAATAAAAGTTATTTGAAAGAATTTCATTTGGGGTACCTCTACCTCCTAATTGTTATTCCTTACTTAATATTGAAATCCACCTTCTTTAACTTCATCCTCCTAAGTTCTAGTTTTGTCATTTTGAACAGTAAAACAAGTGCAAAGGTTTATATCTTTCTCATATATGACCTCAGACAATCTCTTCCCCAAGGTCATTCTTTACCACCTCTCACATACTCCACAGACACCCAAAGGTCCATACTTGTGATGGGGGTTGTGATCATACTTATAGGTTCTTTCAGAATGTGGCTCACCTCTTGCTATCTTCCTGTCTAATCTCCTTTTAATCACAACGTGGTCTTCTTTTTCCAGGTTGAAAATCATTTTTTTAATGGAAGCAAACCATGCCCCAAACAGAAAAGAGAATTATCATTTATTGAGGGTTTCATATGCATCCGGCACTGTTCTGAATGCAAGACGTGAAAGATACAATGATGTGAGAAATATAATATCCTCAAGAAGTTTGCAGGCTATTGGGGAAAAAGATACACAGTTAATGTATGGATAAATATAGGGCAAAATGATGTGATATGTATTATTCTTTAAAATGACTCAAACAGTTTACAATTATATAGGAGAACTGCATGATTTCTGTCTGATGGAGAAAGAGAAAGGGAGACATCTTCTGCCATGTGAAGGCAAAGGAAGCAATGACTAAAACCCACAAGATGAAGGAATACAAATTAACATTTTATATATAGCTATATTACACGTACACCTTTGATGAGTAGTGACCTCTTCCTCCATGGTTCCAAACCTCTACCCCTCTCAGGGTATAACTTATCTCATAAAATTATTAGAGGATATTTCCTGTACACAGTTCTCCTGATCCAAAATCCATCAGTGTCCTTAATACCAAGGGCGGAAATACAATAATGTAAATTTCCCAATTTTCTTTATCCTTAAATGATACTATTTCTCTACCTATGTCCTTCACTTCAGTATTCTAAAGATAATTACAATTTCAAAGGATCCTTTCAAAAATTTTTCAAATTTTGGCTTTCATCCTCTTAATCTTGGGGTGCTAAAATTTCCAAATTACTGCTTCTCCTACGATACCCCCTTCTTAAGGAAGTTGCCATACTCTCAGAGCCTGGGAAGGGCAACTCATGGCTCTAGCCCTAGGGGTGAGTATTTAACCTATGATTGGTAAGGGACCACATCAGAATTTGGACAACAGTCAATTGAAAGACAGTCAGCTCTTAAAATGGGAGATTGTGTTGTCAGAGCTAGAGTAAGGAGCAAGGCAAAGGGAAGGCCAATGCAGAGAAAAGTTCAGAGGAGCAGGCAGGCCATTGGTGAGCCTTACAAGCCTGCTGAGAGAAGGAACGGAATGGCTGAAGCACACAATGGGCACAGAAGCCAGAGACTGTGTGGCCCAATGAGTGGTTGACAGGGCATCCTCTGTTCACACCTTGCCCAATCTCGCAATGCTGTGGATGTCCAAGCAGATCTTAGTTTTGGGAACTTTCCTAACTGCAATAGTGCCTGTGATGTCCTTTCAATAAACTCTCTTTTCATCTGAGCCAGGGTGGGTGGGCTTTTTTATGTCAGAGCAAAGTGATCCTTGACTAAAACACACCTGCAGGCTCTCCTCACCCTTCTCTTAGAGTCCAGCTGGGTCTTAACCACTCTCTACCAGCACAGCTTCTAACACTTTGTACAGGAAAAAAAAAATATATAGGAGTATGATTTTAAAAATGGTGGTGTTGATTTTAACACTTTTATTCAGTACTTAAAATTAAGCAAAAGAATGGTAGTTGAATATTATTTCCTTTTCATAATAAAGAAATGGAAGTGTTTGCAACTAGAGTTTGATGGAAAAAGGGAAAAGATAAAGTGGAGGGATTTGTGTACTTTATCCCTGAAAGAAAGAAAAAAAATCAGGATACCATTTGAGTGTTTTGATGAGGAGTAACATAAAGTCAGAAGGGCTACAAAAAGAAGTCTTAGAGTGCACCACACCTAATGGAAGAAAAAAATTAATCCAGTAAACAATAAAAGATTAGATTCTCTTTTCTGGTTGACTGTGCTGTTCTTTTACTATGAGCTTCCCATGAGATTGCCAAGTCAAGAGTTGCCATGAACCAGAGAGGATACGAGTGGAATGAGCAGGAAAAAAAAATAGAATTTTTCCCCCAGCAGAAAATAAAAGCTGAATAAGGTCTTCTGATTAATTTTCCACACCTTTGTCTTTCCAAGCAAAAAATCCATATACTCATTCAAACACACTCATCAGGGAGAAAATATATTCTAATAAAAAGTAGACAGCAGCAAGAGTCACAGTTCAGGGTCACGGACTCATTCCCCATGTGTTAGAAATGGAGAAAAACACCTGCCTGGCCTCTACCCACAGGCTGAAACAAAATCAAATGTGAATGTGAATGAGAAAGAATTTTGTAAAATTAAAAGAGGCCCTATGAATGCAATATTCTGTAATCTGTCAGTTGTATATTTTTTTCTTTTTTTGCAAACCTGGGAGGAATAGGGAATAAAATAATATGCTTTTCATGTCTCCCTCCCACATTTCCTGTAAAAGTTTGAAAAGTAGTAATTAAAACTTCAGATAAATCCAAAGTTTGCTCATCTATAATGTCTTCAGTGTTTCCTGGCTCTTTGAATGTCAATGAGTATATACCTCAAAATTACTCCTGTCAATTATGAAGGTCCTTATCTTTGCATTGATTTTTACATGTGTAGATCAATAGCAGGATATGGCCCAATAATTAATATTGGGAAACTGAATTGCTTTTTTTCCCAGGCATTTAGCTTTAATCAGAGAAATATTTCCCTTTTGCTCATACTGTGCTTTTATATTTATTCCATTTTCTTTGTTTCTAAGACAAATTCTCCCACATAACAATACTAATTGTTTTTAACTCACCAAATAAAATGTGGTACCCCCTGCATTTATTTAAATAAGGCTGCTGTTTGGGTAGTTATATACAAAATATCCTATGTCAAAATACTTGAAGTATAGATTAACTTCTGTAGTCTGCTCTTAGCCCATATACTCCCCATGTATCCTCTAACTCTGGCATAATTTTACTCAAAGCCTTTTCTTAAAAATAAACCTTACAGATTTTGTGCCCAGAATTCTGTGAGGCACTGGAGAAACGAAAATGAACAATTCATTACATGGAAAGAGACAGGCATAAGGAACCCACTGTGATCGGCACAGCCATCCACGCAGGTACATTACACAACAGTGAGAGGTCCCCTTTCGGGACAACTCGCTTACCCTGACAAGAGAACTGATTGCGCACATCACTTTCCAACAGCTTTCAGTGACCTCCCATTGAGATCTCAAAACTGACTATGGCGGGAATATTTACACCATGAGAGTAAGTGAATGCACAAATCAGAACTCTCCACCCACCCCTTGGATAACCATTTGTTAAACATTTATCCACACAGCCATCTTTAATCATTCCTGGGAGATTATGGAATGTTGGGCATTGACTCAAGGCAGCTGACCTTGAAATCTGTTATTTTGTGTGCCATAATACAATGGAAAAAAGGTGTTTATGAATTGTGCTAGTATTTATACATAGTCTTTCAACAATTGTGGCACAAGTTCAATTGTTTGGAAGAATAAAACTGTGTTAACTTTAATTCTTTGATCAAACTGGCCAAGAAGCAGTGTGAACTAACCATTTAAATAAACAAATACATTAAATAAGTATATGTCAACCAGGTAATTTTTGTCATTGAGTTAATCTCTAGTACAGGATTTTTCAAAAGATGAGAGTCCTATCTCCTAGTGCTTTTGAGAGTTTTTGCTATTTCTGAAGTTTGAAATGTGTAGGGAACTGTCTCAAAATAAACCTCAGTGATGTAACTTTGTCTTTGAATAGGCATGGTGAGATAGTCAAATAACGGACTGATCACTCCAATTCAGATGAAGTCCCCATTCGGACAGAAAATCAAATACAGGTCAATACATAATAAACCTGAGTTTACCATAGGTCAGAAGTCACAAGAGTTTCACTGCATCCTACCAGTGAGCCAGAATGAGAAAGATTAACCATGACAATGTGGTTCTCTCTCCTCAGGAAGTTTCAGCCTGTGATCTTATCCATGCCACAAAATTTTTATTATTTTTGATCATTACAGAATATAGTGTTAGTAGAGAAAACCTAAAAAAATAGGTCAAAAGAAGAAAATAACATACTATAAGTCATCATTTTACAAACAATCACTATTAATGCTATAATGCACTTACTTTCATGCATGTATATTTTGTGTATATGTCTATACATGTATATTTTATAAATAAAGATAATAGAGTTAGATTTGAAACTGCTTTTGTTTATCATGCATATAAATATTTTGGTATTATTACATATTGTTATTACATAACTTAAATGCCAGCAATAGATTCTTTCTATAGATTTAGTATTATTTAGTTAAACAACTCCTTATATTGTAAATGTAAGTTGTTTTCAACTTTTTTCCCATAAATAATATAGTGATGATGTCCATGAAGCTCATCTTCACATATGCATCTATAAATAATTCCTTAGACTAAATTCTTTAAAATGGTAGTTTAAGATTAAAGGGTAAAAAAAAACTCTAAGAGTGATGACAAATATTGCCAAATTGTTTTTCCACAGAAGTTGTACCACATTTCACCTTTGCCACAATGTATTTTCTATATCTTCACCAAAAATCACAATTCATTTTTATTATTTTTCCTTCTGATGATTAAAAATGCTACATTTCTTTCATTTCTATTTCTTTGTGTGTAAATTAAAATTTTTATTAATGAATAAATTTATCAGTCACTTGAAATTCTTCATGAATTTCCTATTCTATGTCTCTTGTCCAATTTTCTTGGGAAAGATAGGAGCTTTTTATGTAGGAAGTATAAGTATACTTTTGTCTCTATGTTACAAATATTTCCTCAACCCAACATGCTAATAAATTTCTGGGTCGAAATTACTTCACTGTTTCTTTTCTTATGATGTTTATCTGTTATAAAACAAACCCATTTGTTCTTTAGCACCTATGAAATTAAGTCAGTTCCTCAACTTACAAATGTTATTAACAATAACGATAATAGTGATTATTGCTATGATAAAATATTCGTCCAACACATGGAGTTTATAGTACATTGACAAAGTACAAGTATAAAGCACTAAGCAGTGTTATGCTCCCTATGTACGTCCCTACATATTATAGGAGTTATCACAAACCACCTTGCATTATACTTAAGAAAAACAGATTTATCTTACAACATTCATGTGTTTCAGATGAAGAAATGGAGACAAGAAAGCTACATGACTTTCTCAAATCCACAGAAAGTAATTAAAATAATTTCTTCTGACTAATCCATTATTACTTTCCACTTTGTACCCTACCACACGAGAGTCCACCAATTAAACCCACTCTGTATTTCTAGTACTATTTCTAATTTCTTTTAATAAGCAAGCCTGGTCTCCCTTCAGTAGGCCTAACGCTCAAGTGTGATTTTCATTTCAGCAGCTTGAATTTGCTCAGGCAGCAGCCAACTCCCCAACTATGTCCTATCACTGCCTCTCCACACCTAAAAATACTACCCACTTTCAAAACGTCTCAAGGTCTACTGCTTTTATAAAAATGCCCTTTATTTCTTAAATTTAGAGTGAACTAGGACTTCTTTTTATTTCTGTTTTACATATGGTTGATAATAATGATAATAGCTAACATGCATTAACTATTTTCAGGTGAGGAAACCAAAGCATATCACATGCCAGATGGTTCTTTTAGGCTCTGTATGTTCATTGGTATAAATCCTGAGCTCCCCATTAGCTTGCAGGGACATATCAACTTATTTATATTTCTACCAGCAACAAGTACAGCATTGTACATATTCCAGACACCTTATAAACACTCATTGAGCAAACACTGTCTACACTGTTACCAGATTACTCATTTAGCAGCTCTTTTACCTGCATAAACAGTATATATACATTGTATGAATCAGTTAATGGTTGTAATGTGCCTTAGGTAATAAAAGATAGTTAAAAATCCTTTACTTTGTTAGCTACTATTATCTTATTAGCAAAGATTAGATTTAACTATGTTTAAGATTGGGAGAATTTAGTTATATGACTAGCATAAATCTTGTCCACCCTTGCCCTTGCTTGAAAATTGATCACTATAAGCAATTGTTTGCTCACATTTGTTTTTGTGACTCATGAGCAAAATATTTCCCTCAGCTGATGATAACACATCATAACTGCCCCAAATATGTTGTTCAAAGGAAGTTATATCAGTTTAAGTTCCCATAGAGGATACACTAATCATATAAATAAATTATACATGGGTACAGGAAATTACATTATAGCAAATTGGACAAATTGAGTTTAACAGAAGAAAACATAATTGTGTAATTTTAGGAAGGAATAAATATTGACCAAAATGCACATTTTTACAAGTAATGTTATCTCTGATCAGCAATAAACATGTTTCTTGATCAATATTTGTAGTTTGATTCATTTCCTGCCATATAGAACCTGATGGGCTCGTCAATAAACACAAAAGTTGTTTTTTTTTTTTAAGGGAAGTTTGTTTTAAACTAAGCCTTTCTAAAAGTTCCTTTTTTTCCTTTCTTTTGTAAGTCACCTAAATGTCTGCAGGAATAGTATTACAGTGGATGGAGGGATCTGATGAAAAAGAGAAATTAGCTTGAGATATGGATAGAGACAAGAAAGACTTCTAAGATTTTGAAATGTAAAGGATATCTTGGACTCAGCAAACAACACGAGAATAAGACTGAAAGTGTATATGGTATTGTTGTGGTGATGAACCTGGTAAATTACTGATCTAGAGCATACAAAGAAAGAGGTATAATGAAGCACCACTGGCATCATGTTTTTGAGAGCCTTAAATGAAGTACTCTAGTGCAAAGACCTTATTTTTTATGAAATGGAAAGTCAAAAAAAAAAAAAAAAGCAAGCAGAGGATCATTGACATCCCAACAGCCTGCGAAGTATATAAATTTGTCTTATCTGCAAATGTGAGAAGTACAATATGGATAGGCAATAGGCCAAAGGACAATAGAAGAATGAAATTACATAGAAACCTTCAAGTGTCTGGCTTAGTACCTTTCTAAAGCACAATGATTCTCAATGATCTTTCCAGAATCCAGAGTTTCAATGTTGTGGATGAACTTGACCAAATGCAAACATAATTAAGAAGCAATGACTTTCAGAAGTTGTTTCCAAGCATCGAACCAGGCACTCACCGAAGTCCTATCATCTCCATCTGTGAGCCAAGACCTAAGATTAGGGTTGCTTTGATCGTGGAGGTTTCTTGATCAATACAATGTCTCTTTAACAACGGGGCTCAGGGCCAACTAGTTAGAATGCAAGGGAGAGGCTGACCACTATTGCTATCAACACACATGTGGTGACCTCTGGATCCCACAAGTAGAGACATTCCTGCTCAGAACAAGAAGCAAGAATGGTGCGACTGACTTAGAAATCAGACTGAAAAATAGTATTACTTCTTGTAGGAATACAAAAGTCAACAGAGACTACACAGAGGAGTAAATAGAATTATATAGGAATTTTTTTTTAAAAATAGGCCCAACAGCATCCAACTCAAATGAGGTAACAATCCAGCATAGGTGGTGAACCCCCAAGGCAGAGGTAGTTCAGTAAGAGTGGATTGAAGACAAAGCCCTGAGAGAGAATTTTACAATATCTATCTTTGTCTCATTGAGTTTATGAACCCAAATCCGATGTAAGCAACTGAAGAGCTGCTTGCTAGATGGGATACTATTTTCTGCAATAGTCTGTTCTTCATGCTAAGATTATAAAAAATATTAGATACATAGGTGTCCAATAAGGCAGCCCTAGGACATGGGTGTGAAACAGAAAGAATGAGAGGAAAGGGAAGAACAGTGAGGCATTTCAGTAAAAAAGAGCTCCTTCTTAACTCGGGACTTCTTTGCACGAATATGTTCTTTTCATATGTATATATACATAACTTCATTGTAAGAAAAATAATTACAAAAATCCAAAATCAGGAAATAAAAATGTTATCAATATTACAACATTAATGAAAGTAACAATCATCAAATATATAGATAATGCAGATGGGATTGAGAATTTTCTTGAAGAAGAATCTATTCCTACTTAACATTGTATTTTACTTCAAGATATCATCAATGAAAATTAATTTGTTTAATCTATGTTCTGATCAATAATTATTTGAAGATGATCAACTATTGATCTGGGTTGAACCAATGCTGCAATTATTGTTTGCCAGTACTGAGAAAGGCACTGTCAATGTCATTCATTCTTCTTTAAATATTAGGGTTTCATCTATAACAACCACTGTGTTATATCATGAAGTGTTTTCTAATAAATGTTAGAATAACCCAACGCAATAGATATTGTTTCCATTTTACTGGAATGAAAACTGAGACTTGACTCAAAGTCACACAGCTAGTAAGTGTGAGAGCCAGTCTCAGTTCTGGACTCTTCTTCAGAGCTCTTGCTCTTCCTCCTCTTTGTTTTCGTTTTACAATCTTCCTCAGGGAGAAAAGTAATTTAATCGATTCTTATCAGATATACCAGAGCATAAACAAAAATGTGTATTGCACTTCAAAGTATTTAATACTTTACAGGGCTAATTACCTATTTCCACTTTGAAATCTTTTACAGAAACTGCCTTGTCTCAAGCTTGTAACCAATCCCCCTCATAACTGGAGTAAGCAGCTGCCTCCTTCTCCACATGAGTTTGGGGGCATGAAAAAGCCACAGTGTTTCCCTAGATGTCTCTCACCCTCAGGGTGAAGGCTGAAATCCCCTACACATACATATTTCCAAAATAAATGTTCTATCTTTTGAGATGTGTTGGTTTTACAGATTGTAAAAGCAATTATGCTCATCATATAAAATTTTCAAAACACAAAAAAATACAAAAATAGTTGAGAAAATAGTTGAGAAACTATGATTTCATCACCGAGAAATAATCATGATAAGTACATCAAGATATTTTCTTCTATTCTTTTAATAATACACATTTCTATAATTTCTAACAGATTATGAAATCTGGCTGCTGTGTGTCTATTCTATTCATTTAACAATACAATGAGTATTTTCCTTCATAATTAAATAAACTTCAAAATGTAAAAATAAAAACAGAGTTACATCTATGTTCATCAATTGTGATGAATGCCCCACTCCACTCAGGAATGTTGACAATGGGGGTGGCTGTGCGTGTGCACAGATAGGATTACATGGGAAATCTCCATACCTTTCCTTCAGGTATGCCATGAAACTAAAATTGCTCTAAAATATAGTTTTATTTTAAAAAATTAACAGAAAGAAAGGAAGGCAAGAAGAGAGGAAAAAATCTTGCCATATTAAATATTAAGACATGATCACGATATAGTACAGTGTGGTAGTAATGTATCAATAAATATATAGAAGAGTTGAAAGAATGAACCATGTCTATTTAGAAACTTGATTTATGACATAATGAGCATTACAAATCAATGGGAATGGATGCACTATTTAGTATGTTGTTCTAGGATAATTGGTTATCCAAGTGAAATCAAATCCCTACCTTAAACCACACACAAAAAAATGAATTCCATGTGTGTTAAAAATTTATACGTTAAGTGACAAAAAAACTATAAATTTTAAAAGAAGCTGTAAGAAAATATCTCTCACCTGGGCTGATGTGGCTCATTGGACTGAGTGCTGGCCTGTGAACCAAAAGGTCATCAGTTTGATTCCCAGTCAGAGCACATGCCTGGGTTGCAGGCCACGTCCCCAGTTGGGGGCAGGCAAGAGGCAACTGATCAATGTCTCTTTTACACATCAATGTTTTTCTCTCTCCCTCCCGTCTCTTCTCTCTAAAAATAAATAAATAAAATCTTTAAAAAAAAAAAAAGAAAGAAAATAGCTCTAGGTAAGGTTTTTTTTTTTCTTTTTAATATAAGATATCAAAAACAGAACCATAAAGAAAAATATTTAAAATTAGGCATGTGTTTTCATCAAAAAACAATAATGTGTATGCATTAAAATCCTCACTTAATGTAGTCAATAATTTCTTGAAACTGCACTGAAACAATGTATAACAAAACCAATTTTACCATAGGCTAATTGATATAAACAAGAGTTAAGTTCCTATAGCATCTCATCAACATTATAATGAAACAACACTAAACAAAGCAATGTTATTCGAAAACCTGCTGTGTGTGTGTATATATATCTACTTATATATTTATGTACATAATATATGAGGATAGATGTGTTAAATATACATAGATATATATTAAATATGTATACAGATTTAAAATAAACAAAGTTTGAGTCTGCTTTAGCACACCATAACTGCTCTACCCCAAACACCTTTTCCTCCTTAAGTTAGTCCGATAAATTCCCGTACCACCTCTGATATATAGCTAACCCTTTAAATCTGAGGATGCTTGCCTGACAATTGTTCCCCACCTCACTTGGCCAAGCAGAGTCAGTCATCTATCTTTCGTGCCATATCTATACTCTGTACATTCCTCCATTAGAAGAACAACCCCTCCTTGATTAGGATTCAGCCTGACAGAGCCATAATCCAAACTCCAGTCTGACCATTGCTAAGGTTCTATCATTCCCGAGCTGCTATGCGATAGCATACATATTGTAGATTGCATTCGTTACATCAAAATTGTTCTTTTTAAAAAAAGGCCATCTGGTTATCTATTGCTGCATAACGAATTACCCTGAAATATAATGGGTTAAAAGAACCCAGTTTATAATATTTCATGACTTTGTAGGCCTGGAGTTCAGTGAGGGCTCTGCTGAATTATTCTATTCCATGTTGCATTAACTGAACCCACGTGGTGGTTCTTAGCAGAGTGCTCAGCAGGACAGCTTCATTAAATGCCTCCTGCTTGGGTAGGCAGGGCTGCCAGGCTGGGGCCAGCTGGGACCGTTGACCAGAGCACCACCACGTTGCCTCTGTAACTTGGCAGTTTTTAGAGTGGTCAGACTTTTTACACCGAGACTCAGGACTCCCAGAGACAGTGTTCCAAGAGACAGAAATTAGAAACTGCCAGTTTTGTTTAAGTCTTTCACTGAGAAAGTGGCACAACATCGCTTATACCATATTCTGTTGGTTAAAGGAGTCCCAGATTCAAGGAGAAGGGACATAGGTTATACTTCTCATTAAGAAAAGTATGGAAGAATAGGCAGCCATCTTTAATCTGTCATGTCATGGAAAACATTGATGTAGATTTGAAGATTTTTTGGTAGATTTTTAGCTATGTTTAAAACCGACAAGGGCCCTGGCTGGTGTAGCTCAGTGGATTGAGCGCGGGCCTGCGAACCAAAGGATCACGGTTCGATTCCCAGTCAGGGCACATGCCTGGGTTGTCAGGCCAGTTCCCGGCAGGGGACATACAAGAGGCAACCGCACATTGATGTTTCTCTCCCTCTCTCCTTCCCTTCCCCTCTAAAGATAAAGAAATAATAAAAATAAATAAAATAAAAAAACATATATATCTAAAACCGACAAGGAACCAATATCTCTAGAAGAGCACTGTCCTAAACGACTTTCTGTGATAATGGAAATATTTTCTGCATGGTCGAATATAGTAGCTTTGTGTTACATACATGTGACTATTGAGCACTTGTAATGTAGATGTGACCAAGTCACTGAATTTTAATTTTTAGTTAATTTAAATTCAAATAATTCTAAGTGGCTAGTTACTTCTATATTTAGACAGCATCACTCTATAATATAGAAGACATTCTTGTAAATCAACAAGAAAAGGACAGAAAACCAAAATAAGAATGGCCAAAGGACATGGACAGATAATTCACAGAAATAAAAACTCAACTGCCTCTCAAATATATGAAAGGTATCCAAGCTCAAAAACAATCAGAGAAGTGGAAATCAAAATAGTGACACATGTTACAGTTATCTGAATAACAGAAGTTAGAACATCGGAAAATGCCAAGTATTGGTTTGAAACATAAAGAATTATCCTCTTTCACCATTAATGGGAAGACAGTGGAATAGCTATTTCTGAGAGCAATCTGGCAATACCCGTTCCAATTAAGTAATCATATACTCTGTGATTCATCGTAATCTCTAGGACATGGACAAGGATATGCCTTGTAGCAGGAAGGTAGACACAAGTTAGGTGTCCATTACTGGAGGAAGGGAAAAGTAAAATACGATTGATAAATATTTTGGAATATTACACAGTCCTTAGAAGCAATGGCTACAACCAAAGTACATGCATCAAAATGAATGGATTTTAAAAACAAAATGTTGAGTTTAAGCATTAAGAAACATTATCAGCCCTATAGCACAACATTTTTGAAAAAATATAATTGCATATATATATGAATTAGCAATAGATATATTCTATAAGGATACATCCAAGTTTAAGAATATTGATCTTAAACACATTGTTGATTAGCAAATGCAGAGCTTCCTGGGGAAGATCTGAAACAGACACTGAACAACGAAGGTGAGGGGAGACCAGAGATAGAGGCAGGTCACTCCAGATCGACAGGTGGCAGTTTTAATAAGCAAGGAAACTTATGTACGAAGCTTGTCTTGACAACTGCAAGATGTATAGATGTCCATATTCACCAGCCAGAATCTTAAAAGTTTATACAGAGGCCTTAATGAGGTTGGGTCTTGGTATACCATCGACATGGTACCAACAGCACATTGCTCTCTCAAGGCTACATCTCTGAAAACAGCTCCCACTGTGGGTATGGTGGGAAGGGAATTTACTGGAAGGACAGGAAGGGAATACCTAGGGAAGGCAGTGTAGGGGAGGGAGGGAGAGGGGAGGAAACTCACACCACTAATTGTTAACTAATTGTTAATATACTAAGGACTATAATTATTGCAGTCCCCTGGATTTGAGGTTTCCAAAATTAATCTCCGTATCCCAACGCTTACACAACATCTTGAACACAGTCCTTGATAAATGCCTTCTGATGGATTAATTAATAAATTAATTAGCTAATACTGTTAGAAAGTCCAGATGAGGAGGATTATAAGAAATGAGATTAAAACTGCTGGTAAAAGAGGGTTTGCAGTCACTCTATACTGTTCTCTTTGTGGATACTACTCCAGTGCCGAGCAGAATTCAGCAGCTGCCCAATTATCCATTCCACTTGTTTAGGCAGAACTGGAGAAATAAGGTCCTAATCCCTGCGACCTACACATGTTATATGGCAAAGTCTTCACAGATATGATTAAACTAAGGTCTTGAAACAGGGATACTATCCTATCTCAGCTGTACCTAAATACAGTCATGTATCCTTATATACGAAGAAGGCAGAGGAACATTTGACACACACCCAGAGAAGAAGGCAAGGTGAAGACTGAGGAGAGAAAGAGTTGAAGGTAGTAGACCAAGGAACTCTCACAGCCACTGGAAGCTGGAAGTGACAAGAAATGGATTCTCTGCCAGGAGGAGCATGGCCCTCCCAATGCTTTGATTTTGATCCACTTGTACTGACTTTAGACTTCTGGTTTCCAGAATTGTATGAAAATAAATTTCTAAGCCACCAAGTTGGTGATAACTTGGGACAGTAGCCACAGGAAACTATTCATAATAACTAATCACCAAGGGGGAAATGAAAGATGCTGAGAGGTTGAATGATTTGCTAAAGTTCAAATACACCTCTCCGGACTGGTCTAAGGCTTACATTCATTATGCAAGGTCGCTTTCCCAGTGGGCAGAAACGTGAAGAGGTATCACCCAGTGATGAGATTAGAAATTTGATATAGCCGGTGGTTTAGAAATTACAACATTCTTAGTTTTTTATATCCTTCTCATTCTGGATCAAGAGAGACAAAGTCCCTGCTCCCATTTCTACAGGTTCCCAGTTCTTAATTCTAGTCTTAAATACCACCGCTTCCCCCAAGCAATTCCTTTGGCACAGGAATTACATCACCTTTTAATATCTCTGCAGCTGCTGCACACAATCTCCCTGTATCCCTCATAGACGTCCAAATGTATGATGTTAAACACAAGATAATTACTCTATGTCACAGGATAGTTGCTGTTTTCTAAACTCTGCTTTTCTCTCTGGTTTACGGTTCTTAATCTTGACTTGTCAGAATCACCTGGGATGCCCTAGCGTTTGCTGATGTGTGAGTGCCATCAGCTGAAGTGCTCATTTACCTGGTCTGGGGTGCAGCGTGAGTGCAGGGCGTTTTAAGCACTTCCTGGGCGGTCTCCCCTGCAACCCAAGTTGAGGATTGCTGGTCCTTTCTTTTCCTTTCTTTCAAGTCTGCTCTAGGGAAAAGAAAGGATATGATCTCAATTCAACACACCTAAAAGTGGAAACAAATCACCATATTAGTTCTTCCAGAAATCTCGATAATTTAAACCTAACATTTATTTGAAAGGTGAACAATGTCTAATCTTATTAAAGGATACACAGGCGTGGAGTAGATAAGGCAGACCGGGCTATCCTCGATCCTCCTGGTTAGATCATAACTGGCAATAAGCCCAGCTTCACCCAGAGTTCCCTTGACCTGCCACATACAGCAGTAGCGCCGAAAGCCCAGAGCCCAGCTGAGGTCACTCACTCAATAGAAAACCCTCAAGCCTTTCTCTTCCAAACCAATCCCAGTCATAGCACAGCAGCCTGAAATTTCTGAAGGGGGTGAAAACAGCTTGGTTCTCAGTTTGCCATACCAATGACCTAAATATATTTGTAAGAGTTGTGGAACTTAAGATCTTCATTTTTCCTCCTATGTTCTAATTTCCTGCTTCTCCTCACTATTTATGTTCACCTGTTACCCAATTAGCACCCCAGTAAGCTGAACTCTGTAGTTGTTTTACCTTAGTAATTAACCCTCTCCAGACTCCTCCTCTGCAAAGAGCTCCTGATTAATGTAAACTGCTCAATTATTCACCTAACAACAGGAAGCTTCCCACAGCCCACCAGGAGGAGAACAATTTTTTTTCCTTACATTTCTAAATGTGCCCAGTATTGGCTGAGAAGAAAAATTTCCCTGAAATAATCTAGAGGACTTGGTTGAGATTTATGATAAGAGCATGCATTTATAAAATGCCATCACCTGCCTACTAGTTTGGAGATGATCAGCATCTGTAGTTGAAGAAAATGCTAACTTGAACAAGGAAATTTGGTGGCTTTTAAAAACATTCTACAAACAGCTGACATGAATTTCTAATTAATGACTACAGTAACATATAGAAAAGATGTAAAGAAAGAAAGGGGAGAAAGAAAGAAGAAAAAAGGGGGGAAGGGGGGAAAAAGGGAAGCCGGGAGAGTAAATACTGATACCTAATATCTTTAAGAGATGGATGGTCTGTTTAAGCAATATTTTCTTACACCTGATTGTATTGTGACTCCTTGACATAGCTTTCCTGTTACAAAAAATACAGCATAATAGGTTTAACAAAGAAACTTCAATTAAACATTACTTTTCTGAAAACTTCTGAAAGAACTTCAGAATTTCAAGCTCTTAAATACATATTAATTACCATGAACAATAATTTTGCAAGGTAATAAAGTGGGAGGCAGTAGCAAGTTCATAATATCTACTTGTTTCTGTGGTTCACATCTGTAAAATTTTAAATTTATGGTAGGTCAGAGATATGAGGACAACACCATTCTCCAGAAAGGTATATACCGTTGTGTAACTATCAAGGCAGGTCTTAACCATGTTTGTACCTGTTATAAAGAATTGCATGTAACTAACTGCCTACATATCCTACATGTATATATTTAAGGGGGAAGCATCACTTCCTAATCTAGACTAAAATTTATTGATCACTTTTTGTTCTCCTTTTCCTTACATACACTTTATTCATAAGGTCATTATCCTACAACCGAAAACAAAGAAGGCATACAGGACTGCAGAAGCCCATGTGAATAACTGGATGGGAGGCTCTAAAGAAGGTGACTTTAATTTTATCTGGCAAGAAAATTAGTAAAAGTTAAAATTTCTGATACAGAATTGCCTTTTGGACAACTGCGGCAGAGATGCTTCCAAGAGTCCAGTGAAAGCGGTCCTCTGCTTACATGAGTTTCCTGAAATGTTCCCACTGCAGACAACTGCAAAAGCCAGGCACATTCGAAGGCTGCTGGACTCTGCTTTTTCTGTCATGGATAGTCTCCCTTTTCCAGAAGCCTTCTTTAACTGAAATTTTAATCCGACCTAAACTTGGATGAGGAACAAAATAATAAAAGACCCTCCTGCATGCTAAATGTCTAAACCCTGTAAAGCTATTTGCAGACAAGGGGGAGCAGCGCATAGCTGGGACTTTCCTGCTCCGACGAAAGCAGCTTGCAAGCCGCAGCATCCAGGAGCAGAGAAGAGCAGTTACCTCTTCCTATGAAATGTTAACAATTCGCTAACTGGAAAAGACTACATAAAGGGATGCGGGCTCAGGAGCATCTAAGCAGCAACAAATTCTGAGAGAACGAAGGATTGAGAAAGGGGAGATGTGGCGACTCGGACCGAATAAAAAGGGAAGAGAAAGAGGAGGGAGATTTGATAGAAACAGGAACAAAGAGCGGAGAGACAGGAAGGTAAAAGAGTTGAAGAGATTAGAGGACCAGGAGAGGAAAGGGAGAAAGGATTTGAATACAATTCAAATCTCTAATCTGGTTTTACTTTTAATCTCCTTTGCAGGGAAGGTTTGAATGTAAAATGCTGATTGTTCCACATTTTTTTCTAAGCGCCCCTAACTGACCAAACCATGTGTTAAAAACAGTTTCCCTCCTGGAAGGGATTATGCCCTTTGACTTTCAAAGACATCTCTCCCCTTCCCAACATCAATAAGGTTTGATGGTGTGTGCACGATGCTGTGGAGCGCAGCAGGGCGTCTGCAGAGCAGGAAATTTCGCAGAAGTCTGCCCGGCTGGCGCAGGGGAGGCATTGTCTCCGCAACACCCTCATCTCGGACAATGCAGGCATATTTGTTTGTAAATATACATCTGATGTATGTGCCCACATAAATAAATAAGCTTAAATATAATATCCAAATGAACAACGGGAGAAAAATTGTCGATTTTTGAGTGTGTCAAATAATGTCTCCAAACAAAGTGTTTTGCAGCCGCCGGCAGCCCCGTCCATCCCTGAGGCCACCCTGCCATCTAGTGGGACGCTGCCTGAACTCCGCCTGCAGCCTCGGTCGGCCTCATTTACCCTCACAGCTGGAGACAAGGAAGCGTATTCTCCTAAATGTATTAACTGAGCAGTGCTATACACTAGAAACAAATTAATATATAATTCTTCTGTGTCTAAGGTCATTATTGTCGAGGCATAAATTAATAGAGCTATTCCAGTTCATTTCGGAGTTTGCTTCTGCATGTCTGAGCACACATATGAAAATCGCCGTCCCCTCAATGCAGAGGGGGGAGACAGAAGGAGGCCTAAAAGTAGTTGAGTCAGAGGAGACGATCAGACTCTCTGACCGAAAAGCCAGGCAAGAGTGAGACCTTTCAGAGGCAGCTGCATTACCCCTCAGTACCCTGAGCCCAGCTTCAACACATTCTCACAGGGTGGAGCTGAAACAGGAGGTGGCGGTGGGTGGGCGAGGAGACCACATCAGAAGGCAGTACTGTAAACTTACTTGGTTCAGCTTGGTACGAGGCACAAAGTCCGGCTACAAGCAAACAAGGGCACTGCTTTCTGAGCACAGGTAGCTTATCTATGTCCGGTCTGACCAGCCTGGCTATTGAAGAGGCTGTAAGGATGGTCATCTCCTTATCCCAGAGATGGGTACGTTTTTATCACCATGCCCCATACTGGTGAATTTCCAGATCATGTACAGCATCCTACTGTGCAATAAAATACCCACAGCAATAGAAAGGGAAGATCATGGGTTGGGGATGGGGTGGGATGAAATCCTCCCCCACACCTAATTTCATGTCTTTTCAGGGTGCACAGGAGCACAGGCACTTGAGCAAGAGGCTACACCTACTTCTCTTTCCTTTGCTTTGGTCTCTTTGGAGATTCTGATGAGATTATGGAACTCTACCCTTTCTTCAAGTAAAAAAATATATATAAGATTTTATTTATTTATTCTTAGAGAGAGGTGAAGGGAGGGAGAGAGAAGGAGAAGTATCAATGTGCAAGAGATACTCTCACACAGCCCCAACAGGGAACCTGGCCTGCAACCCAGGCACGTACCCTGACTGGGAATTAAACTAGCAACTTTTCAGTTTGCAGGCCGGCACTCAATCCACTGAGCCACACTAGGCAGGACCTCAAGTAAATTTTATAACAGCCAGGGTTAGGTGTACATTATCATATCATCCCAAATGTGTATTTTCATCAGTGGTTATTGTTATTCATATAAATTCTGGACTCTAAATCAAAAATATCTAAAAATGCCTTCAGGCTTCTGTTCCTGGCAAAATAAACAGTGTTCTTTTGAAGTGTGTATGCCCTGTGAGGGCTCCTCTGGATGGGGGTCTTTGCATGTGCATCGTAATCAGAATTGTTTAATAACTTCCCTAGAAAAGCAGATCTTGGGTCAGAACCATCTCTTCTCCCAACCTCTCTGCCAAGTGAATTAACCAAAGCAATATACTATACTATTGACAATGCAAATGCTGCAAGATAAAATACTCCAATGAAACTGCAGTGCCTCATAATTTAGTTACAAAGAAAAGATGTACTCACATAAAACAAAAATAGGCTATGCAAAACATTAAATCAAAATTTCTGAACCATAACTACGCCTCTGAATCACCTACAGGACTTTACATAAATGCAGAGGATCAGGCCACCCGGAATCATAATCTCTGGATGCAGCCTCTTTGTTTTTGCAAAGTTCCATTGCTAATTCTGATGCAGAGCCAAGGGGAAAGCCAATGATTCAATATTTTAGAAAAGGAAGAAAGAAATCCTTGCATGGGCAATTCTGTTGAGCAACCGGAAATGAGAACAAGCATATGAAAGGCAGTCCCAGGTGGTGCAGCATGGACCTTGGCCTTGTGTGGCTGAGAGGTGAAATCAATGCGTGTGAGGGTTAGTATAGACACAGGAAGTGTCCTGGAGATGGCAGACCTTCAAGAACGGGTGGGAGATAAATAGAGCAAGAACAAAAGAGCAGGTATCTACATGGGTGCAGGCATCCTGTCGTCCTGCAGGAAAACAGGCTGTAAGTTCTAGGGGTCACAGAGAGCTGCTTGGAGAAACAGAAATGAGTGCACTTGAGAGCAATGAGGCCAGCCCACTTCTGGGGCAGAAAATGGCCAGAGGACAGCCATCGGAGTAAAAAGAAGAAAATACTGAACAGTCCTGAACATGGCCTATACGCAATCTCAACAAGTGCACACATTTCGCTTTCCTCCAAGGCCTCCCTGAAGGCCCCACTTTGGGATAGTTTGAATCCCTGAGAAGTAGATCATTGGTGTTTCCTATCATATTGCTACCTGGGAGCTAAAGATTTCCACTTCTGGGTAAGATAATGCACTCTGCTGCATTAAGCAGACAATTAATTTATCCTCCTGGCTGCCCACTACCCACCCTTAATGTACTTAAAAAAGAAAATAATGCTTACCTAGCTTTAACTTGCACAGTGCCTGGAAGTAAAAAAGGAATGCAAGAGATGAGACTAAGATTGCTGCACTGAGAATCACCCTGCTCATCATTGGATCATCATGTCAAATACAACTTCACAATATTGTTACAGAGACATCAGAGCAGATGGGTAAGAAGGATCTTCATGTGAGGGAGGAGAGTGTTATTACTTCATTTCGTCTCTATATATCACAATTATAAAACGTGCTGAAATTCAGCTGGGTGACCAGTACGTCGACTTCTGACAAATGACAGGCTTTCAGGTGTCCAAGGTAATCAAAGTTATCCCATAAATGTGTCCAAGATGAACAAGACTAGGCTCGGATTTGTGAAAAGCAGTTTGTCCACTTGGGATCGCAGTGAGTCAACATCTTAACTGGAAGAACATAGTGATCTACTTGGCGAGGGAGTTAGAATGTTCCACAAGAAATACTACCTGTCCAGGTTGGTATAATACTACCTGTCCAGGATTGTTATATGAGAACATGGGCTACAAGTTGGTGGTCTCACAAGATTCCTACCGGCTCTTAGATACATAATTCTGAAGCAATTTATTTTATTTAAAGAAACTTGAGTGGACTTCTCTAACCTATACGGTTAAACTCCTTAACAGGCTATTCAAAGCCCTTCACCATCAAGCCCAAACCTGGTCAAATTTTTCTCATTGTCCTCCTATATAAATTCTGTTCTAATGATGTTGATCTATGTAATGCCTTCTGGATATGCATTATGTAATTGTGCTTTCACACATTGCCCCACGTTATTCCCTACTTGTCAGCCACTGCAAACCTCTCCACCAATCAAAATCTGCCCCAAACTCCAAGTCAGCCCCTACCTCTCCCGAGGAGTTTTCCTTGAAAGTCTCAATATGAAATGCCTTCATATGAGTATTAGTAGTGCTTGATATCCCCACCACCAGATCACACATTACATTACATGGCTAATTATCTACATAGATAGACCTCTTCTCCCTTTCTAAATGTAATTTCTCAAGATCAAGAGCTATGTTTTAAATAACTCATCCTCTTTTCAGCATCTAATACAGTACTGTCCCTAGACTGTATGCACAGTAGGGTCCAGAATCAGTCATTTGTTCACTATATTTGTAGAATTTGACATAGCACCTGGAGATCCACACAAAGGCAAATGACACTTTTCCTTTTGGATTTCTCATTACAAAGAACACTTGCTCCTACCTACCCCATAGAAGTACAGATCACATTAGACAAATGCAAGAAGAGTGGAAGTGCCTACAAGTTATTTTCAGTATAATAAAAGAAAAAAACCATCTTGTTCACTCTTTAAAGAGAAAAAAAGAACATTATATATTCTCTTAGAGTGAATCTTTACATGGTTAATAATCTTCAATGAAATGCATAGATTAAAATTTGAAAATGATATAGAAATATGAAACAAAAAACAATTCAAGTTACAGGATTTGTTCCATAATTGTTTTTGATCTTTGGGTGACTATTAAAAACACACACACACACACACACACACACACACACACACACAGTAGTTCATGCCCATTGAAAAAATTACTCCATTAACAAATATTTATTTATGGAATCTGCTCTATACTGAAAGCTAATCAGTAAATCCTTATTCTGCGTAGGGTACACTGAAAACTGCCTCAGCAGGAAAAAAATGGGGAACAGAGGTTTTCTATTGAAAAGTTAAAGGGAATACTACAACATTGGACTCAACCTTGATCAAGTCACCAGTCAGGACGGATTTCTACACCTTTCAGATAGAACATATCAGCATGGATTTAGTTGAATCACTAGGAACTATGTAAATGGGAAATTTTATGTAAACCACAGTAAAAAACAAAGCCATGGCATTTAAATGAGTAATATGCTTTTTATTGAATCCATCTAGGCCTCTTTCATTTCTAGAAATACTTTTCACAAAGAAGATCTGTAAACCAAGACCTCGATTGT
This sequence comes from Glossophaga mutica, assembly GCA_039655065.1. NCBI lineage: Eukaryota > Metazoa > Chordata > Mammalia > Chiroptera > Phyllostomidae > Glossophaga > Glossophaga mutica. The sequence goes on along the minus strand of CM077312.1, from coordinate 23,384,626 downwards.
GAAGGGCAGCACTACACAACACGGGCAAGCCATGCTAAAATCTGTAACTGGGGATCACTATGGTAATCTCCAAACGAAAAAAGAACACCTGCCTCTCACCCCTCTTCCCTTCTCCACTCTCTTCTGGCCTCTGCTCGTGGTAAAGGATTTGTAGTGTTGCCAGTCTTGCCACTTAATGATCTGGATGCATCTACATAATGGCCTCCCGATACTGGCCATTACGGATGAGCTTCACGTTATTTATAAATTAGCTCTTTTGTTCCTGCATATTTCTGAGTTTATCATCATTAAGAAGGAGAAATGTTTCTGAACAATAGGCCCAGGCACTATGGTGATAGACACAATAGTAATGCTTAGATACACGGATAGGCACATTTCCATTTTGGTCTTTCGTATCCATCTTCACTTGTCCCAGATATGCCATTTTCTGATTCTCGGGGTGAGGAATGTTTTGAAATGCATTTGCGTATTCATGGATTGTTGGCTGTATTCACATTTTTATATTCAGCTAATATTTAAATGTATTTAGGAAGCAGGCCTCAATTTAGATTTGCAATGTGGTATGAAATGTCATAAAGGGAAATCACTTTCAGGCTGTTAGATCTGGTGCAGCTGGGGAGATAGAGAAGTTCAAAACATCTGTCAGCCCACAACATTTTCACACACCCTTTTCACACTCAACAATATTGAGTGATGTGGCTGCTAAACCAGAAAAATATAAATACCTGTAGAAACATTAGAGCAAGGGAATAAATCTAATTTTCAGATATTTTATTTAAATTCTTACCAGTTCACAGGCTAAGCTCTTCCGGAAAGACTAATATCTTCCAGATGTGGGCTTGTATCTGTGCCAGTTTTAAGACTGATTTAATGTATGGCTGAGAAAGGCCAAGAAGAACTTCCCATAGGAGGAAAAATATGAAGAAAGGTTTTGAGAGAAGCAGCTGTTTTGAGAAGACATTTAGTGCCTTCATAGGCACCTAAAACATTAACTCTCACTTTCCTATTTGCCTGTAGGCAATTAGCCCGGTGGATTCTGTACAGAGTGAATAAGATCTAACCTATAAAAAAGTACAGGTCCGAACTTTACACGTGTTATATCCTGGGGCCTCAGGCTAAGCTCCATATCACAGTTAGTCATATTGCAAAGTCATCTGACCAAGAGCACAGTCTGATTCTATTACTTGAGAGAATGGTCTATTGATGTGGAGATAACGGTGGCATCTCTTGTCCTTAAAGAGCGCCGATATATCTCTTTTATAGTGAATGAAAATGGCCAAACACATCAGTGTATTTAGTAAAATGTTGATGATGAAGTTGACAGCAACGCCATGACAATGAGGGCGATGGTGGTGATGTTAACAAAGAGGAAGTTCTTCCCTAAGATTGTTTTTTTTTTTTTTTAGATTTTATTTATTTATCTTCAGAGGGGAAGGGAAGGAGAGAGGGAGAGAAACATCAATGTGCGGTTGCCTCTTGTATGTCCCCTGCCGGGAACTGGCCTGGCAACCCAGTCATGTGCCCTGACTGGGAATCGAACCGCGATCCTTCGGTTCGCAGGCCCGCGCTCAATCCTAAGATTTTTTTAACCAGTAAAGGGCAAGCAATTTCTTTGGGGCTGCCCCATCCAAAAAATAAATAAATAAAACAAAACAAGAAAAGCACAAAACGAAAACAAAACTTATTTTACGTTTTACGTTGCCAAAGATGTGTGTACATATGTATGCCTAACTGACAAGGAACTAAGCCAGAATTGTCAGCTGAAACTGATGTAAGCATCCAAATTCCGGTTGTGGCCTGAGATAAAGGATGCCCTATGGTGGTATGTCCTTTTCTTCAGATATAGCTACAGCTCAAAGTCAGACAATGAACAAGTCACTGCCTGTCTCTGGAAAAATTTACATTGATTAGAGAAAAGATCACTCAACAAACATCCCTGGCCCACTCATATGATCCAGGAGACACATAATCTATATTCATAAAGCATTTAGGATAATTAAATATCAGGTTCTAGGACAGTGCAATATATAATTAATCACTGAAATGAAGACTCTCCATTCAGCTAAATGCACTTCACAGTTGTGGGGAGAAGAGGGCCTTGGAAAATTTTCTTTGTAAGTCTGCTCAGGGTACTGAGTTTGCAGCACTCAAATTCACTATGTAATTTCCCTTCTACAGGCAGCATTTAGAGCCAGCTAACAGATTACAAAGAACAAAGACAAATTTGCAACGATGGAAGATCCCAGATTCCACTCAGTGGAAACCAAAAATTGTTACAAGTATCATTGTTTATCCAGAATGAATTGTAAAATAACTCTCTAATTAGTTATCCTCCTTTAAATATGGCATTTATTTCTTACCCAAAATGAAAGATCTTCAGATCAAGGATTATGTGATGTATCCATTTTGTATTCTCATCAGCATTTATCATAATACCTTGCGATGAGTAGATCATTCAACAAATATGTGTTGATTGAAAGCTGAATTAATATTTCTGATGTGCAGTTCTGATTATAACATTACCATATGCACACACACAAAATTGTCAGTGGCTCCCTGTTGGCTGTGGAATAAAGTATGAGCCTTTTAACTTTTAAGTGATTTCATATCTTGTAACTGAGCCCAAACTCACCTTTGCAACTTTAATTTCCCAACATTGCCCTCTTAGAGTTCCTGTGTGTGTTTTTTTTATTTATGTGCCACACTTCCTTCAATATCTTGGGTCAATTTATTTCCTTCATAAGAAGCATCCATTTTCTCATTATCTCATAACTTCCCTGGTCAAATGCTACTTCCTTCCTGTGCCCTTCCCTAATTCTCCCTGAGACTTTCAGCTTGAAAAGATCATTGCTTTCCTTGAATCCCCAAACAAGATTAGACATATCTCTCTCCTGGCTTCTCACATTCTACAGAGTCATCTTATGTATGCCATATTTGCTCTGTTATTCTGTCAATTCCTCAAGGGCAACACCTACCCAAAACATTTGGTTTAGCTTTGAAAATCCCAAGACACTTAGTATCTTTGAATCCCTAAGGCTCTTACACAGAGAGGTTCTTGGTAAATATATGTTGAATTAATTTGCTATTGATTAGTTATAAAAGAGGTAAAAATTTGGGTAAACATTCTGATGAGTAAATAAAAATATTCTCTTCCTTTTGATACAAAATATTGGAATCATATTCTGAATTCTTCCAAATGGTGTGATTTAACTCAGAAAGCACTTATTAAATGCCATTCTTTGGAATTTTTAAGAATCAATTCAGCCATGGCAGACTCACCCATATCCTAACACATGGTCCTCTACTTTATTTCTGAAAGTCTCTACCTCACCTGCTGCTATGTTAGAGTTTCTCCTTCTTTACTCCATTCACCCAACTTCATGGCCAACTTTATGTTTATTCCATCCTTTTATTTTTGTTTTGCCCATGTGATTAAACAGCTCAAAACCTGGTTAGCTGTCTGGCAACAGTTTCGTCTCTCCAGTTTGGACCAATACAGTGACTGTTTGATTTACACAGAAAATAAGAAAAATCATGGGTTTACTCCCTAGGTACATGGATTATCACTATTTTGTTTCCAGGAAGAGGAAGAAAGAGACAATAAATATAAAAGGCACTCTTGACATACAGGACGGGGCACAAGTAGGCTTACAGTTGTTCATAGATTTCTGAACAATGAAAGACGTTCATAGATTTCTATGATCAACCGTAAGCCTACTTGTGCCCCACCCTGTATGTAGTATGGTGAAGTCTATCCCTCCAAAACAATACACACACCCTACTTAAAAGGTCCCTATACAGTCTCCCAAATTTCTGGACTTCTCTTAGAAAACATATGATAAATTTTTTTCTAGGAAGACCTCCAAGAAAGTAATAGATTCTGACATCCTCAAGAGGATGACTATGTATTATTTGTTGCCACATCCTGAATATCTAGGACAGTGCCTATGATACACTGGACCCTCTATAGATACATAATAAATGAATAAATTTCTATATTAATGAATCAGTGGATATTTTCTATGGTCCTTCACTTTAAAGAAGGTAGTCCATGTGGATTCATACTTTCCTTCTCCTGCTGAGCACGACATGTATAAGAGCTTTGCTATCCATTTGTATAAGATTCACTCCTCAAATCAGACAGCTGTAGTCTGCAGATAAAGAGGGAAATGTTGAAAGCAGGAGAGAAGGCATAGGAGTAATGGGCTTAGAAAAGGGACCATGAACAAAGAAGAAATGTATACAATTATAAAAAATGCCTTTATTTGCACAGTAGTTTGCTATATTTTCCAATGTGCTTTCTGCATGCATTTTTGCTAGAGTCTCATGATGATTGGCAATGCAGCCAGAATAGGTGTTATTCCCCCCACACCAGTGTTCCACCACACACATATTACATATTATATTGCAGATGAGAAACCTGACATCTACAGAGTTGACCCAGCTAGTGGATTGCAGATCTCTAATTGCAGATTTCAACTCAGCATTTGTAATGACTCTTTTTCAGCTGATAATCCGACAACAATCCATCATGCTAACCTTCCATCTTGACAACCTCTGGTCTCTTCTTTGTTTTGAGTTCAGGTGGAATGAGGGATCAAACAAGGACCACACATCCTCCCCTGAAAAACTCTTAACTTTCCTTATATTCAAGAAGACTTTCATGCTATTTTCTTGACTGTCAGTTTCAAGGTGATAACCACCACCACCCCCCACTTCTATCCTATGCACTCCCACTTACTCGGCTCATTTATTGGGAATGAATAATTGAGTCCAATTACTACACCCATGGCTAAGCAAGTTCTGAGGAATCCCAGTGAAGCGGAGATGGCAGCACCATTAAGACTAAGAGCGTGTAGCATAGCAGTCAAGCGCTGTCTTTAGCACAGTGTGGCTGAAAAGTGTTTGGTTAAATCAGGCATGGAAAATGCCTGCTCTCCACAAGATTGCTACATTCTTCACTAAAAGAAATTTCTGAGGTTGTCTTCTTAAATCATTTTGAAAAGAAGAGCTTGCCACTTAGGTTTTTGGGGTGCTTGTTTGTTTGTTTGTTTTTGCATTTCAAGGTGTAGATCCTGATTAGGTAAGCCTATGAGATCTATCTGCCAAGATAAAGACCTCTCTCCCTCCAGGGCTGTAGTCCACCTTAGAGAGCTGAGAGTGCCTGGGAGTTCAACCTCATTAAGTCCCTTGCCAAGTACCTGTATTCAGAGAACAGAGATCCCACTATAGGACCACCTGTGCCAAGCTGTCCTCTTATACTTTCAGGGACACCCAGGGGGCTCTCAGGACCTCCAGCGTTGTGAAATTAATTTGCAAAAAGTCCTCCTGACCTCTCCTTTCTACTCCTGCTCCCTCCTTCCTTTAACAGCATGTTCCAGACCCCCTCAGCTTCATTCTCCCTCAACTCATCAAGCTCCTTTTGAACTTGGCATCCAAAAAGATGTGATTCCAGGCTGCCAAGTTTGACCCCAGTTTCCAGACTCTGCAATATGAGACACTACTTTCCTCTCAAACAGCTGAGGATTCTTCCTACCAATGCTTGCTTAGGCCACTGACCTCATTTGTTAAATGGGCACGTGCTGCACAGAGAAGTTATTGTGATGATACATATCAGATTGCAGCTATGCAGTTGTTTTGGCAAATACATGAAGATATACAGTACACAGAATTCCAGGCAGATAGAGCAGTTCTCTAGAAGGGATTGAAAACCAGATGCCTAATTGTGGGTGCAGGCTTCCAGGCGGGAGTGCTCAGATAGCCGCTGATCTCTCTGCCCCCATTTCCTCACCTGGAGAGTGAAACAAGCAAAGTTTATGTTCTTTTCATTTGTTTCTATAAAACTCCCAAGGATAGTGCTTGACATAAAAAGAAAGAAATGAAATCAGACCTCATTCCACCCCCCTTTTCCTTTCAGATCCCTGATTTATTTATTCCTTGAGATGAGTGGCATTTGAAATTAAAAACTCCAAACCCAGAGGAATAAAGGCTAGAAAGATGTGAAGATACGCCTACCAGAATAGAGTAAGTTAGATAAAGCGAAGGAGGGGGAAGCAAGGGCAGAGAGAGAAGAAAATGAATGAGATGAGAGCAGGAGGGGTGGAGATGTGGTGGGAGGGGTAGAGAGTGGGGAGGAGGAAAAGCAGCGGGGAGAGTGAGTGATCAAGGGCATATGAGAGCGAGGGGGGAGGAATGAAGGAAAGCCAAGAGGAGAAAATTGAGAGAGGGGGAAACAGCAAAAGGGATGAAGGAGGGAGAAAAAGAGGGGAAATACAGGTTGGGTGACTGATGCTTAATTTTGATTCAAAGATAAATTGTCATTTTAAAGCACCCGATGTCTTCATTTTCCACAGCTAAGATTTAAAAGACAGAAATTCAATTTAGTTGCTCTTTTCTCTAATAAAAATAATGTTTTATCCCAATGGTAAAAAACGTGTTTCTTTCTGCCGATAAGTGTCAGCAGCTAATCTGAAGACTTCAATGAAACAATGCCATTAAATAATTTAATCTGGAGAGAAGCCACTGATGTCTGCGAAATAATGTATAGATTTCAGATGAATCAAATTTTAAAACGGAAAAAAAGTGTAAGAAATGGACTTTGGAGAACAAAGAGGCATCTGCCCCCGAACGAAAAGGACATACATTAGGCCCAGGAAACTGAAAACAGCCCAGCGAGCACCTACGCCAACACAGTGTTGGGTTAAAGCACACAACAGGCTTCTCTAACCACTGGGAGACAATCGTTGAGGACAGAGCTCCTGTGAGATGAAATCTGGGTACCAAATCAGATCCATCATTCTCTCCCCCAGCGCAATCTGTACATTCAGTGAGAGCTCACAGAGGTGTTCATGAAGGGTGATCTCCCCACTGGGGTGGCCCCGAGGATCTCCAGAATAAATGAAGCAGAATCTGGACCAAGTCCTATCAGACTAAAGTTCTAATTCAAGTTTTGCCGCTAACTAAAACTATATTCTGTTTAATGCATTTATTCCCAAAGTGTTTCGGTTTTCCTTTTCACTAGTAAACTTGGATGATGCTACTTAAAAAACTATAAAAAGCACCATGGAAACAATAAAGTTACTCTCTACACATAACTTCTCTCTCGTTAGTCATTTACTTATCCTTTCACTCATTGGTGTCTCATCAAAAGCCAGGCAATTATTTCTACTAATTCTGAAGAGACCTATTTCTTTCAACACGCCATAAAATGGTCCATAGACCAAAAGGTTTGAGAACCACTCACTCTGGGGCTCTCTCTTCCCTCCCCTCCATTAGTACCACTATTAATCATCTAGGCCAGTAGTTTTCTACTCATGTTGAGCATTAAAATCACCTGGGGAGCCAAAAAAACAAAACACAACACAACAAAATAAAATACTGATGTCTGGGCTCCACTCCACACCAATTAAACCAGACTCTCTGGAGGTTGGCACAGGCTTTCATATTTTTTCAGGCTTCCAACATGATTCTAATGTGTGTGTTGAGGACCCTGTTCCAGACACATCATGGAAGTTCATTAACAGAAAGACATCTGACCAGTCCCTTTCAAACAAGACCTGAATGAAAAGCTGACATGGAGAATCTCCTCAAGAGCAAAAATCATACCTTCAAAATGAAGCAGCTAAGAACAGAGGACAAGGAGACATTCAAGTTATTAAAAACCTAATCTTTATTGTCTGCCTAATGGTTGAAGCAAGACATATCTATTCTAGCTCCTGTTTTCACAATTCTTAGAGTTGGCACTTTACATTTTGACTCCAGATAATCATAACCCAAGGTTGAGTTAGAGTAAAAATTATCCCAGATTCATCCTCATAGTTTTAACCCAGATGGGATCTGGTAAGTAGATATTACAAAGTACAAATTCTCTCAAATGGCACAGGGAAGTCAGCAATAGCCTTCTGAAAATAAACCAACCAAATAAGCAGACGTTGAAACATGCAGAATTGGCTCTAAATTTATCCAGACACTTTCCAGCCATATGTCCTTGAGCAAGTCACTTTACTTTTATCTGAGCCTCTGTGTCCTTATTTTTAAAAAATAAGGATAACAATAACTACTTGGAAGCATCATGAACACAAGAATAATGAATATGAAGACCACACATATCAAGGACAAAGTAAATGTTGACAACTAGGAAGATGACCATGATCATGACTTAAGGCAGAAAATTGTTGGAAAGACAGTCTGCTGAAGAACTGGTTAGTGTTTTGAAAGAAATCTTATATTTGGCATTGAAATTGTGTAGCAGAAAATAGAAAATTTGTGAATAATATTTATAAAGCTACTACAAATAACAAACCTTGGATGAAAGTTTAAAAATCCAGTTGGCTGGCATATAATATTAACATCTGTACACTTACTCATCACCACAGGCTTTGGTTGTACAGGTGTTTTTGTATTTAAAAGATACACAAAGATTATAATCAGTAAATACCCAGATAAGTATTTGTGGTGATGAAAAACTATTTCCATCCCTCTTCTCCATTTCTGCCCCTCAACGAATTGTCTGCAAAGCCAAGAATCCCCTTCCCTAGCTTCTCTGTGACTGAGAGAGGCTGGGTGACCCAATTCTGGACTTCTGCTTTACTGTTTCTTTCTGTCTGGATTGTGGATATAATGGCCGAAGACACCTTAAGACATATGGGAAAAGCTAAGAAAATCACAGAGAATTCAGTCTCAACATCACTAAGCCACTGACCCAATGCCTGGAACTGCTTACCTCTGGATGTTTTGTTGTGTGAAAAAATACAATAATGTTTGCATAATAAGCAGCTGTAATCAAGTTTGCGTAACTTGAAGCTGCATGCAGTCCTTATTGATAAAATATAATAGACTAAATCTAAAAAATTCATAAGCATTTGGAGTCTGAGTGGCCCTCACCTACAGATTTCAAAACTGATGAAACTGAACATGTAATACTAATCTATACATCCCAAAAAATGAACTTTTCTATACCCAAAGCAGAAACAAATTAAAAATTATTTGGAAAATGCAAAGCAAACTATACTAAGAAAACACAGACTTCATAGCTTTTCATAGTGTCAAATCATAGGCTGTTTTTATCCTATGTGCTTAGGGTACCACCTTTTATCCTGACATTTAAGGCCTTTCCTCATCGGAATCTATTTACTTTAATTTGATATAAGCAGGGCATCTTAACTGTCGCTTGTACATGCCAGGACTGTTTACGCCTTCGGGTACGTTCTCGTCTTTGTCACCAGGAAATGTTGCACCTCGTGCCTCTCCATTTGTTCAAATCTTCCATATTATTCTCATGTTCCTCCTCTTCCCTGAAGATATCTCTGATTCTCAAGTCATTTGTGCCCTTTCCCTTTGGTTTTTAAGTCACTTAATTAAACATGAACACACACACATACGCACATCTCTACCACCCGTGTCATATGTCTAGGTTTGTATTCCCTGGACTGAAACTCTGCAAAAGCAGGGCACATCACATACTTGGCCCCTCACCTTCACTGTGCTAGGTTCATTGTTGGAACTGCACCTTCATGTTAAGAGGAAATTTTTGTGGATTCTTAGATAAATAATGTGGCTTTTAAAGGAATCTTCAGGAGACATTGCTTCTGCTCTTATCTAATAATTCTGTTCAGAATTTCAGGAATTATGGGAAGTCTTTGGAAGATACCCTTAAAAGGTAGAAATGCCTGGCAGCATCCACCTACACCTTGTCCTGAAGAACCCAAGCACCAGAAAAAGTGACCTTGTCTGTACGTGGCATATTGGCCAGTCAGCCACTCTGTGCCCAAGAGAGGTTCTGTGTCCCCAGAGAGCTTTCCTACTAAAGAAACTTTTGCTTTTCATCTCTCTCTGCACCTCTCCTACCAAATCTCCTTTCTGCCAACTTGTTCTCTTTCTCCTTTGTCTCAATGCAGTTTTTCTTTTCTGTTTACTTCTCCCTTTTTGTAGCATTTCCTATTCTGCTTTTCCTTTTGCTTTTCTCTACAAAGTTCCACTCGTTGACCATTGCCTTGAATGTAATTGTTTGTTTGTTTGTTTGTTTGTTTTACTACATGTCTTCTCATCTATTCATCATTCTCCAAATTGGATTTTTCAATCTCCTTTCTACTTGTTAGGTGGATAACACCAGATATTTTTAGGGTAAAGAAAACTAAGTCTTTGACAGGAAAGGTATTTGTTCAAGGCCACAGAAAGTTAGTACCAATGAGGACACTCAGTCCCCATAAAGACCATGTCACTGACTGGTCCCACACACCACCTCAGATGTAACCATACATAGCAACCAGATATCACAAATTTCAGATAGTTGATCTGATAAAACCATTTTACAGATGAATGAAAATAAAAAGAGAAGAGGGAAAGGGAGTTAGGGAACTTAGAAAGAAACACAGGACTGCAGAAATGAAGAAGTTCCTCCTTTCTTAGAAATAGTGCTAGTAGGATATTAGATTTACTAGTGAATTTGAACGCCCTTTCCCACCCTACTCTACCATGCCTCTCTTCTAGCTGGGGATTTATTTCAAGGCCTTACCAATCATATGCTAAAGCCAGTACATCACTAAAACATCTTCTGGGAGGACAGGAAGAGATCCAATCTAGGATTGAAAGCTGCAACTGTCATAGATAAAAAATACCCTTCCGTAGGCTGCTATTGAGTCAGACAGTTGGAAGAATTACTGCAAAGTTGTCTGGGCTTCATGTGAGTAACTAGCTGGTACTTTGCCCAATGCCAGGTGTCCCCATTCTTAGGGATCCCCAAGAAGAATGCAATTGGGCTCCTCCCATAATTGCTCCCTAATGACTCAATAATGCTATTAGTAGAGACCACCCCAGAAGGAATTGCCTAAATGATTTCTACTGGAAAAGACAGGAGCTATTAAGAACCAGATATCTTTACTCCAAACTGTATATTAACCACATTCCCAGCATTGCTGAGGGGAGCATTAGCCAGGGAAAAAATACCTTTTGAAAAAGAAAGCTATCCTCTACCCTGCCATGAAAAGGTGTGTATGGGATATATGACACCATTGCCATCAACAAGCTGTTATAAAAGTCCATGGTCAAATACACATTCATTTGTACATTTATGTCCTGCCCACAAGAAATTCCCAGTTTTGCCATGGCCAGGTTGCTCACTGGTTAGAGTGTCATATCGCTATGGCAAGGTTGTGGGCTCAGTCTGCAGTAGAGGCACATGCAAGAAGCAACCAATGAATGCAGAAATAAGTGAAATGACAAATCAATGTATTCTGTCTCTCTCGAGTCAATCAATAATTTAAAAAAAAAGAAACTCCCAGTTTTTAGTCAGAAAATCTCAACTGTCCTACTTAGAATTCCATGTGCCCACTGACAACCCCAGTACTAACAGTATTCCCTTGTACCCTCAGCCTTATAACGTCAATATCTCATTCATGCATTCACATATGTAAATATACATACACATACCACAAGCATGTAGACATACTTCTAAGTAAATGTCCTGTGTCAAATTATCCAGGCCTATCTGTTGCCTAGGATAACTTATCCTAGGATAAATTCAATGTTCGTGTCTTTAGTTTATGTGGCACAGGTTTATTTTTTGTCAGTAAAAAAAATAATAATTTTGTAATTTAGACAACAGACTAAGTGGATATTCACTTCCTGGGTTAATGCTGAGTCAGATCGCTCATTCAGGACCTAATCTTTGTATCCTGTGACCCGATATGCAATTACAAACCTTTCTTCGGGAAATTACATTATAAAATGTAATTTATAATGTGTAATTTATAATGTAATTTATAAAATGGCAACTCAGTGGGAATGAGGACTTGTCAGAATGCCATCTTCCATAATCAGGGTTATAGCTTTTTAAGCCACCCCTTACCTGTGTCTTTAGGTAAGGGGTGGCTTAACCACTCATTAGAAAGAAAGAGATGTTTTGGTGCCTTTAAAATCTAAAGAAATATGCAATGGGCTACATTTAAATCTTTAAGCCGATGGCTCCAACTTCAATATTTGAAACCTTAGTATTTTTAGTATAATATCCTATGCCCCCAAGATGTTAAGTACACAAGGACTGTTATGTACTTGCAACCGCAAGGTCTCTCTCATGTACCTATACGCCTTAACTTCCCCCTTCTTTTCACTAACCTACAAATGCTGCAACCTTTCCTCTTCCTGCACAAAAGGATATCAAACAAATTGCAGGTCTTGATATATGTCGGTCCCTTCACTCAGGAAAAACGACATGGCTATTTTATTAGACGGGAGGTCTCAAGAGCTGAACCCACAGACAGTCTCGTAAATTACCAAGAGCCACACCACTGGAACAACAATAAACTTGAAATGGGTTAAGTGGTTTTGTTCCTAGCTCTCCCCACATCTCTCTGTAGATAGTCTTGTAACCATACAGCTCAGTGAATTTGTAATTACTGACACCCGAATACCTGGGTCCCCAACTCAAGAACACCATTACAAGTCACCTTGATCTACAATCAATACTGAATGCATCTTTGAATAAGGCTTGCTAAAAAGAGTTCATATTAACTATCTAAGGATTTATGTATCTATAAATATGTTTTGCTCCTTGAAATTTTTCATATTTTCAATCTATAATGATGTAATTGTTTCTAAAAATCTGTAACTTCTCCATTTTTGTGTGTAATAACATTTCCTTTTCTTTGAACTAAACTTGCAGCTTTAAGGAATGACCTCTGATATGAGTACTCCACATTGATCTTGTCAGGATCGATCAAGAAGACAGCTGGCCTCAGATCAGCGATGTTACAGCCTAGTGTGCCTGCTGGGTACATCTACAACTCCGGCCTAAAGAGCAGGCAGAGGATTTAAAGAAGAAAAGCTCACCTACGAATGCCAAGGGATTCTAGTTCCTCTCCTTAGTTCACCCCCAAGTATGAAAGATGCCTCTGCATTCAGACTTTGACTGCAAGCACAAGTTAGTCTGCTAGCTACAAAATGAGCAGCAGTAACAAACTCTCTAAGTAATAATCTGGTCCTTAAATCTATCACTTTTTCCATTGCTGCAACACATCCTCAGAAAATACCAGGAGTGCATGACTCCCCGTGCAGAAGTGCAGGTTAGGCATGGGAATAGTGGTCCCGTGCTCATCCTCTACAATCAAATGGCTTCCCCTTTGTTTGCAACAGGTGTTACCTTCCTAAAGTACTTTCCCTGGCCCTGTGTATCCACCTCTACAAGACCAAAGAACAAATTCTTTTGTGTCTCTGGAACCTTATGGTTCTGGTCACATATATCGCATACTGGCTTTTCTGTCACTAAGCTTGAGATTTCCTTCTATGATTATGTGCTTCATCATAGCAGTTATTCCACTCTTCCAGGAAAAACAAAATTGCAGAATGATTATCAGGTACAGGAATACCATGCCTGGATTTCCAGCCAGTTTCCAACGATACTTTGCTAATAATTTTGGCAAGTCCTAACTCCCCAGCACCTTAGTTTCCATATCTGTAAAATGGGGATAGTATAATGGTCTTGATTCTAGAGAGTTATCATGAGATTCTCCACATAAAAAGCTCAGCACCACACTGGATATATGCTAACTGCTCCCCCAAAAGTGAGAGCTTATTATCACTCACTGTAGAATCGGTTACCATGAGTCATGCTGGGAATAACACAAGAGAGAAAAAGATGTTTTTTTTCCTCATCAAAGAGCTTATGTATACCCATTATTTCATATTTGCTATCATACCTCACCACCTGTTTGCCCCACAAGGACTAGAAAACTAAAAACTTGAAAAAATAGTTATACCTGACTGTGTTCAAAATCTCAAGCACAATAAATTCACTGAACTACTTATACACAACTTTACCCAAATCACCTTCAGCCTCAGGTTTCACTCTTGCAGAAAGTGATATAGAATTCCAGCCTATAGCAAACTGATGAATACATTTTATTTGTTCCTAATTTTGAGCTTTGCAAGCCTGAACATTGGGCAAAATTAAATGATTATATCCTGTTCAAGCTGGGAGCTGGGAAACCAGACAAAAGAGCAAGGAGGGAGCTCAGGAGTGGTCAAGAGTCTAATGAGCAAATTCCAAATAACAAGTCACAGAATTGAAAGACAGTGGCCTTTCATGGATGCCACAAAGGAATCATTTCGGTTTGAAATCTCGTTTCTTAAATACAATAATTTGGTGAAGTTGAAGTCACAGGGTTTGGAGAGGAGCGTGAGGTGGCCTGCAGGAAACGCAGATGGCTGAAGCCAAACCAAGCGGAAGACCCAGCCCCACGCAACCACTTCTCTGAAAGGCTAAAATTGCCTCACGCGAAGTCTGATCAGACATGTCAGCGAGGAGAGCAGGAGGGCAGGAGGCAGCTGGAGGAGCCGAGATTAATGAGCAAGCCCGAAATGAGAAAGTGCAACAACTGGAAACCCTTGTGGTGACATCAGGAACAGAGCCAGAGAAGACAACCTTGTTATCACATCTGCTCTGTCATTATAATTAAATGCTAATGTGTGCCTCTTGTTGGGTTACCGGGGTGGAATTCCAAGTGGGGGAGCCCCTCACCACTCACCCAGGCCCCCAGCCGCTGCCCTCCTCGTTGAAGCTGAGGAATCGTTCCGGGTGCTAATAGGCTGGGTGTCTAGAGCAAGTGTTAATTTTGGATTACATCTGAACGGAAATAAGATGAAGGTCTGGGGAATGCTTTGCCTTCATTCAGATGTTTCATTCCCATTTACTAGCGCTGCAGAATACCCAGGGAGAGGTTTTCATTCCAATTTGGAAGATTTCAAAAACCTCCAAACTTTTAGGTATTGATCCAAGCTCTTGAGCTTTAGAAGCATGCATGCGTGCTCTGTGGGAGGATCTGGAAGCTCCGGAGGAGAGAGTAGGTAGTGGACCACATCTGAGCAGGCCTGCCTACTCTCAGACAGCCATCTCTCTGCTCACGCCCAAGTTGGCTCTGCCCAACCGGGAGGCCCATTAGAGGCACTCAGAACCATTAGCTCCGATTGGATCTGTGCTGAGTAAATACTCTTGTGTCCAACTAGAAACTAGGGCAGCTGCCTGGGTTGTTATTTTTTTCTTCTTCTTCTTTTAAAATCAGCAAAGCATAATTCTCAACCCCAAATGGCTCAAATGCGCCTTTTAATAAGTATACCGTGTTATGTATTCTGCTAGTGGAGGTCAGCATTAATTTGAATTTTGCTACACTCTCAGTCTTCTTTCATTTGGTTTTGAATATCTCAGATTTTGTTTGATTTTGGGCAGGATCATTTGCAGGGAGGATTCCAGTAATCAGATTTCAATCATCAGAAAGTAAGATATCCATACCTGCAGGAAAAAGCCTCTGTTTATCATCTTTGGAATCTATGAGCTAAACAGCAGTTGTTTGTGGAGCCTCCCAAAGGAGGTTTTGAAAAACAAAGCACTTCACTCAAAAAGAGCAGGGAGGGTAGGGAGTGAGGCTCTGCTCATGCATTATTCGGCTCAGCTGAAAGTCAGGGAGTATCTGGTTATCGTGGTGCCCCAGGACCTGGGCATTATGTGGATATGTTTTCAGGGCAA
Organism: Glossophaga mutica; assembly: GCA_039655065.1. Taxonomy (NCBI): domain Eukaryota; kingdom Metazoa; phylum Chordata; class Mammalia; order Chiroptera; family Phyllostomidae; genus Glossophaga; species Glossophaga mutica. The sequence goes on along the minus strand of CM077312.1, from coordinate 23,369,112 downwards.
GAAATAGATATAATTGACCTAAAAGGAATTTAATTAAGGAATAATATTTGCCTCTTCTCTTATATTTTGGGTTAACAGTGTAGTTAATTAGAGAATGGAGAATCTATGGACAAGTGTCCCTTGTGATAAAAAATTATCCTAACACCTTGCTAAGATTTATTTCTACACCCAGACCAAGAGAATAAATACCAAGGGGCACAATCCTGGGGTGCCTTGCATGCTTAGTTTGTAACTGACATTTAGAGATACCGCACTAGAAGAGGCTCAGTGCGATCAAAACTACCCAGACAAGAGTTAGGAACAAAGTGAGTGCCCAATAAATGTTGATTGTGTCGAGTTATGGGTGGTTCTGATTTAGGTTCTTTTTATTCAATCTATACTTCTCACCCTACATTTGTTTTTCCTCATGCTGCCCTCTTCGGAAATGAATGGGACAAAACTATTCTTATCATGAATGATATAAACAATTAGATCCCTGGCAGAGACCATTCTAGATGCTCGCCAAATGCATTTCCTCTTTCTAGATAAAGCTAAACTGCATTTCCCGGTTTCCTTGGATCTCACTGGAGCCGGAGAAATGTAAAGAAAACTTATGGTTACTTGCAGACTGAGAAGGCTAAGAGCAGAGTGGTCTTCTCTCCTGCTTCACCAGCAAGCTCGGAGGTCCCCTGCTGAAAATGGCAGTAACAAAAGATGGAAGGATTTTGAGTTCCTGATTAACCATATGGTGCAGGGCCAGGTCCTTCCCCTCTTCCTTCCAATCATGAGTAGGGAATGAACTTCTAATGTATTAATCCACTGAGAATTGAGAAGTTTTGTTACAATGGCTAGGAGTAGTTACACTAGTATGGAAACGGAAACTTTGAAATAAAGAGCTATTAAAACAAAAATAAAGTGGCTGGCATTAATGTAAAGTTGAAGCTGGAAAGATGGTGATTCGTGGTATACAACTGCCATGCATGCAATAATCTAGGAGGAAGATTTTATACCTATTGAGCTTGTAACTCTAAGGAAAGTGCTTGAAAGGACAGTAGGTATTTGTACATTTTGCCATTATTGCTGAATTTGGTTACCAATTATAATAAAATGAGGAGTTCAAGAGAAATTGGTCAGTTTATGAAAACAAGTAAAAGAACAGAGTCTGTAACCACACAGAAACTCCATTTCTTTAACACGAGACTTTCTCTTTTCTATCTAGCTACTGCCTTCCTTAATCATTAAGCCCTTAGGACATCAGATTCTGGTCACTATCAAAGTCTCTCAATAACAAAGCCTCAGGTCTGTTGACCCCAGAAACACTTTCAGGTCAAACAACAGTAGCATGTTGAGTTCAGCTATGTTTCAGCTCCAGTCCCAGGAATGTGGAAATGACCCTACTGACCACACCCTCACGAAACCAGACAGAACACAGCCATGGCTGGCATCAGGACCTGATTCAATGATCAAGCACTCCCTACCCTGGCCCCAACCAGTCAGGAGAGCCCAGGACCCCAGCTCCTTTAGCCAACAAGATGAATGATTCTTTCTCTATGTAATCCATTCCATGGAAGCCTTCAGGGAGCCAAGTCTTTGAGCACTAGCTTACCTGTGACTCCAGATTTGGTGCCATTTTCTCAACTAATAAACCTTTACTTTCTTGGCTGCATACTCCTGTTTGCATTTGATTGGGTTTTGAAGTGTGCGGGCAAACAGACCCCTTTAGTACAGCAACAAGTCCAGAAATATGTGGACTTAAATTGACTGCTTTTCGGGCCCCAAAAAGTAGGCAAAAAGACCAAGTAAGCATTTGAGCAACAGAGTCTCACTAAGACCCAGCTTTGTGGAAAACATAAGATTAAAGATAACTCAATAGCATCAAGGTAGCTGCCATTAAACTGTGAGAGGAAAGCATGACATGGAGAAAACAAAGAAATAATGCAGGTCTGAACTCTATCTAGGGAGATACTTCGAGTGCCTCAGTTCCTGGCATGTCAGGCTGACTTTAAGCAAAGAGATCAACAGCCTAAATTTTCAAGGGACTTGTGTTGCTAGAGAAACCATAAAGCAGAACTAAAATAACCCCTTGATCGTCCGAGATTTAAAACAATCCTTGTGACCTCTGCCTTCTAAATGGGCTCTGGAAGCTCCGCATCTCCAAGGACATATACCCCAGTGCTTACACTGATATTTTATGTGTCAACTTGACTGGATCAGGAGAGGCCCAGATACCTGGTTAAAAGTTATTTCTGGCTCTGACTGGTGTGGCTCAGTTGGTTGGGTGTCATCCCCCCAGAGACAGGTCACCAGTTCGATTCCAAGTCAGGGCATGTGCCTGGGTTGTGTGTTCAGTCCCCAGTCAGGGAGCCTGAAAGAGGCAACCAATCAACGTTTCTCTCTCACATCAATGTTTCTTTCTCTGTTTTTCTCCCTCCTTTCCCTCTCTCTAACAAAATAAATAAATAAACCTTTTCTAAAAAGTTGTTTCTGGGTGTGTCTATGAGAGTGATTCTGGAGGAGATTAGCATTTGAACAAACTCTGAAGTTGAATGGGTAGGTCTCATCCCATCTCTTGAGGGCATGAATAGAACAAAAGGGCTAAGGGAAGGGGAGTTTCTCCCCACTAACCCCCACCAACCCTTTTCCTGCCTCCTTGCTTGAGCTGGGACATGTCTCATCTTCTCCCCTCAGACTGGAATTTACTCGTATATCATCAACTGCCTGGTTTTCAGGCTTTCGAGCTCCGATTGAATTACACCACCAGCTTTTCTGAGTCTCCAGCTTTCAGACAGCAGATAATGGGACTTCTCAGCTCCATAACTGCAAGAGCCAATCCCTCATAATAAATCTCCTTTATATCTTATTTCTTCTTTCTCTGCAAAACTCTGATACACCTATCTCAGGTGTTACAGGGAGGATAAGAAACAGGAAGAAGCCCTTCCCCCAGGGTTGGTGCCAGGAGCCAGGCAGGTAAATGAACAATGGAAACACTCCCAGAAGACACAGAACTAGAGTCTCATCAGGAATTTCCCCACAGCCACCATGGAAAACTTCACAACTCTTGACCTGAAAAATTTCAATTTGGGCCAATAGAATCTCTGTGTTTTGTGTTTTTTTTCCTTTCCCAAATGGGAGTTTTAATCAACATAACCCTATCCTATTCAACCACTGTGTATGGTTTTGATATGAAAGGTGCACAGATATTTCTTTTTCTCTTCATGCAGAGTCAAAAAAAAGCCATACCAATACTCAATGGGCATAACTGGGTGGTCAGCTCTGGTTGCAGTGACTGGATGGAATCTGAGTTACCTGTTTAAGAGGTGTCATGCAAACCAGGCACGAGGCCAGGCAATTCCCACAGCTGCACCCTGAAACAGCATTGACTAATGAAAACTTCCAGAGACAGAGTCAGTACAAGGTGCACAGGTCCCCAGTAGTCCCTTTAATATAGAACAACACACAGAGATCTAGAAGGACCGTAACTCAGACACTGGGAAACACCAGACCTTCCCCCAGCACAATTAATGGATAGGAAAGAATTACAATAGAAAATGAGAGAAACTTAACCCCATCCCTTTCCTGTTGGCTTGGCAGTTAGCTAGTGCCTTGCTTGGGTCGATTGTGGTTCTAGGTTCCAAGCCTTGGAATTTACCAAGTTTGATTGCATTAGGTCTACAGAGATTTGTAAGAAGTCAACTCCTCTGCAGGGAGGCCAGTGTTATGGGTTTAATTGGGTCCCCCCAAAAGATATGTTCAAGTCTGCACCCCCAGTACCTATAAATATGAACTTAAAAAATAGGATCTTTGTAAATGTAATCAAGTTAAAATAAGGTTATATTGGATTAAGATGGGCCCTAACCCAATGACTGGTACCCTTATAAGAAGAGAGACATTTAGACACAGAGACAAAGATACACGGGGTAAGTCCGTGTACAGATGGAGGCAGAGGTTGGAATGATGCATCTACAAACTAAGTAATGCTAAGAACTGTCAACGACCACCAGAAGCTGGAAAAGCAAGGAAGAATTCTTTCCTAGAAACTTAAGAGGGAGCACAGTCCAGCCAACAACTTTATCTTGGACTTCTAGCCTTCAGAACCATCAGAGAATAAATTTCTCTTATTTTAAGCCACCCAGTTTGCGGTACTTTGTTATGGTAGATCTAGGACACTAATACAGTCAGCTGGCAGAGGCTTGTCTTGGACAGATTGCCCCTACCTCTTAAGGCCAAGTATGTTTTAGTGCAGAAAAAAGTGAGACAGGGGGGCAGACGAGTTAGTTACCAGAGGCCAGTCTCTGTCACGGACAATGCTCTGTACCTCTTTACTGCTACGCACACAGCTGGCCTACATTTCCCAATCTCCCCTGCAGTTATGTGGTTATGTGAGTGACTTCTAGTCAAAGAAAAATGGGAGTATTGTCTCGAATTCCAGGCTTGGCAGCCCACAGGTGCCATGATTGTTTATGCTCTCTCTTGCCCTGAGCCTTGCAGCAGATGTCAACACCCTCCATGGCCTGAAGTGCAACACAGTGAACATAGCAGAGCCTCTGTCAGCTGGGACCCTTGAGTGATTGCAAGCAGCGGAGCCTCACTGGGCATCCCACGGCTCACAGTGAACTGACACAGAAGTGAGAAACAAACTTTACTGAGTTAGGCTCAATAGGACATGAAGGGTGGTTCCTACCAGCTCAGAAAAAAGCAGTAGTTAGTTAGCATCTCTTCCCAACCTTATATGCAGTGATGTAATACTGTTAACTTAAATCTTCACATCAGCCATGGTGGGAGTACTTGCTCCATAAAAATAGCAAATGCTACAAATCAAGGCTTTTTTCTCCTTTTTGTTTGGATAGTCAGTTGTTAAATATTTACTGCCATACCACTGGTTAACCCTCTGAGAACTGAAGGTATTTGTTATAGCAACTAGCATTAATCACACTTACTAACAAAAATTCAATAATTTTACTTCAGGAAGATGACTTTGACACCTAAAAATACAAAACTTAGTGGAATTTTAGAATCTTGGAACTAAAATAACTTAGAAATTACCTGGACCAATTCACTTATATCACCAATGCAAAAAAATGAGAATAGGAAGTACTTCCCAGTAGAATCTAGGTCTCCATGTGTAACAGGTAGTTGTAAATAGGTCTTCAGCAAAGGAACAACATAATTTGGTTTAAAAGTTAAACTCACATTCAGAACACTGGTGGGGAACATAGTGAACAGGACTGAAGTATAAGCGGGAGACTGGTGAGGAGGCTACTGTAGAAGCTGAAAGGAGAAGTGGTGGTGGCCCGGCCTTGGGTGGAAGAACGAAGAAGGAGAGAAGCAAACAAGTCTACAATATAATTTAAAGTCAGAATCAACATTGATAGTCTTGGCTCTCTGCACTTGCTGCTGGAGAGTGAGTTTCGGGAGTTCGGGGACCACGCGGTGGGACTGAACAAGCATTCTTATGCACAGAGTGAGTGCTATGATAATGAGATCAAAATTAAACCTACCGAGTAGCTAATATTTTTATTTCCTGCTATATTCCAGGCATTTTACATAATTATTTCTAACTCTTACAGACACCCAAACGTAGGTATTAATATTTCCGTATTAGAGACTTGGTGAACCTCATTTGTTCAAGGTCACACAGCTAATAAGTGGTGGAGCTAAGATTCAACCCAGGTCCACTTAACTCCTAAATTTCTTTATACTAAGCACCTCCCTCTTTAGAATGAGTTCTCATTTGACTCAAGACTAGAAGGGCACAAACCAATGTAGGTAAGAAAAGTTTACCAAGACACTATGTCAAACAGTTGCAAAATAATGAGAGTAACATTGTTAAAATGAGCTTACAAATTCACCTTTACAAAGATGTCATTAATGTTCGTAATTTTTTATGATAAAAGTGATAATACACATAAAGCATTCTATAAATCTGGGCTGTTATCACAATTTCATCATTAAGAAAATATAGAGAATACTAATTAGAAAAATGGAGTACTCAAGATGTTTATCAATTAACAAAATACCTTTCTTTCTTCTTTTCTTACTCCATTCAAAACATACACATCATCCAAAAAATTGTAACCGCCTAGGCAGTCTGCTGGGGCAGCTCCAGATTCATTAGCAGATGCACATGTATACAGTAGCCTCTCACCCTGAAGTAATGAGCCATGTACCATCTCAATGTGCATGCAAACACATCTGTGACTATCCAACCCAGAACTGTCCGGTCCAGTTCTAACCCCATTTCTTAGCTATGATGCTGTTGTTTTCCTAGTTGAGCAAGGATGTAGCAGACAGACTGGCTTGGCACTGAATTTAAAATCCAAGATTCCTCAAACTTTGCAGTTTTCTTCCCTCTCCAAAGTTCTGAAAGCTACAGACTGCCCGCCTTCTGTGTGTTCACACATAAGGTGTTTGAAATGTATACATGGTTTGGCACAGTAAAATCAGCCTGAGCTTCAGAAAACTGATGCCATATATTTTTTCTGAGTGCTCACAATAGGCTAGGCACTCTTCTAAATGTATCATTTTGAGTATTTAATTATCACAATAGTTCAACCCAGTGGACACCATTATTAACTTTATTTTAGAAAAGAAGAAACTGAGGATTAGACAGGTGGGTCACTTTTCCTAGGTTTCACACCTCATGTCAGATGGAGACAGGATTAGGGTCCTGTTGTTTAGCCTCCAGAGCCTGAGCTTTCATGCCTTGCTCTCCTTCCCAGCTCTAGGACTTCAAGGGATGCTAGGGGAAACCAGCATGTTCCTCAGCTTAAATCTCGCCTAGGCTCTCTGTGTTGTTCTCCACCACATGCCCTCCTCTGCAGCCTGTTCATAGGCTCTAACAAGATGGTCTGTGGATAGATGACCTAACCCATAGTCTTCCTCTTCATGTTGGCCTGAAGGGGCTCTATGTGTTCCATCTCAGCTCCCTCCCTCCTCCTCTCAGGACTACACCCATCTCTTTGCAGTGTCTAGAAGATTTCAGATCTCTTGAAGGCTAGAATTAGGTCTACGAAGTTGTTTTAGTACCATTTCTACATTGCTATATAGAAGTAGGCTTTCTCAGCTCTCCCTTTGCTAAATTTCTCTATATTTTTGCCTGAGACTTTTTCTTAGAAGGACAGCAGTAACATGCACTGCCCACCATGTTAATCATAAATGCATAATATTAGCATCAATCTACAAGTGTTTACTATAATCCATAGCAAACACTACTTTATAGAAATAGGCAGCACCTACAAAGAGAACAAAACACATGTAAAAACACCAAGTACATGTAAACAAAAAGTACACAGCATTGGAAAGCATTGCATAATCAGGTTTATTTTTAATAGTGACTTGAGATATTTGCATTCTATGCAAATTTTTGGAGAAATATATAATAAGCCAACATTGTATTACCAATAAATTCAACAGGGTGAGGCTTAAGGTTGGGGAAAGAAAGCTGGAAAGGAAATTTAGCCAAGCCAATCACAATTGCTTTCCAGATCTTCTTCAAGTCCCAGTATTTATCCAGGATGTCCTTCCAAATATATAGCAGTCCTCACTGTTTACTTGGTTGGAGGAGATAATTGGATATAGTTTTGAGCTACCCTAAAATTTGTTATTTATTTTAATCTCCAGTGTCTTTGAAGAACATACAGGTAAAGGAGGATTTATATATAGTTACTCAGAAAATACCTTTGATGATTCTTTCCAAATGAGAGACATTTTCTGAAATATCTTTCAAACCCAAACATGTCCCAGTTTCCCAAATTACCCAGGAATGATTCTTTTGTTGGCTCTTCCTTGATCATGCACATTAAAAGCAAAAAAGATAAAAAATGCTCTCAAGCATTGCATAGTGGATAATTATATTTTTAAAGCACTTCAGTTGCATTATTTTAGCATCTGGGTAATTAAACTAAAGGGCAATTCTCAATTAGCAGGTTTTCCTTTTGTCTCTTGGATGAAATATCTTCATGGATAGGCAAGTGTTTCCCCTCTTTGAGTAGCTATATTTGTGCCCATTCAACCAAGAGAAGTGTGGTGTGGGCTTTAATGAAGAAGTCCATTCGTGAGGCAGTGAAGTCGAGGGGAAACGTTCGAGGTTGCCCATCAACCCCTGTGGAGCCTTGAAAAGTTATGACTCTTTCTGAGGAGAGACTGACAACAAATAGCAAAGGTGTGAAATGAGAGATGAGATTTTCTTTGGAGCTTGTCCAGATTTAGATGCTCTTCTAACCTGCCTCTCCCTAACCGCTACAAGCTTTTCCCCACCAGTAGACACCGGCCTGGCCAGCCACCAGTGAGGGCTACTCCCCAAGAGCATCCCTGATGATTAAACGTCTGTGGTGAGCGGCACCTCCAGAGTTTCTGCCACATTTGACTGAAATGTCCTTGGTTTGTGTGGCAAAAATATTAAAGTTAAATTTCAATACTAACCAAATGATCCCCCATGATAATGGGAAACATAACATTACATTTTGATCAGCTTCTATCCTTTTGGCCTGATACCTGCGCTTTTTATTTGGAAATTATTGCATTCAAGATACAACTCTTCACTGATTGTTTCGAAGTGGCTTGAAGATATGGCTTATAAGAAAGGTTACAACATAGAGTTCAAAGAGTTATTGTCCCCAGTGTTATCAATAACCAAACCAGTCATGATACAGGGCAGGTGATTTTATTGCAAAGTTTCTTGCACACACCTATAATATATTCTTTCTTGTTTTGGTAAAGGGGAAGTGGTGTTCAACATTCTTGTAGTTTGAGATGAATAATGCTGTGTGAAATCTGAAACAGAAAAAAATGAATCAGAAAATTATTCCATTTCAGCTTGCTTTCAGGATTGAGGCTTATAGCCCTCACCCTGTGAATGAGCACTGGGAGGTGGCTTATTACTTTTTTTTCCAAAGATTTCTACATAGAATGCTAAGCTCTCAAAACATTCTGCTAAAAAAAAAAAAAAAAAAAGTCCTGTGGGAAAATAACTTTGAGAGATGTGGAGATTCACACAGAACATTGTATATTAAAAATGAAAATTGAGAATTCCAATCTGTTTAACTGTGTTTAAGCTACCCTTTTCAAACTGATTTGAACCTAGAAAAAAATATGTATATATATATATTCTTCAAATTAACGATTAATCCCTTTGATTAATATTATCTTGAATTCTATTAAGCATGATATCCAGTATCAGAATGTGTTTCCTGATAAACCAAATATTTTTGAAAAATAACACAATCTACATTCAGTTATTAATGCTAGCATACCAATTAGGTCTTCAAATTCTCTCCAACAGGACAGAAGAAAAGAGTTGGGGAGATGTGAGAAGTTGGGGGTGGGTGAGGTAGACAGTCACCGTGATGAACTCTGAACAGAAGGAATTAGAGCCAGGATCTGAGAGAGATATGGGAGAAAATTGGCAGCAGTCAAAAATCTACTCCCTTCTTTTCCCTGCTCCCACATGAAGGAGCATCTGGGAAAAGAGAAACGCAGACACATTTTCCATTAGGCCTATAGGCTACCTCTATCCACCTGACCTACCTTCTGACATGGCCATCCTAATGCTTCCTCCTTATTTATTCAAAAAGAATTTGTTGAAGACCTACCATATTCTAAACATCACATTTGGCACTTCGATGCAAAAGCAAAGTAAGACAAGATCTCTTCACTTCAGTCCAGAGAGAAATACAATTAAAATCTGTAACTCAACTCTAGCCCATGATTCCTAGAGTCCCCTCACCTTCTAGGAAATAAAATGTTATTAGAGTAACATTAATTTAAAAAAATTTCCCCCTCTACTTATGGCTTTGGCCCTACCAACTACTTTAAAACCACTAACTCTCTTTCTTCAATGTTAGAGTATTCATTTCTAACAACAACAACAACAACAAAAAAGACTGAAGATGATTTCCCCTAAGAATTGAACATAAACCTGTTGAATTATGCACTCAGATTAAAAGAACACTAAGTGCTATTCCCATAATTACAGGAGATCAAAGGGGACTAAACAAATTGCTCAAGGATGCTGAATTTGTATATTAATTCATTAATGTATTCATTTATCAAAAAATGATGTATGAAGTCCCACTTTGTATAATCATGAACACTCTATGTTCTCAGTACCAAGGAGGACCATGAAGTTGGCTTCACCATTACCTGGTCCTGAAGAGTCTTATAGTAGAGAATCAAAGGCAGATGGACCAGGTCTGCTTAGTCATAAGCCAGTGTTCCTTTCACGAAACCAAATTTGCTTAATCTGAATTGTCAGCTCAAGTTTGTTTGGAGCACTAACATAATGTGTTAGAAACCTGTTAGCTAGAATTCCCTAACAGGCAAAACGGATAGGCAAAGGAATCTAAAAAGTAAATAAACAGTTTTGTACACTGTGGATTTGGGGCTCACCATTAGTAAAAATTAGCAGTCTATTATTGTTTCAAACACCTACTCTCTGCAATGTACCATACAAGAGCCATGAGAAACTCCAAGAAGTATAACTATGAATTCACAAAATTAAACTTTTGTTGGAGAGCTAAGAAAGTAAACATGGACATAAAAACATGTGAGCATACAAATGCCCTAGCCCAGCACTCAAAAGGCAGAGCAAAATCACAGGAACCTAAAGGAAGAAGAGACTTCTCAAGGGTTGGGGGGCGGTGGAGAGAGCGGTAGTGAGATTTAAGCTGAAACTTGAGAAATGAAGCCTATTTAAAGAAGAAATTAGAGCATTTGAATAAGAATATTTGATCAGCCATTCTAAAGTTGTCATTATCAAAGTGATTTGCCTATCTAAACTGTAAGGAGTTTTGAGAAAATCTTGGGACATTTTTCACAGCCCCTTCAGAAACCACAGCCACCATTGCTTCAATTCCAAAGGCAGCCAAGTGAATCCCCAGGAAAGCCATCACTATTTGTTCCCTTTATCGATCAAGACTGGTCATGTTGGGAATAAAAGTGCAATGACTTCTTGCTAGCTTCTTTACAGTCCCCACAGAAAAGCCTGACCAGGTGTCCCAGCAAATAGCAGATGGGCGGTGAGAAAAAAAAAAAACAGGAGAGAGAATTCTGTCTCACTCTCTCACCATTTTTGTTCAATGTTAGCATTTTTATCTCTAAAGAAACTTTCCTTTCCTTTAAGAGTGGCCTCAAAATTACTGCTAATTTTCTGCAAGTAAACCGTTCTTTGAAATACATCATATACCATTTTCTCCCCCACTCCCCACTTTCGTAATGTTGGCAATGCGTTGGCTGTGAACATGTAAGTATAGTGGCTTTTGAATGCTGCAAGGTAAATGCAGAAAATGACAGCTTAAATGGAATCATTAAAGGAGATGCAGGTAATATCTGAATGCTACCAAGCCTTCTTTGCAAAGCAATAAAGTCTTTATTTTCAGTTCTGATGCCTTGCACCTTTTCAGGCAAGCTGACAACCTATCATTTCTTACTTTCCCCCCCATTTCCAGCATGAACTCAGGGGCCTCATTTCTATCTTAAGTTACAACCTGTTGATTGGTGGAAAGGGAAGAAATGCATACAGTTCCACCCTACACGGTTATTTCCTGGCAGTGCAGCAGCTCTGTCAGCTTATTCAAAGACATTATGTGTGAGAAAGTCACAACGAAATTGCTACCTGTCCATGCACTGGGCGAACTGCAAAGTGCAAGTTTCAGAGCAGTGCTAGGAGAGACCCCGGAGACCACATCCTGATTTTGAGGACTGCCAAACGTGCATGCAAAAGAATCATAGTAACAGTTTGCATTTCCTTAAGTTTATATGACTCAGTTCAGCTTTCTTTGTGCTCTCCTGGTCTTCTTATGAAGAACAAAGTTTGATGTTTTTTTCTCCACAACGATAAAAACATGATAGTCTTTAATTTTTAGAAATGCAATGAAAATAGATGATTGCAATGCTAGGTATTCAGAACATGGTATTTGGTTTTGGTTTTGTTTCTGGTTTGTTTGTTTGTTTTTACCAAACACATATAGCACTATGTGCCAGGGATTTTCTAAATTCTTTTCAAGTATTAACATATTAATCCTCATAACAACTCCTGAAGTCACTACTATTACTATCTTTAATTTTATAAATGAAGGGAGTAAGGCAGATAAAACAGTGGAGTTAGGACTCTGACCCAGACCCTCTATTTCCAGAGCCCACGCTTTCAACATTTTCACTGTGTGTTTTTCAACATGATGGGAGGCATGCTACAAAAAAAAAGGGGGAAATAAACCCAGCTCTTACTCTTTGATTTTGCACTGTGGACTTATTCACTCACTCAACACATCTCTGAACAAAATTTTATTGAACAGTCACTACTGGCAAAAAGTGTATTCAGTGTTTGGGACATCCAAAGAAATATAACAAATGCAATTGATCCTCATTATTTATGGATTTCATATTTTCAAATTCTCATAGTTGCCTACCCACCTGCATCTCTCGGCTGAGGTCAAATAAAAAGAGGCTTTGCCCTCTTTTTATCATCACACAAAGATGACCAGTGGGTAGAAACACAACTCTGGCACCAGTTACTGGAGTCGCCTCGGGCAAGTCGTTTAACAATTCTGATATATTTCCCCTAGGGGCAATGATTCAGTATTTGCTAATTCAGGGGTTTGGTAACTTTATAGAATATAAATACCACAAATAAAAAGAATCTACTAGACATCTCCTGCATTCAAGCAGCTCCCACCCTAAGTGAGAGGAAAAAGCAAAGATACTACAGAAGATCATTTAAGTAAGTAGGAATGTGTTCAGCATGTAAGAAAGGCATGCTTTGAAAGACTAAAGCTGATGCTCTGGAATGGTCAGTGAAGGCTTCCATGGAAGATGGAATTTAAGATCTGAAGCCACAAAAGCCCAGCCATAGAAACATCCTGGAAAGTCTCTCTGGCCTTGGTTTTATTCCATCTTCTTGTCTTGTATTAACAATGTAATCAGATCCCTTTTAGATGGTGTACGTTATTATACCATTGGCTAAACTAACTGAAGACTCAGTTACAGAAATTTTAAAATTTCTATCACATTTTTATGATGAAGCAAGTGTTGCCTTAAACTTTTAATTGGAATGACTTGGTTGTCAAAGAAGTGAAGCACCTGGGAACATCTGTTGGTAATTTGTAAAACTCACAGATACATCATAAGAAGCTTCATAAATAGGCAGATGCTACCTCTCCTCTTCAGGGCTGCTTGACTGCGCTTTTGTAACTGCAACCACAGAGACCCACAGGGAGAAGTGCTGACTGTCCCCTGCCTATAAGAAGATGACCCAGAGACTTAGAGAGAGAAAAATAATAACCCAGAGTCTTTAGAGAATCTGGAGACTGTAGGAAAGCCCCTATTTCCTTTCTGTTGTTTTGATGGGTTACAGCTACCATCAAAGGGTTGAAGTTGGAGAGTAGTCCTTTGAACTAGGTTCCTCACTTCTCTTACCTGCTTAGCTAAGGGATTGTTGGAAGTGGAAAGAAAAATAAATGTGTACTTTTTTGTTAATCCTCTCCTGGGGGTATGTTTATTGATTTGAGAGAAAGAGAACAGAAGGGAGGGAGGGAGGGAGGGGGAGAGAAAGAGAGAGAGAGAGAGAGAGAGAGAAAGAGAGAGAGAGAGAGATCTGTGTGGAAGAGAAACATCAATTGTTTGCCTTTCATACACTCCCAAACTGGGGACTGAACCCATGACCTAGGTATGGGCCCTGACTGGGAACTGAATATGCAACCTTTTGGTGTACAGAACAACACTCCAACCAACTGAGCCATCTGGCCAGGGCTATGTATTCTTTTGATGTAAAAATATGTTATACAACATTTGTCTGACCTTGTTGCTAGGTATAACCAGTCATAAAAGAGACATGTAGGAGAACTGCAACGGGATCTCTAACCTATGAGATAGCCCTTGAGATTTATAAACACATTGAACAGGCAGGGTGTCCTAGACTGGAGAAATAGATTGAGCAGGCCTGGAAGAATTAGCATGTTAGGGTCAAAGTAGCTAGATGTAGCTAAGTAAAAGCTTGAAACTGATATGTGCTCTGTTCTGAGCTTGATAAGATAATAAGTAATGTGAAGTGGGAACAAGTTTGTGAGTATAAGGCCTATAAAGTTTGTAGGGTCCAATTTCAAAGGCAGGTGTAGGTATTGTACCTAGTTGAAAATGATTTGCAAAGTTATTGTAAGGTATCCCTTCCTTCTCTTAACCCTTCTAATCTGCCCCAGATAGGAGATTAACTTCTAAGATATTAACTTCTCAGTCTATAATAATTTATTACTCTTTATCTTTCTTGTTGAAACAAATGGACTACTTGGGTGTGATTATTCACTAAAGAAAGGGTCAAAATATGGGGTTATAGTACTGATAATGCAAAGTATTCCTTAAATCACTTCGACCACAATGCCATGAATATTTCAAGTAAGAAATACATACACACACACACACACACACACACAACAAAAAGGAGAAAGAGTGAAAGATGGTGTTGTATGTGTGCAGAGAGGTCATCTAACTAATCGTTTTAATTCTTAGTCAGTTGGTTAACAAAAATCTATTTTTTTTTTTTTGCATAACTGATATTGAGTACATAAAATAAAATATGTGCATGGGAATATGGTCCTGACAGAGTAATCATAATGGAAAATGAGGTGATCTATTGGTAAAACAACACTATATCCGGAACAACAAATCAGAGTCACAGTGCAATTACTGTTTTCAGAACATGCGCCGAGGCCCATTCCCCAGCAGCCAACCGACAGCACACATTATTATCTCCCCGCTCACTCAGTACCAGGTATTAGCATCATGTCTTACAACTCTGGAGACTAAACCAATTAAGGTACAATTTAAACAAGGCACTCATAAATATTGTACCAAGGTGGTATTGACACATTTAAATATGAAGGAAAAATAGAATAAGGCTTCTAAAAATAGGTAATCCATCTTAGGAGAAGAGGTTCCATGGAGCGACTTCAGCATTATGAATAAATATGCATAATCAAAGCAGTAGCCCAGCTCCCATCTCTCTCCTACTCATTTGATATACCTCTCCATGTCATATCCATTTTCATATAAACAACACAATAATATAACATCTGCATTGCTAAATAACACCACTGTGTTCTAATTCCCTTGGAATGGCATGAATAAAATCTTTCTACTCCTGTTTATTAGAATTTATTGGTGACAATCCTTTGCAAAATAGCAGAAGGTATAATTATTTCTGGTACAACCCTAAGTTGGATACAGAAATTCAACAGGGTTTACTTTTGACTTCAAATGATCCATCACTTGATAACGCAGAGGGGAGGCAGCAGGGGGAGGATGTGAGCCTCCATAACTTCCCTCTAAACTGCTGCCAGGGTACCCCGCGCAGTTAATGTTATATACACACACTGTCAGCTCTATAATACAATTGTGCTTTTCTTTATCCGTGCAGATCTTTGAATACAATGTTCTGTAGGGAGGAAGAAACAAAGTGTTTCAAGGTTTGGGCAGGAATTTTACTAAAACAAATATCTGGAAATCTCTCTAACTCGTCATGGGGCTCCTACCACTTCCTCCTACTATGCTCAGTTGTATTTGTTCGGGACACCTGCTAGATTTGGGTGAGAATGATTTCACAGTCATGCAAAATGAAAAGTAATGCATCATTTCAGTAATTCCCTCACCTAAGCTGCTTATATATGCATAGTTCTCATCCTCAGAGGAAATAATCTGTGTTAAAGGTATAGTATATGATGTACACTGAGCTTGTCTCACTCATGAATGTGGTTAGTCAGAAGGAGGAAGAAGTAAAGAGGGAAGTTGTTATTCTGGGCTTAATTCTGACCAATGAGAAAAATAAACCAATAATTTAGAAATAGTACAGAAGAGAAAGTGATTATATCAGCCTAGATTTCATGACTTTAAAAGAGAGGAGTACTTGGAGATGTGTGTTTTGGGGAAAAACTTAATGTCAGGAAAAATAGAGATAGGGTGCCCTGGTGAATGTTTTTTAAAAGAATAAGGCTCACAAGAGTTGAAACTGTTTTTAAATTTCAATGTATTATGTCTTTGAAAATTATCTCGATTTCAAAAGTAGGTGAGAGGTAACATTCAAGAGCAATTTGTACCAGTAACGATGCTTCTGATGAGGGCAGATTACAAAGATGGAAGGAGGGACACATTTCAACTCCCTAAAAACTGAGCTATCAAAGAATAAAATGGGTTGTCTCAGAAAGTGTCAAGGGAAGAAAAGAGAAGTGGTCTACATTACATTAGGTTTCCTTCAACTTAAAGATACTGTTATTTAAGTTACACAGAAAGATTTTTATTCAACATTTCAAAAGTGCTTTTAGACAGTGCTGTACAAGAACTTACATATTAGAATGGTACCTTGCAATTTACAAGTTTTTTGACATGGATTATCAGTTCTCACTCCACCCACAAGAGCTCAGCATCTTGATGACAGACTGAGTCCCACAGAGATCGCTCTGTGGTCCCAGGGCACCAAATCGGCAGGACCCAGGCACAAGTACAACTGGAGACCCACGTACCTTGTACCTAAGTACTTAAAAGTTACACTTCAAGCAACAAACTGTTAAATATGTCCAAGCCTCTTACTTGGAAAGTGTACCTTCAAACCACAATATAAAAAAAGTAATTTTTAATGACTAAAAGTTGGCAAAATATAAAATATGAATGAATTTAATTATTATTCATAATTACTATTTTAAGTTTGAATGTCCTATGTAGGTCTGAATGTCCCATGAATTTAATTAGTATTAATATTACTATTGTAAGTCTGAATCACAATATTTAAAAACATATCCATAATTCATGTTATATATTCCACAAAATGTATTTTCTTGACTTCATTTAGTAAAATTATCATGTCATTACCAATATTTTTACATAATTTGGATTCTATTGCACATAATGATTTAGAATTTTTAAATGCAATTGGATTCAAAGTAAATACATTTTAATGCATTTTGATAAAATGCAAATTAATACAATGTAAAAAATTTAAAATATTTACATATTTTCAAGTTTATTTTCTTCTAAATATCAAAAATTAAGTTATTATTTATAATAAGTGAATTAAATTTTTGAAGCTATTATTTTATAAGCTGAACTACTTAATAATTTGAAAATATATTAAATATTGCGAAAATATTTAGTATACTAATTTTCATCTAATTGTCAATATAAAGAATCAGTATCACTCTTCATATGTTATATCTAGCAAAAACTATCTACATGCAAATTTGAAAAAAATATAAATTGTTTTATATTGCAAAAGTTCCCAGCCACCATGAAAATTTTTGAGTACCTCCAGAATCACAAAGTAGAACTTAACAGCAATACAAAATAGACCCCAATTGTATTACAGAAATTGATTATCCCCATGCCTTCTGAGAGAAAAGACTTAACATGCTAATTAATTTGTCTTTTATCTGAGCTACATGCTTTCCCTGTTCCAATCCTTCCCATATTCTAAAGCACTGTCTGCCTCTGGCATCCAGTGTTCAACCTACAAGCTTTCATGGCACTCAAGAGTGCTCCGTGTATGAGGGCATCAGGAAAGAGATGAGAGGACTTTCCATGTGGCCTGAATGGTGTTAGTCATGAAAGCAGATGCTCAAAGTCATGGATCATGCTACTAGTACCAGACCCCCAAACAGAGGCATCCACTTTAAAGTTAATTTACCGTGTTGCATGTGTTTGTGATTTGTAGGATGCTCTGAAACACATAGCCGCTCTTTCCCTGCCTAAGAGTGATAGGATTTGGTTGAGCCAGAATTAACCTAAGCGAATGCCCTTTAAATGGACCACTGCAATATTCAGTGCTGGTGAGATCCCTGTGAATAAAGATACCAAAGCAGAGATTTCATTTTTAAAATCTACACAAGCAGTGAAGCGATTTGTAATTACGGTTGAACTACATGATGTCCAAGGTCCCCTAGAGTATTATAATCAAGGCGCAGTTAAAAAATGCTTTTATGCCATTATCAGAGTATATATGCTTATTTAACTCACATTGAAAGGTGATCTGGAGTCAAGTCTATCAAGTAAATTTGGTGATCAGCTATAACCTAGCATAATGTCAAAATAAGAAAACCTACTATTTAAAGGGACTCAGTGGAGCTCGTACATGGAGATGAGAAAATTTTCAACCAGAAGTCTGAATCAGGCCCTTTTTTGTGGAGACTCCTCTAATCTCCTATCCTTTCTCCATCTACAAGGAAATTCCTCTGAGATGAAAGTCGAGTTTCAAAGTGGGCTCACGTACTCACAGAAACCCTCGTTTACACAGATAAAATACAGTTCACTGAGGCCTGGACTCATTAGAGCAGAAGTTAACAGAGTCGTTTTAGAAAGATTTTAAGGGCCATTCATTGAAACAAAAAAGTTTTACTACTGTTGGTTACCCCAAACGCATACCCCCAGAAAACCTTCTCTTCCCCAGGCCCTACCATGGACCAGAGAGTAGAAGCAGCAGCTGGACTCTGAGCCAGGCTGCCCGAGTTTGGATCCCCGCATGCACCACTCACAGCAGTGTGAGGCTGGGCAAGTTACTTAACTTCTCTGCTTCTCCATCTCCTCATCTTTAAAGTGGAGGTGATAGCAGTGCCAGGAGAGCAGCACCACACAGACACAGATCCAGAGATGTTGCTCACACTGCGTTTGTGCTAATGATGCCCTGGAGGAGTGTATGTAGCTGCTGCATAGGGCCCTATGAGGACTGTACCAGTTGGTCCACTTAGACCAGAGCCTGCCACCTCATAAACACTCAGTGAGTATAAATTATTGTCATGGTAGATTTGGTAAGAAATGGTCAAAAGGAGGAAGCAGAGAAGAGCAAGAAACACAAAAACAGAGTCACTGTACTGACTGGATATCTAAAGAGAAGAAAATAAAGCTGCTAATTGCTTTTCTAATCTGATAAGTGTCAGTTGACGTTAAGCATAGAAAGGAATATGTGCTCCATCGTGAGTCATCCACATCTTCCTCTCAGAATACAAAAATGAAAACGACTAGGGAATCAGAGAGCCTCCTGCTCTGGTGAAAAATTAAATGACCAAATAGTGAAGCTTTTTCTTTAAAGCATAAGCACAGGAAGTGGCCTATCTGGAACTCCAGGACCTGGGGAGGTGAGTGTGACTGTGACAGCTAATGGGGAACGATTTACGATCAGAGCCCGTCGCCGGCCTATTATTCACCAGCTGCTGACAGGCCCAACCCCTGACAGTGAAATGAGTGGGGATGATATCAGTCACTCTCTGTCAGTCCAGTTGCAAATCTTCTAGTCAGCAGAGGAAACCTAGAAGCAGAAACGGGAAAGGGAGAAGTCGACAGGTTCAGCCGTGGCTGGGGGTGCCCCTGATAGGAGGTCAGAAAAGTCAGATGAAGACAGCAGTGTTAATTGAGCCAGCAGTGAATGCGCAAGTCAGAACTGACCACGACCTGTACCAGAGAATCTGAAGGGCAGCACCAGGAGAAAAGCAAGGGCTGGTGTGTTAGAGAAAACTGGTTTCAAATCCCAGCTCTACTACTTAATAAATGGCCTTGGGCAAGCTACTTAATATCTCTAAGCCACCATTTACCCATCCATAAAATAAAGATAATAAAATCCCCCTCACAGGGAAGAGTTGTAGAGATTTATTAAGATAATGGATAAGACACGTCTGGTACGAAGTCTGGCAAGTTGAAGATACGCTGTAAACCTTAATCCCTGTTCCAGGGGCTGCCCTAGAGGGCTCACAGCCAAGGGAGGTGGGGGCGGGGGGAGATGCAATTAAATACATGACAAAACAATGTGCTAGAGATGAGAACAGGACCTCAGGAGGACACAGAGGGACCTCCCTACCCAGCCTGGAGAAGGCAGGAAGCAGCGGAGGAGAGGCTCAGAGAAGGCTCAGGAGAAGGTGTGGGCTAGAGAGCTGAAGAGAGCCAGTAGGAAGGACAGACAGCATAAGGCAAATGACACATGCCAAGGCCTGAGAACAAGAGAAGTCGCAGGAGTAGCTGTCCTGGATCTCTGAACTGCCTCAAATTCTGGAAGTCACAGCTCCAAATCTACCTCCCCTTCTTGCCTTGATTATCTGGCTGATTCTATCTGTTGGCTAGTCACTGTTTAACCCACTGTGAAGAAATAATACCTATCCTTCTGAGACAGGATAGTAAGAAACCAGGAAAAATTCCTTGGCAAATAGAATAGGGAAACTGAGACAGATAGCTGAACACAATGGCTGAGCACTTTACAGCCAGGTCACCTCCCTAGAGATAACACCTAGGCCCCAGTTGTATTTCAGCTCCAGACCCAGAAAAGCAGCAAAACCAAGTGAGCAACTCCAGGACCAACTGCCCTGCCACTGACCAATCAAAGGAAACCATAACTCTGAAAGGGCACACCTGGAAAACTGATGAATACGCTGCTGAACCCCTTCCCTGAGACCTGCCCTAAGATTCCTTCCTGCAAGAAAGAGATAGAAATCTCAAGATAAAGGACACAGCGCATGAGCTCTCCCTCCAGGGAATAGCTGGCACCATCTTCCTTTTTCTTCTTCCCCACTTCTTTCTTCACAGGAATACATCTCCTAAACTCTAAGGCAATGAGCAGCTGGCAGCTTGTCCCAGGCTAATCCCCTAGGCACTCCTATTGCTTCTTCTATGCTAAATGTTTCTCACCACTCTCAGCAGTCCCATTCTCTCCCTTGAGGACACATTAATAAAACTCTTAGTCATCCATTTTCATCTCGCTGATCTGTAATTCTTTCCTGCATCAGTGAGAAGAACTGAGCTTCCAGTAACATCTCTACCACTGGTAATGCAGTATTACAATGACACAAAAACAAGATTAGCCTATTTGACTATGTTCAAGGTCAGCATGCTGGGTGATTTGGCCAATGCTGAACAGGAAAACCTGCATGGTTGCAGCTCACTGTGCTGCTGCACCTGAAGAGTCAGCACATAACTGCTGCTCTCCTGCCCCTACTCAAACAGTAAAAAAGTGAAACAAATAAGTGCAAGTTGCTCTGTAAATTAACCAGGAAAAGCCAGGTGTCCTTCTCAGTGCCCAACTTTTGGATGGAGTCTCCAGTGACTGCAGAGAGAACACTGGGTATTAGTGCTTACTATAAAAAAAAAAACAAAACCCTCACCCAGACGTCTTCCTATCATCCTTCCTAATTTCCAAAAAGAGACACTTTCAACCTGATTGATGAGTCTGAGATATAAAGCCATTTTCATTTTTCTTACTAGCGATCAAGGTCACTGTGTGTTACACATCAAAGCCCAAGTATGAAGGCAGCGAACCCAATCCCTGCCCCAGTGCTAACACCCAGGGTAGGGTCTATCCCTCTGTAGTCCAGTAAGCCACCCTGCATCTTATTTGCCTTTCTAACTCTCTCCATGGTTAATAAGCTAAGCAGGTATATTCAGGGCCTCTATCCTAGAAATGGCTCTTCCATTTTTCTCTAGCTTCCTTCACTGCATCTGCTACAAGCAGAGCAAGAAGGAACAGACTGGGAAACATTCTGGATCCAAAACCACCTCGGAAATTTTTGACTATTTGAGATTCAGAGAGGATGGAAGAAGCAAGGACTTCCCTGGTTCAAGTCATATTCAGCTTTTCTTAAAGCACTGTACTACAAATTAAAATATAGTAGTCTAGATATCAGCAGATACTATTTTATCTTCCGTTTTTTACTGTGGTTAGTTGTGTATATTAGTTGTTTTTACTGTGGTTAGTTCTGTCCCCTATAGTAATTCCCCAGGGAGGTGAGTTTAGAGAATAAATGAGGCATGAAAGCCTCATACTGAAATCCCTAACAGTGATAAGGACTGAAATGAGACGTTATAAAACCCAAGACTAAAGTTAAGAATATAGAAACAAAGAAAGCAAATATGTTACCTATTTAAAGAGATTACCTGAAAATCAGAAAGAAGAGTGATTATAAACATTTTTGTGATCAATAACAGGATATGCTGATTTTATGGATAGTCAGTATATGCATCTTAAAAATTTATAATATCTGGGAATATTTGAAGGTTATGTAGAAAATCAATCGATGGATTAACCAATAATTGTTTGGGGAGAGCACCTATTTTTAGACAACTGGGATATTGGAGAACACAGAAGTAGTTAACAAGAATGTTTGGATACTTCCTAAATGCAAAGTCCTAAATGTAAGTAATTCAAAAGAAAAGTTTCCACCCGGATGTAACATGGTTGGAAACAAGCTTATTTAGAAATAAGAGCATTTCCTTTGGAGTCAATAGACCCTAGTTCAAGTCAAAATGGCAATAGCCAAATGTCTCAAATTCTACTGAACTTTAAATTTTCTCAACTTAGATAAGGATGAGACCCACCTTTTGGGGCTATTATCAGAAGTCAAGAAGATAATCTATGTGAAGTTTCTAACACTACTTGGCTTATTACAGAAGTTCAAAACCATGAACTATCTTCCCTAGGTAGATTAAATTTTACTCGGGGAAGTTGATGAATAATACAGGGCAGAACATGTCAAGGACCAAATAAGCAAAGCAGAGAAGTCAGGGCTGCAAAATTTTGAGAACGCCAGTCCATTCAGAGTGATAAGGGAATGATTCTGCAGTATGGTGGAAATTGAACTAGAATTAAATCAGGGAGAGGGTGGGAAAACACTCACTCTTTGGTCCCAAACTCCTTGTGAAAGGGGTAGTGACACAGTAGCAATTTGGAAGAGTTGACCCAATTTCTGACTGTTAGAAGAAGCAGGGAACTCAAATTATTTACCATGGCTTATGAGTTAAAGACAATCAAGGATGCAATGCCTGCCTGCTCTGTGTCCTGGCAGAGAGGGAGGAGGAAGAAGAGGGAAAGGAGAAAGAAGGAAGAAAGAGGAAAATGAAGAGCAGCAGTAAAAGAGGAGAGGAAGAAGAGGAGAAAGATGATTGGTGTCACGGACAACACTGCTGTAGTTTAGGAGGGTAAACGTGAAAGGCGCCCATTAAATCCAACAGTGTTATCATCATGTCACCAGGTTGAGCTGCTCTGGGAAACATTGTTAAGATATATGAGCAGGGTGAGGCTAATTAACTAAGCCTATATTATATAGTGCATGAGAAGTCAACAAAACTTTAGCCATTTGAAAGGACACCATTGGTCTGGACCAAGAATTTTTAAAAATGAATTTTTCATGTTGAAAAAAATGTTAAAGACAGTGTTAGAAGAAAATTTTGTTGTAATTATTGCTCCATATGTTACTACCTTCAAGGGAAAATACATACATATACAGTGAGAATGATCCCCATTATGGGTTTTCAGATTCATTTTTAAAAGTGAACAGAGGAGCTTTATTAAATGATTGTTAATTGCAAGCCTTTCGGGGGAACAGCCCAGCACCATGATAAACATGGAGAAGACCAGGGAAAGATGACCAGCTCTCCAGAACTGAGTTTCACGGATCGCTCAAGCTGGAAGGGGCATCCAGAGGTTCCTAGGTCCATTTCCCTTTTCCTAGGCCACTTCACTTGCTCTTTCATGAAAAAATCATGTTTTACATGCAAGGTAGAGTTAAAGACAGAATAAGTATTATTAGTAGGTGATAGAAGCAGGAGAGAAAAACGCCCAACTGTATCGGTCTATTCCTGCCTCCCCAGTACTTAGGGTAGCATCTGACACGTGAGAAATACTCAGTAAATATTTGTGGCAGGAATGAATGCATCCCACACCGCTTGGGGTCTCTCTTCACTTTTGTTCTTGGAGTCCTCCCAGGAAATTTAGGATTCAACCACCATCTCTGTGGACCAGAATTTTGGCCATAGAGTTTCTCAATTTCCATCTTTACAGTCTAGATTTTCTAATATTTCTTCTGTAAAATGAGGATTTGTGTGTGCGATTACCACACACCCCAAAGGCCAGCTGAAAACTTAACAGCTTATCCTATTATGACTCACAGCCAATTTTAAATCAAAAGGCTGGCAGGATTTCCTGAAGAATAATTATCTTTGCAGTAAATACAACACAAATATCAAAGCTTTCTTAATAATTAATAATTTACCTCTTCCATTAAACCTTCCCTGAGAGCACCAGCCCACATGGATCTTTATTTCCTAAATTTCTATTGCAAACTTTATCTATAATGGCTAAGGAATGACTTGGCTAGTTAGTGTCCTGTAATTTTTCTAAATGTTTACAAAGATATGTTTTTGATTCCCAAACACGCCTGGAAGCTCTTGGAGAAGGACTGTACACTGACTCACTCAAGTCACACAAAATTATTTGTGTAGTTTTGACCAAGTATGTTATACTGGTCTGGTCGTACACCATCAATATGTATATAATAAAACTTTTGAAAATCTATCAGCCATACACATGCTCCAACGCCACTTGTTGCTAAACACTGAAGAAGTACCTAGCCCACCTTCAGAGGGACCAACACACACAGGCTTCTCTGACCTACTGAGAAGTGAGCAGAATTCTAACGGCCAAGGCCAGAGGAGCTTGGGGAAGGCAGGGTGAAAGTAGACAGAGGGTGTAGCATTCACAAAGACCCAAGAACAGGGCCTACGAGTTCAGGTTGGTGCAAGGTAAAGTGGAGCAGGAGGGAAAACAAGAGCCTATCATGAAAGAAAGAAAAATAAGACAAAAACAGTTAGTTCTCTATAATTTAGAAAGAGGAAGGCTTTAAAAAGGAGAGAAAACTCAAATCTCCCCTTAAAAGATAATTTGAAATGATATGCAATGTAAATTGGTAAACAAAATGCTATTTGATCTGGACTTTGTAAAAGAACATTTAGAAAATCCAGCGAGATCTCTCACAGATTTTTATCCATTTGAGAACTGTTTGTTTGAGTACTAAGGAGAAACTTACCAACATGATTTTAAATTGCACCATTTTAGTTGATAGATTCTTTTTTAAATTTTGAAATAATACTGCCTCCTGAGTCCTATTAGTCCCAGCTCTGTCTCCAGGGAAAATACAAGTACAAATTCTCTTAAGTACAAATTCACAAAGTAAAAATTGCTTCACACCTTGTGTAAGGAGGGCTCTCTTTACCCCACAGTCAGAACCTTAAGGAGGCACTTCTAAGATGAACCAGAATGCTATCAGTTTAACCCCATCATTTGATTCCACCATGCAAGGCTTTCAACTTAGTAAGAATTTTTGTTCCAAGAAATAACTAAACATTTCTAAAAAATCAACAAAGTTAAATTGAAAAAGGCTTACACTGCACACAGCAAAATTAATAGAAAAATTGACTGAAAATCCCATCACATTAATACATTCCAAAACTGCAAAAATTGACCCAGGAAAATAAAATTAGACTTAGTAGAAATAATCACTGCGAAGTCAAACTGACAGTGGTTGAAACTGCACTGTGGGGAAAAAAAGTGTTATCAACTAAAAATTGACAGAAAAATCTAATTTTCTTGCCCAAATTTTGATCTGGAGTATCTGATCCAGGAAAATTGGACCTGGTAGGGATAACTGCCATAAAGGAAATTCAGACTGGCAGGGGCATTATTGCAAGAATTTTTATAGATGATTGATGAATCAAATCATTATTATAAATTTTATGCATGAAGAATTATTCTGAAGAAAACATTTTTAATTAAATAAAATAGAATTGGAAAAATAGTAAATGGTTTAACTGCATTCTATAGAAAATTGAGCAAGGTGTTCGACTGTCTTGAATTCATTCTCAAAAGGCTTTTCCAATGAAAACTCATTTATTAGAATCCATCATTGTTGGTATAATTCTGATTTATTAACACAAAGTTCAACTATCATCACTGTCTAAATGTTGGGGTCAAAATAGCACTGGGTTATTCACATTGTTCTCCAAAGAACAAACAAGGAAAAGTCATATCCCTATAAATAGGCTTCTAGCAAAGTTTAGACCAATAAGTGATAAATCCAATGTCCATATTAAGGAAATAGTATGGTCTTTCAAGTCCAATTCCGGTTTAGAAATAGAAGGTTATATTAAAGGGGCATTGATATTGCTCCAGGGTGGCCTCTATAATGTTCTTATATTTGAGTACCCCAGATTTAATAAAAAATTATTTATTGTGCATCTACTTGTGGCAGATCTTTTATTAAATGCTGAGACTAAGCCATGCGGGCTTGTCCCAGTCCTGGGACAGAGAAACTAAGAGAGGTACCCCTAGGATCATCTGAACTCAGAGCTGTTCTTAACCAAGTCGCACGGTGTGAGCTCCCTCCCACCAACTCTTCATAAGAATAAAAACCAGTGCAAATGAACATCAAGAATGTTGATAAGTGAGACCGTATTTGACAGACATCATTTGGGCAAACCAGATATACTTAATATAGCAGATAGTTATATGTGTCAATTTGACTGGGCTAACGGATGCCCAGATGGCTAGTGCAATGTTACCTCTAGGTCTGTCTGTGAGGGTGTCTCCAGAAGAGATCAATATTTAAATGAGTAGACTGAGCAAAGGTTGCAGTCACCTGTGTAGGCAGGTAACAGTCAATCCTTTGAGGGCCTGAATAGCAACAAAAAGGCAGAGAAAATGAATATTTGTTCTCTGCTTGAACAGGGCCATCCATCTTTTTCTGCCCTTGGACAGCTGTACTCCTGGTTCTTAGGCATTTGGGCTCAGCCAGGACTTACACCATGGTCTCCCCTGGTCCTCAGGCCTTCAGGTTTAGACTGGAACTATCTCACCAGCTTTCCTGGCCTTCCAGCTTGCAGATGGCAGATCATGGGACTTCACAGCTTCCATAATCATGTGAGCCAATCCCTCATAAAATCTATCTAGCTCTCTGTCTGTCTATCTACCTACCTACCTACCTATCCATCTACCTATCTATGGCACAGAAGAAAGTAATCATATTCAGGACCCAGATCACCAACAGAAAAATGGAAGTACAAGGTTTCAGATCCCCAAATGATAGGATAGTGGACTATGAGTAGTGACACCTGAGTGAGTGAGAGCCCAATCAGACTCTCAGTAGGACCGTTTAATCCAAAGAGCCTGGATACTCCCAGAGACCACATCACCTGGGTCAGACACTCTCAGCAATCCTGGGCCATGCCTACACACTTTGACTACAGGGTACAATGCAGGACAATGCAGACAATCAGACGCAAACAGCTTTCTGGTATCTCTCTAAGCCCCCCATGACAGTATAGTCTGGTCCAAGTACATTTTGAGGTCACTACCATAGAGGCAGAACCAGGATCAGTTGGACAGATATCTATACCATCTTAGCAGGCAGCTATCAGGACTATCTTTGGAAGCAGTCCATGATACAAAATAAAAGAAAGAAATTATTCATCTCTCTTATTTATATAGAGTTTTATGAGGAAGACTTCCAATTATCCCTTATTATTCATCCTCTCTTTGTTACATGGTAGTTGAATTATTGGCTGGGCAATTGACTATCGAGCTAGAAACACATTTCCCAACCACAAGGTTAAGTCCTGATCAATGGAATATTAGTTCAATTGATGCTGGCAATTTTGGATTGTACCCTTAAGAAAAGGATAAAGCCCCTTCCTATAGAAGTAATAAAAATATAGACAGCTAGCTTGAAATATGTGGGCCAAGAAGACACCTTATTAGGAGGGAAGGGGACAACAACAAAATACTTCTCAATAACATTCTCAACACATGGACTTTTCCCAAACACTCTGGGTCCCTTATAGCTTTGTGGGCATTCGAAAAGTCCAGACCAGCTTGAACCTTCATGTGAGATACTGACATCTATATTCTTTGAGTCAATGTTATTTGGGACCCTTATTAGAACTAAATTTCTATCAAAACCAGTTGAGCCATATGAATTTCTTAACAGCAATGGTTATACCTTAAGAAGGTCTTTGTGTAAAAAAGAATACAGTACAAGGTGTCCATACTGGCTCCATCTTGTCCATATGCCATCTGACAAAGGGTCCCAAATATAGCTTTAGAATCTAATGAGCTTCATTGTTTGTGCAATCTGCTTGAAATGGGCTGTATTAATTCATCAAACTTTCCGGTTGACGGAATCATTTTGCGCTGTATAGGGATTAAAAGTCTTCAGAAAAATAATGCAATTTAACCCATAGATTTTACTGGATATAACTTAATCTTTAACAAATCAGATAATACTTCACAGTCTTGTTATCACAGGGCTATGATTTTAAATACCAATAATTTTAAAAATTAGTAGGATTATAATTAGTTCGGTTCTGCTTTTTAACCATGGAAGCATGATGAAGAACAGAGTTTATCCTACAGTATGCACTTAGTAAAATCACTAGTTTGTCAAGTACTTATTGAGCACCTGCTGGATTCCATGTCTGCTTTTACCATTTAACTGTTATACAAACTTGTACATCCTGTTGTCATTTGTTTTGAACTTTTAATTTTTCTTTGAAAAAAATGAGGGGGTTATAGAGAATTCTGGACTATAGCCATGCTAACTTTGAAAGGCTGGGATGCTAAGAACAGGGCTGAGGCCCCAGAACCACGGTTCCTGCCACTGCCTTCACTCCCTCTTCTCCTGTGGGCACTCATTTGGAAGCCAAGTGTCTGCAGTCGGAGCTATTTCCCCAGCAGTAGCATCCTATAACTGCTCCTCTGCAGCTCCTTTCATACATTGAACTGACAGCCAGGCCCATGCTGAGGCTTAACATGGGGCATCTGAGCCAGTAGCCCCGACTGGGCATTACCTCCTTGTAATGTGTGCTCTTAGAAAGAAGAAACTTTTCAATTCCAAATTCCCTCCCTCTGTTAGAGAAATTGCTTGCTAATAATACTGCTGACCTCCAAACAAGGTCTTCCCAGGGTGCCCAGCCTCTTCCCCACATTCCAATAGGCCAGAGGTCATTCTCTGCTCTGCTAAGGCTGTGTTCATCTGGCCACAGTGAGAAGGCTAGGCAGGTTAATTAGATTCTTCAGGCAGGGTGAGAATCCTGTTGCTCAAGATGAAGCAGATTTGTGGGTGAGTTAGCCAGACTCCTCTGTTTACTTATGTTCAGAACTGAATGATACACGCATTGACATGCTGGTTCCAATCAAGTCAGGACTCTTCCTCCAAGAGTAGCCCTTTGGAGTGGCGGGGCAGTGTAACAGTTACATGATGTGACAGTGTAGACTCAAGATCAACATCCCTGGAACAATAGTTACAAAGCTATAATTCATGGATTAACTTTTAAAATACTTTATGGTTTTGGACATTATTATCTTTGGAATCCCAATCTGCCAATTATTAGCTAGAAAAATTTAGAGTAAATACTTAATTTATGATTCGCTATCTCATGTGGTTATCTTAATTATTGATTAAATGAATTATGGTATGTAAAAAGCTTCAAATGGTGTGTTAAGTGTTACATATTATTTTGATTTTATTAATGTGAGATAACAATTTTCAAGTGCATGAGTACAAGAGGCAGTGTATGAAGCAGTGGAATTTGGAATAAGACAGACCTGACCTGGAGTCTTATCTCAGGTACTTTCCACTGACATGACTTATGTCACATTACTTAACCCTGCTGAGCCTTGATTGTTGGCCTGAAAATGTGGATATTAATGGCTATCTTAGCAAGCGGTTGAAAGTGCATGTGAAACATCAGGCATGCAGTGTGTACTAAGAGAGCCTTAGGTGTAATTACCATTTAGCCTTCTACCTTCCCCCAGAAGAAGCAGTCTGGGCTTTACTGTAAAATGAGTGTGGCTTTTGAAGGTGGAACCTTCTTTCCTAGCATGCAAAGACAATAACATTCATGAGAAGATGCTTCTCAAAATGACATCACATACAACGCAATAGAGTTCTTGATTCTCTAACTGGAAACAATTTTAAGGATCCTAGAAGTAAATAGAGTTTAGCTCTTACTAGAGATTCTTTATGATTCTCTCAAGGGTCTAGTGATATCAAAAGAAAAACTGAAAGGTTAACTCAGAACAGTGGGATGGGACTATAGAGTGAAAATTAGGACATCCTGCTTCTAGCACAAACCAGGTAAAACATAACCCAAACCTGGAGCATATGGTTGAAGAGCAGAGGTGTTACTGTAATGTTAGTACCTTTCTTACTTGGATACCATATCTTTTTCCAGGTAGCTTCTGATAAAGAACTACATATTTTCACCCTGACTGGTGTGGCTCAGTGGATTTAGCGCTGGCCTGCATACCAAAGGGTCACCGGTTTGATTCCCAGTCAGGGCACATGTTTGGGTTGTGGGCCAGAGCCCTAGTAGGAGGCACCAAGAGGCAACACACATTGATGTTTTCCTCCTCTTTCTCTCCCCCGATCCCTCTCTCTAAAAATAAATAAATAAAATCTTAAAAAAAAAAAAGAACTACATGTTCTAAACAAGAATTCTAACATCCCTAAACTTCAAAGACGTCAGCAAAAGCATTTCCCATTCTAACCATTAAATTTAATTTCCATGGAAAATAAAAATAGGCATTAAATGGCATAAACTCAGCTGTCCAAGGCATGAAGTTTTTAGACATGTAAGATGAAAGAAAACATGGACCAATAGGTACAAGTTTGAGGTCTTTTCTGATTATGTACTTTCCCACTTATATATCATGTACATGCATTAAAGAAAAAGTATATATATATATAAACAGAGCCATAAATAACATTGGAAGACTATATAGAAGAATATTGGGCTAAGAAAGATTTTCCTTTGTAAAACTAAACCCAGAAAGCATAAAAGAGAACATTATAACTTACTGCATCATGCAACTTATAAACTTCCATAAGACCACTAAACACACAATGAGACAAGAAACATACTTGGACAACATCTAAAACAAAGAAAGAATTAATATCTGTAATATATAAAAATTTCTCCCAATTTATAAAAAAGAAAAGTAACCCTATAATAGCCAAAATATATTACTAGACAATTCACAAAGTAAGCACAAACTCAGAGGTAAATACTCAATTTATCTAGCAAGCAGGGAGGTACAAGTTATAAAAAACCACTAGATTCTATTTTGCACCTCATATATGCAAAAATCAAAAATATTTTCCTTGTAAGAAAGTAGGGAAACAGGACATCTATCTATACACTGTGGGATCGTTACAAACATCATTTAAGGAAGGCAGTTTTGCACCATCTGATATGTATACCTTTTGGCCCAGAATTTCTGTTTCTAAGATGCAAATCTAGAGAAATACACAGGTGCTCAAAATTACATAAACGAAGATATTTATTGGCATATTTTTATACTAAGAAATAAAACAAGACCATCTAAATGTCTACTAATATAGCTTCTGGCCAAGATAGAGGTATAGGTAGATACACTTCGCTTCCTCACACAACAAAAACAAGGATAACAAACAATTTAAAAACAAAAAACCCCCACAACTTCTAGAAAATTGAACTGTATGAACGTCTGACAAACAAGGAGTTAAAGAAGAAATATTCATTGAGACTGGTAGGAGGAGTAGAGACAGGCAGCCGAGGCAGAGAGGAAGCACAGCAAGGAAGCAGCTGGTGGACCGGGCAGTCCCATATTAGCATGTAGATAAACCAGGAGGAACAACTGGGGAGTGAAACAGAAGGCCCAACCCAGGGTTCCAGCACCAGGAAAAGAAAGTTTCAAAAACCTCTGGCTGTAAAAATCTGTGAGGGCTGCAGTAGCTGGAGAAACATCCAGTCTCACAAGAGAGTTCGTTGGAGGGGCCCACAGGGCCCTTGAACATACACAAGCCCACCCACCTGGGAATTAGCACCAGAAGAGCACAATCCACTTGTCAGTAGTGGGGGAAGTAACTGAAAGCAGGGCAAGAGCTGAGCAAGCAGCATTGTCCCCTCTTTGACCTCTCCCCCAGCACACAGTGCCACAACATAGCAATGTGGGTTGCCCTGCCCTGGAAAACACCTAAGGTTCTGCCCCTTACAATGTAACAGCTGCAGCGAGACAAAGAAATATGGTCTAAGTGAAAGAACCGATCAAAAACTGAGAAAAAGAACTAAGTGACAAGGAGATAGACAACCTATCAGATACAGAGTTTGAAACACTGGTAATCAGGATGCTCATAAAATGACTAAGTGCAGACACAAAACAGAGAAAGAAATAAAGGCCATACAAAGTGAAATAAAGAAAAATATACAGGGAATCAACAGAGAAGGGAAGGAAACGGATTCAGATCAATGATTTGGAACAGAAGGAAGAAATAAACATTTAACCAGAACAGAATGAAGAAACAAGAATTCAAAACAATGAGGAGAGGTTGAGGAACCGCCAGGACAACTTTAAATGTTCCAATATCAGGATCATACGAGTGCCAGAAGGAGAAGAGGAAGAGCAAGAAATTGAAAACTTATTTGACAAATAACGAAAGAAAACTTCCCCAATCTAGGGAAGAAAGTAGATGTACAAGTCCCAAGAGCTCAGAAGTTGGATCCAAAGAGGAATACACTAACATACAGAATTAAATTACCCAAGATTACAGATAAGGAGAGAATCTTAAAAGCAGAGAGAGAAAAGGAGGTACTTGCAAGACTATCAGCTGATTTCTCAAAAGAAACCTCACAGGCAAGAAGCAGGTAAAAAAAAGTATTCAAAATTGTGAAAAGTAAGGACCTACATCCAAGATTACTCTATCCAGCAAAGCTATCATTTAGAATGGAAGGGAACATAAAGTGCTTCACAGACAAGATAAAGTTGAAAGAGTTAATCAACACCAAGCCCTTATTATATGAAATGTTAAAGGGACTTATCTAAGATAAAGAAGAAGATCAAAACTATGAACAGTAAAAGGACAACTCACAACTATCAACAACTAAACCTAAAAACAAAAACAAACTAAGCAAATATCTAAAACAGGAACAGAATCACAGAAATGGAGATCACATGGAGGGTTATCTGCAAGGAGGGGGAGCAGTGGGAATGGAAGAATAGGTATAGGCAATAAGAAGCATAATTGGTAGGTAGAGAACAGACAGGGGGAGGTTAAGAATAGTATAGAAAATGGAGAAGCCAAAGAACTTATATGTATGACCCATGGACATGAGGTAAAGTGGGAGGAATGCTGGAGGGAAAAGGGGTATAGGGCAGAAAGGGATAAAAGGAAAATAATGAGACAAGTGTAATAGTATAATCAATAAAATATAGTTTTAAATAGTAAATAAATAAATATCTACTAATAGACAGAAGGTCAAATAAATTATAGTACATGTGTAACATAGAATACTGTATAGGACTCCACACTGATCTGGAAATAAAGCTAAGCTTTTGTAGCAGTTTCTTTCCTAAATAAAGGTAAGAATACCTCTGATCCCACATTTTCTCACCATGGAACTTTGTCTTTCTTCCTACCTAGGAATGGGGCTATGTTCCCTCTCTATGAATTTGGGTGGACTTGTAACTATTCTGACTAACAGTGCATAGTGGAAGCAATGCGACCGACCTCCAAGGCCAGGTCTTAAAAGAAGATGCAGCATACACCTGGCTCTTTCTCTCTTTCAGGGTATATTTACTCTGGAGGAAGCCACCACCATTCTGTGGGTGAGCCCAAACTATTCCATACAGAGAGACCAGCTGGAAAAGCCTACATTGAGAGGAACAAAGCCATGCCATTCTTTAGACACATGAGGGCTTGACATTCAGATGGTTTCAGCTTCCAGCTCTCAAGCCCCAGACACTGGGAAATAAAGGCACACCTTCCACACTGTGTTCTTTCCAAATTTCTGACCCACCTATTCCATGAAAATAATAAATGGTTGTTTTCTGCCACTAAATTCTAGGCTAATTTACTACGGAGCCAAATAACTAGAACAGATATTTTACGTGGTTGACATCAAGTCTCATGACTATATAGGCAGTATAATCCCGTTCATGAAAAAATATTAATCCACACTATAACTGTACCTATAAGTGTAAAAATATATGCGTGTTGCTATATATCTCTATGTGTTTATGTGTTTTTGTATAGCCCTAAGCACACAGACAATTGTCTTGAAACACTTATGATAAGTTGCAAATTGTTACCTCAAGAGATAAGAGAAAAAATAGGGGCAAGAAGGTAAAATAAACTTACAACTTCTCCTTACAGGCAAGAAGGGGCTGGAAAGAAGTATTCCAAGTCATGAAAGACAAGGACCTACATCCAAGATTGCTCTATCCAGTGAAGCTGTCATTTAGAATGGAAGGGAAGATAAAGCACTTCTCAGATAAGGTCAAGTTAAAGGAGTTCATCATCACCAAGCCCTTATTATATGAAATGCTAAAGGGACTTACCTAAGAAAAAGAAGATAAAAAATATGACAGTAAAAAGACAGCAAACTCACAGCTATTAACAACCACACCTAAAACAAAAGCAAACTAAGCAAACAGCTAGAACAGGAACAGAACCACAGAAATGGAGATCATATGGAGGGCCAGCAACAGGGGAGTGGGAGGAGGAGTGAAGGGGAAAAGGTACAGAGAATAAGTAGCATAGATGGCGGGTAGAAAATAGACAGGGGGAGGGCATGAATAGTGTGGGGAATGTAGAAGCTAAAGAACTTATGACACATGGACATGAACTAAAGCAGGGGAATGTGGGTGAGAGGGGGTGTGCAGGGTGGAGAGGAATGATGGGGGAGAAATGGGACAACTGTAATAGCATAATCAATAAAATATATTTTAAAAAAATAGAAAAAAACCTTCGGCTCTATAAGTTTCTATATTGTTCAAATTTTGTGCTAACAGCATATAATTTAAAGGAAAGAGGGAAGGTGGAAGGGGGAAAGCAGGAAAAGAGAAAGGATGAACAGTTTAGTCCAAAAATTGAAAAATCTAGTTAAATTCATGAATAAATAAAATTTAGATCAAAGTTGGGGGGGAAAGGGAGATGACTAAAACTTACAGAGAATAGGAATCCTGACACTACCATTTATGAGCTACAGAAACTTGAAAAGACATTCAACCTTTTCTAAGCTATAAATTTCCTGACTATAAAATGAAGATAGCACTTTATTGTTTTTAGGGTTGCTAAAAGGATAAAATAAGATGCAGTATTTAAAACTCCAAATATAATGCCTAAAATATACCATGTTTTTAATGAGTGGAAAAGTTATCTTCACTTTTCTACTTGAAAAAAATAGAAAAAAAGGGGACATTCAAGTGAGCAAAAGGGTACAAGAGGTAATTCAAGTAATAGAAACGATGTACAGATCAAGCTAAAGAAAACATGAGTCTGGTTTAAGGCATCGGCAGAGTTTCACAAAGGAAAATATGTGCTAATCATATGCAAATATGCACATGTTATTGTAACTAATCCTTTGTTCCCTCACAGCTCGGACATGTTCAACCATCATACCTATTTGTGTCATGCAAGGTGTAATTGTTAGTGTTTCAGGGTATGAACACGTGGCTTTCTTAATTAAGAAAAAAATCAAATTTCTTTTCCCCTTATATACAAATCAGTATTTATGGCATCTCGGTTTCTGACAACCTAACAATAATTCAGCAAATTTCAAATCTAGGTGTTCTGAAAAAGACAGAGTCCAAAGGGAGAAGAATGCACTTGAAAACCCATTAGAAACGTGAGCTGTGTCCTTTGAAGGCTCAGCTCCCCCACTCCCTGTTCTGCCCTGAGTATAAGACCTTCTTCCAAAAGGTTGAATAAAAAGGGTAGATAGACTAATGATTAAAAAAAAGTCAGTCACAGTCCTGCTCCCATAGCCCACCCATCATACTTTCAAATAAGCTGATCACTTAACAGTAGAGGTTATTTAGAACAAAGTAGAGCTCCAGAGTCCATTTATTTGAATGTATTTCCATTTCAATCACTGCTTCAGAAGTCGCCTCTCCTTCCCGTCACATAAGGTGAACAGATGTGATTTTTAAGGACTTCCTTCACGAACTTATGCTATGAAAAATATAGAGCTGTCTGGGTAGGGGATTTTTTTTACCCCATTTGGGGCATAAGATTCAAAAATTAGTTCTTTTCTGATCCTACTCTTGTGAGGGCATTGTATTTGAGTTGCCTTTTAATAAATAGCCTCAGTCATAGGCTGCTAGATGAGCGAGTTTTCGTCTCCTCTGTGCATAAATAGATTAAAGCTGTCTGCTCAAGTGAGGAAGCAAAGAATTTTTGAAATTTTTTATTTCATTTAGCATAGTCATTTGTTTACAAAGGAATTTCTCTAACACAATTGGAACATCAATTAAAGTTCTTTTTTCCAGCAAATGAGAAAGTATGGACATATCTGAAGAGAACCAACTACACAGTTTCTTGTGCAATAGGTATTTTTGTGATAGCCTTCTATTTCAAATAATGAGCCTAGAGCAGGGTTGGTGTCTGCCCTAAGACTAAACATGGATAGAGACATTGTACATTATGAACATTTAGCCATTCATTCATTATTTCTCATGTATTATGAAAACATCAATAGCAACATTGAAAAGCAAGGTACAAGAAAAAAAAAGTACCATAAGTGTTAACCTTTTCTGTGGCTCAGAAAGCACAATGACATTATCAACCAAAGTCTCATTTTTGAGCATTTATTATCTTGTTATCCATTAGTATCATCCTGGACACCAAGAGAAGACAAGACTCCTACTTTCTCAATGAGAAGATAAAATTGACACACACGCACGCACACACACACACACATACACACACACGTGTGTGTGTGTATGTGTGTGTGTGTGTAATTATTCCAAATAAATGAAAAATAAATGGAGTACATTTATGGGGATAAGGGGTGTATGGCAATTCTTTGCACCTTCCACTCAATTTTATTATAAACCTAAAACTTCTCTAAAAATAGTCTAGTCACATAAGTAGATATGAGGATATATAGCTACATGATAGATAGATGATTTAAAAATAGGGAGGTAGAAGTTCATTTAGAGTAAAAATAGGCAGAGAGTCATAGAAGGCTTCCTGGAAGAGGTGGACCTTGATTTGGAACTTGAGTGGGCGGAACAATTGGTAAACACTTAGTGAAAGCAGAGTAATATAATGAGCAAAGGAGCCCAAAATGTTTAGACTTCATAGAAACTATCTTCATACTACCAAAAAGAGCATATCGGAAAGTACTTGGAAATAAGTCGAAAAGTGGATTAACGAGAAGGTAAAGTTCTTGTTTTAAAATTGTAACATCAATCATCTTACTAATTTATGCTATAACATGCCTACTCAATTAGGGTCAAAATGCAGGACTAATTAATAATGAGGTTGAAGCTCTCAGAGCCACGGCATGTGATTTCAGAAAATTTAGTAGGAGCCTTGAGCAATGTTCACCTTTCACATGAGGTGCTCCAGCCACCCTGAAATACATCTAGCACAATGCATTTGGAGATGCTCAACAATCCAACTTCTATTCAGTGGGACTAAAGAAATGAGGTCATTTTTCAGAAAAACAGAAATATTCTTCAAAAATTTTTCTTGGAGGAAGGAGTTCAAGGAGAGAGGTGCCAGGAGCAATGGAAGCAAACAGAAAAAAATAAGCATGTAATGTAATTTGAAGGATAGGAGGGAGGTTTATGCATTTAATTATGATAACACCCGTTTGTCAGAAAAGCTAAACTCAACAAGAAAGTCCTTAATCATTAAACGCTGTCATCCCAGAAAAGTGCCTTCTCGAAACTGCCTGTTTGATAGATTCTGGATGACAAAGAGAGCCTGCAGACAGGAACCTGTCAGTCCAGCTGCATGGAATATCAGAGAAACCCCCCGAATACGGTGTGTGTGTATTTTCATTTCTCCTCTTGCTTCTCACCCTTTGTCCTTGAAAACTCTTTCCTCTTGTTCTCTAAAATAAATTGGCAATGCCCAGTTTGCTCCATTGCACATTTTCCTCCCAATACCTTCTGCTTATTTCCCTGAAGGTTTTAAGTCATCTTCACAGTCTGCTTCCAAGGGGGGCTATGTTATTGAAAACCATTCTCAAGCTACAGTCTCTTTCCGGAATGCCCCTCCACCCCTGCCTTTATCTAGCCTCAGAATAGAAGCTTCTAAACTAGTCGCATAGGTTGAGAGGCAGTTAGAGGCCACCTGCCTGGCCCAGATACCTGCGGCCAGGACCTGCGCCGATAAGGAGGTCAGGCTTTAATTGGTCTCTTGTTGATTCCTGCCATTTTTCCCCCTCTTCACCAGCTAAGCAACATGGCAAGTAGTTCATCAGACATACACAGTTGTTTACCTCTACAGCTTGCAATCTGCTTCTCTAAATCAACAGCCTTTTCTTGTTCCCACCTGACTTCTCCCATAACACAGTCTTTAAAAATACCCTAGTGATTTAGCATTTAAATTGGGGACATTTATACCAATAACCAAGCTAAGCTATTGAGATGGGGTGGTAGTGTGTAGGAGGGGACCATAGGCAAATAGTGAAAAAGTCCCCAAAGAGGAAAAATAGTTCTATGTCACCCAAGCGGGTGTTAGTCAGAACAATGAAATGAGACTGAGAGAAAGTAAACATATGCCCTATTGTCAGGGAAGAGTTCCTCATCAAGAGTCAGTGAACCCACAGGATGGCTTCCATGGGGAAATGGCAAGAACTGCAGCAGCAGGTTCATCAAAGACAAACACAGCAAAGTGCCTGAAATAAAGCAGAAGTAACATTCTACGCAAAGGGCCCGATTTTGTCAGCACATGGTAATGGCAGATTTCCCAGTCTGGACATCTGTCATTCTCAGACTTTGATCAAGAGATAAACTGCTGTTCACTTTCTGTACATTTGGTGAAGAATCCCTGAACCTGGGGTGGCTAGCTGCCATTTTCCTAAATACATTTCTATGATAAAGTCTTGGTTTTTCACAGAATCATAGGTCTTTGCTGGGTCTTTGCCTTCTTTGAACTTGTATGCCATTTGACAGTTAATCATATCTTGTCTTGTACCACCTTTGCATGACATATTTTTCACACTTATATTGTTGGTAATTTGTATTTCTTACTTTCCTAGTGCTCTAGTAAGTTTTTTGAGGATACAGGACCCTTTATTCCTCAGAACTTTTAGTATTGGATTTTCTACATGGTAGCCTATCATAAATATGCCCCCAAATCACAATCACCAAATGCTATTATAAATAGAAAAGGGCATAAATCACTGCCCATGTACCATGTGTCAGAGAGAATGTGTACTAAGAAATTCGTGTAATCTTCAGAACCATGTGCTAGGTATCATTGTCCTCACAGAAGAGACTGGGGTTTAGAGAAGTTAAAAATATATAAAACTTACCTAAATTCTCCCAGTTAGCAAGTGACAGAATTCCAACCCACATAACGCTGTTCGAGCTCCAAAAGTCAGAGAATCCAAACTGTATTATTTTATAACACATAGTAATAGCTAACTTTTTGAATGTTATGCAATACACATTGGGCTAAGTGCTTCCTGTATGTTAGCTAGCACATGATGCAAACACTATTACTGTGTAAACTATAGCCATTTTACAGATGAGGAACCAACACACAGAGACATCAAAGAACAAGGCCAGACAGCTAGTAAGGAGCAGGGCTGGGGTTTGCACCCAGTCTCAGTCCTGTGCCCATGATCTTCACCATTCAGATGAAAGAACTGAAAATTCAAGAAAAAAATCTAGGTCCTCAGGCATCTGGCCTGATGCCATTTCATCACAGCATAATTTGCTGATTCAATACTTGTTTAGAAGTGCTTTTCCTTTGAGTTTCATTTAATGTCTACCCCTGCAAGTTTCAGCCAACCTCATCAAGACAGTACAACACTGTTTCTCTACCTTTTTTGAATTCCAACATAGCAACACCGAACGTGACCTTTGGTAAAGAAAAGAAGTAACACTATTGACAGCACACCACTTACAGAAATTGGTGTTGAGCTGGAAGGAAGTTGTTCCTGAAGTCTTGGGCAGGGTGTTTGCAGGTTCCTGTTACAAACTGAATCCATGGTTAAAAAACCTACAAAGCCTGTTTTTCAATGTTTCTTACCATTTGTTGACCTATATCATTCATTACTATTGACTTCTTACAGAAAAGAATTAAAATAATATACTATGGAAAGGATATCCACTGAGCAACAACGATCAAGTCGCAAACTCCTCTGTCTTTCTTTGTGCCCATCAGAGTCTCAGCACAGTACTAAATGCATAGGAAGTACTTGATCAGTGAAAGCTTAATTTAACTGAACATTTCCAGAGTCTGGTCCTGACTCTACCACCAGGTGAGAAGCCACTTACGAAACTCAGTGGAGGTGACAGGACTGGGCTATGGGAAGACACTCTCTTCTTCCAGTTATACAAAGTCACGTATCTGTTGGGTACTAGCATTGGCCATGTCTGAACAAGCAATATATTGTACACATACACTTTTATGACAATTTTTCTTTGACATACTATAAATGCAGAGATGAGTAAGATTCAGATTCACTTAACAGTGTCACTAAACTCACAGTTGCTTTTTGTGTAATTATGAGTTTTTTAATCAGAAAATACAACTATTACATGGAGACTCTGGGAAATTTTATGTCATTTTTAAGGGATTCTCACATTTAAAAAAGTGTTGGGAAATATTAAATCAGAGGACTATTATAATTCCATCATACTCAAAGCTTTTGTGATTCTTTGGCTTGAAGCTGGATGGATGACTAGACAATGCTTTTCAAAAGATGCTTGTTTTATTCTTAGAAATTGCCTTTTGGTGGTGACAATTTCCGTAATTTACCTTTAAAAAATTAGAAATTTTCATATTTCTATATCTAGGTCTATGAATAATGTTTTCTAACATTTTCTGATTAGAAAGATAATTATTATCTTTAACTGAATTACCTTGCCTTCTTCGAAATAGCTAGGTCCTTGCAATGAGCTTTGCAAAGGTGGGTATAGATTTCTCCATTCTGTCTCTCATTATACCCCCTTACACATTATTTGCTCTAGTCACACAGACCAGTGATGCTGTTTTTTCCCCCGAACTTGCCATCACCTTCATACTCAAGCTGTTGCATGGGGCGGGGTGTTGAGGGTTGTCTTTCCATCAACCCTCAGACCAATCTAAC
This sequence comes from Glossophaga mutica, assembly GCA_039655065.1. Classification (NCBI taxonomy): domain Eukaryota; kingdom Metazoa; phylum Chordata; class Mammalia; order Chiroptera; family Phyllostomidae; genus Glossophaga; species Glossophaga mutica. The sequence goes on along the minus strand of CM077312.1, from coordinate 23,328,261 downwards.
TGTTCTGGAGGTTTTTTCCCTTGCACCACTGCTGTTTTCTGTTGCTTCCTCCACACAGTGGCTGTGCGCCTAACCCAAGGCATCGCACGCTGCCTGTCCATTGTTTGTGCACTCTTATAGCCTGGAAGTTACTTGAGGTAATTAAGACTGTTCCTCACTTATCTTCCTTCTCCTAGACAACCTAGCTGAGGTGATCTCTGAGTGTTCATTAAATGCCCTGAATGAATGAAATGATAGATGAAGTAACCATAAAGGGTAAATAACTTTGATTATAAAAAACTACACTTGAATTCAAAAGTTTAAACTGGTTCCCAACTTGTACCTGACATGGTTTAAGATGAGTTTAAGTGAAAAAAAATAAAATAAAATCTTACCCTCCTACTCCTAATTATCTGATGTTCTTTATACTTTATCAAAAGGCAACTGAAAGGAAATAAATTCTTTCTGCAGCATTTCCTGGCCCTGCTTCTATACTCTACAGAAAGAATTAATAAACCAACATTATTCCTGGAACTGGGTAGATATAAATTGATGCCTCTAGTACTCAAACCAAGATGTGGTGGTAGGATAAGACTCTGAGAGCATAAATTTTTGTTAGAGGGAGAAACTACATTAATTCTATCACCACATACAACAAACATAAAATTTAAAATATAATAATAATAAAGAGAAAATTACATTTCCTCTGTGGGGGAATGAGCAACAACAAAAAGAAAAAAAGTACATTTGTTCTTTTAAGCTATTTCTAAACCAAGGGGGAGAAATTAAAATGCACGTGTAAGAATGAAGACACTCGGTAAAACAAAAGATATGGCATCGACTTTGTTCTCACTGCAAAATTGTTTCTTCTCTAAACTGCAGAGGGATAGCATACCATTCAGCACAGGACCCAAGACACAGAGCTGACAACTGCTAACATGGACAGATTACTGCATCCTGGTCAGGTACTGTGCTAAAGCTCTTTACCTGCTTATAGTGTTTCATCCTTACAATAGCCCTCTGAACTGTGAATTGAGTACAGTACTGCTATTATCTCCATTTTTCAGATGAGGCTTAATAAGATTAAGTTACCCAAGACGACAGGGTTAGTAAGCAGTGAGACCAGGATTCAGACCCAGGCAGTCCAATTTCAAAGTCCTAATCACTCCCCATTCCTGTATGGTCTAAGGTTAAGAAATCTGAGATTCAGCATCGGTTCTACATTTGAGCTAGATTCTGAGCATGAGGCAGAATTTCAACAACCCTGGACTGAGAATAAGATTTTCCAATTTAAGAGACTAACATCAACAAAGATGTGAAAATGAGAAAATAAGGTACTGCCAGGGGAGAGCAGTGACCCAGAGAGAAACAAGCACAACAGCTACGGAAAGGCCAAGGCCAGTAAATGGGCCTACTGTGTGTTTTTGTACAGCTGGTGATTGAAGAGGGTTTTTTACATTTTTTAAAAAATTCAAAAATTTTTTCCAAAAGAATATTTCATGGTCCGTGAAAATTATATGAAATGTATAAACTCATATGGAATTTCATGGTCCATTTACAAAGTTCTATTGGAACACAGTCATGCTCATTCATTTTGTATTGTCTGTGGCTACTTTTGGAAAACTGAGTAGTTACAGCATAGACTGTGGGGCCCACAAAGCCTAAAATGTTCACTATTTGCCTTTTATTTCAAAAATAAAGCTTACTGACTTGTGACCTTGAGAACTAATAGAGGGATGTTTAGAAAGGTAGGTAAGTGACAGGCAGTCTTTAAAAACAGAGTTGATCATTCATAATTTGATTTTTTAGTTTAAATTATTTTATTGCTGTTCAATTACAGTTGTCTGTATTTTCTCCCCACCCCTCCCTGCCACCCTGATCATTCATAATTTGAAAGATACTAGATCTAGAACTCTGAAAGATTTTGAGATGTAAAATTACATAATCAGAACCCTAGGATTTTAAGACTACAAAGAAAAGACATTCTCAGATGCCTTATGTAATGATCATTCATTCAGTTCACAGAGAAAAGCAGAACAGCGAGGCAACTGGTTCAGTCAGGGTCCCCCGACTTCCAAGCTTCAAGGAAAGCGATTCATCTACTCCAGGACTCACCACAGCCTCAGGGGAGCCACCAGCCCTCTGGCTTATAGCATTCACTTCCCCAAGAGAGACTATCTGTTGGACAGATTTATTACAACCTAATATGGAGCGTGCCTTATTCACAAAGTACAGCAGCTAGCCTCCTGCATTCCAGCCTGTCCATCGTTGCCCTTGGTTGAGGCCATTCGATGGCCCAGACAATGGCAGGACATCAGGCTCTGTTGTTCTCGAACACTCAGAGCAGAAGCTGCAGCAAATACACAAGAACTGCTTGAGGGCACTTTCCTTTGAAGGGAGATGTGAAAGCAATAGCCCCTAAGCACTCTAAGGATTCCTCCCCAGGGTGTGAGTGAAAAAGACGCCCAAGACTCAGGCTACCTCAAGCAACAGACCCACCTTGACTTCAGGGGAGCCTCCACCTCAGTGTCTGTGCTCTGGTCGTCCTGCTCTAGGCTTCGCAGCTGCGCCAAGTAGCTTATTGACTCTAAGTACCCAAAGGAAGATTCAAGCTTCAGGCCTGAATTCTAATTTTGCACCCTAAGAGCCCAGTCCACTTTATCTGCTGCTTTAACGACTTCTTTTCCCCAGAGCATCGGTGTCTTTTACTGCAATTATGTTGTTCTTTTCCAAAAGAAGGAAGGAAGATGGAAGAAGGAAGGGAGGGACGGAGGGAGGGAACTGAGAGGAGATGCCCTTGAGAACATATTTCTCCATTAGTGATAACAAGTTAGTAGGCAGTCAGTCAGTCATTTATCCTCTTTAGAAGATCTTTGTTTGTGTCATACTTACTTTGAATAAAAATAGCAAAAGATTGTCTTTATAACAATAAAGATAGTTACTATAGTTTTCAAAATCTGAGTTCTTCAAAGGTCTTTGTCCTTCTCTCTTGTGAATTACTTAAACTATTTAAACAGAATAGCCCCAAACTAGTTTTGTAGGAAACCTTACCAAAGGAGAGAAACTAAAGTGAAACTGCAGGAATAAACCAGGAGAGAACCTGAGTTCTAATTCTCACCCTATCATTCACTAGCTGTCAGCTCTTGAGGAAACCAAAACCCTTTGGAGCTTCATATTGGTCAAATATGAAATATGAAAACTAATACTTTTGCGACATACATCACAGCTGACTCCAGTGATGAAACGAAAAGATAATACATTCCTTCAAGCTTCAGAAATTGTCAAATATAGGATACGTATGAATAAAGAGTTATTATTGTACAGAATAAACACTACAGGGCTGCAGAAGAACAAGGCCAGGGCAGATTGATAAGAGGTTGTTTTGTGAATGACTTGGAATTTCATTAGGATCTTAAAGAAAGAGAAAACATTCCAGGCTGGAAGAATAGCGTGGCAAAAAGCACCAAAGCCAAAAAGTTCATAGTATGTTTAAGGAGCAACGAGAAATAGCAGGCCTGGAACAGACAAAGAGTGTCAGCAAAGTCAAGGGTGAAGAATGTGGAAAGGGTGAGTTGAAGCCCACGCTGTTGGAGACCTAGAATGCCAGAGTTAGAAGTTTGAAATTTACTTGGGAGACAAGGAACAGTATTCTCAGATTAATGACTTGCCAATAGTATGCAGGATAGATCAGAGATAGGATGGAGAGCAGACAGAACCTATTAGCAGATATTGCTTTCATTTATTGAGGGTTGAGATAAGGAGCTACACCAGGCTCTGGCTGTGTTGGCTACCCTGAAAGATGAGGATGTAAAGGGAGAGTGAAGAAGCTCTTTTGAGATGCTGTCTTAGGAAATGGTGAAGTCAGAAGAAGGAGCCAACCTGGGAGAAGAAATTAACTCACATTCAGCCTCAGGTGTTGAGGCAATGGCACCTGGGGCATGAAAAGATTCTAATATATCACCTAGAGAAGGCTTTGAGAAAGAAAAATAACATAAATAGGCTTGGAGCCACAGACAAAGACAGGAGGCAACCATTTCCCCAGATTTTTCAACTGAGCAGGTTCTGTGAAACAGGCATGAGGGAGGCTTGCAGTGATCCATCCAAAAGGGAGATAGCTCCCCAGGAGCCTGAATAATAAAGAAACACAGAACTTTCAGCTTAAGGTCCTTGATGGTTTAAACCTGACCTTCTCCAGAGGTCTCCCACACAGAGAAAAACTGCAATTTAAGCCAAGTGTTTTTGAACTGGGCAAATGGGGAGCCAAACACCAAGGAGGGCTGATTTATATTTAAATACCATATTTTTATTACTTTTCTGGAAATTTGACACCGACCCTCATTTGAAACTAGACAAAGCAGCATAATTTTTTTTCAAAATGATTGACACTCAAAAGGTAATACACTTTAAATTCCTCCAATTAAAGCAAATTTAATTTTAAGTTTAATTAAAGGAAACTTTAATTAGAAAGAAGATTAAATTTTAATTAAATTTCTCTAAAATCTTCATACCGGCCTTTACAGCTAATATTTGTCAGAAACCAAATCCCTTCTTAATATTCTTAAATTCTATTCTAGCATTTTCCTTCGTATTAGAACAGCATCTCACCAGCTGTACCTGCCACTGTGAAAATTATTCCCATCTTAAAATACTGGAAATGCAACTGAGGAACCAAAGTCTCCCTGGGCAGAGAAGGGAAAACAACAGATTCTATTATTGATGAAATTTTTATTTTCAATCTCTTCCCCAGTCCTTTTGGAGGCAATTAGGTATGGTGGGCCTGCTGGGAGCAAGTTACACTGCATCCCCAGCATCAACAAATATTTATGGAGCACCTACTGTGTGCATGGCCCTGCACTAAAAATTCCCTGTCTAGCAGGGAAACGTTGTTAAAATACTAGCTCCACCTGGGACAGAGCCTGGACCAGCTTGCCCGCCTGGAATCTTGAGGCTTCCCCATTCCCAGAATCAGGAACAGAAAGTCTGCTGATGACTGACTCCTCCAGGGTGTTTCCAACTGCCCCTCCCTGCTCATCCCGACTCAGCTCCTGAGCAGGAAGGCTTTGGGTTTAGGTGTGTAAGTCTCAGATTCTGAACCCCAATTGCTGCTAGAGAGCTATATTATCTTTAGGGGCGACCTACACTCTCCATTTCCCACATTTCTCTCTCGTCTGTTAAATGGGGTAATAAAACCTGGCATGCCTACTTCCCAAGGAAGTCACAGGGATCAAATGAAGTAATGTAGCTAGAAAAGTTTCTGAAAACTGTGCAGTGCTACCTACTTTACGTATAACCACCTCCTACTGCCACATTGCAGGTCCTCATTCCATCATCCCTGCCAGGACCCTGCTCTCTACCCAACCATAACCAAGCTCAGCTCAGGTGTCATCTCCTCCCTGAAGCCAGCCCTGAACTCAGCCCCTGACAGGGAACGTTCTCTTCACATGTGTGCCCTGGCTTCGACTGCATTATATTTACAGACACTGCTTATTTACGGACACCGATATGGAACAGAGCCCTGCCTTTGCCTGCAGACACATGAACCAAGCCTCAAGCTCCCCTGCATAAGAGTGGTTAAAATAAAGCAAGGATGAAAAATTTTATTAAGAGAAAGTTTCCTTGAGTTTGCTTAACAGAAGAAAATTCTTCTGCAGGATACTAGGTCAAATTTCCAACCACCGTGAAGGGGCTGTGCGGAGCTCGGTACCTACTAGTCCATGTGTCAGTCACAGCCCCCATTTTCTGGAGTAGCTAACATGGTCAAGGACCTAAGCTGCATGCTACAGAAAGATGCTCTCCGATTTTACTTATCTGTCATTACTCCCTAACAACCCAAGCTCCCCGACCCCAGAGCACCTTTTGGCCCTGGACCTAAAACATCTTTATCTTCTACTCACCGGGTCTTCAAAATTTCCACCAAGCCGAAGCTCATCCAAGAATCCGGTCAGACTCCCCACACTCTTCCTTCTAAATTCCTGTATCCCTAGCAATGGGGCAACACACAGTGAAGCCTCTGAGGGAGGGCCTGGCTCCTTGCCTTGTACACCCTGGGTCTAGTCCTGTCAACTTCACCTGCCTGCAGCTTTTCCAAGGAAGGATCACCAGCTCCTGCTTCCTCTGTATCCCCCGCAGTGCCTGGGGCCGTTGCTGCAGACAGCGGGAGAAATCAAGAAATACTTATTCATTCATTAATTGTATTTTAAAAGAGAGCAGAAGCCCTAGTGTAATTTGTTAAGTGCAGGTTATACCAGAAATGTAATAATTCTTATAAAGCAGCAGAGACAATGTTTAGATGATAAGAAACAAGCAGAAGAGAAGGATGGTCAGAAATGAAAAACAGAACGTGAAAGAGAGGTTGAAGCAGTGGGTTCGGCGCAGGGTGAAGGTGAGAATGTGGAGGGTGGCTTATCCTAGGAGTGGGTGAGAGGTGGAGAGGCCCCCAAAGTGAGAGGAAGCAGTCAAGGACGGAAGACTCGGAGAACACTGTTTCCATGGCTAGGTCTGGGCCTGTAATCACCTATTATTCAACTGTGAAATGGGTACAGTGTAACTTTTGTGTTCCTACTTGGAGACCTGTTGTGAGACTTAATTTGTTTATACAGGGCTTTGAACTCTCCAAATGAAAGCCGGCACCAGCAGTTCAAAGGATGACTCTAACCCATTGTTAGCTATAGTTAGATTCAAAACAAGAGGAGAGACCCGACCATTTCCAGTGCACCTGTCAACTCGGCCTTTTTTATCATTTGTAGGATTTTCGCAGCTAAATTAAAATTGCTCTTCATTACTTTTTTCCACTGGCAATTAAAAAAAGATATGGGACTTGTAACAAGGAGGCTGAATGCTAATTTTCCTCTCTATAGAAAGGCAAAACATACATCTCAGGAATCCTTTTCTCTTTATACTTTCAGCCTGCAAGAATTTTAGAATTTTAGGGGATATGTGACTTTTCTTCTGCCTCAAAAACTGGGGCTAAGAGAACTCAAGAAAAAAAGGTAAAACTCACTAATTTTAAACATTGACTTTTCCTTCTTTACACTAGTTGTCAAACTTCCAAACTGCTAAATGAGATTTTTTTTTGGCTAAACCTCTGACTAGAACCATGGTTCTCGTTATTAAAATGTGGCCAACATTCCTGACCTTCATAGTTCACTGCTTTGGGGGTTGTCCCATAAAGCAAAAGGTCGCCAGTTTGATTCCCCTCAGGGCACATGCCTGGGTTGCAGGCCAGGTCCCTGGTTGGGGGTGTGCAAGGGGCAACTGGTTGATGTCTCTCTTGCACATAGATATTTCTCTTCCTCTCTTTCTTCCTCCCTGCCTCTCTCTCTAAAAATAAATAATGTTTTTTAAAAATGCTGCAAACGATACATCCTGACATTCTCTTTCTCCATGTTTGTCTTTTCCTCCTCATCTGCCTCTCTCCCCACCATAATAACCCTTGGATTATTAACACTCTTTGGGGGTGAGTTTCTCAAGGATCCAATGGGACTGGAGTTTGATAACTTTCTTTTCCTGTTCTGGCTGAAAAATTGTTCAGGGTCTCTTTTCCATCATGGGCAGTTGACTACCGGTCATGTCTGCCTCTTGCCCAGGCTCCCATTTGCCTCCGCCTGTCTTTCCTTCTTGCTTGTTCCTTGCCCTTTTTGCTTCCAGAAATATGTTCACTGAGAATCAGCTTGCTCCAATATTTTTCTTCTTTTCTAGTTTTATTGAGAGATACTTGACAAATAAATATTATATATATTTAAGCTGTACAATGCGATGTTTTGGTATACATATGAAACAGGGTACAGCCCAGAGGAGGGCCCCAAATAGGGATTTGGAATGGGGTCCAGAACTCAAGGTGTCCAGGATATATTAGAAAGATATATAGGATGTCCTCACCCCTTCCCCCCACCATAGGTATGAGTTAGGGGAAGGGACACGTGGAGCAGGAACATGCGGAGCTGCTTCGTACAGCCACAGCTTTGCAGCTAATCCATGGCATGGTCATTTAACATATTTATAACCTTTAACTGGTTACATAGATATGTTAAATAGCTGTGGCCATGCTTTGAGCCAGGGGGAAGGAACTGACTTCCACCCAAGATGTAATTGGGGGGCAGCTCCCCCTGGTTACAGCGCCTGTGTGAGAGCTTGGAGATGATTGGCTCCATGCCATGGGGCCACACCTGCCCAGACTCATGATGGCAGCCCAGTAAAGCTGAAAGAATACAGGGATGCTGGCAGGTGTAACTGATTGTAGGAGGAGTCGGAAATGGGGGTACAGAGGAATATTGGTGTGAGGACTTAAACCCAGACATAGGCATTCAAAGGCAGCCATTGAAGGGGGAACCACATGGCTTTGGCGAGAGTGGGGACACCCGCAGCTTTGGTGAGAGAGAACCATGTGGCTTTGGGGTGCTCTCTTTGGCCACATGGCTTAGGAACCAGGAGAAGATTTTGCCTGGAAGAAAAAGGGTGAAAGGACTCTTGCTGGTGGGCCATGAGAAGATGCCACATGGCTTTGGATTAGCTGGAGATCCTGACGGCGACACAGCTGATGGTGCCTGGAGCCTGAATCACAGACTTCTACTTCTTTTCCTGAGATACAGTACCCCAGATTAGGGCAGAGGGAGAAGTAAGGACTGTGTGTCTGTGGGTATCCTAAAGGATTTTGATATTTTAACGAAGACATTGGGTCACTACTCTAAGTCTGTATAGCTTTAGGTAAGCATTTCCTTTCCTTTGCACAAATCTCTGGCATTCAGAGACATCTTTCCTCTGGCAGCGGTCAATGCGAACTTAGTGGGGTGTATTTTCGGTAACAGCATATCATACCCACCTTGGCCCTGTTTCTGTAACAATTTTTGGCATTCCTGGGTGGGCCAATAATTTCCCCCCCTAGTCTATTCTGTAACACATACATTATGAATAAGTATCACAATCGAACTGATTAAGAGCTCCATCACCTCACATACTTACGATATTTTTAGGTGGTGAGAATGCTTAAGATCAGCTCTCTTAGAAAATTTCAAGTATACGATATGGTATTTATTACTAACTATAGTCAACAAGAAGTACATTAGCTCTCCATAACTCATTTATTCCATGTAGCTGAACCTGTGCTCCTTTTGGACCAACATCTAACCGACCTTCCAGCCCCTGGTAACCACCGTTCTACTCCGTGTGTTTATGAGTCTGCCTATTTTGGACACCACATATAAATAAGCTCATGCAGTATTTGTCCTTCTGTGTCTGGCTTATTTTACTGAGCATAATGCCCTCCAGGCTCATTCGTGTTGACACAAATGGTAGGATTTCCTTATTTTTTTAAGGCTAAGTAAGGTTTTATTTTATATGTATATTATCACATTTTCTGTATCTATTCGTCCATTGACAAACACTTAGGTTGTTTGCGTATCTTGACTGTTGTGAATAATGCTGCAATTATCATGAGAGTATAGATATACCTTAAAGACACTAATTTCAATGTCTTTGGATATATACCTAGAAGTGAAATTGCTAGATCATACAGTAGTTCTATTTTTAGTTTTTGGAGTAACCTCCATATTGCTTTCCTCTGATCATTGAGAATCAGGGCTAATCATAGGTATTGCTCTGCATCTTTCTAGCTCGTTTCCTTTCTCTCTTACATACAGAAGTTAATTCACCAAAATGCATATTGGAGTCAGAGATAGAAATTAGGAAAGAGCAAATTAGTCAGATACCTTGACTAATAATCTAAATCTTTAAAATACTGCTTGAAGAAACAAGTCTAACTCAGAATGGGGGTTTGAGAGTGATTTGGCTTGATAATAAAATTCGGAACTAGGATGCCTTCTGTTTCAACTGCCAAAGCTAGGAGTTGAGAGGATCCCACATACTATCATCCCTTCACAATGGCAGACGCCGTCTACGACAAACGAAGGCAAGGTAACCCACCCACGTGGGCTGCTAGAGCAAAGATCCACTTTGCCCTTGCCAGGAGAGTCATAGGATCATGAAATGTGCTGTGGGCAATATCAGAAACTTTCCTTTCCCTTCCAAAGGTCTTGTGTCTGTCTTTAGCTATTCACAAAGGTATTCTATAAAGGGCTTTTCTTCCCATAGCAATACTTGTATACTGCATGACTACTCAATCTAAAATATCTTAGAAATCCAAGATGGAGGGGAAGTGAGTGGAAGCTGCACCAACCTCCTCCCAGAACCAAACAGAATTACACCCAAATTAAAGAGAAATCATCCTAAAATATCTTGCATGTGTGTTTATTGAGTTCTCTATTTTCATAAGCTGTTTCTGCACGAATACACACTTTCCTTTTTAATAATTGATGTTGCTTTTCTGTTGTTGTTTTTGTTGTTGTTGATGTTCTTAGGGGATATATTATACAACATAAACAGTAAAGGTATCTGTTGCAATAATTCCTTAAAAATATAATAATTCAATAACAACAACAAAAACATGCTCATGGATAGGAACCATGAGATGGAACTTTTAGAAGACCCCACAGCATTCTTATTTCTTTACTTACACTCTTAGAGTTCTACTCCCAAGGAAATCTCCACCTAAATATTCCACATGAAACACACACACACACGCACTCCTTCACTTTCGCACTCTGTACACACATAATCATAGTACTTCTTGTTAGCTTCATTTCCAAGGCTGTTCATTATTTTCAAATGTCCTCAGGCTTCTTTTGTTCCTTTACAAAAAACCCATAGTCATCTCTGACTTATCATCCATCACCAAACATTTGAGTTAAAAAACTGAAAATAAAATCACTCAACCATTATATCAGGCATCAGAGTAGAAGACAGGTGACCTGCATTGTGATCCTAGCTTTACAAATAATTGCTTTTGTGACCCAGAATAAATGACTTAATCTCCCTAAGTCTAATTTCTTCATCAGTAACAGGGAGTATAACTGTCCTGCCTATTTTACAAGGTGTCCTGAGAAATATTTGAGAACTGAATATACACCTGAAGTTAAATGTTATCACTGTTCACATCTACCTTATAGTATCTCTGTCTCCCTCATCCTCTCTGATCGCAGTCTCTGATGATCACCACTTCATTTTATGCCATTTATTCTTTCATTTATTCAATACATATTTATCATATACCAACTACGGGAGAGCCTCAGAAGCTCACGTCCTCATTGGGAGGGTAGACACCCTATAAAAATTATACACCTGTGTGTGAGGTATACCCACAGCTCTGATTTGAGGCAGTTCGTCTGTGTATACATGGAGTAGACATGTGTCTTATTTTGCTTTTCTATGTCAGTCACTCACCACCAGTCATTCCCGTACCAAATAGGATGTTCTTTTGAGAAACTTAAGCTTTCCTCAACAGGCCAAGGAGAAAACTCAACCTGTGCTAATTTGGTGCTCCTTCCCAGGCATGTGAAACTTGTTCCTAGTGACAAAGAGATTTTAAATGTATGATTTTACTGATTATAGCCGTGGCCCCTGACCCAGCTTTCCCTGCTATGAGACTACTTCAGTCATTACCCTTTCTGTTCCTCTGGAACAGTCTCAGTCCCTTTTCCAAGCCTGGTTCTCAGACTTTTCTGTGAGTTAGTAATATCCTTCTATTAAATTTCACTTTTGCTTTAGTTAGCCAGAGTTGCCTGTAACAACAGCAACCAAAAGAATTTTAAAAAACCTAAATAACAACAATGTGCCTATGCTCTATCTTGTGTGTCTTTGTGAAAGTGTCTGGAACATTCAGCCCTACCTAGGAGCTCAATCTGTACTTACTTATTCAAAGAACAAGTATCCACTAAGCACAAACTATGTGCCAGGCATTGTACCCTCATGTGGCAAACACAACCGAGAAGGCTATGCAGGAAGCGTGCACACCCGGGCTCCTGAACCACAGTGCTCTCCAGTGCACGGAAGGGCCCTCAGGGCGGGTGGAGCAGGAACTGTGGGGTGTGTGAACCGCAGCTTTATTCCCACTGATTTAGGCTCCCTGTTACTCCTCCAGTGCACAATGCACACCGCCATTATTAAATCTTTGCCCAGCCTATTCCAATGTCTTGGAACTCTCTCTCCCTTTCTCCCCTCTTGTCTACATCCTACTCACCCTGAAGGTCCAGTTAAAATTTGACTGACAAGAGCTGGGAAGCTTTCCCAATTCAAACTAACCCTAAGTGACGTGTTTTCATCTAAATTCCTATGGCAACCACTGTATAAATCATTCATTTAGCACTTAAAATATTCTTATATTATTTTGAATTAAATCAGATAATGGCTATGGTAATCAATTGAAAGCTGTAAAGTGATAGACTAGTATTTTTCAAAGCATATTCCACAGTATAATAATGTGCAATACTAATAACTATTACATTTTGTTTTAAAGAATTGCCTAGTAAGTGTGAAGAAAGGGACAACCATTCTATCAATGGGGATGGAAATCAAAACAGTGGTCACCTGGGGGAAGGGCAGGCTAGGGGAAGAAGACTGACTAGCAAGGGTCATGGGAAACTTTCTAGACTGATAGAAATATTCTAAGCATTGTTTAAGCTTCTGTTACAAGAGTGTATCTATTTGTTAAAGCTTATCAGACTATATACTTAAAATCTATATGTTTTGCTGTATATAATTATATCAAGATGTCTTTATCACCAATCTTCAGAAAGCTTTCTTCATGTTATGATACATAATAAATCTCCAGAAAGTGGATATAGCACCTTATTTGTCCAGACAACTCTTCATTTTCAAAGTTTTCTGAGACAATAGTAGTATTCCCTGGAAAACTGTCCTATTCCATAATATTTCTTTCTATTTTCTACTATTATATTAGATTCCCCAGGGCAGAGACTGATTGTATGACTGTCTGTGCCCACAGTGCCTGGGATACGGCCCCATAGACATAGTAAATGTACCTTTGCTACTGTTGCTGAAGATAATGGTGCAGATAATGATGACACAAGATACTATGCTAAAATTAGGGGTGACTTTTCCCAGGAACAGGACCATAGCGACCTTATCACCAAGAAAATGAGTAGATTCTCTTGCTACAGGAACAGGATGAAGGGGCAGTGGGTATTATATTTTAGTGTGAGGATTTAAGAGGTGGTGGTATTCTCTACTCATTTAGGAGATCATGTTTTAAGGGTGAGTAAATTCTCACCCTTAAAACACCCCTAAAACATTCTGATGCTAGATACTAGAGAATCCACAGTGAATAAAACACAGTATTTCCCCTCAAAAAGCTTATGGTCTACTGGGTTAAGTGTGATACAGAGATGATTCAAAATGCATCAGAGTAGAAGCAAGTGCCACAGGGAAGGTGATAACTTAATAGGCTCTGAAAGGAATTGAGACACTGATACTTCCTAGTCAGAGATGGGGGTGGAGGATATTCCAAGCTGAGAGAAGATAAAGGTAATAAGGTAATACATTTGGAAAAGACTATAACTAATATGCCTTATGATCGCACACAAGTTATTTATCTTTAGCTTCCTCATCCCCAGATAAATATAATAATAGTTTAGATGTGTCCAGTAAAGCTGGAATGCAGAGTTTCTTGGGCAGGAAGGAGATAAGATTGGATGGGCTGCGGCCAGGTCACAAAGCTCTCGTGGATCCAAGAGCTGTAAAGGACTCTGGACTTCATCCCCCAGGATGATTTTAAGGAAAATGGCATGACCACATATGTATTTTGAATGTTACTGAAGTTTATACTACACAGCTAATTTTATACAGACTTGCTTTTTTCAGTGTTTGTTTTTTTTTTAAGGGGGGGCAGAGTATTAGTCTTGTCTTTCCAAACATATCATAAATTACGTGAGGTCAAGATCAATATCTTGCATATCAATTAGCAACATACTGAGGCCATAGAATCTGCTCAATGTGTATTTCTTGATTAATTCTACTACATCTATCTGGCTTCCTTAGTCAATAATATTTATAACATTTAATATAAACATACATTATAAAGCAGAGATAAGACAGTCTAGATCACAGGATTTTATATTGTACACAAACATTTTAAAAAGAGAAAATTGCTTTTATTTTTTTAAGAGCCTTCCATTCACCCTGTACATGCGTGTAGGTGGGTGGGTGTTTCTCCGATACATATGGAGAAGTTTCTAAGCGATAAATCATGGGGGCTGCTGACAGTAGAGTAGAGGGACTACTTACATGCAAGAAAGCCCAGCAAAATACATTAGAGAGCAGGGAAAGAGAAATGTAATGAGGGACTGAAAGTAGGATAACAGAAAAGAAGAAGAGGAACTGACAGAGGAGACCAGCTTAAAGATATATTTGGTGGGTGGGTCCACATTCTTCTTGAGAGACCACTGGATTTAGTGGTTCAAAGGGAAAAAAATATACACAGATTGAGAGAAATCAATGATGACTTTGTAGACCACTGAAGACTTGACTTGACTGAGTTATTTTGTTTTCTTTTATTAATCTTTCCCTGTAAGTAGAAACACACAACACAAACACACTTAGATTCCAGTGTACCTCTGTTTCCCATAGGACTCACACACCGGGGATACAGCTCTCTGGGCCACACAGTTCCTCTCCTCCCTCACAAGATAAATTTCATATCAGCCCAGCAGTCAGCCATCATCTATTCTCAGGGGAAGAGTGTATAGCATGACCTCCCTTGAAATATTAGCTTTATTTACACAGGCTTGCATGGACCACATTACTTATGAGTCACCAAGGGGAAACGGAGCCTCCAGTAGATAAAGTGATCAGCGCAAACCCCTGTAAATAAATCTGAAATTTCAATGAAGGTCATGCCAGGCCTGATTTATTCCTCAACACCCTATGAAATAATGTTGACCAGGTAAGTGGTTTTCATTTTTCTCTCCATCCACATAAGGGAGAACCTTTTAGCTCTAAGGAGCTTGTTGTGTATGTAGCAATGAGCATCTGGCTAGGGAGATAATACACCCTAAAGGAAATAACCTTTTATTATTACATTAGATTCTTAATACTAAAAGGTCAGGTCATACAGAAACAATTTAGTTTTGTTTTTAAATCGAATCTGGTGGTAAAAGTTCTCATAACAGAACTTAATTGAGGAGCTATTGCTTAACAATAGAAAGGATTTTTATTCAATAAACAGAAACGAAGCATCTACCTATAGGAAGCACGGAGCATGAAGTTAATGAATAGAAGGAAGATAAAGATAAATATGTCAAGGTCCCTGAGAGCCTCCTTGTGTCTCCACAAAAGCCCCCAACTATTCCATGTCTATGGCAATTTAATAAACCAGTCAATTCAGTAAAAAAAAATTATTCAGTCAACCTATATTTATTAAAAATTTCCTGAGGGTAAAAGATTTTATGCTAAATATTGAGGTGGTGGGGTAGAAATGAAATGATGGAGAAATAAAATGAAAGCATAAGAAAATTCTGTCTATCCTCAGTATGTTATAATGCAGTTGAATTTTATTATATAAATAGTTGTTCCAGAAAGAAAGAACAAGCCAGTCAAATTGGGTGTGTGTGTGTGTGTGTGTGTGTGTGTGTGTGTGTGTTACAATTTCGGAGCTCAAGAACCATATATCTTCTCTAAACTAAATTTTCTACTTTCCCATCTGTGTTATTATACATAGCCCATATGTAGCAAAGGGACTTTGGGACCCTAAAGAATTATCCTTTAAGCAAGAAATAAACAACATGATATTGCTAGAAGATCTTGAGAGAATTGTTGAAAAAGGGAGAGAGAAGGCTCAGAAAGTGAAAGATAAGAACTAGACATTGATTAGTTCTTTAAAGAAGAAGATGCCAATAATGCAAGCAGTATGCATGAAGAATTCTCACTCCCGATATTACTGTCCCAAGTTTGGTTGCATTTACAGAGCTAATGGTATCAGCTCTGGCTTTCATTTCTATCTGGAATTATGATTAAAAGATAATCTTCAGTGTGTATGGGTGCCATTAGAAACTACAGCTTGGGAGAACAGGAAGTTATCCCTTCGCCCAGTGTTCACAGAAACACTAACCTCACTCATTTTAAGAAAGGTTTCTCTAGTTCTCATTAAAAAATATCACTTATATGCAAATCATTGATAAGTTTTTTATAAGATACTTTCATCTGTTCATAAAAATCCCTCATCGTGTACCTAAAACTGAAAAATCTAGATTTTGTTACACAGACTCATTATTATTTAAACAGATTCCTTTATCTTCACCCTTTCTTACAATCTTCCAACCTTTTGCAGTTTCACCTAACAAATATCTCTCCTTTGGGGACCTGGTCTCATGCCCTACTCAAGAGAAGGGCTCAAAGTGTTCGTCTTTCTATCTGTAGCAACTCTGATCTCCAGTGAGGCAGGAGCACCCATTCTGGATATGATAAATGGTAATTTTGTTGGATTTTCAGTCCTTACTTACTAAGGTTTCAGAACACTTTAACGGGTTGGGGCATTAGCAAAAACCTGAGGGTGGATCATTGTCATGCCGAGGCATTCGCCTGTATCTTTTGCCTTTTTTTCCCATTCTGTCAGGCTTTCTGTGTGCTTTGATCTGGGCAAAACATAACAAAGATATTTTTTCAGTTGCAAACCTCCAACTATACATCCACCAAGAGCAAAGCTAAAACCGTCATTAGGCAACAACGATGCTTTGAAATTCTGGCTGTAGAATTTTGTGGAGCATATTCTCCTACTCCTTTATGTGACTAAAACCCTTTATAATGTTTCATATTCAGGATGCCTCCTGGTTTCCCTGTACTGAAGTCCTGCTTTGTTATTTCTTTCTTGCTGCTAAAAAAAAAAACCCCGGAGGACCAGAGTGTCTAAGTAACTCTTCCAAAATTATTCACATAGATTAAACTAAGAATATCAAAACTATTGTAAAGAATGAAATCAATGTTCTCTGCAGTTGCAGGTTCTTCCTGTGCCATTGCTAATCCTTATGGGATGAAAAGCACTCTCCCTCAATTACCACCTGCCAGTTCAAAACTTATCTCTTCTCTAAAGCTAGCTCAGGACCTACCTCCACAAGTTCCACTTCTTCCAATCCAGCCTTCAATGAACTCACCCCAGATTTACCAACTGAAATGCACAACCAAGCTCTTGAGTCTATGCAGATGAGCCTTAAATAACAAGGGTTTGTACCGCTTAGGGTCAACTTACACACAGACCTTTTTTACAGTTAAAATATTTATTTGGTCTTGACCCCTGTATCCGCAGTTTCCCATCTGCAGATTAAACCAAGTGCCGATTGAAAACAGTATTTTTACACACCCAACTGCAGTTTCACAACCACACATGGAGAATACTGTTTTCAGTCCTTGGTTGGCTGAATCCTCAACTGCAAAGGCCTGACTGTACAGTCAAAAATTATATAAAAATGTTTGACCACGTGGGGTTTGTACCCTTAAATCCCACATTGTTTAAGGGTCAACTGTACTGTATTTTTTCTACACAATCCAAATAAGTAAAGTCTTTAAGATAGTAACCAGTTCCCTACTTCTTTTGTCCACAATGGTACTCATCTTACTTCATGGCAATTGTAAGTAGCACAATAATTATTCCAGTGGCTTACAGAAAGCACTTGATTTATAGTAAAAAAAAAAAAAAAAAAAAGCACAGACTTAAATTGTCATTGATAAGCTCTTGAAACATAGGCAAATCTCTTTTACTTTTCCAATCTGTAAAATAAGTGTTAAATAATATGATTCCTGATAGTAATTCTAAAACTAATACCCTATGATTATATATTGTTTTATTTGCACATATCTTTTGGGATGCTAGGAGGGGAAGTTCCCTTGAATATCCCCACCCTTCCTTTCCTGCATCTAATTCTTATCTACATTTTCTTCAGCCCTGACCCAAGTATTTCACCACCTCCAGAAGTGGGGTTTAGTAAGGTGTTACTGAATGAGTCTACTACTAGTCTATTTAACTTGTTTTTATCTTAAAATGTATTTATCAAACCACATTGCAACAAGGCTGATGACTCTAATCATGGACTCCTCAGTTTGGCTGTGTTATTCCCTGTCTTCAGTACAAATGGTATAAAAGCTCCTCATTAAGATAAAAGATACATTTTTTAAAAATCTGGAAAAATGACTTTATGAAACAGCATGACTAAAATAGACTTATTTCAGTAGTTTCAAATTAAGGGAAAGTTCTTACATCTCTTGTCTAAAGTTTTTTTATTATAGTTGCCACATTGCACAGGAATGGCCTGTCTTTCCATTTTTTTTTAAAGATTTTATTTATTGAGATCAAAGGTAGCAGAGGAGTAAGTGGAAGCTACACTAACTTCCTCCCGAGACCAATCTGGAATTACAACTAAACTGTAGAGAAAACATCCTGAATAACCACTGGACAACAGCTGGAAAGAAGCCTTATAACCACAGACAGACAGAAGAAACCACTTCACCACAACAAGACTGGTAGGGAGTGCAGAGGAAGCGTGAGAAGGCTGGCTGTGTTCCCACAGGTGGCAGCTGACATTCTGGAGGGGTATTTCAGTGACCAGGGGGTTCCCCCAGAGAAATATTGGGTCTAACCCCCAAGCTGGGTTCCCCAGCCTACAGTACCAGATCCAGAAAGGAACCCAGACAACATCCAGCTGTAGAAAGCAGCAGAGTTTCTGTTTGCCAGGGAGTACAGCTGGAGACAGAGAGCCTCTTAAAGGGCCAATGCACCAAATTCTGTTTGCAGCCACTTATCCTGGGCTCTAGCAGAGGGAAGACAGAGTGGAATAGAAATGCTTGAGGGGAGTCTGGGGTTGGTGGCTCTGGGGAGACAACTGAAGGAACAGCCACCAGGATCCCTGTGCTGAATCATCCCCCACACTGCAGAAGCCACCTTTTATTTCTTCTCTACATTCCCCTCTACGGAACGTACTAGGATATTCCTTATGAAACCACTTCACTTCCCCAGAGAAGATCATGAGTATGTTGAGGGCCTTGCTGGTCCTCTGATTCTGTTCAGAGGGAGAAAGTATGTTCTCTAAAGCATGCAAATATACCATGTCTAAACCAGGGAAGCAGTTCTAGACAGGAGATCCTATCGGTGTCCATATACAGAGCCATATATAAAAATAATTTGTTTTTTACTCATTAATGTTTACTTCACATCTGTTTTCTCATTACTCAGAATACTCTCACTCTGTTCTCTATTACTTAACATTCCTTTTCTATGGATCTTTGGAGGCACCTAGGTACCTCCCTCTCTCTTACTTTACCATTTAGTACCTTGAAAGTGTTGTCCACAATCATTGTGTCCACTTCCTCTCACCTCCCAGCCCCTCTCTACCCAACAGCCTCAGTGAATCTATTCAGCCAAAGGTCAGCAATGGTCTCTGCTGCTAAATCCGGTGGGCATTTTACGCGGCAGATGTGATGTGGTTTGTCTGTGGCAATGGGTACCATTTCTACTCCTTCATTGAAATGCATGTGCTCTCTTTCCCTGGCTTCTCAGAAATCTCAGTCTTTTGGTTTTTCTTCTACCTCTCTAGCCATTTCTTCAGGGACTTATCTTCTTTTACAACACCTTAAATATTTGGTTTCTGTTTTCATTTCCTCTCTCATTTTACTTTGTCTTCCTGGGTGAATTCATCTACTTCCATGATTCAGAAGCTCCTATACACTGATGGTTTTCATTATCTTCAGCCATATCTTTCTCCTAAGCTCCAGAACTAAAATACCACATAGTGAAAACTTCCATTTGAGCACCCTAGAGGCACCTCAAATTCAACATGTCAAAAAATGAACTCATAATTCCACTCCCCCAAACATGTACTTTTGTATTACCTCTATGAACGCCAAGACAATCTATCCACTTACTGAAGTAGAAACCTGGTTACCATCCCCAATTGCTTCTACTCTTTCTTCTTTTACACTCCCCCACCCAACCAGTCACCTAATCCCCTTGTTTTCCTTTATTCTATAAGTAAACTCCATGGATATCTCTCTATTCTCACTGTTGATACCCTAATTCAGTTTATCATCTTCTTTCATTTGAACGATTTCCTCCATTTCACCCTTAGCCTTAAAAAAAAGTAGAATTAAGACCTAAAATGCAGTAGTTAATTTCTCCATGTAGCCAAATTATTTCTATCAGCCTAAACATGTTACAGTTCTATGTAGTGACTTTACTTTGACCTTCATATTGGTTACAGATTTACAGTGAGGCTAAATACTCAAGAGCATCACAACAGAGTGTGCTATCCTTAATTTTTCGATACGAATTTATCTTTTATCTCATTCACAGTTTCACTTCTTGCAATGTTATTGTCAACCATGCACAATAATACAGAAAAATGTTAGGAGTGTAGGCTCTGAAGCCATTGTGGTCAGGTTACAATACCTACTGTGTCACTTGGGGTAAGACATTTAACATCCCTGGGCCTTCGTTAACTCATCGGTAATATGAGGATATGAATAGTATCTACCTCAAAAGACACTAATGTTGTGAGGACAACATTTGTTAATAGAAGTAAAGGACTTAGGTAAACACCTGGCATACTGCAAACTCTGTTGGCCTTTTCTACTATTATTTTAGCTGGTTTATTTCTTCCCCTTATCATTTTCCTGGGCCTACTATTATGCCCAACACCCAGATGCTCTCCTTCTGTCACTAGAAGCAACTTTTCTGATGCAACCCCCACCTTCCCTCCTAGCCAGACTCATATCTGTGTCCAAAAGCAGACTTAATAACCTTCACTTTAGAAATGAGGTATAAAGAGTTCAGAAACAGAAGTGACTGCCACAGTTAAATAGTAAATGAATGGCAGAGATGAGACCAGATCCCAGTAGCTCATAACTTTGTATTCAGTGTTCTTCTCATCTCCTGGGAGAGATCTTTCTGTCATTATTGAACAGAAAATATTTCCATGTGCCCTGCACAAAGCATCATTTCTAGACAAGAGAAAAAGACTGGCTGTCAAATAATGGCTTCATCCTGCCTACAGTTCTCAGCATTAAAGGACTCCAGAAAACATCCCGGGGAAACTTTCTGCAGGGAAGCCATTCCCACTACTCCCATTCCATGCCACTTCTTTCCTTTCTGTTATGTCAGAGCATATTACTTATAGTATTTATATCATAACTTAGCATAATTCACTAAAATTAGGTGTTTCTGTGTCTCCTCCTACCCATTCCCCACACCCAGTAGACTATGACCTCTGTGAGGGAAGGGCATCTCATTAATCCTTAAATTTCCAGTGTCCAGAAAGGAGCCTCTCTCCTAGAAGATAATTCAATAAAAGTATATTTTATGAATTAGTAAATAGATGCTCTAACTGGGTTAAAGCACTAAATATTTGAAAAATGGCAGCATCCCAAGGGAATGTCTTAGATAATTCTGTACAAGCCAAAAATGTCAGTATTCTCATGAAATTAAGTCTGGTCTCATAGAACAGCTGGTTTACATGGCAAGATACTTTTATCTGCAAATAACAAAGGCCCTTCCAAAAGAGGCTCAGATGTTTAAGGTACCATGATTGCTTATTGCGCAAGAAGTCCAGAGATAGATAGTCCCTCAGCACTAGTAAACCAAAGGAGAGATGACAAGGGTGTAGACAAACCCACTTTGTCTTCTCAGAGACATAACCCAAATTGCCTTATCAGATTCTTCTCCTCTCTTTTTAAAATTCCATGAGGCTTCCTCTTAGTACAACTTGTCTGTAATTTGCTTGTGTTTTATTCCTGCAGTTCACCTTCCGAAGTGGATGTTACACTGGTCAAAGGGAACAATAGTGTCTTATACATATTTGTATCTGTCACTGAGATATTTATTATATCCTGGCAGGCATTTACAGCGTAGTCATCACTTGAGTAATGGATTCAAAGTTCCTCTCTTGTTTTTCACAGAGAAACAATGTGCATTCCCTATTGTGGAACATAGGTTTGAGGTAACGAAGGGAGTGTATTCCCTTGCTTATCCAGCAGACTAACCTAAACCCACTGTGTTGTATTGGTTCTTGAAGGTGTTACTGCATGAGTTTCTGGTGAAGATGCATGTCGGGTGAGTTCCTCAGACTCGCGCCCTTGCACTGTCAACATCACCACAATTTTTTCTGGACCGAGCTGAAGCCCTGTTGATTTAATCCAGAAATTTATTTCTGACAGGCAGCTGGGTAGCATTTGTCACTATGTTTTGAATCCAGAGTCAAAAAGATTGAGAGTCAGTCTCATCAGTGTTTGGGTGGTAGTGAACCACGGACGTGGTTTATTTTCACCATAAATTGTTATTCGTTGTTTTTACAATGTGCAGAAACTCATAGGCTAAACAACAAGAATACTTTATGCATTGTACAACTAAAGATATGAACACTCTGGAATGAGTACTATGTTTTGGTATCCAAGTTGGGATATTTCATTCAGAGGATTTGCTATCTTTAATGTAGCCTTTTTCCTCACTTATATCAGTCAGTGGAGCAAAAATTAAATATATGTGCCATCAAACACTCCCCAAACTCCCCTTGGCACATATTTAGTAGAGGACACTGCTCTTGGCTTCACATCTCACAGTTTCCTGTCAGCCTAGGCAGGAAAGATATGTGAGACAATCCATAAAAAATGTGGGGTTAGTGTAGATATTCTGTCAATGAACAGAAAAGTAATTTAGAGCTGCTGCCAGAATCCAGTTTTCTGTAATATTTACCAACTGAAGTCAATTTGGAAGTAAATTCCCCGTATGGGGAAGCCAGAAGCTCTAACCACAATACCACGATTTTTCAAACCATTGGCTGTTTCCTAACCCATCACCATAACCACACACTATTTGGGTAAAGGCTAACCCAACCTACGTGCGTTCTAGCTCATCTTAAAGATTAATGCACTTGCATGAAACAAGAAGGAGGATTGCAACTTCCTAATTCCCCAATACTCTATGAGGTTGACATCCATATGTAGGATTAAGCAACTGTTATGGTAAATGGATCTTAGCCCAATAAATTTAAGATTAATTCATTGGATAATTGATGATTTGTTTTGTACCTGATTGTACCTGAGAATTTAAAACAGAATTCAAAATAGAATTCAAAATATGCATAGTATAATACAGCAAATTTACTGGAAATGCAACACAAATTTGTCTTTAACTTTCCAAGACAACTACAATAAAAAATGAAGGCTAGCAGTCATACCACTTAGTGTTGGGAGGTAAAACAGGTGCACAGTAGTTGATTCTTTTGGTAATAAGAGCAGAGCCCTTTGAAAAACTCACTCTCAGGTAGTGAACAATGTCTTTTTTGTAAAAATAAATATTTTTACATTATGAAAGCAGTCATAATTTTCATAGGGCTATTTCTTAAAAAGTCTCTTAGTGTAGCTATTGACATGGCACCAAAGTGCAACACAGTAACAGCATTTTCTGTGTCGCTGCTATTACTTGCCCAGATACGCTGGGCAAGAGACGAGGAAATTAGCAAGTAACGTATTCATCCTCCATCAGGGTGGCCTGCTGCATGGTTTGCATTGCAGCTTAGAGGTAAGCACAAAAACGAAGAGATTTCTCTTTTAAAAAAAAAATACTCAAAATTAGGGGACAGATGGGCTGTTACTTACAGTGCTCTGGCTTTTTGAAAAGCTTCCGAAGATTTCTTGGACCCAGAAGCTGTACTTACCAGAGTATCCTGAAGTGGGGATATAATTATTTAAAAACTTTGGCAGGGAAAAAATAACTTTTTTCGCTAAAATGGCAGTTGTGTCTAAATTTATATAGTCTGGCTCTGTCATCAACCAAATCACTACATAGCTTCCTTACAGTTCCATCCCCTCCGCCAATACGTCATCCTCTCCCAGGGCATCAATTACTGCAAGCCATTTTTTGGAAGGTATTCAGCGGCAACTATCCCAGCAGTTCAGTAAACTGTAGCCGTCACCCGAAGCAATCTGTTATTTCTATAACCCCTACTAAATTTCACTGAAATCTATCAAATATTACAGAAGATATGCCTATTTGATAAGTTTGCTCAGCTTGCATTTTGTCTCAAGATGAATGACTGTGTTAAAAATAAAAAATAGACATCTTGATATCCTATCATAAAGTACACGATTTTAGCAAAATAGGTCAATGTGGAACAAACCTATACTAAAACAAAAAGTTTCAATGGAGTTGAAAGAGAGCAACTACTCCAGGAGAATGAAATACCACAGGAACTGCCTACTAATAGAATGTCACACCTTTTATTAAAACTCCAGTGAGATTGTGCACTCAAAGCGTTCTGGGCTGAACTTTCCTTACCTGTATAAGAGCACTTATTTCCCTCTCTTTTTTTTTTTTAAAAGCATATACAGACACCAGTACTTTTTTATTTATTTATCTTCAGAGGGGAAGGGAAGGAGAGAGGGAGAGAAACATCAATGTGCGGTTGCCTTTTGTATGTCCCCTGCCGGGAACTGGCCTGGCAACCCAGGCATGTGCCCTGACTGGGAATCGAACCGCGATCTTTCGGTTCGCAGGCCCGCGCTCAATCCACTGAGCTACACCAGCCAGGGCTAAGAGCACTTATTTCCCTCTCTTAAACCTGCTCACACTCCTTACCATTTCTAGAAAAGCAGTCTGCGATTGAGCATATTTTCCACAAGAGATGCAGCAATGTCTCCTATCTCACGTGTTCTGCAGTGTGGTTCTGACTCGGTCCAAGGAGAGGAACCTCTTTCTCCACCCCTCTGAGTCTGGATGGGCCCTATAGCAGCTTCGATGGATAAAATAGGGCACAGAAATTCTGTGACCCTGCCTGGTATAATCCTTAATTGAGTTAGCATCTTCCAACTCCTGCCTCATGGAGCTCATGTCAGAAGTCCATGCTCATCTGATAGGGAGGGACTTGCAGAAGCACTGAGACTCCAGATGTGTGAGTGCAATGCCAGCCATCCTGGACATCCAGTTCAGGTGATCCAGCCCTAGCTGTTCTCTGAATCCAGCTGCTTAAGACACCCCTAGAGTTCTGACAGAAAATAATAAATTGCTTTAAAGCCATTGTTTTAAAATAGTCATTTAAAAAAGATAATTTAGGTGACACCAACTTTAATATTTCTTGAAGTGTGCAGCCTTCTTTCAAAGAATTGCAAAATGGGACTTAAGGCAAGAAGCTTTTATAACAAAGAAGAACAATGGAGTGACAGATAGAAAATATCTGATTGGCCCTGATTGGTGTGACTCAGTGGACTGAGTGCCAGCCTGGGAATCAAAGGGTCACCGGTTCAATTCCCAGTTAGGGCATATGCCTGGATTGTGGGCCAGGTCCCCAGTAGAGGGCATGCAAGAGGCAACCACACATTGACATTTCTCTTCCTCTCTTTCTCCCTCCTATCCCTTTTTTCTAAAAACAAACAAACAAATAATATCTTTAAAGACATAAAGTATCTGATTGGCTGGGGCCACAGAGTCAAGCTTGTTTGGGATAAGAAGGAATAAGGAAATAAATATAGGGCCCAGAGTTGGCTTGGTGTTGGGGAATTGATTGACTGGATATACTATGTTTCTGATTAAACAAAGCATTTATAGGGACAAAAAAAGTTACCAAAGTTTTGGTTTGCTAACAGTGTACTCCAGTTAGGTGTGGCTCCATCTCAAGTCAATAAATTTATTTCAACACCACTAAGTTTGAGGATGATCTAAAATAAACCAAATTTTCTGACTCTATCCTTGTTCTCATTTCTATCCTAAATGCTTGGAACTACATTTCCCCCTATTACTGCCTTTTAAAATCTCACTCACTCACCAAAAGTTAACTAACTCAATCCCTCTAGCCAGCACTAACCTCTCTCTTCTTTCCAGGCCCATAATAATTTGTCCATATTTCTATCCTATGAGTTAGCACTATTATAAAACATACAACATAGGCAGTTCATTCATGGATTCATTCATTCCCAAATATTTATCAAGGGCTTTCTATGTTGCAAGCAAAAGCGAATGCAGTGTAGTGTCTGAACTCAAATAAAGTACAGATTGGCAGGGGTGACAGATACAGACAAGACGGAGGTTTGGTGACTGGGGTGGACATGAGCTTCACAGAAAACCTGAGAAGGGATGGCAGGAAGGGAAGGAGTTAGGAGAGCCTCCAGGAAATAAGGGGACCCAGTACAAAGAGACAAGGAAGAATGTTCCCTATTAAAGAAACTACATGTCCAAAAAAATTTCCCAGAGGTGAGAGGCAGCATGGTGCTTCCAGAAAACTACAGGTATTTCAGTATAATCCAGGTAAGTGGTTAGAAGACTAAAGAGGAAGAACATAGATTATAAAAAGCTTCCTATACCATGTTAAAGAACTGGGATTTTGACTTCACAGAAATCTGAACAAGACCTTCAAGCATTGTAAGGAGAATGCCATGGTCAGATTAGAGCTGTAATTTATTTTCCTGGCATACATATGAAGGGTGGAGGTGAGGAGGGCAAGTCTAAGAGAAGAGGGAGTTCAACTAGGTATCCATGGCAACTTCATCCCAGAGATGGCAAGAACCCACCCACGGGCAGCAGCCACAGTGATGCCAAACAGAATTAGTCTAACCCAACTCGTGCATCTGTAAGAGGGAAAACTAAAAACTCAAAAGTATAAGAGCTATTCCCTATGCTCTGACAAGTCAGGGCAAAATTTGAAATAAAATTCAGGTTAACTCATTCTTCGCTCTCTCCATTCTATTATAATGATATTTCCAACCTCCTAGATTATTCACTCTTTAGTAAAATGATCAAGTAATATGGATCTCTATATACTCAAAACATGTTGTATAGACCCTTGTAAATAGTGGATGCTTGAAAGTATTTGTTGACTTTGTTGCTTAACTCAAATTCTGGTGGTGGTAATATAATAATGTATATGCCATATTGCTATTATTAATAATCTTCTCAAAAAGTTTTATGAATTTGTAGCAATTTCAAAAGATGTGATTGGTATTTAAAGAGTAGACATTTTGGTATAAACAATTGTCATGGTAATTTTAAGAAAAAGTATTTAAACATGTTCCCCGCCCCCACCCTCTGTAAATATGAATCCTATTTCTTCATGAAGGACCAGGTCAGTGCCAACCCTAGAAGAGCCTGCCCTGGTCGTCCAAGGTCACAGCAATCTGTCAGACACCATGTCATCTCAAGATCCCATGACGTCAAGTGTCTAGGGTACTTTAGAGCTGTATTCATGTTTTTCTCATAATATTTTGTGATGGTTTTATATATGTTTATCTTGTCTCCTTAGTGAAATGGTATCATTGTGGGTAAGAAGGGTGGTGAACTCACTCCTTGCTCCTTTTCCTAGCACACAGTGAGAACACAGAACAGAGAGAGAAATGCTTGACCAGGCAGTTTATAAGTCTTGCTCTTACCTTTGCCTTCAATGCATTTGTTAAAAAAAAAAAAAAAAAAAAAAAACAAAACACCTCACACACACATGAAGTCATCACAGAGTAACATTTAAAGGAAATAGACATGATAGCAAAAATTGGGGAAAAAGTATTGAACAAATTTAGTGTTTTATTGTATTTATATTCTAATGAACTAAACAATAGAAATAACAATAGTCCTATGTTTATAAGGTGTCATATGGTCTACATAGCTCTTTCATAACCATTATCTCATTTATCTTAGCAAAAGATATATTAAGGAACATGGAGTAATTGAAAAACTGTTGAAGCTGTATATTAAGGAATGAATCACCAACTTTATTCTAATCAGTCAAGGAAGGGTTCAGAAGGAATTGTGTGCTAAAGTGATGTTTTGTAGAGTGAAAATGACATCATTTTACCTTCTCCGTGTCTATGAGATCTACGAAGAATGATGACTCTCCAAGGGAATCAGCAGGATCTGAGGATGTTAGAAGAGGATTGCAAGCCCGACGTGGAATTCTGAAAGGCCACTAAAAGTAAAATGAAGCCAAAAAAGATTTTCTCCACCACCACCGTCCCGAATGTAGAAGAAAATCCTTTTCAACCAACAACTTAACTTGATTTCTTAGAAAGAGAATATTATTGAACATGTAAGAATCAGCCAATTCCATTGTCTTTCTCCATACACACCCCCTTATTGACTAATCAAATGGGCCAGTAATTATTTTTCTCCTTTTAGGGCCTTCTCTGCGTAGAATCCGGGAGCTCATCTAGCCAACTGCTGGGAATGGCAAATCATATAGAGGCAGCAGAGGCCTAGATGGATCACAGAGACATGTCACAGAGGCCTTTATTATAACAGTATTTTTAAATAATAGATCATGTTATAGTTCTTTGGGCCCCTTTGCTACCACAAAAACAAGGACTGCCTTTTGTGCACAGAATCCAATAAAAATCAGGTAGTAGACTTCCAGTGTATGAAATATACTCTGCTATATTTTTCCATGTTTTTCAATTCAATTTTTATGAGCCTCTGTGGGTTAGAAAACTATGGCTAAAGGAACAGGGAGTTCTGGGTGTCTTAACAGCAGGCTGATATATGCTCATAGAATTAGAGGAATGGAATGGACCTTGGGAATCAACTTGCCCAATCCTCTCATTTCACAGGAAGTACTAGAGCATTACTTCCCAACCATGTTCATGCCATGACAACATAGAAAGAGAACACATTTTAATGGCGAAATGGGATGATCTATAAAGGCTGCTCACGACCATCTGGGGAAACTGGCTGCCCTCAGCCCTGCTTGGCCACCACTATCTTGGGATCAATATCTTGGCACACATAACCCATTCACAGTACCTCAGTGTGGCCAAAAGCACTTCAAGGAGGAACTCTGGTCTAGAGTCCACACATTCAAACAATAGATTTGCATAAGTAGCATCTGAATTTCTGACTACTCCTAAGGTAATTGTGTTGTCTTGGCCAACTGATCGGGGACAGTGCTGAGAAGAAAGCTGGTCCCTTGCAGGGTTTATGGGATGCACATGGCGGTTCCTTAAGAGACTTCCAATTGCCTTGTGCATAACTTCTTAACGGCTCTGCTTTTTAGATTCTTCCAAGATCTCTAGCCTTCAAAATAGCAAATTTAAATCATTGCTTCATCCCACTCTCCCCTCCACATCCACTAACATCCACACTAACTAGACAAAATTCTGATTTTTTAAATAAAAAATATTAATGTGAATAACTGCTACAAATTCTATGCACATATACACAAGCACCCATGAAACTCTATCCTGAAATAATTAAAGTCCTATGATGTTGAAAGCCTCTTACTTATTACAATTTTTAAAACTTTTTATTTCACTGTACCATTTTCTTTAACACTCAGGCAGAGACAACATGCTTGCTGAGCCCACGGGTGGTCAGATCTTAGTCTCAGTAGCTTCCCTAGCTAGTCTCAGAAAACTCACAAGGCATTTAAACTATTTACGAACTTTATGCTTCATCAGATTAAAACCTGTAAGAACCATACTTCATTTTTATATGGGTCCTTGTGGCAGTGCCTAAATCAAAAACACCAAGGCAACTGGGCCCTGATGTTATTAACATTCTATTCATTAGCCTTTCTTCTCCATCATAACTGTTTCCACATTGAGTTCTTTTCTGAGCTCTGAAGGAGAGAAAATATGCCTGCTTATGAAACATTTTCTTATATGCTGCACACTTGAAAATGTAACAAGAACCTTCTCATTTCATTAAAAATTATTACTTTAGTAAATTCCAGGTTGAGAACAAATGACTGCAGAATAATTTTTTTTTAACAGTAGGAAACTTTGCTTTTTAAACTTCCATTGAATAGGCAAAGCCTTGACTATTTATTCATTTTATTTGACTACTTTTTAATCTCCATTTTTATGAGGACACTAATGACCCTCACAGATTGTTACCCTCCAGTGAAATAATAGAGTTTTGGCAGCGGCTGGATTCCAGTTGAAGAGTTCTGAAACTCACTGTAAATCTTCCTGTTTTGTTGTTCTTCAAACTAGGCTTTGCCATCTGCCTTATGAATTGAATTTTTGTTGCAGTATTTCACATGATCTAAAATATGGTTATTGCATCCATAAACTGAGGTTCCTGGAGTGCATTAATTAAGTCCAAAATATTGCACCAATGTGCACAGTGAAATACAGCACAAATGTCATGGCATGACCATCATTATAACCCTCTTGCATTCCACGATGGTTGTTCTCTCAAAACCTGGAGACAATTGGGTTGTAGCTGCCAATGAAGTTAAACCTCAAAACTTAAATTCAGGTAGATGAGATAAATTGAAACAGATCTTATTGCTCCCAAACACTCTCTTGGAAATAATGGCATCTTGACATTTTATCAGTCACTCAAGTGGTCATTCTCAGCAGTATCAGCCAGAGCTTGAAGGATAGAGCAGTAAAGAAAGGACTGTCAGCCATAAACATTCCTCAAAACCATGAAAACCACAAATGAGAGAGCTTAAGTAATGGAGGACGCAACACCCTTGATATTTCAACAATTACCTGCAACAACAGGCTTTGTTCAGAACCGTAGTCATTTTTTCAACAGCCTTACTTGTCAGGCCCAGAATGGGGGTAACAGGAGAGAGAAAAGGGGGATGGATGGGGACGCAGATGACGCTCTTAAGTTAAAAAAGTGAACTTGAGTTGGCTGCATATTTAAGGCATGAAAATTTTTCAACAGCAACAAAATAAAAAAATAAAGATAAAAAACCCTCCTAAAGATTGATCCGAGGACGTTGATATTATTAAGCTTGTAGTGAAGCTTTGAGATCATTAGAAACGCATTTACACTGCTTAGCTGTTTCCTGTGTGGCCATTCCTGATGTCAAATTACGGAGGAGAAAAATAGCAGGGAATGCACTGCAGGGAAGAGAAGGTAGTAATGGATAAGAGTGTAAGTGTAGGAAGGCGAAATGAATTTAACTTCATTACACCTCAGGAACATATCGCTGTGTCGTGGAAGGAGAAAGACTAATTTTAAATGGACTCAGTGCTATTATCTTGGCAATTGGGACCCAAGAAAACTAAATGAAATTGAGTATACACCACAACCAAGTCACCCAAACTCAGGATACAGCAAACGTGGAAAGGTTAAATGCCCTAGAAATTGCATTTGTGGAGTTTCTCAACACAAGAGATTAATGGTTACTCAAAGCAATGGATAAATATTAGCTGAAGACCATTAGCCGAGGAAAACACATCAGTGCATCACAGTTCTCAGGGCTTATCAGATCAATTTTAAATAGGTTTATCTTGGACTTTTCTAACATTTAATGAGGAACAAATTGTTTTTTTTTTTTTTTCTGTTTCCTCTACCCATGTTGACTTTCTGATATTACCTAGGAGAGAACAATTAAAATAAATGGGTCTGTGACAAAGTGTTAATGTGCTCGTCTCTGAAGCAATTGGAAAAGAATGATTTTATGATTGTTTCCTCCTATTACATAGTTTTTCATATGTATTTAGATTGAATAGTGGACTGTTTAGATGAGAGGAGAATTTGAATGGTCATTTGGCTCTTTCTGCAGCCTTCATGTAGCACCCACCTAAACAATCTCAGTTTGACATGTATCTACCTTCTTTTTTATGGCTCTCAGTCCATGTCAATTGGAATAAAACTGTCTGTCAATTCTCTTTATGCTTAACAACAACAAGTGAAAGCAAACACAAACTACATATTATTATCTATCTGGTGCCAGGGACTGTGCTAAATGTGGTAGGGAATTGGGAACTCACAAAACCAATAAAGATCGGGTCCTTATCCTCAAGAAGCTGTTCAACCTATCTAACCTGTTTCACTCACCTGAAATGTACCCATTTCTTCTGTCTCTGGGGAAAAAACAGGGAGGGGAAGGAGTGCAATTATGTTATTCATAGCTTTTTGTTTGTATGCAGGGAATACTGAGGATGAAGTTTCCTGATTAGGCCTTAACAAAACGGTGGGAAGAAACAAGGGAATGGTACCTGGAGACTGAAGAGATGGGCCCTCAGCTTCACGGCTTGCGGTTCTGTCTCAGGCAGCCCTTCTTTGTCTCCAGGCCTCAATGCATTGCTAGGTTCCTTCACACACTATGTGGCCTGCTTGGCCATTCTTGAAATCACCGAGTTCGAGATGGAAGTTTGCCTCTTAAAATTGGCTTTCTTTTCTTTCTTTCTTTCCTTTTTTTTTTTTTTTTACTTTCTTTTTCTATGGTTACATTCTGCAGTTCACCTAAGAATTTGCAATACCTATCTAAGTCTTTTGAAAAGCAGCAAATAAAGCAATACAAATATTCAACCAAATGCTCCAATTTTGAAAGTAACAAGTGACATTTCTGCTTCCTTCAATGAACCATGCATTTCATCTTATTTAAAAGAATCACTTCTTTTATTCTATGTCAGTAACTCATAATAAGGCATCAGTAGAGTAGTGCTTATATGCAATGGCTTGGCTGACCTGTAAAGCAACTTTTCATGACCCCAATATTTCCTGTTGTGAATAGCACGAAACAGCCTGGTCCTACCCATATAGAAGCCTTCAATATCTCAACAAACAAAATAGCACAGAAGGCCCTTGAGGACTGTCCATAGATTTAAATCTGAGTGCATTTGTGGTCTGAAAACATAGGTCATGAGTAAAGGAAGCTTTGAGAAGATTATTTCATGAGAGAATAAAAGACAAGTTCCCTCCAGTGAGCAGGGGAAAAAAGAAAGAAACAAAGAAAGAAAGAAAGAAATGTGTCCCTTCTAGTATCAAATGAATGGAATATTCTGAGTCTTAGCAACAGTGGCATTGCTGTTCACAATGGAGGGTTTATGCCGGGGAATCTGACTGGGGTAGAAGCACACTGAGATGAAGAATTCTCCCCTCCCCCCAACCCCCAGTCTCTATTCTCTCTCTCTCCCTCTCTTGTGTGCATGCACACACGCATACACACATAAAAATTTTCTATCTATCTATTTATCTCTGTTTGGGGTTTTCACAATAACTATGCCTAATTTTGTATTTTAAAAAGTTAAGAAAAAGGTAAAAGTCTCACACAGCTTCTAGTACATAGCTGGCTTTGAACAAACATTTTTAAATCTGTATTCTAGTAAAGGAAGGGTGACTAAAATCTATTCCACTGTGAGCCCTTTCAGCTAGATCATAAATCACCTTTGTCCTGCTCATAATAACAATAATAAAAAAAAAACAACTATGGAAAGACAGTAAATGTTCTACAAATTACTTGGAGTCTACTTTTCCCTTCTACCCTGAGCATCATTTGCATTTTCTTATTTATCTCATTTTGGAATTCTCAGCTACACACCCTGACTATAAAACTTGGTCTGGTCCACTTTGGTTCAGATGGCTCTCTGGCCTCAGCCTGGATCTTCAGATTTGTGCTCGTCTATACTGTTTTTGTTTTGATTGGATTTTTTGACTATTTAAGCCAGAACTCCTAGCCCCAGTCTCCAACTCTGAGAAACCTCCTGATCAAATTATCTAGATCCTGAAATGTTTCTATTCTCTACCCAGAATAGCATCAGTTGAGTTAGCTAGAGAGTAGATTAGATACTCAAAATAATAATAATGGTTGTTTTATTTTCATTGTTTTAAAAAATAGAAGTTCAAATCTAAACGGGTAAAGCAATTAGTAGGAAAGATGAAAAAAGTTAACTTACAAAGGAAGTTTCCAGCAAGAGAGGTAGAACATAAGAAGCAATTTAAGTTGAAGAGAAGGGCCCACCTGAGTCACAAGTGAGGAGATGGGACCATCTTATTAGTTTTATCTATTTCCTTTCCCCACTTTTTAAAAAGTATTTGTTTATCTAAACAATCTAGACATAAAAAAGTGTTGCGGACCGTTCAGCCTGGTTTCAGGAGTTGTAACCCTCACCCCATGGTGGGCTGTGTAAGAGCCCTAGGGACCCACTTCATCTGGGTCTGTTCTGTCACAAGGACGTGACCTACTAAGGAGACAAAGCTTATCTCCCTGGCAGGAGCACTGCTTCTGCCTCATCCATCTCTGGCCCCAATGCTTGGTTGGCAGTCAATGACGGGTAAGACTCCTCATGGGAGGGGCAACCTAAGCCAGACGCAACCACTTGGGAGGCCTCATGGAAGGACTCGGGGGGCTGCAACAAAGAGGATGTGATGGACCCTCGCCCCCCGGCTATTCTGACATAGCCCGAGTCCTCATTTCTGTCTGGGAGATGTCTCCTGCTTCCTAATCGGCTTAAAGCCTGAAACTGTGAGGGCAAGCGGTGCAGCCCTGTGCCAGCCAGGACGGCTCCCTGGGTGATCGGCATAAGAAAGAATTCCTAAAGTCCTGTGAAAACTGCTTTGCTAAGAGTGCTCTCATTTAAGTGATAAGTGTCCCAGGAGGAAATGAATATGTCTCCCAAAGTTTGGCAACCCCCTTTGCTGACAGACATTGACTCAGATTAAGCCCTCAGATTTCTTTGAAATGTTAACCATTGTTTGATCTTTGCTGCCTGACATACCTGTATTCCTGTGTATTTGAGCCCAATAAAAGCCTAGTGAGGATGGGGCTCTGGGTCATTCTCCTCTGAGAGTTTGGCCACCTCTCCTCCCCAAGCAGATCATGTCTTGGTAGTTTTTATTTTCATCCGTGACGAACAGGGGGATCTACGGATGGAGCCCCCCGCAAAAAGGTACAGTAAAAATACAGTATACGAAGTCTGTACAGAAGGTACCCAGCCATGTAATATGAAAAATAGAGACATTTATTGTAGAAGATACAAGATACAAGAAACAGTGCACACAGGACAATGACACCTCAGTCCCCTTCACAGTGATGACCTTCTTGAGAAAATTTGGTTCATTGTTAGCTGTTTGAATCAAATCATTAACAACTGCAGCATGATGTTCCAGAACTTGGCCTTCCAGAGCCTGGATCACTTTCAACAGATTCTTGACCATCTTTGAAGTGTTTGTGCTGCACTCATTGCATTGTCTCGGAAAGCCATTCTGAATCATCCTAATAGTTTCTGCAGAGGGATGTTCAAGCTTAACGCAAGGTTTGATGCAGAGTCATTGCTTTACTCAGTCATTTTGAATGTGACAGCCACACAGTAAACAGGCTCACTCAACAACATCTACTGCCCCCCTAACCAGTAGAATGAAGTCCTCATTGTTCACCCATGTGCATGCCAGTCCACTCTCCTTGGCTGCCAGGTTATATTGATGTTGTGCAAACCATTCTTGGTGTATTAACAATGGCTGGACTTTTTCTGGACAGACCTCATAAATGATTAAGAAAAATAGTACCCCTATGTAAGGAACACAAGTATGAATGAGCTTGAAGGACTGGAAGTTGCTCTAGATGAGTCAGTGAGTGGTGAGTGACGGTGGAGGCCTAAGCCATCATTGTCCATTTATAACACTGTAAACTTAGGCTACACGAAATTTATTTCTAAAATGTTTCATTCAAGAATAAATTATTCTTAGCTTACTGTAACCCTTTTACTTTATAAACTAATTTTTTATTCTCTGTCTCTTTTGCAATAACACTCAGTTTACAACACAAACACACTATACAGCTCTTTCTATTCTTATTGTATGAGTTTTTCTTTGTTTTTAATTTTTTAATTTAATATCATTTAATTTTTACTTTAATTTAATTTAAACTTTTTTGTTAAAAAGTAAGACACAAGTACATACGCACCAGCCTAGCCCATCACAGGGGCAGGATCGTCAATATCACTGTCTACCAATCCCACATCTTCTACTGGAATGTCTTCAGGAGCAACAACATGCATGCAGACGTCACCCATGGCAGCCATGGCTTCTCCAGTACCTCCTGAAGGACCCGCCTGAGAATCTTAAAAACATATCACTCTCTTCAGAAACATGTCCATGGTGATTTGCATGATTTATTTCTTTTTTTCATCATAGATTTGCTTGTAAGCAGATAATAACCCATGAATATCCCTCTCTATTAATGAAAACCTTTCATCATTGGGGTCCGTAATTTTAAACTTTAAAAAGTTTAAAACCTTTTAAACTTTAAAAAGTTTAAAACCTTTTAAACCTTAAAAGGATATCGTTGAGGTCTGCAAAAACTTCTGCTAAACTCTTCATTGTGAATTCCTTTGGAGATTCTTCTTTTTCTTCTGCTATAGCTTCAATTCCTCCTCTTGCTTCTTCTTTTTTTTTCTTTTTTAAAATATGTTATATTGACTATGCTATTACAGTTGTCTCATTTTCCTTCCTGCGTTCCCCTCCACCCTGCACACCCCCTCCCAAACACATTCCCCCTCTTTAGTTCATGTTCATGTGTCATATTTGTAAGTTCTTTAGCTCCTACATTTCCCACACTATTCTTGCCCTCCCCCGCTCTATTTTCTCTCTACTGTCTATGCTACTTATTCTCTGTACCTTTCCCCCTTCTCTCCTCCTTCCACTCCCCTGTTGCTAACCCTCCATGTGATCTCCATTTCTGTGGTTCTCTTCCTGTTCTACTTGTTTGCTTAGTTTGCTTTTGTTTTAGATGTGGTTGTTCATAACTGTGAGTTTGCTGCCTTTTTACTGTCATATTTTTTATCTTCTTTTTTCTTAGATAAGTCCCTTTAACATTTCATATAATAAGGGCTTGGCGATGATGAACTCCTTGAACTCGACCTTATCCGAGAAACACTTTATCTGTTCTTCCATTCTAAATGAAAGCTTTGCTGGATAGAGCAATCTTGCATGTAGGTAGGTCCTTGCCTTTCAAGACTTGGAATACTTCTTTCCAGCCCCTTCTCACCTGGAAGGTCTCTTTTGAGAAATCAGCTGACAGTCTGATGGGAACTCCTTTGGAGGTGACTGTCCCCTTATCTCTAGCTGCTTCTAAAATTCTCTCCTTCATTTTAATCTTGGGTAATGTAACTGTGATGTGCCTTGGTGTGTTCCTCCTTGGATCCAACTTCTTTGGGACTCTCTGAGCTTCCTGGACTTCCTGGAAGTCTATTTCCTTGCCAGATTGGGGAAGTTCTCCTTTATTATTTGTTCAAATAACTTTTCCACTTGTTGCTCTTCCTCTTCCCCTTCTGGTACCCCTGTAATTCGAATGTTGGGATGTTTAAAGATGTCCTGGAGATTCCTAAGCCTCTCCTCATTTTTTTTTTTTTAATTCTTGTTTCTTCCTTCTTTTCTGTTTGGTCGTTTCTTTCTTGCTTCTGGTCCACCCCATTGATTTGAGTCCCAGTTTTCTTCCCATCACTATTGGTTCCCTGTGCATTTTACTTCATTTCACTTAGTGTAGCCTTCATTTTTTTCATCTAATTTGTGACCAAAATCAACCAATTCTGTGAGCATCCTGATCACCAGGGCTTTGAACTGTGCATCTGATATGTTGGCTATCTCTTCATTGCTTAGATGTATCTGCTCTGGGGCTTTGATCTGTTCTTCCGTTTGGGTCATTTTGGGGGGGGGGGTCTGGTCCCACCTGTTGCCTATGAGGGGTGGAGCCTTAGGTGTTCACCAAGGCGGGGCAACCCAGTCACTGGGTAGTGACGCTGTATATGTGGGTGGGGTCAGAGAGGGGACACTTGCACTTGCTCCGCTCTCTCTCATATTTCAGTCCCTTCCACCTCTTTCCCCAAGCAAACTGGGCCCGTCTGGTGTTGATTCACAGGGGGGTGGGCTTGTGTACATTCTAGGACCCTGTAGGTCTCGCCAAGGAACTCTCCTGTGAGTCTGGGAGTCTCTCCCGGCACCTCAACCCAAACAGGTGTTTCCAATCGGTATTTTGAGGTTTTATTTCCTGGCACTGGGGCCCTGGGTTACACGATCTGTCTCACTCCCCAGTTTCACCTGGTTTATCTGCACGCAAATGTGTGTCTGCGGTCAGCCAGCCACCTTGTGTGCCTCACTAGGTCTGCCCACTGCCACCCCCCACCCGGGATCTGCCAACCACCGCTTGTGCACCAGGGACCACCAGCTACTGTTTTTTCCTGCTGCAACCCCTTTCCACCAGCAGCTGATTCTGCCTCTCTTACCGGTCTGGATGAATGTGTCTATTTTATCTCCTTGGTTGTCGTACTTCCATACAGTTCAATTTTCTGTCAGTTCTAGTTTGTTGGGTTTTTTTGTTTGTTTGTTTGTTTCTAAATTTTTGTTGTCCTTAATTTTGGTTGTGTGAGGAGGCACAGTGTGTCTACCTACACCTCCATCTTGGCCAGAAGTTGTATTAAGAGAGGCACTCCTCTTGCTTCTTCAGCTCTGTATTCCTGTTCCAGTTCCAACAAGTCCTCATTAAAAAATTCCTCAGGAACAACCTCCAAAAGCTCCTCAATGCCATCCTCCTCCACACCCAGGATATAGTCATTTGCCATCTCATTCACAGCCTTGTTGAATTTTGCAACCTCCTTAGCCTTGGCAAATCCTTTGAAGTCATGGAAGAACCCATTGAATGTCTTCTTCCAGGTACCATATATACACTCCTTGGTAACATCACCCCAAGCCCAAACAAAGTTCTTGATGCAGTCAGAGATGTTGTAATTCTTCCAGAATTGTAGCAGTGTCTTCTCAAATGTCTTCCTGAGTTGCAGTAATATCTTGGGCAAAAGTCCTCCTCAAGTAGTAGGACTTAAAAGCTGCTATAATTCCTTGATTCATTGGTTGCATCAAAGAGGTAGTGGTTGGAGGGAGAAACACCACTTCGATATTGGGTTGAATATCACCAATAAAGGACAATAATCAGGAGCATTATCAACACTAAGCAAAATCTTGAAAGGTATGTTCTTCTCCAAACAGTGCTCTGTTTCTTTGGCATAGCAATTCAGGAGGGCATCTTGGAAGAGGAGCTGTCATCCATGCTTTTTTATTGCTCCTGTAGTACACTGGCAGTGTGTGCTTGTTAATGTACTTGTAGGCTCCAGGGTGCTCACTATGGCAGATGACAAAATGTTTTCATTCGAAGCCTGCAACATTGCCCCCAATCAAGGCTGTTATCCTGTCCTTAAAAGCCTTGAGACCTGACATTGCTTTGGCCTCTATATGGATAAAAATTCTTTCAGACTTCTATTTCCAGAATAGGGAGTTTTCATCCATACTGAATATTTTCTCTGGCCAGTAATTTTCCTCCACGATCAGCTAATTTAGACTTTGCAGAAATTCTGCAGTTGCCTTTATATAGGCACTCACAGTCTCACCACTCACTTTCACATTAGGTATGGAATAACTATTCTTGAGTCATTGAAACCACTCAGAGCTGGCAATAAATTTAACATCATAGTAGGGTCCAGCCTTTTCTTTCAAGATCGCCAACAAACTTTCACTTTGGCCATGATTGCAATGGTGCTGAGAAGGATACACTTCTGTGTCTGGTCTTCAAGTCATTAGAAGTTTCTGCATGTCTGATATAGGACCTTCTCAAATTGTTGTTAGTCTCATTGTCTTCACTGAAGCTGAATCTTTAACAACTCTGTCACTTTGTTCATGTTATGGAAGATTGTACGTCTGATGGAATGGAATATGCATAACTGGCGAGCAAAAACCATCAGTGATTTTCTGTAGTGATAATCCTTAATCAATTTTAATTTTGTTTTCAGGTCAATCACTCAATGTGGCCTCTTACTGGCAACATTAGTGGTAGATTTTGTATGCTCAGGGGCCATGATGAACAAAACAACCTAGAGATTAAATCAAGCATAGGAGAAAATGATGTAATCAAGAGATGCTGTAAACATGAGATGTATGAGGCTGCTGCAGGCATAACGTGACATACTGTTTTACAGAAAGACTCTTTTTATAAGTAGTAAGAGAACATGCTAAAGTAATGGTAAATACTGTAGTACATTAAATACATAAACCAGTAACATAGTCATGTGTTATCATTATCAAGTACTATGTACTCTACATAATGGTACGTGCCAATTTTTATACAACTGGCAGCACATTTGGTTTTTTTACACCAGTAACACCATAAACATGTAATATGTTCTCCTACAATTTTGTAGCTAGGACATCACTAGGCAACAGGAGTTTGTCAGCTCTGTTGTAATATTGGTCTATCATTGACCAAAACATCATTATGTAGCACATGGCTGTCCTAAAGAAATAAATTCATGTATGAGAAAATCATTTAATAATCCTCTCCCCTATCATTTCCCCAAACTTCCCTTCTAATCAGTTCTTTCTCTTCCTAATAAGCAACCTGATCCTAATTCCTTTATTTTATTCCTTTTATTTTTTTATTCTTACTGAAGGAACATGGATACTTGAACAAGTAGTTGTTTCTCAAAGTTGTCTAACACATCATACCCTCCGTAGGTCTTGCTGTATCATCCCAACCTTAACCAAATCTTATCATCAATGTGCTACAGCTGTGATGGTGCTTGTGCTACATCTCATTCTTATTCCATCACTTTACTTTTTGTGTTTTGATAGAGTATGTTAGAACCAAGCAATTTCAAATTGCTCAATGTATATGGCTTCCCTTTTTTATTTCCTTTCAAAAAACTGTGTCATGGCTATAGAGGGGTGCTTCTCAAGCTTTAATTAGTTCAGGACCCACCAGATCCCTTGTTAAAATGCAGATTCTGATTCACCCTGAAGTAGGGACTATTATTCCTATTTTACAGATCGGAAATCTGGGGCCTGGAGTGGATGAGTCACTTGCTCAAGGTCACATTAACTAGGTAATCCAAGGCAGGGACAGGAACTGACCAAAAGCAGTCTAACTTAGAGCCTAAACTCTTTGTACTCACCATCCTGTCTATTTTTATATTTTATTCATATAGCAAAAACATAGCCATACCTAGTTGTAAGGCAATTGATTAATCTATTGATAACCTAATGTTCTTACAGCTGGAAATAGTTACGAGTTTCCTCCCAACCACTGAGAAAGGTTAAGAGACAGGCAATTTAGAAAACTCTCTCCCACTTTGCCTCAGGGAATATCTACTATCTAAACTTCCAGACTTCGAGGTAGCTCCCTACCACCCACTAGCCATTAGCCATCATTGGTTGGTTCTATTCTTGTTTCCCCTTGCCCCTTGTACTTTTCACCCAGCTGCCACAGGTTCTGAAATTGTTCTCTTGCTACATGCTGAGCAACTGAAGGCCAGTTCTGCCCACTTCCCAGACCACACCCTCCCTACCCTACTCCCACCAGT
Source organism: Glossophaga mutica (assembly GCA_039655065.1). Taxonomy (NCBI): domain Eukaryota; kingdom Metazoa; phylum Chordata; class Mammalia; order Chiroptera; family Phyllostomidae; genus Glossophaga; species Glossophaga mutica. Next base: position 23,287,398 of record CM077312.1, on the reverse strand, counting down.
CAACTTCCAAAGAGAAGTTTGTGCACTGAGCCACATAGGAGCCATGAAAATAAATTCAGGCTTATGAATTTGTAGTGAAGAAAGGCTTTAAAAAATCAGGGAGCATTTTACTTAAGTGACCCCATCTCCTATTTGTATCTTTAATGGAAAAACTAAAATTGTCAAATCTGTGGAATATGTTGCCTCCTTTTGCACCCAAATAATTTATTTTAAGGCTTTTTATGCCTTCAGGGTTCTCTTTTCTGGGTCACAAATGATAAAGCGCACAAAATTTTATTCATTTCTATCATGGTCCTGGGGATGTTAAAAATCACATTCTGCTTTTAATAGCTTCTCTATCAATATAGGTAGTAACCTCTTACCCAGCCTCCCATCTCTAACCGCTGTTCCTGCCTGTCTGTCTTCACTGTGGAAACAATTCGCTTGTGTGAGCTCTCATTTATTAAGTGCAGACTACAGCTAAGTGCTTTGCAGAATATATACAGCATTAGCACTTCGTGAGATTCACTCTGGTTTCGTAAATTGATGACAATAACAATGCCTTACATTTTGTAGTTCTTTATATTTTAAAAGGGCTTTTTGTGTTCATTATCTCATTTGATCCAAAACAACCTTGAGAGAGAGTAGAATAAGTATTATTCTGCCTATTTTATAAAATTCTTTAAAATGAGGGTCAGAGAGTTTAAGTGACATGTTCTGGGTTAGAAAACAAGTTTTGTCCGTGTCAATTTGAAACTGAGGGTACTCAAACTCATTGCGCACTTTTTAAAATTTTTAATACAGAAAAATACAAACAAACAAAAACTTTGTCCACCCACACACAATTAACAAATGTTGTTATTTTGCCATGAAAGAAAGGAGGGAAGGTGGGAGGGAGGGAGTAGTATTTCTGGCTAGTTGGTTCACAAAGATAGAATTGAATCTTACTTTTAAAGGATAGCTGAAATGTTAATGGCTAGTAGGAGAAGGGATTGTTGTAAGAAACAGTATAGGTATATGACCATCTATAAATATGCAAGCTGAGTTGTATGAGGCAGTGGGTAAAAAGAGTTGACTAGAGCAGAAGACTCAAGTAGGAGAGTGAAAAAGAAATATGTTGAAATCAGATGGTAGAAAGACTTAAACACCAGCCAAGGAGTTTAAAGTTATTCATATTGGTATAGTTGAATACTAACATGCAGGTAGTACTTATTGCATTTTCAGTCAATCTATTAATCTCAGTAATAACTACCAGGTACAGTGCTGGGAAAAGTACACATGGTATTAGACAGAGTGATCTTTAGACCTGAGCTCCTACACCCATTATTAAATACCCCATTGCCCAACCTTTAATCTTGATCTCTATATTTTTACACACACAGTGCAAATTTAGTGCAATGGGTTTTAATGCTTGGCCATTCTTTCTTGAGAAATATTTTCAAGAAGCTTATGATGGTATTACCTCAAATAACAAAACTCCGTTTCATTGGTTATATCAATTAGCCAGATTTTTTCATTGCAGTCAAGCAACTGAACTTATGTATTGATTAAGGGAATGCAAAACAATGATAGTAAAATATCTATAGTCATGTGGTTCTTTAAAAAAATCACCGGGCTAGATGTTTTGTGGGACCCATGCATTTAGCCCAATTCCAGCATCTTCTTGGTCTCTGTCTCCATCCTTGGTGAATTCAAGTGGAAAAAAAGAATGGTGGAATTCTGTAGAAATTCCTTGTTAAAAAATATTGAATTATGTTCCCTGCAGCCTACTGACTGCATCAGGATTGCTCAACCTTGACGATATCACTAGTTTAGGTCTAACAAGTGTGTTGGGGTGGGATACTGGTGGTGACGGAGCTGTTTTGTGCATCAGAGGATGTAGAGCAGCACCCATAGCTTCCACCCACTAGATGCCACTATCGTCCCCTAGTTGTGACAATCAAATATATTTCCAGGTGTTGCCAAATGTTCATAGGTGGCAAAACTGCCCCTGGTTGAGAACCATTGGACTACAGCATGCACACACACACACCTCAAAAGGATCTGAACAATAGGTTTAAAACAACACTAAGGAAAGTATTAACTAGCCTCTCTAAGCTTCCCAGTTCCTCAAGACTTTATGGTATAATTTCACTTGCCTGGGTGTCCTAGCTAAACCAGTAATGGAGGAGGGGAGATTAAAAAAATAAATAAATCGCAGCTATGAACCGGTTAAGTAACATTCCACAGGATGTTATAGACAATTTCCCTCGAGGAGCTAAATTCTTTTACAAAAGTACCCTGAGGACTTAAACACAAGTAACTCTTCTTACTTGAGATTATTTATCATTTGTTAGAGCTTATAAATTATACACCCCACCAGCAATTTTATACACCAAAAACCACAATAATCTAGACACAGAGCAGAGCAGTTGAAGGGTGCACTCTCCTAACAAAGAGAAAAAGAGATGGCGGGGAGGGGGACAGGAAAGGGACTAACGGTGCTCTCCTTCACAGCTCTCCTCTCAGGGACATAGCTTTTCTTCTCTGTCCTCACTGTCTTAATAGATTTCATCTTCCTTTAAAAGACAAGTCACTATCTGTCCCCGAAGACAGCCGTTATCATTAAAACGCTCCGCTGGGGGCAGAGGGGCAACATTACTCAGTGTGAGACAGGACATGTGAGAAGACATGTGACACTTTTCCTTTAGGCCAGCATTTTGGAGAATGGAGGGGCTAAGACAGGACTCCCAGAGGTCGACCCTTGCACCCTCTTGCCTCCGGTTGAGGCTGCAATCTAAGCCATTCAAGAGGAAAAGCAGTCAACTTTCTCCATTTACATTTCTGGAATGGAGTAGTTTTTCATCTCACAGCAGTTAAAAGAGTGAAGATTGCTGCTAGAGCAATAACGTTTCCTTCCCAGTTATATCCTATGCTCACCTTAGCTATCCTGATCCGAACATCACTTACAATGATCAAGAATCAGATGTCAGATATTCATCTGTGCAGCACACAGAGAATACATCACTCCTGCCCTCCAGTGTTGGGAGTGAAAAGAAACCAGGTGAAGGACACCCACACAGTGGTCAACCTTCATTGTGGTGCTTTTCATCTCCCTGTTCCTTTGAGTAGTAACCTACAAATCACAATTAAGCTGCTCACCCTCTACAAAACTCAGCAGATAGAGAGTTAAGTAATTACCGTATTTAGAGCTGGAAGACAACTTGAAAAAAGTCCCTATATCCAAACTCATTTTACAAAAAGGGAAAGCCAGAACCAGGGAGGTAAAATGATACTGTCCAAGGTCATTTAGCTCATCAGTGACCCGTGAGAACCAGAGCCCCTGTCTCCTGATTCATTCAGCCGAGTGCTCTGTCCATGACAGAGGCTGTGACAGAAAACCTAGCTCAAATTGGTACCAGGAACAAAAAAGGAAAAGGAGAAGAAAGAATGAGTATTTGCTATTTTGAGACTTTCCAGCAGCCATTCGGTTCCTAGCAGGCCTCCAATTTCCTTGTCTCCTGTTCTCAACCATTCAGTTTTGAGTGGATTTGGCTTCACTGCCAGATCCAATGCATCCTCCTTACAGATTCAGTTGCAAACCCTTCAAAGTAAATAAATTTATCAGACTGCTTTCCTCCCAGAGAAGATAAATACTAACGACAGGAAGGCAACTTGAAGGTGGATTGGAACCCAGAACCCCAAATATACAGCTCTTTTTTGTTTGGAGCTGACCCTAAGCATAGTTTCCATTCTTACCTCCTCAAAAGACTTGAGAGCTCAAGGCTTGAGAGGAGGTCCAAGGCTCCCCACCAGATGTCACAAGGAAATAGCTGTAGAATATAGGCCAGTTTAGTAACTCAGAGTCCTCCTGATCCAACCAAAAATTACCAGTAACAAGGTCTCAGAGAACTCTACTGCCCAAGAGGATGGTATGCTTACATTCTGAGCCACTTTGTGTAAACCCTCCACGCTAAAATGAAATCCTGCATGTGCTGAATACCAATGTCTCTGTTTATTACCAGTCACGAGTGTATGCTGCTCTGGTTATTACCAAAAGGAGGAACAGGTCTCCTTTTTTACCTTTATTTGTAAAAATATCACCCAGGTAGTCCTGGCTTCTGTGGTTCAGTGGATTGAGTACTGGCCTGCAAACCAATGGGTTGCCGGTTCTATTCCCAGTCAGGGCACAAGCCTGGGTTGTGGACCAGGTCCCCAGTAGGAGGTGCATGAGAGGCAACCACACATTAATGTGTCTCTCCTTCTTTCTCCCTCCCTTCCCCTCTGTTTAAAAATAAATAAATAAAACCTTAAAAATATTACCCAGGTAATAACAACAATTAAACTTTATATTTTAATGATAAAGATCACATTTGACTAAAATTTTCGTACTTTTCAAAACCTAACATATATGTCTCATTTGATCCTCATAAGACATTACTTACCCCCATTTTTATAGACGAGCACAACTGAGTCACAGGTTCATATTGATTACCCAGGATTGCACAGTAAAATAATGATAGAAACAAGGTTCATGACATAGGATTAAGACATATTTATTTTATATGGTGCAAAGAGTAGGCCCTTTGTTTATTTTTCTTGAAATGGCTTCAAATATATCATTCTCCTTATCTGTCTTCAAAGTTTTGAGGGTTTATGTAATCTCCATAAATTAAGACATAAGTAGATCCTAAAGTAAACACAAAGGAAACGCTTTTCAAAGAACATAACATTATGAGAACTTCTGACAGGTTCATTCAGATTTCATAAGACCCTGTCTTGGTGCTCCTGTTGCTGATAGATGGTTTATGAAGAGAGAGAGAGAGAGAGAGAGAGAGAGAGAGAGAGAGAGAGAGAGAGAGAGAGATGTTTGTATATGCACATATCAGTGTGAAATAACATAAGGGCAACATGTGATCATGCTATGGTAACAAAGTCAAAAGCACTATTGACTGGATTACTCACTTATATAGTCACTACATCACCTAAAGTTCACAATGACTTCTTGGCTATGAGATTTAAACTTAGATTCTTACTCCTCTTTTTACTAAAATAAACAAATAAGCATTCTGGACAATGACAATGATCTTGTGTATGAATCCAGAGGTGCTTTTTAAATCCCCCTGCCTTGGAAAGCAGCACTAAGTCAATCAGAGGTGTTTAACTCTATTACCTAGATATTCATCTACCTGGATCTACTTTCTCTATTTGTTCCCATGACCACCAGAACAGATGAGAAAGTCTGGCCACTCTATTTACATTTCAGAATATTTGGCAAGCTATTTTGAAAGAATTACCAATTCATGCTGGAAAGATTAAGCAAGGCAGCGGAGGTGAGCAGCTGCTCATGTTTCCTAGAACTTGGAAAAAGAGCTGCCTCAGACATTGTCAGGAGAGGAAGAAGAGAGACAGAAAGAGAGAAAGGGTTTGGAGAAGCCTGAACACTTCCTCCCAACCCACCAGCGCTTCAAACAGGACAGCTCCACCTCTGTTTCAGATATTAGGATTTTGCTTAAGAATTAATTTGTTAACTTCTGGTTCCACAGACACATGCTAAAAGGTCTGAAAAATCTGAGGACCTTTCGGGCAAAATGACTTGGCCCATATCCCCTGGTCACTGTGAAACAAAGACACCGACCCAAATTGCCTGTGTTCCAGCACATACGCCCTTCACCAATTCACATCCTCCTGACTTTCTACCTCTTATTCATTTAATCTTAACAACAACCAGGTGAAGTAGGTATCATCAGCCTTATTTTATGGATGTGAAAACTGAAGCCCAGAACGTCATAGCCTCTTGGCTAAGGATGGAATACCTATGTCTTCTGACTATAAACCCCCTGTACTATGTGCACCATGCCTCAATGCAAAGGACTGTGTTTTTTGTAAATGTGTGAATCATGCTGTCTTTCTTTACTATTGTATTTCAGTTTAAATTGTCTTTTTTAGACACCACCTTGTCTTTTCTGAAACGTTCTTTGTCCTTTAGCTTTGAGTCCGTTTCTTCTCTATTAAACTGTATCTGTGGCGCCCTTCTGTGATGACCTCTGCCTGGCACAGAAGGCCATCCAACGAGCCATTTGTCACACCTCATCTCTTCTCTTTTATGAAAGGGACAAAAGGCCGTCTTTGAGCCCCCTTTGGAAGTGTTTTCATACTAACCCAAGAATTACCGTTGTGTTTGTTTTCTGGCTGGTGCAGTGTGAAGCCATTCATGAGACCGCATGGACCTTGTCTAGTCACATTCCAGGCCATTCTTGGAACATTTTGGGGAAATGCATCATCGCTTTGCTGGTAGGAGACAAGTCTGTTTCCCTGCCTGAGGCTGGCAGCCAATGCATCTATGTCCTTGATTGCCCATGAAAACGTCTCCTGCCATCTCTGCCAGGCAGCCCACTACACACATAGGGAGGGGGAAGAGCAGAGTTAACAGTTCATCAAAAAAAAAAAAAACCAAGACCAGGAAGAAAACGACTACCTTCTAAATGTGTATCTCTCTGGAAAACAAGGAAAGAAAGTGAGCCGAGCACTTTAGTCAAGGAATGCAAGCTTTTCCCAAACAACCTGTCATTATGGGGTGACAGAAATAGATCCAGAATGGGTATCAGGAGACATGAAAACCAATTCTGATTCTGCCACTAACTAGCTGTGTGACTTAGAGCAGATTCCTTTATTTTGTCTCATATTATCCCTGATAAAACAGGGCCAATATTTTAAACCTCATGGAACTCTGATAAGGATTAAAACAAATTCTGTTCACAGATGCACTTGATAAAAAAACAAAAAAACCACTCATTGTTATTGCTACTGCTTCCTGAAAGATACTGGGATTAAACTGTGTCTCCAAAGTCAGCTGTGTATCAGAAATATCTAGGGGGCAATTTAAAAATCGAAAGTAGCAGCCTCATTAAAATCTTGAGGGTTAGGGACCAAAGACATGTGTTTGTTTTTATTTCCCAGGTTATCGGGATATAGTCTGCCCCGCACTGGTTTTTAGGATTTTCTGGGTAATCCACTGAAGATCACCAGTTCAGTGTTTAGTGCTTCTCAAAGAAGACAAAACAGCTGATATAAACTGAGATTTCCTGTAATTTCACCACTAAACATTTCATATTTTGAGTTACAAACACTTATTTTCTTTTTAAAAATATATTTTATTGATTGTGCTATTACAGTTGTCCCATTTTCTTCTCCCCATTATTCCCCTCCACCCTGTGCCAAATAGACAGGGGAAGGTTAAGAACAGTATGGAAAATGGAGAAGTCAAAGAACTTACATGTATGACAAAAAGCTTATTTTCAAAAGTCCCGTATTAAAAGGTAAATATCCTCTGTAGGGACAGTATCCTAATCTACCACAGTGTACTGGTTGACCTTTATCAACTATACTAGTGATTAATAGCATACTTAACATAGTGGAACACAGGAAGTGCCTCTGTATGTCTGAATATTTTTTTAAACAATATCTTTATTTTCAAATATGGTAACTGAATCCCAGAGAGTTTATAAGTAGAGTGATCATATAATTTCACCCTAAACAGAATACTTTGAGAGTGAAGAGGGATCACTGACAATTATGTTAGAAATAAACCAGGGCATACAGGGATATATGTCCACCCTAGTTAAAAGCACTTGTCTACATCACGAAAGTTAACATTGGAAAGAGATAGACTAGAAATATCAAAGAGGGGGACTAGAACTTCAGCCTCCAACCTTCATCTTGAGGGCCCATCCTGAGGCTCCAACTCCATCATACCTGTGACATTCAGTTCATCCAGTGAGTTTGGTACTGTGTTAAAGGTGCCTTTCCATCGGATGAGCAAAGACACCAGCTGTGCAGCCCATGTAAATCTCAGAGACCACACCAGGACCCAGAAGAAGACGGATGTCCTTGAGGCTGTTATCAGACCCTGCCAGCCCTACAGTTAGCTGTCCAGAAACTCTGTGCTTCCTCCTGTAATTCTTATCGGCCATGCCATAACTAAACCCAAGCTGCCAGTCTGCTCATCCCCACTGGGCAGCAGGAGCAACAGCTCTTCCCCAAATTAGGTTTTCTAATATTGCTTGTCTGACAAAAGTTATTTCATTCTGCCTTTATTTCCGAAAGATAATTTCTGCGTTGGTAAGCCTCTACCTGCACCTCTATTCTCAGTCAGCCATATTGACAGGTACCAAACACTGGGTTTGTGATTTTAGAAAAAATAACCTGGTTTCCAGTCCCCTTTCATGCTTGAAAGGAAATGTGCAAATTGTCAACTTGACTTAATTTTTCCTCTGAACTCACACCTATTTGCTGTAATAAAAATCTCCCCCTGGGTTTCACTCATCTGCAGCATGTGGCAGTAAAAAAAAGGGATTAGGATTGTATTTGTCAGCTTCTCAGAGCGGATTTTCTTTCAGCAGGTCTGCTATCAATTCTGTCTGCCGAAATAGCATTTTAATGTGTTACCTGTCGGTCAAGTATGTCTTGTTAAGCTAACTCCCACCTCTGCTTTGTTTTCAATGCTGTTTACCATTAATTTTTCCCATCGTCACCAAGCTTATTATTTTTAATACAAATGTGGATTAAGCTCTTTTGATCATGTCGCTATTTCTGCAATGCATTAATTTCAAAGAAAATAGAGAAGGGTGTGGAAAGGGTAGGAAATTGGGCCTTCTCATGCTGGAAAGACAATTTTAATGAGTTTTATTCTGTAGTTGGGGAGATGCTCTTAACCTCCTTGGCCCAGTAAGATGTGATTTCTTGACACTGAGCGTATTGTAAATGCATTTTTTATCAGAGCTGCGTTAAGGTGGACACCGAGGGGATTTCTCCAGTATTTAACAAAGGCATCTATTTGCAACACATAGTAATGCTTTGTTTATCTTTCCTCTTTGTCCTGACCATGGTATTATTCCAGAGGCATTGCTTCTCCCTTGCAAACTGTCAGTGGCCAAGGGTACTTTTCAGCGTGGTTGGGATCATAATTGGCAAAAATGTCTTCTCAGTAGTGGAGAGGAGGTAAAGGTCAGACACAACCCGGTGGGGGCCATTCTCCAGTTTGCATGACACAGACACCAAAGTGCCTTGCCCATTCTCCAAAGTTCACAAACCCTTCTCCATATTCCAGAGACACAGCCTTCCCTCCCTGCCAGATAATTAGCAGCAGCGGCAAGCCCAGTCAACTTGTCACTGGGCACTCAATGGTGCTCCTTTCCTCTAAGCTCATTTCCTTGGAAGGTGAGAGCCATTATCGTAAAGAGGGATATTGTAAATTCTGTTCCTTCTGCTAAACCACAGCTTTAAGCAGAGAAATTTGTGTTTGCTGCCAGGGAGAAGAATAACATTTATTTAATGGATGCTGAGCAAAAGGTATTCACATTTCATGCTTCAGGGCTTAAGCCGATCCTAGATCAGGAGGGAACTTTTCCAGGCTCTGAAATTGTACAACTGGGTAAGTGTTTAGTGCTTACAACCCTTCTGTCCCCATCCAGGCATAGTCTAAGGTCACCATCACAGAGGTACCCTTATATCCTCTCAGATCCTAAATTTGTTCACAAACCATGTTTTACAATGCCCTGCTCCAGCTTCCTATACAAACTTAAACCTAGTGGCACTTCTTTCAGATGGCTCTGCTCCACTGAATTCCAGTTCTACTCCACCAGCATCCCAAACTTTTCAAGAGAATCCTTTCCATTGTTAGAGCTGTCAGTGTTTCCTCACTCGGCATTGGACACAGCAGAAAACCATGAGGGCAGAGAGAGCCTGGGATAGGAGGAAGAGGACAGCTTTCGAGCTAGAAAAATTGATCCAGGTTTGATCTAGCTTTGCACTCTAAATGTTCCCACTCTCCTAGCTAAGTTTCGAGTCCATGTCTTTGATTCTACGGAGGGGATTCTGCTTTGTTCTTGGTTCCTGAGCTCTTTCTCATTAATGTCCAGGGAGCTTTCACTCCTGCTTTGGGAACTCTTTAGTTTCCTATGTGACCTCAAAGCTGCCAGAATGTAAGACTGCCATGGTTGCAGATAACAAAACCCAACCCAATCTATCTTGTGAAATTAAAATTACAGTGATACACCACAAGAACACAGGAGTGCCTCACAGACCCCAAGCCTTAAATTGTGCTGGGCTCCTCTCCATGCCCCTGCCTCATTCTCAGTCTCTCTGCAGTGGGCTTCCTTGTTAATCAGTCCATGTGACAACTGTTCAGAGAGTACAAGACACAGATCAAGCTACCAGGAGAAAATAAATCACTCCTTGGGGCCCAACTGTAAATTCATAGATAATGGGGACCAATTAGCCTGGCCTGGGTCATGTGCTCAGCACAGATTAAACAAAGTAAAAAAGGGGTGGGCCACTGGTGACCAAAATTTGGAGAACAGAGGAACAGTGTGAACTGGATTCCCCAAAGATGCTCACTACACTTGGTAGGGTGGTCTCCAGAACTGGCCTCCACTCCTGTTCCTGTCCCTTTAGGTAATGTCTTCCATGAGCCCTCCACAGCCTGCAAGGTATCATCAGGCCGTGTCTGATGGTGCCTAGAACTTCTATTTCATGTTTGCGTCAAAGTCTATTAGTGGGTTTTTTATCCAGGTGGCTCATACCTTCTGTTTTACGCAGATTTAGGTGGAATCAATTTTTCTGTCTTTTATTTGTGGCCCTCTAGTACTTCCAAATACGAGGCTTTATCAATGGGTCAAAATCATCATAACTGATTCCTTTGTCCCTTAACATGGATTTTCTCCCAAGAGACCACTTAGCTACCATGAAAGTCTTCTGGCATGCTCTCAAATCCAGTTGTTCTGTAGGCATAGACATGTAGCAAGCTCATCGTGAACTGGTATCTTGCCACAATGGGCTAGTTGTGAAGTTGTGACTTAAAAGGGTTTTCCTTACCCTAAGATGATCACAATGACCATTTCTGATAAATCTCATTATCCAGTCAACTAGGATCTTGTTTTTATCAAGAGCAGTCCCTTACAAAGAAGTTGTCCCCAACAAATTAGTTTTCTTTTCATTAAACCTTTTTTTGTATTGAAGAAGTATCATAATAGATGTTCCAGACATTGGAGTAATTTGAAACTGGTTATATCTGTAGTTGAACCAAATGAACAGCTGGTTTACTGATAGTTTCCACGGCAAGGAAAGATGGTGATGGGTTGGGTGAGGCTGGGGCAGGAAAGGATGGAGAAAAGGGCTGCATTTGAAGAGCTGTAGTAAAACTGTAAAATGATGCTGAGGGCATTGTCCTGAGTTCCCTGTGCCTGAATCCCCTGGAAAAACTGACAACTGCCTGGCCTTTAGAAAATGAAATTGACATTTGCAAGCTTAGGTTCAACAGAAACTGAAAAGGGAGGGGTGGAGAATGCTGCAGGCAAAGCCGGAGCCCAGTTCCCTGGATCCAGGGCAGCAGGTCCATAACTCTGCTGTGAATGATGGGTCAATATCCAATAACTCCAAATCAAAAGCTGAAGTCTTCTTGAGTCAGCAGAGCTGAAGCCTCCTTCAGGGGATAAGAGTACAGCACTGGCCCTTCCGACTGAGCTGGAGTTGCCAGTAGCCTTTAATCTGAAAAAACCACAGGCAAAGTAAACTTGGCATATAACTTTTCCTACATTAATTAGCACCCTTAAGTTGAAAGGAGGAAAATAATCATACTCTTGGGGGAGCAGCTAGAGCTCAACCTCAACTCATTTGGATTCAGCACATAAAGCCTGGGGAGGGCACGATTGGGCAGAGAACAGAGCACAGGCAGGGAGCAGCAGGAGAGATTATTTTCAGGTCAGCTGAACAGTGGCTTTCAGAAGCGGGCCATTGTTTGAATTGCCTTTCAGAGTATCGATTAGGAATCATCCTTAGTAGTTCTTCACCTTTTTGGTCAGTCTCTGCCTGTCCTATTAGAAATGGGATGTGATACATCCTAGAATTGTGCTAAATGTGTTCTTTTCTTAAATGCAATGAGCCTGTTGGGGGCACCAAATTGGACATGGTTTTAAAATGTATTTTTAATAGGTCATTGTCTAGTTAAAGGAAATTAGCTAAATTGTTTTGTTTTGACTGATAATCAAAACAAAACAGTGGGTGAAAAAATAATAGAATAATATGTACTGTTTACTATTGATGTGGATGTTAAAGATGTACGAAACACGTTCCTTTTAAAATGAACTGAGGATTTTAAAGTTCCCCCATGGCAGTGGTGCAGTATGGAAGATGAAAGATCAGAACCGAGAGTGATGGTCAGTGAAGACAGTGAGCTTTGTCTTAACTAGCCTAATTTTTCTCTTTGAAAAGAAGAATTAAAAGTCATAAATCACTTATATAATTATTTATATTAAACAAGAAATCAATGTGGCCTTCCGTAACTTTTTAAATTCCCCAAATTAAAACAAAAAGCTTGCATGGCTGGTTATTGTTTCTGTTTGCTTTGCATCTAAAGAAAATATTTCAAGAACTGTTCTTGGACAGAAGATTCTGGACTCCTGACTCTGAGATGATTGTCTAAATGCTTCCTAAGTTTCGAGTTATCTCTCAAGAGAGCAGGAATCAAACTCTATGAAGGTGACTATTGCCCCTTCTTCAAATCCACCCTCAGTCAAACAGCCCATTGACTTGAATATGTCTGCAGAGTTCTACCTCCTTTTATTTTTATATGTTTTGTTTACCTTTACTGCACTGTTAGCGCATTTTAAAACAGTGATTTAAAACTGTATTTTATTCTCCAGTTGCAAAGTACTTTTGCATACACTATATTATTTAATATTCATCATGTACGTTGGAAGATGTTTGGACTGACATTGTTTTACCATTCTGCAAATAAGGGACTGAGATCCAAAAAGATTAAATGACTTCTTCTAAATCATACCAACAATACTAAGGATTAACTAGATTTCAAGTCTTTCAATTCTTAGCTGTCCTTCCACTTATTCATTCAACGGACATTATTAAGCTCCTAGTATATATATAGAGACTCTTTTCTAGAAATATTTTCAATGGCTCTGGTAACTGCGTTCCCCTAATTCTTTATTTTGTCCTATAAGATACCATTATAGACTCTATTATTAATTATGGTTCCATTCTGCATGCTTAGTCCTTCCTCAACTACCCAATAGGTTGCAAGGTCCTTGGGTAGTTCCATAGTGTAAACTTTTTTTTTCTTTTTTGTACTACAAGCCTTAGCACAGTTCTGGATATATGGAAAGAACTGGTGTTTATTACTTAACCAAGTTACTGATGATTATTCAATAGGTATGAAAGCCTAGATCTTAAAGATTAATCCACAGAGCTCTAATTACGATAAGGAGATAAAATCACACTACATATTTGCCATCTGTCCCAGACATATGCAGATGTTAGAATCCAAGAGCAGGGCAGAAACTTCAGAGAACTTTCTCTGTGCCTCTTTTACCCTAGAAACTGTCCTAAGCTTCTTGGTTTAATTCTCACTTATAGCCCATTATATAATATTGAGACCATAATAAGACTAGACCTTTTGTTTAGTACAAAAATAGTTAAAGAACACTTAATTGTCACCTAGCACCTGCTTTTTATTGAGGTCCTTTTACATGTACAATATTTTGGATGATATTATGATTAAATAAAGTAAAGCACTTGGACGCCTTCTTTCTCCTTTCTAAAGTGCAATGTGAATTGCACTTTACAGTTTGTATGTTATCTCCTTTCGAACTTTATTGTTCAGCAGGGCAGTTGTGTGCTTGAGCTCTGAGTCAGACAGTCGAAATGAAATCCTGGCTCTCCCACTTTCCAGCTGTGTGACCTCAGGCAACTTGCTAATCTAGCCAAACCTCAATTTCCTCATTTGTACAATGATAATGGGGTTCTTGGGAAGATTAAAAGAGACAATTCATGTAAAGCACTTAGCACAGTGTCTGGCACCAAGTAAGCCCTCAGTAAATGTTAGCTATTCCTATGACCATCTTTACAGTCGCCATCCAAGGTCGATAAGGCGCACATTATTTACACATTAAAGAGAAAACTGGGGCTGAGATAGATTATGTTTCGCAAAGGGTGGCAGAGCTAGTAGAGGCCATCAACTTCAGGCACTCCCACTCTAGGCCTGGGGCTAGTCCCACATCACACGGTCCCTCTGAGAGCGGGGTGAAGGAAAGCCACACAAACATGGGCAAAAGTACACATGCGCAAGGCATGGAAGGAGAAGCGATTTTCCTTGCTGGCTGAGCTCTCCTCTGCTTCAGTCAGCATCTGATCTGCTGCTTATCAGCAGATGAACACATACTTGGTGTTAAGAAGTTCTTCCCAATTAAGTTTATTTTCTTTAATTTAGGCCAGTTCTCTGCATTTCAATCTCAAGAAAAGGCATGTTAGCTTTTTGACAATATGTTATGCCTTTGGATTGAACTAAATAATACAAACATATATTCAAGGGATAAACACTATTCACTGGTGTGTCCAGACATATTATGAAGGAGGCAAAATTTATCCACAGTTTCCCCAAAGCCCCTAGACGAAGCTCTCATATGTTAGTATGTACCAAAATCACAAATTGTTGGACCTAACTCATAGATTCTGACTTAATAGGTGAATCCCAGTAATTTGCATTACTAACAAATGCCTAGGTGCCACTGCTGGTCCAGAGTCTATAATTTCAACACTTTCCTATATCAGTAGAGTCTATAATTTGCATCCTGTCCTATAACAGTGTGTCTCAATGATAACAATAGACAGCCTGTCTAGATCATTGGGAGCAGGCTGAGGGTGGGGAATAAGAGGGGTTGCTGGGGGAGATGGAGCTGGGCCATGGAATGGGCCCTGAGTGCCCCTCAGGGATGGAGGTCAGAGGTTTGAACACTGAGGGTGCATTGTGCAGCAAGTCAATACCTTCACAAACTTCCCAGGGCCAAGGCAAGTACACTGAATTTTGCTTCTGTGGGAGAGACCGCAATGCTGGATTACCACGTCTTTGCAGACACTCCACCCCTGGAGCAGAAGTCCTGTTCCTGGCTGCAGGTATCCATACCCCCCGCCCCCCGACACAACTCCTGCTGAGACAGTCCTCACAGCCAAAGAGGCCATGAAGGGTTTCCAGGGTCCCTTTAGTTAGACTTTTGGTTCCATCGCTCTATGACAGTGGGCCCCAAGGGTGGGAAACTCACTTCAAACGAGGACTACGACATGGGAGACATGGAGTTGACAGAGTACCGTGGAAGTCTCCCCCATTGGCCATGATGGTGGTAAGGGGAGGTTCTTAACACTAAGAATCCACAAGACTAGCAATATAATTGGAAAAAGTTCTCCTACAAACTTCTGGTATCAGAGTGGGGGTGGGACTAGAGGAACGCAAGCCTGTGCACAATAGAAGTCAAAATGGCAACGAGGAGCTTCTGGATGAAAGAGGCCTGTCAATCTAGCCGGGGGGAAAAAGGATTGGTTGGGAAGTGGACAGACTCAAAGCACGCCAAAGTTTAGGAAGTTAATTCATCATTCTGAGAAAGCACCTGGTCTAACCCACACCCAAAACTAATATAAATCTAGGGGAACAAAGAAACTCTTGCTTGTAACTCACTGTTAGGGATCTATACTCAGATGGTGCACTGACCTGCCCTCTCCATAAGCCACGTGATCTTAGCTGTCTGGTGGCCCAAGACCTCCAGGAGGGAGTCTCTATCTCTATCTCTATCTTTTATCTCTCTCTCTCCTGCTGACCTGGTGGAGCATTCACTGGTGCATTTGAATGCTCTTGACCTGGGAGCATGGGACCTTGTAGCCCTAGAAGTTGCATGGCCAATGGTGGCATGAGCTTCACACACAGCCTCCAGGAGGGAACCTAAAGCTGGACAGCAGCTGGGAACAAGCTAAACTATCTGGATGATCCCTTAGCAACTGCCTCAGGTTCCAAAGGATGGTACTTTAAAGTGGAGCAGGAACTCTGGGCACTGTTGTTTGTTTTGGTCTTGCTGAGGACAGCTGGGTTTTGTCTGCGTTTTGTGGAGATGAGCTTTGAGAAAAAGAGCCCCCATTCTCCCAGATCATTCAGCATCCAGATAAAAATCCCTTTCCTTTGTCATCAGCATCTGCCTCTAGAGTTTGCCTTTTGTGGTAGCAGGCAGATGAACCCAAATTTTTGTTCAGTAACACCTACACATAGTCCCCAGACAAGCTATTGTATAACCAGTCATTTTAGGCAATTGTCAAAATGCAGCTTCCCAAATCCCCATGCCAGACTTGCTGATATGATTCTACTGTGATGGGTCCTAGGAATTGTCAAAAATATCCTCAGTGAATATTAAGCCCATAAAAGCTTGAGAACTACTAATTTAAAATCTGAGTCTTTCCATGACCTAAATGTTATTGTTTTACACCCAGGACCTAACAGAGTACTTGGCTTGTAGTAGCTACTAAATAAATGCTTTTATTTAAGTATATCCTTTTTTTGTTTTCCTGTCTTCAAAGCCCTCCCAGGTAAAGCTCTCTACTCTGCATTCCTGCCTTACTGCACCACCCACTCAATCAACATTTGCAATTGATTATCTTAAAACAGCACTCTTATTGTAATTTTGATCACTTGGTCGCATCGTTATTAATCCTTATACAAACTCCTTATGCAATTGGAGTATAATACCTGAAGAGAGAAACCAAATCCCTTGCTTATTCCATATACAGAACTTCAAGCCCAGTCCATGTGTTGTCATTTCACCCCAGAATAAAATATCCATTTTGCTTGATTAAATCAGAAACCTATCTTTTTATTCATTCAATAGTTTAATCGAGCACTTAATAGGTGTCTGATACTTAGGGGGACATGAGGCTCTCAACTAACATACATGTATGATCGGTGAGTATATACTGGGCAAATACTAATCCTCTTTCCATTTTTGTCTCCCATATTACAGCACACACATGCACACACACACAGAGACTTCTTCTTCTAGGAAACTGACAATATTCACTGGTAGCTGAAAGGGGCAAAGTTCTGATAACAAAGTGATTTCTCAGGAAAGACCAGGGAGTTAATCTCAATGAATATCTATGCAATTCTCATCCCTACCTCACCCAGAGAAAGAAGAAAGCTACTCTTTGTGCCCCTTCCAATCTGATGACAGACACTTTCATATTCCTCGTATCCAATTCCTGCTTTATCATATCACACTACATTGTTTTTCACCGTGTGGCAGGGAAATGCTATAATCAGTTTTATGGAAGGCTATCCCGGAATCAAGTAGCTGTAGGCAAGATTGGCTGGCAGCACAGCTTGGACATTTACAGATGCGGATCTAGCCCTATGGGAGAAAAAAGCAATTTAAAGAGACATTGTCAAGTCTGAGAGTCCTAAATATTTCATCTTCGGTTTAGTAATTAGTAGCTTGAGAGTATCCAATTAAAAATATTTTTATACATATTTTAAAGAGAGAAATGAAGAATTAGTATTTTTTCATCTAGCAATAGCTGAAGGACGATTAATAACGCTTTTCAAATATCTATAAGTTTATTGCCGGAAGAGGCCTTAAAGATCAACAATTCAACGCCTGTTATGATGAAGCTAAGACTCCCAAGGACAAGATTTACCAAAATTTACAAGCCTCTCTGGCCACCACTTCCCATGTTGAACTAATTGCACAAAATGTTAATGGCAGGAACTCTTAAAAACCTTAAAGAAAGAAGGAGCTCCTACCCTTTTCGACAACATGGATGGAACTGGAGAGCATTAATGCTAAGTGAAATAAGCCAGGCAGTGAAAGACAAATACCATATGATCTCACCTTTAACAGGAAGCTAATCAACAAAACAAACAAACAAGCATAATATAAACAAAGACACTGAATTTGAGAACAGTCTGACAGTGACCAGAGGGGGAGGGGAGGGAATTTCAGGGGAAAATGGAAAGGGTTTGCAGGAACAAGTATAAAGGACACATGGACAAAAACTATGGGGTGTGGAAATGGGAGGAAGATGGGGAGGGCTGGGGTGGTGGGCTGGGGGCAGGGTAAAAGACAGAAAACTGTACAATATCAACAATTAAAAAATACTGATAAAAAAATAAAGCAGTAAAAAAAAAAGAGAGAGAGATAGTGTACTGCACAGCAGAGAGTACTTGGGCAAAACAAAGATCCAGAAGCACACAGTCCCACCCAGGTCTTGCAGCCTCCTTTCCTCCTACTCCTCACTGCCTCCTGGGAGAAAATCCCCCTAAGATCCAGCTAACTTAAAATTAAAATAAAAAGCAGTCTATGCCCATAAGAGATTTCAATTCAATATGAAAACCCCATTTCCCGTAGTGAGCCTGGTTGCAGGGAATGCCTCCTTCTACACCATCCTATTCTTCTTTAAAAGGCAGGAATGACAGCAGGACAAAATTCGTACTTCTGCAGATGCCTGTGATGTGCAATTTACAAGAACTAAAAAAGTAGTTTTATGCCTTGAGATCTCCCCGTCATTTGCCTATCATGGATGTCTAAAGTGTTCCCCATTAAAAAGCTGCTTTAAAAGCACTAAAATGTAAAGCATTTTGTCTTCAGAAAACTCCAGTATAATGCTGCTACTTCTAGGAAGGCTACCACATGAATCAAACAGTGGTCACCAAAGTACTGGCCCAGCAGGACCCTGAGTGAATGGGACCAAGAGCCCATGCTTGAAGACAAGGGTCTGAAGCCATGGGTGCTGCCTAGAGAGGGCCAACATAAAGTTGAGTCCTAACAAAGCCAGATGGCAAGTTGAGAAGAGCAAGTAACCAAAAGGTTAAGGTAGAGAAATAAATGAACAGCAAAAAATGAGCCACCTAATTTGAGCTACAGTTGACTTTTGTTGGTCACCTGGAAAAGCATAGGCTAACACAAGCTTAATGACTCATTCAGTAAGTATAGACTGCACACCTACTCTGTGTTAAATTGTGTTAAGGAATACTGAAGGGAGCTTAAGGTATGTTTTTCTCTCTTAAAAGAGATAGCAAATGAGTAAAGAGACAAGACTGACAGAAATCTAACAACCAGAAAGACAATGGCTGCGGTTCAAAAGTGTGACCAATCAACATTCATTGACCCTTAGCAGGGCCAAAGCTATGTGTTAGGTATGTGGGGTGTCTTGACATCTTCACAGCCTATTAAGACAGATGGCCTGGGTGCACAAATAGCTTCAGTAGGATGGGGGATGAGGTCCAGGCAGGAGGTACAAGCAAAACCTAAGCCATAAGTATGTCTGTATGGAGCGGGGAGGGGGATATTACTTCTACTGCAGAAAGTCTTCATTGTAGATGTGTCCCTAACCTTAGCCTAAACTTGAAGGAAAGACAAACTTCAGTAGTTGAGGGGTAAGGGTGGAGCGCTATAGAAGGCCACGTATGCAGTGGACGTTTGCAGGACTGTGACCAGCCCTGCTGACCGGGATTAAGAAACAATGTGAGGTTTTAGGAGGTGAGTTTCCCATGACTTTGGCAATCGTGTCCTTTTTCCATTTTTCAGGTATCGAGGAGTAGGAGGAAACCTTGAAAGGTCCTTGAAGCCTCTGCCTATTTTTCCAAAGTAGCAGAGTGAATGAGACCAATTTCAAAGCCTGGCTTCATCGCTTAAC
Source organism: Glossophaga mutica (assembly GCA_039655065.1). Lineage (NCBI taxonomy): Eukaryota > Metazoa > Chordata > Mammalia > Chiroptera > Phyllostomidae > Glossophaga > Glossophaga mutica. The sequence continues at coordinate 23,267,922 of CM077312.1, read as the reverse complement.
ATGTAAAGTCACTTCGACAAATCACGCAACCTCCCTTAGGTCGTTTCTTCCTCTGCAAAATAGGGGCATTTTTACTGCTGAGTTGATAATAAAGAACAGTAAGAATGAAATTAAAAAGGGTTTAAAAAAGTCCTAGACAGAGCTACACAAATATTCATTGTCACCATTGTTACGAATGCGTCCCCAGCATGTCTGGGGGAAGACACCCAGCACCAGGGCAGGACACAGAATTAAGTCAGTTTGTTTGACTTCTAATAAATTAGAAGTCAGGATAGTGCATGTGTTGAGGGGCATCTGGCTTCTGGCATAGGTACCCTCTCTGCGTACCTTGCAAGCAGTGGAAATTAGTGCATAGGGGAGGCAGAGGTAAAGGACTGTGGCCCCTACCTTTCTGGAAGTGTTTAGATGAACAAAAATACTGCAAATGCTTTTAGAAAGAATACCAAGAAATACTTCTGACTGATTAGAACCCCCTTATGTATCACTATAGTAATGGGATTATATATCTTTCAATAGAACTAATGTATTTTCTAATTAGAACATAAATACAATGGTGTATCATATTTTTCTTTATACATGTGTCAAAGACCTCAAAGGCATCACTGAAGAAGAGTCTTAGGGAATTTTAAGGCTAGCCAATGATCACTTCAAGGAAAGTTTAAAAAAAATTAGACTGACTAGTAATAACTGTGGAGATTTGAAACTTATTACAAGGATATTCCAAAGGATCAAGCTACTAATATGTTTAGTTTTGATGTAAATGCCTCCTGTTTCCTCAATTAGCCGCAAGCCAACTCTTCCTAATAAGTACAGTTATTTGCAGACTTCCTATACACTATACATCTTCAAAATCAATGGGAGGCCAGGGTTACAATCAGGCTTTATGGGCAGTCACCCAGGGTCCCACATCCTGAAACGCCCTGCAATTACTTTAATGTTCTTATTATTCTTCTTAATAATCTTACTTTGAATTTGTGTTTTGTAAGTATATCTGATGGAGCAATGGAGCATATGTGTGAGCAGAGGAGATAAACGGTGGAAAAGATAAAGCTTCACGGTTTAGTAGCTTTCAACATCATATTTTGGCCTGAGTCAGCCAATGGCTACATTTGCAGAATAACTCTTTGGACAGGAGACATGGAAAAACAGGCTGACCTTGCAGGTGCTGTTTCTTCATCCCTCACTAGACCTTGTTCTTAAGGCCTTACTATGCCCCAGCCTATTTTACAGGAGCCGTGATAATTTGCCACACTGTAACCCCAGCGGCATCTTCTTTAGATCACAAAGCTCCTCCACATTTTCAGATATATATGAGGGCAGTGATACACAGGGTCTGGAACAAATAGCACCCAATTTTATTACAAAATTATAAGCATATAATTCTGTAACATAATATCACATTCAAGCACAACTTACGACATTTTAGGTGAAATGTTCAAATTAAAACTATAAATTATGACACCCGTATTATTACCCTACCAACCACACTCGAGCAGGCGTTACTTCTGCTGGACACTGTATATTAGCTTTCTCTTACTTTCCTGAGTTGTAAGAACATTGTTAATTTTCTGTTTCAATCTATGATAAAGAAATATCCCCTAACAAAACCAATGCAACCACATCTCAGCAGGAATTCTTGAATATAAAAGCCAAAGAAACATTAAGCAACTTAGAAACTCAAAGGAAAAACAATGAGTTAAGACTAAAATTCCAAGTGCCAAATTGGCTTCTATTTTGGCTGCTACTTACCTAATTTCTTTCATGGGACTAAATTTGGATTTCTCTTTCACTTTCAGTACTTACTTTAACGCATTCTGATTTATTTTAAATGTATGCAGGGACACACATATAATTACATGCACCTATTTGTCAACATACACATTTGTTAAGTTCAGAGTCTTTAGATATTGATGTTCTATTTAGAATAAAGTCAGACAATATATAAGTGCTGTAAGGAAAAGTTTCTTTGCATAACAAAAAGAGCCAATGCATCAAGTTATGGTTTGTTAATGGCATTCAATTAACAAATAACTGTTGTTAGTTGATTAAAAATTAACTGTGAATAACCATTTAACATTTAGCACTTGCAAATGTTTCTTGATTTATTAAAATTGTGGGAGCTAAGGAGTCTGGGGAGAAACTAGAAATATGTGCTTAGATTCTTTTCATGGAAATTTTAGGCACATTGTGAAATATTTCTTCCTAGTAAATATACATTTGTAAATCAACCTTCATGTTTTAACTGCTCATGAAGAATTTTTAGACCTCCTGTTTTAAGGGCACTTGAGAAATAAATATCTGCCAGGGAGAGAAATCCCATCAGTTTTCTTGCTGTTCCTGTACAGATGGTGGACCACACTGTGAAATTTGCTGTTCTTCAATTGCTCCATTCTACAGACGCCCCAAGGAATCTCAGAGTTGTAGAAACTAAAGATGTAATAGACCAAATAGGTCATCTAGTCCAATAGAAATTTTACCAGATTTATACAAGACTCTTTTGAATTTACAATACAACTTACTTCCAAGGGGGTCCAAATGCTGAACAGAAAATTGGCTTTTTTTCCCAGTCACCCTACCATCATATATTATGTTCTACAATTAGTCCTGTTTTTCTGTTGTGAAGATAATGTGCCCTCGGAATGTGCACATGAAATTGCTTTCCCAACAAAGGGACCAGATTTGCAGTAATCCATTTCCAGGCTCTCATCTGCACCACACCCCCACCTCCAGCCCAGTGGCTGTATTGGCAAGACAGCTGTTTGAAGTCTCAGGAGTATTCCATAGCCCCGGAAAAAATGAATGTACAGGTAAGTGTCCTTTGTGTGCATACCGTTCAACAGTTTGATCTCTTTAAAAACCATCCTCAAACTAACCAAAATAACCAGCTACAGAATATTACATGATTACTCTATGATTATTTTAATGCATTTTAACATGAAGTATATGTAAAAAAAATAGGAACACAAAGGAATTTGAGACAAAGTCTCAAACCTTAAAGATCTGCATTCTTGGGTAGAGAGAAAACCATTAACTATATGAGAACTTTACACTGTTAGTTGGTATTGTGGATGTCTTTTGTTTTTGTCTGCCTTCACTTTCATTCCTACATTGAATATTCTCTTTGATTCAGGTGAAACTGACCTCACAGTAACTCATACCTATAGCTACAGAAATTGATGCAGAAATGTTCAATGACTAAAGTTTGCAAATTACAGTCCTCCCAGAAATATTTTGCTAGAGGTCTCTAAAGAAATTGCTCTCTATCACCAAAATGTCCAAAACTTTTTAAACTAGAAGAATGTGGACCAGAGGCTGCCAAAGGCAACTTACCCAACACATGTGGAGAGTCCATCTGAGAAAGAAGTGAGGATAAGAAAAGTAGAGAGACTTCGAGAGTCTTGAGAATATCATTGAAATGTTTACATTCATCTGTTCTCAGAGCTACATCCAAATTTTCAATTTCTCTGTTCTCTGACCTCGCACTAAAGATCTTTTAGTTAAGATGTTTGAGTTGGGTTTCTATCATTTGTAACTGAAAGAGATCTAATATACAGAGATACCTGCCAAGTGAGATGCAGACAGCAGGAGTTGTGGCAGTTCAGGGTAGAAGTTCAAGGGAAGACTTTCCAGAGACAATAGAGCTTGAGCTATGCTTTTAAGAACATGGGAAGATGGAAAGGAGAAAAGAGGCATTGCAAGTAAAATGGTGCATTAAAAGGCTGCAAAGTACAAGGCAGTTTCAAAGGTCAGAGCAGATCAATTTTGGGTGAAATGGAAGCTATACGTAGGGTGAAAAGTCTGAGATAAGGCATAAAAATAGAAATATGCTTAATGAATGTGGAATGTAATTGATAATCTAAAAGAGAGAGAATGTTTTTAATAAGCTTTGGAAATAATAAAATGCTGGACAAATATAATTGTCATCGTTGTTAAATACCATCACAAATTAGCTTTGCTCCTGGACTCTCTTTCCTGGGAGAGCATCCTGTATGCCAGCCCAGAGAATGCAGCCCAGTGGTTACCAGCCCTGCATGGGCAGTCTCATTCACCTACAGACTCGAGTACCCAGGGCCATCTACCCACCATTTGTCATGATGACATAATCCTTTTAGAAAGACCAATAGAATTGACTCTATGTATAGATTGCACCGTTTTGCTCCTCTCCTGGTCTCTTATCTGTGAAAAATAATGCAATCAGATACTGTTTCTTCTCATTGTCACCATCCTCAGCTTTTGCTTGTCTATTTTGTACACTCCATGACTTAATTTTATGTTGGCCTAGTGCACTGGCACACACATGGTACAGAAGAGAAAAGCTTATAATGTTTTCTTCGGCTGCACCTGAAAAGTTCTTTTGTACTTATATAAAGCATGAAAACATATGTCAAATGTTAACATAATGATCTAGCCATCCCAATTCTTTGGGAGGGAGTATAGGTGATGAGTTTGGAGTAATTTATGGAAACAAATTTTGTTAAGTCCCGTTAGTAGGAGTATATAGTTAGATATATAAGGATATGGATTTGTATATGGGTATGGATTTAGATATATAGATACAGATATAGTTATAGCTGTAGGTGTAAGTATAGGTAGAGGTAAGGATAGGGATAACAATAGAGACAGGGACAGAGGTAGAGATAGAGATGATAGAGGTAGAGATGGAGATGGAAATGCAGATAGAGAATAAGATAATGTCTGCAACCTGAGACTACCAAGGCCTTTTATACTCTCTTGCTCTGATCTCCCCTTTTCCAATAACTTATGATCAAATTGTACTCCTTTTAGCTCTATACGGGCTGTTAAATAACCTGTGTCTTTCATTAGAATGAGCTTACACATTTCGTGGTACATTTTACATTTCTTGAACAACAATGAGTGGAACAGGCAAAACAATTTGAACCACCTTTTGAATACTGGCTGGGGAAGAGCAAAGGCTGAGCTATGTCTGACTGAGATAAAGAGGTTAGGCCAAATCTCTTTCCACAAGTGTCACTTCCATCTACTCGTTTAGAGGTCAAACTCATACACACATACCTAATAGTCAGAGAGAAATGAATCTGCAGTGCATGAGGTGGGGTGGGGTGGAGAGGATGAAAAATGGAAGCCAGTTTTACAATTTCTAAATAGTTGTGTTATACTAATAATTTTCCTAACAAACATTGATTACTTACTTTGTTCTTAGGCACCAAATAAGTTGCATCCTATGGCACATAGTTTTATGTCTCTAAGTTCTTACCAGCAGTCCCCAACCTTTTTGTCACCAGGGAGTGGTTTAGTGGAAGACAATTTTTCCACAAACCAGTGGGGTGGAGAATAGTTCAGGATGATTCATGTGAATTGCATTCAAGCTCACCTCTTGCTGTGTGGCCCTGCTCCTAACAGACATGGTCTGGTAGTGGTCTGTGGCCCAGGGATTGGGGACTCCTGTTCTAGACTATAAACTTGGTGAATGATCTACCTTGTGTCTTTCCATTTTTGTATTATAAAGCCAAAAGCAATGTCAGATGTGTGGTAGACGGTCAATATTTGTTCAGTAGATTAATGGCTTGACGATTACATGATATCATGCAAGTAAATTATACAATGAGTGTTCCATCAATCTTACTATTCTTCTTATTATAACATTTAAAGAGCAGGAAGATGAAGAAGAACCTTCAAAGACTGAAAAGAGATTGATAAGAAGGGTATCAGGAAACAGTGATGTCACATAAACCGTGCCTCTGCCCATATCTTTCCTCGATGAATTGCCCTCATAACACCTTCTGCTGAACAGACTTCTAGTTGTCCACCAAGCCTCAGCTGCAGTGCCAGCAACCACCAGTTGGGCTTGAGTTAAATGCTATTCTCTTCTAGTGTGCCAGACTCCATACCCATTCCCTCACCACATTCAGTAATTATCCTGGAAACCACCAGAGCTAAGATCATGAAAGCAGAAGTCTGATGAATTTCATTATTATTTAGATTCTCCATTGAACTCATATTTTTTCACTGAATATTTATTGACAACCTACTACGTGATGTACACCAACATCTACAGAATAAGCAATATCACATCTCAAGATCATCCCAAAGAACAGGCCTTTTAAAAATTTATATAAACTAGGCCTAAAACAGTTTTGGCAAGCCACTTCTCATACCGTAAGATCACAAATTCCTAATCTTCAACATTATAAGGAAATGGATGAAATCTGGTCATCTGTCCTCAGGTATATTCAATAAGGATTAACATTTCTGAGAAGTCAAGTAACATGGGGATGGGGCCTGAAAAGTCTATAGGTTGAGTGTTGGATGTCCCTTCATGCTTTCTGCCAGGAACAGTGAAGGAAAGCACACGAGTGGAAAACAGAGGCAGGGGATGAGGCCTGAATGTGAGAGGTCAAGAAGCTTGACTCTCCTCCCAAGGAGAGAGAGAAGTGGTTTCTAAAGGAAGGTGTGGAATATAGAGAGATTTTTTTAGGATTTTTTTGTCTTTTAAGGTTTAAAAGTCTTGACCTTATTTGTAAGATAGAGAAAAAGAACCATTAAAAAGGTAGAGGGTGAAAATGAGGAGACAAGCAGAAAATGACAACATCTTAAGGGAGCAGTGCAGGGATGGACCATGAGCAGCTCCAGAGGGGTTCTCTTGTTCCTTAGGAAAGAAGAGGAGCCTAGGTGAATGTAAAAGGCAAGGTCATCTGCAATGACATGGGCAGATTTGGGGCTAGGACTTTGGGAACAAGAAGCAACCCTTCACAGAATAGAAGAGCTTTGCAAGTGCTAGGACTAGGCCTTAGCTTTGTAGAGATGTGGACCCTCGCCATGGATCCTAGTTGGCTAGGGAAGGAGGTGAGCTCATGCCAGGTAGTAGGCTGGAAAAAAATGAGGGAATTGCAAATCCATCACATTAGGAAGGATAGAGAAGAGTGAGAGACCACAGAACAGCTTCAAATATTAGTTGATTAAAAAAACCAAAAACCCATGTGGAAATTGCAAGGGGTGGGTGGGGAGGGGGTGGATGGAGGTGGAAGAGGGCATAGTGGGGATAAATGGTAATTAAAACTAAAAATCGAAAAGAAAACAACGTATGATCTTGGAATTATGAGCCAGCAATAGTAAGGATAAATACTGTTTTCATTTTTAGGGCTGGAGCAAGAAGGTCAAATATGTTTTTGATCATAAAGTGCTGTGTTAACAAGGATTCCAGTGGTTCTTCTAGGCTTTCTAGGAAAGACTGCCATAGTCAATAGTAATATCTACTCTAAAGAAGTGAAAGTAGAAACATATGGCAAAGTTTTACCGTCTCTTGCCTAGGCTGTTTATAAGAGTTGTGAAGTCACCCAGGACTTAGGAGAACAATAAGGTAAAGCAGGGACTGAACTCCGAAATGAACAGAGGTGGTAAAGGGTAGCCACCAGCTGCATAAACCTAAGAAAAGAGGAACTTTTTTCCATGAGAGTGTAAGAGTAATAATCTGAAGACAGCAACAGATACTAACAAAATAAAATGGGGAATTAATAAAATAGAAGAAGATAATCAGCTCTGCCAGAGTAAGGGAGATTGTGGCATTAGAGGGAAGTCTGGTTTCCATTAAGAACATTGTTTGTTGCTTTGTTTATGATGGCCATTCTCAACAGTGTGAGGTGGTATCTCATTGTGAGAGAGGTTTGTGGAGAAAAGGGAACCCTAGTGCACTGTTGATGGAATTAAACACTGGTGCAACCACTGTAGAAAACAGTATGGAATTTCCTAAAAAAACTAAAAATGGAACTGCTTTTTGACCCAGCAATTCCACTTGCTACAATTATATGCTAAGAACCCTGAAACACCAATCCAAAAGAACCTACGCACCCCAATGTTCATAGCAGCACAATTTACAATAGCCAAGTGTTGGAAGCAATCTAGGTGCCCATCAGTAAATGAATGGATCCAGAAACTATGGTACATTTACACAATGGAATTCTATGAAGCAGAAAGAAAGAAGGAGCTCCTACTCTACAACAGCATGGATGGAACTGGAAAGCATTATGCTAAGTGAAATAAGCCAGGCAATGAAAGACAAATACCATAGGATCTCACCTTTAATAGGAACCTAATCGACAAAACAAACAAGCAAAATATAACCAAAGACACTGAAATTGTGTCTGGCAGGCTGACGGTGACCAAAAGAGAGAGGGAAGGGGATTGTAGGGGGAAAGGGTGAAAGATTTGCAGGAGGAGCTAGTATAAAGGACACATGGATAATAACAAGAGCAGGGGTAGAAACAGGGGAGGGTGGTGGGGAGGGCTGGGGTGGTGAGGAGGGGTGGGGGGAAAGGTGGAAAACTGTACTTGAACAACAATAAAAATGTTAAAAAATAAAAGTAAAATAAAATAAAAAGAACATTGTTTGATGCCTGAAGAAAAAGTGTCCTAACCAAACCATGGAATTGTTCTCTATAACATGCTTTTCTTGGCTTGCCATGGAGAAAGTCTGGTTTAGTTTTGTGCATAAGTCATTCAGGTAATCAGAGCACTGAATTCTATTCTCCATTGTACTCATATTTTTTCACTGAATATTTATTGACAACCTCAATGACACCAACATCTACAGAATAAGCAATATCACATCTCAAGATCATCCCAAAAAACAGGCTTTTTAAAAATTTATATAAAATAGGCCTGAAACAGTTTTGGCAAGCCACTTCTCCTACTATAAGATCCCAAATCTTGCATGAATACGTGGATAAAAACCTGAAACGTCACTCCGGAATGCTGCTCTGACTCAAACTCCACCCCCACCCCCACCCCCGCAAAAGCCCATATTCCTTAGCCTGGCTTCAATCCAGTTTTTCATTTTCTCCCACCACTCCCTTAATTTTCTGCTATAGAAAGGCTGATGTGCGCCCTCTTCCCACCTTTCCCTCTTTGTTCCCCCTTTCAGCATCATGGCCACCCCATGTGCCCTTTTTGCGTCTTTCTGGCTATTAAAATTCCATGTCTTTTCCAGCCCAGTGTATCACCCACTCATTTCATGAAGTCTACCTTGATAACAGAAAATTACAACACCATCCTCCTCTGTAATCATCTGTACCCCCTTGTACATTCAGGTATGACTTTTTATCACCAACAACCCTATTAGATCCTTGCGTGCATATAGGATCTCCTACGCCTTCATCCCCCACAATACCCTGCATATACTAGATACTCAATAAAATAACTGATAGACAGATGAGTGGATGAATTAAGAAAAAATTCCTGCGTTAATTTTACCTTACAATTTTTACCTTCTAAGGCAGTGGGGAGGGGGTTTCTGGTGATAGAACCTAAGACCCAGATAGGGACGACAGCATAATTCTAATAGGGAGAGGGAGGCAGAAATTCAGCTTTAATCTAGACACCTGCAGTCAGGTTGGCAGTGAGAAGGTAGGAGTTACAACCCCCTGAAGGACAGGGGTGTGGAGGGGTGCACCCTCTCCCCCAAGGCTTGAAGGGTGTCTCCACGTCACTCACCAGAGAGTGTAGCACTTCTGGCAAGCTCCCATTATCCCATCACTCTCTCAGATGGTGGGCACTGGGATCGATACTCCCAAGGCTTTAAAAAGCTCCCAAATGTTGTGCTGACATTCATTCAACAACAGGGGGAGGAATAAGGGAGGAAAAAAACTGGTGTTGGCTTCTTATTTTGCTTGTGTTGTTAAAAGCCACTCCGATGCTGCTGTTCTGGAATAGGTCCCCTCTTTCTTTGAAAGCATGCTGTGTGATAGACTGTCATTTGTCCCCTGCCTCCAGAAGAGCCAGCTGGCAGCTAAGTGCTAAAGCCAGTGACTTGCATGTGTTTTTCTGACATTTAACAAATGGGAACAGCTTGCAAATCTGCATTAACTCACTCTGTCTCACAAATAATCAGGGCCTACGCAGTGTAGACGCTGGGAACATTAGCTCCTACACAAAAGAGTGAGAAAGGCTGGGGGGCGCGGGGGGGTACAGAAAACAAGTCAGCAAATAACGGATGTTTTAACGAAGAGATGAATGTAACATTCTGGTTCAGGGGGAAGAGTTTTGGAGTCATTTTTGTTTTTCAACAAGCCACTGCTAATGGTGCTAAATCCGTCTGTCAGGGCGCAGCTTTGCAGCTCGGAGTCATCTCGCCGGCACCTCACAAATGCTGATCGGTTGGTTCCTTCCATCTTGCAAATACCATTTCAAATTCTTTATGCTTTAAGATTAAGGAAGTCTCGAGGGGCTGTGTTTGACCACACGTGGACTTCTGCAAAGCTATACCGCACAATTAGATAGCCATCCTACTCAAATGTTGGATCAGAGAAAGAAAAGGTATCAGTTAAAAGGGCAGACATTAGCAGGAAAGGTGCCATGTGCACATGCAGTTGTCTGTTGGTCAGCTTGCTCGCACAAACACACCCCCATAAGTTGGGGTCCATACCTATCTCGTGTTAGCATTGTGGATTTGGAATAAATTTAGGAGCCTTTCTCACTAAGAGTGATTTGGCATTTGAGGGTAAGCACTATCAATTCCTGAATGTTTCATTCCATTTAGAAGATGGCTGTGTTTGTGATGTTCTAACTTCTAGCCCCAAATACCCAAAGAAAATAAGTCCCTAGGCATGAATAAAGAGACAAATAGATACACTGGGGAATGTGTTTGTCACAGGGCTTGGAAATTCTGTCTTCTAGGAGAGGCAAGATAAACTTGTACTTTCTGCAAACTTTTGAAAAGGGGCATGGTGCTGCAGCGTAATCTCCACCCTCTTATTGGATGTTTTTGAGTCACAGAGACAGGTCCTCAGACATTCAAGAGAGAGCCACGAAGAGGAGTTGGGGTCTCATGATGAGGTCACTGAGCCACAGAACTAAGACACTATTACCAAGAGGAGGGATATAAATGTCCTCGACTACAAGCATGAATGCATGCTTGGGTCACAGACGAAATTCGTGAGGTGACCTCTCTCCACTTTACCCCAGGTCACAAGGAGAGGTTATCACAAAGACCTCCTTCTTCCCTAGGTGCCTTCGTAGAGGGAGCAACAAACCTGAAAACCAGAACCAACTTTCAGGGATTGAAAGGGCAGGAATTAGAATTCTAGTTGACTACTCCTGGGAAAAAATTGTCACACTCAGAGGCAAAGCGGCAACTGTTAGATAGTGATCCGCAGCCCTGGGACTGCGGTTGAGATATTTTGGCAAGAGTTCCGGCTTAGCAAGGAAGCAGATGAGAGCACGGACAGAGACTGGAGATTCAGCAGCATGAGGCAGGTGTCAGGCTGAGGGACCCAGCGGCACTGAGACTCTTCAGCCTGTTCTGCAGCCTTAATTGAGTTGTTTGCGATGCTGGGAAGAAAGGAAAGAGGAAAAGGTGGCCCATGCCTTTAGCACAGGGAGTCGCGCGCGGGACCACCACCGGACGAAACACAATCCAGAATCCCATGAATCTTCGCGCATCCCATGAATCTTGATTTCTCCCACGGCAGGGGCCTGGGGAAACCAAGAGTTACAATTTTTAACACAAAAAATATTAGCAAATTATTTGTCTGAAATATGAGACAGCTAAGGAATATATCCATGCTCCTGAACCAACCAGAGTTTATTATAATCTATGTTTCAAAAACATTATTTCCTAATGAAATTAATTCTGAGTTTCAGTCCTCTATTTTCTCTGCTCTTGTTCTAGCCCCAAACTGTGTTTTGATAATTTTTCTCTTAAATAATATTGATCCATACTTCTGCATTTCTAGTAACACTATACTAGACTAAGCTACTACCATTTTACCTTCTCTACTGTAAGTGCTTCTGAATTCATCACCCCTAATTCCAGTTTTGCTTCCAGCCAATGCACAAGCCAGAGTGGTTTTGTCAAATGCAGGCTGGTCACATGAAGGCCCTGCTTAAAACCCTTCAATTATTAGTGCTCAAAATGTATGCTATTAAAAAGTCATGAGGATGTTCTGGAATTTTCTTTTTAATTTTCAGGAGAAATAGCAGTCTTCCACATCAACTTCAGCATTAGACTATACACATTTTTTCCAATGACACCATGATGCTGTTTTCAGGAATTGCTGTGATAAGACAACCAATATCATATAAAGCCAATGTGGACCAAGAAATAAGGGTGAAGAAATGTAATGCGATCCCAAGGTTTGAGAAGTTGTCTAGTGTCCAACAGACAAACACGTCCAGCCCATAAGTCAGGATATAGAGTGCAGCCCAGGTCCAGGGTCTTGTTGTTGTAAAACATCCCAATGTCTAGTGTAAGTATCACACTGTAGTTTCCAGTAGTTGACACTCGCTGCGTGCAGACAACTCCTCGTCTTTAATTTTTTAATTTATTTACTGATTTTTAAAGAGAGAGAAAAGGAAGAGAGAGAGAGAGAGAGAGAGAGAGAGAGAGAGAGAGGCATCAGTTTGTTGTTCTACTTATTTATGCATTCATTGGTTGATTCCCATATATGTCCTGACTGGGGACTGAACTACAGCCCTGTTGTATCTGGATGATGCTATAACCAACTGAGTTACCCAGCCAGGGCCTGCCAGTTCTTCATCCATCTGCTTAGACTTCTGGCCTTGTTTCTTGCTTGTATTCTGGCCTTCGCCCAGAATGAAGCCTTGCTGTAATCTCCCAGGATGTCAGCCGGGGTCCTGAGTGCCTCTTCCCCACTCTGCCTGGCCCTCTATCCCAGGACTGGCCCCGTGTCTCGTATCCCCTATTCCAACTTGGACAGTCCTCTTCGAATGACAGCCCTGAGCCAGAAACTGCAATCTGCTGCCACTGAAAGCCCTTACTTTCCTCCATACCTCCCATCTTTCAACAACAATAAAAAATTATTGATCACTATTGTGTGCCAGCCACTGAGGAACTGTGCTACTCACACAAACCAAATTTAATATGCATAGTGGAGGAGACAGACAATAAACAAGTACACAAAGAAATAATGTCATTTTTCAGCTGGTATGAAATGATCTCGTTTGTGTATTGACATCGGCTTGTATTGAACTTGAGCTAACTCTGCCTTTTGTTGGGTATTTCTATCACTGGCTCCCCCTGAAGAGATGGAAGCCACCGCAGTGGCAGCAGTCAGCTTGCCCCACGTGTCTACTAGGCCGGTCTGCCTCGTTCCTCTCTGCTGGGAGCTCCCAGTATCCCACAGACTTGAGTTAAAACTATTTTAGAACACTCTTGTGATGGTTAAGTTTATATGGCAACTTGGCTGGGCCACAGAGTGCCCAGATATTTGGTCAAACATTATTTTGGGTATATCTGTGAGACTGTTTTTGGATGAGATGATCTTTTCAGTGAACTTTGAGTAAAGCAGATTGCCCTCCATAATGTGGATGGCTTCGTCCAATCACTTCAATGTCTGAAAAGAACAACAATTAAAAAAAAAAAAAAAAAAACAGCCTCCACCCACCCCTCACCCCAAGCAAGAAAGAATTCTCCAGCAGACTGCCTTTGAACTTCATCTGTAACACTGGCTCATCATCCTGGTTCTAAAGCAGATGGCCTTCAGTCTGGAGCTGGAACATTGTCTCTCCTGGGTCTCCAGTTTTGGGAGCCACTCTGCAAATCTTGTCACATGCCAGCCTCTATAACCTGTATGAGCCAGTTCCTTACGTCAGATCTCTTTGTACGCACATACACACTCTTACGCACATGCACACACACACACACACACGCACTGGGTAAGTTTTATTTCTCTGAAAACTCCTGACACATACAACTCCCTATGACCAATTGGAAGTTAAAAGTAACTTCTTCCCCTAAACAAAAACAAAACAAAACCTAAGTTATCTCCAGCCAAGACAGAGGTCAAATGGTTTGTGCCAATCCAATAAAGACTTGCTGATTGATTGACTCGCCAACCAGAGAGGGCAGCAATGATACTAATCACTAGATGTAGGATTATAAAATGCATACAAAGACAAAAGATCAAGACATTTCACAAAGCACTTGAAGCAAGAACTATTGACCAGAGAACCAACTGGGGAAACAGATCGCATGTGCTATGCAACGATAAGCACAAAAAATTGGGGGGACAGTAAGAAAAAGCTTATCTTATTCTCCAAATCAATGCATCAAAAGTGGCAGAAGCAGGAGGAGACTTTGATTCTTATTCCTTGAATCAGTAACCTCAAGTGTAAAATGTGGACAATAATAGCGACTGCCTCATGAGGTTGTCATGAGGATTAAATGAGAGAATGAAAGAAATTGTCTGTCCTCCATCTTGAAATGGAGGCCAGATAAGTGCCTAGCAATGTGAAGAAATACAACAGAGATGAAAAAAGAAACAGGTTAATATAATATTATCCTGAGGAATATTAATCTATTAATGTATCTCAAGGACCCCCCCTACATCTGACCCACACCCGTATATGACTATCCGGCATCAGTTAACATATCCACAAACTAATGCAATTCCATATGGAAACACTTACATGCTGTAACAGTGGAAAATTGTAACAGTGGAAAATAGTAACAGTAGAAAATTGTAGGCCACCACACGATTCTTTTGACACTGTTTCTGTAAGTGCTGACTCTGACTAATATGCAGCTTGTAGATGAACAGCATGCTTGTGTAAGAATCCTAGGAACTAACTTCAAAAGATATAGACCCGGCCTCCAAGCATCCTGGCTCCAGGAGGCTTGCTGACCTTCACCCAGGGAGCCAGGATGAGTAAACAAGGATGATGCACACCAGACCGTCACTTGCCTCCTCATAATGGACTTCGCTCGTCTGCATGTAGAGAACTTTTCAACGCCTTTCTTTGATCTCTTTGTTCTATTCCCCTCTCCCTCCTAAAAACCTCTGCCTGCACTGAGATGGGGGAGACAGGCTCTGAGACATGAGTCCCCCATCGTCTAGGTGCTGGCACGTTCCTTTACATCAGCGCCTGCCTCCAAGTATTGGCTGTCACAGCAGCAGGCAGCCAGACGGCGATTCGGTTGCAGTGCCATAACAGAGTTTCAGATACCTTGCTTTGTATGTATGTATTATTATTTTGACAGCTTCTTCCTGATTTGAAAATCATCATTGTTAATGCTGGCAAGAGTATGTGTTTGCTCCATAATTTTTTTCCTGTGCTTCTTCCACTTTTAGTCAATTATCAGACCAGAGGGGTAAGATTTTTTAATTTACTCTGGTCATTTCTCTAAGAGTTTTGGGCTCTGGTGAATCCCTCCCCCCCTCCCCCCAGCAATGTATATAAAATGAGTCATCACTCTTTTCAAGGATACTGATGCATTTATTCAGATAAAATATTTGTGGAGCCTCTATTATGGCCAGGCACTGTGTTGATGGCCAGTAAGATAGTAGGCATTCCATTTAACCAAATAATTCGCACAAAGGCCAGTAAACATTGCTTTCAGAAACTTATACAATTCAGCTGGAGGGGGACCCTGGTATGCTAAACCCAGGGGCCAATTTTCTAAATTTGAACCTGCCTTTAAAAAACTGTTGACATTTTTATTTTAATATTAAAAAATGAGAGAACAGGACTGAATGAGTACTGTTCCTTCCATCTCTAAAATTATAAAGGAACAAGTATAAAGGACACATGGACAAAAACTATGGGGGGTGGAAATGGGAGGGAGGTGGGGAGGGCTGGGGTGGTGGGCTGGGGTGGGAGTAAAAGACAGAAAACTGTACAAGATCAACAATTAAAATAAACTTTAAAAATAATAAAAATAAAATTATAAATTTGGAAATGTATGCAAGATTCTCTGAAATTTCCCATGTTTTATTACCTGGAAAAATACCTTACTTATCATTTATTTTATCTCATATTTCCTCAATATGTTCCTCATATTGGCTATCAATATCCTCTTAGTAGAACCCTAATCTACTTTTTAATAAAATCTCCTGCCATTTACCTTTTATACAAACCCAAATTTCCAGGTCAATCGAATCCATGTTTCCTGAAATCACCCCACATTCTCAATGTCTTCGTTGTCATTGTCCTTTCAATTTGGAGTGCCTTTTCCTGCCATCTCTATTAAAAAGCCACCATTTTCTGTGTGGCTTGGCAAAAATGTTTCCTAATCCATAAACTTTGCCTTACTTGCTTCAGTTAATTATGGTTGGTTTTTACAGTGACCTCCCATGCGCTTCCTACCTCCCTTATTAAACTTGTCCTGGCACATGTCCAAGAGTCGCATTTGTTACTCTCTACTTGCTATGCTCAAATATACAAAACCAACTCATCAACATCCTCCCCGCCCCGCAATGTGTGTATCCTCCTGTGTGGTGTCTTCCTCGCTGAATGATAGCCTGAGAGCAGTGATGTGCTACTAAATGCCCAACACCAAGTTCTTTAGGGAAAAAATAATTAAATGTTGGTGAGTAAGATAAAACTGAAACGATGAAGATGTTGGAACTCCATTTGCTGGTCAATAATATAACAGACTTCTTTGATCAGTCAATAATAGTTTTTTTAATACAAAAATATTTCCTCAAATTTTATTCTCTTCACTATGTGACAACTATAGGCACAAAACTCTTTTAGGTTTGATCTGCCTCGTTAGTATCTTTTCCATCATTTTTGTAGTGTTTTCTGATTTTTGTTGTGTTTTCTGATTTTTGTTCTGTAAAAACAGCCACTATGGCTAGTTTTAAGCTGCCAATATGATCTCAGTAAACAAGAGTTCATCTTTCTGGACCTACTTGAGCATCATCTACTCCCAGAAGGGCCCCATCCCAACTTCCCAAGATACCACCTTAGCTCTGATAGCACAGGATCTGACATGTACTCTTTAGCCTGGGTTTGAATTTCAAAGCTCCAAATGAGGCTCCTTAACTTTATACAGGTTTGTTCTCTCCACCAAAAACAAAAAGTCAAATATGGAAGGAAGGAAGGAAGGAAGGAAGGAAGGAAGGAAGGAAGGAAGGAAGGAAGGAAGGAAGGAAGGGCCAGAAGGAGAAGGGTGGCACAAAGGTATATAATCCCTTCAACAGTTTTTGGCTCCCTTCTGTTGATGAAATAGGGTACTCTTTCACCGCCACAGGTGACAGAAAAGGCCACTGGGCTAGTGGGCAATTGATCAAACAGCAGACTTACTCCTCCCAGAATTTTGACATGAAAGCTTGTTTCACTCTCCCATCTTTTGAATCAGGTATATTATTATAAGTAATTAGCAGAATCATGGAATGTTGGGTCAAGCTGCATCCCTGATCTGAAAGCAGCAGGGAGAGGGAGCTTTTCCTCCCTAGCAGCCTGCCTCTTCACCCATATTCATAAGGTGGCCCTCTGCCTTGATCGATGGTTCCTTAGTGTTATGGGTGAGATATATTCTGGGTACTGCCTCAGTTCCCAACTTCCTCTTAACATTTTTGCTAATGCCCTCCTCACTCATCATCTTCAGCAGGTTACAGGGAAAGAGAAACTCAGGCTTTATGATACACTGATGTTATACTGTGACTAATACAAATAACTTCCTACTTTATAATGTTCACTCACAGCAATTCATTCTCATAAAAAATGTTTCTAATACTCTTATGAGATGATGCTGTAGTTACTATAAAATATGTATGTGTGGTGGGTGGGGTGCATGGAGTAAGCACAGTAACATAGTAACATACCATCACATGATCTGGGTCTGCCTTCCCTACAAAACAGAGAACTCAAGTGTGTTAAGCTCAAGGTTCCCAAACCTCAGAAACCCACGAAATAAGCAATCACAAAAATTTCTGATTTAAAACCCCTGTCAAAAAAAGTGATAAACTCCATCTCCCTCTCACCCTCACAGCCTCCCCTTTCTCTTTCCTGGTATTTGCATGGGTCCTGTGCATTGCTAGGAGAGGATGGCGGCAGCAGTAGGACTGTTGGGGGAACAGCAGCATGCACAAGTGCCGAACGACGCCATATCACAAACCCTCCTTGGGTGCCAAACTGAATCATTGCCCCGGCTCGGACTAAGTCAGTGACCCTCCCCGCCACACAACTCCCTAAATAGGAATGGCCATTTTACACATTGCTTACTTGAGAATTTCACCACTAAGCCTACCTTTTCTGAAAGATCTAGTCATTCCTCATACGAAAGTATCCCTAAAAGTCCAGGCAGCAATAGAAGTCCATATTGTTCAATCATAATGCCCCATGGAAGTCTCCCTAAATAATGCAGTAATTGCACACAAGAGGAGGATTTGGCTTCTTCAGAGCATCACTGACCTGCCTCTCTTAAAGAGCCACTTGATCCTTGCTTCCAGCACTGCCTTACGAAGCACTCAACAACCACTTACAAGGCAGCCCTGTCTTTCACTGCTCTGATGTTTCCATGTCTTAGAACTTCTTCAGCCCACCTCAGAATCTTCTGGAGCAGTCAAAAAGAAGGGTGTTATTAAAACAGGAAATGAAAAAATAAGAAGAGAGTATTTTTTCTTTGGTACCTCTACTTCCAAAATTCTTCATGTTGTTCTGAAGAGCCAGAAAACAGATGTTAAGATTTTTAAGAAAATGGAGTGCTCCTTTATAATGTCAAACTACAACAATCTGAAAGAAGTCTAAAGACTAACAAGATGTAGTTCCAATCAATTATGTTTCTTACTAAGTTATATTAGTTTCCCCAATCACAGCGTAGCATAGTTGCGTCCATATTAACTTACTGCTTTCTGCAGTCTACACAGAAAACATCATTCATCTCTATTTCTCAGAGTGGACACAATACCAGAGAAGTTAACTTTCCCATATTCATCTGGACAAACATTGGTGGAGCCAAAATTAGAGGGTCTTCATGTTCTTTGACCAATGTGTTTCCATCCCATTACAAATTCTTTTTCACGAAGAGTTTGTCCAGGCAATGAAAGACAAATACCATATGATCTCACCTTTAACAGGAACCTAATCAACAAAACAAACAAACAAGCAAAATATAACCAAAGACACTGAAGTTGAGAACAGGCTGACAGTCACCAGAGGGGAGAGGGGAGGGAATTTCAGGGGAAAAGGGGAAGGGTTTAGAGCAACAAGTATAAAGGACACATGGACAATAACTGGGGGGGGGGGGGGTGGAAATGGGAGGGAGGTGGGGAGGGCTGGGGCAGTGGACTGGGATGGGAGTAAAAGACAGAAAACTGTACAGGAACAACAATTAAAATTTAAAAAAAAGAAAAAAGAAAGAATTTATAAGCTTGAAAAAAAGAGTTTGGAATTGTGGAGGGGAGAGGGTTTATGACACTGCCGAGTATCAGAATTGTGAAAGAGGGAGTGGGCAGGCACTTAAAAATTGGGGGAAAAAACAACAATGTTAAGATAAATAAAGCTGTTATTAAGGCAATTTAGCAAACGTGTCATGCAGATAAATTCTGCAGTCAGAATACCAAAATTGTAATTTTAGCTCCTTCATTTCACTCCATGTGTTCTAAGACAAATAACCTTCTAGTCTCAACATGATTGCCAGTAAAATGGGGGTTATCAGGGAATCATCCCGTTCGAGGTTGCTTTAAGGATAAAATGAGACAATGCATGTGCAGCACATAGAATAATAAAACCTAACAAATATTTCATACATTTAACAATTTTGATTGGTATGTCACAAGTGGTAACACAAGGTAAAAATTTAAAGTAGCTCAGAAGAGTCGATATGAATTTATAGAGATGTCCTTGAGAAGAATTGGATTTGGACAATGTTCCCAAGTCCTTAACACTAAGAAAAAGGGGCAGGGGCTTCCACAGACCCTTCTTTTGTGCCTTGCTAGAACAAACTCTGGGTGGATGGAACACAGAGCTTAATATATGTATTTATAGAAATTGTTGTGTCTTGGTTAATACATTCTTAAGACTATTGACTTCTGGAGGGCAAGGACCGAATCTTCTTTAGATCATCTAAAACCCTCCTAAAGACCAATACACTGCTCTGCACTCAATGAAATAATTTTAATCCCTTATTTATTGATGGAGAAAACATGAGGTATTTGGAGAGATTTGCCAACAGCAATTGATCGTGAAAAACAGCAATTAAACTTCATCAAGCAAAGTCAATGACAGGTAAAAACCAAGAAATAAGCGCTGAGATAATGGGGAACTGAGGCAGCAATTGCTTAGTGTAGAAAATACTCATAAAAGAGCATTTATTCTGTGATTTTACCTTAAGTGTCACATTTGATCCTCTTGAATAGCCTGGAAAGGTATATAATATTTTCATATATGATAACTCTGAGACTCAGAGAGAGAAAACAGCTGGCTTAGAGGCATGCAGTTGATAAATTAATATAAAATGATAAAGCCAATGCCTTGAATTTTGAAAAAGGCAAATAGTGTTTGGGGAAATGATTCTGTTTCACATTTTTGTGTTTAAAGGCAGCTAGACTGATGATGATTTGGGGGCACTTTTCTCTAGCTATCAAGATGATAATACTTTCAGACTGCAGGTGAGTCTTTTTTTTTTTTTTTAATGGTGCCATAGTTGCTAAGCTGTAACAGTTGAGAACTTCATGACATTGCCCTGAAAACCTAGCCCCACAGCTTGAAATGTTGAAGGGGGGTGTGTGTTTACTCATCTAACAGGACTCCAGTTCACCATCAGCCTGGGAGAACTCAGACCATGTGGTAGAATAATGATGTGAAAGACCCAGGAGTCCCCAGACCGCCCCCCACCCCCACCCCACCACACCGCCCACAGAGTGATCTGAGCAGTGAGGGCTCCTGGGTCCGCTGGGAGCCTTTCCTTCTCTGCCTCCATAAACCGCTCCCATATCTGAACAATGCACCTCTCCATGCTACACCATGGAATCCCACCCAGCAGTGCTGCCTGAGGGCCCCTGCTGATCTGACCGGATCTGCCTGACTGTGCTGAAAGCCTTTTAAAATCATGTGCAATTTCTTTTCCTTGTGTTAGGCAAGAGCAGGTGCTTGGCAAATATTTACTGATGAATGCATTGGGACTGGGGAATTGTAATGCAATTTAATAACTGTGAGGATAAACATGAAAGAATTCTATAGAAACACAAATAAAGAAAATTATTTCTGACTGGGGGACTAAGACTGGACAGCACAACATAACACTCAAACTGGGCCTGTGGTTGAGTGGATCACCATGGTATTAGGATAGTTAGACAAACAGAGCGCTGGATGGAAGTTTGGTGGTTGATAGAGTCCAGCAATGCTGGTCATACTGTAAAATCCCTCCATGATATGAAAAGTAAACTCACAATTTTTAATCTTATAAAATGTCTAGGCTGATTATTGTGATATTAATGAAATGACAAGTGTGGCATTTCATTTCGTGGTATAACCTGGGTCTATCCAGACCCCAGTTATGGTTTTGTGCCACCTGATGGTGCTATCTATTCCAGATTAATATTGATGAGGACTATTCAGGGCTTCAGGGATCGCTGGAACTTCTAAGGTTGCTGTAGCAATTCCAGGAATGATTTAATGAAATGGCACCTGTTCTACAGGCCTAACTGGGCCAGAATACAGGCCTGTTTAACTGTATGGATGGGTTGCCTGCCCATTTCCCTTCTTCTGTCCCCTGTTCACATCCAAATGAGCTATCCATTTCCTCCACTCCTAAGAAGATAAATTTAGCCAGCCCCATTTGAAGAAGAGAAACAAAGAGGCTAGTTGTCAAGTACACCATATTAGAATCTCTATTATCATGGGCTCACTATCACAGGATTTTACTACATCAGTGAATTTACACTGCATACCCCACTTGCAAAGCAACCCATTCCATCAGTGGATGTTTTTAACTGATGGAAGTCATGGCCCAGACACTAATTCCTTTTAACATACATGCATTAGCACTAGCTCTGTGGTCGTCCAGAAGGATGCTGTGCCCTTCAAATACTGGAAAATGAATAGCACATATTAGCTAACTTTTTTCCTTTGTAGGCTGAATTCTCTGTGTTCCCTTGGGAACTAGCTATCTGTTTGCCGTTGTAACCCAAGAGCCAAGGGAAGTGTCTGGAACACAGACACTCAGTAAAGATGTACCAAATGAGCATGTGATGAATGAATAGTTTCAAATGTTTTGCCCTATGAAGCTCACGCCCTCATTTGTCTCTCTTTCTCTTCAAGTGTGGCACCCAAATAGACTATAAAGCTTGAGGTACTTTCCAGCAGGCACAGAGAACCAGACTGATCACTACTCTCTTCCTGAATGCTAAACATCCATGAATGCAACCTAAGACAGACGTCCCTTTTTGAACAATCCTATTACTATGGATTCATATCAAGTTTATTGCCAGCTAAGACCCTCCTGAGATTTTTTTTTCACAGATCTACTGTTAAGCTACATCTCCCCCAATTGAGTTTTCAGACTGAAGTGCAAGACCTCACATTATTCCCTGTAAATTTTGTCTTATTGGATTTAGGCCATTACACCAGCATCTAAAGACCTTTTTGATCCTTGATCCTGACCTCTGACATACTAGCTATTCAGCCGAGCTTTGCGCCATTTACAAATTTGATCAGCATTCTCTCACTGTCTTCACACAGGTCTTCAATACTAGCTGGACAAAGCCCTGGGCAGAGCCCTGAGACTTGCTTCAGAGACTTTCCTCCAGATTAGTGGTCATTTATCTTGTAGCTGCATTATTGCCTGAGGCCACTTGGGAAGTCACAAGAAAGAGAAATAATATACCGTCAGAGTTTAGACAGAACCACTTTGTAACCCCAGCTTATCATATACTAATTGTGTTCCTTCTGGCAAAAGATAAGGAAAAAACATAGCTTGTATTGCCCGTAGCATGTATTTATGGTCATATGTCAGATGCTGGTAAAAAGTTTTGAGTCCATATGTTTATGTCACAATTAGTACAACCTATAAATATCATGATCCACATTTTTACAGATGAGAGAAGTGAGGTTTAAAAGGCTGAAATAACTGAACCAAACTATACATGTAGGAGACAGCAAAGCAAATATGAGAATCCAGGTCTTTCTCAATTTAAGGCCCATGTTCTTTCCACTAAATCTGTGCTCCATTCAAATCTAATTTCATAGGACAGAAAATTTAGAAAACTTAGCAATAGAGCAACCAACAGACATCATCTCAGTATAATCTTATATTAAACCTTAACATTTTGGGGCTTGTTAAAAGTCTCTTGAAAATTTTTAAATAGAAATTATTATGTTTTTTAAAAGTCTAAAAAATTAATTCTTTTACCCAACGACATGGGGCCATTATTAATGAAGCCCATTTGGCAAATATCTAGTCAGAATCAGACCTCCATCCCCTTTTACCTATACATGCTTCAAGACAGGAAAATGTGGTGTTACCTTAGGTCAAAATCAATCAATAATTCTTGACAAGTGTATTCTTTGTACAAATTTCTTTAAGTTTTTGAGAGCATATAGAGAAAAATAAGGTATGAACTCTCCCTCAAGATGTTCATTTTCTAAACAGGAAGACATAATACATAGTATTTGATTCCCTTCCATCTATATGACTCAATATCCTTCCATTAATGGTCTACCACAGGTAAAATGGGATAGAATATGCAGGTATAAGTAAGGGATAGCTCCTGTAGGCAGACGAATTACACACTAGTAACATGCATTATCTAAGCATATCCATAGGATGAGATATAATAGTATCTTAGGGCCCCAAGAGATACAGGAAAGTGTTCCAGGAACTCAAGGAAGAATGAGACCTGCCTAAGATCTTTCTGTTGGTACTCATGGCAAAAGGGGAGTTTTCCCAGTAACAGAAATTTTAGTTCAGTGTAGGAACTTCTTTTAACCCACAAAATAAAGGAAATATTACAGCAGGAAAATGAAGCTTGATTTTGATCTCAAGAAACTAGTAAGATTTGGCTGTACTGTCAGTCTCTTCTGAAGTTCTTCATCTACACTGTCCAATATGATTGCCAATAGCTACACATGGCAATAAACCACTTGAGATGTGACTATTCAGAATTGAGATGCGCTCTCAGTATAAAATGCATATGATATTTAGAAGACTTAAATACAAAGAAAAGAATTATCTCATTAAATTTCTGTATCAATTACATGTTGAACTGATAGTATTCTGGACATACTGGGTTAAATAGATAGATTACTAAAACTAAGTTCTACTGTTTCAATTCTTTGCCTGGCTACTAGAAAATGTTAAACCTCCCCGGTGGCTGGCACTCTGTTTCTGTTATCAGCGCCAGTGCTGGGAGTGGATGGCACAGAGCAGGGGCTTTCTACAGGTGTGCTGAGCCAGACTGAGGGACAGGAAAGGCCACTCCGAGAGATTCAAACAACAAAAATGGTGCCACAAAAGCAGAAAACCAGGGCATGCTCAGGGCACAGAGGGCAGAATATGGTGTGATGGTGCTTTGGGAAATAAAAAGCTATAAAGGCACCTTTTTTTTTTTTGGTTTTTCTATTTATATAGAGATTGCCTAACCCCTTTTGTAACTTATCTGGGACTCATTAATTGGAGAAAATAACCACTGTAAATGATAAAATAATTAACAAGTATTTACGTGCAATTTGGTATATCAAAAGAGGACAGAGAGTCCCCATTCTTCACAAACTTATTTTGTGACATTGGTTAGGTCACTTAATTAATCTCTTGGGTCTCCACTTCCACAAAACAAGGGAGTTGAACTGGACTCAGCTCCCTGCATTTCTACTGTGGTGGGTGGAGGGCAAGGGACAGTCTATGGGACCTAGAAGCAATAAGTTACCATCTAGTTCCTGCTAATGCGTGTTCTTCCTTTTTCTAATCTTGTGTGCTATGAGGTTTAAGCTTCCTAGGAACTCCAAGAAATCTTTCGTCTGTTCTTGTTGATCTTTGTCAGGGGAAAACATAGGAGAAGAATGTTGGGCAGCTCAGCACACTGTTGGTCAGTACAATATTTAAGGAAAAAGCCACAGAGTTAATGAAAAATCCATTCACTATAAGTTTCCCTACAAAAATGTGATAAATTATTGCAAATATTTGATTCTGTGCTAAATAATAGTTCTTGCAGGAATAGCTAATACTTGTGCTTCAGGACATAAAATGATCATGAAGTCAAGATGACCAAAGTTTGAATTATAGTTGTATTTTCTTGTAAAAACATTGACTGTTTCCTCCATTAGAGTAAGATGGCAAGCTGAGCTGGAGATGTAAGATAATTTAAATAATGGAATTCCTAGTAGCACCCCATATGCCATATTAGAAGACTCAGCCGGACTGGTTGGGGAATGTATTAGTCAAGAGTTTCATGGCTGACAGTGAGAGACACCCAGCTCAAAGAGTTTAAGCTGAAAAGGAATGGACTAGGCCAGTTAACTGGGAGGATCAGAGATGGAGCTCTTTCGTCAACTCTGCCTTTGTTGAACTCACATCTCTGTCTCTTTCTGCCCATTGGTCTCATTCTCCATGACTTCAGAAAGTCTTGCTCCATGACTGAGGGGAAGAGGAAACCAGGCCACAAAAAGTTCTGGGTTTACATTATTGCAGCTTTGCTATTCCAGAGAAAGAGACGGCATGTTATCTATCTATCTATCTATCCATCTAAAATCTCACAGAAGAAGTCTAATTGGCTGGTTTGGGTTCCCAAGCCAATTACATAACAGATACGTGGCTGGTGAGGCCTGATGACATCTGTAACCTGTAATCAGAAGATAGAGATACTGTGTTTGGTAGACCCGAAAGAACCACGTGGAGTAGAATAAGGTCAGTTGCTCGAAAGAAGGAACATATTCATAGTAAAAGAAAGAGGAAAGGCATGCTAAACAGAAAAAAAGTCTAGTACAGGAAGCCACTGGCCCTTACAATGATCATTTTCCATAATGGTCATAAATCCACTTCACTATACCGCAGAATCTTCTGGTCATCTCTTTGTATGTCCCTGACAGTAGTAATAGGTATCACCCCAATCCACAGACTTTCTCTGGCCATGATTAATGCCTGCAGGCTCAGGCGCCATGATAACAAAGAAAACTAATACAGCAGGGAGAAAACAGCCTCTTCTCCTGGGCCAGTTCATCGTGCCTGACAGTGCCTGCCACCAGGGAGGCTTTGTGTACTCGGACCCTGTCAGCTCAGGGACCTGATTGCCTTTTGGACTGTGACTCCCTGCCTTAACCTTCCACGAACACTTCCCTGTATGGTATTTTGGCATCTTTCACATTCCCTCGACTCAGCCAGGCTCCAAGGCCGTCTGCTGTCAGTACCTGCCCCTGACCCACTAGTTTCTCATGTGTAGTCTTCAGTGTTTCTGCTTTCTGGAGTTCGTATACATGGCCCTCCTCAAATCACACCTCTGGCATTTTACCAATAATTCAGTCCGTACTTACTTCCTAATTAAATTGAACATATTTGGTGCTATCAAAACCACCAAGCTCACTAGACTCCCGTGCATACGTTAATTTATGTGATCGATGACAGTTTTGTAAAACACACAAAAGTAGATAGCCAAGATGGCGGCTTTCCAATCAGGAGGGAGGTATCTCTGACACTGCCTGCCGAAACTTGCATTCCTACCACTAGAATTTTATCCTATTTGTTTTATCAATTTTATGCTTTGTCTCCTGTTAAAATGTCAATCTTCAGTTGGAATTAGTTTATCAATCATTTTCCAAGGCAGGATTTGATGAGGACATTTGAAAAGAACATGAAAGCTCCAAGTAACCAAGAAGGAGACCAGGAGATACCATCCTTGTGGTGAAAGGCAGAGACATGGAAGAGGCTCCTGTCTCTATGATGTATCTCCCCAGCACATGCATTTCTGTTTCACATTTCCCTTTACTCCTATGAGCCAATCTGCTGTCTCTCTCTTTTTTTTTTTTTTTTTTTTTTTTTTTTGCCCTGTTGGGATTCCCTGACCCCACCCTAATCGTCCTTAGGACACATGTCTCTTTTATATCAGATTTGAAGATGCTTCAAACATGTGCTCACAGCAGCTTAGACTACAGAGGAGAAAGCTAAGGCTACTAAAGGGCCAAGATTAGACAAGACCCGAAAGAGATCAGCATCAGCACAGTGCTGACAAGCTAATAGGGTTGGCAGGGCTGAAACTGGCAGATCGCCAGTATCTTACCTCCCAGAAAAGAAGTTGTGGCTTCCTGGGTGGTTCTAAATGGCGACAGCAGCTCCAGGGCCAGAGAAATGAAGGGCACAGGTTGAGCAAGGTTGTCATTTCCTCTGGCCTTCCACTGGGATGTCTTGCATCATTGGGGTTTTTGTTCATTTGCTTGCTTGTCTGCTTGCTTGCTATTTTTTTCTTTTTCTCCTTCTTTTTTTCTTTTTTCTTTCTTTCTTTTCTTTTCTTTCTTTCTTTTTTTTTTTTTGAAGATGTGTCCTACACTGGTCTTGATACATTTGTGGATGATGTTCACAGTTGCTATCACACTTTGCATCATCTAAAAGTGTCCAGATGAGTTGGAGGCAGCAATGAAAAACCAGGCAGCCAGCTCTCATAAAGATGAATCAAACTATGGTGATCTGATAAGAAGACTTGTGAGATCCATTTATTTTCACCCAAAAGGCTAAGAGTTATTCTATCTTCCGAAATCGTCAGTGTTGATAAAGTAACCAATTGGAAGACACACTATTCATGCTTCACCCAAATGTACTGACTAGATAAACAGAACCATGGCTCGTACCAGCAACCATAAATTTAAAGTTAGTATTTCAGGTCTATATCTAAGGAATGACAGAACATCATCTCTCCTGATTCATCCAGCCGGAATGCATCATCCTTTTTCTCCCAATCTAATCAGGAACACTTCTGCCATGTTCATTTTTCTTTATAAGTCAGAAAAGCACAGAAAAGATTTAGGCCTCCTCTCCTAAACCCCCCTTGACAGAGGGTGGGGGAGGAAGCCGACTGCATAAGAGCAAAACCTCAGATTCTATTCTGACCACACCACAGGTATTCTTTTCTTCCCTGGAATCAATTTCAAATGCTGTACACAAGTGCCATCTAGTGGTCAGAAATAATTTAACATGGCTCTTCAAGAAAGAAGGGAAGACTTAAGAGCCATTTGTGAATAATGAAACATGCTTTACTTTCTTTTTATTTAAACAAGATGATTTTTTCTGCATTTGCATTCTTTTTCAGAGGAGATTATTTCTTCCGTCAGTTTCTCTCTGGTAAGGATGGAAGCATCTTGGCTCATCTTCTGCCAAATTGTGCGTCTAGCCTTAAAATGTAGGCTGGAGTTTACATGTAATCACAAGGAAACATTGAGAATGTCTCCTTTACTGCCAGTCACTCCTCTGTGCAATAAAACCCAGGTGCTTCTGTTGACTCTGCACTCGACTTTCACAGACACTTTGGAATTGAGTGATGGCTGAAATGAATGAGAAGAGTAAGAGATTGAGATGGAGCAAACCCCAGTCTCCACCTTCAGCAGTTTTACGTTGCCTATAGGAGTACACAGTTCCCCACCCTGACATCAAAATCTCTACAGTCCGACTCAAACTCACTTTTCTAGCCTCTTTCTCCTTCTGCACCCTGATGTAAAGTTTTATCTCCACATTAGCCTATCCATTGACTCCTGAATAAATAATTTATTTTAACCTCTCTTCATTTCCTTGCTACTGTCCCCTCTGCCCAGTCTGTGATACTGTCCTCTCCCTTCCTTGCTTATTCAACCCTGTTCATCCTTCAAATCATGTGTCATTGTAACAGAATATCAAAATGAAACTATTTTACTCTTGTTTCTCAATGAGACATGTATCAATTAGTCATTCTTGCATAATAAATCACCCCAAACTTAGTGGCTTTCAATTACAAATATTAGTCATTTCTCACGAGTCTATGAGTTGGCCGGATTGTTCCAGCCTCAGCTAGGCCAGCTAAGGCATCTGTGGTCAGTGGCGGATCAGGCAGGCAGCTCTGCTCTTCTTGGTCCAGCTCCCTCACATGTGTGTTGGTGTGATGTAACAAGAAATGTATATAGGGTCCGGCACAAATAAAGCCTCCTTTTACTACACTCTTATACTACAAAATCATAAGCGTGTAATTCTGTACCATAACAATACCACACTCAAGCACACTATATGACCTTTTAGGTGAAATGTTCAAATTAAAATTATAAGTTATTACACCCATATTATTGTCTTACCAACCGCACGCATGCACTCAAGTGAGCCTTACATCTGCTGGACCCTGTATTTGGTCTCTTCTCCTGGTTTCCAACACAGAGCTCCTGAAACCCTTACAATGGCCTGAGTAATAGCAGTGTTAGGAGTATTTGTTGTCTTAATGGTTGGTCTTTGACCTTGGTTCCTGACACAAAGCTCCTAAAATCCTTGGAGAGTCTTTTGTTCTAAGGACGCAACTTCCGATGGGTTCCTGGATAGCTCAGGATGGCGGCTGGTCACCAGAAAGATTAAGCCACTATTGGAAGCTTAGAACTTTCCACCTCTAAAGAGCTGAGAGGGGCTGGAGATTGAATTAATACTGAATGCTGCCTACATGATGAAGCCTCCACAAAAATCCCCAAACTGTGAGGGCTGATAAGCCCACCCACGTGTTTGGCTTATCCCCAAGTGGCACACCCCATCTCCATGGGCACAGAAGCTCCTGCACTGGAGACCTTCCAGACCCCACCCTCCGTATCTCTTCTTTTGGTTGTTCATCTGTGTCCTTTATAATAAAACCAGTAAGTCTAATCTCTATTTTCCTGAGTTCTGTTAGCCCTTCCAGCAAATTATCAAACCTGAGGAGATGGCCATGGGAACTTCCTATTTATAGCCCGTGGGTCACAAATACAGGTGACAACCTGGAACTTTCAACTGGCATCTAAAGTGGGAGCAGTCTGTGGGCCTGAGCCCTTAACCTTGGTGTCTGCACTACCTCTGGGTAAACAATATCATCACAATTGAATTGCAGGACACCCATTTGGTATCTTGAGAATTGGAGTATTGGTTGATATGGGGGGTGGAATACAATTTGGTGTCAGAAGCGCTGTAAGTTGACTATAGAAAAATAGTTTCTATTTAATTAGTTAGCTGGCTATCGGTGAGTCTAAGATGGCCTCAGTTAGGACAACCAGGCTTTTTTGCTGTGGTTTCCCGACCTCCAGCAGGCTAGCCTAGGCTTCTTGTTCATATGGTGGTACAATCTACTCAGAGCAGAACCATTCGAGACTCCTTGAGGCCCAAGCTTGCAGCTAGCACCCTGTTGCTTCCACTGACATCAGTGGGCCAAGCAAATCACAAAATCAGTTCCGATATAAAGAAATAGACTCCGTCTTCTGATACGATGAACTACAAAGTCACGTAGCACTGAGATACAGGGAAAAGTGAAGACAAATGGCCATTTTCACAATCAGTCTACTTCGAGGCCCCCATAGATGCTACATTTCACAGTGAGGTGAGAGCCCCTGTGCAGAACTTTATTGCGTATTTACAAAAATAACTGATTTGTATGAAAAGTAATTGTATATTCCAAAGCAAAATAACTTAGGGGGAATAGCAGCATTGTTTTTTTTTTTTCATTGTTTGCAGATCTTTTAAATATCTGCTTTAATAGAAAACATCTTAGATTCCTACACCTACTTCAGCAGTCAATACTGCAATATGTGATTTTGATTATAGTTCATGGAGAAAATTGGGCCTCAGACAGCTATGTACTTGAGAGGGGGAGGAGTGTGCTAGGAGCAATTTCAGATAATTGTAGATATTCTTTTTTGGTACCATACTAAAACTTAACAAGTGGTAATTTCTTTAAAGTTAGTTATTATGTGAAATCCCAAGCCATATTAATCAAAGATTTTTGCACTCTGTTACATAAAAACATGTTGGTTTACTATATACTTTGAGTGGATTTCTTATCCATGCATGATTGGAGAATATTGGCTCATTGAGTTATCTAGATCATCTAAATGTTGACACGTTTTTTTATCCAACAACAAAAAATATATTTGTTAATAAGATCACCACCGGCTTCATCAGAAAATTCTTTAAATGTTGGAAGCTATCATTTTAATGTGGCAGATAGAAGGGATCTATACTGCCAATTTTTGCTTCAAAGCTCAAATATTTTCATTGGCAATAACTATTGTTCATTGTTTCCTTGACATGACAGATTCACATTGTTCATCTTCAAAAAAATATCTGCCAAATTCGCAATTCTGAATAACCATAATTTGTCTGTCAGTGTTCTGTTTCAAGCAAAATGGCGCCTCATTAAAAAAAGAAGAAGAAAGAGCTGCTTGTTGAACTGTTTCAGAAGAGCTTTCCCCGTGGAAACTGGAGAGTCTGTCACGTTGGCCACACCGACTGTGCCTCTTGGCCACATTAACGAGGTGGCCTGTAGTCACAAGTCTCAACAGGAATCTTATTTCAGCTCGAGTCATCTGGAAGAACCATGGTAATAATGCCAAATTCAGTGAATTATAGGATTAGAAAATATTTTAGACATCACACTTAGAGAACATTCTCTCTACAGCAGGCTTGACACAAGGCCATTCAGCTTCTGATCAAGCACTTCCAGTGATGTGAATCTCAATAGCTCTCCAAACAGCCTATTCCACCATTCTTGGATAGCTTCAATTGTTATTCAGATCTTCATCATATTAAGCCAAATGTTTCTTCCTTGGTTTCGTGATGCAGAAGAGAATGAATCTGCTTTCTCTTGCATATGGCTAAACTTCAAGTATTTAAACTTTAAATTTCTTAGAGTTTTTAGGATTATTTTAATCCATACCTTCCCCACTTTACACACACACACACACACACACACACACACACACACACACACACTTCTTTTCTTTGGCTATTTTTTTTATAGGACAGAATCTGGTTTCTTTACTACTCTTCCTCAAATAACATAGTTTCTAGATCCCTGTCATCTTGTCATCCTAGACTCTTCCTGTTCATTCATGTGCATCTTAAAAATAGCACCAGAATGACAATAAAATATTCTAAATTAAAATTTTGGGGATCAAAATTTATTTCTTTCCTGTACTTGTATTGATATAGACTACAGTTGCATTTGCTTTTTTATTTGTTATTGAGTTTGTTTTTCAGAACCCATACCAAACTGTGAGCTCAAACTGAATTAGTCTTCAAGCAAAATCTTTAGTCCTTTTCCCCATATGAACACTGTTAATTTGGCTTTCCTTCTCTGTGCTCATGCAATTAATTTTTTAGCCTAAATGAAGGGATCTACATACTATGCTGAGAAATTTTATCTTTTAGGTTTAAACCCATTTAGACTACTCTTGACTGTTGAAATTTTTATCAATTTTAATTTTCTATCTGTGTCAAATAATACTTGCTGGCCACCAAAGCCTATTCACTGGTTCCTGGGGACAAGACCAGAGTACATTTCCCAACCTCCTTTGTAGTTAGATGTAGCTCTGAGACTGATTTCCAGCCAACTGAATGTGAGTACAAGAGTGTGTACTACTTTAGGGGCTTTAAGCAATGGCCTGCTTTCCTCATTCTCTCTCTCTCCTTCCTCACTTGAACCTGGACATGACAACCCACCTCAACTATACTACATCCAAAAGATCTTTGGGTGTGAAAGGAGGAGCCTGGTTCCCTAAACCTCTGTGCAAGGGCTGCTTTCTAACCTTGAACATCTGCCTTGAAATTATTTGAACAAGAAATATACTGTTCCTTAAGCCACTGAATTTGGGGTCTATTTATTATCGTAGCTTAGTTTACATTAGCTAATATACTATGCAACATTGATGATAGATATGATCATTAAAATATAGTCTTTATCTAAATTGATTATGTTTTCCAATGGTTAGAATAGTGGGGAGAAATATAATGCCCACTAAATAAATTAGGTCTTCCATATTTCTGTGCTTTGTTTCAGCTCAAGAAACCTATTTTATTTCATAGAGGATACCCTAAGTCCCTGATCCTGGTCACGTTGTGCTTTTATCCTAAACAGCCTCCTCTTTGAAGTTCTTTCCATCTTCCCCAGCAGAGTCAGCACTTCTCTCTACCATGCTCCCCCTTAAACCTTGCCCAAGCCTCACAGCTCGCATGTCCATTGAAACTACTGGCCTGCTCTCCTTTCATGCCACCATGTGCTCCACAGTCAGGTGTCAGGTTTCATTTGTCTGCGCATCCTCAGAGCTGTGTCACCACCGCCTCTGACATGCAGTGAGTGCTCAATAAAACAGAAAGGAAGGAAGGAAGGAAGGAAGGAAGGAAGGAAGGAAGGAAGGAAGGAAGGAAGGAAGGAAGGAAGAAAAAATACTTCTAGATTTAAACTTATATAAAAAAAGATATCACCAGGAAATAGTGGCTCTAATATCACTAATTTCCCATTAATGCCAAATAAAGAGTGCATCCCTGAATACAAACTTATAGAAACAGAGTAGCAGTTAGTTATCTGGAGAGTCTCTCTAGCATTCTGAGATCTGGGAATCCTTTTATAATCCTATTTTTGCTTTACTGCCTAGAACTAGTATGATGTCATATTCACCTATGGCTAGTTTATGTTCTAGTTGCAATGAACAAGCCTCTGACAACCAGAACATGTTTTCCAAACCTTACACATTATCTTGAGATGGAAACTACTGTCCTTTTAGATTTCTTACTTTTGGTTCAATTTATTTAAGACGATTCATGACAGCCAGATGGTCTACACTAGTTGCAGACAATTTATCACAGTGCTCAGCTGTTGCATTAAATCTATTTCTTAATGGAGAAAAATCATTTATTATTTTACCAAGAAAAGAATAGGCCTTAAGACCTTCAAAGTAGCCTAAATGTCAACTCATGTTTCTCTACTCTAGAATTTTTATCTGGAACTTATCTGATTGGCTCAAATTCTATTCAATGCCCTGTGGTATTCCAAAGCCCTGGCCAGGTTCTCTCCCAATCCACGGGAATATGGAGGTAGGTGGAGTATACCCTAATAATAAACCTCTTGCTTGGAAGTCTTGCTGATCACCATCTCAGCTACACATTCTACATCTACACCACGGGAACTCAGGTATGAAGATTAGCCCCTTTCTCAGGTCCCACTAGAAATCCCATCAGACATCAATGATTAGGGAGAAAAGGCAAGGGAAGCTTACATTATAGAACTGCAAAAGAAAAGAAGTTCAAAATGAACGTTAGCCTTTCAAGTAACCTCGCTCAATATTTTTTAGCCCACCAAGTGGTTTTGTTTCTACCAACCCCTTCACCTGTGGTGTCTCAGCCTGTGTTTTTCCACTGGCCCTTCTCTCCTTCCCTCTCTTATATCTCTTCTTCCTCCATCTCAGTTTTTAGATCTTTTTAACTCAGGCCGATGTGGTTATTTCATTTTGGGCTTGGCTTCCTGAAGACACAATGAGGATCTCCTGTTTCTCTCTGAATCTTATCAAGGTACTTTACTAAAGAATGACATTATTTTTTAAGTGGAATTCTGTCTCTGACTAGAAGACAATAAAACTATAAGCCTATTGGAGTGAGAGAGAAGGATGATATCTAGACCTCAGTCATTTTGTATAAAGACTTGTCCAAAGATCGACAGGGCATCAGCTGCAGAACACCACCCCCTGACTCTGGGCCCCCTGACTCCCAGTTGCCTCATCACCATAGGCCATATCACCAGCATCTGCAGTGTGGAGTTAGTGCATTTTAGCCTATACACCAAGCCCAGTCAACACCCGTCTTCTCCCTCCTTTATGCCCCAGTTCAGTAACAGTACACCTTTCTTGCACCCTGATCCTATATTCCTATCCTCACAGCTTTCCCATTACTTCTGTCTATTTAGGACTGGGACTCTGATACCCCAAAGCATCTAGGGGGAGAGCTACAATACCAGCTTTCAGTGTTTCACTATCCCAGAACATTGCGCTATTTCCATGCATTAAATTATTACATTTGGCTTATATTTTTCAAAATCTATGATCCTTATGGTTTACATCTTGAGCTATACCTTTAAAAAGCATTATGACCATACCCTCATCCTGTTTAAAAGCTCTGTAATGCCTCTTGTTATTTTAGCTCACATTTCCTGAGTTACCAAGGAGGTTGGGCGGGTTTTCTTATCTTTACTGGTCATTTGAATTCACTTAGGACTAGATAACCTTGATAAAGTGTTAGAAGTTGGATGGAGATGAGGGGAAAGCCAGGAAAAACTGGAAGTGGACATACTGTTGAATTAACCATTTCCAGGATGAAGTATTCAATATGTAATATGTAAATAGGGTTGGACTTTAGATAATCCATTCATACATACGCTAAGAGAGAATTACCTACATTCTGTAAATAAGACCAACATATAATATGGACTCTACTTAAATGTTCTTCTAAACTATATCACAAACACTTTATTTCAGAGTTGGGTATAAGAAGAGTTAACAATTGTTCCAAATAACAATTTTATATCCCCTCAAAAAACTCATACATACATACACACGCACACACACATTCCAGATGTGTTGTGTTCATGTTCCAGACACCTGGCTGTTTCTAAGTAGCTGGGTGCACGGCCTCCTGCAGGTGGAACATCTGGGTGATTGACCATATTCTTCCCTATTCATCCAAAAGTTTTGGCAACTAGTTGCAGACATATTGAAAATCTTTCCCTGAAACAAGCAGGAGTAGCCTCTGTCAGCTGAATATTGACAGGGTCCCTGGTAGAGTTTTTCTGCAAATCTGGGCTACCATCAAAACGTTATTTTCCCACTGCAAAGTGCTGATCTTTTACATTATAACTCAACAGCAATTATATTTGCAATGAAACATTAAAAATATATTCAGTAAGATTTAAGTCCTGGCAAAGATGTATATATAACAGATAAAGCCACAAAATGATATACAAGGCAATGTACTTGTAAATATCAGACTGTTTGACATCTGAAATTTTCCCACATGGCGAATTTGGGTTTGATGTCTATAAAAAAATTGGAGTTGATCATCTATTGGCAATTAAATTTACATTGTTTCAGACCTGTGCGTGTCCATTTATTCTAATGAACAGTGAAATGCTAAATTGAGGAATTTTCTGAGTTCCAATGGAATAAACATGCAGTTTAAATTGATTACAGATTGTCTAGCATTGGCAATAACAAATAAGTTATGTAAAATATATCTATATAGTAAAATATATACACTATTTTTCCTGCATATACATGCACTATTTAGCTGCATGGCTTGATGCATAACAACATCTGTTTTAGAAACTAGTTTGTCTATAAATTTTGGCTCTACCACCTTGTATCTACGTGCACTTGGGCAAGTTATTTAACCTCTCTGTGACTTTGTAAATGTAAATAACAGTAGAGACTGCATCATAAGGTCATGGTGTGAGGTTAAATGAGATATGTGTAAGGTATGTGGGAGGTGCCTGGAATAAAACGAACTCTCAATAGACATAATAGGAATGTGTGTGGGTGAATGAGTGTATGTGAGTGTATTTGTGCTTAAGATCTAGCTTAATGCTATTTTTTCTAAATAATGAACAGCTTTTGGCATTGATTTCCTAAATATTACCCTCTGAGAACTGCCTTGTGATTCATAAGTTACATGAATATAGGAGGGAAAGGCAAACTAAAGAACAGAAGAAACTTTTTTCAAAAGTTGAACGTTAACTATCAGGGCTTATCTCTACATTGTTAATCTTTCTTAAATATCATTTCACTTTCCTGCTCCAAAACCTTCAATGGCTTTTGGTCAAGTTTTTTGCTCAACCGTTTACAAATTATTTGACTTTGGGCCAGGCACTGTGTCCTTCTCTCTTAATGAGAATGGAAATTCCTGTCCTATCTGCCTCTGGGAACTGCTGTGAGTCACATGGGAAACTTTGAATGATATACGGTGGCCTCTTCTGCCTAGTTCCTTCTTTCCTCAGAGGAACTGTCCCCTTTATCCATCTGCATGTCTCCTGTGGATTGTCTGTCACAGAGACCTGCTTGCTTCTCACCCCAGACTTAGGCATGTGATAGAGGCCTGATTAATCGTGGTACTCCATTCCCATGTCCTCAGCAAGGGGTCCAAAGAATAGATAGACATCCAAAAGGAATCAGAAGTGGTCTATCCATGATTATATATAAACAGACTCTTGGACAATGTGGACTGGAGTTTTTGACACTGTCTTAACAGGAGAGAAAGAGGGTAATCAGTGAAAGAAGTACATGTGAACACGAAGAAGGAGCAAGTCCACAGCAAAACCGCTTTTCCAATCTTTCTATAGCTCTCTAAGGGATCATTTAAATTATTTCTTGCTACCCTGTATCATGCAGTCTCCAAGTTTATGCCTTTATTCCCCTTCTTCTATTGCTGCTCCTCTTAACCTGCCCCACTTTTAACACCTAAATCTCTTTTCCTGCTGTGCTTTCAATCTTGGACCCTTCGATTTCTAGATTTCTTTTACTGCTCCACCCCTTACTGATTTCCTACTCCTTTTAAATTTTACCAACCATTACCATGTACTGCATATGTTGGTACTGAATAATATGCTATAATGATACTTTTGGATGTTTTATGCATCAGTCTGTGCTTCTGATCCACACCTGCCTTTGCATTCTAGTCCTAAAACTTCTCTTTATAGTAGAGTCAAGACTACTTGCTTGCCAGCTGCTTCCTAACCTTTAAATATTCAATCCATGTTCACAGCTAAATAAGTGGATCTTTAATAGATAGTGCTTAGTGAAAGAGTTAAAAAAAAAAAAACAGAGTGTTATAGCAACAGCATTTACAGACATTTAATATACAGACAACTAAAACATGCATCTTACAAAAGCACATACAAATGAAAAGATATATATTAAACACACTAAAGGAGATATAGAAGAAAGACATAATTATAGGAGTAGGGCACAATGATGAAAGAGATTTTGCATGAACTAATGGTGATGATAGGCTGTAAACTGAGAGCATAAAAAAAAAATCAGCCCTCCACATCTGAGGTTCTAAATAAATTCATAAATACGTATCTGTATTCTGAGTCACAAGTGTCACAAGATCCACCAATATTTGGGGGAATTGAAATCAGAACCCTCCAGTATATGTTTTGTTACATATCCCATTTATACAATGAAGCACAAAGATAGTGCATTGAGTGGGTGTCAAACTAAGAAAATCCAATATAAGAAAATATGAATAAAAATTCTATAACATATATTTAAAAAGCTTGAGAAGCAATTATTTCTATTGCCAAAAAATGCACCCTATTTAACAGATAATTTGCTGCCAGTTCAGTTTAAAATTGACCAGTCCCATTTATATAAAAGCATGTTTCAATTAAAATGCTCCTCTATTTACATAAATTTAATTCACATCCATATTTCATAAAAAGAAGCAATTCTATTTTTTTGTTTTTGTTCAATCTCTGCTTTTCCAACTTGAATTTACATGTTATGTGTCTTAATAATGAATGAAGTATGCAGTATAAAATACAAACAGATAAGTCTAAGAACATTCATTTCAAGAGTAATTTAATCAATTTAAAAATACATTTTCCAAGTATTTGTTAAAAGGGATTTGGGGGAGTTTTTTTAGTGTTTTTTTTTTAATGGTAGATGACAACATGTAGGTTCTCAAGAGCAGAGCCACACGGTGTCCTTTTTGTGTGTGAGAGTCCCAGATTCGCAAGATCTGAGGATGGCGGTTATCACACTGACGATGTTAATGACAGTAATAATGCCGATGGCAGAGGTAGTCAAGACAGGCAAGATGAAAAATCTTACATCTGAAATGAGCCCCTTTTAAATTGTCATTTCTTCCTCCCC
The DNA here is from genome assembly GCA_039655065.1 of Glossophaga mutica. Classification (NCBI taxonomy): domain Eukaryota; kingdom Metazoa; phylum Chordata; class Mammalia; order Chiroptera; family Phyllostomidae; genus Glossophaga; species Glossophaga mutica. Next base: position 23,229,393 of record CM077312.1, on the reverse strand, counting down.
CCTTTCCTCCATTGGCAATAATAGACAGAGAATCACAAATAATTTCAAACTACATTATGTTCCTTGACACAGGGGACCATATCTTAAATCACCAGTTCTCAACCAAGTTGTCATGACACATTCATTTGTTCATAACAGCTGTGAAGTGCTTGAAGATCAGTCTTAGTGTGTGGTGTAAGTAATTAGATGTTAATAGGGAAAATACTTTAAAATGTGATTTTTAATAAAACAGAGTATCTTTGAGGCTATGCCATGAGTGTCACTTCTACTCATTTTTTTTTCCCAAATCTCTCTTGAGCAAGGAAAAAAAATGAAGATAGAGATAGTATGTTAAAAATTGTACATAAAGCTCTTCTATTTTGTCTACACCACAGCCCTGTGCTGAAAACCCTCACGGATCCTCATTTTAAAAGCCCCGTCATCCCATAAACAAGAAAAGGTTCCAGCATTCAGGTCTGTCACAGTCTCACGATCTAAATCTAAATGTGTTTCTCAGTGGAGGAATTGGCACAAAAATATTTTGTTGAATTTTGCATCCTGAATTTTTTTTGGAAAATATGTTTACCATGGAAATCTGCCAAAAATATAATAGTTGTTAATTGCCATATAAAAGAGAAACAGAATCAGAGAACCATTATACAGATAGTTCGTCAGATATAAATCAGGCATAAACCAGCAATATATACAAACCCAGTTAAACAAAAATTTTCTTTCATCAGAGCAATGCATTTTACTGATAATTTCAACATTTTCCACCCCCAAGCCCTTTTTGCTATGTCTGTTAACAACAAAAAAGGAGAAACTGCAAAGGGCATCGAAGCTTCTAAGAATTTATACGACCAAAAACGGAGACATTTGGTTATATTCGTACCTGCAATAGATTGCCAGTCATTTGCAGTGCACTGAATAAAGAATTGCCATTTTCAATTCACACTGGGGAGAGAGAATGGGGAAATTCTACAGGTAAAAGGGAAAATGTCACATTCACGCAAAATACTAAAAATGCAAAGTTGAGTGAAGAAAAAAAAGTAGGGAGAAAGGGAGAAAAGGGGAAAAGAAGCCTGTGGGTGTCAGGGCGACAGCGAAGGAGCAGAGAAACAGAATTGAGTTTTTAATTTTAAGAGATGGAATTAAATTCTCCACCAGAAAAATAAATCAAGAGTACTTTTATAGAGTGACTAATACATTAATAACCTCCAGGAAGAGTCGGGCTCCCAGGTGAAGCCAGTTCAAGGACAAAGGGGCAAGCTTCCACTCCCCAGTACTGTCAAGGGATCCTCAATGAATTCGCAGAGCAGAAACACAAAATCTGGGATTCTTAGAGATGCTCATCTGCGTCCAGAAAGTCTCCTGTGAACATCTCTGAAAGGCCTTATTATTGACTAATGAGATTGTGTGAATCACCTATTTGCTTTATTATTTGCAAGCAAACATACAATTATGCCTCCGTTAATTTGAGATTCCAACTTTTCATTTTGAATGCAGCTTAGTTAATGCATAAAAACCTTTCACGGTGTTCATGACAAAAAGGTTACTCTTTATTCTTTTGTGCCAGTGATTTTTTTTTTCAAATTGAGCTTCACTGGATGTCATTTTCTCCAGAAACTTTTTTTTCTTACTTCCATTAGTGGAACAGTCTAATTACAGCATAATCAAAAAAAAAAAAAAAAAAAAAAAAAAGCGCGCACGGCTGCCTAGCTTCGCCACATCTGCACAATGGTGCCGAATGCATCTTAACAGTCCAGTGAACTGTCAGCGGCAAAAGTAATTGGAAATTGGGGGCTATTTCTTCATGTACTAGTAGTGGGGGTTGTTCTGGTGCTTTATTAATAGGCAAATCACTCTCGGGAGGTAGGGAGTCTATAGTTCGTTTGTAAAGATCCTTTATAATTTTTTTTTAAAGTTAAGACACTGCCTTACATGCTCCTAAAATTTTTTTCACTATACATTAAATGACTTGGCATTTGAGTAAATGTTATCTACTGTTAATTCACCTGTTAGGAAATTGCCTCTCTCTAGAACCTGGGGTTAATAGAGTGCAAAAGACCATTCTTATCAAGGGGTGGAGAAAGGCGATTAATTTACACTATAAATTAAAACACAGAAAACGGAAAGAAAACAGACTCTGAGTTCTGGCCTCGCTCCTGAAAAGCCATTATGTTTTGTTGTTTTTTCTGTTTTTAATTTGTTATTTTTATCCAGTTTAGCAGGCCTCTAATCATTTCAGGCAGAACACACAGCATGGATGAAACTATACATGAAAGAATATGCTTCAGGAAGCAAAATTAATTGACATTGCAGGGAACATATTCACAGAGTCCGTGGAGTTACAGCTGTGTGGCTTCTATTCACATCACAGTAGAATCATTTGTCTGTTTAATATTTGCAAAAGCACATTTGAAAAGGAAAACCATGAAGTGCTAAGTAGCCTTGTTGACAAGCATGGATCTTCTCTGTCATATTTCACTTTTAATAAAAATAGTGATACTAATAATGATTAAATCCATTTGTACCACATTCAGAACCCGTTGCAAAGCCACATAGGTCAGAAGATGGCTTCGAATAAGTGAGCCTGGAAATAAGGATTTATGGACCACTATACTGTTCTTTGTGAAAATCAGTTATCATAAATAAAGTCTCTGGTGAATTAACAGAAATAAATAAATAAAGGTAGATACATTAGTTATTTGTTTTCATTTCAAGAGATAAACTGTTTTTCTTTACCCACTTCCAACAACTATATTTAACAGTAGGTCTTGTTACATGCAAAATTGTAAACAAGCTACTGATGCTACCTTTCACTCCCCTGACTGCCAAGTCCCAACAACCTCATGATGACTGGTTCCTTCTCAGAATCCCAAACTCAGTTGCCTCAAATTAGGCTTTAACATTGCCCTTCTCCCTCTCTGCCAAGACTCTGACATAGGGAATATGTGTGATTGGTCAAGTGCCTACCACTTACAAGTTTGGTAGCATGGGGCATGTTGCTTAATGTTTTAAGCTTCAGTTTCCTCATTTGTAAAACTGGGACAATAACCCTGTAAAAGTCTGGGGGAAATTAAATGAGATGATGGATATAAAGCATCGATCCCAATGTCTAGCATACACAGTTAGTTACATATGAGATTATTATCCCCACAGACACGCAGAGTGCCTGCCATATAATTGGAACTAACTACAGGGTCTGGCAGAAGTAACGCCTGCTTGAGTGTGGTTGGTAGGGTAATAATATGGGTGTAATAATTTATAGTTTTAATCTGAACAGTTCACCTAAAATATCATATGGTGTGCTTGAGTGTGATATTGTTATGTCACAGAATTACATGCTTATGATTTTGTAATAAGAGATTTTGTAATAAATAGGGAGGTTATTTGTGCCAGACCCTGTACATATTTGTTGACTAGAAGGAATGAATAAAGACAGATGAGACCAGACTGCCATCTGCACCTGAAATATCAGAACAACTCATCAATCAAGTAGCAAATTATTTTTTGCATAAAATATCATGCAAGCATCATAATAGTTTTCAGAAGAACATAACATTTTAGGTTGGTTCAGTTTCCTCTATGATAATGCCTAAATTACAAAGACAAAGAATAAACATTTTATGTTTTCAGAAAGGCATTAGAGGCTATTACAAATATCATTAGCACTCAAGAAAATATGGAATTGTTCCCATCACTGCCACCTGGGATCATTCGAATTGGAGTTAGTTAGAAATGACTCACCATGCACCTGAAAAATTTAAATGATGGCCCAAATGACACACCTTTAGCATCTATTCCACTCAATCTATTTGCTGAAAACAGTGATTCTTTTTTTAAAAGATTGTATTTATTTATTCTTAGACAGAGAGAAAGGGAGGGAGAAAGAGAAGGAGAGAAATATCAACATGTAGTTGTCTCTCATGTGCCCCCTACTGGGGACCTGGCTTGCAACCCAGTCATGTTCCCTGAATGGGAATTGCACCGGTGACCCTTTGGTTCACAGGCTGGTGCTCAATCCATTGAACCACCCAGCCAGGGCCAATGATTCTTTTTTAAGAAGCAACACTGTAGTTAATAAATTTCAATGTATTACAAAGTAAGTGTTAAAAGACAGAACGAAAATTTAAAATGTCCCTGATGATTTGCAAAATTATCTTTACGATAGTACAAAAATCAATGGGGATAAAGCGATTTTTTTAGAGAAAATAAGTAAAGAGAAAGACATGATAGAAGAAAAAAATTGGGGTGGGGGAAAGGGTTTTTTTAAGAAAAAAGAATATGGATTTGAATATAATTCCATCACTTCTAGGCTGAATAACTTTATACACATCACTTAGCTCTGAACCTCAGTTTATCTTCAAAATGGAAATTATAGTATGTCTGTGCAAGTTTCTCATGAGAACTAGTATAATAGATATTCCTGGCCCAGAAGAGTCAATCATGAAACAGCAGCAGTGGAAGTATTGGTGGTGATGGTGGTGGAGGCAGCCGGACGGCAGGAACAGTAGGAGTAAATTCATCCTCAGAGAGTCACATTTAACAACAGGCTAAGCAAAGCATCAACGTTTCATGCTGTAGAGGGATAAAAACAGTATTCCAAAATGTATTGTTTAAGTATGTAATGGAAGGAGAAAAAAAATCAAATGGCCAATAAACATATTAAGAGAAAAGTGCAACTATACTAGTAATCAGGAAAATGTCAATTAAATAATGAGATACCATTATACACACATCAGCTTGGCAAAAACTTAAAAGTGAAGATAGGAAAAACAGAAGCTACGAAAGCAGCCTGGTGAGCAATTTACAATTTCCAGTTTGAAAGCAGCAGGTCCTTTGCTGCTCTCCAGTGGGGTTTGCCCACGAGAGGCACTCTCACATCTGAACATGAGGACACGTGTTCAAGCACTGCTTATGATAGGGAAACAAGTGGAAAAACAAATGTCTCTCAACAGGAGAATGTATATGAAAATGACATATTCATTAAATAAAGTGTGATAGAACCTTTAAAATGAATGACTCAAAACTACATGTATCGACATGAGTAATCCTTAAAAACAGTGCTAAAATGAGAAATGCATGTTGCTGAACAATAAATTTTTTAAAAGTATACTACTTTGTATTTGGTTCTGAAAAAGCACAAACACATGAAAAGATACACACTACATTCAAGACGGCAGATTTTCCTGGGATGGGAATGAGAAGAACAGAATTAAAGGGGTGCACAGAGTCTGTGCTTTCTGACTTCTTTCAAAAAGAAGTCTGAAGTAAACGCAACACATTCCCTAAACTTGGTACTCTGTATTCAGGAAGGCCCAAATAAACACATGAGGTAGAAAAATCTCTGGAGCTTAGAGTCACTATCTAAAACAGAGTGGCCATGGTCCTGGCTGGGTAACTCAATTGGTTAGAGCATTGTGCAGAAAATGCCAAGGTTGAGGGTTCTATCCCTAGTCGTGGCACTTGCAAGAATCAATCAATGAATGCATAAGTGGAACAACAAATCATGTTTCTCTCTCTCTCCCTCTTTTTCTTCCCACCTTTCCTCTCTTTCTAAAATCAATGAATAAGATAAATAATTAAAAAAATTTTAAATGAAGTGATTGAGCCAGCTAATCACCAAGTTCCCTTCCAGTTGAGATATCCCATAACAGTGAAAAGAAGGACTTATAATGATGAGACAGGCCAGTCAAGTTGTTCTCTGTCTGGCATAGGGAGAGGAAATCAGTTTAAATTTAAGGAGAAATACTAGACAGCTCCAGTAATCAAATATTGTGGTACTGGCATAAGGCTAAACATACAGACCAATGGAATAGAATTGAGAGTTCAAAATAAAGCCTTACATCTATGGTCAATTGATTTTCAACAAGACTGTCACAACCATTAGGTGAGGAAAAAATAGTCTTTTCAACAAAGGTACAAAGACAACTGGATATTCACATGCAAAAGAATGAAGAGTACCCTCATCACTATATACAAAAATTAACTCAAAATACATCATGAACCTAAATGTCAGAGCTAAAACTATAAAATTCTTAGAAAAACACATAGGAATCCTTGTGACTTTGAATTAAGCCATTTAACATCACTATCCCTTAGAGAAATTCAAAGAAACCTCACAATGAGCTACCACTTCATACCCACCAGGATGTCTATAACCAAAAAGACAGGTGATATCAAGTGCTGGAGAAATGTGGAGAAATTGGAAACCTCAGATATTGCTAGTGGGAATGTTAAATGAAGCAGCCACTTTGGAAATCAGTTTGGAATTTCCTCAAAGAGTTAAACATAGATTTGCCATATGACCCAGAAAATATTCCACTCCTAGGTATATACTCAAAAGAACTGAAAGCATATATCCATACAACAACTTTTACACAAATGGTTATAGCAGTATTATCCATAATAGCCAAAAGTGGAAACAACTCAAATGTCTAGAAACTGATAAATGTGGTATAGCCATACAATGGAATATTATTTGGCCTTAAAAAGGACTGAAGTATTGATACATACTAGGAAGAAGAATGAAGCACTGATACATTCTACAACATGAATAAACCGTTAAAACATTATGTTGAATAGAAGAAGCCAGACAAAAAAGGTTCCCATATTGTATGATCCCATTTATATTAAATGGTCAGAATAGGGAAATGCATAAACAGAAAATAGATTAGTGATCTCCAAAGGATAAGTGAAGGGTAAATGGGGAGTGACTGCTAATGGGTACAGGTGGTCAAACCAAAGGTCCTAAAATTAGTGGTGATGGACACACAGCTCAGAATACCCCCAAAACCATGGATGTAAATACTTTAAAAGGATGGATATTATTGTATATGATTTATACCTCAATAAAGCTGTTATTTAAAAATTCAAGGGGGAAAATTTGGGGTTAGGTATTTCAAAGTATATCTTGATGATTATAATTATTAGAATTGTTGGGCTTTCCTTAAGGAAGCTCACAGAAAATACGTGGACATTGTTGTGAAGGAGTTCCAGACGAAAATGTGTTATAAACTGTCCTGATGCCTTCAGACATTTTTTATATGAAAGCATGAGATTGGCTCATAGAAATTTATGAAATTTCTTCCAGTTTTATTCAATAATGAACCTAAGACTTCTGATACCAAATATTGATTTTTTTTGTTCTGTTTCTCTCTTGGGTTATATTTCTAAATACAAAATGTATTCTCTTTCTCATCAGATGTGAGGAAAACTCTTTGTGGAAATCAAAATTCAGTGATAATATATTCACCTGTCATCATTAAAAAAGAAATTGTTCCAGAGAGGTAAATATTATAAAATAACAGAAATTGATCTGCAGCCAAGCCCCATATTGTGTTTGCCTTAAGCCCACACTTGAAAGAAATACCTTAAAAAATGCTTTATTTTTCTGAAGCCGAGGGTAGTGGCCATACCCACCTTTGCTTCATGAAATAGGGTTAGCATTATCGATGTCCATTCCCTATAACATGCTATTGCACACTGTCTGGCTATTCTCACCAGATGTCAATAGTCACTTCTGCTGTCATTGCAGAATGCCTGCCATAAACCTTTCCACAGGTTTACAGAGGGATTATTTTACTTCTTCTTAGCCCTCCCTGATGTTCCAACCAAACAAACTCTTCACATCAGTCACTTTTAGATGGGGAAAGGGGGACCTTTTTATTGAGAAAAAAATGAAAGTTAAGGAAAACGATTGCCCTGCACTCCCATCACTCGACTGCATCCCAACTTGACTGCCAGGCGAGGGTTCTTGAGTTCAGCCATTCTTCCTTTAAGGATGGATAGCTTATGGGAGACTTGCTGTTTATGGAAGGGATGGAGCCCCAACTTTGCAGTCCCAGCAAGTGCCAGAGAAGTTGGGATGGGTACAATAACTTCATCCTCATAACATGGATATAACGTGACTTCTAGCAGCACCATTCTGTAACCAGGACCCCTTCTCCTCCCTCCTTTCCCTTCCCCCTAATATTCTCTGAATCAAAGAATATTAGGAGAGAGCAGGGAGGGTTTAGCCAATGAAAGGGTACAAGACAGGCAGGAACAGGATTCTTACATTGACTTACTTCCTCCTAAGATATAAGCAAAAAATAATAGGAATTAATTATTATAGTATTTGCTTCTTAATCTTACTTAAAGGTACAACTTATATAAATCAGCACATTCCTCTGGCTGCATTATGTTGACCGGACAGGATTATTTTTATTCATGAGTTATTTTTCATCTTTGAGCCTGAATAATATCATGGTCTTGGCTTCTGTTTTTTCTAAAGAAAGGAAAAAAATATCCACAGAGAAAACTTTCTCTCAAACTGGCTGCCACCTGTTTTCCTCTTTTGTCTTCCCAACACTTCAGTGTCTTATAATTACAAATAAAACTTTCATAGCCTTTGCATTTGTATGGGTAGGAAGTCAGATTGATAAATGCTAAAATATTATAACATATTTTGGATTCTCAGGGTTCCTGTCACTTATTTCTTGGTCCACTATATACTATAAGGTTGAGTATATCTGAGGTTTTTACTAAATAAATGAGAGATTATGTTCCACAAATTATTTAGAAGAAACAAATTTAATTTTAGTAATTGAGGTTACTGTGTGTTTTAGATAGCACAGTTATTTTTTTCAGGTATTGGTCCATCAGTGATTTGTGTGGAAATGAAATCTCTGAGGACCTTTATCAGAAATGAAGAATTAAAAAATAAAGATTTGTAAAATGACTGATATTTCAAGGTAATAATGTGTTGCTACAACATAACCCACCATCCCGACTAATATAGGCTATGAGTCTAAAGATGCAACAAATCTGTATGAAAGGATGTTCAGCCTCAGCTCTGCCAAAACTGGTTGTTACTTGGAAAGAAAAAAAAAAGCATTCTAGGCTACAATACACAACTTGAGCAAAAGGAGAGATGGGAGGTCCATGTGAGTAAAAGAGGAGAATGACAAATATAAAGAAAGCATTAGTGGATATTGGGGGATATGGCTGACCATATAGTATAGGACCAGACGCCCTTGAAACCCATTCAGTACATAAGATACTTTAACTGCAAGTAACAAGCTGATTTAAGCTACCTTAAGCCAAATAGAAGAAATTATCAAAATAATATGGAGGGGTTTGAAAGAACCTAAATTCAGGAATGCCTCTGAAAAATTTGAGAACCAGATCTACAGGTAAAATCTATACTTACTTCTATAGGTAAAACTTGTAGAAGTAATGTCTCTGCATGTCTCACATCTACTTGCTCTCTCTCCCCAGACTGGCTTTCTCAGCTTTGATTTACATATTACAAATTTACAAATCCTAATACAGACTGGCCAGTTTTAGATTCCTATATCATATCCCAGGATAGATGAACTTTGGGCATCGTATAGGTTAGGTGTCCCACACTGACCCACTCAACTAGAGGCCAGGAGGGAGGACCATATCATGCATGCAGGGATGCTGGGATGCTGGAAGCTCACTCTGAGTAAAAGGTCTCCCAAAAGGGAGATGATCTTGTGGGCTGGACTGGCAGTTACCCATTACAGAAAGTATAATAATGATTGTTTTTTGTTTGATATTACAGAACTTGAGTATTGCATGGACAAAAATTTCTTATTTAGTTAAAGGCATATGGAATATGAAAAAACAATATTTGTTAATGGAACCAATCAAGCCATTTCCTTAAATTTTAAAGATAAATACACATAGATTTCATAACATTAGTAAATGAAACATTAATGCCTTCTATCAGGTCAATAATGGGAATTTTCCCTATCTTTAATCATTTAAGTCAGAAGAGTTTTCTGTTTAACTTTTCAGGCTATGAATAATATATTTTTCTCATATATTTTTCACATTCAGAATTTATATCCTCTTTTGATTCAATCCTCCAAGAAATGATAGTTTGATGAGGTTAAGAGGACCCTAGCCTGATAGATTCAAGACCTGTTCGGAAGTTGTAATTCCACCGGTCTTGGTTTGGAGTCCTTGAGCAAAGGATTTAGACAGTCTGATTCTTTGTTTCCTCACACACATACTGATTTTTAAAAGTATTTAGTAAACAGGGTTATGAGCAACACAAGAAGACATAATTTGATTCAGGCTGGACACCAAAGACAAAGGGTTGACACATGTATGTCTCCCCAGATCTCATGTCATCCTGTATAGCGATGAGATGGGCTGAGTGTCACTGTTCCACCATGAGGCTGGGCTTCACAAGAAGGATCTCACCCTCTACAGCTACACTGCCTTCCTATGGTGCTTTGCATGCAGGGAATGGATACATAGTGAGGACACCAGAGTCCAGTTGGGTGTTGTGGACCATTCAGCCTGGTCTCAGGAGTTGTAATCCTCACCCCATGGTGGGCTGTGTAAGAGCCCAAGGGACCCACTTCATCTGGGTCTGTTCTGTCACGAGGACCTGAGCTACTAAGGAGACAAAGCTTATCTCCCTGGCAGGAGCGCTGCTTCTGCCTCATCCATCTCTGGCCCCAAACGCTTGGTCGGTAGTCAATGACAGGTAAGACTCCTCATGGGAGGGGCAACCTAAGCCAGACGCAACCACTTGGGAGGCCTCATGGAAGGACGGGGGGGGGGGGGGGGGCTGCAGCAAAGAGGATGTGATGGACCCTCACCCCTCGGCTATTCTGACATAGCCCGAGTCCTCATTTCCGTCTGGGAGATGTCTTCTGCTTCCTAATCGGTTTAAAGCCTGAAACTGTGGGGGTGAGCGGTGCAGTCCTGTGCCAGCCAGGACTGCTCCCTGGGTGATCGGGCATAAGAAAGAATTCCTAAAGTCCTGTCAAACCTGCTTTGCTAAGAGTGCTTTCATTTAAATGATAAGGGTCCGAGGAGGAAATGAGCATGTCTCCCGAAGTTTTGCAACCCCCTTTCCTGACACTGACTCAGATTAAGGCCTCAGATTTCTTTGACATGTTAAACCTGTATTCCGGTGTATTGGAACCCAATAAAAGCCTAGTGAGGAAGGGGCTCTGGGTCATTCTCCTCTGAGAGTTTGACCACCTTTCCTCCCCAAGCAGTCATGTCTTGGTAGTTTTTATTTTCATCCGTGACAGAGGGATGGGGCTCTGCGGGCGGAGCCCCCCCACATCTGGCGCCCAGGACAGGGGCCCCCACACTTGGGTGCAGCTGTTCTAGGGTTGCTCAAAGATGGCAGCCCTGCATAGTTACTTTGTGGGGAGCTGATCTTTTTGTGAAGCCAACCCTTAATTAGTTACTGATATGAACAGTGTTCCTGCTCCAGGGTAGTGTCTGTCTTTACCCAACAGCAAACTTAGATCACTTGATAGTAAGTTTAGTGCTTGTGTGTTCAAATAAATATATGTTCTCCCATAAGAGTGAAAACTACATTAGTGTAAGCCATGGCTCCATTCGGTACAACTTCCACTGACGTTCCTTATTACATGGGCATGTGGACATTAGTGTCCCCCATTGAACTCTGAAATTCTAAGGTAAAGATAATTTGAATTTTCACAGTGCCTAGATCAGAATACAGACTTTCAATAAATATTTACTGGGCAAAGAAAAGACAAAACATTTCCTTGTGAAACAAACACTCCGAAGAAAGCGATGAAGAAAGAGAAGCAAAAATTTGAAACGTAAGCTTACAGATGAGTAGCTTGAGACTTTAATAAAGTTCCAAGTGGATTTCTACCTGCCCTAGGGAGTGTTTTTCTGTGAAAAGAACAATAGGGATGTTTAAGTAATACGAAGTGCCCTTTCTCTTGCCCAGATGCTTTTACTCTTTTTAGCTAATACCTATAATCAGAGGAGATGTGATTCCTTGGATTTATTGCATTTGATGTTCACTCAGCTCTTTGTTGATTTATATCTTTCACCACATTGGGGAAATTTCAACTGTCATTTCTTTGAATAAATTTTCAATCCCATTCCCTTCTCTCCTTGGGGGATTCTACAGACATCATTGTTAGCACAGATCCCTCAGACTGTTTATTTTTTTAGCCTATTTTCTCTTTATTGTTGAGATGAGGTAAATTATACTTATCTATCTTCAAATTCCACTGATTCTCCTGTCACCTCCATTCTGCCACTGAGGCCATTGAGCAAGTTTTTCATCCCAGTTACAGCATTTTCCAGTTTTATTCAACTCCATTCAGTTCTTTTTTATAACTTCTGTTTCTTTATCAAGATTTTCTGTTTTTTTTCATTCATTTCAAGGGAATATACAATTGTTTGTTGAATCATTTGTCAATGGCTGCTTTAAAATCTTTGTCAGACAATTCTAATATATCATTCACCTTGGTATTAGCCTGTGCTGATGGTCATTTCTCATTCACGTTACGATTTTCCTGGTTCTTGTATGATAAGAGATTTTCAAATATATCCTGGTTATTTTGGATATTATATTATGAGACTATGGATCTTTGTTTTTCTGGGCAGGCCATCCACCTGTTGATGTGTAGTGAGAGGGCCAGATGGATGTGTACGTTCTACTTCTCTAGGCCCATTTCCCATCTCTCCCCTGCACAAACACCACCCCTGAAAAAGTGGACCCCTGATTCCTATTGCCTTTCTATAGATGCTTGGAGTGGACGCTCACCTCCCAGGGGCCGGGCTGACACCTTCCTGGAAGGTGAGCATACACGATCACCACAGCATTAGGCCCAGTGGGAGTGCAACTTCAGCTTCAAGCTGGGCCTCCACTGAAGAGGGAGATGAAGGGGGAAAAAGAAGTGCCAACCATCCCTGTCTTTTATCAGCTCACTTTGTATTGTTAGAGGCCAGGTCTGCCTGAGATTGGCTGCCCACCGAGCTCTTCAGAAGAGATGATGGGAGCGGGGGACAATGTGACAGGGGAGGAACTGGGGAGAAGGGCCTGGAACTCAGACAAGCCCTGCTTTGCACCATCTCATTTAGCCTCATTGCAGCCATGGAGGAGTGAAGGTTCAGCTCCCAAATGAGCCCTGCCCACCTGGGTTGGGCTAGGGAGAAGTGAAGTGTGGTAGGGTGGAACTCCCCCAAACCCTCCGCACCTGCCTTCCTCCTGCCATCTTTTTAAGTCTTCTTGCTGCCTGCTGGGAGTGGAGAGGCTCAGCTCCGTAAGAACCCTGCTGCCAGTGCCCTGTTGGGGGAGCCTGCTCCACTGGGGGAGAGAGGGATGGAAGATCATTTCCCCATTTAGCACTTCGCAGTGGGAGTGTGTGCAAGTTTTTCCGTTAGGCCCGCCTTTTTCAGATTCTTTGCCTAGGAGAAACAGATTTTTCTTGCAGCTCTGTGATCTGTTCCTGTTGGTGACTCCAGGTTGGAACGTTCTGTCAGCCTGATCCAATCCAGGGATATATGGGAGGCAGTAAGGAAACTTACTGGGAACTCCATCCATTTTTTTCCACCTTTCGGAGACTCCCAATGTTTGTTCTGCTATGTCCAGACTTTTTTTAGTTGACATCTGTTTTTGATCAGAACCAAAAGTTTGGGGTATGATACTTTAATTCAAACAGCTGGAATACTCCCCAGATTCATAGGCAGGAGCCAGCCCAATCAGCAATCTTCCCAGGCAAAAATACTTTGGAGGAATGAATGAATGAGTGAATAAGTGAATGAATGCATGTACTCTAAAATGTTAGTCATTGCCACATGATTGTAAGAGAAGTTTCATCCCACTGCCATCCGTTTTTATGTGACTTAACATAATTACCCTTTGTTTTCACAGAAGAGACATTTTACTAGACAGGTTAACATAAGAACACTCTCTAATTGTGATGTGTATAAATATTTAGTTATTAATCTAATGCTGAGCTTGTCTCCAAATCTCATTTTAAAATCTTTTTAACTTTCAAAAACTTCATTTTATTTTTATTAGAAAAGTACTACTAGCTTATTATGGAATACTTCAAAGTATAGAAAAATTTAAAGAAGAAACTAAAAATAGCTTTAATCATACTACTTTTAATATTTTGGAATATTTCTTACTAGTCTTTTTGTGTCTGTGTCTACTTAAATGTATTAATTGAATTCATTTGGTATGTATAGTTTAAATGCTCCTGTTTTTCATCTGACCATTTTCTGTTTTTAATATTTTATTTATTTATTTTTAGAGAGAGGGGAAGAGAGGGAGAGAGGGAGAAAAACATCAATGTGTGGTTGCTTCTTACATGGCCCCAATTGAGGACCTGGCCTGCAACCCAAGCATGCACCATAACTGGGAATTGAACTGGCACCCCTTTGGTTCACAGCCCATGCTCAACCCACTGAGCTACAGCAGCCAGGGCTCATCAGACCACTTTCTTCTGTGACTAAAAGTATTAAGAAAATTTATTTTAATGGCAATAGAGTTTTTGTTCTGCAAAGCATAATTTTTAATACAAATGTTTATCTTTATATAATTGTAATTGTTGCATTATGTCATTATTGTTGCATTATGTCATTATTGTTGCATTATTTCTTACCTTTGCTCTTTATTTTGGAGGACAATTTTACCCCAAAAGGTTAATACCAGTATTTCAGTCTGTACAGTAAAGATAGAAAAATAGTCAAGATCCTAGTTTTGAACATTGTAGTATGGCTGAAAAAGCATATAAAATGTACACAGTTATATGAATAGTGAGCACTCCATGTCTCCAGCACATATTTGCATCTTTGCTAGTAGGTGCCTTACAAGAGCTCATGATATTTTCAGTAGCCTCTTTAATTTTGTTGAATTAGTAATGCGTGGCTCTTACCTGACATATGTGATTTTGCCACTTAAGGGTGAAGATTGCATTTGAAATACTAAGCAACATTAAAATATACCTGAACATATGGTTTTGGGGGAGAAAGTTCTGTTTGTTTTAGTTCTTAATGGTTTCCTGAGAAAAAATATTTCATAATAACTTCTCCTGAATGATGTGTAGGAAAAACATTGTTGAACAAACAATTTGCTGGAGAATAGCATGTTAATTAGTGAAAGTTTTAAAGTTTTTTGGTAATAATCCTGATTTTTTAAAAAGTGAATTTGTTTATCATTGGTAAGCATAATTACGCTTCAACTGAAAGGATACGGGACTATCACGAAAGATGAAAAATTGTGTTCAGATGACTTGAGGATGAAGAGAAATTGGTTATAGATAATGTTCTTCATTTCCTAAAATGTTCAACAGCGAAAAAATATTCACATAAAAAGGTTTAAAGACTAAATTTCCTTTCATTTCTTTAGAAAATAGATCCAAATATGGATCTTTGCAGCAACAGATCACTTCTGTAACTGAAATGATAAACAAATGGAGCCGGGCAAAACCCGAGGTTGTTTGGAGTCTGAGCTGGGAGTATTGCATTTACACTTTCCAAGTTTCTTTCCTTAACTTGTGACTCTGGGGCTGAAATAATGATCTCCTTTTATTCCCTTTAAAATAAATCTTTCCCTGCTTCTAACTACCAGGGGAATATTATGAAAACATTCAGAACTAACATTACAGAACTAACATAGCTAAAAACCATGCATCAGCACTGTGAAAAAG
This sequence comes from Glossophaga mutica, assembly GCA_039655065.1. Classification (NCBI taxonomy): domain Eukaryota; kingdom Metazoa; phylum Chordata; class Mammalia; order Chiroptera; family Phyllostomidae; genus Glossophaga; species Glossophaga mutica. The sequence goes on along the minus strand of CM077312.1, from coordinate 23,213,950 downwards.
CCTATAATCCCACAGAGAGAAAAACTCCAAACATTATCAGCAGTGCAGGGCTCTTTACTGTTGATTCTGAGAAATAGTAAGTTTGGGGTTCTTGCTGTTCATTTAGCAAAAAGTAAACTTTTTTAAAAAAGAAGAAAAATAAAGAAAAAAGGAACCACATAGAAAACACTCCCCATGTTACCCTTCACCTTGGTACTTCATGACGATGTAACCAGTCACACTGTCACAGGGTGACAGCTGACATTGGGGAGAGCTGGGGAGGAGAGCATGAAAGAAGGGAGGACAGAACAGAAGCTTTTAGTCCCTGGGGTGCTGCCTCCCCCTCCATGCTGCTTTGCTCATTCAAAAGAGAATACAGATGTCAGTTTTACTGCACTGTGCCTTCCCAGCTGGTGTGGAATTAAGCGGCTCAGGTTCAAAAAGCAGATGTCCTCAGAAAAATTATGACTGCCCACACCCCCCACCAACACAAATTAAACCAAGAGTCACATCTCGCCATGAGTCCTCTGGCTCGTCCTAGTACTTCAGTATAGTTTCATTGTGCATAGCTCTATCACAGCATCATAACTGTGTGTGTATATCTGTGTGTGTATGTCTGTGTGTGTGTAGGAGGAGGGGTAATTATTTATTGAGCAATGACTATCCCCCAGAAACTGAGCTAAGTAACTTAAAATGGCTAACAAGCAGGTTCAAAGGATTAGGTTACTGGTCCAGGGTTACCAGCGACTAGGGGTAGGTTACCCCCGGGTGCTAGTCTCCTGACAAGCAATAAAGCCTCACATTTACTGAATGAAAATAGAAAGCACGTTTACTCTCTCCCCGTTATGATAACTGTAACTACAGATAGCTGATATTTTAAATATAAAAAGTTGAAAAGTCTGTCCTTTTAGTATTACTAAAACACAATTTAGCACTTATGTATCCTGAGTTTGCCTTCTAAATGTTTTTGTCTTCTAGAAACCTCAAATCCAGGGCAATTCCATTACAGGTGGCACAAGATACATAAAGGACACCCAACCTGAAGAATAAAAGCATTACCCTATACAATAGTGGACCATAAAATGCTGCTTAGGGGGCCTCACTCTTCAAGGTACACTTGAAACTACAGCAAGAACTTCTGATACACACACACATACATACATACATATACTTCTATAATTATATATATATACATATACATGGATATATACACACACATACATGACAGAGAGAAAACAAGCTACATCTCTAATGCTCTGACAGCTCCACTGTAAAATGGGCATTGTAAGAATTAGAAAAGATAAACCATAAAAAGTGTTCCTGTACCCTCTCAGTCATTTCACAGATCATCACAGCAGGAGGGAACATTCCCTCTGAGGTTAAAGTAGGCATTCCAGTGAGCTGAGCTCCCAGAGCAGAGCTCTCACAGACCATCAAGCCACTCAGGACTGCTCCAAATGCATCAAGCCTCACATTCGTGTGCCTCACACCACCTGAAGTCCAAGTCATCCATCAGCACCTGAATTCTTATTCCCATGTGGCCATACCAGCCCAACCCATCTCAATTCCATCCTTCTCCTCTCTGAATCCTTTCCTGGTTCCTTCTGGAACTATCGTTTACAATCAGACAGTAGCCTCAATGTCATAAAGCTGTTGTTTCATTTTCTTCTCTTAACCCACCATCTACTTAAGGTCAAGCGGTGGGTCAGATAAATGCTCGATCCCCACTGCTGCTTTCAACCATTCTCCTTCATCCCAACGACAGGCAACTGACCCACTGGGCCATAGGCATAGTGCCTAGGACCTGTGTTGCTTTTACCGGACTAGGAACATAGTTTGATTTCTTTCCAAATCAGAAGAAAAAATAAATACTATCCAGTCCAAATTATACTCCTCTTTTACTAACACAGATGTAAAATACACTTTTTAGTGCTTTTCTGTGAAAGAAGGGGCCAATGTGCCTAGAGCCTAGGAGAAACAATGCGGCCCTGCTATCACCTCTACTCCTAACGGCCCATCTGAGGACTAGGTTTCTGCCTTTATTTACTTCAAACCTGAACTCCTGTCCACTACTTTCCTCACCATCCATACTCTAATATCCTGGGTTGGCCCAACTGAGACAACAAATCCTTTTTTTGGGTGTTTTAGTTGCATTTTTATGTTTCCTGAGATAATAAACCATAATATGCTGAAAATGTTGTGTATTTTCTTCCATCTTCAATACTGAAATGGCTACACAAAAATTCAGCAATTTTGATAATTTTTCATTAAATGCATGCTGATATCATAGATATCACAATACAACCTAACAAAATAGTTTTGAATGAAGTTAAAGACAACTAAGTACCACTAGAGGATCTTACGGGAAAAAAAAAACAAACTTCTTGGCCAACCCAGTATCTTATTGTACTGTACTCACCTTTTCACTTAAAGGAAGCACTTTACAGCTATTCTTTGGCATATCTGAATTACCTGCATCATTACTCATGTGCTTTGGAGACACTCTTTAGTAAAATAAGGGTTACTTGAACACAAGCACTGTGATACGCCAACATTTGATCTGATAACCAAGATGGCTACTAAGCGAGCAACGGAAGGATTCACGTCTGGGGAGTGAGGGAGCTGGATGTCACGAGATTTCATCACTACTCAGAGTGGCATGCAATTTAAAACATATAAATTGTTTATTTCTGGGTTTTTCCATGCAATATTTTCGGAGCACAGCCAACTGCAGGCAACAGAAACCGAGGAAAGCAAAACCGCAGGTAAGGTAGGAGTGCTGTACAACAGTTTGGGGTTCTTCACCAAGTATTCTCTCCCTCTCTATAGCCTTTCTTCCCCCCCGCCCCCGCCCCGCCCCATTTACTTGGCAGGGCTGGGAGAACCAAGAGAGAGATGCCAGGTGGGGGTGCTCATGGCCTAATGCTGCTAAGGCCCTTTTCATGCTTTAGGCCTGGAGCAGCAGACCACATGCCTTTGCTTGCTGAGTGCCCATACCTGAAAGACACATGTGAGGTTTCAAGGGGCTTTGGCTCATCCTGTAGGAAAAACAATGCTCGTCACAATGGAGGGAGGAAAAAAGTCCTGAATCCTTATTTCCCCTGAAGCTTCGTAAGTTCTTGAAGTGCAAAGTAGGGAGAAGGGCTTAGTAAGTGTGCGGAGGGCTCTTCACACGTACAAGCCAGCCTGAGAGTGGCAGGCAGCACTCATTAGGAAGGCTCCAGAGAAAGCCTCTTCTTCAAATCACAGGAGGCAGGCAAGGCTGCTGCTGATGGGGCAGATGTGTTTGTTTTAGCCTGACTGGGTCCTGGGACTGCCTTGTGGGGTAGGAAGACTGCCCGGGGTCAGAGAATGACCCTGCCCCAGGCATCTCTCCCCACCTTCCCTTTTCTCTCTTTGTTACAATACAGATTTACATCAGGAAGCAGCCCAGCTTCATAATGCTGGAGACTGCCTCTGTGCAGACATAATCTCTGATTGATGGGGTTTGGGGAGGGAAGGAAAAAGGCAAAAGAGAGTTTATGAATTCATTCAAAGATTCAAATCACGTCAGGGGCCTGCCAGTTTCCTTAGGCATAAAATGGGCAAGACAGAGATCAGCACTGTGTGTTGATGTTTCACTTGCTCCCCCTTTTCTCTAGATCTATTTACTCACTTAACAATCTGCTGAACGTTCATAAGGGTGCCTTACTATTCCTTATCACATAAGGCAAAACAGAAAGGGATATTGCTTTGTTTTTGTTTTTGTTTTTGTTTTAATCACTGCTCTTCCCTGGGGACACTAGCAAAACTAAATTTATTGGTTGGCTTTAAAATTTTTTTTAAGTTGCTCCCAGTGGGATGCCCCAAGGTTATTTAGTTTACTATTTGTCTCACTATTTAAAAGATTAACATATTAATAAAAACAGGGGTTTGGAAATGCTCCCTGTCTCTCACCTAGAGGCAGTTACTCCAAAGATAATCGATTTAACATCAATATTTTTTTTTTAGTGCCAATATCTGTCTGGCTCTGTTCTGGGACCTTTTGTGATCATAAGAAAGTCAAGGTCATATTCCATGTAATCAATGTGGGGTGAAAAAGCAAAGAATGCAGCATACTAAATAAAAAAGTACTAACAGGCAAAACCATGTCCCTTACACACTCTAGGTGTTCCATGCATGTACGGAATAAGTAAAGCTTTTATTTTCTATATAATAATGTTGACCTGTAAATACATTATGCCATTTCATAATTCTGGTCACCTTCCTTATATAACATGCAAATTATCTGGTTCCAATGAAATAAAAAAGGGTGAGGTCTTTTTCCTTTTGAGGTGAGATCATTTGTGAAGCTACGAAAAACAAATCAATAAACCACAGAAAGATTCTAAGTCATGGCAGAACTATTTAAATCAGTATAAGAAAAATGTGCTTTCTAAAAGGATGCTTTCTATATAAAAAGAGAATACATAGCTTCTATACACTGCACTGAAAAACACTTTCAGTAACCCTAAAGTCATCTGGAAATGCAAACAGTGAAATGCATATTATCAAATGTCCATATGGTACTAAATGATTTTAGGCATCAAGTACCACTAGAGACAAACCAACGTCTTGTATAATTTTACCTTCGGAATTTTTCTTTCTCTTTCTTCAATTTTAAACTATTTTAGTTTAATTATAAATAGTTAAATCCAATAAGAACTTTTTTATTTTTATCAGAGGAAGATGATGTTGATGATGATGATGATGATGATAATGATGATGATGATGCAGGAAGAAGGCAGCCCTCTTGCAGAAGGTCTCAATAGCAATATGTTTGAGCAATAGATGCAAAAACCGCAGGAAGAGACTTCAGCTAGGGAAGGGACAAGAGAACCAAATAGATCTGACATTGAAACTAAGGTTGACAGGATATAATAATTTCACTGAACCAACAAGTTGATTATTAAATTCTATATTTCATTCCAATTTCAGGGCTGTTTGGAGGTACTTGGAATCTGTGATTGATTGGTTCTTGTCTTTGACAAAAACCAAAGAAGAAAGAAAATTACTTTTATTCAGGCTATTACTATAGGGAGAATACTCCAGACCTAAAGATCAGAGTTTCTCAGCAAGATGGTTTCATCCTAGATGTTTACAGGGAGAAGTAGACAGATTATAGGTGGAGAGATTTTACAGTTGTGATTGTTTTTATAATCAGGGTGTTCCTTAGTCAGTCACTGAAGAGGAAATAGTTCTCTCTGTATCTAGCTAATTTGGGGGAAGCAAACAGTTTAGTTAATTATTTATGACACAAAGAATAGAAATGTGGAGGGTCTGTGTCTGGTATTGTCATAAATTAAGGAAAAAAAGGTTCATTAACAAGTTTTATCTAAGTTATAGGGAGAAGGGTGGTTCCTTCAGTAAACCATGTTTTTCCAGAGCACAAAGAATAAGGGCTTCTGCCCTCGCTTCTGTGGCTCACTGGATTGAGCACCAGACCACAAAGCAAAGGGTCACTGGTTTGATTCCCAGTCAGGGCACATGCCTGGGTTGCAGGCCCAGACCCCAGTGGGGGGGCCCAAGAGACACAACCACACATTAGTATCTCTGTCACTCTCTTTCTCCCTCCCTTCCCCTCTCTCTAATAATAAATACAATCTTTAAAAAAAGAAAGAGTAAGGGTTTCTTAACTCTCTCTGTTTTCCAAGAATAAAAGGCAGGGCTCAGATAAAGTTAAACACTGTCATTCTCCATCTGTTATTTACTAGAACTAAACTGTCTTACCTCTTCAGACTTTACTTAGTAGGAAACCTGATTTATTCATGTGCTTGTTCATTTATTGTAGAATTATCCATCGAGGGCTTCGCATTCTGGTAATTTTCAGAAAAAGGTAAAATGATGACTCTCATACAGCTATAAAAAAATAAACACATGTTAATAATTTTATTCTACTCATTAATCAAAAAAAGGAATCAGGTCAATTTCATAAAAAGGTTGAAAGAAAATTCAAAGACTAGCCCTGGCTGGTATGGCTTAGTTAACTGAACATTGTCTTATAACTAAAAGGTTATAGGTTTGATTCCCACTCAGGGCCCATACCTGAGCCCATACCTCAATCCCCAGTCCAGGAGGCAACAAATAGATGTTTCTCTCTCACACTGATTTTTCTTTTTCTCCCTTCCTCTCTCTCTAAAAGCATTATATATACACATATATATGTATGTATATGTATATATGTATATATATAAAATATATGGAGAAATACATATATATATATATTCTCCATATCCTTGGGTGAGAATATAAAGATTCAGTCTGATGTACTCCTATGGAACACTATATTACTTTTCATACTCCCATAAATAATTACAGTCAATTTCTGGTTATTTCTGTAGTTCTGTTCTTTAAAGAAGCCATGAACACTGAATTAGTGAATACTGACCCATTGCTCTTAAGGAAAATACAGGGTTAATTTCCTGTGAGCCTCTGGTCCCAACATTTTCATCCATCTATACATAATCTAGTTTTATATGTGTTCTGTTTAAGGACACTTACTTAACATATATTATGGATTCATCAACATTGATTTCATGGCCAACAGCTCTATAACTCAGCCAGAAAGAAGCTTATCTGACACATGTATTTTCTTTGTAAGGCTCATCACAACTTTTTTACACTTAGGAATATTAGACAGCACTTCAGCACTGTAATTGGAGGCCATTTTAAGCAGTGGGGTCACCATTAAAAAGTACAAACAAACAATCTGTTCAGTGCAAAACAATGTGGTACTAAATAGATTGCAAAGTGGACACTTGTTTTAAGCACGAGAGCTGAAACAAGGAAGAGCATTGCCTTGTCCAACCTCAGCTGGAACGTGCACATCAAATGACTCAAAAGTTTTTCCACTCTTCACATGTCTGTAAATGGCCACAAAAGAGCTGTTTTAATTCGGGGGTTACAGAAAAATTTCAGTAAGAATAGGTAAATTTGTAAATATGGAATCCTTGAATAGTGAGGAATACTGTACTTTTTAGTTGTATGTCTTCCCTATGAGGCTGTTAACATAGAGAGAGCAGAGACTATAACTGCCCAAGTCTATTTTCTTTGTTTTCTCTGCAGTCCTATGGCTGGCCCATAGCAGCTGCTCAATAAATATTTGTTAAGTGAATGAATGAATGAATGACAGGTGCAATAATAAATTTTCAAGCAATTCTTCTGTGGAAAATATAACAATGAATTAATTTTGGTTCTGGGTTAGTGATACAAGATAATAAATGTACATACATATGCATGCCAATAAATATAGGGGTTTCAAAAATATCTAGAAATTTGGAATATTTGTGCCTGAAGATGAAAGGCTAAATGTAATGAAGGTTATTCTTAAAGTAAGAGGGATAATGAGGAAAGAACAGACTTTTTAAGGAGGAGACATAGCATAAGCAACAGACATGTGAGGAAACATAGGTTGTACAGAAGAGTACAGTTGGCTAGAGTTTAATCAGAGGGTCTATCTTGAGAAGCAGTAGAAAACAACACCAAAAGGAAGATCATCTGAAGTAGTAAACCTGATTTTTGTTCCGTCAGATATGATGAGCCATTGAAAGGTTTTGAGCAGAGTAGGGACCAACTGATACATACTAAAATGTAGGCATGATGGAAAGAATGGAACGAACTTTTACCTGGCTTATTAGAAATCCAGTTAGAAAGGTTTTGCTCTTTTTAAGATGTCTCAGGTAGACCCTCCATAGCATACAGGCGGCCTTCAAGAAGTGCAAAAAGATTTGGGAAAAGAATGGGGAAGGGGAAAAGCAGAAAGTGGCCAAAGTACTTAGGAAGCCCTAACTGTAAATTTAATTTGCATCACAAAAGCTCATCTTCTCATCTTCTCACTGAGTTTCCTGTCACCCTTACTCTAGCTCCAATTCTACCATTAGCACATGGTGTTGGCAATCAAATCTCTACAGGACACAATTACTGTGCCTTTAAATAAAGAGGGGTGGGTGGTGCAGATCAGTATACCTCAGGACAGCCTTAGCTCCACTCACTAGAAATGCAGACTCTCAGGTCCCACTGCCCACGTCTGTTGAATCAGAATCTGAATTTTGGTAAGATCCCCTGGTGAATCATATTCACACCAGCCTAGATAAGTTCTTTGCTCTCTTTTGTGAACAAATACAGTCGATTCTCATTATTCATGGATTCTGTGTTTGTTACTTTGCCTGCTCACTAAAATTTATTTGTAACCCAAAAATTAATACTCACAGCCATCATGAGCATGCACAGTGAGAAATTTGAGTCACTTGATGTACATGTTCCCAACTGAGGTCAAGCAAGGCAATGCTCTGTCTTCTTGTTTCAGTTCTCTTACTGTAAATAAGTGCCTCTTTTTTGCGGTCTATTTGGTGCCATGTTGTGGTTTGTTTTTTGCAGTTTTTTTATTGGCTATTTCACTGTTTAAAATGGCCCCCAAGTGCAGAGCTGAACTGATACCTGCTTTTCATAAAATAATGTGATGTGCCTCATGGACAAAATACATGTGTTAGGTAAGCTTGTTCAGGCATGAATTATGGTGCTATTGGCCATAAGTTTAGTGTTAACAGATCAACAATATATATTACATGGGGTGTCTACAGACAGACATACAGAAAACAAGGTTATATACTCATTGTTTGATGAAGTGTTGGGACCAGAGGCTTTCTGGCACATAACCCACTAAGAGCAATGTTTCAATAGTTATTAATTGAGTGCACAGTGACCTTATAGAACCTAATGACCATAAATAACAAAAATCAACCACTTACTGGTGAAGATAAAGGTAAAATCTCATTATAGAATAAGAAAAAGGATATTCAGAACTGATATCTTCAAACAAACACTGAAAGGGAAATAAAAAAAAAATTTCACGATCTAGGGTCAAGATGGCAGCATAGGCAGACATGGCCAGCCTCTTCACACAACCACATCAAAATTACCGCTAAAATATGAACAACTGTCATTCAGTAATGTCAGAAATCGAGCTGAATGGAAGTCTGACAACTATAGAATTAAGGAAACCGTATCCATCCAGATTGGTAGGAGAGGCACAGACACAGAACAGGCTGGCCCAACACCCACATGAATAAAAATTTGGGAGGGATATTTCGGGCATGAGGAGTCCCAGACCCACACTAGGCCCCCCAGCCCAGAATTCCAGTGCCAGGAAGATAAGTCCCCACAACTCTGGCTGTGAAAACCAGTGGGGATTGAGTCAGTGGAAGAAACTTCTGGAGCCCCAAGCAGTTCCTACTAAAGAACCCACACACAGACTCACCTACAGACTCATTCCCTCATTCAGGCTCCAGTGCCAGGATGGCAGCTTTAAGAGCACCAGTGGTACACAAGGAGAAACACAAGTCTCTAACATCAAGGCGAGCAGAGGCCATTGTCCCTTTGCTAAATCCTCCCCCAACAGTTGATAAGCTGGTGCCATATCGGAGATTCCATCAACCTGGCTAACACTGTTTGACCCAAGCTGCTTTTCCATAGAAATGGCTGGTCTTGGCTCCTAAATCCTATCAAACAAGCAACAGCTGGCTTCAGTGAACCCTAGTGACAGCCAGATTCACTAGGGCTCACAGCTTGGCTTCACCTGGGAGCCTCCTAGATTCACAGCTTGGCTTCACCTGGGAACCTCCAAGCCCAGCACAAGCAACAGCCATCTCAGATTGCTTTACAGCTCAGGCAGGGCAAAACAAAGGTGGCGCTGACCATGGGCTGCACCACCTGTGAAACCCCAGGGCAAAAGTATCCAGTGGATACCTACAGACCATGTCAGAGCACCACCACCCTGCCCCTGCATAGCTGATCCTCCATGGATGGTGGAGGTTGGTGGTCAGTGGTTACAGCCAGTCCTTGCAGCTGACTGGCCTGGGTAAATCCCTCCCATTGATCTGCCACCAAGCAATCACGGCTCAACTACAAAAGGAGGGTATACTCATCCCACACAAAAGGCATACCTCAACTACCCAGCTTGAGTGGTAGGGGAGATCATGCCATTGGACCCTATAGAATACCTACTGCATTAGGGCACACTACCAAGGCACAGAGTCAAATCTCTACCTAATACATAGAAACAAAAACAGGGAGGCTGCCAAAATGAGACAAAGAAACATGGCTCAAATGGAAGAACGGATCAAAACTCCAGGAAAAAAAAGCTAAATGAAATGGACATAAGCAATCTATCAGACACAGAGTTCAAAACACTGGTTATAAGGATGCTCAAGGAACTTAGTGAGGACGTCAGCAACATAAAAAAGACACAGTCAGAAACAAAGGATACATTAATTGGAATAAAGAACCATTTACAGGGAAACAATAGTAAAGTGGTAGAAGCTGAGAATCAAATTAATGATTTGGAACATAAAGAAGCAAAAAACAACCATGCAGAGCAACAAGAGGAAAAAGAATCCAAAAAAAAAGGAGATAGTATAAGTAGCCTCTGGGAAAACTTCAAGAGGTCCAACATTTGTATCATACTGGAGCTAGAAGGAAAAGAGAAAGAGCAAGAAATAGGAAATCTATTTGAAAAAATAGTGATAAAAAAATTTCCTAATTTGGTGAAGGAACTAGACATGCAAGTCCAGGAAGCACAGAGTCCCAATTACGATGGATGCAAAGAGGCCCACTCCAAGACACATTATTTTAAGCTCAAAGGTTAAAGACAGAATATTTTAGCAGCAAGAGAAAAGAAGTCAAGTACCAGATGGTTGCCAGATGGGAAGTGGGAGGGGGAGAATGGGTGAAGAGGTGAGGGGATTAAGAAGTACAAATAGGTAAAGAATAGCCATGGGGATGTAAAGCACAGTATAGGAAACGGAGTAGCCAAAGCACTTATTGTTCATGCCCATGGACATGAACAATGGTAGGGGGATCGCCTGAGGGAGTAGGAGGCACTGGATAGAGGGGACAAAGGGGGGAAATCAGGACAATTGTAATAGCATAATCAATGAAATATAATTTTAAAAAATTTTCACAAAACAACTAAAATTTAGCTCCAATTCTAAATAGTCCATGAGTCCAGAAATCCTATTTCCTCCTGATTGTTGTGAAGAGCCCTGGCACGGAAAAGCATTTGTGTTGGTTCAGAAACTCCAGAGCTTCTTGGATAAAACCTGAAACTGACCCGCTGCACACCAAAGGCAAGGAGAAACAGAAAAAAGATGTAGGCCTGTCCAGAGTGGTACCTGGCAGTTTTAATAACGAAGGGAACTTACCCATGAAACTTGTCCTGGGTGGCTGAAAGAAAGGTAGGTCTCTGCACCTACCGAACAGAATCTTCAAAGTTTATATAGAGGCCTTAACGGGGTTCACTCAGGTCTACCATCCAGATGGTCTCAACAATACCTTACGCTTGCAAGGTTTTGTCCTTGAAACTGGCCCCAGCTAAGGAAACTGCGTTAAACATATACTCCAAGGACACTGGAGGAGTGAGGAGCCTCCAGCTGCCTGGGTGCCACTCTCCAGGCAACTGGCAGTAACATCCTCTCAGAGACCTCTTCCAATAGCCTTTAAGACAAAAAAGAGACAGTTTCAACCCCACACATAAATTAGACTTGATTTCTCTGAAAAGATAGAGGCCCCAATGTTTTGTTTCTCATATTCTGTCATTTTAGTCTTTCCCTTTCCCTTATGAAATCCCTCCTCTAGCCTGACAAACATCTCCCCCCGCTTTTTTTAACGGAAAAAGTATTATCTCTCAGAACTCTTACACCAGCACACAGCTCAAATCTAAGCAGACTCTCAACTGAACAGTTTTCATTCCCCTCCTTCTCTCTCATTCCAGGTTTTCTTTTGGTGTTTACATAAACTTTTTGTTTCTCATTAAAACATAAATTTCTACAACACAGTGAGGATATTTCTTTCTGCTTAGTATCTCTGTCATTTTTTTCCCCTGTGCACTTACAGAATCTGTAGGTAGCCAAATGACTTAGAATGGCGTCACTAATTACTGTCTGTGGACTCAGACTGATTGCTCCTCTTCCTTCTGTCTCAGAGAAGCAAGTCTGAGTTGGGTCAGTAACCTTTCTGTGATTACATATTCACGCACAAACACAAATGCACACAGGCAAGGCAATAAGAATTGCCAAAAATAATAGCAGCACCTCTGTCCTGCAGAGCACACAGAAGCATGAGTAAAGAATGAACACGGGGGCAGAATTGCAGATCAAACATAATGTGGGCTGACGATGCACTCATCGCAATGAGTTTTCTAACAACAGTGAGTTCTCAGAAATGGATAAAATGATTATTATAATCCACCCAACCATTCTTTTAACATTGTTTCTGTAAATGATGACTTGTAAATTCTCCTGTAGCTACTGATAAACAAGAGCTAACCTCAAAGGAAGCAGACACCAGCTTTCGAGTATTTGGGCTGCAGGAGATTTGTTCATCTTCCAGGAAAACAAGAGCATTCCTTGGCCAGCTCTGAGATGGTTATTGAAGTAGACTGTGCTGGCTTGTCCACAACCCTCTCCACTTTCCTTTGTTCTGCCTCCCCCTTCCTCACTCATAAAACCCTCTGCCCACACTGAGATGCTGAGACGGTCTTTGTGACAAGAGTGCCCTATGTTCTCAAGCTACCAGCTCTTGAATAAACCCGCTTTCCTTCTACCAGACCCTGTCCCCTGATTATTGGCGTTTGAGCAGCAAGCCGATGAACCTGTGTGCAGCATCATTATCATCCCCTGATATTTAGAGAACAAATGAAATAAAGTTCTTTGGGCCTAGGTTCTTCTAGGACAGATTGTCTGAAGGCATAGGAAACACACCCTGACAGATGCTGGGGTGGTACCACATGCAGGAGGGGTCACCATTTTCTCCCTGGTGAGACTGGAGAAGCCAGTACCTAAAACAATGCTTCGTGTGGATCACGGCACATAGTAAGCATTCAGTATATATTTGTTAAATAAATGGAAGACTTGCAAAAATGTTGAGTGCGCCACCATCTCCTCCATCCAGGCAGTTAACCAGTAATGAATCAAGATGTTTACCTGAGAATATAACCTATATAGAGGTAGAGGGATTGACAGCAGTGCTAAATAACACCAAGGATGTTAGAGATGCTGCCATTAAGAATTTATTTTCACTTGCAAAAAGGAAGTTCAGGAATGGCTCTGGAATATCCCATCACAGTTTGGTACGTATATCATGCCTTATGAAGTCAGACACACCTAGCTCTGCCCTGCATTTGCTTTTAGTCATATACAAGTCACCTAAATTAGTCTACAGTTACTTTTCTGTAAAATAAGGCACTTAATTCACTAATTTGTTGAAATAATTAAATAAGATAATATACACAAAGTTGCCTAATGTGTTATCTGACAGATAGTAACTTTTCGAGGCCTAGTTTCTTTTGTATTTTCTTTATATCTGCTCAGAGCCAGGAACTTAATGTAGGGTACAATGGTAAATAAAACTAAATAAACCTTTTCCTTGCAGAGCTATCTGAAAGTAGTGTTCCTATGAAAACTTTTATAAGCTCAAATGGTGTAAATAGAAGAAGCAGTTATTAATTCATTTGGAATTTTTTTTAGTGTTTCCAGACCTAAAGTTCAACACATGTGCAATGGCTTTATTTTGTTCACCACCATCAAAATGCTTAACTATGCCCAGTTTTACACTAAGCGTAATACCCTTATGAGCTCTCTTAGGCTTTTCTGATACCCGAGGACATGCCTTGCTAACAGATGAACAAACTAAATCAAGATAAAGCACAGATGCTTATAGGCCCAGTTCAAAGCAACGGTGGCTCCATGCTGAGGTGCTGAGTGTAGTTCCAGGGAAGGAGTTGTGGGGGGTTGGGAGGGTGGTGGAGGCATTCTTTCTTATTAGGGTACAGCTGCCTCTATCATGGCTGGCTGAAAACGAATGCTGAGGGTGGCTCAGTTTGGTTGGAGCCTCATCTCATACACCAAAAGGCTGTGGGTTTAATTCCCGGTCAGTGCACATACCTAGGTTGTGGGTTCGATACCCAGTTGGGAGGCAACTGATTGATGTTTCTCCCTCACATCTATGTTTCTCTCTCTTTCTCCCCCTTCTCTCTCTAAAACCAATAAACATATCCTCAGGCGAAGATTAAAAAAAAAAAAAACACTGAATGCTATTTTTGCTTTTGGCCTTTTTTCCTAAAAAAACAAAAATCCTCTAATGCCTTTAACAATTACAGTCCAGTCTTCTAAGATTTTTCTGTAACAAATTTTTAATGTTAGTTTTTCTCTATAATTACATTTAAAAAGTTAATATAAATTTATACTGGATTCTATGAATGAATATCTTAGAACAAAGTATTGACGCTTCATTTTAATACCTTTATCTGTGTTGTGTTTGTTATGTGACTGTGTAGGTGCCAATTAGTATTACCTTAACTGTTAATGAGCTAATGAGAAAAAAACAGTGATAGACTTAGGACAAAAAAAATGCTTTGGGAAGCAAGTAAAGGACAAATGGATCATAGTACTTACACTAATGAAGATCCCATAGTAATATGAATAGAAAATGAGGCAAGAAAACTGATTTGCCTATGGTGTGTCGTAGTAGAGACCAGCAGGATTTTAAAGAGCTGGCTGTGTAAGACTAGTAGATGCCGTATGCATGTTCTATGCGATAGAATTTCAGCAAAAAGATTGTGTTACCTTAGGGCTATTAAAGTTTTTATAATTTATAAATTTGGCTTTTAAATAATTTACAAGAAATGTATGTATGTTTATATATGAAGTTTTATTTAGGTTTAGACATTAAATAACACTACAATAAAAGTAATTTAAGTCAGCACTGGGTTTAGAAAACTTAGTTCTTTACAAATTGTCAGTATTTTATTTAAGTTTGAGAAACTTGTTTGACATCAAACCTCATGCCCATTGCTGGAATTATCCATAGACGGGGCACTTGTAACTATTTGTTTTACTGTGGGGCAGCTCTGATGATTCAAAAGGTCAATTTTTATTGTTTGCTACACCTACATTTTTTTTGTAAGCTCCAGCCATTGGTGGTAGATGTACTTAGGTACAAATTAACTCTGCTGTCTTTCTGTTGGGATTTCTAGTTATAGTAGGATAGCTATCATGTTTTTCCTTAATCTTGCTTCCACAAATATTGTTGAGAACTTACTTTGGACAAAACATCGTACATTGGCCATTTTTTAATTTTTGCCCTGAAGGGAACTACATTTCCTTTAACCATTCCCTGAAAGATATTTTTCCCTAATTACTGTAAATTATACCTACTCTAGCAATTATCCTCTTAGAATGCATCACTTAAAAACAAACACATAGAAAACGGAGGCTTTTATTCATATCGCCAATACTAACGAAAATGAATTATTAAACCCAGCAATGTGTTAGGCACTAAGGGGCAGCAACAGAAGTATATTGGCATACCATTTTTGCCTTCAAAGAGTTTGACTCTAGTCGGAAATGGAAATTACAACTTTAGATGATATTATTATAAAGACAAGTGTTGTAGGAGGGCTTAGAAAATTGACTTCTGGAGTCATTACTGACGTTTCTGGAATTACAGTCTTGAGAGCCACAGTGGGTCTTGAACACACGTGGTGAGAACAATCACCCAAGTACTATGCCAAATAGTGCATCAATACTGATCATGCCTGGAACTCATTTTTTTTTTTGCTTTGTCTAGTACTTTTTCCATTCTTTAGAGCAGAAAAAGGAGATCGTTGCTTGAGATAGCAAATTTTTTTATTAAATCTACAAAGTTTAGAAAGGCCACTGAAATTTAAACCGGGCGAATTTCCACTTATCGTGACTTCCTTGTTTCGTCGGTAGCCAGGGAAAGTTGTTACAATTCTTTATGAAACGAAACTTCCCTTGTATTGCTTTTAGCAACAGCTCAAGCTCAGAAGTCACCTTTTGTTCTTAACAACAACAAAAAGGCCCTGTCAAAACAGAAGAAACCCAGAAAGCCTGGAAAGTAACCGGGCCGGCTGTGTTTCCGCACTCGTCTTTACCCTTAAGCAAGATGGAAGGCTCCTTTGCGCTTGCGCAGAAGGAAAGCTGGGCGGGGAGTTCCGGCGCGTCGGGTTTCGCTTCAGGCAACGATTGGCGCCGCCGGGGTGAGAGGCGGAACCGGAAGTTCCCGTGTTTTGGGACTCAGCTGGTTCAATCCCGGCGTTTCCCAGCGCCTTACTTCCAGCGGTACGACCTCCTTTTGCAGAGGTGCAATGGGGGAAGCGGAGAAGTTTCACTATATCTACAGCTGTGATCTGGATATCAACGTGCAGCTTAAGATGTAAGAGAATCTGGGCACGGGGACTGGCATTGCTGAAATTTAGAGACGGGGAGACAGGGACCTATGGCTTAGGGAGAAGGGGTGGTTACTAGTCTGAGGGCCGGCTTGAGGGGACGGTGGGGAGGGTTGTGGCCTGGGCTGCGAAGGAAAACGGGAGAGTGGAGAGGGGTGCCATGGAGGAAGGATTGAGGACATGGTTTCTGGGAGAAGGACAGCTGTTAAGAATAAACCTTAAGTCCCATGGTGTCTTACTTTCTTCAAAGTATTTTGATGTGCACAGCAACTTTTGAGGGATTATCCAGTTTTACAGATGAATAAATCAAGTCTCCGCAAAGTCGTCCAGCAGTTAATAATGGGAAGATCTTTACTTTAGAGCGGGGCTTGAAGGTGGAGCGCAGGCTGCAGTTATGGAGAGGTAGACACAGGCAGTTATAGTTGTTGAAAATGAGATGGCCACGTGGACGTACAGTAGTATTAGAAGCACTGAAAGTGATAGAGGGTTGGGACGAATGTTTGGACATTCTGACATTGTTTCGCCAGGGAAATTGGGAATGGGTCAAAGAGGGTGCCAGTTGCAAAGAAGATAGACAAGAAGAGCCTTGCAGGAAAATCTTGGGGCATCACTAAAGTAAAGGCCAAGAGCATGACATCTTGAGATAAGAATAATGGAACTGAGGTGGGGCACAGGTAATATGGAGTTGGAAATTATGTCCATTTTAAGGCAGTTTTAGAAGAGTATTTTCATATGCAAAAGTTATCACAAATTATTAATCACAGCATCATAATAAGTCAGTATTCAACAAATGCTTCTCAGGCAAAAGGCTGCATACCTGCAATAAATACATTTTCTCAGTTGTCAGGTGCACCTTTTGCATGTTTGTTTCTTTTTATTTTCAGAAGCTAGCTAAGATTCTGAAAATTAATTTATTCGTTTTGGGTGATGGTAAAATATGTCAACAAACATACTATCCATTTTTTAAAATAGTTTATGTACCCATTTGAAGTGATTTCTGCATCATACTCCTCTAGATGCTCATAGAGGACCTATATGCCATCGTCTGGTACAGGGCTTTCCATCAGTCTCATTCCTCCCAGTATTTCTTGGACATATGAGGGTATTTTTGAAACCTCTGAACATTAAATGGAAAGAAGAAAAATTGGTCCATAATTAACAGATACATACTTTGAATATTTTGAGGCAAAGATAAAGCATTAATCAGAAACTTAGTAAAACTTAGTACTATTTATTAGCTTCTCAGATTGTTGGTTTCGGGGGGGGGTGGAAATATCAATGTAGAGTCATAAACTCAGGGGCTAGTGAATTTTTTAATTCTGTTCATTCTCTCCAGACATTTTCACCTATTTCTATGGTTTTAATAATGACTTGCACTTTGATATCTCTTTTCTTAGCACCATAATTGAATGTCGGACTGCCCACAAACTGCACTTTGGATGTCCCAAAGCACTTGAAAAGTAACTTGTCCCAAATAGAACACCTCATTAGCCTACCCTCTGGAATTCCTATATTGTCTCACCCTGTTTTGGTGATGATTAGCAGCATTCACTGCGTTTGTTAAGACAGAAAACTTTGCATTGTACAGACACCATCTCTTAACTTCTCTGTTTGATCATTCACAAGTTGTCTTGAATCTACTGGCTAAATATCTTTTATACCTGACTTCCTTAGCCTTATCCTCCTACCTTTTCCTGTCTAATTTTGACCGAAAATCTAGCTTTTGGTTCCACCTCTCCATTATGTTCTTATACTCCTGCTAAAGGTATTATAAATACAAATTTGACTGTATTTACTCTCACTTCAAATAATTCGATTAACAATTTCGAATATTCATTGTGTAAGGCACCGTACTGAATTTGGTGGCTACTTAGCTTCATTGTCCCCTAGCTTCTTCCCAACATGAGCCTTATGCTTTAGCTATACCAAACAACTTGAAGTTTCCCAGACCTGCCGTCTTTCTCTTTGCCTTCGTACAAGGTCTGTCCAGAAAGTATCCAGCCATGTAGTATGAAAAATGGAGACACTGAAAAAGATACAAGATATAAGAAACATTGTACATAGGACAATGACACCTCTTCAAAGTAGGCACCTTGGGACCTCGCACAGTTCTCCCAGTTGCCATCAGCTGCCCCATAGTATTTTCCTGAATCTCATCAATGGTCTGAAATCTCTTCCGTTTCAAGGTGATTTTAGTTTTGGGAAAAGCCAGAAGTCACAGGGCACCAAATCTGGGCCATAAGGGGGCTGAATCACCTGGGTGATTTTATATTTTGCCAAAAAATTCTGCATGAGATGTGATGTATGAGCAGGTACTTTGTCATGGTGAAGTTGCCAGTCACTGCTTGCCTATAGCTGTGACCTTTTGAATCATCCAAATAGTTTCCTCAGAGGAATGTTCAAGCTTAACGCAAAATTTGATGCATGTTTGTTGCTGTACTTGCTCAGTCATTTTGGATGTTGGCCAGGTAGCATACATTCTCACTCACTGGACTCTGTCACCCCACTGACTGGTACAGTGAAGTCGTCTTTGTACATGCATCTGTATTCCACTCCACTCTCCTTGGCTTCCAGGTTACATCGATGTTGCAGACTGTTCTTGATATATTAACAATGGACTTTTTCAGGACAGACCATGTATATGCTACTGTTTTGTTTGTTTGCTTGTTTGTTTTCTGGTATGACTCCCTACCTCTTTGCCTTTCATTTTTCAGATATTATTCAGGCTCACTTCAGACATCTTTCTGGGACTAGAGTCCCCAGCTCCAGGACTTTGATGTACAGTATTTTTCTATGGTGGGAAGAATGTTGGCTTCAGCCTTTTCTGCCTGGGTTTTTATTCTCATCTGTGTTACTTTGTGAGCCCTGATCTCTGAGTCTCTGCTTCATCATTTATAAAATGAGCATATGGTGAAAAATAAATAAGAAAGAGTATATAAAATGCTTGGTACAATATCTGACATAATCTTGATTTCCAATTGACATTTCTACCTCTTTTATAGTTTTCTGTGTTTATCTTTAATGGTTTACAGCACCGTATTTTTTAATTTAAAGAAATGATCAGATAATACATCTATATAGAAAAAAATGAAAGAGTATAAAGAGAATACGCAGTTAAAAGTGAGTTTTCTCCACAGAAGCAAGGACTTCACATTTTCTTGTAACGCTGTGTTGTTTATCTTGTTTTTCATTTCTGGGCCTCCATGCCTAGTACAGAAATAGTGTGAAAGCATAGATAAATAAGTGCTTAGTTTGGAATTGATAAAAATGAAATCAAGGCCTGGAAATTTGGTGATGTCTAGAAGGTAGACCAAGAATTAATGATAGGGTTTAAAGTTAAGAAGATAGAGGAATATGTTGATGAAGATAGAAATGATTTTAGGGAAAGATACCTTTATTAGATGTAAAAGTAACTTTAATGTCATATACAGGAAAATGTTTAGGTCAGGGGTCCCCAACCTCTGGGCTACAGACCGGTACTGGTCCAGGCCTGTTAGGAACCGGGTGGCACAGCAGGAGGTGAGCTTGAATATAATGCACTTGAATCATCCCAAAACCATCTCCCCAACCCCAGTCTGTGGAAAAATTGTCTTCCACGAAACTGGTCCCTGGTGCCAAAAAGGTTGGGGACTGCTGGTTTAAGTAATATAAATTTATTGTAACAGCCACAAAGTCTTTAGTATTTGTTATCTATATGCTTAACAAAATGTTTGTCTGAACATTATTGTTCTTATGCTTCCAGAGGAAGTTTGGAAGGCAAGAGAGAACAAAAGAGTTACAAAGCTGTTCTAGAAGACCCCATGTTGAAGTTTTCAGGACTGTACCAAGAGACATGCTCTGACCTTTATGTTACTTGTCAAGTTTTTGCAGAAGGGAAGCCTCTGGCCTTGCCAGTGAGAACATCTTACAAGGCATTTAGTACAAGATGGAAGTAAGTAGTTGTCTTGCATGTGGTGGGTTCCAGACTGTTCTCCTGTTTCTTTACATGTGTTGTTAACTATGATTTGGTAGTGATTACAGGGGAACTTTTAAAAAAATTTCTTTAGTTTTATAAGCATTGGTTGAATAGTTTAAAGCAATAACCTACTCAGATAGGATAAAGTATTAAACATAATTAAGATGGAAGTGAGTTTGTTTGTATTTAGTATATTGACATGTTTTTGTAAGAACTTGACTGATTCACAAAATGACCCAATCAAAATCACATGTAGCATCTTTAAATTCTCTATTCTATGTCTTTGAACACATAAACACTTCTTGATGGTCTTAAATGTTGTCCAGTCAGATGTTTGGAGCTCAGATTTGTAAAGAGAGATCTGTTGTCATCTGTTCATATCATATTTTTATGATATGAAACTTTTTTTTTAAGTTTATGTTTTATTGAGCGTGATACATTAGCAAACCATTGTCAGGATGCAGGGTAAATACAAGGAACATGAAGTTCCTGATTTTCTAGAACAGTACTGTGGGTCCTTCATTTAACCTCGTGATACTTCTTTTTGATAGGTTATGTGGTGCAGTCTTAATGCTCCATCCGTGCATGCCATTCAGTACCCTGGGAGGCTAGCTGCAGGATACAACAGCTGTCTGCCTCTAGGAAGGAGCTTATGCTCGCAGTGTTCATGGGAGACGAGGTGTGGCCACACGACTGCCAGGCTCTGCTGTTGAGGGTACAGCCCCAAGTTTACTAAGTGGGGCCCAGCAGGCTGGGAGGGGTTTTTCAGAGAGAGCAGAAGCCTGAGCTCTGGTGATTGGCTGCATTGAAACTAGCTACTTAAATGGTGTAATTTCTTTAGTAGTCTTGTGAATAGACATTCACATACAGAAGTATATATTTGTTACTTTAGAAATTTTCAAACCTATTAAAGTATAGAGAATAATATAATGAATTTCCAAGGCCCCATCACCTAGACCTAGCTTTGATAATTACTAACTCAAGGCCGGTTTTATTTTATCTATATCCACCATTGTATTGAAGCAAATTCCAAATGTAGTATCCTAATTGCGAATATTTTTGTATATCTCTTTTTAAAATATAGCCATAGTATCATCATTACACCTAAAACAACAGACAACAAATTTCTTAATTGTATCAAAGGTGAGTTTGTAAGAGTTTGAATAATAAATTCATTTAAAATTTATCCAAATCTATTCTACCATATTTTATCCTATCCTGCATTATAATAAGAGCGCCCATAGTGAAGGATATCTGTACTTTCTTTAGTTACATTAAGGTAAAACTCTCATTGTAGACGTGGAATTCTGCAAATTTTCAGGTTTTATATATGAAAATTATTCTGTAGGCAGGCAGGTGATTAAATTTTTTAAAAAAAATTTTTGTTCTTGTCCCATAACGGATTTTAAATGGTTTCAGAGAGAGGCATGCACTAACAGTCTAATATAGTTTAAAAATTAGAACGTTAGGATTTAGGAGTGTACTGATCAGACAAGAGAGTTAGTACAGTGGTGTTGGAGGGTGGAAGCTCATGGTGGGGATCAGACTGTCCAGAATCCAGCTTTATGATTGTGCGATGGTGTGGAAGTTGCCAGGTGGATTTAGTGTTGAACTTAAGGAAGGTTGGGAGGGGGGGTGGTAGAGAACAAAATGGTGTTCAGAATACACAGCTTTTTGATGTCTGACCAGATCTTTCCAGAATTTCTAAAGTATCTAGAGCAGTTTTCAAACTATCTTGTAGCTGCAGATTTATTTTCTCCTAAGGAACCCTCCTGAAGCAGCCCAGCATGTAAAACAGGTTAAAGAACAGTTGCTTTGATTAAAGGTCTGGGAGGCCTTGTTGGAATGCAGAAGATTTAAGGCAAATCCTTCCATGGTCATATGTATTGTCTCTGTCAAAGGATAGAAAATGGAAATCAGAATTTTCACAGTTCACTGTGAATGTTGCTGCTGGATGACTTTTCTCTTTACCTTTAGCAGTGTTACCTCTCGTTCGTTCATTGGCAGAAGATGACACTGCTTAGTATTTACCTTTTTAGCCTGGCCCACCAAATGGGCAGTAATTAAATAAATTCATTTAGTTCCTCAAGCTTATCTGTTGTGGAGAATGGCATTTTAGGCAAGTGGTTTATTTATCCAAGACCTATATAGAAGAAAAGGATTCCGTGACTTGATTCTCCTTTAAATCGATGGCCATCTCTAGTTTTCCAGTAGGTCTTTGAACTTATATGGTGGATATAAATGATTTGTCCTTTAAGCTTTTGAAAGTTCTGTTCAGTTTCTTATTGAACACATGTATTTGACCTAGACTGGTATATGTCTCTTTGCAAATTGTTCTGAGTAAACAGAATACTTCTGAGAAAAGAGAGAAACAATTCTATGTATCTGTTGGGTATTACTTTGTGTATTGTTTGCATACTTTTCTTTTGCTGTATAGTTTTCTCTTGGGGTTTTAAAAGCCAGCTGTTGATTGAGGGAGTCGAAATTATCAAATACATACAGTGTGAAGTTTTAATACAGAAGGAAATTTGCAGAGATAAATAAAGAGTAAAAAAAAGAGTTATGCTGTCATTAGTGTACATTAAGAACAAATGTTCCTTAGGGAAAACATATATACAAACATGCATTAATAGCATAAAAAACTAATGTGTAGGCATTATCAGTATTAATGAAATAACCTGAAGAAGAGAAAAACCTCAGGTAAGAAAATGTTACATCTGTCCAGAGCTGTCCTGTAACTTCATGTTACAAAGGTAGTAGATCATCTACTTCAGTCTTTCTAAGGTTTTGCTTGTTTTCTGCTTTGTTGAGGTGCATTATAGGACCATGTTATCCTCAGCAATGTTTTGAATGTAATATGAGTAATTCTGATTTTTTTTTCATACTATAAAACCTGTGTTCTGGGGAATGCATATAGAAAAATCACAGTTTGGTTCAAAACAAGTTTGGTTATAAACAGGCTCAAGCGTTTTCCCAGGTTATTACTAGCCATTATCGTATCTCATGTGTCTTAGTGATAATTGTCTGAGTGTTTTGATTAAAGGATTGACCAGTGTTATTTTTTATGAACTTAATTTTTTCAAAACATTTTTTTTCATGTGTTCTGTATTTAAGATTGAAGTTGCCTAGAGCAAAATTGAGGTAACTGTCGTAATATTTTTTTGTAGTGTTAACTTAATCTTTTGGGACATTTTCTCTGGCCGAAACTTCTCATATGGCTTGCTAATTTAAAATAAAATTACACTTATGTTGACTTTATTTCCATAGCTGGAATGAGTGGCTAAAACTGCCTGTGAAATACCCTGACCTGCCCAGGAATGCCCAAGTGGCCCTGACTATATGGGATGTGTATGGACCAGGAAAGGCAGTGCCTGTCGGTGGGACAACAGTGTCACTCTTTGGAAAATACGGGTAAGCATTCTATTCTCCCAGTCTGTAGAGGTGTCGTAGTTTTCTGGTCCTTTTCTTTCTGGGAAGCCTAAATAGTTTATGCCCAGTCCGGTTCTTTTTCTTACTAGCTCAGTAAAGAATTACATATTAGCAAGTCTATTAGCATGCAAGCAAAGTTTATTAGTGATACCTTCTCATGGAAGAGAGTGGAACTTGCTGAGGTGGGGGTGAAAGGGATGGGCTTCAGTGGCAAAGAGCAAGAGGGGAAAAGCATCAGGTCGTTTGTCCTGAGGGCGTATACAATTGGCACGTTGGTGGTGAAGAAGTTACATATTGATTGGTGGGTAAAGGTCATGCCAGTTTCCCCTGGGGGGATGTGACTTCCCAAACGTAGGTATGTGTGGGGGTGTCTTAGCCTGAATTCTTATCTTGCTCTGGACTCCCATTTGTTCATCTTACTGTAAAATAGACATATGACAGAAGGTAGTTGAAGTTGGGGCAGTTACTCAGAGCTATTTATGGGCTCCTTCTATAAGCATTAGGGATGCCCCTGTAAAACAAATAGTGACCAGAGGTTGGCAGTTAATCGAAGCTGTTTAATGAACAACTTCTTTAGGCTCTGAGGACCTCCTCCTCTTCCCCCTTCTAGACCTTGGGATGAAAGCACAGTTTCAAAGGCTTTCTCCCACTTAGTGGAAACCATACATAGAATTTCAAGGACTCCCCTCCTCCTGTGACAGCATGGTATTTCTTGTGATGTTGAAACACCTGGCAATATTAGCAGAGCAGGCTCAGGATGGCTGAGTCAGTGGGTAAGACATGTCTCCCTCCTCCTCCCTGCCTTGATTTACTATCCATCCTGCCTAACAGTACATTGTTCTGTCATTCTTGAGACTGAATTTGACACATTTCCTATGAGATATGCAAATAGATTAATTAAGAAACACAATTTATATTACTCTACTTTTAGTGATTGGTAATGTGATTCCTATTAGAAAATAGTCATTGGACATTAGAGTCTTGCTTTCAGGGAAAAAGGCTGTGTGGGGTATACTGTAATAGCGTATTTTCTGCTTTGTTGTAATAGTGATAAAAAGGGCAATAAGCAGAGTTAAAAAGCACTAATTTACTAATAATGGTAATGATTATAATAGAAAAGTTAGTACAGTTTCTAAAAATTTACAGATAAAAGAAGTTTATTGTGGAAAAAAAAGAAAACCGTATTTCTGTCACTTGTCTTCTGGAGCAGAGGAATCACTATCTTTAGAGAATTGTAGGCAAGGACAGTCTTCTTCATTGGTTCTCCTTTTAGAATTTCTCTGGATGTTCTGTTTTGTCAGACAGATTTTAATATTATTTCCTCAATTTAAAAAGAGCTCATTGTTATTTTGTTGAAAAATTGTATTGAATTGCATATGTTAATTAAAGAAATAATCAACATCCTTAATAATACTGAACTTTTCTATCCAGGAATAGGGTGTCTCAGAAAGGCTTAAACTCATGGATAAAATATAGATGTAATTTCATTTAGAATAACTTGATTGTTTAGTAATATGTGGGTATTTTTAGTTTAGTGTAGCTATTAAAGAGATACTTGTTATTGAAATCTATACAGGAATGATAATTCACACATAGTCTGAGACTTTGATAAAATAGCATGTGTCAGTAGAACAGGCATGTTACCAAATAAGTGTTGTTCCTTTTCCAGAGTGTTTGTTCCTTTTTACTTTTCTAGGGTGGGGTTTGCTTGCCTCAGAGAAAAAGTACATAGCAGTTTATTTCTCATAATAGAGTCTTAGTGGTTAAATGTTCTTGAGAAGCAGCTAGGTAGACCTCGTGGTTTTTCCTCATCATAAGTGACTTACCTTCTGGAATATTAGCTGGAGGTTCCCTCATAAAAATGCCTCTTTAGCATTCCTGTGCATTTTAGATGACCTTAGCATTTGAGTATAGTTTCTGCGGCACTCTGATAAGAGCATGGGTGTGAGACCATTGAAATTCCCACAGAAGTGTGGTGAAATGACCGGTCTAAAGCAAATCAACTCTCAGATTGACATTTGTGATACTGTTTCACTCAGATTTTGACAAGTTCTTAAAAAGTACGTGAAGTCAGTAGTAGGCAGTCCATGGATAGGAACCATCTGGTAAACTCACTAAAAAAGCCCCTTCCCGCATTCTCACTATTCATTATGTCTCTGGTGGGGATGTAAGAATCAGCATTTCTAATAAGCATCCCAAGTGATTCTGTGAGAGGTGGCCTGTGGACCATATTTTGAGAAGCACTGTGTTAACCTTTTCATAGTAGTCTGTTTGTATGACTTTTGCATGCAGTTCTTTTCAGAGTTTCTTCCTTTACTCCATCCTCTGGCTCCCACTTTATTTATATGTGTATGTATATCCCAGTAAAAGAATAATTTCTTTACCTTCCATCCAAACATGCCGGAAATGTGCCTGAAACATAAATTGGAGTGTTTGTTCTACTTTACAGAATAGTTAAAGCCCGAAGATTTCCATAAAGGTAGTGGGGGTTAAATTTCAATTAGGTTTTTTGTTTTGTTTTGTTTTTTTCTTTTGGGTATCAGATAAATTAAGACTTTGAATCTCGGAGAGTCATCTGTTTTCTCTTAACTGGAAAAATAGCTCGTGCCATTCCTCCATATCCTGAACACATCAGATGTTACGTACAAATGAAGGAAGCACAGTGGAGAGCAGCCCTGATTCTGCAAAATCACCTCCCGGAGAGCAAGGCTCCTCAAGTATGAGTCCTTGGTTTACCGCTTTCAGAATTCCTGCATATCTCTGTACTAAATACGTACAGTCTTATTCACCTGATGTTTTTATTTAAATCAGCTCACTTTTCTTTACTTCCAATTGAGTTGCGAAAGCAAAAATTTAATATCCAGCTGTCCGTGGAAAACAAGTATTATTTAACATTGGCAGGTAATGATAAATACAATGAAAATAACTGTTACTAATGTCGCTATTAGAAATTAAAGCAAAAAATTCTAATGAAGTACAAATGATAGTAATCTGTTTGCTTTGCAAATATGTATAAATACCTACAAAAAAGTTGTTTAATTAGAATGGTTCTGTTTGTGCCTGGTTAAATATAAGGGGAGATTCAGTGCACTGTCATCTAAAGTTGTACATCATCATTTTCTTTTACCTGTTGACCTCCTACATGGTAGGGCATTTAGCCAAATGGACATTAGATTTTCATAGAGCTCTATGGATACTTTGAACAGTGGGGAAGGAATACAAAAAACCTAGAGCCCTTTCTCCTATTCCCTCGAGGCTGCCACTTATACTGACCTTCACATCAGGAAAAGGAATTTGAAGAAAACCTGTAAAATTAAAATAACTCCTTTTTCTCTCTGTGTCCTGGGGTCTGTCTTTGAGTTTCAGTGGAGACAAGCCCAGGAATTCCCTAGAGTGATGCTGGACTTCCGGTGCAGCTCTGAACTGTTCAGGAGTTGCAGGTGCTACAGCAGGGTGCAAACATCGACTCGTGCTGCTGCACAGCTGCCTCTCTGTGTGGTGCTGCTGACAGCCAGGGAGAGAAGGCAGCATAGGTCTCTGAGTGGCCTCAGCCAAAAGCCTGTGCCGATTTTCTTCCACCTTCCATTAAAAATCATGCCATGCACTTCCATATCCTTATGACTTAGGGAAACAGTAGTTTCCTCAAATGTTTCTTAAGCAATGAAATAACACCAGACGCTTCCCAGTTGTTCCCTAAATAGTTCTAGTGTAGACTTAGTAGGTTTTAAATAGTGGTCCTCAAAGCATCTATAGTTGAATTATATATAGTATTGGGAATCTTGTGACCATCAGCTCTTGCTATTTGCAAGTATCTGTTTTTTATACTTGAGTCAGTGTGAAGCGGTACTTCATGAAGAATAGTGTAATTAATAATTGAAAGACCGTATCTGTTAGGATATGGCTAGAATAACTAATGGTTCTCATTTTGAAAGTCTAGCTTCTGAGATTTCTAAGTAGGTAAGGAATGGATCGATCATTAGATTGAATTG
Organism: Glossophaga mutica; assembly: GCA_039655065.1. Classification (NCBI taxonomy): domain Eukaryota; kingdom Metazoa; phylum Chordata; class Mammalia; order Chiroptera; family Phyllostomidae; genus Glossophaga; species Glossophaga mutica. The sequence goes on along the minus strand of CM077312.1, from coordinate 23,186,337 downwards.
GCAAGGAACCATAGGTAAGCTGCAGATTTCTCCTGCAGATGTCTTTTCCAAATGTGAATTCTGAAGTCAGGGCAGTTGCTGCTGTAGTGGCTTGGCACTGGGAGCTGGAGCAGCAGCAGCAGCTGTTGCTGGGGCCTCCGTTGGCATCTGAAGGAGGGCCTGCTGTGCTGTTTCTTTTGTCTTGCCTGCTTGGCTTAATTTCCCAAGTGGACATGATGCTCTTGAGCATCTTCTGGCTTGCCACCTGGAGGCTGTGTAACTCTACAAAGTTTCCATTAGTGTCAAAAAAGTAATATGTTTACTTGATCATTTGAGTCACTTGCTATCACCCCTGCCCTCCATGTCCCCTATCCTTAAATCTCTCCAAATCCATCCCAGGGCACCTAAATCATTTAGTAAACTGACTTCCTGCCAAATGTATTTATTTTTGATTTAGTTAAGTTCAGCCAGTCGAAGTAGTCACTGGAGTGTAGGGAGGTGGAAAAAAGGAAGGGAGACCTTCTGAGGCTTCTGAAGGTAAATTTAAGGATATTCATTTAAAGTGATGTTGTTACCTGTAAGTACTCAGTTTCTTAGAGACTAAGCGGGTCTGCTTGATGTTGAATCTGTATCTCATTCGAATTGGAAAGAAAATGAACTTCATGAAAGGCTTGTGTAAGTGCTTTTTTGTAATGCAACTTTTAAGGCAAATACTAAGAATTTTGGTTCTTCACAGCCAATCAGTGCATTTGTATTGGGCTTACAAGTAAAGCTTTTGCAGATGCGGTTGCTGCACATTACCTGTTTATTGCCCACCTTGGAGACTTTGCAGCAGATATGGTCTTTAATCTTACTGTGCTCATGAGCTTCTAACCATCCTTTATAGTTCCCAAACTAAATGTTTATGGCATCATTACTTTGCATAATGTTCAGTGAAAATCCTCTTTGTTACTCCAGGAAAATCTATGAAGAAACTTTCCATTAGTCAGAACATGATAATAATAGTTTTAAAGATTCATATAAAACTTTTACAGTTAAGTGCAATGTTTTTAAAGATTGGAAAGTGTGTGCATGTGCGTTTGTGTGTGCGCAACATGTACCTTATTTTTAAAAATATTTAATGTTGTTGTGCAAAGTGCTTTGGACTTGCCTATTCTTTGGCAGCTTGCTCTTTCAGCTTTGGGGGATACTATTTGAGTAGACTTTACATTGTCTGAATGGTTTTGTTAAAACAAAAACACTGAAAGAGGGAGGATACACTAACAGAAGACTTTATCTTTAACCCTCTCCATAAAACAAAACAAAGAAACTTGACAGTAGTGTATCTAAAAAGGGTTGGCTGTCAGAAGTTCCTTTATGAGTTTGTTCAGCCTGTATTCTAGATCATCTTGGTAGTTTTTGAAGGAAACACGACAATCAAAGGTCATTAATGGTTTCACTTGAAAGTAGGACCACCAAGCTCCGGTAGAATTTCTCACTATACGTTTTGTAGAAGTGGGAATTTTTCCTTATATGGATCCACTGTTTTATTTTCCATTAGCCATTACTCTTATAGAAAAGAAGACAGGGAAAGAGTCAGCCTGTGTCTAATGAAAGGGGTAATAGTTAGCATTTATTGAATACCTATTTTCTGGCAGTTAATACTGTAAGTACTTCTTACTTGTGCTGATTTATTTATTTTTCTAACAGTCCTATGAGGTACAGGTAGTCTTTATAATCACACTTCATAGATGAGGAAGCCGAGGCACAGAGAAGTGAAGCAGTTTACGCGAGGTCGCATAGGTAGTAGGTGGCACAACTGGGATTTGGACCCCAGCAGTTAGACGGTACAGCTTATTCTGCTGACTCATCACCTAAAGTAGGCAGTTATGTAATTATTTAAGTTTTGTTTCAGTCATTGTGAATATGACATTTTTTCATTGGGCAGGAATCCGGTCTTTATTACTTCTAAGATCTGTACTAAAGTGTTGAAGGGTGTGTGGTCTATTATTGATCCTTCTGTTTGTCCAGTCTACCCTTAGAATCTCTGTAATAGTTCTGACTGCTTGGAGGAGGAAAGAATGGCATGTGAAAAACAGTGTTTTACATGGATTTGAGTTGCTTAGTTGCTTTACAACCCACTGGAGGTTGAAAGCTTGGCAGAAGAGACACATATTTCCTAGTGTGGGATTCCCTCTGTTTAGGAATCTAACATTTTCTATAATGAACAACATTAATTTACTTCTACCCTGAACTTTCTCTTTTTGCCTAGCATGTTTCGCCAAGGGATGCATGATTTGAAAGTCTGGCCTAATGTAGAAGCAGATGGATCAGAACCCACGAAAACTCCTGGCAGAACAAGCAGTACTGTCTCAGAAGATCAGATGAGCCGCCTTGCCAAGGTAAAAAGAAACCGTTGGAACAGGCGGAAAGCTCTGAATGATGTCTGTTGTAGTATAAATGAACATTATGAGTTCAGTCATATTATTTTTTAATTTAGATTTAATTTTTTAATGGTTTTATTGAAATATTTACGGATCATAAAACTCACTCTTGGAAAGTGTACAGTGCATTGAGTTTTAGTAGATTTGCAGAGTTGTGCCATCATCACCACTATGTAATTTTAGAACATTTTCATAAAAAATGTAACCATGTACCCGGTAGCAGTCATTCCCTATTCCCTCCTCCCTCCAGCCATGGGCAACTACTAATCTACTTTCTATCTTTCTGAATTTTCCCATTCTGGATATTTCATGTAAATAGAATCATATATTATGTGGCCTTTTGTGTCTCTAATTCCATCAGATTTGAAAATGTGGAACTTCTGGTGATATTTTCAAGATGACCACCAACCTTTTTTGTGACATAGTCTTAAAGATGCCAAGCATTACATGCTAGAGATTCTTAATGTTTGGAAGTGAAGATTCCATATAATATTAGTTAATCTAATTTTGTAAGCAGACTGAGTTACTACCTTTCCCCCTCAAAATTGTTTTAACAAAGTGTTTTTTCATTTAGAAATACAAAAGCTAAGCTCAAATCTGTGCTTAAATTAGAACAATATAGCTTATTTTATCAAAATCTTTTCATAAAGCATTATGCTAAATAGATCCTTTTAGAATTCTTAAAAGACTTTCTTTTCATTCTTACATGTAATTTTTCTTTGTAATCTTATTGGTGTAGATGATCCTTTCATATCTGGAGAAAGTTTTGATTCCAAGAATTTTGCAGCTTGTTGCCTCAACCTTGTATATGGAAGAAATATGCATTTTAGAGAATAAGTACTTGCATTGGCTAAGCTTTGTGCTTCAACATAAAGTTTTTGCTGTCGAGTCCATTCTGTGTCTTTTTGTATAGTTCTGTAATGGAAAAATGATGTCATGGCTTTCTAACCAAATTACTGTTACCACCATCCTCCTCCATAATTAAATAAATGAAATGTAATTTTCAATTCAGCTGCTTATTCTAAGATTTTATTTACATTTTTACATGGGATATAGGAAGGTTCTCGAACTTTTGATATGTCTACCTACTTTTTAAGGGTTTATCTGAATGATGAACTTTCATTTAATCTGCTCTATGACTTTTGTAAATCTTTAATAGTTAGTAGAAATTTCATAGCATGTGTTAAAGAAGCAAACACTCTTAAATGGCTTTATTAGAACAGCACTATCATTCATATTATAGTTAAAATACTAAGTTTGAGGAGGAATGGGCATAGTGAAGAAATATAAAGCTGTATAGTTGTACTGTTTATCCACTTTGCTTCTCATTAAATGAATTATTTAGGCTTCTGTTAATATGTTTTTATTTTAATTTTTTCCCAATTATTTTTGATGAAAGATTCAAAAATAATTTTTATAACAACTGACTACGACCTCCTTCAGATAGCAATATATACAGCATTGGAATTTGTTTGAACTGGACTTCTAGCTTCCTAATGTACCAAAGTGTCATACATACATTTCTTATTTTTCCTTTTTAAATTTTATAGTTGGAAAACAGATGTGACTTGTTAATGATCAACTGTTAATTGAAGAAAAACCCTTAAGAAATCGTGTGGGTTCGTAGTTATTTTTTTGGTTATCAGCGCACATTTGCAACTCTAGAAATGATGACTAAACATGCACACTACATGAGGGGTTAGGAAGAGCCTTAACACTTTTGTTAATTAGTAGCTGTCATCATCAGCGATCTGAATTTTTTTATATGTGAGAGTATGGCAAGTTGGGCCCTCCTTTTTCAAGAGAGAGTTATTAAAATTTATATGCTGTCTGTATTGCCCAGAGTGGTTAACAGTTTTCAAGTCAGTCTTTATGCATTGGTTTCTAAATTTTTTAAATAGGAGTAACAATTAATGAGAATACGCACCTTACAGTCTTTATGATGCTAATTGAAGATGAGCTTTTTTCAAAGGTCTTTGTCCCTAAAAGAATTACGCTTTTTACTTGAGTGGAGACTTCAGAGCTCGCTATACTGTGACAGCTTGCATTTCTGTTAACTCACGCTCCCCAGATATTAAATGGAAACTGTTAAAACCAGTAATTACATTTCTTAAGGGGAAGAATGCATCATGTTTGCAGCATTGTAGAAGTAACTGCTCCTTCTTTGGAGGAAGCTTTTTATTTCTTGGCACTTTGGGCTAATATGTCTCATTCTTCTCTAAGCAACAGTTAGTTGGTCATGCTCTTTGAGGTTGCAATGCCTGGTATATCCCTATTGCTATAGAAGAAGAATGGGTTTTAAAAGTGATGTCGTAGGTTTGATGAAATTGGGCGCTCAGACACTTAGGAGCACTGTACAGTGGGACGAGCACTGTAGTATGAGTCAGAGATTTGCTATCGTGCAGACTCCGGAAGAATCATTTCTGAGCCTGTAAAATCAGAAGTTCGGAATGAATGATTTCTGGGGTTCTGTGTAGTGGTGCATATCCTGTGATTCTAAAAGCACTGAAATAGTAGATAATTGGGGTTATTCATCTCCCTGGATTTTATAGTCATCACCTTAGTAGAGAATGAACATGTGGTCGTGAGTTTGCATTTGTGAATGTGTTGTATTCATGTCACTTTTTTCTTCAGTGACTATGCCTGTAGCAGAGCGTTACTCAGGGCCTGTCTGATGTGAGTGCTGCGGCTGTGCTCTCAGATTTCGTCGTTGTTGTTGTTATTAGATAAGCGCCTGCTTCATCCCTTAAATTTTTCAGACTGGATTCCTGAGTCTGTTTCCCTTGCCTTGTACCAGAGAAGGTGCACTTTGGTATTTGTTATGGTCTTAATTTCTACACTTACCAGAAAGAGGGTATACTTTGCTATTTGTTATGTTCTGAAATTAAAATTATTCATTTTGCTTAAAATTGTGCCAGAATAGCTCTCTTTTTTTCCCTCCATCCCTGTCACTTACCTTTCCTGTCTCACCTCACATGTTTCTGGTTCCACGTTAAAAGGTTTGTTCAGTTAGATTACCATTTTCTTCGGTAAAACGTTTGAAAATTGTTTTTACTATGACATACTTTTAAAAACTGGGAAAGAATGTGTATGCTCATGTTTGTATTTTCATATAATAGGAACAGACATTTTCAGTGTAAAACTCATATTTTTCACACTCTATTTTTAAGACAAGAAATGAATTTTCAAAAAGATGAGGTTTAAGTGGTTGGACGGAATGGTTTATTTTTTGTTACACTTTGATTTTTTAGCCAGTGAACTTACTATGATTGTTTCTAATTGTTGAGAAGGCAGCTAGCTTAAACGTAAAACAGTATACATAAATCTTAATAATAGGACAGCATAGTTACCGTGTATTGTACCCATGAGCCAAAATAAATAGCAGGGTGACAGTTTTCAAACTGCAGTGTTAAAAATGCTGAAGCCTGGGCTGCCTGGGGATGATGGGACAAGAGGACTGGGGAATGAAGGTGAACTGTTTAAATGGCCTTTGAAAAGATGGTGCTACATAATAATTAAACAAACGATCTGAAGCCCAAGCTGGATTAAAAAATCTTACTCCAATGTATTACTCAGCTAAGAAAGTAGATTTATAACTGCAATATGACTAACTGAAGTTTAAAAATCTTATTTCTTGGTTTAACATTTTAAAAAATCAAGTCCGTTCAGAAGAATTTTGGTGGAATTAACCTCTAGTGATTTGACATCATTTTGCAAACGTGTGTAGTTTTCCTTTGAGGAAAAATGAGTGTGAAAAAAGGAAACAAAATCGAATAGTCTTCAGTTTAGTTATTTTATGTAATTGGATTTCTTAGACTTAGTAGGGAACAGGAATAAGTGTCTGTATTAAAATACACTCTTTTCCCCCATTTTCCTCATTATCTTCTCTACTCCATCTCTAAATTTCCCTAATTAATTTTTAGTGATACAATATTTTTCTGTTTGAATTGATTTGTGAAAATAACTGAAGGACAAACTTCTGGGGCATTTATTACACTTTCATTGTCCATGACCCTGCCTTTTAATGATTGTGGCCTTGAGCACATTTGCCCATTGTTCCCATCTGCTCTGTTTTGCTGCTTGTCATATTTTAAGAACTTTATGACTAGGATGCATATCCACCTGGGGTTTTGGATGTGACTACCAAGCTTTAGTGTTTGATTTATATTTGAATCCATGCCTTTAGACATGAAAGGTTAGTACAAAAGCATGCTTCTCTACTGTCTCCTTTTCATTTTAGCATCTCTGCTTGATGCCTTTGGATTGTGCTTTAGTTTCTGTCAATTTGATTAAGTGGCGGCAAAGAGAGTGTAACGACTGGATGAAAAATGTTTTGTGGTCTGAGTGACACAGATAGGTTAGGGAATGTTGAGCAGTGTGTGGGTATTGGTACAGTGAAGTGGTGGTAAGATGTGATGTTCTAGACTGAGCTTCAAATTGCCTGCATGGGGTCCCTGTGGTTCAGGGGCCAGGCCTCAGGTCGATAGCAGTAGGAACTACATTTTTCAATTCACCCAAGAATAACTAACATCTTGAGAATAGGTTCATGTCAATCAATTGAAAGGGTTATTTATAATGTAGAGCTGTACTGTTTTAAGGTAATGGTCACAAATCACATGTGGCAATTTGAGTTTCAGCTAATTAAAATTAAATAAAATTCAGAACTTTATGTTACCATAATTATTTTGCCATAATCACATTTCAGGTCCTCAGTACCCATATGTGCCTTGTAGCTACTTGTTGGACAGTGCAGAGACAGAATGTTTTCATTATTCCTGAGAGTTCAATTAGATAGCACTGCTCCAAAGTGCTAGTTTACTAATTTGTAACGGATGAATTACCATATTATTGCCTTCCTGGTAATCACAATACTTGTGTCGGCTATCCAGAACACCATTTTCCAGGGTACCTTGGAAATTAAATTAGTCTTCAGGAGATTGTTGATTTCTTAGTGAACTATGAAGGAACTAAGAAAGTTGTGTGAGATACTTCTCTCATTTTGAGGGAAATCTTAAAAGAAAAGGACTTTCTCTCTTGATGTTATTTTTCTAGTTGCAGGATTACTTGACTATACTAGCCATACTGCATCTTTTGAATAAACATTGACAAATTATCATGATCACAAACAATTTTTAAAATTGAGAGTAAGGTAACAAGAAATTTTTTTGTCACAGAGTTCAATTATTATATAGCACTATTCAACCTGCTGAAACATTTGCCCTTGAAAGAAAATACTTTGCACCGAATGTGTTGCATTGAATGAGTACTTGTCTTGAGGCATTAGTTAGAGAAGTTCACTGAGATTTTTATTTTTAGTATGTAGACAAGCCCTCTTACTCTCCACCATCATCACCTGCTATATGTGGAAGGCACACTTCTAAATGTTGGAAACAAAGTATATTACCAGGTCGATGCTATCATTATTAGTAGTAATGTTTTGAGGAATGATAACTGTAATGATAATCACCTTGCGTGTATAAAGTACTTTAATACTTATAAAACCCTTTAACATAGATTGAGAACAAAAATGGAGAAATGGTTAAAATCATGGCTTCGGAGACCATTTTTCATTTAGATTCCAGTTGTGTCCTTTGTTTAAATGTGAAAAACATGAAAAATCATTTAATTTATATGGTTCTTCAGTGGGATCTATTTGAAGGGCCTTGGAAGAAATAATTTGAGAGCAATTATGTTAGTACCTGGTTTTCATTTCAGATGGTGAAATTATATTAATCAAATGAGTTTTTATTTTTTGAGTTTTTATTATGAGGTAAGATGACTTTAGTTAGCATATCTTAATAAATGCTGACTTCAGTGGTTTTTGCAACAGATTTTGCACAATGAATTGTTTTTAAAAGAGCTTTAATGTTTAAATAACATTATTTTTTCTCATTACAAAGATAGTATACATCTTCTACCATGGTAGGAGCTTGTTAAAGCACAAAAACTATAAAAGTCACCTCTGACCCTTTACCCAGAAATAACCATCATCAATATTTTAATTGACATGCTTTCAGTAAATTAGTATGCATGTTATAATGAATGTATTTGTAAATATTTTTAAATGGGGATCATATTGTGTGTGTTTAATTGAATCCTGCCTTCACACTTAATGATGTCTGAAAATTGTTTAAGGTCATTTAGGATACAGCAGATCCTCAAATAATGTCATTTCTTTATAATGTTGATTAAATGCCATAGGAACTTAATTCTTGTTTATATTAATTAGCTTATGGTAGAATTGGTTTTGTTACAGATCATGTCACTTAAAATCACCGAACTTATCAAGAATGTTAAGTGAGGAGTTACTGTACTAATACAACATGTTTGTTAAAGACTTCAGGATTTTGCATAGCATAGATATGTCATAATTCATTTCATCAATCCTCTGTGGTTGGATATTCAAAATGTTTGCAATTCTGTGCTTGGTAAAGCTGTTAATCATTTTACATTTTCTGTTGGTTTGAAAATTTAAAAAAAATTAGACTTGGTTCTTTTGAGTTGTTTTTAGATAACTTATTTGACTTGCTCATATACTCTATAAAGAAGCTATCAGACATAGTTTTATAAGTTGTATGTGGGAGCTTTAAATCAGAATCTAACTTTTGTATGTATCTCTGAGTTTTTGTATTCGTAAGTTATATTTTTATGTTTTCATCTTGTTTTCACAGCTAGATACTAAACTTCTTAAGCAATTATATCATCAGTTAATAAGCAAACAAAAGTAACCCACCTTTCACAGCATCTGTGAACTTGGGCCACATTATCTGACATTGTGTGGTGAATACATGGTCATTGATGTCTTTTGTAAAGACAGAGTAACATATGAGTGTGGAAGAAACTGGCTAAGGAGAATTTGTAAAGCAACAGTCATTTCTCTTCAGTTTCACTTACTCTCTACAGATTTCTGGGCAGACTTGAAGTGGAAAACATTGATCTTTTCAGTGTTTCTCACCCTCTCCTTTACCCCTTCAGGCTTTTTAAGTGTAATGTCTAGTATAAAGAAAAATTTAGATCCTGAGGACCTCAAGAAAGTTGATTACCAGTAAGCATCTCATGTGTGTATAAAACTTCCTACTTCCCATCTTTGAAGAGAGCTTGATTTATTTAGTTAAATGTTTACTGAGGTGTATTATGCTGATCTCTCTTTAATGCCTGGGCACATCATGCTGACAGACAAGCTATTTCCTCTGCCTGGAAGATTTCATCCTGTATGTTTGGCTGATTCCTTATCCTTTAAGTCTCCGCTCAAATGTTACATACCTGAGAGGCCTTCCCAAGACCCCCGTTAATTTCTGTCACAGCACTCTGTTCACTACTTTCATACTGTTTCATTTTTAGTGACTCATTTAGGCATTTACCATGAAAATGGCTTATTCCCTCCTAATTTTAAGTTTTGTGAGGGCAGGCCACCTCCTTTTTACATTCTTGATTATCCAGAGCACAGGTCCTGATGGAAGTTTGAAACTTACAACAACTAAGTATTACATGTTTATGTTGAGAGTACAGGCATACTTTGGAGATATTGCAGGTTCGATTCTAGACCATTGCAATAAAGACAGTTTATTTTATTTTTTTTTTAAAGATTTTTTTTAAGTACTTTTCCCCCCTTTTAGATTTTATTTATTTATTTATATTTAGAGAGGAAGGGAAGGAGAGAGGGAGAGAAACATCAATGTGTGGTTGCCTCTTGTATGTCCCCTGCCGGGAACTGGCCTGGCAACCCAGGCATGTGCCCTGACTGGGAATCGAACCTCGATCCTTCGGTTCGCAGGCCCGCGCTCAATCCACTGAGCTACACCAGCCAGGGCTAAGACAGTTTATTTTTTATTTTTTGCTGGTGAAGGGTTTTGCCTTCAGTTCGTAGAAAACCATAACATCCGAATTACAGTAAAGTGAAGTGCAATAAATTGAGGTGTGTCTCCATGTAAATACTAGGGAAAAGGGCAGAGTGGTTCTTTTTCCAGCTTCCTGTTTTCAGTATCACTCCCTCTCCCATCAGTTCCCCCAAGATCTTGAGCAGAAATTCCAAATGTACAAACAGTTGTTTTCCATTTTATCACATTTCCACATTAAAAGGATTTTCAGTACATACAAGTATTCATTGAATAAATAAATGCTAGATTCTGTCAACCATTCATAGCTCTAGCACTCAAGAACCTTATAGTCCAGGAGGATAGATATGAATAAGGAGCAGTGAGTTGTGAGTCGTGGTGATCATGGAAATCTCTGTTTCCAGGGGTCACTGTTTGGTTTGACATCTGTTTCCCCTGCTGCTCTTAGTCTATATACAGTGTAGAAAGTTAGTCTACTTGTAATTCTGACCCTGGTGCTTGTGTTGAACACCTGCTAATCTGAGACATTTTTCTCAAGCACTTAATCCTGGCCTCCCATTAATTAAATCTGATAATACATGATTGTGTTTCAGCCATTTGCCTGAGCTTGTTGTTATTTGGTTTTTACAGATTATTCTAGTTAAGTAGCTTTTAAAACCTCTTGCTGTTTAGTTCTTGGAGAAGTTAGAGCTCAATAACTATGTTACTATTTCTGTTACAGTGGGCTTCTCTTCCAAGCTCTACATGGCTCCTTGTGAATTCTGTAGGAACCTGTGCTCCTTAAAAAGAGAGAATGATGCTGTCTGATTGACCCGACTTCTTCCTGGTGTGGGCCCCCTAGTGAGGATCACTTCTTCACATGCAACTTGAAACAGATTGTACTAGTTTTACCCTGCTGTTTAAAAAGATGCACATTTTCTCTTTTGAAAGATCTAGGTCACTGGCATTTCAGACCCAAAGTGAAATGTATATTGTTAAAGTTCATTTTTGGCCTTTATTATCCAAAGACATTCCCAGCCTGGAGAGAACTAGAAGCTGCTCTGGATTGGTGAAAATACACAGTCTGTCTACAGTGTCGTCAGCACCAGAGGAGATGAAGTGACACAGATTATGGGCTAATTATCCTGGCTGCTAACAATTTACACAGTGCTTTATAGTTCAATAAGTTTTTAAATAAATTTTAGTAAAATATTTTCATCCAATATTTAATTATTTAATCTGCATTAAGTCATAAAAGTGAAAGCCTTTATGGTTTGAAGAACTGAAAAGGGTGGTGGAAGTGTAGTGTGTCACATGGAGAATTGTAGGAGATTATTTTGGAGAGGAAGGCAAGGGCCAATCATTTAGGATTTATGATAGCTAATTCTAGACTTTCCCTGCTGATCAAAGTCCAGCCAAGGGATGACTTTGCCAGCTCCAGAGTCTGTTCTCTTTGCCCTTTTGCAATTGAGCAGTTGTATTGTATGCTTGGACTTCTCAATAAGTACATGCTCTACTTCTTAATCTCCAAAGATGGTCCTCAATGAAACATGCCTCCTGATACTCACGTCATTCTGTAGTTGATCTTCACTAGCCCTGTGACTCACTTTAACCACTATGGTGCAGCTGAAGTGATGCTGTGCCTGTTTTAGGCCTAACCCTTAAGAGAGCTTGACAGCTTCTGGTTTTGCACTTTTGGGAACAATGAGCCACCATGTAAGAGGCCCCACTTCTATGTTGGAAAGACCCCTTGGAGAGGGAGCAACACTGAGAGTACAAGCAGAAAGAGAAAGGCCCACCACCCTGGTTTCCCAGCCGAGCTCACTGTTCCACGAAGGTGTTAGTAACGTGAGTAAAGCTTCAGTTACCAAGTGACAACAGTTTCACAAAAGACTGTTATACCAGTAGAAAAAAAATCCAGATGTCCCTCAAAAAATAGCCTCATGACTTCTCTAAGAGTCATGAGAAATAATGAAATGAATGTTGTTTTGAGGCACTGAGGTTTGGGGTGCTTTATTATACAGTAGTAGGTAATAGCACAGGTGGCTAGGGGACATGCTGAGTGGTAACTCCAGCTCTGCAGAAAGTATAAAATGAATTCAAGCAGGTAAATATCTAGAAATTCTGCTCTTAGTCTCAAGAGTCTGGTGCAGGAGGCAGATTTGTAAACAGTTATAGCGTATGGTGTACCTCTCATTTTGCAGCTGATTTTGCATTCAGCTGCACTGTACTGATATTTCCCTACCGGGGTTTATTGATAATCCTTTCCTTTTGATTGCAGTATTTTATAGTGTGTGTTTACTATAGTTTACTTACAGTGCCCACTGTTGATGGACATTTACATTCTTTTATGTATAAATTTTCAGTATTGCAAATAATGATGCATGAATGTGACCATGCCTAGGATCTTTTAAACTTCTCCAAAGTGGCTTTACCAGTTTATGATTCTACTACCCTGACCATATGTTCTTTAGTTGCTATTAATAAGGTTGAGAATGGTCATCTTTAGCATTCATATAGGAAAGCTAGAAATATGGTATATGGGAAGTAATGTATATTAGCAACAAATGTGAAGCCTGGACCAAGTGAAAATGACTTTTTTAAGCATGTTTAGGTGGCAAATTGTGGGCATTTAACATTTTTAAAAAATTGTTTGTTTAAGAAAACACAATGATGAGTCACTAGCCCGGTTTGTCTTACACTGATACTGTGCGTGGTTTCTGTTTGTGTATGGGAATGTATCGAATGCGAAGGTGACATAACCATTGTGGAGCAGTTTAGGTTCACAGCAACATTTAGAAGAAGGTCCAGAGATCTCCCATATACCTTCTGCCCCCAGGTATGCATAGCTCCTCCTACTTTCAGCATTCCCCACCAGAGGGGCACATTGGTTTACAGCCGATGAGCCCACACCGACACACCAGTATCACCCAGTGTCCCCAGTTTACTCCAGGGTTCACTCCTTGTGTCGTACATTCTGTGGGCTCAGACACACGTATAACGACACGTACCCATCATGGTGTCATTCAGAGCAGCTTTACAGTCCTAAAAATCTTCTGTGCTTCCCCTATTCAACCTTCTTGCCCCTCTTAACCCTGAGCTACCAATTATCTTTTTATTGCGTCTATGGTTTTATCTTTTTTCAGAATGTCATAGAGTTGGAATCATACAGTATGTAGCTTTTTCAGATAGGTAGGATTCTTTCACTTAGTAATATGCATTTAACGTTCCTCCATGGCTTTTCTTTCTTTCTTTCTTTTTCTTTTTGTTTTCCTCCATGTCTTTTCATGGCTCGATAGCTCATTTCATTTTAGTGCTGAATAATGTTCCATCGTCTGGATGGACCACAGTTTATCCATTCATCTACTGAAGGATATCTTAGTTGTTTCCAAGTTTTTGCAATTATGGATAAACTTGCTGTAAACATTTGTATGTGGGCTTTTGTGAGGACAAAATTTTTCAGCTCATTTGTATAAATATCAAGGAGCGCAATGCCTGGATCATACAGCAAGATTATGTTTAGTTTTGTAGGAAACCATCACAAAATAGTTGTACCAGTTTACATTCCTATCAGCAATGAATGAGAATTTCTGTCGTCCCGCACCCTCATCTGCATTTATTTCAGCTTTTGGCCATTCTAGTAGGTGCGTTTTAATTTGCATTTGTCTGAATCATGTGATATGGAATTTCTTTTCATATGCATGTTTGTCATCTGTATATCTTCTTTGGTGAGTTGTCAATTAAGGGCCCATTATTTAATCCAGTTATTAAGTTTTAATAGTTCTCTGTATATTTTAGATAACAGTCCTTTATTAAATATGTCTTATTGAGACATAATTTAATAATAAGTAAATATTGTTACTGAGTTTTAATAGTTCTTTGTATATTTTAGATAGCAGTCCTTTATTAAATATATCTTTTGCAAATATTTTCTTTCATCAGTGGCTTATCTTAATCTCTTGGCAGAATCTTTTACAGAGCAAATGTTTTTAATTTTAATTAAGTCCAACTTGATAATCAATGCTTTCTTTCACGGATCATGTCTGTAGTGTTGCATCTAAAAAGTCATCACCATATCCAAAGTCATCTAGGTTTTCTTCTCTGTTATCTTATTGGAGTTTTATAGTTTTTGTATTATACATTTAGGTCTATGGTTCATTTTTAGTTAGTTTTTGAAGGGTGTAAGTTCTGTTTCTTGATTCTTTTTTTTTCTGCGTGGATGCCAGTTAGTCCACTTGTTAAAGACTATCTTTGCTCCACTGTATTATCTCCGCTTTGTCAAAGGTCAGTTGGCTATATTTATGTCGGTCTATTTGCAGAATATTTATTCTGTTCCATTAATATATTTGTCTGTTCTTTTGCTGGTGCCAACTTGTCTCGATTATCATAGCTTTATAATAATTCTTGATGTTGGGTAGCATCACCTCTGCAGTTTCATTCTTCTCCTTCCATGTTTCGTTGACTCTTCTGGATCTTTTGCCTCTCCACATCAATTTCAAAATCATGTTGTTATCTACAAAATAACTTGCTGGGATTTCATTGAGATTATGTTAAATCCATTGATCAAGTTGGGACAAAATGAAATCTTAGCAATCTTGAGTCTTCCTGTCCATGAACTGGAATATCCCTCCGTTGGTTTAGGTTTTCCATTTTATTTTTCAGAGTCTTGTAGTTTTCCTCATATAGATCTTTTACATATTAGATATATTCCAATTTTATTTTTCTGGGTGTTAATATAAATAGTGCTTTAAAACTAATGGTTTTATTGAGATGCCATTTACATCATTTACATACCTCTATGTTTTTAATTTCTAATTCCAGTTGTTTATTGCTGGTACACAGGAAAGTAATTGACTTTTGTATATTAACCTTGTTTGTATTCTGCAACCTTGCTATAATTGCTATTAGTTCTGGGAGGGTTTTTTTAATATTCTTCATATTTTCTACATAGATGATCATGTCATCTGTAAGCAAAGACAATTTTATTTCTTCCCAATCTCTCTTATTTTATTAGCTAGTTCTTTCTGTATGACAGTGAAAGGGAATGATGGGCATCACTATTGTCTCCCTCCTTTCTGTGAGATCTGTGTTAAAATTTTTTGTTATGTTTGTTCTGCAGCTCACCAAAGCTCATCGACAAGGACACATGGTGAAAGTGGATTGGCTGGACAGACTGACATTTAGAGAAATCGAAATGATAAATGAGGTGGGTTGTATCCCCTGTTTTGAAAAGATTTTACTTATTTATTTACTTTTAGAGAGAGGGGAGGGGAGGGAGAAAGAGAGGGAAAAAAACGTAGACGTGCGAGAGAAACATGGATCCGTTGCCTCTTGAGTGCCTGTAGCCGGGGACCTGGCCCACTACCCAGACATGCCCTGACCAGGGATCAAACCGGTGGGTGACACCCGATCCACTGAGTCACCCAGTTAGGACTTCCTTTTTAAAAAAATTTCAGAATGTTTTTTCTCAAGTATCTAAATCGAGAAGAATTGTTCATTGCCAGGTATCGCACAAATGTGATGTTTTGGGGCTACCATGTAGTTCAGGGAGTTCTATGCTAATAAGTGGAAAACTTGGGATATCTACCTTTCTTTTATCTTAATGTTATGTCCAACCATGAAGTAGGTGGTGAATATTATAAGTGTACTAAATATGTAAGTGAAGCCCATGGGAGTTTGATGCCTCACTTGTGTGTTCTCTCTCCCTCCATACGGCAGCTCATGTTCAAGTTCAAATCAATATTAGATAAATCTATCAACAGCGCTACCTCTTCACTTCACTTACCTTAAATCACCTTTAGCAAGTCCTCTCGCTCATTAAGATACTTCTTATGTCCTGGTAGGACTCTCACCCTTAATAAAGTTGCGTGGTTCAAGTGTTTGATTTATTTCCTGATCCTATGCATTAATCTAGAATATGGTTAATTAAAAGATGACTTCGGTGAACCTTTCTAAAAGTTAGAACACAGTCTTTTTCCTTTTTTATGTATTTACACTGAAATACTAGTTATTTGACCTAATATTTGGCATCTAGAAAACATAAATAACAATTATATTAATCACATTAGGAAAGACGATTATCAGTTTTGTGATGTGCTAACTTATAGAGACCACCACAGATCACTGTTCATTAAAAAGTTTTGAGGAGATAGAAAGAGAAATTGTTTTATTTTTATAATGAACACTTGTAAATGTTATGTTCTGGTGTCTTTTTTTAAAGAAACAAATTAGTGGTGTTTAACACCATTTATATTTGATACGAATACTGGGCATCTTTTCTAAATTGGTCGATAGCATATTCTCATATTTTCAAGCTGGAAGAAAAAGTTCCTGTTTTGATTTTTTATAATAGTCACATTCTAAAAATGGTTCGATCAAAATGCTTTGCTGTGATTATTTTTTCTTTAACTGGGTTCCCATGGGACAGAGAAAGTAATAGTAGGGCTTACTGTGCCCAGCCTTCCCCATGCCTCCCACCCCAGCTCCTTAAGAGATAGGGCACCATTACTTACCGTGAGGGACTATAATACGCTTTATAAAGCTGAACAACTTAAGTGACCTCTTTAGACTTCTCTGTGGTTTCATACATGTAGATTTAAAACCATTTTAAAAAGTGTGTTGGGTCAAGACTAATCATCCTTTTAGATTTAATTTGATTTTTACTTCATTAACATAGTATTTATTGTTTGTTTGTTTTTAAGGGACAAATATATACACAGAATCAGAATCAACATTTTTTTTAATGTTGAGAAGGAAGTAACTATTTCCCAGTATATTTAAGAAACTGGCCCTGGGTGGTATGGCTCAGCGGACTGAGTGCCAGCCTGTGAACCAAAAGGTCAATAGTTTGATTCCCAGTCAAGGGCTCATGCCTGGGTTATGGGCCAGGTTCCTAGTTGCGTTGTACGAGAGACAACCGATTCAGTGTTGCACATTGATGTTTCTCTCTCTCCCTTCCCCTAGGAGTAAATAAATAAAATCTAAAAAAAAAAAAAAAAAGAAATTAAAATTTTACAAATGACTGCATGCAATCTCAAGACCATTTATAAAATGTGAGACTTATAAAGGTTGTATCTGTTAAGCTTAAAAGGCCTCAGTACTTAGTTACAAACTTTTAGTTTTTGTTACACTTATATTGTTATAGTTAGATTAATCATATGGTTTAAGGGTGAGCTGTTCTTTACTTGAAATTGTTAAAGTACAAAATATTTTTATTTTTGAAGTTAAATAGTTCTTATGCAATGTATATAAAAATACTATCAAGATTTTATGTAATAAAATCCAAACTTCTGAGTAAACCAACAATGTCATTAAGTTTTAAGAGGAATTGTAAGTGACAAGTAGACACTACTGGATAAAAGAATAGTGCTGTATATAAGATAGTAGAGCTGTATAAAACAGTGCATTTATAATCATGAAATGAAAACATGTTACATTTTAACTTGTACCTGATAGGTCCATGTGTAACTGAATTAGGAATAATGATACATAATTGTCCTTTAAGAGACTATTAAAGATGATTATTTTTCATAAAAATCCTCTTCTTTTTCAGAGTGAAAAACGAAGTTCAAATTTCATGTACTTGATGGTTGAGTTTCGATGTGTCAAGTGTGATGATAAGGAATATGGTATTGTTTATTATGAAAAGGTATTTGCCTTGGAACTGTTATGGTCTCTAAAGTAGAGAAGAAGGGAAACGTTAAAAAAGATTACTGCTGTTCCTGTTTCAATGAATTATTTGTTTGTAGGGTAGGATCAGACAGCTGTCATCAGCAGCTGTTTATGTATGCACAAAAAGTATCAAGTCACATAGCTACACCAATATTACAAAAGGCAATCATTCATAGAATGTAGTTCTGGGTTACAGAATATGCAAGAGATTAAAATTTTTTAAATTTTTTTGAAAATTGGCAAGAAGGATATTAAAATGATAACTTTATTAACAGTTAATATTTATTTGAAAAGTAAAAAGAGGGAATCTTATTTTTTTAAGTGGTAAGCTATTGAAAGTTAAGGATTGCTTATCTGAGCATATATGAGGAGGTCTGTCCAGAAAGTATCCAGCCACACACTATGGAAAACAGAGGCATTCATCGAAGAAGATACAAGAAATATTGTGCAGAAGACAATGATGCCCCAGTCCCCTTCAAAGTAGGCACCTTGGGACCTCACACAGTTCTCCCAATTGCCGTTTGCTGCCCCATAGTATTTTCTTGAATCTCATCAATGATCTGAAATCTCTTCCCTTTCAAAGGTGATTTCAGTTTTTGGAAACACCACAGGTGACAGGGTGGCATATCTGGGCTGTAGCGGGGCTGAGTCACCTGGGCGATTTGATATTTTGCCAAAAACCTCTGCACGAAATGTGATGCATGAGCATGCGTGTTGCCATGATGAAGCTGCCAGTCACCAGTTGCCCATAGCTGTGGCCTTCTGAATCATCTGAATAATTTCCATGGAGGAATGTTAAAGCTTAAGGCAAAATTTGATGCAGATTCATTGCTCTGCTCACTCATTTTGAATGCCACAGCCATACAGTACATGTGCTCACTCACTGGTGTCTACCACCCCCACTGACTAGTACAGTGAAGTCGTCATTGTTCACGTACGTGCATTCCAGTCCACTCTCCTTGGCTGCTAGGATACATTGATGTCATGCAGGTGTTTTCATAATATTAACAATGGTTGGACTTTTTCTGGAGAGGGTAATAAAATTTATATGTATACATATATAGTATTGAAATTTTATATGTGATCCAAACATATATATGCTTATGAAAGACTTCACAAATCTGCATTTATTTATATAATATGTACAGAATTAAGAAAATTATGTTATCAGGCTGAGTGATAGCATACGTAGTTCTGGATTTCCACTGGTTTGCTCATTATGCTAAAGAAGAGTGGTGAATGCTTGACATGTAGCTACTAGAAAAATATCTGTGCCTTAAATACTTGTTAACGTATTTAAGTATGACAACTAATTATATGCATAGTTCAAAAGAGTGTAAACCAGGTACCTGCTATTTTTGTAGAAACACTTAGACAAGTGCTTAAATCAGTGCGAATGAGGACAAACTTTGATTTGTGGCATAACTGAATAATATATCCTCTAGCGTATAGCTAAGCTTGTATGTAGTATATTTGTTCATTAGAAGCAGCACTTTTAAATCACATTTTAGCTTTAGTGTTATTTGTTAAAGTTGTCACAAGTGATTTTAAAATATATTTATAACTATAAATTATTATTTGAAGGATGTTTTCATAATGGAAGTATAGGGTTTTTCCAGTTAATTTATGATCACTTTTCTGGCATTTTTCAAGTTAATATTCATATTTTTCCCTTGAGCTTATGTCACTTCCTTTTAGTAAAAGATAAGGAAACAATTTCAGCTTTTTAATTTTATAAATGATATTTCCTGGTGAAAAAAAAAGTGCTAGAAGGATAGACTAACATTGTTCATTAATTTATTAGAATTTGTGACACAAGTGATTCAAAAGATGCAAAGCCAGGTGTGGGAAAGTGAGGCTAAGGTAGTGCTCCCAGAGCCCAGGGTCTGGGTAACCCTCTTCCTGGTGCGGAATTGGGCCCATGAGGGGGCTAGTAGGACCTGGAGCATGGAGGTGAGGCAGCACCTGCCAAACCACTGCCCAAAGCAGAGAGAGAGGAAGACTGGTTATTAGGGAAATAATTTTATAAAGAAAGGGAAATGTAGGTGAGTGAAATTTTGTCACCAATAAATTTTAATAAAATTACATTTTACCTTTTATACAGTATGTAATTTCATGAGAAGCAATAGTCCCTGCCCAGTATGGAGTTTATATTGCAAAAACATGCTCATGGAGGTGATAATTTATAACATTGAAGATGTGGAAGATCTTTCAAAAGACACTTCTGATTATAAATGAAACAATAACAATAGAAATTAGAAGAATTTTGAGTGTTTTTGAAAAGGTTCTTGCCCCCTTTCTACTGCTTCTTGAGCAATTGCCCATAAATTAGTGCCTGTGTCCCTACCCTGTCATATTTCCACTTAGTGTAAAGGTTGCTAGGCCAGTGTATTGAAGCTAATGGAAATGGACTTTCTTGTCACCTGTCTTCTGTGACAGATAGCCTTAGTGAAGATTACTTGTCAAAGTGGGGCTGATGAATGTGTTTTCTGTTGTTGTGACTGAGAATCAGCCTGTTAAACAGCAGCTGTGGGAATTTGTGGTTTTCTCTAAGATGCAATTACTGCATTAAAGTCAAGTCACAGTGCTTCCCCTATTTCAGTCTCCTGGTTTTGTTGCATGTATCTAAACTTGAAAATATAGTAGCATTTGGAAATTGACAGAAGAACTTGATTCTAGGTGTACAGTTGTGAGGAAATGAATTTCGACCTTAATTAGTTTAGCCTTTTCTGGTATGTATGCAGTGACATTTTATTATACTGAATTACCTTTCTTGCCTGAATTGGATAAAAATAAAAGTCACCATTCTTCAAAAATGATAATACCAACAAAATAAGACAGCTTTATTTCTTAAGGAATGATAGACTGATTCTCATTATTCAAATTTGCATGGTGTCGAATAGATATCTCTCTGAGAAACAGTGTGTCTGAGTCTCTAAGCTGTGTATAAATTTAAGTAATATTAACCCCATACTTAAAATTCTGCTTCTGTGAGTGGAGCTCAATTGTGACAATTTGAAGTTACCAACATCCACTTAATAGTTTTTGCCAGTGATGTAACATACCCATTGTAACATATTTTAATTAGTTCTGTGACTTCTTATTCTAAGTTTAACAATGAAAACATATTATTTTTTACCTATTGTCATTATAAACACAGTTTTAAAAAAGATAAAAACCATCTGCTGATTTCCAGACCTCATATCTTTAAAATTTTATTATAAATTTTTATTGTCAGATTTTATTTTTCTTAAAATATTTCATCAGTAATAAAAGGTAAAAATAATGTATTCTAAAATATAGTTGAAACAATATTAATTTTTGAAAGGAAGGAATGATGTTCATTAAATAGAATTAAAAAACATTGGAATATACATTATCATGTGTTGTTTCTTACCAGTTGGTTAAATTTTAACTTATTTGTCTATCTATTTATTTATTTTAATTTATTGCACTATAACCCAGGATGGCGATGAATCGTCTCCAATTTTAACAAGCTTTGAGATAGTGAAAGTTCCTGACCCTCAGATGTCTATGGTGAGTTACTGTCAAATCACTCCGAAGTGATTATTACTCAGATAGAAATCATGCACTTTCATTTTAAAAAGTATATCTGTAAAATACCTCAGCTATCTAAAAGTGATTTATAAGTCTACTTCAGCTCTCTGGAATCCAATTCAGGTAGGATTTTTACAAGAAGTATTAACATGTAAGAACAAGGTCAGGATAGAGCTGTGTGGGGAAGCCACTTTATCCGGGTTATTGGGAGAGTGAGGGAAGGTGGTCCTGAAGTGAGCACTGGTGGGGACAGGTCTAGGCGTGCCTTGGCGCCACCGCATGTTTGGTTCCACACGACTGCAATGAAGCAAATGTCACAATAAACCAAGTCACACAGACTTTTTGGTTCCCCACCTGGGCTAGCTTCAGACTTTTCTCTTACAGCTTCCTTACCTCTTTCAGTCTTCATAGAATTGAAGCGAGTTAGGGCCTTGCTCTGGATTAGACTTTGGTATAAGGAGATGTTGTGGCTGTTTTGATCTTCTATCCAGACCACTAAAACTCTCTATATCAGCAATAAGGCTGTTACCGCTTTCTTATCACTTGAGTCTTCACTATAGTACCCTGTTTAATAATATTTTTCAAGAACTTTCCCTTCACATTCCCAGCTTAGCTAACTGGTGTAAGATACCTAACTTTTGGCCTCTCTCAGCTTTCAACATGCCTTCCTCACTAAGCTTAATCTTTTCTAGCTTTTGATTTAAAGTGAGAGATGTGTGACTCTTCTTTTCATTTAAACTCTTAGAGGCTGTTGTATGGTTATTAATTGACCAAACTTCAATACTGTTGTGCTTCTGGGAAGAGGGAGGCCTAAGGAGAGGGAGGGAAATGGGGAACAGCTGCTCAGAGGGGCATTCGGAACACACACAGTTATCACCAAAGTTCAGTCTTATATGTGTGGGTTTGTGGTACCCCAAAACAATTGCAGTAGCAGCATCAAACATCACTGACCACAGACCACCGTAACGAATGTAATAGTAATGAAAAGTATGAAATATTGTGAGAATTACTAAAATGTAACACAGAGACACAAAGTAGGCAGATGCTATTGGAAAATAGTGCCTGCAGGCTTACTTGACTCAGGATTGCTACAGACCTTTAATTAGTTTAAAAATGCAATATCTCGGAAATTCAGTAAAGTGAAAAAGTCTGTATTTGAAAGATTGTCATCATACATAAGGGGAATTGGTTTGTACCAGGATGTGATAGGATCAGTGGATGAAAATTTTAGGGAGACTGGGTTAGTTGCAAAATACGGAGGGTTATTGTAGTTATTAGAAGTGTTCAGTTTGAGTCATGATATCTCAGATGATTTTGAGATGCCTCCCTATTGAATTTGTGAGATGATAGGTCTTTTGTGGATATGAAGAGTAAGAATTCCGGCGGGAGTGAGGGGAGGGAATCCTTTTAACAGCATAGTAGATATTATGATATTCATACTTAGAACTCATTTACATCACTGTGAACCATTTCGTTCTTTATGTATTTCTAATTAGATTAGTTACCTTCCTAATTAGGCCGAAGTAGGTTGAAAGGAGCACATTGGAAGATTGAAAACACGATGACTGAGGTCAATGCAGATCATTGAAGCCCAGAGGTAATGGCTGATGACCCAACATCAGAAGAAAAGGAGATAGGGAAGAAGAGTATAAAAGGTTAGGGGAAAAGGTCACTTTTGGGACTCTTAGAAACAAGCACCCTAAATACCTCCATTCATAGCGTAATGAAATTGAGTCAATATAACTTAATTTGAAACTGAATTTTCACTATAAAATCAAATTATATTTTGCATTCTGGATATGCATGTATCCAGTTGAAACATGTAGTTACCTTCAAAATGGCGAAGAGTAAACAAGTTTTGACAAACTGGCATCTTAGGTATTACTTTTGTGACCCTCCTGCCAAGATGTCAAGTACATGAGATGTCTATATATTGAGTGTGTTCTTTTCTAAAGAAAATGCTCAGCAGTTATAGCTTAAATGTTATAGATGATGTAATTTTAAAACAAAGAACTAGGGCTCCTGTTATTTTTTTTATTTTATTTTTAAATGAGCAAGCAGGCACAAAAGAGAAGTTGGGTTTTTTTGTTTGTTTGTTTGTTTGTTTTTAAAGCAAACTATTCTCACCCTCTGTGCTTGAAAATGTCAGTTCAGTTTGAAGCTGTGATTACTTACTAAATAGAGGAGTGTATTTTGACATAATACCTAGGAGTGCCACTGAGCTGATATACCAAGTATCGAACAGTACAAGCTATGAAACTTCTATAATTTCAGGTGCTGTACTTGCACTTTCACTTGCGCATGCACAGACAGATTGGTGGAATAGATTAAAAAGCCCAGAAGTAGATCTAAGTAAATATGAGTATGAAAGTTAGTATATGATGAAAGTGGCATTTCCTTACTGAAGCATAGTGCTGGGGAACTGATTAGCCGTTTGGAAAAGATTAAATTAAATTAGATCCATACTTCATACATTCCATTCATAAGGAGAAATTCCAAATGAATCAGGAATTTAAGTGTTGAACATGAAACTTTACTGGTACTTTACCCTTGGTGTAGGGAAGGAAACTTTCTACTGATGGCTCAAAATCCAGAGTCAGGAAAAGATGTGATTAATAATTTTGACTGCATTAAAAAAATTGACCGCATAGCAAAAACACCAAAAAGAAAGTCAAAAGACAAGTGATAAACTGGGGAAAACTCTGACTTACATCACTGACAAAGGGGCACATATCTAATATATGAAGAACTAGTAAATACTAAAGAACAGAGGTCCAAAAAGCCAACTGAAAACTAGGAAAAAGACATGAACAGACAATTTGCAAATGCAAAAATAAAGTAAAAAGTCTCTTAATCAAAGACAGTATGTGTAAAGCCAATTATTTTGGCCATAGGTAAAATGGTCAACACCAAGTAAGTATGTTTAATGAAATACGGTCATTGTCTCTGCCCTCAAGTTACCACTGGGAGTTAAACCGCTAAGATGATGGTACTATAGTGCATCACAAGGTGTTAGTAGCTGATTGGAAGAGCGAGTGCTTTAGTCTGGGCTGTCAGGGAAGTTCTTAGCGAGAAGGCGGTGTTTGAGTGGGGAGAGGGTGTAACAGCCCTGACTACCTGGGGAGTGGGGGCAGGTGTTTTAAAAAGCTGGACGGCACCTGCACATTATGGTACTCGTGAAGTGTAAAGCGTGCTTAGTTCCCTCATCTCAGAATGGGGATGTATTTTTTAAACGTAGGAAACTAAAGCTGTAACCAAAATAAAACATTAAGTATGATAAAATGATCTTAGGTGACCATTTACTTTTCTACTTCTAACTGGCTGTTGAAACTTCCTTTTGGTGACGCTTACATTGTTGATTAATATTTTTAAATAATTAATAGGAGAACTTGGTTGAGAGCAAACATCATAAGCTTGCCCGGAGTTTAAGAAGTGGACCTTCTGACCATGATCTCAAACCTAATGCTGCCACGAGAGATCAACTAAATGTAAGAATTTATAAAATATTAATGTACAAATAATTAAATGGGTATTTTGGTTACAGTTGTGATACCACTTCACTTAAATGTGATTCAGATGTTTTTTTCCCCAATTTAATGAACGCAAAGTAATTTCAAGAATTCTAGATTTCTGTAGTTGTCTTGTTATTTGGGGGCTTTCAGTAAGTACGTTTGTCCTGTAGACAGACGTGACGCTCTTAGAAACTGGCCCCGGGTGCACTGCCCAGAGAAGGCCGTGGTGTGCGCACATGCGTCCTCGAGCAGCTGACTCGACAGTAGAGACGTTTATTGTTTGGACTCCTCCTGAAGGGGGAGGCTGTAGTTATTTTGGTTTAATTAAATTAGCTCTGTTGCTATATACTTTCATACAGAGTTTGACTTGTTCATCTTATCTTTTTCTCCCCTTTACAACCTAGTAATAGTCCTTTTCGGACTGAAAGGTACAGTAAATTGAAGTCATATAAGGCTGCATGTACATTCTTTTTGGTTCTATAATAGTTCTATAATAGAAGTATTTAGATAAATGAAAAATATTAAGTGAAATGGAAATATATAGGAAGAATGTTTGACAAAAGTAGTTCTTTTTTTTCTTGGTTGCAGATCATTGTGAGTTATCCACCAACCAAGCAACTTACATATGAAGAACAAGATCTTGTTTGGAAGTTTAGATATTACCTTACTAACCAAGAAAAAGTAAGTTTCTCGAATGTTCACATATCAAATTATCTACCAAGTTTGCTGCTGATGAGGCAAAACTGCAAGGGAAATAAAGAATTCTTGTTATAGAACAATATATATGATACTCCATTTTAAAAAAATTATAAAGATAGCCACACAAAGGCACATATACCTTGTGTTGATGTGTAGATAGCAACTGAACAAGTTAGGTCAGAGAGACATGGGTTTAGTTTCTGCCACTACACCTTCTTATTACTAGGCAAGGTGAGGCAAAGTGCTTTGGAAACTTGGTTTCCTCAATTTTCTTCTGGCGAAACCCTCCTTCACAGGTGAGATAATGCAGGTGAGTAACCTGGCCGAATAGTAGGCCCAGAGTAAATGTTGGTTTGCTTTCTTCTTCTCCTCGCTTTGAGCCTGGGTTCACTAGCAAAATGTTTACATCATTACAGGAAATACAGAATCCTGGAGGAGTGTGACTACAGAGAATATGAGGAATGTAATTTGAAATTTGTAAATTGGGTTGGTAGAGTGACAGCCGCTTGGAGTGCAGGATGAGGGTAGGTCAGAACTAGACATTTGCTTTGCATAATGAAACCATGGATTTAGTTAAAGTCTCTGGAGAGGAGGCTGAATTATGATGAGGGACTCAGCACTAGACTTGAGTCTGCAAACTTGATTTTGATTCTTAGTACTGCCACTAAGAAGCTTTTTACTGCAGGCAGATTATTTTACCTGTCTAAGCTTTAATTTCCTCCTGTATAATGAGTTGATTAAATAATAGTGAACATTAAGTTTCTTCCACTTCTTGAAATAGTCTCTAAATTCTTAGAACGTTTCAGGGTTCAAGGACTAACTCTAAAATACAATACTAACAGTCAGTGTCTGTTAAACAGCCGTCCACGCCAGGGGTCTTCATATCCCGCAGCCACCCCCCAGTTTCGGTGTTGCTGCTGTTCCGCAGATGAGGACAGTTGCGGCTGAGATTAAGGAACCTGTGTAGAATCACAAAGCTTATCAGTGCTGCTCCTTGATGTGCTCACATTTATGAGTTCGAATGAAGGTAGTCAGTGAAGACAGAAAAGAGGGTTGGAGAGAAAATATTTGCATATTTGCGGCATTGTGCACACGCCTTAGCAGGAATTATGAAATGCATTGGGGGCAAGACGGAGAAGCATAAGCAAAATTAGTGTCCGTCAGAAAGCTATTCTGTATTTACGTGAGAATGAATGTTTTACAATCTCATGAGATGGTCTTTAGCTGCCTTAACTTGTTTTTCTGAAACAATAGTATTTTCTTAACTACAAAAGTAAAGATAAAAATCCAGTGGCAGCTCATCTTCACTCTGCAGCTTTTCCTCTTTATCTTTTATTGAGGCCTTTGGAAATTCGTTGCAGTTGAATCATCTTCATTCTCTTTATATCCATAATAAGAATGAGAGAAGAATCTTAAATTTACTACGGCTTTGAATGGTGTTCTCTCCATCACAAAAAAGGGAAATAGTCATTAGTAGAATCACAGGGTTGTGATTTTGTGTTTAAAAATTTTGATTTAGGATATGATACTCTGTTAAATGAAGAATAACGTTGGTCGCAGAAGTTGTATCTTGAATGCAGCACAGTCTTGTCCAAAATACACAGCAAGAAATTGGATTGAACTGTTAGAATGTATAGGCTCAAGAAGCATAGAATAGATTTACAGAGCAGAACTGCCTTAGATAGAAAGGCTTACAAGAAAAATTGTTTGTTTAAAAAGTAGTCACTTCCCACTGAAATTCAATTACTTCTAGGTATGTGCAAAAGAAATAAAATGCTCAAGTGATATTAAGTGTGTGACAAGTTTCATTTAACTAGTTGATTTCAAGTTTTCAGAAAGTGGGTGATGAAACTTCAATTCTCAGGACATATTACAGGGTTCTTTTGATTGCTTGGATATAGTGAACAATATTTTTTAATGTTTGGGAAGCACTTTTCAATATATTGGCCTTGATGTGACCAGAGAAGTTATTCACACAGCCACATTTGTATCTTCGTAATAATTTAAAATGGGTCTTGTAGAAAACAAATGCACTTGGACCCTGGTCCCTTAATTTCTTTCTCTCAGTGTCAGTTTCCCAGGAACAGGGCTTTATGATAGTTGGCTCTTGGGCCCGGAGGCTAAAAAGAGAGAAAGCTGTGCTCGTAAAACAGATTGGTGGAAATGGCTTCTTGCAAAGTTTTACTTATTTATTTTTTAATTAAATTTGGCCTTTCCACCTGTTTTTTTCCTAAATGACAGTGTGTCAGGGCTTGCTGGCAAACACAACCTTCAGTACTTCAGATGAAAACTCTCTAGTTTAAACTTGATGTTGCACCTAGAAAGTTCTCACAGTAATAGCTTTGTCCAACAAAACCAGTAAAATTTATGGAGTATTTTAAAATTTACCGTCCATAGCATTTAAGGAGTGACTCATTTTTATGGAACCCAAAATGTGAATATTGTAACTTTTCAAAACCAGCTTTTACCATGGTAAATGGCCTTTTTCTTCTTATAAAAATATCAACTAAAAAATTACTGGTATGTTTACTTAAAGCCTTTTCATTATGTTTGGGGAAGGTGAGGTAGGAAGAGTCCTGCATGGTGAAGGTGCGAGTGACACACTGCGTGTGCTGACAGGGCTGCTGCTGGGATGGCTGCTGGGACAGCGACGCCAGGACTGTCAGGACACGGCGTTGCTTGTGCCTCCCGACAAGAAATGCTAAAGGGACTTACCTAAGAAAAAGAAGATCAAAAATAGGACAGCGAAAAGACAGCAAACTCACAGCTATCAAGAACCACACCTAAAACAAAAGCAAACTAAGCAAACAGCTAGAACAGGAACAGAACCACAGAAATGGAGATCACATGGAGGGTTAGCAACAGGGGAGTGGGAGGAGGAGAGAGGGGGAAAAGGTACAGAGAATAAGTAGCATAGACAGTGGGTAGAAAATAGACAGGGGGAGGGCAAGAATAGTATGGAAAATGTAGAAGCTGAAGAACTTACGACACATGGACATGAACTAAAGGGGGGAATGTGGGTGGGAGAGGGTGTGCAGGGTGGAGGGGAATGATGGGGGAGAAATGGGACAACTGTAATAGCATAATCAATAAAATATATTTAAAAAAAAACTACGGGATTATCTTGGCACCTATCAAAAAAAAAAAGAAGTTGTTGGAGAACCACAATGGGAAGGAATTCAGTTCCACAAGCATTTGTTTTCAACTCTTGGCCTAGTATTATTCAGAAGTCTGGGCTTAAGATATCATTTCTCTGTCTTCATATAAACTTAAACTGTTTCAGGGAAATACCATTTATAAAGACAATCAGAATGGAGAAGTGGAGGATAGTAGATGGAGGGTTACTCTCTTAGTAGACATTTAACTACTATAATAGAAATGTGGAGTAGGACAAGGTTAGTACGCTGTTATGAAGCAGGTTTCACAAGGCAAAGACTGATCTTACAGTTTGAGTAAGCTTTTGTGGTATTTTTTATTTAGTGATTACGTCTCATGGGAGAGAAGAGCATGAGTAAGGCAATGTGTTAAGTGTAGAGACAGTCTCTGAACCTTCATGAATGGATAGAAAGTGGGAAAGATGGAGTCTGTTCATGATGAGCCTTGAGTTCTGTGCTCAGGAGTTGGATTTCACTGGCAGTAGAAAATCACTAGAGCAACAGAATGTGTCTTTAAAAGTGATACAAACCAGGGTAGATTGGAGCAGAGCCGAGAGTGAAAAAAAACGACATAATTACAGGATTCAATGTACTGATTTTGAAATGGGAAGTATTCTTGTGAGACTAGCCCCTTAGCCCTTGGAATGTGCGCTGATTCCAGGGAGTTAGTGCCAGGATTGAGTTCCGTTGTAGGACACCTAGTTGGTGTCCTCAGAGAATTAGGGGGCTGAATGGTGTGGAAAACCCACAAGTTTATATCGGATGTGTCTTCAGTAGAGAAATGGGTTTCCCTTTAACAATAAAATGGAAATTTCTAAGAATTGAGTTGGTAGAAGTTAAAATTAGAAATGTAATGATAAATATAGTATATTCAGCTCTAAAGTGGTTGTGCTTATGATTGTAAGAATAGGAAGTACCAGTGAGGTGATTCTAAGATCAAAGGGAGATTAACAAAAATATTTATTGTTGTTAATATAAAACACGGTAATAAATGCAGTAATGTTAACATTTGACATTGGATTCAATGTCAGATATAGAATAACAATAGTATTGGACAATAAAATTAACATCAAGTATTTATTATGTACAAGGTACTGTCTTAAACATTTGTATTCAATAACTAATTTAATTTTCACTACAACCTTAGGAGATAGGTTCCTTAAAAGTTAAATAATATGCTGCAGATAACTCAGCTAATAGTTGGTGGAGCCAGGGGTTAGGATTTGAACCCAGACACACTGGCTCTAAAGCTTTATGTGCACTCCAGTTATCTGTGGAAGCTCTGGGGATAACACGGCATTGGAATGCTGTACCTTTACATAGGTCAATGCAGCATCTTTAAGGATTTAAGACGAAGTATCATTAGTATTGCTATTTTTAGATTCTTACACTTTTTTCTTCCTCATTCCTCTTTTCCTTGTTTCTTTCTTCATTCTGCTATCTCCTTGTTTACGTTTGTAGCACTTAGCATTGTCAAGCTGTGGAATTCGTTCTATAGTGCCCTAAGTTTCTTGGCAGTAGTGTGTGCTGTAAATCGTACTAATAAGTCCATAAATCTGAGAATCTGGGAGCTGGATTGTTACAGTTATTGAATTGAGGATATCGGCATGCTGCAAGATTTGCTTATGATAAGCACACAGCCACATGTTTCTATTACTGCTGCTGATGTACTATGAAATGGAAAGCCTTTCACTGTAGTTATTTAAGAAGTATTGCTTTGTTTCCACATTCAACCTAGAAATACATTTTAGAAGTGAAAAAGAATTGCATGGATTGTTACTGTGGCAGTTTGTGTTCTTACTCGGACACGGGACAGTGTGCAGCATATGCAGGAGAAATGGATCACTGTCCTTGGGAATGCAGGTGCCAGTTGTAGAGATCAGAATGTCCTCAAAGGCATTCGGCAGGTAGAAGAGCATCGTTTAAATGAAGGTGATAAGATCAAGGCAACTACTAAAGAAAGAGCTGAAAATGCAGAAAACTTTAGAATTGTTGAATTGTTGACAAGTATGTACCTTTCTTTAAAGAGCATTTATTAGCCATGAGTGATATTTTCCAAGGCAATTTTACTTACCTGACAGTCTGGTGAAAACTTTAGTATGCTACCTATGTAAAGAAGTGAGGTTCCAGAAGGATGCTACAGGCAGCTAACTGAAATCGTAGAATATTTGCTACTGTTTCTGTGTTTATCTGTTTTTATTCTTGTTTGTGTGGAGTCTTTACTGGATTGTCTTTTTAAATAGTTACTTTGTAAAGAGAGACAGAATAATTCATTTTGAGTCTTCATGTATGCGAGCCTCTAGGAAACCCAGAGACTCTGGAGAAGTATTCAGGAGTGGGGTTAGTAGTTTCTCATGTGGCTTTGGACTTTTTCATTCATTGGCTCCTTTTGTCACATGTGGATGTTGTAAAGTGAAAGTCATCTCAAAGGCATCTCAGAGTTTGTAAGACATGCATGCTTCAACTGTTTCCAGGCCACAGTATTTTAAAATAACCAATGCATATTGAAGAAAAGCCAAAGGAAATTTTAACATTTATAGTGCTCTGAAAGTAGTTCAGACTGTAAACTTACAGGCATATAGGCATGATGTTTTTTTCTTTCTGCCCTGCATTGTTTTTCTGGGATCGAATGTAAATGTTTTTAATGTTTACATAAGGAGTCTATTGTTTACTCTTTGACTCTTCCCTCTGGACCACCTGGAGCTCCGTGTAGTCATGCTTGACCTCCCCTGGCTGCTGTTTCTGATTGAAAATCTTTCCTGATTTTAGGCTTTGACAAAGTTCTTGAAATGTGTTAATTGGGATCTACCTCAGGAGGCCAAACAGGCCTTGGAACTTCTGGGGAAATGGAAGCCAATGGATGTGGAGGATTCCTTGGAGCTGTTGTCTTCCCATTACACCAATCCAACAGTGAGGTGCTACGCCGTGGCCCGACTGCGGCAGGCAGACGACGAGGTGCGTTACTGTCCATCCTTCCTCTGTGGGTGCGTTTTAAACTAGAGCCTGGTTGTAGACTCTGAGTGTGTGTGTGTGTAAGAGAAAGGAGGGGTGGGGAGATTTTTTTAGAGGAAGAGGATATACTAGGTGTGTTTTCAGAAGTAAAATTAAAATATCCCTCCAGGGACTCCTCAGCGAAATGAAAATTTACTTTCTGATCTGTTTCATGATAGGACAATCTCTCCCAGGACATTTCCCTGGCAGCAGAGCTTGTATCGCTCTGTCTGGAGAAAGGAATTCTAATGAAAAATGGCTTCATGCAGCACCAGCTGGGGAATAATTCAGATCCCTCTATTAGTCAGTAGACAACAAGCCACATTTAATTGTAGCCTTGAAAAGCCCTTGTGGCCTTTAAAACATAAAGATGCGTGAGCATCTTACTCTCCTTCAAACTCCTTAAAACTTTCAGTTGCTGACAATTGTGTGTATATGTAGATTTTCTGAAAATGGTTTTGAATCCTCTGGAGAGCAAAAATCACAAACTTTGTATTGGCTATTTTTATACCCCAGAGGCCACTAGGGAAGGAGGAACGTTTCGTGTTGTCACAAAGTATTGCTGGTCCTGAATTTTAGTAATTCAGTAGGTTTTTTTACTTAGTGATAAGTAAAAAAAAAAAGTTTTTTGTTTTTTCTTACTTATTAATTTTTATAGGGTGAATGTGCTCTCAAACATAACCCAACCTGCTAGCCTAAAGGGCTTATAGGGTATGGGATAAGTCTTCTCAAGCCTCAATATGTGTATAGGAATGCTGATCACACAGAACAGTTATTATCAGAGACCTTTATTGAAAAGTAATTAAATCATTTTGAATTTGTAATGGTACTTGAATTACAAGAAGCAAAACACAGTGTTTATTAAGGTTGATACTTGTATGTATGTATTGTAGTAAAATGTCAACACTAACGCAAGTAGTGTGCTGAGTGCTCACATGTAAGTTACCTATCCTGAACAGTTGTGAACTCATAGCCCATCTTGTTTCATCTGCAACAGCTCTCACTTTCTGCCCCATTCCCTACCCTCCATTAGATTACTTTGAGGAAAATTTCAGATGTACGATTTTATCAGAACAGGATATTATTTACTCTCCTGTCAAAGAGCAGTTCTAAGCAATGCGTTTCTTCATATTATCTTCTTCTTCCTAATTGTGTTTACTGTAGCACAAGTAAAAAATGTATTTCAATATTTACTTGAAATATCAAAATTTTCATTTTGAAATTCATTAGAAATTTCGCTCAAGTCATTAATTCTCTCTCTCTCTGTTTGACACAAGTCATAGAGTTCAGATAAAGGCCTCTGGGGTATAGTCAATTCAGTCCCTCAGTGTGGGTTCAGAATTTAAATAGAAAAATTGTAAATCATTCATGACCGTCTGGCTTAGTTCCTTCAAGCTTAGAGGCTAAGTATTTGTGTGTGGAGTTATCAGTGCTTGTGTAGGTAATGAGCTATTTCTAGACCATTTTATAACTTTAGTTGTGAGGTAGAGGATAGAAACATTGTGTGCATCCGAAACTGCAAAATGTGGTTCAATTATTGAGTGTTAGTTTTTGGAGGTTTTGGAAATACACCATAACTAGTATGGTGGTTAAATTAGCTCATGATTTCTCCTCCGAATTTAGTTAAGTAATGCATTACATATACTCAGCTAAAAAAAAAGTTCTTTAATTCTGTTACTACTGGTTTGTTAGATGTTCTGTATATTAAGATCTGAATTTTGCCTTTTCTCTGACTCAGTATAGCTATATATGTCTTTGGGAACACTGTATACAGGAGTGGGCAAAAGTAGGTTTACAGTTGTTTGTATGGAAAATAATACGATTAATAATGCAGGAATAAGTTGTGTTTCACTTACTTACAACTGCCAACTTACTTTTGCCCACCCCTGTGTTATTCTCACCTCAGTTTCCTATCCAATTAAAAGAGACAGAGAATAGTTGCTTATGTCACTTGGTAATTATGAAGAAAAAGCTATGTGGGGCAAAGTTTTGAATACTGTATTCATGCACATGTCCATAAAGATTGCACATTTATATTATGTCAATTCTGTGCTAAAATCATGCCAGTTGTGCCTTTCATTCCTAATTGATTTAAAATTTCCCCTTGATTTTTGCTGTATCTGTGGAGTACATTATAGTTTATAAACTTCAAATTTTTTTTTGGTATTACAAATGATAATAGAATCACATAAATCATACCATCAAAAGTTACATCAAAGGTCATTGTATTTAAATATCTACACCTTGGACACCTGAATGTTTTATGTTTGGAGAGTTAGCCTAATGCCTTGAATGTGCCATGGCCTCTCTGGTAGCGGTGCCTCTGCCTGCATTTCTGCATTGCCCCAGATGTCGTTCTTCTGTCCGTGCTTCCAGCTGGAGCCCAGGTTTCACCGCCTCTGAGAAGCTTCTCTTAGCCATCTCAGAAGCGAGCAGCATTTGAGCTTGTTTCTTTTTAGCTCCCACAGCATTTGGTTTATTCCTTTGCTATAATGTTAACTTTTTTTTCTCTGATTTACTTCACTTTTTAATTGTGAAAGAAATAATATAAGACCCACTCCTCCAACAATTTCTTACCCCCAGAAAGGTAGCCAATCATATATCGATCTTTTCATATATTCTCTGTGCAAATTGCAAGCATGCGTGTATATGTGTTCAGTGTATGCACTTTTAATAAACCAATATAAATATGAATATTCTATAAATATGTTGTTAAAAACTCACCTTATTGACTTAACAATATAATCTTGGACACTTTCTCACTATCAACACATGCATTTGGTGTCTGTAAAGTCTGGAAACAGACTAATGAATAGAAAGTCAAATGATGTCAAAGTCATGTTTAATTTGTAAAAACAAAACAGAACTGTGTTTCTAGACTTTATGAATACCTGGAAATCTACTTTTATAACTTTTGTACATTCTTCTCAAGAATTTAAAAATAATTTTGTCATTTTCTTAAAACTCCACCAAAATCTTAAGTGGAATTACATTAAAATGTTATATTAATAAGGAAAAACTGGTATCTTTATGAATCTTTCCTCCTAAATCTTTCTTCCTGGAGATAGGATTTTTATAAACTCAAGCTGTGATTTTGTAAAACTTTTATGTGTTTTTAATTAGATTTACTTAGTGACAATTATTGTTATGAATTACCCATTTTATGTCTTATTTTTGTTAGTTAAATGGAAAGCTGTATTTTTGTTTAATATTTGTATTTTACCTTGTCGGTTTAGTGATTTATCTTATTAGTTCTAATAGGTATTAGGGGGTTCCTGTTTTTTGTTTGTGTAGCATCATGCTATCTGAAAAACCTTAGTATATAGTATATATATGGAATTTATGCTTATAGTTTTCCTAATGCTATACTGGTTGTACATTTGTAAAATAAATCTTTTAATACCTTTGTGAATTTGACTTGCTAATATTCTCCTTAGGAAATTTTTTAAAAATATTTTATTTATGTAATTTCAGAGAGGGAAGGGAGGGAGAAAGAGAGGGAGAGAAACATCAGTGTGTGGTTGTCCCTCATGTGTCCCCTACAGGGGACCTGGCCCGCAACCCAGCCATGTGCCTTAGACTGGGAATCGAACCAGCAACCCTTTGGTTCTCTGGTTGGTACTCAGTCCACTGAGCCACACCAGCCAGAGCTACTTAGAAAAATTTTAAAAACATATTTTTTATTGCTGTGTGGCTCAAAAGAAGAGATTCCTTATTGGAATGTGAGGAGGAAGTGGCATTTGAGAGGCACTGAAGGAAGAGTAGAATTTTCAGAGTTGGACAAGAGTTTCCATTCCAAGTGAGGAGAGCAATGTGAGCCAAGTCAGGGTGATTGAAAAGTGCAGGAAAAATAAAGTATTTCACTGTAACATGTATGTGGGTTGTATGTAGCTGTGAGTCAGGATCAGAATCCATGTCTCTAACTGTGAGTGAAGAGTTACTTTCGGTTCAGTACGAAATGAGAAGTCAGTGAGTGATTTTGACTGAAGACGTGGCATTTGCACCCTGAAGCATTACAATTAACTTTTTCTTGAGAAAAATGGTGATCACTATCTAGATAATATTTCATAGCTCTTGGGAAATTCGTACTGAATTGTCTGAGATGGAAACCTGATTTCTTTTTTTCTTTGTTTTACTTGCATGCTATGTCCTTCATGCTTGGAGGAACTTTATGTTTTTCAAGATGTGACTGTATAATGAACAAATAGTCTTTGTATTTTCTGTTGAAGTTAATTCATTTCCATACAAATGAAGGAAAGTGTAGTTTGAATATAGAATAACAGATGACCAACAAATCAGATGGTGATGAGTTACTTAAAAAGAGTAAAGTTTTCTCTGACTTTCTCCTTCCTGGGGAATTTAATAACAATGCTGCTTTTTTGATTTCATATGATAAGTCTTTTCTGTAATTAGGAAAATAGAATACAACCATGATACAATCAGCAACATTTCCAAAGCATGCCTTGGTAATGAAGACTATCAGTGAAACTGAATTACTTCTACCTCCTAAGAAGGTTACTTGTCATTGAATATGTAAATCAATTTTCTGTTATGTAATTCACTATTTTTTTTCCTTAGAAAAAGCATGGAACCATACCTTTTGCTATCAGATACCATAAATTTCAAATAAAACAATAGTAAATCAGATATTTATTGCTCCAGTTAAAATAGTTTTTAGAAACCACAGTATACTATAGAGGTGCTTTGTACAGTCACTTGATTTCCCTGGCCATTGACATTGATTAATATATTGCAATAAGAAATTAATAAGCCAGTTAAGCGCTCATTTAATTTTCTTGTGAAAAAATCATTTAGCGGTGAAATCACGGGTATTACTCTGTTACTGTTTGGCTAATGATAAAAATCTTGGGTATGTCAATGTAAGAAAAAAATAATGAAAAAACATACTATGGTATTAAGGAAGGGGGAATAGGTTGTTGGAAAGTGGTCTCTGTCCCCGTAGAGTTGATAATATAGTGGAAAAGGCAAAGAACAAAGCAAGTAACTACAGATGCTGTAGGTATGCTACAGACAGGAAGGGAAAGGGGGCCTCGTGACGTTTTTACAGGGGGGTTTAACCTGGTTTGTGGGCTGAAGAGACATTGAATTGGTAGTTACACGGTTAGAGGAGCTAACTAGGTGAGTGACTGTTGGAACTGGAAGATAATAGATACTTTAAAAAGTCATTGGGAAGGGCTAAGAACTACATTTATTGAGTGAGGCAGGAAATATTTCTATCATAAATAATAAACCTAAAGAGTATTTTTACGTCAGGGGAATACTCAGAAAAGTAAAAGCTACGTCGTTGATATTTTTAGACCTAGTTATCCCATTGATTGTCAATCCCATTGATTAGACATATGGGAAATTTAGGCTTTGGGGTTTGTTTTCTTCAAATTGTTATTGGAAGTTGTTGGGAAAGTAAATATTTTGTTTAACCACAAGTGTTAAAATTAAAATACCTATTTTGTAGGACTTTAAGAAGCAACCCAAATTCTTTAAAACTTGAGTTTTCAGGGAAAATAAAAAGAATGCCAGATTTTTTAAAAATCCTAACCAGAAAAGGTTATGAAACAAAGCTTTAAAAAACTTGAAAATTTGTAGTTTCTTATGTAATCTTAGGTATAAAATACTGTTACTTGATTTACAGCTGTAAAAGGGATCCTGTCTTAATTTCTTAGTTTAACATGAGCGGTCTCAATCCTTTTCTTGCTTCGCTTTTGTTTTTTGCTTTGCTTTTTGAATACTACTTTAAATCAGGCATTTACTGGCCACGCACTCTGTGCCAGGCTCTTCTTTTAATTGATTTAATCTGCATACCTCATCTCTGAGGCTTGTGTGATTATGTCCATTTTATGGATGAGGACCCAGTGAGATGCCAGAAGGTTAGGTATCCTAGTGATCTTCCAAAGGTAACATAGCTGATAAGTGGTAAAGTGAATTGTTAGCTTGGTATTTAGGAATAAATTATGCCTATAACATACTGCATTTGTTTTTCTAATATTATCTTCTTTTTTTGTTGTTTTCCAGGACTTGTTGATGTACCTATTACAGCTGGTCCAAGCTCTCAAATATGAAAATTTTGATGATATAAAGAATGGATTAGAACCTACCAAGAAGGATAGTCAGGGCTCAGTGTCAGAGAGCGGGTCCAGTGCTGGAATCAACTCTGCAGAAATAGATAGGTATGAATATCCGGGGAGGGCATATGGTCAAATCGGACAGTTTCCCTCCTTTTCAGACTGTCTTCTTTCCATTTTCCCCAGGTGTGCCCAGTCCTAGTTGGTACTGAGTTTGAAGTTTTACCAGTGAATATGTCATGTGCACTCCCAGACACAGTGCAGTGTTTGCAGGCTATCAAATCAAACTGTCTAAATTAAAATCTTAACTCTGCCACTCACTACTATCTGTGTACACTTGTGTAAGTTCCATATTCTCTCTGTGGCCCCAATTACTTATCGTAAAAATGGGGATATAAATAATAACTGATCCTTAAGGGTTGTTGAAAGATCAAATGAGTGAATGCACGTGAAGCATTTAGGAAAGAGTCTGACATACAGTGCTCAGTGAGTGTTAGATACTGTTTATTGTTAGTGCAAAAATAAAATGAAGGACAGGGCACATCAGCGAACTCCAGTATTTTATTGTAAGTTACACTTTTAGTAGTTATACTAAAGAAATAGCATATTACTTGAATTAAATCAGCTAGTAACAATAATAACAATTAAGAATCACCTGTTCAGCAGGCACTGTGAGGTAACCTGCATGCATTGACTCATGACAGTAATCCACTGAGGTGTTATTCATACCCCACATTTAGGTGTCAAAGACTTAAAGAGAAGTTAAGTAAGTGGCCCAAACTCTGTATCACTTGCAAAGGTGGAGTTGACTCCAGATTCCCTGTTCTTTATACTTTGCCATTGTGCTTTCCATAAAAATCTTAAATTTTTTTAGGTGAATAGGTATGTTTGGGTGAGAATTTTGAGGCCCAGTGGTATCAAGTGTTTTGTGAAAAGTCACGAGAGTTGTTAATGACCAAATGCAATTTGGAAATCCGGTTCTCTGAATTATTTCCGTTATCACATGGGTTCAAGATTGTATTTCTGAATTTTTTATGATGATGCTGTTTTTATCTTTTGTGTTTCATTTGGAGAACTGAAAAGCAGGAGAAAACATTTTTTTCTTCCCTAGGCTGCTTTATATGTTTTCGTTGTTGTTAAGAGAAGAGACCTCTTGGGTTTCCCCCTGCTGTTCAGTGGAGGCCTTCAGTCCGTAGTCATGCTCACTTGCCTTCCTCCTTCCTTCGTGCCCCACAGAATGGTTTGTAGGAGTCTGCTTAAGATTTTGTGATTGAGTATAAACTGTAACCCAGTATTTCCCAACATGGTTTGCCGGGCACTAATTTGTGTATTTTTTTAAAAGATAATAAAGTAGGTAGGGGTAGTCTTTTGGACAGATTTGTTTGAGAAATGCTGAAATGCTCATTTAAAGTAAAAATGGGCTTTTTTAAAAAAAATTATACTATCAATATGCAGACTTGCACATACATTCCCAAGAGGCTTTTACCCACACATATTCTTTGACTATGGAGCTGATCTCCAAAGAACAATGTGACTCTTGTGTAGCACAGAACACACTGTAGGAAGTTACACATTACCCAGACACAGTGGAGGTGAACTATGCTTTAAAAAAAAATGTGTGTCTTCTCTTCCAGACAGGATATTTTACATACCATTGACATCTGTTATTTTTTTCAGCTCCCAAATTATAACCAGCCCGCTACCTCCAGTGTCTTCCCCTCCTCCTGCATCTAAAACAAAGGAAGGTTCAGACAGCGAAAATTTGGAGGTGAGTACAGAGCTTTTCATGTTTCTTGTAGGCGAAATCCTACCAGATACACATTTTATGGTGGTTTTTAAAACATTGATTTTGATTAATAAACCAAATATTGCAACTTTATTAAATAACTTGTTTTATGATGCATGTTTATGACTTTTCCTCTCAGCAAAAAGTGCCAGATGATCATCAATTTGAGGCATTTTATTGGTGCTTTGGGTATATAAATGGATTCATATGCAATGTGAAAATAAACTGGCTTAAATATTTTATTAAAGAAACTCAGAATATTTATTGTTAACATATCCACGAACATTACTGTAATTGTTGGTGTTTGTGATTACATTGTGGAAATGTATGACTTTGATTGTAAGTCTAATACATTACAAAACTGTTTTTAACTCATAGAAGAATTAAATCTTTTTAGATGAATAGGCTAACTTTTGAGGTAAAACAGACCTATTTGGCTGGTGCTGCTCTGAAAAGTGTATTCGGAACTGCATTTGCAGAAGCATTAGTATGTTTTGTTGAATTTCTAAGGCTTCTAATTTGAGAAGAATCTTTCATACTCCTGTTTAAAACACATGTTTGATATTAGAAAGGTCAGTTGATTTTTTAATGTATTCAATATATGTATTACTTTTAGTCAAAACTTATGAGTTACTGTTGATGAGTGAAAAACTCTTGTTTTCAATAGTAACTGTTAACCAAAGTTTGTATGCTGTCTTAGCCTTTTCATGTAATAGAAAATATCAAAACAGGAATTTTAAACTACAAGATTGTAGAATGCTTGGCAGAGCCCTTTAAACAACCATTCAGCTCCAGTTTAGTTGTTTTGCCCTTGCAAAGCTAAGGTACTGATGAATTGATTCAGTAACTCACTCGTTCACACTTAGTTTTTGAGCTGTTACTATCTACCAGAAAGTATTTCTAGGTCCTGGGGATGGTATAGTCATAATCTTTGTCTTCATGTGACTTACATTCTTGTGTTTGGGCAGATGATAGTCAATAATATTTATACATGATGGAAGAGATAATATTTATTTTCTGTGGAGAAAAATTAATCAGAGAAGGATAACGGAGTGTTGGGGTGGGGTTAGTTACAGTTTTGAAAAGATTAGTCAGTAAAGACTGTCTGGGAAAGTACTGTCTTTATAAAGCTGAAGAAGGTGAGGAAACGGCCGTGTGGCGATGTGGGAAGAGCAGTTCAGGAAGAGGGAGCAGCAAGGATGGAGGCCCTCATACCAGAGCTTAAAGTGTTGAGAAGCAGAGCCAGTGCGCCTGGCTCTGTGGACTGAGCAAAGGCGAGCATGGCAAAAGAATGACTCAGAGAAAGAACAGGAGACAGTCATGCTGGACCCTGTAGGCCATGGTCTCAAACGACTTCTACTCGGAAGTTGTTGAAACAATCCAGGTGAGATTTGCTGGTGGCTTGAACCAGTGTGGTTTACATTGTAGGTGGTGAGGAGGTGATTGGATTCTGAAATGCAATGTTCAGAATAGCATTTTGCACACTACCTATCACTCAAAATTTTTAGGCTAAAAATAAAAATAGGCTTTATATATTTCTTTTTTTTTTTTTTTTTTTGAGATGTTACTTATTTTTTAGAGAGGGCGAAGGGAGTGAGAAAGATAGGGAGAGAAACATCAATGTGCAAGAGAAACATTGATTGGTTGCCTCCTGCACACCCCCCAACTGGGGACCCAGCATGAATCTAACCTGTGACCCTTCAGTTCACAGGCCAGCACTCAGTCCACAGAACCACACCAGCCAGGGAAGTTTTTATGTATTTCTGATACTGCATTTCTTTTTTGACCGATGATCATTTCTGTTTACATATCAGTGCCTGTGCCATTTAAGCTGTTTTACCTTTTCTAGGCTCAATAGTGTCTTAACAGGTGCAGGTAATCCAAGCTATTCCAGAAATCCGTAGGAATTATTATTATGTTAAAAATACTTTATTATTTATGCTTTTACAGTTGTCCCAATTTCCCCCCTTTACCCCTTCCACCAAGTGCCCCCGCTTCCCTTGCCCCTACCTCAAGTAGACTGATAATACTGCATCAGCAGCCATCACCTTTAAGATATCTGTAAGCAATTTTTAGGGATAATCAGCAAAGCTGAATTCCCTCTTGTTATCTTTACAGATAACTTTCTTGTCTCCTCCCCCACACCTGAGGAGTGTCTTGTTTGCTTAACCTTTTCTTCCCTGTTTCTCTTGGAGTTTCAGGATGTCTGAAACTAAGCATGTCTGGCCAAATGTTAAAAAATAGAAACTCAGTTAAGCTCATTGCCCAAATATGGTCATTTTTCATAAATTCCCTGGAATCTTGAATAGAGGGCATATTCCCCAATTTTGGGGTACATCATTGTTTATATGTCACTTGAGTAAGCTTCTGTACCCTTCCTGATTTTATTTTTAATACCTTGATCTGTTAAAAAATTAGGGTAAAATTCCCCCTTGTATAATGGTGAAATTATCGAATTCTCTTTATATTTCTGTTGGTGTTTGCTTTAAATAGTTTGAGGCTATTTTATTAGGAATGTTCAAGTAATGAATCTTTTCTCACTGTTAAGTAGCCCTCTTTATATCTAATTATGATTTTTGTCTTAAAGTCTGGTTTGTGTGATACTAATAGAGCTTTGTATTAATTAGTATTCACTGGTATGCTTTTTAGTTCTTCCCTTTCAATATTTTGTGCCTTTTTTTAGGTTTATCTTTTAAAAATGTATAACTAGGTTTTATTTTTTTAATCAAGTTTAACACTCTTATCTTTTAACTAGAATTTTTTACCCCATTTGTTTTTATTGTGATTAAATTATATTTGGATTATTCATTATCTTATGTGGTACTTTTAATTTTTTTATATCTTTTTTTTTCTTTTCTGTGTTTGGCTGGATCTCTTCCTTCCATCTCTGCCCCCAGCTTAGGGGACTATATCAATTCTTTTGCCAGTTATCATAGATATTTTAATATCTGTTCTTAACTTTAAGTCTGGCATAATCAGTATTGCCCTTTTCTAAAACTGTACTCTACTTTTATGTAATTTTTATTCATTGATTTAGTTCTATCTTATTTAAATCCCAAATTGGATAATATTATTGTATATACAATCAATAATTATTTAGAGGCACTTGTATCCTTATTCACCATTTTTAATATCTTTGAACTTTATTACGAGATCATTTTTGCCTAAAGAACATTCTTTTGTTTTAAATTTTTAAAATATTGTTCATCCAAATTGAGTTAAAAATTTTACAGTATGTGTTTCCTGCTTCACAACTGCTTTTAAATGTAAGACTTCCCTATTTATGCTATGTAAATAATTTTTAATGAAAAAAATGTAGTGTCAAACATATGTTTTCTATTTAAATTTTACATCACTATATAAAAATATAGTATCTTTCTCATATAGTCGAAGAAAAACTTTAGGCCTAGATTCATTCTGCTTGTCAAATTCATGAATTCAGCATTACATACTGGCTTTCTAATTGAGGAGTTCTCTTTTTTTTTTTTTTAATATATTTTATTGATTATGCTATTACAGTTGTCCCATTTCTCCCCCACCATTCCCCTCCATCCTGCACACCCCCTCCCACCCACATCCCCCCCTTTAGTTCATGTCCATGTGTCATAAGTTCTTTAGCTTCTACATTTCCCACACTATTCTTGCCCTCCCCCTGTCTATTTTCTACCCACCGTCTATGCTACTGATTCTCTGTACCTTTTCCCCCCTCTCTCCTCCTCCCACGCCCCTGTTGCTAACCCTCCGAATTGAGGAGTTTTCTTACTGGGCTCTTATGTAGCACTTTGTACCAAAGTGCTCAGGTTTTAGCTTTAAAATTGGAGGTAAGATTCTTGCCACCTCTGAAAGTACTGACATATCTGCTTTGTAGTAACAACCTCTTATTAACTCTAGCTTAACTTTCCTAAGTACCACTATTGCATTGAAACTTCTCATGCATCGATTTCTACCCTTTTCTTTGTTTATCAGCCCCCTTTAATATTTGCTTTTCTCTGACTGTAGCTTTTATTCCATGCCACATTATTTTAATCTTTTATTAGTGCCTTCAGTTCCCCTGGCAAAATCTTAACTCTTGGTAAAGCAGATACTTGCCTCATTTCTCGGTGCCTGAACACTGCTGAGGAAAAGAACACAGCCAGCAACGTTGGTGTGGTTACACCTCCATGGGCACAGCTCAGTCTGCTGTCTTACATTTTTCTGGT
Source organism: Glossophaga mutica (assembly GCA_039655065.1). NCBI lineage: Eukaryota > Metazoa > Chordata > Mammalia > Chiroptera > Phyllostomidae > Glossophaga > Glossophaga mutica. Next base: position 23,142,470 of record CM077312.1, on the reverse strand, counting down.
TGCGGTGACTCACTCGTTCCTTTCCTACGCTGTTCTTGTTGCGTTGTCTCCCAGTCTCCAGATGACAGTTCTGCCTCAGCCTTAATATAAACAAGTAAAGACCACTAGGTAAAAATGGTCCCAATTTCTCATCACCGGATTTTCAGACAGGACTCGCTTCCTGACCTTTCCTTTTGTTTTCTTGCCCAGCAGAAATACAACTCTCTTTTAAAGGTATGCTGTCTTCTTTTCCTGGTAGAAGTGTTCAAATACGTGTTAATCCCTCCCATCTTAAACATTCAGAAAGGAAAACACAAAACAAATTCTTCCTTGACACCACATCCCTCAAAAACAGCACCTTTTTTTTTTTTTTACTTCTCTTCATGATCAGGCTTCTCCAAGGAGTTCTTTGTACCCCTGACTCTCTCCTTCCTTTCTGTCTTCAAGTCTTTAGCACCTCATTCTGGCTTTGCATCCCATCACTATATTAAAACTTACTTTGCTAAACTCATAAATGACTTTAATAATGTTTGTGGTCGTGCGTAGTTTTTAGTTTGTCTCAGCAGTATTCAGCAAAGTAAAACACTCCCTCAAAAAAACCTACCTGCTCTTACGGTTTACACGCTCCATGCATCCCTTGTTTTCCTCTTCTCTTTTGCTGTTTCTTCTCTTTCCTTTGTCTGCACTTTTTCTCCGCTGCTTGATACTTTAATGTTCCTCAGGGTTCTCTTCTATTCTCAGTTTATACCCTTGCCCTAGGAAGTACTGATAAACACAAAGTTATATTTCTAGTGCATTTCTCTCACCTGAAGTTTGAGACTCATATATCCAAATGATCAACTTACTTGATACCCCTTGTATATCTGACAGTCATTTCAAAATACAGTTCCCTTTCCCCACACTCTAGCCCATTCCTCACCTACAATTTTCATTTCTGATGTAACAACCCATTAATTTGGGAGTCACCGCCAATTCCATTTTTTTCTTTCTACTTCCTTTTTATCAGCAATTCCTAGTAATTATACTTTCAATGTATTTTTTAAAAATCTGTCTACTTTATCCACTTTCCCCATTCAGTCTTCTAGGCTTCTGATGTCAGGTCTGTAACTGAAGTCATTTTCATAAAACGTAAATAAGATCATCTCACTCTCTTAAGACTTTTTGGTGAGTATCCATTGCTTTGAAAAAAAAATCATTCTCAGTACTTTGACCTTAAAGGTCTTGTACACCCTGTCCTCTGCCCATCTCTTCAGCCTCCTATACTTTAGAGTCCACTCTGTTTTAGCCATATTGGGCCTTTGTAAACAGTGTCATTTTGGTCTTGCTTAAATATCAGTCCTTCATTGCCTTTGCTGACTTCCCAGTCTAAATTATTTCTGTGACTGTTTCTGTAATGTCTGTCTTCAACACTAAATGTTAAACTTTCAGTAGACAATGAACCCTGAACCATGACAGCCTTACCTCTTAGATAGTAGAGCCTAGGTGAGAATAAATATTTGATGGAGGGATAGAGGGATACATGGATGCCTGGAATCAGATCTGTAACATAAGATGTATAGATGAAAACTGATGGGCAGATGTGGATTCTCTCTTATTTTTCTCCTTGTTAATAGCAGATGGTAATATAACATATAAACATTTCTTTTAATTCTTTCAGCAAGATCTCTGTACCTTCTTGATATCAAGAGCCTGCAAAAACTCAACACTGGCTAATTATTTATACTGGTATGTGCAAATAATTTTTTGTTTATTTTCTTACCAATCTTGAGGACTTCCCCCCCCACACTATAAAGTCAGTTTAAATTAAGATATGAGCAATCATACCTTATATATCTAGCTGTTGACCTTTACAATTGTGTTCATGGAGATGTTGGTTAGAACCACTGTTTCTTTTCCTTTTACTAACTTTCCAGTATCTAAGATGAAATGGGGTAAAGTAATGGGTTTTTTTCAATTTGATATCTGTTTGTTTTTTTTGTGGTATCTAAGCAGTTTGATACTTCACAGTCCCTCAGCAGTGTGTATTTCACATTGTTTACAAAAACGTTGGAATCATACAGAAATGAGGAGTGGGAATTTGAAGTTATTTATTTTGTAGATGAAACTGAGGCAGAGGCATGAAATAATTGAACTCGATACAGCCAGCACTAGGATTAGATCATTTATCTAGTACTTTGCCATTTGAAGAGTATTTTCAGTGACCTTTTCTCATTTGTCCCTGTGCCATTAGATAGGGCAAGCATAAATACCTGTACTTTACAGGTCTCTTGAGTCGAAGGAAAGAAACTAAGGTACAGGGAGGCTAATTGTCTGTTTGAGGCACAATTAATATGAAACATGGTTCCCTTTATCTGTCACAGAATTCTAAATTGTAAAGGACAAGAAACTTAAGCCACAATGAAATATTTTAGTTCAATTAAAAAAAAACTAGCAGTAGGATTAGACACTATGACAAGGAAGCCTTACCCAGTTTCACTGAGGAAACAGGGACCAGCCAGCTGCTCAGCCCACCTTTCTGTGTATTTGCGAGAACATTAAAAACTTCTTGACATATGTGATAGTTTTTAACTGTTGAAGTGATCTCTGATCTAGTCTTACTGCTCAATTTACTATGTTTACCTAAACAGTACAAGTGAATAGACATTCATTCTGAAAGCGCATTATTTTTTAAGAAAAAAGAGGCATTTTGAGCTCAATGACAAAATTTTTAAAAATGCTCTCTTGTTTTACACCGATTTTTTAAAAAACTGTCCAGTTGGTCAAATTTATCCTCCGACTTTCCAGACCTAATGTTATGTGGATACTGCCTGGGTAGCCAGTAAATAGGTAACTGAAATAAAGGGCTGTTTACAAACCCTGGTGTCCATGATTTACATAAACAGTAAATAATTGCTTAGTTTCAGCCTTTATGGTTCCCTTTGCAAATAATAAAACTGCTATCAGTTATCTTAACTAAATCTGTCATTTTTACCCACTTCGGGCCCTGTGATTTTTTTCTTACTGTTGGCCTTAGTGGGAAGAAAAATACTTCTTGCTTTTATTTTAGCAGTTTAATGTAATAAAACTACATTTCCCTCACAGTAAATTTCAGTATGTCCTTGAAAATATGCCCACAAAATGTTTTGGCTAGTTGTTAATCACCATTTTTACTTTGAAATATTTACTTAGAAGTTCTCATATTACCAAATAGCAACTATTTCCTTTTAATGCAACCTCTTGCTTCCTAATGTTCTCCATTTTCCAATCTGAATTCTTAACTGCATGTCTATTCACTGGTGTTATGAAGAATATTTTCTCAGGCCAATCTAGGTAAATATTTAAAAGGAAATTAAAAAATGTGGACATGTCGTGTTTTTGAGTAAGTTCTTCTAAGCCTCTTAGGTATTTTAAAATTTATATTTTATATTTTCATATCATTTACTAAGAATTTCTTTATAGGTATTTTTATTTTCTTGCAATTTTCATGGAAAAATATTTTCTGGCTCAAAATTTATAGTCTAGAGTAGTTGCTATTATAAGAGCTCTGTGGATATATTGATCTGTGGTGTTTGAAAATTATGTATTCTTTAGATTTGACTGTAGAACAGATTTCACTGTAAGACACAAAATGAGCTGTGATAGAATCTTTGATCTCTTATTTCAAGTAGGAAGAATTTTCAAACCATTCTGAAAGCAACTGAACAATAGGAAATCTAATAGATGAGCAATTTCTAACAAGGCAACAGTTTCTGTTCAGAAAGGCCAATTTGTTTTCTTTGTAGATAATACACAAAGTGCAACCCCAGCTCCCAGTCTTATAAACATTCCATCAAACTGAGATTTGATTTGTGGTTTTCCACTATATCTCTGATTTATTGAAGCAATAGTGTGTTGTGTCTGTTCTCTGAGGAGTAATTGTGTTTCCCATATTTACAGCCTGCATATTACATACTCAGAAATACTCAGGGGGGAAAGCTATTGATGTGGACTTCTGACTTTGGTAGACAGTGAGTTTGTGACTGTAGGTGAGGATATGGGAAATAATTTCAAATAGTTGGTTTACAATGATTATTCTCTCCCTTTGAATATTGATAGAATAGTATAAAGGCATTAATCAAATGTAACAATTTAAATGTCACTCTAAGCTTACTCTATTAGAGCAAATGTGTTAAGATACAAATTTTAATTGATTGTTCTGTTTTCTTTTGAACATTTTGAATTTCCTTTTTCATTTGTTCCCTTTCCAGTGATTCAAATGGGATTTTTGCTATAGCTGAATCCTTTGGGGCCTATTGTTGTGCAGACAATCCTCTTAAAATGAATAGTGTCAACCTTTTAAACCACAGAGGGGAGTTAGTCTGGGATCTGTAAAGTGTTGGGCATCAGGATCTATAAATCGTTTCAGCGTTTTATTTTTACAGCTATTCCAGCGTGTTGAAATTAAAAGTAAACTTTGGATGCTTTGACATGTTTTTCAATAACTTTTACGACCTTTCAAGGTAATAAAGTTTATTTACCCCACAAAACAAAATCTCCAGGAAATAGCTCGCCCACTGATACCATCTTACAGTGGGTGCCAGACAGTTTGTGGGCCTTTCTACTTCAAGATGACAGATTTCAAGGGAATACCTTGGAGTGCTTTGTGGAATTTAGCTTACAGCACTGAACAGAGAATTGAGAAATTATTTCAGTCTACATTTTCTGGTCTCAATTTAAATTTTTCCTTCACATTTGGAAATGGCACACTATTTTTATTTTATATGGACTTTCTCTTTGCCACAGAACGTTGGCTTGAATGACTTAGAGAGTGTGTGATACTTACACCTATATCATGAGCATTGGTCTATACCCTCAGTCACTCCAATTCTGTAGCCATTGTGTTCACCTGGTGGTCAGGAAAACCTGAGCAGAGCACGGGAGCCTATGCAATGTGGTCACCTGTGTTGGGCATTTGGAAATAAGTTTGTTGCATAAACACACAGGAAAATACAATGAAGGTAGTGAGGTCATATAGACAGTCAAGGACTTCAAAGGGAGAAGGATGTAGATTGGATTTGAATAGGGCCATTATTGACAGTTTTATAGTTTAGGATTACTGCCTATTTGACATTCTTAGGTGGTGTCCTGAAATGACCAAACATTGTGGAATGCTGTGAATAGGAAATATGAGTTTATCTTAACTGTTCTTAGCTTACTCACCTAGAACAGAGCTGTCCAATAAAAGTTCCTACAGTGTTGGAAATAATTTACAGTGTTGCATATATGTTCCCTGAGCGGTTGAAATGTATATAGTGTGACTGGGAAACTGAATAATTTAATTTAATCATAGTTGCTTTTATTTTAACTAGTCATATATTTCCTGTGACTCTAGAGAGCTTTCTTGATTCAAGAATGCCTTCTTGAATTTTGGGTTTAGAACTTCTTGGGAGTCAGGAACATGATGGGGTAGATACAGTGTCATAGTGTAGTTTCTCTGACCACTTTACAGAAAATTCTAGGTTATAAAACTCTGGGAACTATTTCTGTCAAATACTGATAAGATAAAACGATCAGCACAAGGTGTGCGAAAGGCTGTGCCTATTCTAGGAGGAGAAGGAAGTCGTTCAGCCTTGTGAAGACTTCCTGAAGGAGGTAGATATGTTGCAAGGAGGGGTAGGGCGGGCAGCGGTGGAGAGAGGAAGGGTTTCTGGACAGTACTGCTGCGCGACCCGAAGTTCAGGCGGCTGTTACGGGATTGACCTGACTGGAGTGCGAATGCGTACAATTGGGCATAGAGCAAGTATGAATCAGGAGTTTGGGCCAGAAACTTGTAAAATAGCAGAAAAGATGGAACCATTGATGTTTTTGTTAATATAAGTGGGACATGATAAAGGTAGTTTAAAAGTGAAAAATTTAGAGTGATTATATTGGGCAATACGGAGGTTTCTTTTCGGAGTTGAAGAGGCCAGGTAAGTGATTATCTGCTGGTGGAATCCAGACGGGGCTGGCTCTGCAGAAAACGACAGTAAGAGGCATCTTGTAGAGAAAAGCCAACAGGCCCAATGACGAATGGATGATAGGTGGGGGGATGTGAGCGAGGTTTGGCTCTCGAAGTGCAGACCATAGATTATACACAAAGCGTCAGTGGCAGTTTTAGGTAGAACTTATCTTCTCTGGTTTGTTTACAACCTCATTTAGCTTTTCTTATATTCAGGTGATTCATACGTTTATGTTTCCACCTGACCTTTGAGAAAACTTGCATTTACAAATCCTGCTACGTGAGAATTCACAACCCAGATGCCTGGAATATTCGTAGTATCTTCAATAGGGATAGAAAAATAACTCATTTAGTGTGATAACTTCTGTTTAATGCATATTTGTTTAAAAATGACAAGCAATGCCTTTGAAAAAGGGCCTACTGCTTGAAAATTAGGGTAGGTGACTGTAGAAGCAGGCCGCCTACTGAAATACAAAATTAAACCGTAGGTGTGTTAAAAGGAATGCATGTTCATATTTGAAAATTATCAACTTTGAGATAATGGTTAAATCCATGAGATTGGAGTCATTTATTCAGTCACCAATAACATATTGAATATTATGAGCCAGGCATGAAAGTGTTGAGGACACACTGCGAACAAGACAGGCAAGGTCTGGTCTCGCATGAAGTTTACCTTCTACATGGCCAAATGTACTTTTTCTCAGAAAAAGGACAAAGGAAATAGGTGGCTGTGACTTGAGATTTGTGAACCACTATCAGTGAACACGGTTGAAAAGTTTCATGTGGCCTTTAAAATAAAACAATGTGGTGAGAGTAAGCTTTGTGGAGCAGAAAGAATTCTGACCTGGAGGCCCAGACTCCTGTGTTCTGATTTTAGCTCTAAAATTAACTAATTGCACCACCATGGGCAAGACACAACCCCTCTAAGTTTCACTGTTGATAAAACAAGCAAGTCGTTCTAGATCTGTGATTTTCAAACTATGGGTTTGGCCAAAAAGTTTTAGTTTTTTCCAAACTGTGGCTCAGAAGCATTTAGTTGTCTTTAACTTCTTGTGAAACCATTTTGTTAGATTGTATTGTGACCGCTATAATATCAGAGTGCAATAAAGAATATAAATTGGTGAATTTTTGTGCAGCCATTTTAATATTAAGGATGGAAGAAGACACAAACATTTTTAGTGTATTATATTTTAATAGTTCAAGGAAGGTAAAAATGCAACTGAAACACAAAGATTTGTGCAGTATATGGAGAAGGTGCTGTGACTGATCCAACGTGTCAGAAGTGGTTTGCGAAGTTTCTTGGTACTGTTGACATTTTGGCCAAATAATTCTTTGGAAGATGTTTAGCAGCACCCTGGCCTCTACCCAATAGAAGCCAATAGTGGGAGATAGCCAATATACTCAAAATATCCAAATCAGTGAAGTTATTGGTGAAAATAAAAACAGTTTGCGTGACATCGAAGTAACCTGGTAGCCAAGGAGAGTGGACTGGAATGCACATGAGTGAACAATGACGACGTCACTGTTATAGTCAGCGTGGGCAGTAGCTGCTGCTAAGTGAGCATGTGTGCTGTGTGGCCATCACATTCTAGATGACTGAGCGAGTAGAATAACAGATCTGCATCATATTTTGTGTTAAGCTTGAACATTCCTCTGTGGAAACTATTTGATGATTCAGAAGGATTTTGGGGACAATGCAATAGGTGCAGTGATGCGGACACTGACTAGCAGTGTCCGCGTCATTATGGATGAAATAAAAACATACACACGGACTACCGACTCCGGTGGATAAAAAAGGACAACAGTGTGGCATTGCTCTCAAGGGGAGCAACAGCCATGGCCTCCACCATGACAGGCCTTTATTCTCTGTCTCCACATTACAAGATGGTCCTCACTCACTATCCCCCAGTCACAACAAAAGGAGCCAATGCCCCTAATCACATCACAGAAGAAGGATATTAGCAAATGAAAAGGCAAAAGTGGTTGAGCCAGTTACACTGGTCCCTGCAAGGTTTAGCATTTGCAGGGTGAGAGAGTTTTTAGCAAAAAGCAGTTTAGGTATATTGCAAATCTGATTACCCAGGAGAGAACCTATCTGTAGGCGTGAGTCCTGTGCATCTCCGAGTGGGAGCTGGGCCCACGCCACACAGAAGGGTCTCCCACAGTGCAGCACAAATAAAAATGTGGCATAAATGTGTCAAAGATGGTTGAGAATCTTTTGAAAGTGATCCACGTTCTGGAAAGCCTGCGACAAGCTGAACTCTTGAGAGTGTTACATGTGTAGAAGCTGCAATCAACAAAGATCAGCGACTGACATCGTGAGAACTAGAAGCTGATCTGGGAATTCAAAAAACTATTACGTCCAAGATTTTGATGCAGAATCCTGGCATGAAACATGTGGCAAAATTTACATTGCAGCTCCAGCTACCAAAGCAGAAGGAACATCGTACTTTAATTGCTAATGACATGATTTAAACCGCTACCAATTAACCATATTTCCTCAAGAAGGTCATAACTTTGTAGGGGACTGAGGCGTCATCGTCCTACATGCAGTGTTTCTTGTATCTGATTCTTCTTCAATAAATGTCTGTTTTTCAAAGTACGTGGCTGGATACTTTTTGGAAAGGCCTCATCATTATAATCCATTGAAATCAACTTAAAGGTTCACAGTCCAGCATTTGTCATTTAAAGAGAAAAATGTGAAACTAATTTTGTGTTATGCACCTGTGTGCACCCATATGGCCGTGTGTACAAAATTGGGATGGGAACCCCTGAGCACTATTAGTGGGATTGTTAATTGGTGTGGCCACTATGGGAAACAGAGTGAATCTTTCTATTTGCAACAACATGGATAGATTTATAGCAGGGGTCCCCAACCCCCAGTCCACGTACGCCTCTTAGGACCCCGGCCTCCAGGGAATTTCACCTGAGCTCCTCCCCCTGTCTCCACTCACTCCTCTCCCCCCCCCCATCCCACCCCCAGCCCACACTGCGGGAGGTGAGAGGTGGTGAGCAATTGAAGCTTGCCTGAGGAGCTCCACCTCCCGATCCCCCACCCATGCCTCAGCTCCATCTCCTGCTCCCCCCAACCCCCATCCTTGGATAAACTGGTCTCTGGTGCCAGCAAGGTTGGCAGCTGCTGACTTAGAGAGTATTATGCTAGGTGAACTAAATCAAAGAAAGACAGATACCATATGATTTCACTTATATGTGAAATCTGAAGGTCAAAACAAGTGAGCAAGCAAAACAAACTCATAGATATAGAGAACACACTGACGATTGACACAGGGGAAGAGGATGGAGGGATGGGTGAAAAAAGTGAGGGGGATTACGAGGTAGCAAATGTCCAGTTATAAATGTCACGGGGATGCACTGTTCAGCACAGGGAATATAGGCATCAATACTGTGGTACTGCTGTATGGTGGCGTGTTGCTAGAATTGTCGTTGTGATCACTTCGTCGAATTACTGTGCTGTGCACCTGAACCTAATACAGTACAGTGTGTTGACTGTACTTGAAGAAGAATACTGAATTAGAGGAGCTCTAAAATGTAATCTAGAGCATTGCTTATATGATTGTATAATAGTATAAGCAGTTTAGGTTTAACATGTAAAATATCTTTATCTCTCTAGGACCACAATGTTATTATGATAAAAAAATTTAAGGTTATATATAGATTCTTGAGAAATAGGGAGATTGGATGGGAAAGGAAAAATCAATTTCAAATTCTATTCATCTTTCAGAAAAATGTTAATGAAGGAAATAGCTTCACATAGTTTTCAGAATGAGAGCCTTAAGTAATACCAAAAGACTAACATGGATTGTGGAAATACTCTTGATCTTGAGTTACCTGGTAGATGTGTGAGCTTAGATGATTTCTGAAGGTGTTAAGGCTCTATGTCAGCGATTTTCAACCTCTTCAATCTGTGGCACATGTAAACTAATTATCATAATTCTGCAGCACACCAAAAATATGTTTTTTGCCAATTAGACAAAGAAATAGGTATAGTTTTGATTTTCATTTACACCAGGTGACTGTTGTTGTGTTGGCTGTTGTCATATTTTTATTTGACAATCTAAGGGGAAAGAGGTCAGTGCCCCTGACCAAATAGTCAGATATTGCATGTTTTAAAATTTCTTGTGGCACACCAGTTGAAAATTAATGCTGTGTGTACTTTATAAACAAATAGGAGAAAATGTTTTGATACCAAAATTTTTAGAAAATCTAGGATATTGTGCAAATCAAAACATTACTGTTACTAATTTACCTTTTACCTACTTAGGTAGTTTTGTATGTGTTGTTTCTTCCATTTCTACTTTTAAAAGAGTGATAACATATCTCATTTCTCCCACTTAATTATTTGTGCAAATGTGAATTAATCTTTTAGTGGAAAGGCATAAATATTTACAGAATGAATCTGAGCTTCATTTCACATCATCTGTATGACTAAACGTATTTTTAAGGTATGTGATAGTGGAATGTGAAGATCAAGATACTCAGCAGAGAGATCCAAAGACCCATGAGATGTACTTGAATGTAATGAGACGGTTCAGCCAAGCTTTGCTGAAGGTAATCATTTAACGTAGAGGTTGACAAACCGTGCATGGACCAGATATAGCCTATTGCCAGTTTTGGTATGTCCTCTGAGCTAAAAATGGTTTTTATATTTTCAAATGGTGGAAAAGTCAAAAGAAAAATAATATTTTGTTGTGACAGGAAAATTATGTGAAATTCAAATTTCAGGGTTGATAAGTAAAGTGTTACTGGAACCTAGCTGTGCTTTTTGTTATATTGTTTATGGCCAGTTTCGCTCTGCAGTAGTTGGACCGCAGAGGTCAACAGGACTAAAGAATTTCTTCGTTGGCCCTTTACGGAAAGTTTGTTGATCCCTGATTTAATGAAGTGAACTTAGCCATGGAACAAAAATACCCCGAAGCTTTGCCTTTTTATTTCTATCTCTGTTTACTATTTTTATTTTCAAAACTAGGTACATTCCTAGAATTTGGCAGTGGTTTTATTACAGCTAATGGTCCTACTGCAGATACATTGTATATAACATATATTTTCCTTTATTAAACAGTTTTTAGAGATACGTAAAGCCATTTTTCCCTTGGTGTTTATGGACTCAAAGCAATTGTCACAGTTCAGCCAGCAGAGGGTGTATGGACAATGAAAACAAAACTCACATTAATCTGTGGTTTATGGAAATATTTATTTCATAGCATGTTTTATCTTTGTTTAATGCTTCATGTTATTAAATATTTAAATCACCTCTTATTGAACTCCTGGAGACGAAACTCGTGTGTAGTTCTCAGAGCTCAGATTGTCTCTATATCAAAATGATTAGTGAATAAGCAGCTGGTCCTCCTTTCTGATCCTCAGTCCTGTCACTTACCTTTGGTCACTCTGTGAAGAAATCTCAGTTCCTCTGATCTCAGACTTTCTCATCTTCAAAATGAGGATGCTAATATTTGCCCAGCTGCAAATATTGGAAGATTAAATGAGAAAAGCTATTTTATAATATTTTATGAACTAGGAATCTCTAACCTAAGTCTTTATAGCATTTTGTTCTTATGACTTTTATTAAACAAGCATGCAATATGTTGCTATTTGAGGACTTTATCCTTTTTGGGTAGATTTTTAGTCCTTGAAGATAATATTGTTTCTTCCATATCCTTTGCAAATTTCTGAAGACATAAATGTCTGGATATTTATTGAATCAATGAGTGAATGCATTTTGAGTGAATGAATTCTATCTTGTCACATGGTTATATGTGGAAAAAGTGCTGTTTTTGGTAGACTCTGGTATTTGCTGAATCAAGATAATTAATCTTTTTCCATTATAGTTTGTATTGAAGTTTGAAGCTATTAGAATAAATAAAGATCGCCCATGCTATTAAAGAGACCCTGATCATTATGCGATATACAACTAATTTTCCTTTCCGTTGAATCCCTCAGGGTGATAAGTCTGTCAGAGTGATGCGTTCTTTACTGGCTGCACAGCAGACATTTGTGGACCGGCTGGTGCATCTCATGAAGGCGGTGCAGCGTGAAAGCGGAAATCGTAAGAAGAAGGTAAACCTGGAGGCTTTGCTTTCTGTTCATGACTAATAATGTCTTGGTGCCATAAAATTCTGAGTTTTGGTACTTTCCTTTTGGATTGATACCTTTTATCAAAATCTTACATAATTTTAGAAATAAGAACACTTAAAAGTACTGATTATGTGTGAGATTCTGTTTTATTATGCATATATGTATGTTGATTTAATCCTCACAGCAACCCTGTCAGTTAGGTATTGTTACTCCAGTTGAACGAAGTACGAATAGAGAGGTTAACTTAAACTTGTCCAGTGTCCTTAGCAAGTGTTGGCATTGGGATTGGTACCCAGACCTCTGAGTCCGTATTTTTATCTACAGTGTTTTAATTGGCTCTTATTTTAGGAGCTTTCTTATCTGCTTTGGAGATATTTTAAAGTTAATGAAATCGGTCTCTATGTCTTCACTGTGTTTTATAAACTACTTTTTATTTTAACCTAATTAATCCTTTCTGACTTGTTCCCCTAGAATGAGAGACTACAGGCATTGCTTGGAGACAGCGAAAAGATGAACTTGTCAGATATGGAAGTTATCCCATTGCCTTTAGAACCCCAGGTGAAAATTAGAGGAATAATCCCAGAAACAGCTACACTCTTCAAGGTAATCGTGATGGATCTTTAACCTCTGTGATTGAGACCTTGTTCTTCAAAGCTAGAACAGACACACTACTTTGAAAATTATTACATTGCAGGCAATGTCTGTAATTTTATTTGATTTAGTAAATGCTAGGGGAAAAAAGGTACCCTTTGTTTTGATTTAAGATCTTGTATTACCAGCAGACATTAAAGTATGAAATGTGTAAAATATTTTTCTATATCTGGGGTTTTTAATCTTTAATTTTTTGAACTATTTATTAATCAGAGCCACACCTACTTTTTTCCATGCGAACTTTTTTTTTAAAGTTAGGTTGAAAAAATGACATTACCCATTTAGTTCATAAGTTCACATCTTAGATATGAGTCCCAGTTTACCTTTTTAAATATTTCTCAACCTCTCTGTTCCTATGGCTTAAAATTGTCCTATATATTTTAAAGTAGTACAGTAATTCTCTTTAGTCCTTAGGAGCATGCTAAGCGTTTCTTTTGGCCAGCTACCTCTTGGGCAGGTAAAAACAGCCAGCAGATGACAGCTTGCTTCTGCAGTTGGGCCCAAGAACAGAGCATTGTTACCTGTGAAGCACAGTTACCTGCCAGGCGTCATAATGAAAGGTCTCTGTGAGATGTGGTATTTTAGGTTTTGTTATTCTAGCGGGGGAAAGGCATAAGTTGTACTGAGATGTTACTTTGCATTAGAAAAGAAAGGGCTCACAGAACAATGACTTAGATTGATAAAAAGGGGTGTCATGACAGTAAGAAATAATTCAGCCCTGGCTGGGTAGCTCAGTTGGTTAGAGCGTTGTCCCAATATGCCAAGGTCTCGGGTTCACTCCCCCAACAGGGCACACACAAGAATGAATCAGTGAAATCATAAGTAAGTGCAACAACAAACTGGCGTTTCTCTATCTCATCTCTCATTCCCTCTTTCTCTCACGTCTCCTCCCTCCCTCCCTCTCCCCTTCCTCTCTCTCTCTTTAAAATCAATCAATAAATTTTAAAAAATTTAAAAAATGAAAATAGTGCAGATTTCTTTAAGGCTGTGTTTAAAGGCAAAATATTTCAACATTCTTGAAAATCCCGAGTTAAAGTTTAGAGTTAATGGTTCTCGCTTAATGATGCTTAGTCATTTTGTGTCATGAAGACCTTTTGTGCATTAGGGAGTTGCCCATAGGCTTGTGTGCCCTGCCCTTTCTGCACACAATTCAGGGGTGTCCATGGATTCTTACTGTCCTTTTATGTGCTCCTTAGAGCTGAAAAGGTTATGGACCCAGTGTGCGGTGTTTTTAAGGAGTATTTTGCAGACTTTAGCTTAAGAGCCAAAGCTCGATCTTCATGTGGAGTGAACCCCTTAAGGAATGGGGAATAGTACCGGTTATCCTGTGGCTGTTATCTACTTGCTTAGATTTCAAGTGAGATCTAAATTTCAGAATCAGATCTGAATCCGAAAAGGGAAATTACTACACAGCTCCTCTTGCCTACTATTTATCTTGAGGAAGATCACTTCCAGTTAATTCTCCTTGACCTTTTGTAAACTAGAGCCCAAGGTAATTTATAAGATACATTTTTGCCTGGGGCAATAAAAGGATACTCCAGATTTAAGATAATTTGAAATTTAGAGTTTTAATTCACTAGAGGGTATATGTTCAACACATACATTTTTGAAGCATTTTTATGCCTTTTCCCCTAACATTATGTAAAAAAGGTTTTAAACTTACAATAAAATTGAAATAATGTGTGGCCCTGCAAATAACTATATGTCTACCACTTGCATCCTGTTGTTGACATTTGATTGTAAATGCCTCGCCACACATTTCTTCATTCCTCTGAGTGGCACTTGGTGCTGTTATTTCTCATGGCCTGTGTGAATTAAGGTTGTTATCATTTGTTTTTCTTATTTGTCAAACTCATTTCTTTTATTTTTATTGTTATAAATTTCTCCAAGTTTCTGCTTATATAATTTCTTCACAGTAATCAAAACCAATAGGACATATTTCTCAAAACAGTTTTTTGAACTTTTACCTCCTAAGTGGTAGTTTCAGGGTGCTATTCTATATGAGGTTTTGTTTCTAAAGAGAATTTAATTATATGCTGATTTTTAAACATGCCCCTAAACTAAGCCAGATTTCATCTAATTAAGGGAAGGATTCTGGAGAAAACATGTAGTTATGCCTGAATAATAGATAAAGGTATTTGAGATCACCTTTCACTTTGTAATAGAGTAATTTAAGTCTCAAAGCTGCAAAGCTGGTCATATGCCTGCCATTAGAAGCCAGGGCTCTCGACTCTTCATCAGGTGCATTTTTATGCTGTGCTGGTTTACCTCATTCCCTCCAGTGGGTCTCTAATAATGCCAGTCATCATGGAGAACACATACAGAATGTCTGCTCTTTGTCAAGCACGATGCCAGACTCGTGAACCTCTCCGGTTTTAAATTGTCTTAGCAACTCTGGAGAGGAGTCAGGTCAGAGAGTGTGTGCAAGGTCACCCAGCTCTGGTAGAGCCTGGATTCCTGGGCAGGACCCATGCTGAGCTCGTGCCCCTCAGGCCCTGTACTCTGATCATTAGCTAGACTATTGTTTTCTCCAGGGCTCCCTAATGTGTCTTGCTGCCAACTCATCTTGTTTCTCAGGTCCCCGTTACCTGTTTGTCTGTCTTACGTGTCAGCATTGTGTTCTGTGTACAGTAAATTTTCACACATTAAATTATATCCAGATTTGAAAACAATGTATTTATTTCCAGAGTGCCCTTATGCCCGCGCAGTTATTCTTTAAGACAGAAGATGGAGGCAAATACCCAGTTATATTTAAGCATGGGGACGACTTACGCCAAGATCAACTTATTCTTCAAATCATTTCACTCATGGACAAGGTGAACATAACCTTATGTTGGTGCGGAACAGTATTTAATTTTAGAAAACTGGTTTAGTGCGTACGCTGTGTTTGGACACAGGGTGTTTTTGTTCCCTTCAGGTATGGTACAGAAAGCTCAGCAGTCTCCACTTGACCTTGATCAAATTTGGTTGTTTTTATACACTGCAGAGTGGCTTTTGTGATGAGTATGAAATGAAATGACGTGTTTCTTTTCATAAAAACTTCTTCCCAATTAAGTTTTTTCAATGTTATATTTAGTAATTTCTTTCCTCTTATTTAACTGGATTTTCTTTTTTCAATCCATCCCTATCCCTGGATTTTAAAGAAATATATTTGCTCTTATTTCTTTTTCTCTGACTCTAAACTACTTATAAAATACTTTATATATAGAAAAAAAACATAAAATTAGTAGGAGGAACTCTACTATTCATTGAAAGCTACTGACGGTGATTTAGAATAAGATAAAAATTTGGCATACCATCCAGTAAGTGCTTAACCAACTTATTTTGATGATGAAAATTAAATTAACTAAATAATTTTGTTAAACCTTAATTTAGGTCCACTTCCTTAATCTCTTAAACTGCTATAATAAGTACCTGTAAAATTGTTCCGTAAAAGTCTTTCCATTTAGTTAATATATTTTGTCTTTTGATCCAAAGCTTCTACGGAAAGAAAATCTAGATTTGAAGTTAACACCCTATAAAGTTTTAGCCACGAGTACAAAACATGGTAAGTTGATTTACAGAGTGATTGTTTATTTTGATGTCTAATGAATATATTTTCATTTTCGATCGAAAGTTGTTAAAATGTTAAACATCGAACTCATTCGTAGCACCAAACACCAGCTGGGCTGGCCTGCCTGCCTGCCTTTCTTCTTCTCTCCCTCCCTTTGAAATCATTAAACATCATATTTGGAAGAAAAATTAAAACCTTTATAGTGTATTCCTTTGCATTCAGAATGGTTTATAATTCACAGCAGTTTCTTACCTGGTACCCAGTGTCCCAAGTCATCCTTTCAGAGTTACTACTACCAGAGTGGCTTTGTACTGTGCTCTGCGTATAGTAGCCACTAATTAACTAACTTCTTAATGTAGAGTCTATAACATCCACATCCTTTTGAGATTGAATAACCTCTGGAAGTTTCGTGGAAGAGTCCACAGGAATGCTAGCCTAATGCCTGTTGTGAATTCTGTAGTCTTGTTACTCTTAGAGCTTCTTATCTGTAAATACCCTAGAGAAACAAAAATATCCCTTAGGTTTCCTGCCGTTCCCCTCACCACACCCAAATCTTTTCGATACTTTAATTCCTCTTCTCATTTTTGTCTTAGAATGATCTTATTAAAAGTGTAAGTATGCTCTTTGACTATCGTGCTTAAATTCATTTACAATCTTTCATTTGCTCTTGGGACAAAGACTAAAAGCTTCAGCTTAGTTCTGGCGGGGTATGACATGCCCCCTGCACCTGTGTCTGAAGCCCATCTTTTGCCCTCTCCCCCTCGCTTCCTAGGCTTTTGCCACTCTGACCACCTTCCATTTTCTCAAATGCTCTGTGGTCTTTTCAGCCGTAAGGCCTTCACGTAGGTGGTGTTCATGATTTTTAACATTCTTCCCTCCACAGCTTCACCTGTTAACTATCATTGTCCTTCCAAACGTGGCTCAGAGTGTCAGATGCCCTCTGATCCCTATGCTGTTCCCTTTCATAGTACCCTTTCATTTGTAGTATTTATCCCAATAAAACTTGCAAGCTTGTATGATTTGTGAAGGCGGGGTCAAGGCTCTAGGTTTTACCTGGGAAAGTTCTTGCTACATAATAGAAAAACAATAAAAATCTTAAGTGAATTAATGAAGCCTATTTCATGTTTATGATAGAGTAATGAATAAAACATTTCATATTCTAAACGCATATCCAGTCTCCTGATTTGCGTGCAAATAGCTATGATGTAAGGCTCACCAAAACCAGATCAGGATTGTTTATGATCCTGTGACATGGTTTTCTTCATTCAACTTTGATTTATTTCACATATTTGTTGTTATACTCCTGTTGTTCCCAGATTTTTCTCCTTCTTGTTCCCCTGTATACTGTATCCTCCCCCTTCTTTTTCATGGTTTAAAGCATTTATACTTTCTTCTGTTATTTCCAGTAAAGGGCAGAAATGGAGTATTAAGCCAAAAAAGCTAATGAGTATAATACAAGTCTAGGGGCAGATGATAGATAGTACATAATTTCAGATTTCTTAAAGTGATTTTAAATGTGGAATGGAATACTTTTAATTGATAGGTTAAAAAAATACTACAGAATACAGAAAGAAGACGTTTTTATGACAGAGTTAAGAAGCTCGGCCTTCTTAAATCTTTGTATTCCTTATGTGCAGTAGTAGAGATTGGCCTAAGAGAAACATACAGATTAAATCAGCCTAATTTTTAAAAAAAGTTAGTAATTCCTTCGAGATGAAACTCCAGTATAAATGTATAAACTGAAATAGTGTTTGCAGGCCTTTTTTAAGTTATTCAGGTATGTGGTGTATACATTTGCAGATGAAGGTTATTCTTAGAAGAACCTCTATTTTTATTGCTTAACCAATAACTCTGCTTAAGGCAATGCATATATTTCCCTGTAGGCTTCATGCAGTTTATCCAGTCAGTTCCTGTTGCAGAAGTTCTTGATACAGAAGGAAGCATTCAGGTATAGTAGCTATTTAAAGATTTATGCAGTGCATGAATATATTCTTGTTCCAAAAATTTCAGTCTTTATAAAAATAAGTTAAAAATGAAAGTCTCTTTTTATCATCCATTTTTCTTCAAGTGCTTTTTCGTTTCCTCACAAGTAACCATTGCTGACAGTTGGAAATTCTTCCATGTTAGGACATACAGATGTTCAAATCCTTAAACGGTGCCTGGCACATAATAAGTCAGTAATTAATTGGTGAACAGATTAAAAATGTCTTTAAAAAGTTTCTGGCTCTATTTCAAAGTATGGAAATACTATAATTTACTCATTAATGAACACTTTGATTCTTCCCAGTTTTTGTTCGGAATAGTGCGATGATAGTTTTGCTCCTGTGTGTTTTGCGCAGTTATTTTTTAAGGCCCCTCTCCTCCCCTACCGGCTTTCTTGCTCTCATTTGGTACAAGAAAAGGCAAGTAGATTCTAGTACTCAACCGTGTTTATCTTTGGAATTTTTTTACATTTTGTTTACATGGATTGGTTCTTCTTACACCTTAATGGTTTATTTTTATTATATTTTATTTGTAACGTTTCTTTTTTCCTATGCAATTAAAATGTTTGTAATTCTCACAGAATAACTGATATGCCTGAGATGAAAGATGATACAACAGGGCTTGATAGAACACATTTGCTACAGTGTTTTTGTATTTTTCAATTTGGAGTATCCTAGTAATTCAACACAGAATTTAGGTTTGCAGAAAAGCGTTACTCTGATTTCTTGACAGAGCGAGTGCTATTCTGTTCTTCTGTTGGGGGTGCAGTTATGTGTAGTGGTTAAAAAGCTCACTCAGAACATCAGACTGCCTGGGCTTGAAGTTTGGCTATGCAGCGGTCCAGCTATTAGTACAGTGACTGCTTAACCCTTTGCGGGAAGAGTTAACATAGCAGGCCAAGGCTACTGCATTTAAGAGGCCTGATTGATTGCAAGCTTAGTCTTTTGCTGGTATCAGCGAGCTTGGCTTTCAGTGTGCTCCTCTGTTCTATAGCTGAAAACAGGTTCACTGTGCCTACTCTGTGTAAATATAATTTATAGCGAACAGCCTGCTTTCCTTTCAAGTTTTTGAAAGGAAAATTTTCTAGTTGCTAGACAGAGCGTACCCTTTGCTCTAATAAACCTTAATTGTGCTACAATTATGTGTTGAGTCTGTGACTCCATCTAACAAATCAAACCTATTAGGTCCAGGAACACCCTAATATACCCTTCAAACCTCAGGTTTTGCATCTGTAAATTTTGGCTAAAAATTAGTAATGCCTAGCTCTAGGATTATTCCAAAGATTGTATGACATGTATGCAGAGCTTTAACATAGGTTATAACTGAAATAATTGTTTAGTAAAGTTATCAACTGCTGCGTTGCTGTGTGCAGTTATGCATTTATAAAATAATGATGGTTTGCATGTTGATTCTGGGTTCAGGTTTGATCCATGTATATAGTTTAGCTGGGCCATAGGTTGTTTTCCTCTTCAGCTTTGGTAGATAGTTAAAAATTGTTTTCCAAAATAGTTGCATCTCATATGTTTCTTTTTGCTACGTGTCTTTTCCTAATATTCTTATTGTCAAACTTCTGAGTTTTTGTTTTTATTGTGGTTTTAGTTTGCACTCCCTGATTACCCATAAGAGTGAACATTTTAGAATAAGTGTATTGATGATTTATATATTCTGTGAAGTGATTGCTCACATCCTTCCCCCATTTCCTGTTGGGTTGTTTGTCTTTTCTTTATTGATTTATAGTAGTTCTTTGCAAATTCTAGATAAAGATCCTATGTCAAATGTACAGGGTATTCATAAAAGCTGAAAATACAAGATAAACTTATTTTTTAAAGGATATGTGAGTTTTATAAACTCTGTTTTTCTGTAAGTGGATACGTCCAGTTGGTAGTCTGAAAAACTAAATGAAATGCACTGTTTTCCCCCATTGTTTTCGGACTCTTCCAATACTAAGGCATTTATTTATTGTGCTCCTACGATTCTTTTGTTCTAGCAACATCTAGCTTATGTGTATCTATCCATCAATGGCAGCTGAATTCTGAGAATTCTTAGCACTTGCATTATAATTATTTAAAAATTTGGTTGTAATTTCATTGAGCTTGTTAATGGTAACTGTTTCAGTAGCTGTGCTTTAAAAGGTACAGTTGTCCTATGGCATCCTTGAGGGATTGGTCCCAGGATCCCCAAGCATACCCACATCCGTGGATGCGCAAGTCCCTTATGTAAAATGTCATAGTATTTTCATAGAACTTGTGCACGTTGTCCTGTATACTTGAAATTATCTCTAGATTACTTATAATACTTAATGCAATGTAAATCGTTATTGTGCTGTGTTGTTTAGGGAATAATGACAAGGGGGAAAGTCTGTACATGTTCAGTACAGACGTAGCCATAGTATGCCCAACTCTGTTTCTGGTCCGCTGCTGGCTGAATCCACGGATGCCTAACTCGTGGATACCAAAGGCTGACTATAATGAAAAAATAACAACTCGTGTTCATTTTCAGGAGAATGTGTCCATTTAAAAAAAACAGAACCTCATGTTCACCCTCAGGAGAAAGATGAAACAAAGAGATATATGCTAAGTATTGAGGCAGAGCAGTAAATTTATTTTCTTTTCTTTAATGTTTTCACTGGGTTATAGAAGTAGCAGCATATATATATGTTGTTTTTGTTTGTTTTGTCTTAACAGTTTCTAAGCATCATAATAGACTTATTCCTGAGGAATATACTTCCTAAAATGCACATTTTATAATTGCTGACTAAATTTTAGATCTGACATCAGTGGTCATTACTTACAGTTTTGAAATGGCTAATGTATTAATTTGCTAATATGTAAATACTGTCTTTTCAGAACTTTTTTAGAAAATACGCACCAAGTGACAATGGGCCCTATGGGATCAGTGCTGAGGTTATGGACACTTACGTTAAAAGCTGTGGTAAGTTTTACAAATAATTATTTCCCATTGATACATTCGAGTGAGGGAACATGGTCTATTCTGTGATTGCCACAATCACACACATTTAGAATGTGTTGAGATAACTGTCTCAGTCCCCGCAGGCGTCTATAACAAAATATCAGGGACTAGGTGTCTTATAAACACCAGAAATTTATTTCTCACAGTTCTGGAGGCTGCAATTCTGAGCATGGGTACCAGCGTGGTCAGCTGAGGGTTTTCTTTGGATTGAAGACTTCTTGTGTCCTCGTGTGGTGAGAGGGGCTAGGGAGTCTGTGGTGCCTCTTTTATAAGAGTGCTAGTCTCATTCATGAGGGCTCCACCCCCATTCCCCCAGTACCTCCCAACGGTCCCACCCTCTGACACCATCCCTTTGGGCATTAGGATTCCAACAGGTAGATTTTGGGGAGGTAAAAAAATGCTCTGTAGGAAGACTAACATATATAAAATGCTGATAAAAGAAGTCATTAATGTTTTTTGATTAATAGTAATGATGAGGTATAAATCCTATGTAGTCTTTAATAGATATGTCTTACAGTCACTTAACAATTCTAAAATTACAAGTTATTTCTTCCTGGAAGCTGTTAATTGTTCCCTAGATTTTCCCTGTATTTGAGTAAATGAAATTAAGTAGACTTCCAAAGAAGTTCCAGTTAGCAATATGTATGCTTTAGATAAACCAAGATCTAAGATGCCAGTGTTGTGTTATGAGGGCGCCTCTTATGGTATTGTAGGTTAGTGCTCACGGTCCATTCCTGGAAATGAGTCGCAGCATGCCACAGGATTAATTCCCATGTTTTAACCATGTATGCCTGTCCTCATGGAATTTACATTCTAGAGAATTATTTTTTCATTTTTTTAAGCTGCTTTTTTTAAAACAACTAGATTGTTTAAGGGAGGCTTCACAAGGGAATTGACACTAGATTTGAGCTCTGAATGTTATATCTTATATGTTATTGCTGTTTTATATAAATATTTATTTATGTTTCTGTCCCAATGTCTACCTATACTTGAGCAGCCAAACCTGAGGGGAGCAAATAGAGGGCAAGTAGACATATAACAACTATATTTAAACTTTCATATCATTTTATGGTTTATAAATTGATGTGTTGTACACGACATTCTTAAATTATAAACAGTGCTCCTGTGAAGTAGTATTCCAGATTATTTTGAACCCCATTACTTATCCCCAAATTTATGCTTGATGATACATTTTTAGCTGAGAAGTATAAATAAAATAAATTTCTAGGAAATTTGCAAACCCTGAAATAAAATATTTGCCTATTAGAATTCTTTATATTTTTAATTCATATTTTCAGTGAGGGAGCATGTGTTGCATGTGACTCTTTCCCATAAAAATAATTACATGCACTGTATTTAGATTTAAAGACTAAAAAACACTGATTGAAATGTTCCAAAAAGTGTTTTTCTTCTCTTACTCCCCCTTGCTCTCTCATTCTGTATTCTCTCTCCCTCCCTTCCCTCTCCCTCCCTTCCTGCTTTCCTTTCTTCCTTTTGCCTTTTTTCTTCTTTCCTTTTTTTCTCAGACCTACAGGTCTGTGTTTTCTGTGATCTGAAACAATTACATATCGTCTGTGGACTTGACTAGGTGATAGATCACTCACAAGACAAGTAGTTTATACTGTTTTTCAGTTAAGCTTGTCAATTGAATCACCTGTGCATGGCCGTTCTGAGGCTTGGGCCTCTCAGAGCTGGGTTCCAAGTGGAAGTATTCTAGGAGACAGGGGTCAAAGTGTTGGTTTCTGAAGGCCAGGCTGGCAAGTTGGTACTTTGTCACTTCTGTCGTACTCTGTTGGTTAAAGCAGTCACAGAGCCTGCCTGGATTCATGGGGGAATGAATGTGGTTCCCACCTTGAATGCAAAGAGTGTTAAAAAGTATGTGGCCATCTTGAATTCACCACACCTTGTTCTCAATACCGTATTCAATGAGAGTGTTTTTCAGGCCCCCAAACAATTATCTTCTTGTTACTTGACTTTCAGATAGTTACTGTAAACTTTTTTCATCATAAATCCATTTAATAAAGGAAGTTTACGTTTTCTATTTGAAATATATACACATATATACAATCTGTAAATATTGACTAAAATTTGAAAACCCTGCTCACTTAGTAAAATTACCATAACACTATATTATGGATACACACAAATGAGTCTAGGAAATGTAGTCTTTTACCTAGGCACAGTCTTGCCCCATAAATTGTGGTTTGGTTTTGTCTTAAGGAAGAAGCATAGATAGAAATTATGTAGGCGAACTAGTAGTCCCTGTCATACTACAGACTATATTTGAGAATCACTGATTTGTTACAATTAAGTAAAAATTGTTAGTAGATTAGTATATGATTAGAAGCATTTTTTTTTGAATAAGGGGATGTGATCTTCTATTCATTCTCTAGATATAGATATATTTTGAAATATATAATTTTATCTATAATTAGAATTTTGTTATTTATTGTAAACAAATATACTTTAGCTTAAATATTTTGTTGAGTATTTCACCTATCCAAATAGCCACTTTGGGGAGGAGGAATTAATACAGTGTAAAAACAGCATGAGCTAGGACTTCAGAGTAAAACATAGATTCAAATCTGAGCCTATTAAATTTGGACAGGATTAATTTGGTCATTAACAGGTGGTCTCATCATTTTTGTACATATTGGCTGAAATAAGTATTTTTTGTAAATGCTGTTACAGTCATAATGTATTTTGCAAGTTGTATTTGTTGTTAGGTTACTAATGGGAGAAATGTATAATATATGTATTATACATTATATGTTACATATTTTGAAGCATAAAAATATATATGATACATATAAAATATATAAAAATAGAAAATTGGAAGCATATACATATATACGTACGTACGTATTCAAGTATGCTTCAAGTTTTGTTTGCGCATTTTCAACACATGCCAAGTTTCCAGACTCTTTGGAAGAGAAGGATAAAAGAGGAAGAAGCTAGAGCCAATGCCTCTGCCCCTAGCCCTAGTCTTTTTATTTATCTTAATACTTTAAAAGATGGTGATAAATGTCTTTACCACTTAAGTGAATTAATTTTTTTTTTCTTCTACGGGCACTTCAAGATTTTTTCTCTGAAGTTTTTTTTTTTTTTGGCCCTGCATTTTCTTTTGTGGGATGATTGCCTTCATTTCATTTTGTGGGATTATGTGCATTTCTGTAGACAGTTCTTTTTCACTGTCATCTTTAACATGTGTCCAGTTTTAAACGAGAAATGATGGACCTGAAACCCGATTTCACTTTTGATACAACTGGCTCTTATAATTTGACAAAAGTATTTTTCTTGTTGCAAATAATAATTTCTTCTGAGTTTCAAGTAAAAACTCTTAAAGAGTCAAAGTTTATCAATTTAATTTGAGAATTTGGGTGAAAATGAAAAACAGTAATAAGCAAGTGGAAATTAAAGTAGCACAGATTGTTTTTATATGCAGTGTTCCATATAACCTGGTTTGCATGTGTTTTGCAGTTTCATTTCTTTTTTTTTTTTTTTTTTTTTTTGAACTGTTGTTGCAGCTGGATATTGTGTGATTACATATATCCTTGGAGTTGGAGACAGGCACTTGGATAACCTCCTGCTGACAAAAACAGGTAACATATCACGTCTACTAGTAGATAATACATTTTACATACATTTTTATATACATTTACATTTTTTATCTTGGAATTTACTTAGTGACAAAATAATATGCATAAGTGAAGGTAAATCATAGAGTCTTAAAAGCCCTGGTAAGTGGTATCTTGGAAGAACATCTAAGGGAAACTTTCATCCCTTATAGGAAGCGCCTTAGCAGCGATCCTCCAGATGCTCGTCCAGCCCACCCTGTCCTTTGGTGGACAGCTCACCATACACGCAAGCAGTCCAGTCTCTGTACAGCTCTTACTAAAAACTCTCGCGAAACTTAATTAGCCTCAAACCGAAATACACAACCACTTACTTGGCTGGCCTCCTGATTACATGGCTGGTTGCAGAAGTTGTCCCCTCCCTCCACTACCTGCTGAAACCTGCTCTGCACCTTGTTTTCCCATCTCAGTAAGTAGTCTTCTCCACCCAGTTGTTTAAACACCAAACTTAGGAGACATTTTTACTACTACTCTTGGCCTCATCTCATATTTAACCTATCAGCAAATCATGCCTACTCCTCACCTGCAAAATCGAGTAAGAAGTTACGCATTCTCTACGTTTCCACTTGCAACCATTTGCAACCAGCATCTTTGCCCACGTTATTTGAGTAAAATCTGACTCTCTGCCATGGCTGCCGTGGCTTGCCCACACTGATCAGTCTGCGTGTTTAAATGTCAAACCACTCCTGCCTCTTCCTGGAACGCTCTTCTTGCAGATCTCTGCAAGTCTGACTTTGGTTATTAAGTTGGAGCTCTAATGGCATTTCCTTAAGAGAAGCCACTTCTAATCCCCCAATCTGAAACAGCATGTACCTGCCACGCCACCCTTGCCCATTACTCTATTATTTATTTTTTTCTTTATACTACTCATCACTAGCTGAAGTTGCTTTTTTATATAATTCAATTAAACATTTATGGTGCACCTACTATGGGCCAGGTGGTGTTGCAGGCGCAGGGGATACCGAAGTAAATAGAACAGACAGAAATCCTGACCCTAATGGAGCTTGCTGATTTCTTATCATCTGTCCCCATTGAAGATGCAGGCTCTCCATGAGAGCAGGGACCTGGTGCCTCCAGAGTCTTCAACAACACCTGGTTAGCGGGCTCAGCAAATCCGTGCTTAATTATCCGCTCTTCTGTGGAGCTTTCTCTTCCCTAGGCTAAATAATTTGTTTTCAGCCTTCCTCAGAAAATACATTTGAAATTATTTTTTAAAATGGTGTCTCAAGTAAGGACATTTTCTGCTTTGTCAATATTTCTCCAAATTGTGATACAAAGAATTTACATAATACATTATATGTAGCATAATTATTAATAGATAACCCTGTTAATACACATAATCTGGGGTTTCATCTATTCCATTTTAAATCACTAACGTAAAAGAATCATTTGGGCAGCACTTGCACGTGGGAACGATGCCTGTTTCAAGGTCGGGCAGTCATTTTGATAACCAGGAGTGAAGGAATGTAATCTGATTGTGCTGGAAGTTCTCACCTAACTTGCTGGTTTAGCAGCACTGTTTATGAAATGCCATGGTGTGTTTCTGAGAGCCTCGTTGTTTTGAAGAAGTTTCCTGTGGTCCCTTAGTGCTCTTTCTGGTTGACTCTTAACCACGCTTGTCAGGCTACCAAAGTCATTCCCTGAGTTTCTGTGATTTAGTCATTTTATAACCACAGTGGATGTTTAATGTATAGTGTACGTGTATGATGTTATATTCACGGACCTTGTGGGTTTTTTTTTTAATTGATAAATAATAGACTTTTTCTGTTGGTCTTTAAGAACTTCTCTGTTGTGTGCGTGTGTGCGTGTGTGTTTGGGAATATTTTAAAAGTCCAATTTGGAAAGAGGAGTCTACCTAGTCTGCTTTTTGCCCTAGGTCATAGTTGTTTGTTTAATGGAAACTGAATGATAAAATTTCAGAAACAGAAGCTTTAACTTTATGTTATCAGTTTTCCACTAGAGGGTGCTTCAGATTTGCCATTGAAAACAAAACTTTCCTTAAAATGTGCTCAATAAGAGGCATTCTCTTTTTCAAAACAGCATTTTTTGAGTTATTGCTTTCTTAACGTCTTTTTAATTGTTTCATCCAGGTGTATCACGCAGTTAATATTTTAAGCCTTCCTCACTAGGGAAAATATTTTCACTTTTCAAATTTAACTTGAATGAAATTAGATTATATAAGGAAAGTCTGATTATGTTAAGGCAAATGTGTGTTGTATGTTATGTTAAAGTATAATGTGTTCTTCAACTTTTAAAAACTTGTAATGATTTATTTTAAAATATTGTGTCTTTAGTCATCTTTTACTAATAGTCCATGTATTTCAAAGCTGTTTCAAGTTATATTAATTACATATGTGTTATAGAGTTTGTATAGTTTATACAACTATTATATATTCAAAGTGCATTTTAAATGTGGTTCATTGCAGGAAATACATTTCAGTGCTTGTAGTTAAAAATGCCTTGACTACCATGAAGCATCTTCTGTATATTTTGGGTTCATTATACCTTCAATACAGACTGTAAATATTCAGTATTTAGAATTTTAGATTTTGTTATGTAATTGTACAATCCCTTAATGTTAGTGAATTTTTTTTTAATAAAAAGTAAGATTTCTCCCATTCTTCAAAATATAACACCTTTTGTCTTTTGTTCTTCTCATTTGCCAGTTTGGGCAAGTTTAAAAGCTATGACCCTGCTTTGGTTTGGAATTGTAATCAGAGTTCCACTGTTCAGCTCTGTCCAGTTCTCTGGTATGAGAGGTGTAACAGAGAGAAGGGAGATACCTAGATTTCATGTCACTGGGGCCTTTTGGGGACTTGCTCCCAATACATTGTTCTACCCTGTAACTATAGGCGAGGACAGAAAAGGGTCAGACAGAGAAGTTTAGGAGTATGTGGAGAAAATGCTTCACTGCATATAGAGAATTTTAAAATCTATGCAATGGTAATTTGAGAAAACGTAAAATATGAGTCTCAATTACAGATATCCAAGAAAGCCATGCTGCCTTTGGTTTTGGATACTTTCAGCTTGCCTGACGTTTCTGCAGCGTGTGCAGCAGAGGGTGCTGTGTATCCACCACAAACATAAAGCTCTCTAAATTCCTTTGTCAGTGCATTGTCATGTGGTCAATTATTGAGCGGATTTGGAGTGCATCCTGTTTGCCTTTTAATGTATTCCTATAGCATTATTTAAGCAAGAAATTTAAAAATTTAAGCAGCAATATGGGATTGAAAAAAATGTGAACTTTTTTCAGAGTTGGTGTCCTTTGAGGAAACTTTAAATTTACTTAGAATAATCATCTGAGGCAGGACCTAAACGAAATATGATTTGGGTTTTTCCTAATTCTTTGGAGAAAAGTTTATTTTTGTTTTTGGTTTTGAGAATTTGGGGGAATGACCAGTATAACTGAAAAACTTGTTCATTGTTTGTGATATACAGACTTTGTAATAGAATTAACATACAAAATTAATATGCAAATAACTGAAAAACTTTCACAAATGATAACAAGGAGCTGAGTGTCTGCAGTGTCAGGAAAGTTAGCTTTAGCCCTAGGTCCTAAGGGAGGCCCTTCTAGTCTGGATTTACAGCTTGTAT
The DNA here is from genome assembly GCA_039655065.1 of Glossophaga mutica. NCBI lineage: Eukaryota > Metazoa > Chordata > Mammalia > Chiroptera > Phyllostomidae > Glossophaga > Glossophaga mutica. The sequence goes on along the minus strand of CM077312.1, from coordinate 23,114,056 downwards.
AGCGAGAGGAACGTGGCTCTTGAACGTGGCTCTTTTGTCTGTCTTGGCATGTTAGAGTGATGCCCTTTGAGCCTGTCAGCGTGCTCAAGGTAAAGAAAAAAAGAGTCATTCTTAATTCTCATTTTAAAAATTGTAAATATATTCCCTATCCTGATCTTCTTTGTCATTTTTTAATTTTAGGGGAAATTGATTCCCTTCCTTTTTTAATTCCTAGGAATAGTCTTGCATTGTATAAGTTAATATGTCAGGCTCAAAGTCAAAGTCAAAATCTTTGGGTTTAAAGTGCCCCTCCACCATTGGGTGACTTTGGGTAGATTATAATCTATGACTCAGTCTTTTCTTCTGAATGTGCAAGTAATAACAGAACCTCTCTTCTAGTGGTGGTGTGAGAATTGAATTGGATACATCATTGAATTTTCTAAGGTCCTGAGCACATAGTAAACAATTCTTAAGGGATAGTGGTACTTATGGTCTTTTCTTTGCTTATTTGTTCTGCCTTCAGGGAGTAAGAATGGATTCCATTTTTGACTTATGTAGCTAACATTTGGAGTCACAATTTTAGAGATCAGAAAATAATTCATTTCAAAAAAACCCCTTTTTCCCACTCTAAAATCCAAACTTTTTAAAGTTACCACTTTCTAAGTTTTCTTTTCAGTGGCTATTTTTGTAGTACAGGAAGGCTTATAAAAGACAAGTAGTCAATTGGATCATTGATTTTGATGTTATCCTTTGTGTTTTAATGTAAAGCTTGTTATCTTGAGATATATGCAATACTTATTTGTTTGATTTTTCCCTCAGGACATAGTACAGTTGTTTGTGATGTTCAAAATGCTCTTAAACGGAAGGAGCTTAGTTACTGTTCAGTGGGGGCACCTCCCCAGCTCTGTTTTCCAGTTACTCAGTTTGGTAGATTTCTGTGCTGCGGAATCTAACGCTACGGACTTCATTTCTTAGTGTTCTTGTTTTCTGGGAAAGGAGAGGAAGAGGTATAAAGACTTTTATGCATTTAGTAAGCACCCAGTAAGTTCTTTTAGAATGAATAAATGAACTAGTTTTTTTAATGTCATGTTTATCAATTTTTAGGGTTCCCAAGAAAATCTGTTTCTTGTCTAAACTTTATGATCCAGTTTTTGATTGGTTTGTCTCAGTTTAATGTGTACAAAAAAGAGCCAGGCATGAGACTTTTCCTTTTTATCCGTAAGTAATTTTTTAGTCTATTGATTGTTACTCTAGATGTTTAAATAATGAGAAGGACTTGTCTTCATGTGAATTGTTTTCTTTTTAGACATTATTTTGAAATCTGGTCTTTGGAAATTTCTTGAATATTCAGTATCAAAATGTTTTCTCATGATTACTGAAAACAAAATGTTAATGGTTTCTGTAAGTGTGCTTTTTAAAAAAGTTTGTTTTAGAAGAAAAACTTCTTTGTTCTTAGAAGAAGTAACAAAAAAATGATAAGGTGGTGTATACAGTGTGTGCCTAAGGAGCTAGAAATTACTTCATGGAGAAAGTGTCTTAGGCCGGGTACTGAAGAAGGGGTTGGGTGTATCCACAGTGCAAAGGAAGAAAGCAAACGTTCTAGCCAAAGCCTGAGAAGCTGAAATAAAGCCGTTGCCACTGATACACCCGTAGGCCGGTTAGATGAGTGTGAGGTCAGACTGAGGATGGAAATCAGTCTACCTCCTTTTGGATCACCTCCAGTGTGGCAAAGGTGAAATCAGTCATCAAAGTAAAACTGTAGACGCAGACATTAAAATTTCTGTATGTAAGGTTTTATATCGTGTGTGTTTCTCAACACTGGGTAGACGCTGTTTTTTGTTTGCAGTGAATAATTTGGGGGAAGGTTAAATTTTAATGTATTTTAAAGCATTCAAGTTCTACCATTAACTGGCAACAGTCAGCTGGATTATTAAAAAGTTAATACATTTCAAAGTGACCCCTTGAATTTAAAAAAATGTGTGTGATTTTAACAAAATGGGGTTGAACAATGCAGGGAAACTGTAAACCTTAGCCTTGAGTGTGAGTTTTAGTTCCTGTAGGTGATTCGTCTTGCCGCTGTCCCTCCACAGTGACCTAATGGAAGTTGGGAGTTGTGTTAGTGTAAAGTAGAAGTCCTCCGGTGTCAGCCTGATGTGACTTCATGCCGTTGTTACCTGGAGAGCGAGTTCACACGGGTTACACACAGGTTGTTGGGCTCGAGGTTCGGGGTTTCTGACTCACTGGGTGTGGCAGGGCCTGGGAGTGTGTTAAACTACCCATAGTTATCTGAAAAGGGCATTAAAAGTCTTCTCCCCTGTTTGTTTAGAGGCTGGGTTCTCTTCTTTTACCCCAATCAAATATGACAGTTAGGAAGGAGAAGCTACCGGGAGAACCCAGCTGTCTCTTACTAACCCAGACGCATTGCAAACTGTAAGACAGTGCCACTCTTCTCACTGAATTATGGTTTTGTCTTAAAAAAAACCATTATCACTCATTTAAAAAAAAAAGTTATATTAAGATGTTGGCTTATTTTTTAATTAATTTTTTAAAAGATTCTGAGACTAAAACATTTTAGAATTGCTCATTCAAGACCATTATTTTTCATTGTCAAGGGGTTACCGTTTTTGCTTTAAATGTAAATATTCCTTTCAGGGAAGAACTTCATGGCATTATTGACTACAGAGAAAATGAAAATATATAACATTTAAAATGTTGTTTTTCTTGAATGATAATAGACTGTCTAATCAGATGCACTTAAATAGACATGGTATGTCCCCTGGTCATTAGCGTGCTTTTTTAGCTATTCATAAGTCATCTTACAGTTGAATGTGAAATTATAATAAATTGTATGAAGCATTCAGCAGATCATTGAAATGGTTATACTTATCCGTGTGTTATTGTTCTTTGTCACTCAGAATCAATTATTGAAATACACTTAATTGTCACTGTGCTTTCAACTGTAAGGGAGAACTAATTCTAACCAAGTATGTCATAAAGGTTTCACTAGTAAGTGTGAGTGCAGGCATAGGGAACATTTTTAATTCCCAAAATACAGCTTTCATTAAATCAATAAGTAGTTGTTTGCCACCTTCTTTATTTTAGGTTTTATGTTAGGGCAGCAGGGAAGATACGATATTCACGTAAGAAATAAAGTCATTTTGTGGAAAAAGAGTAATGTCAAGTTATTTACAAAAACTGAAAAGAATGGGAAACTTCTCTGGAACAGTAACAGGAAGAATTTTTGAATTTAGGAATTTTGTGGGATTTAAAAAAATAAGTTGGATTATAGAAAATACAAGAAGAGAGTCAGATAGAAGGGGATTTAAGCAGAGGTGTGAAAAATGAAATAATTACAATTTTGAAATTGGTCACATTTCATTATTGGATAGACAAAATGGAAATTTTAAAAACTCTACTAGTAAATACTGTTAATTTTAGTAATATTTGTTCTCTTTAACCCAAGAATTGCAAATATCTTGAACTACAGTTTTAGAAATAACTGCTTGTCGCTTGTGCAAATAACAGGATGGTCTGATGAGCTCCTGTTAGCCCGCCGTGTTGCCCGGCAGGGACTCAGGAGATAGCCGCAGTCAGCATTCGGTTTGTGTTAGGTGCACGTTACCGCTGGACTGGTTAAGGTGATAGATTTGAATAAGACCGCACTTTCTGAATTGCTTAATTAAACTTTTAATTTTATGGAGTACATTTTAAAATCCTTACGCATTTCATCTACAGGTATTAACTTTAAAATAGCCATTCCCCTTGCTATGTAAGAAGATACGTTTTCTTGAAACATTAATAGCCTCTTTTCAAAATACATGACTCTGTGAACTTGCAAAGCATAATGATGGCTTCACTGGTAGATACTGAATCTTTTATGCCTTATAATTAAGCAGTAATGCTGTTCTTTGAGAGTTTTCTTACGAGAAGAACAGCAATACCCTCTGCATTTGTAAGCAGGGGTGCATAGCTGACATTGGAATTCCTGTAGTGCCTGTAACGCATTGAAGAAAAGTATGGCTGGGTCTCCTGTTAAAAACACAGAGCCCATTAAGTAAACTACGTGTGACAGCTGATACCATTTGGTACTGGGGTGCCCTGTGACTCATTAAGGGTGACAGTTTTGAAGCAAAGAGTGGTCAGATAGGTTATCTGCTCAAGTGCCTAGTATCATTAAGAATTATATTCATTAAAAAAACGTTATCTGTACCTATTATGATGAGGGTAGAACGATATTTGTCTAACAAGGCAGAAAATAAGTGGGAACTCACGAATGAAAATAAAGCGTAAAACGAAGCGCTTACCGTGTAGCTGAGTTGGACAGAGGATGTATGCAGGGTGGGGCAGAAGTAGGTTTTCAGTTGTGAGCACAAGAAGCACAGGGTTTATTCTTGTGTTATTGTGTGTTGCTGTATTATTTTCCATGCGAACAACTGTAAACCTGCTTTTGCTTCACCTTGTATCTAGTTGAAGGCAGTGAAATCCTTAACAGATGATGATCATGGACTATTCACCAAATCTTAAAAAATTTAGTGATAGCTTATTTCCTTGAACCTTAAGAGATCAGGAGATGATGCTTTCCCAGTGAGTACTAAAATGATCAGATCTTACTCTAGAACTGGTTTTTCATATTTTTGGAATCGCGGACTTCACTTAAAAATGTGATGAACTCTCTGGATTTCCCCCAAAATTGATTTTCGTTGTGTTTAGAGACCTCTGGAGCCTATGATTGAAAAGGTGTTTTTCAATCATGAATAGTACACAGAACTGTTGTAAATAGAAATGAAACCCCATGTTGACATACTGCATTTTATAATCTTCAATATGTACTACATAAAATCCGATGTTAACTTCTTTTTTTTTAAATATATTTTATTGATTATGCTATTACAGTTGTCCCATTTTTCACCCATCATTCCCCTCCACCTTGAACACCCCCTCCCACCCACTTCCCCCCTTTAGTTCATGTCCATGTGTCATAAGTTCTTTAGCTTCTACATTTCCCATACTATTCTTGCCCTCCCTCCCCCTGTCTATTTTCTACCCACTATCTATGCTACTCATTCTCTGTACCTTTCCCCCTCTCTCCTCCTCCCACGCCCCTGTTGCTAACCCTCCATATGATCTCCATTTCTGTGGTTCTGTTCCTGTTGTAGCTGTTTGCTTAGTTTGCTTTTATTTTAGGTGCAGTTCTTAATAGCTGTGAGTTTGATGTCTTTTCACTGTCCTATTTTTGATCTTCTTTTTCTTAGATAAATCCCTTTAACAGTTCATATAATAAAGGCTTGGTGATGATGAACTCCTTGAACTTGACCTTATCTGAGAAGCGCTTAATCTGTCCTTCCATTCTAAATGACAGCTTTGCTGGATAGAGCAATCTTGGATGTAGGCCCTTGACTTTCATGACTTGGAATACTTCTTTCCAGTCCTTTCTTGCCTGTAAGGTCTCTTTTGAGAAATCAGCTGACAGTCTGATGGGAACTCCTTTGTAGGTGACTGTCCCCTTATCCCTTGCTGCTTCTAGAATTCTCTGCTTCATTTTAATCTTGGCTAATGTAATTACAATGTGCCTTGGTGTGTTCCTCCTTGGGTTCTTATACATCTACTCTTACATAACTGGAAAATAAAAAAAAGATTGAAGAATGAAGTCATGTTACAAATTTGCAGTGCATCTGTGCTACAGATAGTATAGTGCAAGTTCGAGTTCATGGTGCTGTTCATGTCATGCCCTATGTGAATATTCTTAATACTTTTTCTCTACTTGAACTATTTCATTATCTCCATTGTTCAGGGTGCTGTCCTGTGATTTCAAGGTAAAACTAATTCTGCTTCTGTTAGTGTTAGCTTGCAGCAATTGAAGTTGCCTTGCTGTTTGATACTAGCTCAGTCAAAAAGACTGAAATAACACAACAGTGTTAATAGTGAGGTAGCAGCGTCTAGGTGACCCAGATTTGGCCTCTCTTATTTTTATTCCAGATCTTCATGGAAATGAAGACAGTTTTTTTAGGAACAAATTATTATAAGAACTTTCAGGTTTCTAGAAGAAAATTTCGTACATCAGCAATGTTATTAAAAGTTGCTTAAGCTATAAATGTGAATTTGAGATGTGATTGGTTAAATAAATTCAGAATAGGCACATTGAATACCCCTGTATGCTAGGTATTATCCTAGGCTTCAGGACTATAAAAAATAAATAAAACAAGATTTTTGATGATAAAACTCTTAATGGTTCTTTAACAGTTTCATGTGGAGAAGAAAGATAAGTGAACGACTTTCATGTACACTTAGCTAAGGTGTTTTAAAGGAAATGGGTGCATGCCTATTTTATACCTTCTTATAAATCACAAGACGCTTTATGCATTCTGTGGGGAGTCATTCTGTAAAGGGAACGATCACGGTCTTGCATCCCTGGTGTAGGGATTTGGGTGGCAGCTCCAGGGCTTGTCTTCATGGGCAGCGCAGCTGCATTCAGCTCCTGGCAGCCATGAGTACTCTGCTGGGTGTCTTAGTTTGCAGCTGATGAGTGATGCAGATTCATTGGAAGTGGTTCAGGTGAAGCTAACAGTAGAACGTGAAATTTAAGGAATTTTTTTTTTGGTGGGGCCAGGGGTGGGGATTGTTGTAAGTCTAAGGAAGGCTTTGTTTTAGGAATCTTTAAAAGAAATGGCTTTCTGCTTAAACTTTGCATGAGAAATTTGCTGCAAGATAATTATTTATGCTGATACTGTAAAAAAAAAAAAAGTTTTCAGGCTTTGCCAACTTTGTGGTGATCTAAAAGAAAGACTTAAATTTTTAATATTACTATGCGATGATTTTAAGCATAATTTTATATGAATGAATGTCAGCTACTCCCAAGCCTGGGATTAGAGGGTCAACAATTTACTAGACTTCATCATGAACTAATATTCTTTATGAAGAGATACTGCTTTACCAGTTGTATGTCATATCCCCTTCCTAGTCCCTTGAGATAATTATGGAAACACATGGGTTTCTTATCAACACCTAGGCAAACTCTTCCACATAGACTTCGGATATATCTTGGGTCGGGATCCAAAGCCTCTCCCCCCTCCAATGAAGCTGAATAAAGAAATGGTGGAAGGAATGGGAGGTACCCAGAGCGAGCAGTACCAGGAGTTCCGTAAACAGTGTTACACAGCTTTTCTCCACCTTCGAAGGTAAGTCCATTTGCGTGACATAGAGAATTTTTGTAAATTCGTTTCATAGAGCAAAAAAATAGAGTTGTTCAAATGTATGCCATCTTTAGCATCACTCTTAGAATGACACAGGCAGCAGTATGTTTTAATGTGCATCTGATGTCTATTTTGATGGACAGTCTGATGTTAAAGGGAAAAGAATTTCTTGCTTTCCACAGTTTGATTACTAAATCTCACCAAATGGGGCTGGCATTACACAAGATCAGGCAAACACAGAGGCTTCCGAATCAATGGGTTGAAATCATTTTAATAAAATATGTTCTGTTTTTGACAGTGCTGGGCTAGAGAAAGCGTTAAGAAGCTTGCTCTCATTCCCATCTCCCATCCCCATGTCCCTGAGGCCAGCCTCCAAGGGTTGTAGTCACCACATTGGGTTATTCTCTCCTCCTGCCTCGCTGACTTCCTGCTTCTTCATCAGTGACTTCCTGCTTCTTCGTCAGTGAAGCATTTAGCTTATTTAGGGTGATATTAATGTGGTCGTTTTTATTGTTTGGCACCTTTATCAGCCTTAGCTTTGTTGGCCTTCAGGATCATTCAGAAGTTTGTTCAGTGAATGCAGAATAAACGTTATGTATGATTTTTATCTCTAACACTTCATCAGTCATTTTGCTTTTAAAAATATGTTGATTTTTTTCAATTCATTCTTTTTCCTCCAATGCCAGTGTCTGCTTCTTTAATCTAGTTTACTTAGGACCAAATGTCATATATAATCAGGAAAAAAATAAAAGTCATATATGTTAATAAATTCAGGACATGGCTGTGATGATAGTGCAAAATGACAGGATCATTTGACTCTAACTCCATTTTCAACCTAACTATGCAAAATATTCTTAGTCCAGCAGAAAATCCCAGCTCAGGAGACGTACCTCATGCTCTCTTCCAGGAGAAAATGTAACCTATACATAGAGAGTTGCCTCTGAGTGTGGGCTCTGTCTTGACTTCCTTGTAACCTCCTTTACTCGTATTATATAGTGCTTAGAGCATAGACACCCAGAGTATGTTTGCTGAATGAGAACCTTCAGTATTTTTATGAGACACCTCCTCTTCCCACCGAATTTCTGCTCTTCATATCTGGAGTGAGGCTGTGTTCCAAGATAATGTTGCTGCTTCTGGTCACAGGAGAATGGCTGTCCTATATTAAGTAGGGTTTTGTTTGTTGTTGTTGTTGTTTGTTTTTGTTTTCATTTTTAGAGGGGAAGGGAGGGAGAAAGAGAGAAACATCAGTGTGTGATTGCCTCTCATGTGCCCCCCACTGGGGACCGGGCCCACAACCAGGCATGTGCCCTGACTGGGAATCAGACTGGCGACACTTCAGTTCACAGGCCAATGCTCAGTTCACTGAGCCACACCAGCCAGGGCATTCATCAGATTTAACTTTGCATTGACTCAGTAAGCCAGTAGGCCTTCATTGTCGACTTAGTCTCTAACACATGTCACAAACTCTAACATGCATTTTACAAATGGCTACATTGTTTATCCTTTGGGTGGCAGAGTGGCTCAGTTTTACTTTTTAGAAGTACCAAAGAAATAATGAGAAGACCAGAGTTCTTGTGATTTGCCTGGTGATGCAGAGACACTTTCAGAAAGATGAGAGTTCCATTTTAATATCTGCAGTTTTAAATTTATCATAGTCAAAGCCCACAGGAAACTAGATGGAACCTTGGCAATCTCAGTGAGGAGGCAGACAATGGGATATGAGATAATAAGTAGAAAAATGTCAAAGGCGCTCTAACTTATTGAAAGCAGAAGGAAAACAATATGCTTTATAAACTGTCATTGATGGTGGAGTAGTAGCAACTCAGTAGAAGAAGAAAAGAGAGGCAAGTTATTAATGTGTAGAGCCAAAGTTAACTTTTCTCACTATTACGAAAAATTGCAAAGAGATTAAATAATTTTATGTTGTCTTCATGAAAATTATTTTTCATTTTAAAAAATTTTAGTGTACTTCAAGTAAGATTAGCTGGACCCCAGTATTTTTTTATTGTTGTTCAAGTATAGTTGTCTTCATTTTCACCCCACCGATATTTTGATCAACATTTATTTTTTAATGTATTTTAGAAAATGGTTCAGTTAATAAAAATTCCCTTTAGGACATAGAATTAGCCTGATGATAGTCAAAAGTTTGGAGCTTGGGTTATTTGACACATTTATTATTAGGGTTTGTAGGTGGGACCAACCATCTTCTTTTCATGTCTTTTGTTGACTGCTGATCAGTTTCTGCAACGGTCCATTGAAGGACAGTGGACCACACACACAGAGCAGTCTGTTTTGAACTAAGTTCTGAGTGGTTACAGTTGTGCAGATGTCAGAACACATTTTATGGTGTGATTTTCGTGTAACAAAATGTATTATCGTCTCTTTTATGTATCAGTACATTGCACCAGTAAGTAATTGCTAAATTTATTTTTTAATGCTCATGATGGAAAGAAAGAGTAGTAATACTAAAACATTTTATATTGTAAGTACTCGAGGAAAACGTAACTCATTCTCCTAACCCATGTTTATGCCAGACATTATGCTAGACACTGAATATACAAAGGTGGCCTAAACTTTTCAGTAAAAATACTGAAATTAGGAATGAATTTAACTGTATTAAGGAAAGTTCTTTCATTGTCTTAATGATGTTTTTGCCTAGACACCAAACAGCAGTGAATTTATTGATTATGCTTCCTTTCATCATTAACGTCATTGTTTTTCCTCTTTGAAGCAGTACAGTTATTTAAAAACAAAAAACAAAAAACCTTTTTTTGTAGGATTGCACTCTGATATTTGTTGCATGCAAAATGGATAGATTGTATAAGAAATAAACCTGAAACACTGTAAAAATCTCACTGGATGTCCTTAAATGCATTTCTATTTTTAGCATTGAAGGTTTTCACTGAAAAATGTAGACCATCTTTGTGTGACCCATAGCATGGTGGTTGGTGTAAACTTGGGTAAAAGAAAGAGTGCATTTGCCTTGAACATAGTACTCAACCGGTCCTTTTTTAACAATTAAATTATGTCATCTCTATCCCTCTGTCTTTGTCTAGACTTGGTTTTGTACACTTTTTCCACTTCATCATTGTTTCAAACTTATTTTTTATATTTTTTATGATGGTTTTACAGATTTCTAGTAACCTTTAAATCTGTTTTTGGAGGGAGTAGGCTACTGAATGACTAATATACACTATGTTTTGGGTCACTGTGTTCTGCCTTCAGGGGGAAATGCAGGTCAGTGGCAACAGATGTAAAGCGTTCATTCAGTAGAGGCACTGGCAAATTAACCACACAGTAATTGGATGTTGAAGGCTCTTATACAACATTCCAGTTTATATTTATTTACATTCTCTTCCCCATTGCTATAATAGTAGAAGCATGAGTGGTTAAATTTAAACCAGTATACAATGCAGAACACGATATCTGTCTCTTAAAAAAAGAAACTCATTGCACTTAGACAAAGGCAGACATTTCTGCATAGATCCTGGCTACCCATTGGAATCACCTGGGGAACCAGAGGGGTTGGTGATCATTCTGGGCCCCCTCAGATTTAATTGGTCTGGGATTGGGCCCAGGCACGAATAGTTTCACGAAATTTCCCAGGTGCACCTAATGGCCAGCCAGGTTTGAGAATCTCTAAAACAGGGGTGTCAAACTCATTTTCACCAGGGGCCACATTAGCCTCGCGGTTGCCTTCAAAGAGCCAAATGTAACTTCATCTCCTTAACAGTTAAGGAGTAGTTACGTTTATACAGTTCTAAAATTATTTCGGCCCTTCAGAGGCAACCTCCAGGCTGATGTGGCCCCCAGTGAAAAAGAGTTTGACACCCCTGCTCTAAAATATCCCTTTAAAAATTCAGCCTTCTATTCCCCTTCCCTGGGTTACTCTGGTAGATTCCTGAGATTCCCTTATGGCCAGATTGGGAGAAAATGTGTGTAATCAACAAAGCAGAGTATGAGTGATTGAGGCTTTATTGAAAAAGCATCTTTTTTTTCCATAACATAATATGTAGCAGCTGGCTGTCCTCTGCTGACACGTTGGGCCTTGCAGCCCTCCCAGGTGGAGCCTTTATTTCTGCAACCTGCATGCCGCTGAGCTTTGTGCCCTTCTTGCCCCCTGTTGCCACTTCCCAACTGTTTTCTTTCCTTGCCATTTCTTTTCTTTTTTCTTACAGAAGAAAAGCTGACACACACACACACACACACACACACACCCATGAGATCCCACCATCAGATATACTCTCCACTGCTAACTGTCATCTGCCTCTCTCCGTCATTCATTCATTGAAAACTTTCATTGTCGTCTTCATCACTAGTACTGTGACTTCAGCATCCACGTGACTGGTCCAGCCGTGACCTGCCCTCCCCGGGTCTTATCTTCATTTAGACTTAGCCTTGGCCACTCCCTTCATCAGTACTGGTAAATTTGCCCCTCCAACTCTTGATCCCAAGCTTTCCACTCGAATCCACGGGTCCCCAACCTCCAGGCCACAGACCAGTACCCTGCCTGGCCTGTTAGGAACAGGGCTGCACAGCAGGAGGTGAGCTTGAAGGTAATGCGCTTGGATCATCCCGAAACCATCCCACTCCCCCCACCCTGGTCTGTGGAAAAATCGTCCTCCACAAAACCAGCCAGCCCCTGGTGCCAGGAAAGTTGGGGACCGCTGTTCTGACCAATACCTGCCCTTACAGCTCCTTTCTGGGTGTGTCCTCATTCCTGCAGGTCTTCAACCTCATTGATACTTCGAGTCTTGTCGTCCTACCACCACATATAATCGCCCTCATATTCTCACTTTTCTCCTTCCCCATTGCATTTTATGGCCCTTAAGTGCTGTCATTCTTAATGCCCTCCCTCTCAACTCCTCTGGGGCAGTTCTTATCCAGTGCTATAATCTCACCTGCTGAAACTCCAACTTACTTAGAACTGCCTCTTCCTGTTTCATGTGTACAATGTAACAGTTGTGTTACTGAAGGAAATGCAGCAGTCGTGGTGTTTTTACCATTGGTTTTCAGTTAGTGGCTCTCCACTCGGAACTAGTTTGCACTTGGCCTCCCTTGGCCCCACCCCTGAGCACGTTTGGCAGTGTCTGGAGAGTTGTGGTTGTCGCAGGTTGTGGGGCAAGGCGGGGATGTTGCCGAGCGCTGTACCGCTACCCTGTTCCTTCACCCTCCTTCACAATGTAGCTACTGTAAAAAGTTCTCACTGTCTCTACTGACTGGCCTGCTGTTCTTCTTTCACCTTCTCTATCTCGTAAGGCTTCCAGCCCTGCTCTGCCTTTGAAACTAATTTTATAAAGCTCAACAGGTACACCTCTATGAAGTCCAGCTGCCATTTTTGCTCCTAGCATCTTTGACATAGTTGACCACGTCTTTATTTCTACAGCCTTTCTAATATTTGGTGTAGCCCACTCTGCCGTTGCCTTTCTTACCGGCTGGCCACTTCCGCCTCTCTGCTTGTTACAGAGAAATGAAACGACCAAGACGCAGGGAGTTGGTGAAGTGCGACCCTTTATTACACACGTGGTCCCAGAGGAGGCAGTCTCCAAATTCTGGGCCCCAAGCTCGGGCAGAATCCTCCCTTTTAAGCACTATCTCTTCCTGGTTTTCGCGGCAGAAACGGTTCACTGAAGTGAGATATGGAAGCTTATCTCTTCCTGGTCTGCGTGGCAGAAACGGTTGTAAATTTTAAACTCTTTCTCCCTCCCTCCCTCCTTGGGGCTCCCCTTTGATCATCCTCCCTCTCTCCCTCCTTGGAGCCCCCTTTGAATCTGTTTTTCTATATCATGCTGATTTCCTCTTCTGTCTCCTTGTACTTAGTGAACTGTCTAGAACTTCACTTATCAGTATAAGCGTTCTGGATCTTTTTTCCCCGTAACTCCCACCTTAAGCATGTTTATCCAGACCTGATTAGAAGATTACGTCAAAGTAGAAATTTTCATTATAGTCGCTTTTGGTTTTCATGGGCAATATAAAACTCAAAAATGATCATAAAATAAGGAATTTGAGGTTTATATAGCTAGTCATTTTTGTCTGTAAGTTCCATTATCCTTGTAGGTCCAGTATTAAATAGTTTTTATGTAACAAGTGGTGCTTTTTTCTATTACGGGTAGGTAGCTGGCTGGAATAAAGGTTCTGCATCTCCTAAGTCCTGACCTCCACCCACTAGAGAAGACAGTGCGAGGCAGTTGTGGTGACACGTCTCCTGAGACCAGACAAAAGCCGCCATTGCCTGAACCCAAAGCTTTACTCACATCTGTCTCCAAAGTCAAACCTGAATCTCCTATGTGGTGCTAAGGGGCCCCTGAGAGTGTACTCTTCAAGAAGAGAGTGTGCTGGGACAGGAGGTGGGCTGGGCCCTGTGTACACTTTATTGCCCCTTTCCTTCCCCACAAGGCTCCACCTCTGGAAGTGAATATTTAGAATGGTAACATTCCTTCTCTTTGTTTGGAGTGAGATGAAAAGTCTAAGGATTGGTGAGGATAAACTGTTAGTCCCTGTCGGGTCAGTATGACCCAAAGATGGTGGTGTTTAAGTATCTTGCCCATTCTTCATACAGTAGGGCACTAGCTGTTTCCTCCTTCATTTAGCATTGCTTATATTCGGACCAGTCGCTGTAGTTTCTAAAATGATGGTTAGTACCCCTGGAGGACACTCCTAAATGATTAGTGGGATGGCAGTGTTTCTCTTTCATTCATTTACCTGTGGCACTAAGATAGTCTTAAAATGACCGGTTCCTGTCATCACTTAGCAAAGACGGATCTTTCATCGCTTAGTAAAATGCTAAGTAGGTAGAAGGTGGGTTCTCCTTAGACCACATCAAAAAGAATATGCTCTCTAAAAAAACTGGGAAAAGTTCGTTCTGTGATGTGGGATCTAGAAATGGTATTATATCAAGACCCCAGAGTACGATATTTTTTTCAAGGCTGGCTTTTCATTGAGACACTTGGTGAGTAGTCTCACATTCTGTTTTCCATAGGAGTAATAGAATTTGTTTCAAAGATCCAGGTACCACTGTTTCTAGGAGTGTTTTTGGTAAGAGAAGAAATGCAAAGTTCTAATGCATTGCTATTTTTTTCTTCCCCATTCTCCTTTAGGTATTCGAATCTGATTTTGAACTTGTTTTCCTTGATGGTGGATGCAAACATTCCAGATATTGCTCTTGAACCAGATAAAACTGTGAAAAAGGTAATTCATATACATCCTTGGATATCGCAGTCTCCTTTTGTACATAAAAGATGTTAGGGTTTTAACGACCCATTTGCCCTTTTTGTCCTGGCCCCTAGATTCAAGTAACACAAATGAGCAAAGAGACCTTGTGTATAATTTTTCGTATTTTGGAATACAGCAGCCTCTCAAGTCCTCTGCAGCCAGCTCTGTTCTTTCCTGTGCTCACACCCTCTGCCGCATGAATAGGTCCCTGTGTGTAGAGAGAAAGCTTCCTACCACAGCCCTTACTCTTTGTCCTGAAAAGCTTAGCTCTTCCTTAATATTCCGAATAGGATACCTGATTCCTTGGGCTCGCAGGGTAAGCATAAGTTCTAAGGATCTAAGGAAGGTTCTAAGGATCACAAACAAATTATTCTAATATTTTTTAGGAGAAAACAGCCATTCTTTATCCTTCCCATTCATACCCATGGTTACAGGGGTTTCTTACTCTATCAGTAGAGTAGGGACTAGCTTTTTTACTCATTCTGCAAAGAAAAGAACAAAGGAAAACCATCACGTAGATAAACAGTTACTCAGAACTGTCTTACCCTGAGTTTTCAGCAAGAGATGGGAGGAAGGGTAATGGATTTGAAGGGTTTTGTCCAAGTTAATTTCTGACTCTTGCTTCATTGAGACAGAGGCACTTTATTTACTCAAAGATAACATAAGATGACCTTAAATATCAGTACGATTATCAATATTGAACTTCAAAGAAGGAGGGTGTAGTGTTTCAACTTGTCCAAATATAAAATGACTGAAGGGCAGTAGCAGTATCAGAGATAGGATTTCTCTGCAGGGTGAAAATGGTGCTTGGCCCCAAGAGCTCCGACTTCTGACATAATTGCTCCTGAACATTATTAGAAAGAAACCCTGTGGATTGAACATTGTCTTAGTCCCTTCAGGCTGCTATAACAAAATGCCAGAGGCTGGGCAGCTTATAAACAACAGAAATTTATTTCTTACGGTTCTGGAGGCTGGGAAGTCGATATTCGAGTGGCCAGCGTGATCAAGTGAGGGACCTTTTGAGGTCGAAGGCCGCGTGTTGTGGCCTCACATGGTAGAAGGATCCAGGGGCTCTTTTATAAGAGCGCTAATCCCATTCATGAGGAGTTCACCCTCCTGACCTAAGTGCCTCCAGAAGCCTCTACTCTCTCACACCGTTGCACTGGGCATTCGCAATTCAGCGTGGACACTGCAAACGTGAATGAGGCTAATCTTTCTTACCTCATTTTGTAAGTGTTTGGCCAACAGTGAGAGGGATTTTAATTTAAATATTTGGCCATTTAAGAAAACTATGCTCTTATTAGGATTTTATTTATTATTTTATTCAGCAATCACAGTTTCAATAACCACCTCTTTATTCCCTCTTAGGAAGTAGACTACTTACCACACTCGCTTTTAGCGTGGCTTCTTTTGTCATTTTCTTTATTTTTTTTACTGACTAAAACTCATTTATCAAGAAATAATAATTGGTTGATGAAAACTTCCTTAGCCATAATTGATGCCTGCCCCAGATTTCAATTTTTTTTTTCTTTTGCATTGCTGTATTTGGGGCCTCTTTTGCTGTTTATTTTAAACCCATTTATCTCTGTCATATGTTCACTTTTCCCTGGCTTCACTAGTGTTGAGAAACCATTTACGAAAGTTCTAACAGCATTTGTCACACTGAGTCTTCCAGTTTCTTCTGCTGATTGAGTTATGTTGTTCTTGTTCTTATTGGATCTTTGTTCCATCTCAGTTTCTCTTTTAGAAAATCGTGATTTGATTCCAGACAGTGCCCTGTTACCAGCCATCTCTATGGCACTAGTTTTTAACATAGGAAACAAATTATTTGATAAAGAAAAAAAACATGTTCGTTACTCATTTTTCTTTAGTACTCCCAAGCTGTTCATTCTACTAAGGTGAACACCGAAAAAAGCTACTTCACCATATTTTCCCCAAAAGTGTATTTTAGAAAAGTTTTCTTTGTTTCTGTCATTTTGTCAAGAATGTGATGTAATCGGTTACATCATAAAGTGACAATAAACTCATAATAGTATTGGGAAGTTATGTTGAAAGGCTAAATTTGGTTGGCTTATTAAAGAAGGATTTTTATACTTTGATGAAATAACAATAGTGACACTACTTTGAAGTATTACTACTTCAGAAGATTTTTTGTTCACCTCATGAAGGGAAGCCAGGTAGAGAAATAGAATAGCATTTTTGAGGCTGAAATCTTCAGAAGGGTACAGGTCATTCAAATTATTTGAGAAATTGTAAGAAAGTGCAAAAATATTTTGCTGTTTCTATAACTTATTTTAATACATTAAATTTGTTTAATTTTGGAAACTGATTATTTATATATGGAATGTATATTTTTGTTCATCAGATTTATTTCTTAGAAACTCAGTTGCCCAAGAATGAGATGGGGTCACGATTTCAAACCTATAATCATTAATCACACATCAGCGAGTTGTTGGTGGTTGGTTAGTGTGCCACTTCTTGCTTGGTGCTCTCAGAAGCTTGTTCAAACATTGTTTTAATTCAGTAATAATTTAGGCAAAGTTATCAAAGTAGTCTAGTAAAAGTGATACCTATGATAAAAGCAAAGTTTTACAGTTCTACTATAACTGAAGCATAATGGACAGACTAATTCTAACAATGAGCAGACTGATTATAATAGTTTTTTTATATTTTTATAGGAAACGTGATTAAGTCATAAAAATACAAGTGCTCATACAACAAACACCCATGAACAAGCACCATTATTTAACAAATATAATTTCACCTCACTATATCCATTTCACAATGAATAACAGGGAAAATGTAAAGGGGACTGTTAATAAATATAAATATGTTAATTTAAAACTTAGTAGTTCTAGATTTGAAATGTAAGAAAATAAAGCACGCTTTAAAGGAACACTTTTTTACCTTCAGTAAACTTCCACAGTCAAATGAACCGTATCCAGAACTCCTTATAAATGATGAATTACTTCTTTGGCATAGAAATAGCTCATAATATAGTGGAATGTCCATATCAGTTTAATTCCGTCTCTTCAACCATGTCTTTTTTCCAAAATACGTGACCGTGTAGGTTCAGGACAAGTTCCGTTTGGACCTGTCGGATGAGGAGGCGGTGCATTACATGCAGAGTCTGATCGACGAGAGCGTCCACGCTGTGTTCGCTGCAGTGGTGGAGCAGATTCACAAGTTCGCCCAGGTGGGTTCCCTGGGGCCAGTGCGGCTTCCTCAGCTTCTCCACGTGCTACTCCAGGGTCCTCAGTCTCAGAGCCACACTTTCTCATGCCAGCTGATGTCTCGTGTGCGCTTTTTTGTTTGGTTGGTGGTGCTCGTTTTTTTGTTTATTTTTCGGTCACGGCTTTTTGACATCTCAAACCAGCCAGCTGATGTGAACATGCTCCATGCACAACTAGTCATGAAACATTCCACTTCATTTTCTTAGTGGAAGGTAAAATTGTGTAGTGAATCGTGGTGTCAACATTGGTGTCTCCTCCTTTTGTGGTGATTATAAACCTTTGCTGAGAATGACTTTGGGTTTAGTGGAGGTCTTGGCAAAAGAGACTTCCACACTTGTTAGGTTTTGGTGAACGGTGAAGTTTTAGGAAGCAATTTTGAAGCTGAGAAAAGCAGTGCATACCACACCCTGAAAAGGTCTGTCCGTAGACTTACCATTAGGAAAATCTTCCTTAAAAATGTCTTGCTGAGGGAAGACCTTTTCACACTAGCTCATGATGATAATAAATCTTAGATGTAAAACCTGTCTTAATTACGAATTTCATAATGAGAATTATGAAAATGGATAGCAAGCAGGAAAAAGAGGCCTCTTCCCTCTCCCACACCTTTGCATGCCTCCTTGTGAACTCCTTCCTGACCTCTTAACACAGCTAATAATAGTTTTCCTAATTTCCCAGCCTCAAAGCCCTGCTTGGACTTCTCCTTCGCCCAGCATCCAGTATGTCACCTAGCCTGTTTGGATCTGTAATCATGCCTTTAATTATCCTTTTCTGTCGGTTTCTCACTACTAATATTCTAACCTACAGAAGGTCCCCAGTTTAAGATGGCTTGACTAAAGACTTCAACTTTATGGTGGTGCAAAAGTGATACCCATTCAGTAGAAACTGTACTTGGAATCGTGAATTTTGATCTTTTCCTGGGCTAGCAAATTGTCTCACCTTACAGTACTCTAGCCCCAGCTGCTGGTCATCTGCATGGCACCTGGCTTCCCAAAGAGATGGGGAAAGCAGGAACAAAATGCCTCTTAAAACAAGTCACAAGGTCAGGCCAGGTTCGCAGGGAGGAGAAAGAGATTCCACCTCCTGATGGGAGGAGAGGGTGCACATGCAGAGGAGGGGAATTGAGCGTGTCATCTTTGAAGACTGACCAGCCACTCATCCAACATGCTCCAGCTTAAGGTCTGAGCTTTCAAGTTCCATAAATTGAACTAGCGGTCTAGTTTCGAAATTCCGTTGTCAGTTTGCATAAGGTTGTATGGTTTGCTTTGCTAGGTAGATCTAAGACTAGAAGGACCATTTTTGCTCAATTCTGTATTAAAAATAAAGGAGAGGAAAAGCCTGATAAAAACGGGACCATGCGGTTATTTGGGGAGGGAGTAGTAAAGGGGCCTTCATTTGCCAATATCTCTGGATCTCAGTGTCCACATTTATAAAGTGATTGATAGCAAGGTAAAAACTAATATAAATTTAACCTGATGTCAGAGATGTACAAAAGGTCATTGCCTTCCATATGTAAAGCTAATGTTGACCACCATGCAGACTAAATAAAGGAAATCCCCTCCCCAGTAGTTAAATTATGAAGTTCAGAAATGAGAGTTATGCCTTGAACGTTTTCTACTCACAGAGAAGATGTGAATATGAATGATGAATTAGTAATAGAGATTGTCATACTCTTACATTAGACATGGGAAAGGTCATTTTATAACCATTAACTAATAGATGATTATATTTCTTGGAAGGAAGCATTAAGTCCATTTGCTAGAGTCCAGTTACTTACTAAAATAGATAAGATAGAGAAATTATTAATAACTTGAGCCTCGTTGTTACAAATTCCTTTGGACTAGGATATATCCTTGAAAACAAAGTAATGTAGAAAAACTAGGCAATAACAACGAGCATACAAGTTCAGAGCAAATACCGGGATGATTCCAGCTACTTAAGGACCACCATCATTGCCCTAGACTGGTAACAGTGGAGCTTTAATGGAACATGGATATTTATGCAGATATGCTTTTTTAGATATCTCAGCTCTCCATTTTGTAACATCTGCGACAAAAGCCTCTATTTTTTTGAATTTTTTACTTCATACAATGCTTCCTCACTTTTTAATGTCATATAATTCTCACAGTAACCATTGAAGTGAGTTTTAGCATTATAGATGAGAAGACTAAACCACATAAAAAAATTGTTTTGCCCTGGCTGGTGTGGCTCAGTGGATTCAGCGCGGGCCTGCAAACCGAAAAGTCGCCAGTTTGATTCCTGGTTAGGGCACACGCCTGGGTTACAGGCCAGGTCTCCAGTTAGGGGAATGGGAGAGGCAACCAATTGTTTCTCTCACTCTCTTTCTCCTTCCTTTCTCCTCTTTCTGAAAATAAATTAATAAAATATTAAAAATATATATTGCCTAGCATATTAAATACAGGTTCTTTACCAGAATCCCATATTCTTTATCCTAAGAAATGAACTTGAAAATGCTCATGTTATTTTTTAGCTTTTCTTAAACATATTACCTGTGCCCGTAATACTGTGCCACTGAAACACTATCAAAATAAGAGTAGCCTAAGGATGGTAAATTTCATCCGAGCTTGATTAGGTATTAAAGGGTACAAAGAGATACTAAATAAGGTCTTAGCTTCACCTAAGTCTGATCAAAGTATAAAATTAGAGAAATAGCTGGCTCTTAACTAATCTCTGAAGTTTATTTTCCTTGAAACTCATATTTCTAAGTATTGATACTAATTAAATCACATGCACCCTCAAATCTGATGACCAACATCTTTTTCACTCATAGAGTTTATTTTAAAGATGCATATTGCCCATTGATTTATGCTAATTTTAGTGCCTTCCTGTTAATCACTATGGATTATAGAACTCAGTTTTTTAAAAAATGGAGGTGGACCGATACAAGTGTTAACAAAAGTCATAGTTATTTCGGTATAAACAAACCAATATTCTAAAACATGACTTAAAAATTGCCAGATCTAACTATTATTTGAAACACTGAAATTTATTTTATTTCCTTCCATCATGCCATTCCCTGGAAAGGGTAGAGATTAAACACTGCAATATTTGCTACCTAGCAACACCCTGTTAGTGGAACAAATTTTCCATTGAAAAACACTTTTATTTGGGTCACTCTCTTTGAAATTACATCATCAGAACTCTTCTCCCTGCTGAAATGATCTTTAATGGGCTTTCTAGTCTTTCTTGTACAGAAAGGTAGAGATCACACAGTTTGGGTCACTAATAGCTCTAAAACTGGGACTCTGAAACTGCAGCCCATTTCTTCCGTTTCTTCTTTTGCCTGCCTGTGTCTCTCCTCACTGATGGATGGCAGAAGTCTGGAGAATGGAGTATGGTTCCCATCCATCATAATATACATTAAATCTAATTAACTAAGTGAATCTTGGTAGACTAACCGGGGTTAAAGGTGTATTTTTCCAGACTTGAGCATAAAAATAGAAGAACAGATTAGGATCAGGAAGTTTACCTAAGATGCTAAGAAGTCATCACTGCTGTCCATTTGGTAAGAATACTTGCTTAGCCCTGTGGTATTCAAGAAGGAAAAGCACAGGCCCAGGGAGAGGGGCACCTAAACGTGTAGTCACATCTTAGGTTTTCGTAACTGAAGAGGATTGATATATACTTGGGGGGATTTAAAAAAACAATGAAAGAAGGAAAAGGGTGTGGTTACTCTGCCTGACATTTCCTCTGAAGAGCGTATGTCCTCTAATAAATGTGCGAGAAGCCCCCATCAGAAGGCTGTCAGATCTCTGGAGCCTCCCATGACACAACACCTCGCCGTGCTGAATGCGATTCCAGCGTTGCTGGTTCTCGTTTTTTATACACGGTGGCCTCTAAGCGCAAGTCACCTGCCCCATCTTCTGCGCAAAGAAACGGGATTTTTGTTCGTTTTGTTTTTGCCGTCAGTACTGTTCTAGGAAGAAAAGTTCCCGTTTTTGACTTTTGGGGAGATGACCGTCTCTAATGTTTTGCCTTCCGAAGAGGTTTTCTTGAGTAGTTTTGTTCATTTATATTCCTGTTTTACATACGCTCAGTGTAGGATGTTTGAAAGGCATAGATGCAAAAGACGCCCAAATGAGAACAGAGCATCATTGCTGAGTTTCATTATATAGACCTTATTTTACCATTAGGCATAAAGAACAGCCTGTAGACTATTTCGTTGAACAAAACAAAATGCATTGAATTCTGTGGAAGAAATTCTTCTGCTCTAAAACCAAATGCTTTTTATTTTAGTACACAATTTTCTAAAGAGCCCCGTAATTCCCAGACCAGTGGCTTAAGTAAATAATGTAAAACAACATATCGTACAAAACTGTTTTGTATCATTTTGTCTTGATCCGTTCCTAATTTATTCCGATTACCCTGGGAGGAGTAAGAGCAGCAGCAGCAAAGAAGCAACAGGGTTAGTAATACCAACAGCATCTTCAGCACTTAAATGTGCCAGGGATTACGTAAAATGCATTCCCTGTATCACCCCCTTCAGTCCTCACTCCCGTGAAGTGGATGCACTACCAGGCCTGTTTTACAGGCGAGAAAACTGAGGCGTAGATAGGTTAAATAACTTGCCCAAGTTCTCAAGATCAACTGGTGACAAAAGCCAGATTCAAACTCAAACCCTGGATTATAGAACTAGACAGTAGCTTACAAATGTTTCTCATTCTACATCTAAGCTTTGTTAGATATGAAATAATTTTACTGTGAATAGCTTGTTTTTAAAAGTATCCTTGTAAATTTCAAGTGCAATCCTTTAATCCTTAGTCTTCCATCTGATCACCAAAAGAAAAAATCAGCCGTGCAAAGAGCCACTAGAGCCTGCTGTAAAAGGAGGCACTGGAAACAGTTAACCTGACACAAATGTGGTAAATAGGGGAAGACGTGTTTTTTTTTGTTTTGTTTTGTTTTGTTTTTTGTTTTTTGTTTTTTTTAATATATTTTATTGATTATGCTATTACAGTTGTCCCATTTCTCCCCCATCATTCCCCTCCACCCTACACACCCTCTCCCACCCACATTCCCCCTCTTTAGTTCATGTCCATGTGTCATAAGTTCTTTAGCTTCTACATTTCCCATACTATTCTTGCCCTCCCTCCCCCTGTCTATTTTCTACCCACTATCTATGCTACTCATTCTCTGTACCTTTCCCCCTCTCTCCTCCTCCCACGCCCCTGTTGCTAACCCTCCATATGATCTCCATTTCTGTGGTTCTGTTCCTGTTCTAGCTGTTTGCTTAGTTTGCTTTTGTTTTAGGTGTGGTTGTTAATAGCTGTGAGTTTGCTGTCTTTTCACTGTCATGGACAGATAAAGCGCTTCTCAGATAAGGTCAAGTTGAAGGAGTTCATCATCACCCAGCTCTTATTATATGAAATGTTAAAGGGACTTATCTAAGAAAAAGAAGATAAAAAATATGACAGTGAAAAGACGTGTTGTTTTGCACGCCGACCCTGTTGCACTGGGGCCGGCGCCATGTGCCACGGATGTGTTGAGGTCTTAAATCAGACATTGTAACAGCAACAGTCAGCAGAATGCCCCCTAATTTTTCAGCTAAAATGCCCTGCAGTTTATTTTTCTTCTATATAAGTTTAATTTCCTTAACTTCTCTAAAGAAAGTTTGCAAGCACTTGCATGTAATCCATGGTAGGATTTGCCCGTGTGCTTCAATGACTACTTTCAATAAGGTTAGTCGCTCTACTGCTGTTTTCCCGCCCCCGTGTCATATCAAACCATCTGACGTAAATTCTTCAGATGTACAGGGAGTTGAGTATGTGGGACTGACTCTGCTACACAGCTGTCACTGATATTTTTTCTTGTTTGCACAGACACGCACTTTGAAGCGTTCAGGAACTGTCCCGGAGCCGTCTGCTCAGTAGCGGCAGCATTTCTCTCACACAAGCACACAGATACTTGTGTGGGTTTTCATTGTTTCCAGGGTTTTTAGACTTCCTAACATGGCAGTGAGGATTCTCCACAATTTGACTTTAACCTGAAATGGTAACTTTTATCTTCTTCCACCAGCAATCAGGAAGAACCTTCTTTGCAGCGCCGATGACCTGCCCATGTGACAGCTCCTCATACCCAGCAGTAACCCCGCCCTGTGCCCTGTGCCCCCACCAAGGGGCATCTGTGCTCTTTGCCTGGGATGAGTCCCACCCATTTGCCCAGTTTTCGGATGTGTGTGTGTTGTGACTCTTTCCGTACGTAAACATTTTGTCTTCAGGAACTTGGAGTCTCTCACAGAAGCTGATTCCTGTCACAGAGTAGACAGGGGTTAGGTGTACATGGTTTTATATGAGTACCGAGGACTATTCGAGAAGTTTACTTTCTCTGATATTGCCTTTAAGAAAACACTTAAACAAATTCTTAAATTGTATGTTACATTTCTTTTATTAGCATTAAAGATAAATGTTACCATACTCTTTAATTTGTATCAGATTAAAATCAGTGAGCATCTTTCACATTTTTACACATATGCACATGTACACGCACACAAACATGTTGGTCAGTGAGGGTTTTTCCCATCATGTTTTCCCTCAGAGTAATAATGAGGTGACGTGCATAAGAACAAAGCTTTGTTACGCAGAAACCAGTTCTTAATTCCTCTGAGATAGGGCCAGCATACGTGGCATTGAACAAGAGGGCAGAGCAGGCGTGGGTGACCCAGGGTCTCTTCACCCGAACAGAGTGCTCAGAGTCCTCCCTACTGAATGGGTGGGTGACTGATAGCATCTCTCTGTGTTACAGACAGTTTTAACTGGCGCTGATGGTTTCTGCATTGAGTCGTGCTCAAAAGTAACAGGTAGTAGACTTCTAGCAGTTTCACTGAATGTGAACTGTGTGGGAAATGCTCATGATGAAGGGACGAAGTGTCATACTTCTTTATAAACCTACTCTGAGATGAGAGTGAGGGTGCCTAGCACAAAATGGATGCTGTAAATGTTGATTTATTTTATTTCTACTTGATATTTTAATACTGAGCACTGTTAATGTGTTGGCGCCCAAGTAACTCTTGAGTGGGATCAGGACTGCTTGCTTTGATTGTCTTCCAGACCTTTTCTGGAGTGAAGTATGTGGGGGAGGATGCTGTGTGTGGAATGAACGACAGGTTCTCACGCCTCTCTCAAATTGTTGCATCAAGAACTCTCAAAATATTATCTATCGCCAGAAAATTCAGTGGGGTGTTAGCCGTGTCATGATAATCGGGTCATGCAAACATTTCTTCTCTAAAATATGTTTTCATAAAACGGTTTTTTAAGCCACGTCTCAGGAATCTTGTACATTGTGGTTAATTGGAATCCTCTTCATAGCATTTAATAAATTAAAGTTTTTCACTTTTTTTTAGTAGAAGATTGTTTTCAAAAGGACTAGATTTAGCTAAGGGCTTTATTTTTCCTATAAAAGAAATGCATGATCATCTCTAAGTACTTTATAAAACTATTGACTATTGTTTGTCTTTTGTGAACAATGAAGCTAATTATTTTGTTTGTTTCTTTATTTGCTGTTAATTTTTATAGTACTGGAGAAAATGAAACTGGGTTTTGACCCATCAAGATGTCTGGCTCTGAAGAAAACTACCTTGGAAGCAATCTGTGTCTAATGAAGATTTCAGAATAACAAGCAAGAAAGAACATTTAATCTTTAAGACACCACATATCCTAAATGTCAGGCGGTGTCTGAATTCCTTGGACGCCATTGCTTAAATGTGGTCTTGAAGGGGTTTCTGTTGAAATACTGTATATATTTATTTTCAAATGTACACATTGTTAAGATATTCATTTTCTCTAATAAATACTGGTTTGGTTTTGTGTTTTGTTTTGTTTTTTTTTTTTTGAAAACCGTAGTACACTGTTCTTGTAGGTTGTAAATACATAAAGCAGGGTATGAAAATGTAGCATATCTGGATAACTGGCCAAAAGGTAGTATAGCAGCACCTTTTAGTATTGAGCCTGATATTTTTATATACATGTATGAGCATAAATTATCTTCCTGCAATAACATTTTTTATGTAACCTTAGTTTTTAAACGCCCTTTGAAATAGCTCCCCTAAACCTGTTAATGTAATGTATCCTCTCTGATTTAACCAAATGATTTTTTTGTCTTCTGAGACTAGAACTCCCTTGGGTCCCTCTAGCTGTCTTGCCTCGCGCAACCGTGGGACAAAGGAATGCACACGAATGAGAAGAGCGACACAGGAGTAATCTTTGCAGATTAATATGCTGCATGGTCACGTGACTTTGCTTTGGAAGGAAAAGAATCTCTCATTCTCTTGGTGCTGAATAAATCCGAAATATCAAATGACAGAAAGATTAAGAAGGTTAACTTAAAGCACCCTTTCTGGAAATAGCAATAATGACAACGTTTACTTGTCACCAAATTCTCACCTGTGAGTTTGTCTCTTCAGAGCGGGGGTTACCAGCTGGAAAGGAAGCATACAATTAGGAGACGTCCTAAAAGCATATGGAGTGTGACTTCTAGAAAACACATGCAGATTAGAAGAATGGCAAAGATGAACAGGCCTTTGCAAATCTTCATAAGAGGGTTTATGCCCAAACTAATAGGCAAATTCCAACCTCTCTCTCCCTTTTTCCTTGCTTCACATAGTCACACCATTTTTTTGTTGTTGTTGTTGTCCAGAAGCTTTTTAATCCATCTGTTTTCATTGCTTTAGTCCCGTTTCTGTTGGTACCTCCGGAAAGTCTTCTTGAAGCAACCCTGTTGAAAGTGACTTCTCCAATCTTCTGAATTCTTGTAATTCTTAGTTATAGCTTTTGAGTTGGCATTTAGTAAAATGGGGCATTTCCGTCATACTTGTGTCTCCTATAGGGCTGGCAAACTTTTTCTGTACAGGATCAAAATGGTAAGTATTTCCAGCTTCGAAAGGCATTGATCTTGGTCACAACAAGTCAACTCTGCTGTTATGGCGAAAAAGCAGCCACAGAGACATGTGAACAGCTGGCAAGGCCGGACTTGACCCGAGGGTCATAACTTGCTGACCCCTGTTGGTATTATTCTAAGGCAAAACTATGTTATCTTACTCATCATTATAAACTCCACGACACTTTGCATGAATAGTAACATGTTTATAGTAGAGCTCTATAAATAATTTTTTAAATAAAGCCTACAAGGGTAAATGCAACCAGTGAAAGGGGTTGATCATGAGTAATCCTGTATCCAATAAGCTTGATAAGAATTCTAGGGGAGATACAACTTTCTAGCAGGGAAGACAGATATTGACAGAGGTATTGGCAATGGCTTTGCTGAGAGTGTTTGGATGGGGACAGGGCGCCCACATCAGAAAGATAAGTGATTCATCACTCTTAATTTCTATTGCTCAAAGCAACCTCTCTGCTCCTACTATTTCCCCCAAATTCCACTGTTGCATTGTTCAGAACTGTATGTTTACAGTGTAGTCAGTATGTTTCTTTATCATCATCACCATCCAAATTAGTTTGGCATTCTGTAGTGTTTCAAGCACAAAGTTGGTTTTGAGTTTGAGAAGTGTATTTGTGAGGGCGTCATGCTTTAACTAAAAAGTGAGCACCATGGTGTCATGGACAGTGAGTGTTCACGGTGAGATTTCTGACGGGGGCAGAGAAAACCTGGATGGCAGCCACTGAGAATGGGGCTGTTGGTGACAAGTCAAGTGTGGCTCCTAAATAAAGGGTTGGCGGACCTTGACTTTTGCTAGTCTTCGTACACAGGTTCGATGTTCCCCAGCCATTTGTATTAGAGTCTTCAGCTGTGTCTATGCCGTAATAATAACAGCCAACATTATTTATAAGGGCTTACTGTTACATGTCAGGACTCTGCTAACTGCCTTGTGTGCTGTATCTCATTATTCTGTGTAACAGTCCTGGGAGGTAGAAATGTCTCCCCATTTTCTCGAAGTTTAAGGTAGTTGAATCACCTGCTCTAGGTTAGGCTGCAAGGGAGAGCAGAGTTGGGGTTTGAAGTTGACTTACTCAGATGTCTGTGATCACAGTCTTGACCATCAGATTCTCCCTGCCTTCATTTCTCACTGAGCCAGGGCTGACAGTGCCTACTCTGGTGTGGGCATGTGTGTGTCTGTGCTCCGTTAGACTTGCATCCTCCAAAACTGAAGCCTACTCCTTTTTCTTTCTTTCTTTCTTTCTTTCTTTCTTTTTTTTTTGGTCATGGACAAGATTACCAAAGATACAGGCAGCAGTCAATAAAGTAAATTAAATCTCTTAAAAAACTAAATTGTGTCATTATACCACATATTCATACTAGCAGTGAGATGGGAAATAAAGGATTCCATAAAAAACATGCAGGCAGAATAAATCTTAAACATACAAGTGTACCTGTAACCTGCAATCATGGTGTCCTTTACATCCTTGCCCATAGATCTGCCATTTCCATTTTTAAAATAGAAACCAGATTAAGACTCTTAGGATTTTTTAATAGATAAATTTCAAAAATGACATGAACTTTCTATAATTGAATAGAAAAAATATATATTGGTTTTCTAAAATGAATAATTTGATATATTAACACTTTACCATAAAGAATGTATACCACCCAGATAGGATCCTAAAACTAAAACGGGAGATTAACTAAAAACTAAAGAAACCTAAGTAAAGTATAGAGTTTATATAAAAGTACAAGGTGGTTTACTTTATAGAAAATCCCATAGTTTGGGTTTGGTGAATTTTCCTCCAGGATTACTCATTTTTGCTAAGAATACTTCAGAAGTAATGCTGTGTTCTCAAGGCGTCTTATTAGAGGGCACATGCTGTGAACGTATTCTATTTCTGGTGGTGGCAACTTTTACTACTTGGTTCACATCATGTTTCCCAACTGTTTCCAGCCTGAAGTTAGTTCATTTGTATTTGAGGCTTGTAAATTAATGAGCAATTCATGTGTTTTATGAAGAAATATTTTGAAACTATGTAAATATCCTGTTCTTTTTTCTTAACGACACTTTTACCCACCAGCTTTAGCATAGATTTGATAATTCTTGCCTGAATTAAGTATTATATGGTGAAAGCCAAATGGCGATTTTAAAAAATTACCGTATTTTTTTTTTTTGAAATTTCCATCCTGCAACAGGGTGTAGATTTTTTATTATAAATTTAAGCAATAGACAATAAGGCACTTAAGAAGAGATTTTTTTCTACAATAGATATTTCAAAGCACAGTTATAAATATCAGAATTTAGTCTTATATGTTAGTTGAGCTTCATCATTTAACTTTATCAATTATACTAATATATTGGTAGATATAAATTTTGGTTTTACTATTACAAAGAATTACTTTCAATCATTATTTTATAAAAGCTTCAAAAGCTGGCATTTTTGGTGCAAAATTACCGTATTCTTTCTACGCTTGTTAGTGTTCTAATATAAGACAGAGCTCTCCTTTCACGGTTATTTACTCATTTATTTTTATTAATACGGACTCTGTGGGTAATACTATAAATGCATTCCTGTTGTCACCTCCTTTGACGGTAAAATTGCCCAGAAGCGGCCTGCGTTTAGTCCGCCGTCTGTCTCCTGACACGCCCCCAGTGTTCTTGGGCCCTTCCTTCCTTTTTTGCACAAAATGATCCGGGCTTGAGTCACAGCTTCTCCTCCCCAGCTCTGGAGTCGGCCTTCTGCAAGGAGTCCTTGTTGGGTTTTTTTTTTTCCTTGTTCGATTTTACAAGATAACTCCCCAAATACAGTGTCTGATTTTTCAGAAAAATAGAAGGTAATACAGCATCCTGATGTTGCAATTCTAAACATGGGATTGGGGGATATGGATAGAAATTAGCTCGAAATAGGTATAATAACCCATATGTGAATGAACCATAGAATTCAACTAGAATTTAGCTATTAAATTCCCAGTTTTACATCATCACCACCAGCTTCTGCCCTAAAATCATCAGAGTAATCTTATCACGCCCTTTATCTCATTTTCTGTGAGTCACCACCAGAAACCCAGACCTCCCAGTCATCCCCTTCATTTCCATAGCGCTCTGCACAGCCTCCGTCTCCCAAACCTTGAAGTCCTGGTGCCATCATCAACAGAATCTGTGAGTGTCTGAGTTTACCTTCTGTGCTGTAAAACTAAGTTCCAAACACTTTTTTTTTACCCATTTTCTTTTTTAAAAACAAAACCAAGCAACGTAGTTTCAGGAATGCAGTAGAGTCAACTTAAAAAAAAAAAAAAAAAAAAAAACTCAAAAGATATCCAATGTCTGTATATAATCTTCAGCCCCATTTGCTACAAAGCACTAAATAAACACAATCATGTTCATAATCATGACCTTTGCAAGACTACCAGTCATTAAAGAGAACCAAAGATGTTTAGTTAACTTACCTAATATTAAATGCTTGGTACAATGCCTAGCTCAGTAAATTTCAAAAATGAGTAAAAATAGTTAATTCTCAGTTAAGAATTTCAGTTAGAAACTTCACCAACTTCAGTTAATTTTAGTCTCAATAAGCTGGCTTTTTGATCAAACATTCTCTTTTGAACCTAATAAAGCAGTCTGAGTTTGCCATTAAAAAAAAAAGTTGAATGTAAACTTAGCATACAAAACTGCAATTTCACTATTATATACCTACCCGAGAGAGAGAAAAGCACGTCCACATAAAAACTTGTACACATGCCCTGGCTGGACAGCTCAGTTGTTTAGAGCATCGTCTGGATACACCAAGTTTGTGGGTTCGCTCGCTGGTCAGGGCACATGCAAGGATCCAGCAATGAGTATCACTAAGAGAATGCATGTCTCTCTAAATTCAATAAATAAAAATTAAACAACTTATACACAAATGCTCCTACCATGATTTGTAATAACCCCAAAAGTGGAACAATTCAAATGTCCATCAATTGGAAAATGGCTAAAATGCGACACATTCGTACAGTGGGATGCTAGTCAGCAATTAAAGAAAAAACTTACACTGCAACAATATGGATGAACCTCAACAATATTAATGCTAAGTAAAACCCAGGTACAATAGGCCGCATACTGCAAGCTTCCATTTCCAGAAAAGGAAAATCTTCAAAGGCAGGAAGCAGATTAGAGATTGCCTGGGGCTGGGGGTGAAAACGGTAATTGACTGGAAAGGGACACTGTACTGCAAGGCATTAACTGGCTTTCGGTCTCACCGGAAGCAGGCAGCTGCAGCTTGAGACATGGAGAGACCACCGTGGCCGGGTCTGCACTGCCAGTGAGGCAGCCGGAAGAGGCGGTTCCAGGACGACTCCCACCCAGGCAGGGATTACACCTGGTCTCGCCGGTTTTGGCTTGGGTTGGGCAGGAGTCACCACCTTCACCTGCGGTATGTGTGTCCGCTCGGTTGTTGGCATCGAAGCTCTGGCAGAGGCCATCTCCTCTCCTGCACTGAGTTCCCACCGCACCGGGAGGCCGACCCCAGGGATCCACCTCCTGGGCCGGGGCAGGGTTGAAGAGTGAGAAGTGGAGCCGCGCGGCCCCTGCACGTGGGTGCAGCGAGCTCCTTACTAGCGTGCCTGCCTCAAGCCCAGCTGGCCAAGGAGACTTAGATCCTGAAAGAGAGTAGGATGCTTTACTTAAGTCAGTACATTATTGGAGACATGGACTCTTCAATTCGGAAAAGTCTCTTGTCTGAAAAATAGAGCAGGAGGCAGAAGTCAAACAAAAGACAAAGCCCAGTATATAAGCAGACAGCTACGAACTTTTGAGCAGTTTTCTTGAGGCCTTTCTCCCCTGGCATGGAGTGAGGGAGTACCACTTCTTTCAACTTAAGAAAAAGCACATTTCGTGGAACATTACGTTCCCCTCCAAAAGGTACCCCCCTCCTTTTCTGTCTGTTTATATACAGCAGGTGGGGGTGGTGGATTGGCAGTGGTAGTACCAGTTCTGATAAACTGGCGCTTAAGTTTGCGTAGAGAAAGCCAAACTGGCATTCTAGGACTGGTCACTTTTTCTTGTTCAGGTGAGGAATTGGCTTCCCATCCCAAATGATCTGGGAGTGTCCAGGGGTTCTCTTCCGTGTCCTAGGGTTACTGCTGCCGCAGCCACCATCCACTGCCGGGTCAAGTTTCTGGCTTGTCTTCCGTTAGGGAAAAGCCACACATACATGCTGTCCCAGCAGAATTAGCCCCCAAATATCTAGTGGACATGGGTATGGGCACCTAACTCAAATTTCCTTACAAGCATCTCTCAGAATCCCAAATCTGCTCTGAACTCGTTCTCGAATGTTACTGCACTTCCCTGTGAGAGTATTAATGTGCTAATACTACAACTAAATGATGCCTTCCTGTCATATACTACATGTAGCCACACTCAGTGCTGGCAATTACACCAGAATCTCAATGTGAAGTCGGACATCAGTGCTGTCCTATTTAGTATGTCACAGAATGAGGGTCCCAGAAAATGCAATTAACAGCATGGACAGCAGGGTGATGATTGCAGGGGTGAGGGGGAGGTAGAGCAGGTTATAATGGACATAAATTAAAAAAGAAAATAGCATCATGGCAAGATATTTTTTCATTTCAGCTCCTCTTGCCTCGCCAGCTGCTCTTTCTCACTCTCCTTTGTAGACTCTTTCTCCCCGATCAATGTCTAAATGTTCAACCACTGCAGCGCTTGTGGTTGGGTGTTTTGTTCTTTCTGTCCGCCCTCTCTCACAGGCGATCTCCACCAACTCTGTGGGGTTAAATGCTACTTATGTGCTGAGGGCCAGGGCCAGGTTCATGGGTGTGCTACTTGTGTGGTTAGTTACACAAGACTCAACATGCAGAAGGGCCTGGAGCTTAACTCAATGCTCTGCTGTTGCTGTGTTAAAAGCCTTCATAATTTCATCTTCGAGTTGGTGTTTCCGTAAGTGAAGTCTGATGGGGTAGTGGAGCATGTACCGGAGGAAAGGAGACACCCTCCGTATGTGTGTCAGTCACCGTCCTTGCTACTCTGTTAGCATCAACGGTGCCCTGTGAGCACAGAATTCTGGTGGGGCCACAGTACATGTTCAGTCAGCGAGATGCAAAGAGTAGAAGATAATAGACTGAAAGTGGGGACACTGATGTTTCCAAGAGGCGTCGCTTTCTGCTTGAACCAGAACAGAAAGGGGATAAAGGTGTTCTACAAACACAGCAGCCAACAAACCCTGTGCACATCCTGAAATTTCAGGAAGTTCTGTGCATGTATGTCCACACGTGTGTGCCTCGGAGGCAGGGATAATAACATGAAGGCTAAGGCCAACCCAGTGCACAGCAGTGCCCACTATTAATGATGTTTCTTTTTTCGTATACCTATGTATTTTATCGAGATATAATTTTCCTATAACATTTTGTAATGTTAAGGTGTGCAGTGTGCTGTACATTTATATATTGCAATATGATTATTACAGTGGCATTAGCTGACACCTTTTTTGTGCCGTATACTTATAATTTCTATTTAGTGTTGAGAAGTTGGGATTTAGTCGTGTAGGGGAACTCACTCAGAGATGCAGTATGTCTCCAGCAATAATGTTGGACTCTGTGTGTTTAACCTTCTGTGACTGTTTAACTCTCTGTAGCCTCAGGTGTGGCTGGCTACCTGGAAAGCGGGAATGCTGCCCAAAGATAAATGTCAGGCCCCAAGAAGGAAGTTAATGAATGTATAGAGTGTGGATAACTGTCTGCTGTTATCTGTAAACTTAGAAACGTGTTGTTCTTTCTGGTCTGTGTGACCACCCACTAAATGGTTTTACTGTTTAACCCCCTATAGAAAAGAAGCCCTGTCCTGGGAGGGACAAACAGCCGCTTTGCTCATGTATGCAAGTTTCTCCTATTAAATCTTTTATGAATTTCAATAAGGCCACATGTTCCTCAAAATCAATCCCGAATTTAGTCTTCTGGGACTTTACCCCAGCAGTCTCCTAGTAACTTTGACATTTATAATACAGTATTGCTGACATAGTATAACCACCATGTCATGCATTAGATCTCCAGAACTTACTCATCTTCTACTAGTAAGTTTGCACCGTTTGACCACCATCTCCCCAATTCCACATCACTCACTGCAGATCCCCAAGATCCCCAAGAGAAGAAAACAGCACAGGGAGTGATCTTAGGGAATGTCACTGAGAGAACCTAAACTGAGTACTAGAAAATGGTCATTGTATTTGGTTAAGTAGGATTATCTCTATCTCCTATTAGAATGCAAACTTCTTGAAGGCAGGTTGATAAAATTATCAATTGATGTGGAAAGGTAGAGGCAGACTGGAATGGTCTTGGAGTGACGGATAGGTCAGGACTGGAGATGGATTGTATACAACCGTTTTCAGACTTGAAGGAGCAGGGAAGTGAGCGGACAGGTTAAAAAGGATGTTGAGTAAAGGAATAATTTTTTTTTTAATCCTCACCTGAGGACATTTTTTCATTGCTTCTAGAGAGAGAGGAAGGGAAAGAAGAAGAGAGAAAGAAGCATCTATGTGAGAGAGAAACATCCACTGGTTGCCTCCTGTCTGTGCCTGAAAGGGGGTTCTTATCTGTAACCCTTCAGTTCCAGGACCACATTCCAACCAACTACGCCACACTAGCCAGGGCGAGGGAGTTTTAATTGGAGTTTTCCTTTTTCCAGGGTAATAGTAGGGAAGGTTATTGGCTGACAGTGATAGAGGAAGAAAGGTGTGAAAGACATTATATTGATTATATTGTGAAACTGTTGGGAAATGACTACTACAATAAGGTCAGTTGATTTATCTCTCACCTCACGTAATTTCAATTATGAGTGTGTTGAGAACTTTTATCACCTACTCTCATAGCAACTTTCAAATATACAACACACTGTAGTCACCATGCTGTACATTATATTCCCAGAACACGCATCTCCTAACTGGAAGTTGCTGCCTTCACCCGTTCCCGCACCTCTGGCAAACACCATTCTACTCTTTCCATAAATTTGTTTTCAGATTCCACATATAAGTGAGATCATACAGGATTTGTCTCCCTCTGACTTATTTCACTTAGCATAATGCCTTCAAGATACATGTTGTTGTAAATTTCATTCTTATTACGGTTGAATCATACTTAATTTTGTATATGGGTGTACACCATTTTTTAAATACATTCATCCACCTGTGGACACTTGGGTTGTTTCCAAGTTTTGGTTGTTGTAAATAATGCTACAGTGAAGATGGAGATGTAGGTATTTCTACGAGATGGTGATTTCACTTGCTTGGATATATACCCAAAAGTGGAATTACTAGATCATATATTAGTTCTACTTTAATATTTTGAGGAATCTCCGTAATGATTTTCATAGTAGCTATACCATTTTACATTCCCACCAACAGTGTAAAAGAGTTCTCATTTTTCTATATCCTCACTAACATTTGTTATCTCTTGTCTTTTTGATAATAGCCATTCTAACAGGTGTGAGGTGATATCTCATTGTGTTTTTTATTAGCATTTCCCTGATGGTTAGTAATGTTGAACATCCTTCCATGTACCTATTGGATGTGTGATTTTTTTTTTTGAAAATGTTATTCAAGTCCTTTGCCCATTTTCAGAATCAGATTGTTTTCTGTTACTGTATTCTTTATATATTTTAGACAGTAACTCCTAATCAGATACATATGTGGTTTGCAAATATCTTCGCCTAAACTTTACGTTGTCTTTTAATTTTCTTGATCATTTATTTTGCTGTGCAGAGCTTTTTTAGCTTGATGTAGTCTCATTTACTGATTTTTGCTTTTGTTGCTTGCACTTTTGGTCACATAAAAAAAAATCATTGCCAAGACTAATGTCAAGGAGCTTTTTCCTTATGTTTTCTTGTAGGAGTTTTATGACCCCTGGTCTCATGTTTTAGTTTTTAATCCATTTTGAGTTGCATATTGTGATTGCTATAATTTAGGGGTCCAGTTTCAATTTCCTGTATATGAATATCCAGTTTTTCCAGCACCACATATTGAAGAGACTATCTTTTCCCCATTGAGTATTCTTGCCTCCCATGTTAAATAGTAGTTGACAATATATGCCTGGATAGTCTGTATGACCTGGATGGTTATTTCTGGGCTCTTGTTGCTGTCCACTGGCCTATGTGTCTCCAGTACCAACCTGTTTTGATTACTATGGCTTTGTAATAAGCATAGTTTTTAATCAGGAAGTGTGATGCTTCCAGCCTTGTTCTTTTTCAAGATTGCTTTGAATCTTTGGGATCTTTTGTGCTCCCATATAAATTTGAGGATTTTTTTTTCCATTTGTGAGAAAAATGCCATTGGAATTTTGAGAGAGATCACATTGAATCTATAGATGGCTTTGAGTAGCATGGACATCTTAACAACTTTAATTCTTCTGATCCATAAACATGAGACAGCTTTTCATGTAGTTGTGCCATCCTCAATTTCTTTCATCAATATCTTATAGTTTTTAGCATACAGATCTTTCACCTCCTTGGTTAACTTTATTCCTAAGTGTTTTCGATGAGATTTTAATTTTTTAAAAAAGCATTTTGATGTTAGTATATAGAAACAATTTGTTTCAAAGGTACTTTATTTCCTGGAATCCATCCTCCTTCCTGGCATTTTTCTTGCTTGCAACTTAACATAGTTCTAGGCTAGCTCTCTCTCCTATGAGACCATCTAGTCCATTAACGATTCTTATGCATTGTTTTTGCCCCAACAAAGCAGTAACTCCATCTTATTCTTCCTCCAATGTCATGCACTGACCATCTCTTATCCTCTGAGTTCCCTAGAGTGGAATCAGACATTAGTTCACTGACTACTCTCCCTACTGCAAGAAATCCATAGAGGCTTTACTTGTAAGTCACCTCTTAAAACTTAGTTATAGGGCTGGATTAGTTATAGGGCTGGATTTTAGGAGAAGCTGGACCACAGAAGCTGACTGAGAAACACAGCTGGGCTTAGAATTGCTTCATCCTTCCAACCCTGAGTAAATGTCCTTGAACTAAGTGTTTCTTCTCTCTCCTTTTCTTAGACTGTAGTTCCCCCTGAGCAAGCCACTCCAGAGACCCTCTAGACATGTGAAATGAGGATAATAATCATCCCGAACTCATAGGGTTGTGTGAAGGTTAAATGAGTTAATGCATGTAAAGCACTTACAACAGATCCTGGCAAGTAGTAATTGCCATGCAAGTATCGGCTATTATCATAATTACAGTGTGACTCGGATGAATCCTCTACTTCATCGCTCTGGTTCTGTGGTTTGGAGGCAGAGGGGTGGAGGTGGGGGTGGGGGTGGAGGTGGAGGTGGGAGAAGCAAAGAACATTACTCCTGAACAGGAGACTTGGGACTCCTGTGGGTGACTTAAGTACTTTAGGTTTATTAACTGGAAAGGAAGTAGCCAATTAAAAACAGTATTATTGAAATTTCTTTGAACTAGGCTGCATGAAGACAAAGTATTGAATTGCCAGACCGTGAAATATTAAAAATGCATTTGCTGGATTGAAAGAAGCATTGATGGGTCAATACTGCCTTGTTAAATATGTACAAATGTATACAGTAATTGATCTTTTATTCAGTGAACTAGGAAAACTTTTTTAAAATCCTAGTTTATTCCTCAAACGGTGTCTAAATGGGGTGAGGTTTCAGTGGGGCTCTGAAGCCCAGTAGGGATCAACATGGCAACTCCTTAGCCCCGGTGCTGTCTGTATCTCCCAGCCAGCAGCTGAGTTTGTCCATTTCAGGCAGTGAGTTGCTG
The DNA here is from genome assembly GCA_039655065.1 of Glossophaga mutica. Classification (NCBI taxonomy): domain Eukaryota; kingdom Metazoa; phylum Chordata; class Mammalia; order Chiroptera; family Phyllostomidae; genus Glossophaga; species Glossophaga mutica. The sequence goes on along the minus strand of CM077312.1, from coordinate 23,076,797 downwards.
TTGTGCTCTGTGTCTCAGGCTACTGAAGCGTGCCAAGTGTGCATCCCCAACTCAGACAGTGCCTGGAGGGGAGGACTCAGTCAGTGTGCCCACCTGGGTGCATTCACTCATTCAGCAAATGTTCTGCATGTTTTAGGGTTCCCTTGTTTTCCAAATTTTATAAAATTAGCACAGCTTTTACGGTCATATAAAAGACCTCTCCAACCTGAAGTGATAAGCTCTACACCTGGTTTGATTGTTCTTTCTACTTATTTCATGCCTGGTTCCCATCAGCTTCTGCTGGCTTCCCTGTCTGCCTGTCTCAGAGCCTTGTGGACCAGTTCATTCTTTACATGCTCCTGCAGACCTGCTTGCTGGCTGTGCCTCCTCTATCCCAATAGCTGCATGTAAAACATGGATGTTCTGCACATTTTAATTTAGTCACATTGATTCCATTGATGTCTTGTCAGATACTCTGGAGCCCAAGGCCTCATCGGCCACACAAGACAGATCTGAGATGGGCCCTCTGGTCTTTTGACCCGGATTATTTTTACTCTGACTTTCTTTTGGTGTGATACAATTATGTGGGGAAGGAAAGCCTGGGGGAGGAGAAAAGGAAGGAAACAAAGAGGAGGAAGAGGTCAGGCTCACAAAAGCAGAAGAACAAAAGAGCTGCAAATTGGGACCTCTCTCCACAGGCACCTTGCTTTCAGAAAGTCAGTGCAGAACCATCCATCACCTCCCAGGGACCCCAGCTCAGGGCTGGCCCGGTCCTAGTGAGATCTGTCTGGACAGTCACTTGTCAAATCAATCCTAGGGCTACCTCTGTGCGGCCATCCTGCCTTCCCTGTATGGGACCTCCCACCGCTTTCGGGGATTCTACGTCCCAATTATTTATTAAGGGAACAAAAAGGAATAGTTGGTGGAGCCCAGGGTGGGAAAGCAGGAAGTCGCCCTGGAGCTGAGATAGGCTCTTGTTTGGCAAATGTTTAACCAAGTTTTTTGTTGTTTTAAATTTTGTTTGGATTTTTTGCTGTATAATGAACACATCCAGAGGTGATATGTCCCCTAACTGCATTTCCAGAATACTTTTTGACGATTCTGATAAACTGTTGATTTAAAAAATTTAAATATTAGAGATTCCTTTAATATTTGAGTCTGATTTGTACATGAAGGTGGGTCGAGATTGGGGAGTCTGTGAATAATATATGCAGTTTGTAACCATCTGTGGAGCTGAAAATAAAATAGATTGTGTGTGTGCCTAAAAACTCTGTATCTGCATCTTGTGTTTAGAACTTAGTTTTAGCAAAAAGTTGATGCCTTTATCTGACCTGTCAACATTATAGATGATGCTGTATATTTATAAACATATTTGCATATCTTTTATCACATGGGTGTTCTTAGTTGACTTGGTGCTCCAGTTTCTGTTTGGAAAATATATCCATATTTGAAACGAAGATGAGAAGCTCAGGGGATATTTCTCATGCCAGTCCTACGTTTCTCTTATACTTGAGATGTATGACCTTTGGGGGGTCAATGCTGGATGTAGGCCAATCAGTGAGATAGAAGCCTTCCCCTCTCTTTCCCTTCTGTTACCTCCAGTTTCCAGGACTGTAGTCTACCCTACTTTTCTAAGGTTCATTGTGGGCTCTGCTGTCAACTGATTAGCATGTAAAATGCATCTTCCTTCTATTGAGTTTTAAATGGACATTTTTTTAAGACCTAAAATATCCAAGATTTTTAAAAATATAGTTTTTAAAGAATTCCCACAAAAAACAAACATGGTTGAAAAAGTGCTTTTGCACATATTATCTCATTTGGATTTTTCTTTCTATATTACAAAAGCCCTATTGATAAGAAGGACCAATTTTATTATATATATTACAAGGTGGTAAAAGTGATATTCAGAAAGGTAAGGGCACAGTAAGCCTCAGTCCCAAGATCTGAAGGTTCATGGTATCTGACTTGAAATGCTTTTCCCTGTGATACAGCACTGTCTTCTCTAGTGGTGGAGTTGTAGGCAGTAGAAGAGGGAGAGAGATTTTTGGTGGAGAAGCGCATTCATGCCCATGGGAATGACCCTCTGCTCCACCTCATCTTGAGGAATAATGTAGAGCAGAACAGACTCACAATCAGGCAAAATTCAGTTCTTAATCCAGCTCTGCAACACGTTGGCTGTGTGATTTTTGCAAGGTGTTCAACACCTCTGACACCCAGTTTCACAGTCTGTAAAATGGAAAAACATGGGACTGAGAATTTGAGAGGTGCATGTAATGTTCATGGTTCCTGGTGAATAACCAACACAGAATTCCTGATTATTCACACCCCACACTTGCTTTCTCCTTATTGGGGGCAAGAAAAGCTCCAGTATGAGAATGGTTTGGGCTATGCATGCATACAGGTATTTATTCATGCATTGGTTTAGGGTTAAAAAATGGGATTAAAAAGGAAAATTCATCCACTTTAGATAAGCAATGATTTTTCTATTATGAAACAGCTAATTGATTCCTTCACGTTCTAAGTGGAGATGGAGTATCATTTCGTTGAGCTGTCACCTTGGCTGCCTAATAATGTTCATCTAGAGGACTCATTTGGGGACTGGAAAACAAACTCGATTCAGTGATGTCAAGAATTGTGACGGGTCTGAGATCTTTAGCTTGCAAGCTAACAAGTTGGTCAGCCAACCTGTTTTCATTAAAATACGTGATATTGAGGATGTCCTATGTACCAACACTGCTGATGATTTTCACGGTTAGCTAGTTAACTCCATTCCACAGATGAAGTGTTAAGGCTGCTTAAGCAGGGTCACGTGGGTGATTGGTGGCAGGATCATACTGAAAGATCTTCTGGTTCTTTATAGTCTCACTAAAAAAAAGAAAAGCATATTTTTGATGCAGTTCTTTTTTCTTCATATACTAGGAGAGGGGAGGAATGGGTGTAGATGAACCAGGCAACTGAAAAGCAGGGGCAGAAAAACTGGGGAAAACATTCTCTTCACATTTTATAGTCACCATTTAAGTCATTATTTATACAAAGGGTGCTTGGGGAAAGCTATAAAATAATTAATAGCACAAGGGAGGAACATTTGTATTTCAATTGTCTGCATTTAAGAAACACTTTGCATATCTGTTCAAGGCTTCAGACCATGGTCTTGAATATGAATGAGAGGAGGAAACAAAGAAGACCCAGAGGCGAGAAAAGGCAATTAGGGGGCCTCAGACCGGGCATGGCAGCCCCGGTAGAATCCCGGGCAGGACTTTGCTGCCAAGCCAGCCAGAAGTCCACTAGTGCTTTGGTCTGTTTTCTCTCCCTGAGATCAACGTCCCCTTCCTGGCCTCCTCTGAGGTTTACTCTCTGAGGTTCATGAGAACCGGACCCATAATTTTCCTTTGTAATTGGCCCGTGTGGGCCACATGACATATAAAGGTTATAGGTTATTGGGTCCTAGGCAGTCATTTCAGATATTTTAAGAAGCACTAATTAGGTGAATATATGCCACAGTTCTAGGAGGAGAGAAAATCAATAGTTTTCAGCTCGATTTATCTAAATTTACCTTGAGGCTTCTGCTTTCTGTTAGGTAAAAATTAACTTTCATCTTTCAAGTGAAGGTATGAGCTAATAATAAAGACTCGAAGGCTCTGCATTACTTCCTCCCTCTTTTTTTTTAACCTCACTTGAGAAGGTAAACACAGCAAGCACTATAATCCCCAATTTTACGCAAGAGACTGCTGATGCAGAGTTAAATGACTTTTCTGAAGCCATTAGCTAATTGCTAGTAAAACTGAGAATTGAAACAAAATGCTTCCACTAGATGGCAATGCCCACTAAGGCCACAGAACTGGTTTTCCAGTAAGGAAGCCTGACAGGTTTTTTCCCCTTAAATAACTAAAGGAAGAAAAGCCTCATTATATGTTCTGGAGTCCTTTTTAACTTCCCTCTGCTCAACCATCATTTACTGAGAGGTAGGATCATGGTACAAATCTGAACACACGTTTTAGAGGTAACATTTATAAAGTAAATTTCTGAAGATTGGACCATTTTTAAAACTTTAATTTACATGATTAAAAATAGAAATGGGTGTTAAGAAAGAAATTTGGCACTCCAGGCAAAATATGGACTTACAAAAACAAGCAGAAGATGAAAGAAAATCACACCATTTGGCTAAGGTTTTGGTAATAACAGCAGAAAAAGTCATAAGCAGAAATATTATCTTGAAACTCCGTTCTCTGTGATTTACATATATCCAAGAAATGATGTAATAGTATTTGGAATTCTACCTTCTCTAATTAACATCTTCTTTCTATTTCAGATATTCCTTTTTTTTGAGATTAATTTTATAAATATAAATAACTATTGGCCCTGAACCTGTTTAGACTTTGCTGTTGCACTCTCTGTCTCCATTTGCTATCTCTATTGATAGCTTGCAGGCTAAATATTTTTTCCTGGTTATTGTTGACACTTACTTTTAAAAAAAGAACCTTCTTGAGCCCAGAAATTACTGTTTGACAAAGGAGACATGAACATACAATGGGGTAGAGATAATCTATTCAATAAATGGTGTCAGGAAAATTAGACAGATATGTGCAAAAATGAGACCAGACCACCTTCTTATACCACATACAAGAATAAACTCAAAATGGATTAAACACTTAAATGTTAGACTTGAAACCATAAAAATCCTAGAAGATAACATAAGCATTAAAATCTTGGACATTTCTCATAGCAATATTTTTTCTGATATATCACTTTGGACAAGGGAAATGAAATACAAAATAAACATCAAACTAAAAAGTTTTTGCACAGCATTGGAAACCATCAACGAAATGGAAAGACAACCCACAGAATGGAGGACATATTTGCCAATAATACATCTGAAAAAGGGTATCTACTAGTATCTAAAAGGATACTAATCCAAAATTTATACAGAATTTATATAACTCAACAACAAAAACCACCCAAGTAATCCAATTAGAAAATGGGCAAAGGACCTGAGTAGACACTTCTCCAAAGAGGACATACAGTTGCCTGATAGACATATGAAAAGATGCTCAACAGCACTAATCATCAGAGAAATGGAAGTTAAAACCACAATGAGATATCACCTCATACCTGTTAGAATGGCTATCATCAATAAATCAACAAACATCAAATGTTGGTGAGGATGTGGACAAAAAGGGAACCCTAGTGCACTGTTGGTAGGAATGCAGACTGGTGCAGTCATTGTGGAAAACAGTATGGAGTTTCCTCAACAATTCAAAATGGAACCACCTTATGACCCGATGACTCTTTTCTTAAATTTCATTTTAATCGTTATTCCTGTACAGTTTTCTGTCTTTTACTCCCACCCCAGCCCACCGCCCCAGCCCTCCCCACCTCCCTCCCATTTCCATCCCCCATAGTTTTTGTCCATGTGTCCTTTATACTTGTTGCTCTAAACCCTTCCCCTTTTCCCCTGAAATTCCCTCCCCTCTCCCCTCTGGTGACTGACAGACTGTTCTCAATTTCAGTGTCTTTGGTTATATTTTGCTTGTTTGTTTGTTTCGTTGATTAGGTTCCTGTTAAAGGTGAGATCATATGGTATTTGTCTTTCACCACCTGGATGTTTGGCTTAGCATAATGCTCTCCAGTTCCATCCATGCTGTTACAAAGGGTAGGAGCTCCTTCTTTCTTTCTGCTGCATAGAATTCCATTGTGTAAATGTACCACAGTTTTTTTTGATCCACTCATTTACTGATGGGCACCTAGGTTGCTTCCAATACTTGACTATTGTAAATTGTGCTCCTATGAACATAGGGGTGCATAGGTTCTTTTGGATTGGTGTTTCAGGGTTCTTAGGATATAATCCAAGCAGTGGAATTGCTGGGTCAAAAGGTAGATCCATTTTTAGTTTTCTTAGAAAAATCCATACTGTTTTTCATAGTGGTTGTACCAGTCTGCACTCCCACCAACAGTGCACTAGGGTCCCCTTTTCTCCACAACCTCTCCAACACTTGTTGTTTGTTGCTTTGTTTATGATGGCCATTCTGAATGGTGTGAAGTGGTTTTAATTTGCATCTCTCTGATAGCTAGTGATACTGAGCATCTTTTCATGTGTCTCTGGATCCTCTGTATGCCCTCCTTGGAGAAGTGTCTGTTCAAGTCCTTTACCCATTTTTTAATTGGGTTGCTTGTCTTCTTAGAGTGGAGTCATGTAAGTTCTTTATATATTTTGGAGATTAAACCCTTGTTTGAGGTGTCATTGGCAAATATGTTTTCCCATACAGTCAGTTCTCTTTATTTTAATACTGTTTTCTTTGGCCATGCAGAAGTTTTTTATTTTGATGAGATCCCATTTGTTTATTCTTTCCTTTATGTCCATTGCTTTAGGGGACATATCAGTAAAAATGTTGCTGCGTGAAATATCTGAGATTTTCCTGCCTACGTTCTCCTCTAGGACTTTAATGGTGTCATGGCTTATATTTAAATCTTTTACCCACCTTGAATTTATTTTTGTGTATGGTGTAAGTTGGTTCTGGAGTTTCATTTTTTTGCACGTAACTGTCCAGCTCTCCCAACACCACTTGTTGAAGAGGCTATTTTTACTCCATTTTACGTTGCTGCCCCCTTTGTCGAATATTAATTGACCGTAGAGATTTGGGTTTATTTCTGGGTTCTCTGTTCTGTCCACTGGTCCATGTGCCTGTTTTTATGCCAGTACCAGGCTGTTTTGATTACAGTGGCCTTGTAATACAGTTTCGTATCAGGTATTGTGATCCTTCCTACTTTGCTCTTCTCTCTCAAGATTGCTGCAGCTATTTGGGGTCGTTTATGGTTCCATATAAACTTTTGAAGTGTTTGTTCTATGTCTGTGAAATATGCCATCAGTACTTTAATAGGTATTCATTGAATTTGTAAATTGCTTTGGGTAGTATGGACATTTTGATGATATTGAGTCTTCTGATCCATGAACATGGTATATGTTTCCATTTGTTTGTGTCTTCCTTGATTTCTTTCTTCAGTGTTGTGTACTTTTCTGCATATAGGTCTTTTACCTCCTTGGTTAGGTTTATTCCTAGGTATTTTCTTTTTCTTTTTGCTATATCTAATGGGTTTTTTCCCTTGATTTCTGCTTCTGCTATTTCATTGTTGGTATACAAAAATACCTTTGATTTCTGGATATTGACTTTGTATCCGGCTGTTTGGACAAATTCATTTATTAGGTCATGCAGCTTTTTGGCCGAACCTATAGGATTTTCTATGTACATTATCATGTCATCTGCAAACAATGATAGTTTTGTTTCCTCCTTTCCAATTTGGATGCCTTTTATTTCTTTTTCTTGTCTAATTGCTGTGGCTAAGACTTCCAATACCATATTGAATAGAAGTGGTGAAAGTGGACAACTTTGTCTTGTTCCTGATTTTAGTTCCTGGTTTAATTTTCTCCAGTTCTTGTGCTTGGGATGTGTTGACCTTCTTGGATGTGTGAGGATATAGTTTTAATCAAGTTTTAGAATCATTATTTCTTCAAATATTTTTTTCTGCTCTATCTCCCAAGGACCCCTAAATTATACATTTATTAGATTGCTTGAAATTGTTTCCAGCTCACTGACGCTCTTTTTATTTAAAAAAATTTTTTTCTTGGTATATTTCCTTTTGGATAGGTTTCATTTCTGTGTTGTCAAGTTTACTAATCTTTTCATTGGCAGTGACTAATCTACTACTAGATACATACTGTACATTTTTTGTTTTTCTCAGATGTAGTTTTCAACTCGAGGAATTTGTTGGGCCTTTATCCACATCTCTCTCTCTCTCTCTCGGCCGTCTAGAATACAGTTATCTTTTTAAAATGTTAGTGCTTAATTCTGCTATTTTAGTTTCTGTATTTTTGTTCTGTTTCTTGTTCCTCTGTTGACCTTTCGTAGCCTTCTTGAAAGTTATTAAACTTTGTTTAGAATTTTGTTTTCATTCACCTCTAGTATTTTAATATATTAATATAATGTATATATTTGTATTGGTTTCCTTTGGTATTAAAATATACATATGCAATATTTCACAATCCACTTGTATTGACATTTTACCATTTTTAGCTAGATGTAAGAACATTATTTTCCTTTAGTTTCCTTTATATATCCCACTTTTAAAACATAAATGTCTTTAATTTCTCCTCTAAAATACATGAGTACCACATCAGATAATGCTATAATTTGTGCTTTATCCACCAAGTACAATATTAGAAAACTCATATGTGAGGCTCATTCTATTATATTTATCCTATTTTTACCCATTGTTTTGTTCTGTCTAACTTTGTTAAGTTTCTTTCTGCTCCATTATCATTTCCTTTCTGTTTAGAGAAGTTCCTTTAGTGACTCTTAAGAATAAGCTTGTTGACAAAAATTTTTCTTAGTTCTATTTATTCTGAGAATCACTTAATGTCCTTTTTTATTGCGGAAGGATATTTTCACTAGTTATAGAATTCATTGATTTCTATCAATAGTAGACCTTTGATTTCAGCAATTGGAAAGTTAGTACTTTTTCCTATTTCCTTTGGGCTTCCCTGGTTTCAGTGAGAAATCTACAGTGATTTGAACAGGTTTTTTTCTACTACAGATAAAACTTTTTTTGACCTTTGTGCCTGTTTGGAGTTCTGGGTTTCAGCCGTCTTCAGTACCAGCTCTGGAATGAATGGAAGACAGAAAGAAAACCAAGCGAACTCGCTGTTATGTTGTTCTTCAAGTCCTTACATTCCTTCTACCTTTCAGAGTCTTCCTATGGTCTATTTTGTTATGTCAGGGTTTTGTAGTTGTTTTAATAACTATTGTTGGTTGTTACTGTTCTGTTAATTATGGGTTCTTTTCAGTTGGTTCATTTTTCTCCTTTCCTCTGAATCTGTGTGTATGTTCATGTGTTTGTACATTTAGTTTTTTAAAATGAGCTCCTGTTTTCTGATCCCTGTGCCAGGACTTCTTTGGCACATGAGCCTTCTGGAACTGCAGCTGAGACTATGGGCTGAAATACCTACACGTGGCCTCTCTCTGTGCCATTAATTTCTTTAGCTTTTATAGCATGGTGACCTCAGACTTTTGACGAGGCAGCTCAGAGCTCCAACTGTCCCTGGAGGCTCATGCAGAAGCTGAATCATTTTTTATGACCTAGTCATAGAAGTCGCATAATATCACTTCCGACACAGTCATAGGCCTACTCTCATCCAATGATTGGAATAAAAGACGCCACATCTAAATGAGAAGAGCGTCACTGTTACATTGTAAGAAGAGTCCATGAGTTGAAGAAGCCATCTTGAAATATCATTTGTCACACATTCTTTAGAGACTGTATGGAGTTGATTCAGTAAAAGTCTAAGAGATACATACATGTCAGAAATAATAAAATAATGGTGGTTTTTTAAATTGCTGAATGTTAGAGTAACTTGTTATATATCAATAAATACCTGAAACATTTATAAACATTTTTTGATCTATCAATTTTAAACGTTATCTATTGTCTTTTTTATAGTACTTGACAATTTACCTAGCTTATACCACCAGATCCTTTATTTATTCTCCCATCCTTCTGATATAATTTTATATTATCATTTTTGGCCAAATTAATAATTGTATTTATATTCTTATGACTATAATGTACTCTGATTATTCCCATTCTCACTTTTTATCTTGTTAAGTGAATAAGTTTGCAAATACCTTGATTTTAGTTTGCTTCGTTTTTTGGTGTGAAATTGTTTCCCTCTCATCCCAGTTGCCTCCAGCACAGTTTTCACAAGTATATAATAATGACAGCTCTGAGCAAGCCTGTCTGTAATCCAGGCTGGAATAAGTGTATTAAAATTTAGGGGACCTTGCATGTCTGCAAATATCTTCTTTAGAACTCAGTGTTTGAAGTAATCAAAGTTTCTTTATAGCAACTTTGCCTAAGTTTGAGTGGAAAATTTCACCTTTTGGGCCAAACTGTGGACTGGTATAAGGAGGCACATCGATACTAGTAGAAAGGGGAGTGACTAGTCCCTCATAGTGAGCCTGCGAGAAGGATTACAACTTTCTAGACTAGAGGCTGGGAAAGCACATAAACATATTTGTGAGAATCATGTGTGAAATAAAATTAGAGAAATTGGAACACTTGTATATTGCTGGTGGGAATGCAAAGTGGTTCAGCTGTCATGGAAATTAGTTTGTCAGTTCCTGAAGAAGTTAAACAAAAAATTACTATACAGTTCATCAATTTCATTCCCCTAAGAATTGAATTCAGGTGTTCAAATAAAATATTCATAGCAGTACTATTCACAATGGTCAAAAATGGAAAACAACCAATGTTTATCAATGGATAAACAAATGTGGTGTATCCGTACAATGGAAAGTTACTCAGCCATGAACAGTAACAAGGTACTGATACATGTTTCTGTCTGAATGAACCTTATAAACATTATTCTGAGTAAAAGAAGCCAGATACAAAAGTCATGTATTATATGATTCCATTTGTATGAAATATGAGGGGGGACCCCCAAAAATGGAAGTATCTTCTGGAGGGCATCCCTCTTGTAGGACGTGCTTCCCCTGCTCAGTGAGTGTTCTAGGAACCTATCTGTGTCAGTGTACCAGCTGGTGTTGTTGTAAGAGGCTTCGTTCGTGTTCAGTGATTTTTGTTTGGTTTGGTTTTTGTTTTTTGGAGACTCTGAATATGTTTGCTGATTTCGTGATGGGTAATTTACAAGCTTGCCTGTCCACACCATGCTGAGAGTTCAGCAGTTTTTCACCAAAAATAGCCCGACCCCTGTGCTTCACCCACCCTTTTTCACCCAATCTCAGATCTCACCCAGGGTGACTTTTTTTTTGTTTCCCCAGATGAAAAAGCCCTCAAAGGAAACATTTTGCCAATGTGGAAGAGGTGAAACAAAAAAAAAATGACAGAAACACTAAAAGACACCAAAATCGGTGAGTTCAAAAACTGTTTTGAGCAGTGGGAAAAATTTCTCAGTTAGGTGTTTTGTGTCAGATGGAGAGGACTTTGAAGGTGACTGAAGTTTAAACATGTAAGAATAAATACAGATTTTTTAAACAAATAAATTCTGGGTTTTTCAGGTCCCCCCTTATATATGGAATTGGTAAATGCCTAGAGACAGCAGCTTGCTGGTTGCCAGCAGCTAGAGGGAAGGGCAAAGAGGAGAAGCCACTTGATATAATAGACAATGAGGTTTCATTTGCGGGTGGCAAGAATGTTTCGGAATTAGATAGAAGTGGTGGTTGTACAACACCGTGAATGTGCTAAATGCCACGAATTGTTCACTTTAAAAGGGTCCATTTTGTGTTATTTGAATTTCACAAGCCTAATTTGGACAAGAGAAGTAGGAAGAGGACTGGCTGGCTCCTAAAAATAAGACTGTAGGAGGCATTGTTACTTTTTACATTGAGGACTGGGAAATCACATACATACATTTGTGAGAACAGCGTGCAAAGTGAAAATATATACATGTGTATATATGTATGTGCAAACACACAATTCTATTTCAGCTTTCTAGAAAACTGCTTTGAGTTATGTGATGCTTTTATATGATATTTTGGATATCAGAATACTCTAGAAAGATGAGCTCTGTCTAGATAAATTGTTACTTAGCCATGCACTTATATTTTATGATAATAATTTAAAATTTGTGATCAAATGAGATAGAATATCTGAGAAAAAAATGACATTTAAGAATATTAAATACGAGGTACTATCCAGGGATTTCTACACCTAAAATAATGCTTGCCAGATTAATTAAAAAAATAAAGGCTTATTAAAAAAAAACAGAATAAAGGGCATGGAACAAGAGACAAGGTGAAGAAGAACCTGGTATCAGAGGGACTCCCTTTGGTCAGCGAGAGGCCCTCCGCCTCCGCCAGCGTCCTCCTGTGCCAGGTGAATGTAGTTCTTGGAGAAACAGAATGAGTGTGTGAGGCCGAGAAGCCCAGCCCAGCCCAGCCTGCAACAGAGCCGTTATTAAACTAGCTCCAGAGCCTCCCAGTTTTATTTTATTGTTTCTGGGATAAGAGTGCTATGCAGTCCTTAGGCAACTTTCTTTCCAAGCAATTAAATCCCCCATTTTCCCTGTCTCCAAAGCCACAAAAAGGAAGTAAATACGATGGGGGAGGCAGCGGTTTGGTGGGGGCATCCAGGTTATTTATTACTTTAATAATCTGGGCTCCTCCCAGCCTGCCTCACACTCCTGTTTCTGTCAAGCTTGCGAGGACAAACGATCACTTAATTGTAGGGTTTGTGGGCCGAGGTGGGCGCCAAGCACCGTTTATCGTCCAGGAAAAGCTGTTAAGTAGGACGATGTGATAGCACCCTGGCTAATACATCATTAAACAGAAATTAAAAGCGGAAAACTTCCAAGTAGCCGCTCTCTAACTTGTATTAACCTCTTCGAGGAGGAGTCGGTTGTGTTGGGAGCTAAGGGTGAAGTGGGAGGAGGTTTAATTAGAGAAAGAGGAGAAACAAGGGGGTTTAGCATCATCACGCCTGTCCGGTGCCCAAGAGGGCGTGGACCGAACCTGCTCGATCCGGGCAGCAGGGTGTAGAAGGCTGCTGAGCCCCTGGCAGTGTGTTTTCGTTTCATTTCACCTAACTTTGTTGCCTTCCTGAAGTATATGGGGCACATTACTATTGACTCAACAGGAGGTGTCCAGGGGTTTGGGACTTGCTTAGGTCACACCATGAATGAAACCCTGGATGGGCCCTGAAGGTGGCCATGCGTCCTTAGTGGCTCATCTTCACGGTGAGCTAAAACCTCTTACTCCAGCTTCAGTTCATTCAGACAACATGGCATTCCCTTACGGAACAGAGTCTAATTTCTCCCGTCTGGGTTTAACTGAAGAACGTTGGATAATGGTCAAGCAGCTGATCACTGCTTCCTTCTAAATGCATCACAAGGAAATCCACAGAGCAAGTGAATAATAAGGGAATGGAAATGTCAACTTGCCCTTATTTCCAGTTTTAATGAACCCCTCTGTTACTACCTCTCCCTTTGCTCTTTTAATCTAAGCTTCTTCCGTTGCTCCTTCCTTGTTGTGACTTTATCTGATTCCCATCTGCACTGTCCCCTGCCCTGCTCCTCCTAGCCTTCATTTTTTGTCTCTTTGATTCCTGTCTGGTCTTTCACTCATATTTCTCCTTATGCTCTCTTTCATTTCTCTGCCTTTCCCCACTGTTCCTTCCCTTTCTTTCATTCCAGCTTGCGTAGACATGAATTTGAAGAGTAATATATATGTTCAGTACATATTAGTTGTATCAATATATTAGCTCTTAAAAATAGCAGTATTAACTTCCAGCCAAAATGGAGGAGTAGGTGGACACACTGTGCCTCTTCGCACAACCAAAATTAAGGACAACAAAGATTTAGAAACAAGAAAACATTAGAACTGATAGAAAATTGAACTGTACGGAAGTCCAACAACCATTCATCCAGACCAGTAAGAGGGGCGGAGTCACGGCAGGAAAAAGTGGAGGTACGGACCCGGGCATGCAGGCAGCAGCGGCTGGCAGATCCCAGGTGCACAGGAGGCAGCTAGCAGACTCTAGGAGCATAGGCCATGGCTATTGGACCCTGGGCACAGGGTGGCAATGGTGCAAACCCAGTGAGGCCACACAAGGCAGCTGGCTGACCAGGTGGTCCCACATTTTCACGCAGATAATCCAGGTGAAGGGGAAGTGGCAGAAGTGACTGGAATCCAAGAGAGAGCAGAGCAAGTGCCATTGTTTCCTCTCGACCCCGCCCCCACATACAGCATCACTACCCAGCCACTGGGCTGCCCCTCCCTGGGGAACACCTAAGGCTCTGCCCCTCATTATGTAACAGTCTCGACCAGACCAAAAAAAAACAAAACCCCAAAATGGCTCAAACGGGAGAACAAATCAAAGTCATAGAGCCATTCATCGAAGGGACCAAGAAATAGCCAACCTATCAGATGCACAGTTCAAAGCCCTGGTGATCAGGATGCTCACAGAATTGGTCGATTTTGGTTGCAAATTAGATGAACAAATGAAAGCTACAATAAGTGAAATGAAGGAAAACTTGCAGGGAACCAATAGTGATGGGAGGAAAACTGGGACTCAAATTAATGGAGTGGACCAGAAGAAAGAAAGAAAGAAACAACCAAACAGAAAAGAACGAAGAAACAAGAATTCAAAAAAATGAGGAGAGGCATAGGAACCTCCAGGACATCTTTAAATGTCCCAACATCCTAATTATAGGGGTACCAGAAGGGGAAGAAGAAGAGCAATAAGTGGAAAACTTCTTTGAACAAATAATCAAGGAGAACTTCCCCAATCTGGCAAAGGAAATAGACTTCCAGGAAGTCCAGGAAGCTCAGAGAGTCCCAAAGAAGTTGGACCCAAGGAGAAACACGCCAAGGCACATCATAATGACATTAGCCAATATTCAAATGAAGGAGAGAATTCTAGAAGCAGCAAGGGATAAGGGGACAGTCACCTACAAAGGAGTTCCCATCAGACTGTCAGCCGATTTCTCAAAAGAGACGTTCCAGGCAAGAAGGGGCTGGAAAGAAGTATTCCAAGTCATGAAAGGCAAGGACCTACATCCAAGGTGGCTCTATCCAGCAAAGCTTTTATTTAGAATGGAAGGGCAGATAAAGTGCTTCTCAGATAAGGTCAAGTTCAAGGAGTTCATCATCACCAAGCCCTTATTATATGAAATGTTAAAGGGACTTATCTAAGAAAAGGAAGATGAAAAATATGACAGTAAAAAGACCGCAAACTCACAGCTATTAACAACCACACCTAAAACAAAAGCAAACTAAGCAAACAACTAGAACAGAAACAGAACCACAGAAATGGAGATCATATGGAGGGTTAGCAACAGGGGAGTGGGAGGAGAAGAGAGGGGGAAAAGGTACAGAGAATAAGTAGCATGGATGGTGGGTAGAAAATAGAAAGGAGGAGGGCAAGAATAGTGTGAGAAATGTAGAAGCTAGAGAACTTATGACACATGGACATGAACTAAAGGTGGGGGAATGTGGGTGGGAGGGGTGTGCAGGGTGGAGGGGAGTGATGGGGGAGAAATGGGACAACTGTAATAGCATAATCAATAAAATATATTTAAAAAATAGCAGTATTAGCATTTTATATTTCTGTATGGGAGACAGCCCAAACAAATTATTATTTTTTTCTACATAGCTCTTGTTTTATTTTTTTTTTTTTCTGTGGGGTCAGTAATTCTCAAAAGTGATTTCCTACCTCATTAGTAGTCTGTATGTAATCTACCCACAACAATTTTTAGCAAATGGAAAAAAAAAATTATTCTCAATATATTTCTGATCCTGTAAGATTATCTCCTCAAGCCTATATTTCTCCAATTGAAACTGAATTTTGTTTTCTCTTACTCACCATAGCTGAGAGAGGTGTTTTCTCCTAATAATGCACTGGAGTAGAGAGTTGAGTAATGACCCTGTCATCCCAACTCTTCCTTCAGTTTTGGTGATGTTTGTTTCCAGTGTCGCCCTCTCTCTCTATTCTTTTGTTGAGGAAAAATCTTTCAAAACGTGCAGCTGAGGCAGGAAGAATCCTGCATGTCCTTTCAATGTCATCTTAGAGCACTTCATAGCAAATGCACCCAAAGTCATCTCGCACTCTGGAGGAAGGTAACTTTGTTTGGCTTATTATTTATTATTTGATTAGGGCTCAGACTCTTGAAAATTGGGTGCTAAATTGTGGAAGAATTATATGTTGCAAATGATTTTTTTATTGGGTAGGAAAGATGCCTCCAAGCTATGTTTTTATTGTTCTGTTGGGCATTACCAGTTTTCAATCTGGGTTTGCGACCTTTGCCTTCCCTTCTCCTCCCTGACATCTATCAGTTTCTCAGCCCCTTCAGATTGGCTTTGCCGTCCTGCTGGTTCCTCATTAATGAGTTAATATATCTTTGACTCATCTCTCTACTCATATGACAGTTAACTTATTGGAAAATGTTCTGGTATCTTCAAGTTTAGCTCAAGTGACACATCGCACATCTTCCCTTATTACTTTTGCAACATCCATCTTGCCTTTCATAGAGCTTTGGCAATTGATTTAAGTGAGTTAGTGTCTTTTTATTTACAAAAATGTATAGAGACAGAACCTGTGTCGTGTATTTCTACACCCCATCCTTAACTATCAATGAAAGCAGAGGCAGCCTCCTTAAATGTTTATCGGATTGGCTGGAATTGGACTGAATCTGTCTCAATTGTTTTCAGCCTCAGGCTGCTGACAATAGCTGCATGGAAAGAAAGCTTCAGCTCTCACCGCATATTAGTTTTTAGAGATCCCCATTATTGTCTCTTGGGAATATTTATGCTGGCTAATGTTTGTTCTTATTGCTGTCCATCTCTGGCCCCAATTTTGAGCTTTTCCTGGAATCTCTTGGTAAGCAACAGAGCATATTTGAGTCATCTTGCTTAATGCGAGTAAAATGCCACCCGGGTTCCACCTCAGAGTGCTGGACTAAAACCATCTGCATCATTCTTCCTCATTTAGAAGTTTTATCCACACTGGGCTAGGTGCTGCCTGGGAATTATAGAAAATGTAACATTTATACCCTTCTTTTTTGTTTTCATATGTTGAAATTAATGTGTCATTGTGAGGATTCCAAACAGATGGGGAAAGGTCAAGGTTTCTTTGTTGCTAAGTGTGTTTCCATGGCTACAGCAATATGTGTGTATTATCAGAAAGCATCATTTGTTTGGCTGTGGTGGCTCATTAGAGGAGGGAGGAGCCCCCCTTTGATGGCTCTGGGTGGTTTATTTCTGTTTTACTTTTCATCTAGCTCTGAGAAATGTAGAGATAGGTTGAAACACAAATAAGCCTGGCAACGGTAGGTGGGGAAAATCAGAACAGCTCGATGCTGCCATACGAATAACCTAAGCACTTTAATTGGGGCAGTTGAGCCCAGATGAAATAAGCTCTGAGTAACATGAGGCAGCATCCAAACATCCAAATATCTGGGTTTGGCTTGTCTCAGGGGCTCCGTACTTTCTATCACACCTGCCCTCTCTGTTTTGCTCCCTGGTACTTTACCACCAACACCTGGCAAGGGACGGGGCGGGGGGATTGTTCCTGTTTATCTGCCACTAAGATGGGCTGATTTAAGACTCTACTTTTTTGGTCCCATTGTCCTCATTTGTCCAATCCAGGGCTGGGCTTCCGGTGCTGAGGGGCTCTGATGTTGCTCTTTTCAATGCGGCCTGAAGAATGAACAGCAGAAAGTTGCCTGTTTCAGAATTTAAAAGTGGAATAACTCTCAGTGAATGAATACCTTCAGCTGATACTATGAACACTATCTCCATCTGATAGATGAAAAATGGGTCTGATCCTTCCATTTCTCCTGCCCTGAATTTAGGCTGGGCCACCACCATTGCAGGCCTGGTTTATTTTTGCAGCCAAGTAACCAGCGTTCTCTGTCTCCGGTTCTTCTTCACTTCACTATGTCCAGCTTACTACTGCCGGAATTATTTTCCCTAATGGTATCATTTGTCTGCTCAGAACAGTGTTCCGTTCTCCACTGCTCCCAGGATAAAGAGTAAACTCATTTGCTGTTTGTTGAAAGCTGTGCACAAGCCATCTTTATTTTCCATCACCATTAACAGGAAACAGATAGGCTGGCCTCTTTGCAGTCCTCCCACTGGCTATTTTCACCCCACTGCGTGCTGCATGCTTTCCCATGCAATCACGCACTCATACCAGCTGGTTTCCTGGTCTGAGGTGTGATCTGCTCCTTCCACGTCATCTGGCTAACTTTTTATGCGTTGATTGACTCCCCTGTGACATCTTGGGTAGGCCTCTCCCATGCGATACACCACAGTACATTGACCTTACCTGTGGGCAGGGGCAGAACCCCTGTCACACTCTTCTCAGTTCTCCAGTTCAAGGCAGGTACATTTGATTAAACTGAACCGACGCCAGATTTCTGCTCATGTTATTCTTTGGGAATCTTCTCTTCTCTTAAGTCTCTCCTCCAGCCAGGCCTCCCCCAGGCCCTGCTGCATTCTGTGACCATCAAGCAGCATCTTATCTTCCAGGAACCTGCTTCTCCTCCTGTTTAATTTTACTACGAATAGTTGGAAGCAGCCAGGGTATTCACAATCGTGTCCCTAGACCCTAACCCTGGCTCTCAATACATGTTTATGGAACCAATATTGTTAATTTTGTTCCTAAGATACTTTAAATTTTATACAATTCTTTTGCCAGAACTGTCTCTTTTAGTAAAATAAGGAGGTTACAGAGTTAGGGCAGGCGATGTTAACTTTTTTTTTTTAATGCATAAAGGATTTGGGATTTGTAGCACATGGGACCTGGCTAAGGTCAGCATTAGAAAACAGAAGATGGGGGTTCGAACTATCATTTTGGACATAAACCGAATGTTCCCACTGTTTCCGTAGTAAGACCATCAGCAGAGTCCCCTCCTCCTGCACTCCCCCTCCCCCTCCCCCTCAGACTGCCTGAGGCCTCAGTGGGAGCTTCCTTCACTCTCCACCAAAGCCTCCTCGGACCCCCTGCCGTTCTGCTGGCGGTCAGGCCCCCTGTTTGACATGTGTGACCAGAGAGAGCTGACACTTGAGAAGTTCCTAGATGGTAGAGGTTTCGTTTTTATTATGCGATTCTTACAAACACCCTTTGCTCTACTGATTTATTATCTTTTATTAACTCATGTTGTATGTTTTGTAAATTCCTCAGTGAGGAGTGTAGGTTTTTAGTCTCCGTCTGCATCAACCTGCAGATAAGAGAAGCGGGACTTCAATTCTTGTCCTCCGGTTCCAGGTGTTTTCCCGAGCCCGTGCTGTCTAAAGAAGGAAGGTAGAGAGTTTCGGCTTCTCGAACCTGGACAGGTCACGTTCTGGTAACACACATTTGAACAATTCCTTGTATTCACCATCTTTTAGAAATTTCCTGTTTTTCTCTTGGGAAACTAACAAGGAACCACCCAAACACAGAAGTGGAAGATCACCTTTGGCCCAATTTGCTCTTCATAAAACCAGAAAAGCCCGATTCTTTGTCAGAAAGTGCAGTTGTTTTTATTCTGATACACAGCTGTTTCGAAAGCACCTTTCCTTTGAGGGAAGAGTGTTCCTGGCGCAAACACCGTGTTCTCAGCTAAAAGGCAGCTCCGCTGGGGTGAAGCGACGAGGGAGGAGAGGCACGCTCCCGGAAATGCCACGTTGGGTATGTTGTTCTCGAATGTGCTTTCTGCCGTGGGCGCTGGTTGTTAGGGGAAGTTGAGGTTGTGGAGGAAAGTGGATTTCCTCTACCAATGAAAAAGACAGCATAAAATTTGAAAAAAAAAGAAAAAGGCCAAGGGCATCTCCAAGTTGTTCCATGTCAGGGAGCTAATGGAAGTCAGGGACAGCATGTGTTAGAAGTGTGCGTGCTGTGGCCAGGCCACCCCACGTGTGGATCTTTCCTGGATTCGAATGTCGGTCCACACGATTGCACGATTACAGAGAGCCTGAGTCGCGTTGAGTAAATGGTCACTTACTTGGACAAGCTTGAGAGATGAGAGAAATCTTGGTGCGATAGCATAATTGAATTAAAAGGTTACAAGAAATTTCAGCGGGCAGCCTCCAGAATTAGGTTTACCCAACTACTGGTGATAACCCTCTAGTTAGGTATGAAATAATTTAAGGATAGCATTTTTAAAAATGGATAGAAAAGAACCAGTAACAAAGTACACTGCCCATAGTAGGATTGGGTATTGTTTCATGAAAATTTTGTTTTATACACATACACACATGCAATTTTTGATTTGATATATATATTTCTAATAGCGGGTCATGTACAAATATTTAAAAACCCCTACCCGAGGCCTAAGTTCCACGAGAAGAGGGAAGTTATTTGTTGCACAGGACAATCTACTGAATGTCCTATGTCTAACACAGTACTTCCTCTAACAAGGCGTTTAATCAGTGTAGGTTGACTGATCTAGTCCACCCCTTCTATTTTATAGTCATGACACTGAGGCCCGGAAAGGTGAATGTCTAAAGTCACAAAACTGGCTAGTGGCAGAATCGGAAGTTTTTGGTCCTGGGTCACATTCTGTAATACAGTACCTTCTACTCCACCCTTCAGCAGTTCAGCAACAGATTCTAGTGGAATTGTCATTGCTTGGCAATTTAAATATTTTTCCTCATAACATGAATCCCCTTTGCGGGGAGTAAGCCCTTTCCTGATCTCCTCAGTCCTTCCTGGGTCTGCCTACTATCTCTATCCCCCTTGCCCTTGAATAACTGGCCCGGGACTTGGCATCTGTCCTCAGAAGATTGGCCCTCACCTCATCCCTTGGCCAGCCTAGGCTTTTGGTCACAGTCTCCTTTATTTTGGCTCCTGCCATATTGTCTTGGATCCTAAGCTCTATAACCTAGACAAGGTCATCATTAACTTATGCTTTTTTCCTATTCATTTTACTTAGTTGCAATGGCACTACATTTTGCATTCTGCTTTCTTCTAATAGTTTAAATGATAAAGTGCTTAATGATGATGAAATGCCTGTAGACGGAGGACTCAGAAATAGGGCGGCTTGTCAGAAGACACGGACTTGAGGAATCTATGTGTTATGTAATTGGATTTTGAGTTTTAGGAATCCCTAAGAGCACAGGAAATGCATCTTCGTATCAGGCTGTAACAACTGGAGGCCCTGGTGTGGAAGAGCACCTTGCAGTGAACACCAGTAATCTTTTTTCCTGATTGGTGCTGCTCTCCATCACAGCATGGCTCGCTCTGGAATTCCTATGTCACTTACTCTCCAGTGCTAAGCAGCTGACAGCTGCCAAGGGGCGGATGGGGTCAGATGATGCAGCTGTGACTTGTGCTTATGGAGTAATGCATTGTTTGTACTTGGATCTTGTTTCAGGGAGTGGTGACTCCTTCCTATTATGATAAATAAATAACTCCAAGACTAGGAGAGACAGTATCATAGGCGTCTTAAAAAACAATGGGTTTTTGTTCATTAATGAACCCAATGTTTAGTGCTCAGGTAAGATGACATATTAATCTTTAAAAAGGGGGAGGGGGCATCAGATTAGAAGTAAGGAGACTTGCATTTAACTCTTCGCTCTATCTCCAAGGACTTGTGGGTTTGGAACCAGTCATTTCTTATATCTGAACCACAGTTTTTACATCTGCAAAATGAGGATTTGATAAGACCACTGTTTTTGAATCCCGGGTAAGCATTAGAATCATCAGGGGAGTTAATACAAGGCAACAAAAAAACTGATGTGTGGGTTTCACCTGGAGGGATTTTGATTTATTTGGACTAGGTCCAGACTTAGGTATCAAAATAGTTTGTCAGGTTACTATTATATGTAGTAAAGGCTAGATGACCTCTAAGGGCCTTTCAATCTCTGATACATCATAATTGCAGTGAGAACATGCAGGTATTAAGCAGAGCACTACTTTAACTATAGCAGAAATTCAACTCAAACTAGAACAAGGAAAAATAAAAGGAAGATATTTAATGGCTCCAGGCTTCGGGGCTCCCCAGTTTGAACTTTGTTTTCTGTGGTTTGATTTTCTCTTTGAAGCAGTTTGGCTTCCTATATGTGCCAAGGAAATTTGTCAGATCTCAATTCACTTACTTCAGATTCTCCAGTGGAAAAAGTAGCTGCTTCCTTCTAATGTCTGTATATCAGCTATTCAGAGGGGCTCTGATTGGTCTTGCTTGGGTCATCTGTCCCCCTCCTGGTTGGTATCTTGGGTTATGGGATTGACAGTCTCGGTACATGGGAGCCCTGTGACATCCTACCCAGATCCCTTTTTTCTAGAACTTGCTGTGGGGAGCATAATGGATCATCTGCCTCCCAGTGCTGTGACTTTGGTTCACACCAGACCATATTTCCGCTGGGCCACTCCCAGCCAGTGACCACACCGTTGGGGGGGGGGGGGCAGTTCTCAAACCAAGCCAGTCCTGCCTGATGATGGATTCCTCTGATGGGCTTTAACAAGTTCAAGGACAACCCCCACCCCACCCCAATTGGCCTGGGTGAGGCTCTCTCAAAAGTGCTTTGTAATGTGAGGTGTTTCTTTGCCAATTTTTCCTTTCCTTTCTCCTTTCGTAGATTTCAAACCTGCATCATGGTCTAAATGAAGGTTCTCCCATCTATTTCTGCTCTCTCCTTCTTTATCCTTGATAAATGTTTTCCCCAATAATCTCTCCTTGGCGTCTACTTCTTGGAGAACCTGAACTGATTCAGACCAGAACCTCATGGAAGAGGGATGATATAGTTCACCTAAGGAAGGGGTGTCAGGTGTTTAAAAGAAAGCCGCTTGCTCACTGCAGGCTGCATCTCTGGGTCTCTGAGGACAGGACACAGAGCAGGTGCCGAGGTGTAGAGCATTGAGGCTTCCTTCAGCCCTGAGGTAACTTCCAGGGGAAGACTGATGTGCCAAGGACCATTGAAACCCCGAAGGGTCATGACAGACACATCAGGTCTCGGTCCGTTGGAGAGTTCATCAAAAGGAATCAACCTGGATGCGCATCCAGAGTCGCTACATGTGCCATTCTGAGGCCTTGACAGACAGCAGCCTTAGAGCTTGTTGTCTAATAGTTCACTGCATGTCTGATATTTCCAGAGTCCGTTTCATTTATTTTCCTAATTAAAAAAACTCAGCCCTGGCTGGTGTAGCTCAGTGGATTGAGCGCGGGCCTGCGAACCAGAGGATCGCGGTTCGATTCCCAGTCAGGGCACATGCCTGGGTTGCAGGCCAGTTCCCAGCAGGGGACACATAAGAGGCAACCGTACATTGATATTTCTCTCCCTCTCCCTCTCCCCTACCCCTCTAAAGACAAAAAAAAAAAAAAAAAAAAACCCCAGGGAAGTACAGCCTCTGTCTACTTTTCATGCGGAATTGATAAAAGCTAATGTTTTATGCTTCCTATTTGTTTTTTGGTTCTTGTTTAGTGATTCCACTTTGAAGGAGAACTTTATCAGGACCACAAAATGCAAGGCTTCGGTGGCAGAGTAGGGAGCATTCTGTCACTATTCCTTAAGCCTTAGCCTCAAGTTATCAACCCTGTCATCCTGTTGATTTTCCTGGAGATGATCCTGGAAAAGGATTGCCAAACAATCCTTTTTGCAAAAGGATTGCCAAAAATGCCAAACCATACATTTGGCATTTATGATTTTTGGGGGGAAATTTGTCTAAGAGCCTATTATTAACGTACTAATATTCCTAAGAGAAGTTACTTTTAAATTTGCTCCATATAAGGTCTTCAGAGTGAGCTGCCTATCAGCTCAGATATCCAGCTGGCAAATGGCAGAGCACAGGATGAGAAAGGGGCCGCACAGTTGCAGTGGGTTTGGGAGCAGAGATATCAAAGCCTGCATAGCCTGGATTTGACGAGTCATGGACGTGAGCTCTCAAGCGTCACAGGAGGGGCGCTCTGTGGTGAGGAAATGGGGAGATTGAAGAAGAAGTGGAGACGATGAAGGCAGAGGTTTTTGCTTTGTGATTTTGCCAAAGACCTGCCTTGGACTCTGCCTTTGCAGCAAATTGTACAAGAGGTACAGTGACATCCTGAGCAGAACAGGTGGTCACAGCCTCCTTTGTTTCTCTCCAGCCAGGAGGAGGCTAACATCCAGCCCTGGTGAGGCCGACTCAATTCACCAGGCAGAGCATAGTGACCTGAGGATCTGTGCCAACTCTCCTGCCTGGCCAAGCTGTGACACCAACTGTCCCTTATTTTCTAAGCACTGAGCTGCTTATGGACTTTGCTCTTTTGTTTAGGAGTGGCATCCAAATCCCTCTTCTCTGGCTTTGCTGTATCTTCATGCCAGAAGTCAAGCCAGCATTGGCTAGTATCTATGCTCCCAACCATGCATTTAACAACCATAATAACCATACCACACATTTGTAGCTTCGCTTCTTGTTTTCAAAGGGCTTCTTCATATTCTACCTGATACGATACTAGAAACAAAGCTCTCCATTGGATTAGACCGGTGTTATCACCTGTTTGGCATGTGTAAGCCTGAGGTTCAGAAAAGTTAGTGTAAAGCTAGTATCAGAACCAGGATCTCAACTTTAGCATCTTCATCTATGGTCCAGGGTTACCAGTGTGTGACCTCTTGGGAAGAAAGTGCACATCCCCACCTCCTATTGGACAATCTAAACTCCTGTAGGACATTTATCTCCATTCTTGGTTCTCAGTAGCCGAATGAAGGAAAAGGGCCATTAACATGGTGGGGCCCAAGGCCATGCTCTTGATAGGGCAAAACTAGGAGCTTGTAGGAGCAAATGGGCAAAGTCTATGATTTAATAGAATAAGAAAGCTTTAACTCCAACTTTTCACTGAATTAGCTCTATGATAGTTATTAAATTCAGTCTCTCTGGACTTAGTTCTCTTCTTAAGCAGGAATAATACTAACCTGCTATGTATTCTCCACAGAATTGTTAACACAATCAGATGCAACTGTAAAATAAAATAGTGTTTACAATTATAAAGCACTATGGATAGAGTAAGTAAATATCTGTTGAAATAGTGAATGTTGCGGACCGTTCAGCCTGGTTTCAGGAGTTGTAACCCTCACCCCATGGTGGGCTGTGTAAGAGCCCAAGGGACCCACTTCATCTGGGTCTGTTCTGTCACAAGGATGTGACCTATTAAGGAGACAAAGCTTATCTCCCTGGCAGGAGCACTGCTTCTGCCTTACCCATCTCTGGCCCCATAGCTTGGTTGGCAGTCAATGACGGGTAAGACTCCTCAAGGGAGGGGCAACCTAAGCCAGACACGACCACTTGGGAGGCCTCATGGAAGGACTCGGGGGGGTTACAGCAAAGAGGATGTGATGGACCCTCGCCCCCCGGCTATTCTGACATAGCCCGAGTCCTCATTTCCATCTGGGAGATGTCTCCTGCTTCCTAATGGGCTTAAAGCCTGAAACTGTGGGGGTGAGCGGTGCAGCCCTGTCCTGGCCAGAACGGCTCCTTGGGTGATTGGCATAAGAAAGAATTCCTAAAGTCCTGTGAAACCGGCTTTGCTAAGAGTGCTCTTCCTGAGGTGACAAGTGTCCTAGGAGGAAATGAGCATGTCTCCCAAAGTCTGGCAACTCCCCTTCCTGACAAACACTGGCTCCGATTAAGCCCTCAGATTTCTTTGACATGTTAAACTTGTATTCCTGTGTATTGGAACCCAATAAAAGCCTAGTGAGGAAGGGGCTCTGGGTCATTCTCCTCTGAGAGTTTGACCCCTTTCCTCCCCAAGCACAAGATGTCTTGGTAGTTTTTACTTTCATCCGTGACGGAGGGATGGGGCTCTGCGGGCGGAGCCCCCCCACATCTGGCGCCCAGGACAGGGTCCCCAGCAAGTGAATAAAGAAATAAATGAATGATTTGGCTCTTTTGAAAATTCCACATCTTCATGACCTCTTGCAATCTATTAACTTCTTTGATCCCTCCACCCAGTACCTCATTGATTAAGGTTAGATTGTCTTTTCCCATTTTCCTTCAACCAGATGCCAGTCCTTCAGGCACAACTTTGATCCCAAAAGTGTGTGTATTGTCACCAAGCACTATTTATGAACCCTACTATTTATGAAGTGACAGCCCCCTCTGCACAAGGCTCTTTGAAGCAAATGGTGTCACCTCCCATTCCTGTTATTGCCTCTACCCAGCAGTTTCTAAGCAGTCTGGCTAGTCACAAAACTGTTAGACTCTACAGGGGAACAGATTTGATTCAAAGAGCTTCAAAGCTACAAGGGTCCCGACAGAACACCTTAACCACTTTGTTTAATTTGCAAATGCAGCTTCTGAGGTTCACAAGGATAAAAGGGCTTCATTGGGCTTACTGAGCTATTTAATGCAAGAACCACCAAATCCAGTACTCCAGACTTACCAGTTCAGTGGTCTTTGCGATTTGTAATCCTGGGAGGAGGCTGCAGAATGAGAAAGCCAAGGGAAGCCCAGCACTGTCTTTATTGGGGCTTTCCTTAGATGGAAGAATGAATTTCAAAGGGTCTGAACGTTCTGTCTCTGTTGCCCTTGCCTCCTGATTTTGAAGACTTCTCTTTAAAACTTCTTCAGCCTTTGCAGTGGTGCCCCATGTTTTATCCCACTGAAGCCAACGATTCTAGGCAATATTATTTTTCTGATTTACACTTCTAGAGGACTCAAGCTTTAGTGCCCACCTTCATGCTGTTTACACACTTTTTCATTTATTTTATTAGAGGGCAATTTCAGTTGAGGACTCGACTGGATAGTTTGTTGAGAAAAATCCTAGTGTTGATCCCAATGTGGTTGAGTACTTTGGAGACTAAGGGGGTCTTATCAGGTATTAGCAGCCTGGAGCAGGCTGGGACAAACCTCAGTAGTCATATTTCTGGTTCCCAAAGATTTGAGATTTTGAGTGTGCAAGTTAGCCCAAGGAACATCTATAATTGTTATTTGGGGGTGTGGACCTCTAATATCAATTACACATAGAAAAAAGTTCCAAAAGTATAGGGGCCAAGGAGATTATCCATTTATAAGCAGCCAGGTGTGGTCTAGGGTTCACACCTTCCATTGCTCATAGAATATTTTTGATTTCGTGTTTTGCAATACCATTCCTAGCTTGTTGTAATATGTAAAGTCCGCTGAGAAGAAAAAAGGTCTTAAGAAGAAGAAATGGTCACTTTGATAAAGGGGGTGATTTCAGGAGCCCTAAGGAAGACTCCGAGTCATAACCAGATACTACCACAGGCATGAAAGTATAATTTTACTGAAATCCCTTGTGTTTATAGAGTATAATAGAAATTACAATATCCTTTCATATTATCTCTTTAAGCATTCTTTTTTATTTATTCGACAAATATTTCTTGAGTTCCTATTATATCCAAGGCATTGTAGGTAAAGATCGTTATATATGTTTTACAGATCAGTTTTGGATTAGTGACTCAGCTCACAGGCGCCAAAGCTTGAATTCAGGGCCTTTAGATTTTAGGTTCACTGATCTTTCTGATACATCATATGCTGGGTCTCCTGAACTCTGCTTTAGGTTCACTTCCTCCAGAATTAGACCGAGTTCTCATAGCCTCAAACCTTGGATTGACTGTTAAGGAGTTAGCATGCAGCTAATTGCTGAATTTTTCACTTTCTAACTTTTTGTCCATTTTGATTATTCCGTGTCCATGCCATGCTGGTTGGTAAGGGTTTGACCATCGCTTGGTATGACCCCGTCACATTTGAGACTACGTTGTCTTTGTTTGTTATTTTCTTTAATTAAAAAAAAACCTTTTAATTGTGGTAAAATATACATAGAGTTTACCGTCTTATCCGTCTTTTAAGTGTACAGCGCAGTAGCATTCAGTGCGTTCACACCGTTGTGCAGCCAATCTCCGGAGCCCCTTTCGTGTTGCAAAACTGGAACTCGCTGCTCGTTAAACAACGGCCCCCTAGTGCTCCAACCCCTGTCCCTGGCACCCACCTTTCTGCTTCCTGTCTCTATGACCTGGCTTCCTCTGCGTGTGTCATATAAGTGGAATCATATAGTGTTTGTCTTTTTGTATTTGGCTTATTTCACTTAGCATAATGTCTTCAAGGTTCATCCAGGTTGTAGCATGTGTCAGAATTTCTTCCCTTTTTAGGCTGAATAATGTTCCATTGTGTGTGTATGTCACATTTTGTTTATCCATTTTTCTATTGATGGGCACTTGGGTTGCTACCACCATTTGGCTATTGCGAATAATGCTGCTATCACCATGGGTATACAAATACCTCTTGACAATCTTCTTTCAGTTTTGGGGGGTATACACCCATGAGTAGAATTATTGGCTGATATAGTGATTTTGTTTGTAATTTTTCTGAGGAAGGGCCACACTTTTTTATGTCTGATCATCTGAATAGATGTTACATTAACTTTCAAGTAAACCTAAACAGTATTAATTATCTAAATTGAAAACTTGGCACAACAAACCTACATGTGTCACTGAAAACATTTAAGTCACGTGAGTTCTAATGTGCACTATTTTACATTCCCGCCCCCATCGTACAAGGGTTCCTTTTTCTTCACATCCTCAAACACTTTTTATTTTCTACTTTTTTTATAGTAGCCTAATCTAACCTACTAGGTGGAAAGTGGTATCTCATCATTTTGTGGTTAACTAACCTTTTAAAAATCAAAGTAAAACCTGCATGAGGTTAAACAGTAAAGTGACACAGTTAGAAAAACTCACAATGTCATCAGTCATCTTTGCCCCCAATCCTGCTGCTCCCTGGTAGCAGCCTTTTTCAACTTTTTTAGTAATTCTGGTTCTTGAATCCATAATCCTAAATAATATACTAATACTCTTATTTCACGATTTAGCTATTTCAGTCATTATTATTTTGTAACTATAGCAGAGATTCAGCATTCTTCAACTGCTATCTTCCACTCCTCTGATTCTCCCAATATAGTGATGTAAATGTGTGTAGCTAATTCAGTATGATTAAGGATCATTTACTTCTGTGCCATGCACTGTACACACATTGCTTCCTTTCTTATACATATATTGTTTAATCCAGATTTAAAGGTCACTTCACTTTTTAATTTGGTCAATTTTCTATGTATCTATTCTTTCCATGTGCTGCAGCTGCTCCATACAGGCTTTTATAAAGTTAGGCGTGAAACCTATGAGGCAGTTTGTGATTTCCTTGTTTTCCTGGAGATGCCCTTTCTTCCCACACCCCTCCTATTTAGATGCATTGTTTCCTAGAGGCTACATTGACTGTGAACTTAGCTAGCTGCTCAGTGTTAGCTGTTGGCTCAGATATGGTTTATTCATTTATCAAACCCTTTTTCAAAGTATGTATACTCTGGAGCCCAATCCTACGTCAGGCCCTGAAGATGGGATAGAGGAGTAGTATGGAGGGAACACTACACAAACCTCAGTTTCCTCATCTCTAAAACTGGAATAATAAAGTTTATTTCATACAGCCCTTTGACACAGAATCAGTTGATGCATTGTCTGTGGAAAAACCCAATAAATGGTAATACATGAGAGAAATAAAATGTGATGTTAGTTTTTATGCAGGGAAGAGTAAAACACAGTTCAGCATCTAGCATCTTACTCTGCATGCAGTCAGGTACACTGATCTCTGAGCTTCTCTTATGGAAGATCTGGGTGCTGTTCATTGATGTATTCTTGGCCCTTGTATGTTGGAATTAAAAATAAATTAGTTAAGTAAGAAAATGAGGAAGTCAGTGCCAAAGCAAAAGTACAAAAAGTAAATCCTATGGAAGTTCACAGAAGTGAGTGAATTTGTTTGTGTAGAGAGATGTTACAGCAACTTTTGTATAGGCCTGGTTCAAGGAAGAGTGCTAACTGTGGAATGTGTTGTCACAAGATTATCGCAAATAAGGTAAATTTCTTCCCCTGAGAATATTCCAGAGCAGACTGGAGAAACCACCCATCAGAAATCTTTTGTATTGCATGTAATAAAAATACAATAATTTAGTACTTGTGTATAATGCATGTACATATTTAAAGTAATTTTACATTAATCCCTTTATTTGATTCTTACTGTGATTATAGTACTGTGAAAATAATAATAATATATGCTGGCACTGTTCTGTATATATTGTTAATATACTACTATATTAATTATGTGTTAATATGATACATTCAACATATGAATTCATTCAATCTTCACAAAACCTTGTGAGGCAAGTCATTGTTATTATCCCTGTTAGACATGCAATGAAACTAAGGCAGCAAGAAGAGGATAACTTACCTAAAGTCACATCACTTATAAACGCCAAAGCTGGGATTTGAACACATGCCATCAAAGCCAGCCACTCTGTGCTCTTGACCCATTATACCATGTGGTAGAGAAGCAAACTCTAATGCCTATCTGGTCCTGGCCTAAGGCGTACACGAGTGATGTGGGCAGACTAGAGAGTGACTGCCCCGTCTAAAGAAGGTAAGCGACCCTCAATTCCAGGCAATTTTTGCAATGTTGGAATGCATGTCCAATGTTGCCAGATCTTCTGAATTTTATATGTCATCATCCTGTTTTTAAATGTATCAGTTAAGTAAATGTATGCTTAAATATGTGTTTGTGTGTGTGTATGTGCCTAATGGTTCAATGACTTGCTCATGGTGATTATAATTGATTTATGGCATAAGGAAGGCCTGGCCTTTATTTCAGTATCATGTCTGTTCTACACCAAGTTTATGTAAAGACCAGGTGAAGAAGCAGCAGCCGCCTCCCTTCATGTAGAATTCATCTCAATATTTCCATGGTATGTTACACGGGCCACAGATTGTTCGTTATTCTTGTCATTGAAAGATGGAGTCTAGTTCTGTCACCCTAGAGATTTGGTTGACCTAAAGAATGTGGCAGAAATGATGATCTGGGATGTCTGAGATTAGTCGGAAGCAGCCACACAGCATCTGCCTGGGACTTTTGGTATATTCACTTGTGGGATGCTTTCTCTGGAACCTGGCCACCAGCTATGAAAAGCCCAGGCCACATGGCAATGGCAAGTGTCAGCTCTCTGTGGCCAACAGTCACAGCTGGGTTCCCAGCCATCAGAATCAGCTGCCAGGCATCCAGCCCAGGCTTCAGAACAGTACATGAAGATGCCACATAGGATGTGAACCCTTCTTCAGGTGCTCCTGTGCCCTTGGCTACCCCAGCTGACGTTGCATGGTTCGGAGCTCAAGTCTCCATTTCAGCCATTTCTATATTTCTGACCCACAAATGTGCAAGCAAATAAAACAATGTTTGAGGTGACTGTGTTTGTTTGCACAGCAGTCAATGACTAGAATAATACTTTTAGTAGTTTTCAGGAAAACACTCCAGAGCTGCCTCCTCCACCCTGTTACCTTCATATTCTCCCATCAAAATCTCATTTCCTGCTGGGACCTCACACAAGTCTAGTTGTGCAGAGAGTGACTTGGGAGGTCCCATTTTCCTGTTGAATGCATTTGTCACTTGGACATGGCTGACAGGTAGAAACCCTCAGACAAAGGGGGTGAGTGAAATATGAGTATATGTTCCTTGCCATAGGATTTATCACCTCATCTCTGTGGGCCTGTGAGAGATGAGTAGAGTTGGGAGGATGAAAGAGGTCTCTAGTGACCCTGGGCCCCCTAGGATTTCCCCTGGATTCAGAGCGCTGATGGGAGGTGACTGCTGCAGGAAGAGAGAGCGTAGCATGGACCCAGGGTTGCTGCGTCTGACAGCCCGACGCTTGCTGGTGGATGTGCCAGACAGCCTGTTTGTGTCTGCCTGGGCGGCCCTTCATCTTCATCCCATCCCAGGTGGTGTGCCAGGGGCTGAGAACGCAAAATGAACAACCGTGCCTCTTTCCTCAAAAAAAGCTGCAAACTGAAAGGATATAAGTATGTATACATATATGCATACATTTCACTTATGTACATACACCTATACATACACACACATATATGTAAAAAGAAAACATTACTTGGGCTAAACTTCATAAAGTGTAAATAGGAAGTGGCCTCATTGTTTTCTTATCATTTCCTGCAGCCATTTACCGTATTTTTTTTTTTTTTTTTGACCATAAGACACACCTAGGTTTTAGAGGAGGAAAATAGGGGAAAAAAATTTGAAGCCAAAAATGTGGTAAAATATTTAATAACATAAATAACATAATATTTCACCCATGTAAATGTAAACAGAACTCAACAGCAGCATTAACAACCATTATTCTTCCTAAATTTGGGAGGCAGGGGGTGGGGAGCACATCTTATTTAATTTCCCTTTTTTGCCCCTTTATGACATCTTGGGCAGATTCCATAGTTGTCTAATGTCTTTTATCTCTTTTTTGACAATGTAGAGTCCCTTCCAGGTATTCAAAAGCCTAATTCTGTCCTTTTTAAAGCTTTAAGATAACATCTAATTTACAGCTTCCCTCCTCCCTTCAGAGCAAGTTTAACCTGTGGCTTGGTGGCCCGGAGGGACCTTGGTGATCTGTTTCTTCTTCCTTCTTTCACCTTTACCCCATCCTGTTTCATATTCCTCTAGGGTTTCGGGGTGGGGTGGAGAGGTGAGATAACATGCAAGGATAAGGGAGGCAAGAACTTCATGGCTAACAGTGTGTGAGGCAGGCATCCACCCCCTTGGCTGCAGCAGGGGTCTAACTGCCATGGCGGGCACGTTAGCAGGTTGTTCACAGGCCCCGCTACCCAGCACCCCCGCCACACCCTCAACATGGGGACTTTTGCAATACAGTTTCCTGATGCGGAGGTCCCAGTCTCAGGATGAACCTGGCAACCCCTTTCTAACCTTTGTTCCTTGGAGGTCAGTCAACAAGCATCTAGCCCTCTTGGGCTGGATCTCTTGAGCAGGAGCTCAGCCATCTAGTCTCTGAGCCACACACTTGGTCCACAGAAAACTCACATGCACTTGTTAAGACCCACACTGCTGTAATGCTGCCTACTGCCCTCCCCCTGCCATTTGGGTTATCTTTGCCAGGCCTGTGTCTCTGGAGTCCTCTGGGTGGGAAGGAGGTTCTGGTCTTTGTCCACATATCCTCTAACTCACACTCTCTCAGGAGTGCTCACTCTGTGCTTCACTGGGAGACCTGGCTGCTTTGAAGCCTATGATTGAGACACTAAACATCCCCCTGGGGAGGGAGGCTCCAGACTCCCCTTTTTGCAGCCACTCCCGGGATCTGTAAATGCTGTTCTTCAACCCTTCCTCCAGGCTTTTGGTTGAGAAAAAGCCAAGAACTTTCTGTCCATTCACTGAACCATC
Organism: Glossophaga mutica; assembly: GCA_039655065.1. NCBI lineage: Eukaryota > Metazoa > Chordata > Mammalia > Chiroptera > Phyllostomidae > Glossophaga > Glossophaga mutica. Next base: position 23,044,136 of record CM077312.1, on the reverse strand, counting down.
TCCCACATTCCTAGTGTTCTTTCACACTGACTAGGTGGCTGGTGGTCTTTGTCTTCGCTTTAAAATGTGTGTATTGGCCTTAGTTTCATCCCAGACTCTAGGACAATAGGAGATTCTCCTTAAATGCAGACTGTTCTGAACCTTGTTGATAACTGTTCAGTGGAGCTGGACGCTAAACAAGTTCGAGGGGAGGAGGAAGTTGAAGTGCCCCATGTGGCCAGGTATCAAGGAGCAGTGGGCTCTGGAGGGAACAGCAGGGTTTTATCAAGGACAGCGAGGAGGAAATTGTAGGCAGTCATGAAAACAAGCTTTGAGGACAGAGCCCGGTGAACTCAAAGCAGACCAAGGGTATGAGTCAGGTCTGGGGACGGGGGTGGTCTAGACTGCAGGGACCACCTGGAGTGGGGTGTGGGGCGAGGGACACCAAAGAGCTGTGGGGGGGGGGGGCGGTGGAGGGTGATGTGATATCATTTGCTAGTCAGAAGGGGCCTTGGAAGGGAAGCAGGGAGAGTAGCTGAGACACTTATGCCAGGCCTAGATGAGAGGTAGCAAAGCCCTGCTCTAAGGCAGGACAGGCATGAAGAGGGGGCAACTGTTGGAGGGAGAGCTTCAGGCACAGCCTGGTGATTTACTGGCTGCGTGGAACTCGGGGCTATGGTGGGATGTCAAACCTTGTTCAGGCCCCCAGGTAATCCCGTTTACCTTTAAAGTTTACTGTCTTGTATTTTCCTTAAATACCAGTTGTCCTGTGTGCTCAAACCTCTGCACCCTCTGTGTCCTTCTCTAGGGGCCACAGCCACTGGTAAGTGAATAGAAAAGTATTTATTTGGTGGTGGTGGAGCAGGTTCCAACGTCCACAGTCCATTTTTGGCCACCTCTGTAAGTCCAAGTGAAGCAGGCGTGTGAACGTGTGTATAAAACTCTTACCTGAGAAAATGAAGGGGGCTCTTACTTTTAAGCAGATATTGTTTGGACAGTTCTTCTGGCAATTAATCATGAACTAGCTGTGACCTTTCTTCTTTCATTATCTGGGTTGTTGTTTATGATTGTAAATCTGCTGGCCCCATCCCTCAGGGTTCTGCTTCTCAGTTTCCAAGGTGACGGCTAGCTAGCAAGTAGATTAACCCGTGGTAAGCAGTTAGTTGCTGCTGTAGGAGGCCACTCTGAGTAATGTTATTTATTTATTTATTTATTCATTTATTTATTCATTTATTTATGTATGAGGAAGGTGGGAAGAGAGAAACAGAGAAAGAACCAGACATCGATTTGTTAGATTCGTTGTTCCACCTATTCATGCATTCAGTGGTTGGTTCTTGTACGTGCCCTGACTGGGGATCAAACCCACAACCCAGGTATATTGAGATGATGCTCTAAGCAACTGAGCTCCCTGGCCAGGGCCAATGTCATGCATTTTAAACCAAATAATGTTCAGGCTTTTTTTAGAAGAAAAGAAATTATTTCAGGCCCCAAGTAATGACCTAATGATAATTTAAAATATAACACAATGTAAAATTATAGCATTGATTAAATATATAGACCATTTGGGTATATCAGATATGTTATATTACTTTATGTCCTGTCATTCAGACGGAATAAAAAGACTCTGAGCCCTTATCCTTCCGGGCCAGCAGGAGATTCGATCTTAGTTTTATTAGGGTTCCCTATGTCTCAGCTAACTCATCTACCAACAGTTATATAAAGGTTTCAGAAGGGTCTTAGGCAGTGACAAAATGTATAAACTCTTAGCCCTACTAGTGATCAGTGAGCTGATCTCATTTAAGTTCTCAAAGCCACTTAAAGACAGCTGCTCTGCTCCCTGGTCTAGAGCCCATCTGCATCCCTAGACCAGACCCTCGGTCCCCGGGGTTCCGTCCGTCAGGGTGCACTAGGCAGACCGTTACTACCCCCGTCTCCCACACTTTGTCCTTAGAGGGCGCAGGACATGGATTTCGCTACTTGAGGACATTTAGAGCTTTCTTTTCCTTTCCTTCTTTTTAAAAAAACCCTCACCAGAGGATATGTTCAGTGACTTTTAAAGAGAGGAAGGGAGAGAGCGGAAGAGACAGAAGAAGCCGTGGTCTGAGAGAAACATCAGTCCGCTAGGTATGTGCTCTGACCAGGAATTGAGCCCACACAGGTTTTGGTGCCCAGGACAATGCTTCAACCAACCGAGCCTCTCGAGGATACTTAGAGCTTTATCTCCTCCCAAACGTGGGTAAACCTGCTGTTATTTACATTTTTCTTTCTCCCTAGCAAGGACCTATGCCCCCTTCCCCTCCCCCTCTGGTGTATGGTGTGGGCTTCAGGCAGCGTCAGTGATGGCCCCACAAGAGCTCCAGATGCAAGAGAACGAAGGACAAGATTAACCTCTGAAGTGGAACTGGTGAGCATTGCAGACCACGAAACACAATTTAATATCTCAATAAATTCTTCTACCTCTTGTCCAATCATAAAAAGAGATAAAAGGTTTTTTAACGCCTCTGGCTTTTAACACAGTAATAAACATAATGTTATTAAGTTTAAAAAAGCAAATATGCAACCCAATAAAATCTTAGTAATATTATTCATATGCGATGATGGTATTTGAAGAAAACTCACCATTTTGGGCATCACTGTGGCCCTGCCTGCTACAGCATGGCCTTTTTGAGGTCAGCACAAGTGTACTCTTATGTGTTGTGTGCTGGTGTGTTTCTGCAGTTTGCCCACAGTGTCTTTGTTTTAGTTACTGTGACCTGTTTTCATAAAATCATCTATAATGCTATTAGGACTTTACATAGTGGCAGATCACTATTTACAAAATTATAATGCTCTACTCTTTTTTGATTATTCTGCAACAGTTAAAGTTATACCAATTGGTACCAGGTCAATCCCCAACACAAATGCAAGCTTGGACACAGAAATAATAGGGGAATGTTTTATTATCGGATGGCCAATAATATAAACCCATATGTGAATACAAGGACTGTCTAGAAAATGTCCTGCCATTGTTAATATAGTGAGAACAGTTTCCACGACATTGATGTGACTTGACAGCCAAGGAGAGCACGTGTGTGACTGGAGTGCACATGTGTGAACCGTGATGGCTTCACTGTACTAGTCAGTGGGGACAGTAGGCATGTGTACTGTGTGTACTGTGTGGCTGTCACATTCAAAATGACTGAGTGAGCAGAGCAACAAATCTGCATCTAATTTTGTGTTTAGCTTGAACATTCCTCCACAGAAACTATTCAGATGATTCAGAAGGCTGAAGCTACGGGCAACTGGTGATTGGCAGCTTCACCAGAACAACATGCCAGCTTATGCATCATATCTTGTGTAGAGTTTTTTGCCGAAACATCAAATCACCCAGGTGACTCAGCTCCCCTATAGCCTAGATTTGGTGCTTTGCGACTTCTGCTTTTTCCCAAAACTAAAAATCATCTTTGAAAGGGAAGGAATTTCACACTGTCGATGAGATTCAGGAAAATATGATAGGGCAATTGATGGCAGTTGAGAGAACTGTATAAGGTCCCAAGGTGCCTACTTTGAAGGGGACTGAGGCATCGTTGTCTTACGTACAATGTTTCTTGTATCTTGTATCCTCTTCTGGCAACCAGCAATTTGTTTTCTGTATCTATGAGTCTATTTATGTTTTCTTAGTTTGTTTCTTTAGATTCTGCATGTAAGTGAACTCAGATGGCATTTGTATTTCTCTGTATGACTTGTTTTACTTAGTACAATAACCCTCTAGGTTCATCTATGGTGTGACAGATGGTAAGATTTTATTCTTTTTTTATGGCCGAGTAATATTCCATTGTATATATGTGCCACAACTTTTTTTTATCAGCTTGTCTATTGATGGGCACTTGGGCTGCTTCCATATCTTGGCTATTGTAAATAATGCCGCAGTGAATATAGGGGTGAAAATGTCTTCAAACTAGTGTTTTGGGTTTCTTCAGACACATACCCAGAAGCAGAATTGCTGGGTTGTAAGGTGGTTTTATTTTTGATTTTTTGAGAACCCTCCATACGGTTCTGCTGGGCTCTTTTTAGATGCTCCATGAGGAGCAGTCAGTGTGTTTGAACACGACGATCGTGGCCTCCCAGAGACACGTTTCCTGGTGATAGTTCCATTCAGTATGTTGACTACAGTTCGGAATTTCAGACACTGTAATGTGTCAGCGAAACAAAGGCCCTTTTCTACAGATCAAATTCCATTAAAAGGTTTATGTACACTCGAGGCTAAGGCTGTCAGAAATTTTTATCTCCTGTGTTAGTTTTCAAAAACCGCTTTGGATCAGATTGAGTCTGTTGGCATTTGCTACCCAATCTATCACTATTTTCCAACAGCTGCTAAACAAATACCAGCTCCTCCGTCCTTCCAAGTTTAATCTGTGAGTTTCTTTTGCCTGAAGGATGCAGGCTACTATATATATATATATTTTTTTTTCTTTACCTTTTTTCAGTTGGATTTTGGGGCCGAGTCTGATTTTTCCGCAAATGAAGAAAGTTAATGCCAACCCAGGGGCAGTGAAATGGGGAACTTACAAGACTGAGGGGAAGGGAATATGTGTGATACATCATTGTGGGCATAGCCAATTGCGTCCTAAGAGTTTGAAAAGCTCTGCATTTTTAATACTGGGCTGTCATATTCTGTGCAGATTAGATTCCCACAAAGAATTCTGAATGGTAGCCTCTGCCTTGTGGACATGAAATTTTTCTTTGTGAAGTCTCATGTACTTAAAGCAAGGATTGGGGGCCAGCTCATCAGGCTGGCCGAGGGTTTTTATGTGGTAGAGGGAGAGTGGCGGGGGCAGGTTTATAGACTGCCTTATCAGGTAGATACACATTTGACACAAGAATGCTGAGTTATCAAGTTTTCTACAAGGGCAATCATATATCTTGGGAATCCAGAGCCAAATTATAGTTGACATTTCATTTAAAGCCTGAGACATCTTGATGTTAAACCAGCCTAAGAGTGCTAAAACACCAGGCTGCTGAATTTGACAGAGCGGATGTTTCTATTCCTATCTTACCCACATGGGTAATGGACAAGTCCTGATAGTTCTTCCTTATTTCATCCAGATGAAAATCACTGAGTTAGCTTTCTGCAGAAATGGTACTACCTCAAAGTTATTTTCTCTCTGGCGAGTGAAGAGCACACATCTGCAGTCATTTGACGCTGTATCGTGGCTGGTATTATTTATGGAGTGGGTAACAAAGCTGTATTCACTTGGCTTACATTCCAGATTGAAAAGGTGTGGGCATGTGTGAGCAGAAGATGCATGAGGAAGGCCCATCAGGTAACATTTTCTCCAGATGGAGAGGGCAGAGAAGGAGGAGTCTGGGGAAATTGCCTTTAACTCAGGGTGAATACAATTCCAACATTCTTGTTTCCTTGTTATGAGAACTTGATCCTTATGGATTTTGGAAGGAGGGCAGGGAGGAGAAAAAGGGACAAAAGGATGGCTAGTTTGATCCAGTATTTTCTGGAGGTTGTGGAAATAAAATAACTTGTTGTCTAACAGTAAGAATAATTTAGACATATTATGTTAGCATGATGGTATATAATTCATAGATTAAAATATGCATGCTTTGAGAGATAATGCTCACTTTTTCTTTCAGTTGAAGGGAATGCATCAAAAACATTTGGAGATAACTAGCCAATGGCCTGTGCTGGTTGATGTGTTTCGTTATATTGCCTTAGGAAGTTACAAAAACACAGTCAGTCCATCTGGTAGTCAGTATTTTATTTTATGAGTACCTAGGAAGTAAATAGTCCTGCACTTAACTTTGCAACACAAAGTAAGAAGAACGGGTGATGATCTTCACCCTCTAAACATTCTGGGATGGGGAAGAGGAAGAGGAATAAGCTGAACCCCAGGTGAGATGCTGAGGGCTGCAAACATGCATTCATCTTCCCACGCCCAGCATCTCTGTCAACCCTCCCGAATAGCCAGGAATCAAGAAGAGTTTGTAGAGTCATTGTAGAAGTGAGTGACTAAGTGAACAAATGAATGAAAAAGTGCTCCATCGTACTGAAGCTACGGGACAGCTCACAACCGTCAGGGCTGCAATGGTCACTGAGAACTCGAAAGAGGGAAAACTAACGAGCTGTGAGTTCCTGTTTTATCTGTGAACTTCTGCAAGTGCAGCCAAATTTCATTTTCAGAGGCCTCCATAGGACACAGTAGCTAATCATCATCATCATCATCATTATCATCATCTCCTTGAAGGACGAGACAAACACATCAGTGCCTCAGACACTCTCTATCAAGGTTCTTCCTGCTCCAAAATGTCGGTGCGGCCTCATTTATCATCTCTCTTTTAAAAATATCCCTATAGTGTTACGGCCCAATGTTATGGCAGCAGTAGAAGTGTATTGTTTAATCTTAGAGAAATTTTTTTAAAAACCCTAAACCAGCATGTTCTCATCACCCAAAAGTCACCACTATGAGTGCCTTGTTGCACAGCTATCTGATCATACCTACAATGTTTTACACCCAAATGAGATCATACTCCTGTAACCTGCTGCTTTTCTCATTAATGATGTTCGCATTTTCATTTTACTAAGTTGCAAACTCTTCAAACGTTCCCCCAGATAACATTCAAATGACTTGTACAGTGGGTTTCTCCAGTATCAATTCAGGACCACATTGAATAGATTCTTATGGCACCTAAGCAGTGACTCGGTACAGCTGGCTTATCCCATGCACAAGGAATCCTGCTAGCTATTTGATGTCATACAGGTAGCTTGACATCGCCCTGGTGGGGTATGACAGGAGGGAAATTGGCAAATAGCGCATATCGGGGCTCCGCAGTCTCTGAACTGGCCGTGGAACCTTTGTCAGCACAACTTTGCCTCTACTGTCTCTTAATGTAGCATGGCACTTGCCACCCTTCTCTTCTCATGACACTGACTGGTTCATAAGAACAGGTCAGTTGTCCTGGAGAATGTATTATAGTATTCGCTTGCCAGGCATGTGTTGTTATTTGCTCACAAACGTCCTATGTAGCGTGTGTTTCCATGCACTGGAAGTTGTGTTGAAAGGTTTAATAACTTCAAGTTAAACACTTCTGGCTGATTTTAGTTGACTTTAGATATGTAATATTGTAGTATACCAGCGGACAAATAATATTTGCTTGACTTGTCATTAGTGATACTAACATTGACCCTTGAATTTAAAATAAGAACAATTTACTCCCTTTTATAGAAGTACTTTTTTCTCTTGGGACTAGCAAGTAATCTGTGTGGTATTACTTTGCCTGTAGGAATGTGTTACTGTTTAAACCATTCACCAACCAGTTTTGACATCAACTGATAATCCTCGCCTGAAGCCGTCCATTTAATTAGCGTTTCTAAAATGTTTTTAAAATCCCACTGCTCCTTTTTCATTTGTTAGCTGGCATTCCTGTGTAAAGAGCTTTCTCTCACTGAGCCGGTTATGTTACTACCCTGGAACCCAGTTACTAACAGAAAGACAAGATCAAGTCAGTTCTTTCCCTTTATTTTTCAGTTTTCAGAGGAGTGGTGTTAATACTTACCTCAAATGGTGACAAGTGAGATTTCCATGACTTTTCTTTTTCGTAGGATCATTACGCAGTCATTGACTTTTCATCGATTCATTCTGTTTCAGTCCACTGAACTCCTTATTCTGGTTGAGGTCCAAATGGTCACAATTTTGACCAGTAGAAGCCCCTCCACAGCGGCTCCTGGTTCTGTTTGGCACAGCACCATTAACTGTGCAGGCTCCTTTGCTGTCTGACCCAACAAGAGGCCAGGGCCCCCGCTTCTCCTTTCCTCCCCCAGACTGCAATCAGCGTTGTTTTTTTTCCCCCAAGGGGAACAGTAACAAACCCACAATCTGAGCATAGGGGATGTTTATTGCTGTTGAGATTACATTGATTCCAGAGCCTTTTGGGGTCTTTAAATGTATATTTAAAAAGTCATGAGATCATATTCATAATTTAAATTAGGATGTTAACATTAGAGTGTTTTCACTTGCTCTTTTTTATTTTATATTTGTATTCTCTTTTTTATACTGAAAGTTTAGAATTCTAAAACATCAACGTAATTACTTGTTTTAGCATGTATTAAAATAGTTTGAAAATACCAGTTTTACACAGCAAAGAGTAAATTGTCAATGAGTACTCCTGAGAGGTTTATTTTTGCGTGTGTGGTTCTTTTTTCCTTAGAATGTCTCACACTCAGTATTCACAGTCAAAATACTATGTTTTCATGTTCTTTGAATGAAATCTTTTTGCTGTTACTAATGTGATAAATGGTTACGTTCATCTGTTTCCGTTTGAGATGTATTTTCTAATTTAATTTCTTGAAAAGTTAGTACATTCACATAATTTGAAGGTCAAAACAATAGAGGATACATATTTAGAAAAGTCTTGCTTTAATTTTCTCCTTACCAATTTCATGCAATCACTTCATAATTAGCTTCTGGTTTATTGTTCCAATGTTTCTTTTCATGTAGACTTTCCCCATAGACTATGTACACAATTCTGTGTCTTGCTTTTTGTTATTCTACAATACTAATTGGCTTTCTTTCTGTACCAGTTGATGAATATTGCCCTCGTTCTTCTTGACCTCCGCAGAACCTCCCTTCTCGAGGCACTAATGCAGGTGGGGAAGGGGGAATGAAGGCGGGGGGGGGGGAGCTAGGAGAGCGGAAGTAGTGCCCTGTTGCTTAGGGTGATTGCAACAAACCCAGAGACAAGGCAGAGTGGGAAAGTCCAGGTTTACGCCAGGTGAGAGGAAGGGCATATTTCGGGCTGGCTAATGTTTTCTCAGCATATTCCAGACAGCTGCCTTCCTTAGTAGCTAAACACGCTCCAACAATGGAGTCCTACTTACTCAGTGTGACAAGGGGCAAGGCTCTCTGTGCTATGGTGAGCCTGCAAATCAGGAGGGCCAGCATTCCTTAGCCAGTGACGGTGCCTTCGCCAAAGGGCTCTGGGGACACAAGAGAGGTTGATGAGGTCAGGCTGCGTCTCCTGTATAGCGAGCCTGATGACTGGTTTTACCGAAGATGTTTTCTTATGATCAGGTACTGAAATTGTGGGGGCTTATTTGATGAAGATGGGCCTATACAGGATATAGGAATATAAAGTTCATGGGCATGTTCACTTATTGCTTTATTCATTCATCTACTCAACATGTATTTATAGACAGTCTACTATTTTCTAGCAACTTAGCTAGGTTCTGAATATATATAAAGACAAATCATGCATAGTCCTGTCTTAAGAATCTTCTAGTATAGAACAATGGTCCCCTAGTTTTTTCAGTTGTACACTCCAGCACTAAACACTTTCAGCATGCATCCCGGTAACCCTCATTTATCCATAACATGCTTTGCTACTCTGATATGAACATTTAAAATGTACAGAAAATTAAACCTTAGCAGGGTTTGTAAAAATATAAATAGAAGTTACAATGGTTTTTTTTTTTCTCTTCAAGTGGTTTTGTGAAAATTATTGAATATAGTACCAATATGATATGGGCTATTGAAACCTGTTTGGCATCCAGGTAGAAATTAAGCTGGTTAAAACAGTTTGCCAAGGCTCTTATTTGGTATCCAGATACCAGAATCTTGCCTCTAATATTAACATGGAGTTGCCTCGTTCATCTAAAGCAAACAGAGGACTTTTCTGTTTAAACTAAGACTCAGAGAAGATAATAAAAGATTTGAGAGGGAAGAAAAGTGACCATATACAATGCACACCATGTAGTAAAGGCAAATGCTCCTGCACTTGGTCCCAGTTGGTCTGTCATAAGGCACTGGTGATGATTCTCAGTGGTGCGGTGGGCGGCAGTTTGAGTCCATGCTCCATTTTCCTCTGGATGTGTCCTGCTGTCCCATTCTTCCGTGAGTTAACATTTGTGCATCTTGCTCTTGATTTAAAAGCCCTGTTATTAAGGCATGGTCTATACTTGACTTGAGCCCATACAAAATAAATCCTTTAAATACTGAACCTCCATTGGCAGAGTCTGAGAATTGCTGCCTTTGGCTCCATGGTGCAGCTTTTTGTGACTTGAATCTTCTTGGTGAAGTAGATTCTTAATGAATTGTGTTTTGGGGTTGGGGTGGCAAGGAGCCTCCATTTGGCATGAAGACTTACTTCCCTGTTGAAGTCCTTGTTGAGAAATGAGCTCGTCATTGTGCGGAGACATGAGCACCAAGACATTTCCTGCAGACATGATGAAACATCTCCATGGCAACCGCGGATTAGGACACTGCATTAATCACGCATGTCCAATATTTTGTGAGTTACAATAAGATAAAAATATTAGTGCTACATTTGAAATGCAAACTTTAAAAAATTTTTTTTCAGGCTTACTATCCCAAGTTAGAAGAGAAATTTAAACAAAGCATTTTTTTTTCATGCGTTCCACAGAAGATTTGTTTTAAAAGAAGTAAAATAATAATTTTCGATTTTCACAGTTCATACATGAATGCGTGCTGCTAAAAGGCTTGGAAATAATTTACAAATATTATTTAAATATCTCTCACTCCAGTCCCCAGAATTTTACTTCACAATATTAATATACTTAGCAAAATACCCCTCAGAGACAACTAGGAGACTTCAGCTTGAGTCAGTATGATTCAGATTTTAAGTGTTACAATCCAAATTAGAGAGTGATGACGTGGTGACTATTAACACTTGGTTTAGGATTAAGCTGACCTTTGTTTATATGGGCTTTGCTCAGCTTTCTCCTGAGTCCCCATTTGCAGCATTCATTCATTCATTCCAACCCAAGTATATGCTTAGAGGTGATAGAGAGAGAGAGTACGCATGCAGAGAGAAACACTGATGTAAGAGACAAACCCCATCAACATCATCAGCTGCCTCTCATACATGTCCTGACCAGGAATCAAACCCTCAACCCAGGTATGCGCCGTGACCAGGGAATCCTACCTGCAGCATTTCTGGTGCACAGACGATGCCCCAACCCACCTAGTCCCCCAGCCAGGGCCCCATTTGCAATATTAATATAATAACATCCATGTACATGTATTTATAGGATGCCTCCTTTCCAAGGAGAAAAGCTATTAAGTCAAGTATTTTTATTTCTTCGACCGTATTATGAACAAAGCAATTGCTTTCCTTGCCTCTGGGTTGGAAAGCCTCAGTTGTCTCAAAGTCACCCAACTATGTTGGGGATAAAATTGACCAAAATTCTGGTATAATTTTAAATGGAATATAATGACATAATCCTGGTGCAACTCTTGGGATTAATGAAAATGAGTTCAGAAAGTGAACTTCTCTTAGGGAGCATTCAGTGGTCCAGATGGCATTAAACAGCAGAGAAACAGTGCCTGCGTTGAGATGATCATTGTGGCTTGTTGTTTGCAGCATCGGCCGAGCATACTTACTGGCTCCTCACTGAGTACTCCGCATCTAAACCTCCTCTTATAGCTCTTTCATAGTTGCAACTTCTGTTTATTTGTGTGATTATTCTATTAATGTCTGTATTTCCTCAGACCACCTGCTCTGTGAATGCAAAGACCATTTCTGATTTACGCTCAGTCTCTACATAGGAACTAGTGAAGACTAGTACAAAATACATCGATAGGAGGAAGGAAGGAAGGAAAAGAAGGAGAAAGGGAAGGAAAGAGAGAGGGACAAAAGAAGGAGGGCTCTGGCTGGGTAGCTCAGCTGGTTGGTTAGAGCATCATCCTGATATGCCAAAGTTGTGGGTTCCATCTCTGGTCAGAGTGCGTACAAGATGCAACCAATGAGTACATAAATAAATGGAACAACAAATCAATGTCTCTCTCTCAAAATCAGTAAATAATTTTTTTTTTTTTTTTAAATAGGAAGGAGGGAAGGACTGAGTACAAAAAGTATAATGCAGCTATGTCCTTGAACTCTTGGTTGGAGCTCTTCAAATGTATTTTTAATTATTCAGGACCCCTAGGTCATGGGACATTAGTAGGATGACCATAGTCTCATTTGCCTGGCTTAGTCCACATTAACTCCTGTTGACCTGGTATAAGTATTAATAGAATGCTTTTTCAGTCTCAAAAGCATCCTGATTTGGCAGACAGACTTTATGGTTATCTTAGGCAAGGGAATGTGGAAAATGGGAACTGTCAGAATTTAGCTACTCACTGGCCACTCTCAGCTCACCCAGTACTTCTGTTTTTGTGAAATATTCACCCAGATAGTCCAAGGCTATAGGACACACAGCTTTGTAAAGGAGAAAAATAATTTCCCTTCTACCCGTCTGAGTTGTTGACTGTGGCTCCCGTAGTAAAATACAGATTAACAAGAGAAAACCAAATAGAAGTTTATTAGCATGTTTACCTCACGTATATGTGGGAAACACCAGGGAAAAATGAATAACTCAACGATGTGGCTTTAGAAATCGGGATTAAATCCCATCTTGAGAGAGAGGGAAGATTCAGGCCTCTTAGGGGAGAATAAATGGTTTTTAGGCAAGGTGATGGGGTCCTTAGAAGACAGGTGAGAGGCAGCACAGTCTCCGACAGTCTGTCTGGGTGTGGCGTGGACTTCTAGTCCCCTCCCCAGTGATAAGACTTAGTCCTCTCTGGGTGATGAAGCTGCAGGGGAGGGGATTTTTAACAATGGAGTTCCTTTCAGAAGCTCTGTCTTTAGGCACGTAAGGAAAGGAGAAAGTCTCTTTCTGCATGTGCTGTTCAAGTACCTCTGGTTTAAAATAATATACCAAACTGGTATATTTTGATGTGGCATATTCTACCTTCAGCTTGTACCTCCTTAAACCTGTCCCCTGTGCGGTGTACCACAAGTATGTTTGGATCAAAATGCCTGAATTATTTGGTGACCGTTATTTTTTACTCTTCCAAGGTACAGGTCTGGCTCCGATTTTTGGACACAAACAGAAACGAAACAGCTGGAAGAAGCAGTATGTTCCAAGTGTGTTCATGATGCACTTGTTTCTCACTTATTTGTGACTTTCCGCAGCCAGGCTGTTTTCACTGCTAGGAGTACTAGAGAGTGAAACGAGGGCTAGCAAGGCAATGTGGGTAGATCTGATTTGTACAATGTTAAAACATAAGGGCAAAAAAAGAAACCCTTCGGTGTATCTGAATGTTTTGTTTCTGTGGCACCCATCATATAGATGCAGGATTTGGAAATAGCCAAAATATTCCCATCTTCCACTGTTTATCCGATTTCTTTTCTCATGATATATAACTAGTACTTATCTGCCTTCATGCTTGCTTTGGAGCAACAGCAGGTCAAGTGTTGAACCGCAGCTCATTGAGAAGAGAATTAACACTCATGAAAATGGAACCACAAGGAGGTTGTTCAGAGCATTGTAGATCCGGACTTTCAGGTGTAAGAGAAGCTTGGGAGCTTCTCAAGTCCTTGCTTTCATAAAGAGGAAATTAAGGCTCAGAGCAGTTAGGTGACTTGCCAAAGGTGACGCCGCTGAGGGCCATATTGTGCCCCCTCTCTTCTATGCTGGTGCCCCGGGGGACTGCACACAAGCATGCACTCTCTGATTGCTGTCGCACTCAATGCTGAGGGGAAGCCGGAATCCTTGCTTCAACGGGGCTGTGCTGGAGCAGGGTAACTGTGGAGCATTACAACAGGCCCTGAGAGGGACTTGCAGCCAATCGTGCGAAATCTGGGGATCTGACTGAAACCGAACTCAGTCACTCACCGTCTCTTTCTTTGGCTGTTGAGAGGGAGGTAGTAGAATTTTTTGGTTGTTGCTTTCATTATAGTTATGGTTTGACATTTTTAATGAGTGTACAGGGTCTGGCACAAATAACGCCCCTTCTTATTACAAAATCACAAGCATGTAATTCTGTAACATAACAATATTATACCCATATTATTACCCTACCACTCAAGCAGGCATTACTTCTGCTGGACCCTGTACTTTTTCTCCTTTCAAATCTTTGTTAACCGCGCTCTTGATTTGTCATATTCAGTGCCAGAGAAAGATAGAGGCTCCTCATTTCAGACTTATCCCCTGCTATTTCATGTATCCCAGGCCATGTAGTCTATACATCCTCATTATGTAATTATTTGAAAAGATTCCGATACTGTCTACTTATCAAAGGTGTCCAGAACACACACCATACCCTCTGATTAGGGGTGATTAGGGGTGATTAGAGAAATACCCTATACCAAACTGTTTTCACATTTCCTTCTGTATTGATTGTGATTATTGTGGCTGCTCGGCTGGCTGTTCTCATTAGGAAGCCATTGATTGTGGTCTGGTTAGGGTTCCTCATGCCGGGCTAAATGTGCTGCTTTCAATTCATAGTGTGAGGCAGCCAGATAAGAAAAAGAAAAATTAAGACAGCATTTTATTGTCCAAGCCCTGGTTAAATCACTCCACCTTCTTACTATTTTTCCAGCTTCCTCCCCAAAGAAACAATATTAATTAGTCTGTTCAGCTATTCAGTCTTTGGAAGCAATACTCTTGATCTATTGAAGGCTGCGTTATTAAAATTATCTGCTGTGTCTGTCCTTAATAAGGTCAAAGAAAGAATCTATGAAATCTATCACAAAGGCCCTGGGGACGCACATCTTTGAGAAAGCCAATTTTATTTTCCTATTGCAAGGTAGAACTTGCCACCTCCCTTGCTTATCAGAAGGCAAAGCCCAGAGAACCCACCATTAATTTGGAAAAGGCCTAATTGGTCCACCTGCCTTCTTTGCAGAGGGCTCCTCATGACCAGGCTACCTGTGGGGGATGGAGTAGTGAGGGAGAGTCTTAACTCTCTAAGTGAATGATAATTCCTCTGGGGACATGCTTGTTGGAATAGATTTCCCTTCTAGCTTTCAGCTTACATTTCTTTAATAGTTATTAATGCCACTGCATTGGCAATGTTCCTCTCCCACCGTGATAAAATCTCTCCAAAAGGATTGCTATCATGTACATTCTGCAGGAATTAGGAAGACAAGATGCAGGGAAAGAATTGATTTTTCCTCTTTCGGTAGAGGACATGATGGGGACATCAGTGTGTCTTGTAGCATAAAGTCTGTAAATTGCTTCAGAATTGTACAGGGCCTTCTCCATAATATCCTCAGAACATAAGGACCCTCAACTTGCTCATTTGTGCTTTCTGAAAAAAGAGTTGGTTTCCTATTATTTTACCAAAAGAATTTAGTTCTCAAATTTTGGGGATACCCAGTGAAGGAAAAAATTTGGTGTTTGGTCCCATGTTGCACTGGATGCATAATATGTATTCAGGAAATCTTTGCTGACCTGCGGATACGTTGCCAAGATAAAAAGCTAAAATTCTAGTAAGGAATTAGAGCTTGATATTTAACGCGATGTATTTATTACGTAGGCGTAACTGTATGGCCGTGGGCTCCCAGCACTGGAGGTTCTCCACGCTCCCCCCACATCATATGCAGGCATCAAGTAAGAAGACACCATTCAGCCTCTAGCTCTGGGGGCATGTTAATTTTCCCCCCACTTACAGACTTGTAATGATACTTCTTAAAATATGTGGAAAAATTGGGTCTTGCCCCTAGCCAAGTAACAGGTGTGTTAATAAAACGAGTGAGGAAGTAGGTTCTTTTCTCAAAGCCTTGAAAGTGTTAGATTCCTCTTGGCTGAGAATGAGGTGGAAAGTCTTAATTACTAGGTTGTACTCAACATACTAAAAATGTACATCTAGCAATTTCTAGAAGGTTCTGGGACCTTTGGAGTTAGAGGTACCAAGATTCCTACATCATGGCCCCTACCCATTCACTCCAAACTAACTGGATTAGTAAAAGGTAATGGGGTGTGGAGGAGGAGATATAATTTCCCAGTTTGATGTGCCAAGTTAAAGGATCTGGAAAATCTGGTGTGCCTGAAGGGGCATAGCTGGAAGAGAGCTGGTGACTTATGGAGAGGCCACATCATTCAGGACCTGATGGAGCAAAGTGGGGAGAATGGATTACTTCCTGTGTGGGCAGCAGAAAAACTTAACCCAGGATGACAAGACACCTTTGTTCTTTAGAAACTTTGTGTTGTTCATAAATCCAAAGAAAAAAGCAGAAAGTTGGGCTACAATATAGCCCACATCCAAAATACCCTAGATTACTAACAGCCCTGGCCATTACTTTATTCTGGTAAGAGCTTTTTAAATATATATTTTTACAACTATTGCAATAACAAAATTGGAGGATACAGCCCAGTGGGGAGATTGCTAATTTTTATCTCTCACTACCAACATCATAGGGTAAAATATCCTTTGTGTGGCTCTGGGTGGATTGACAGATCTTCAGGTGGGATGAAATGTTCTGCATGCACTCTTTATTTGATTTCTGTTTTACATAGTAGCTCTCTGTTCAGCAAGGAACATCCTGCATGGCTTCCTGAAGCTGACCTAAATTTTACTTATAGCTGCCCTAAATTGTGTTACCATGGTATACCGGTTGTTCAGTATTCAGCCGTGTTCCTCTGTAACTCAATATTATGATTTATTTCTGACTTGGCTTTTCTTTATCACATGCTGACTTTTCCTAAGAGGTTCCTGTGGCAAAGTGCTGTGTGGAAAAAAAGAGCACAGTGTGGCCTCAGGGCAAAGGCATGAATACTGACCCCTGGATATGGGGGCAGAGGAGATGGTGCCAGGAGCACTTAAGCAGCCTGCAAGATTAACTCATTCCTGTGCCTCGGTGCTCCTAAATGTCGTGGAGTGTCTGCAAAGGTTAGCACTGACCATAAAGTCAGGAAGTAATTTTTGTCTTCTAACAAACTATTCTTTCAACCTTGAATTTAAAAATTCACTTTATGCACATTCCAGAGGGGATGGAGACCTGTTTGCCCAGCCAGTTTAAGAACAGATTAGGATATGGGGAATTTCTGGGCATGGTTTTGGCTTGCAGTCTCTCGGGGAGCAAGGGAAGTGCTGGGTCTTGCAGAGAGGAGGGCTCAGAGCAGGAGTGCTCTCGGCACCCCCGAGGTTGGAGTCCTGTTAATAAAAACGTGTTCCTTTCAAAAAAATAAAAATGAAATAAAAATTCACTTTACACTGACATCTTCATTTAATGTTGGCCCAGTGAACCAAGTTTTAAGGTAATCTCATAACTCTGATACTACCTAAAAAGCAAACTTTTCTTGCAGTCTACTTTCGAATGATTTGAATGAACTCATAGCAAATGACTCAGAGAAAGATAAACTGTCCCTTTGAAACACACCCAGACTTAACAATTAGGAGGAAAGTACTGGAATAAACACGATGAGAGTGTTGTCGTGCATATACAGCAGGCCCTTGAATAACGTCCTTTTCTTCAACATCGTTTTGTTTTAACATGACTGAGATGACGCAGGAACTTTAACTCCCGTTTCAATCAATTAGCCTGTGGTAAAACTGGGTTTGTCATATATCATTTTGCTTAAAAGCACAGACACAGAACCTATTGACAACATTAGGTAAGGACTTACTGTATGAGCTAAGAAGGTACACATTTTGAAAAAGCAATGAGTCTATGGTGCATTCTGGGATGCTCAGCAGATGACACCATAAATAAAAATGGCAGCGGAGGCATTATTTCATCATTCAATTAAGCAGGAGGTATTTTCTCATACCTAGAGGGACTTAAGTAAGACAAAGAAATAAGCAAACATAACAATGAAAACAACAGAAAACAAGAAAACATTCCCATTCAAGAGTAAGAAATTATTTCTCTTAGAGTCTTTTTTGTTGGTGGTAATATCAAACTAAAGCTTCTTCTAAAGCAGCAGATACGTAGATAGCTTTTAATATATCACCGAGGGTTTATGGTCTCCTATTATTAAACCAACATCCCTTATGTGTTTTCAAATAATTTCTTTCCATTTCTCCAGCATTCAAACACCTACTGGATAGAGTGTAGGTGTGGGTTCAAATCCCACCTCCGTCACTGGCTTGCTTTCTAATCTTGAGCAAGGTATTCTGTTTCTACATCTGTGAATGAGGAGATAGGAAACACCAGCCTTGCTGGTGTTTGCTCTGTGGGTTGCACGAGGTAACAAGGAAGGAGCTTGGCCAGCAGCGTAACAATCCCTTACCCATCGAGTGAACCCTCTCGGTATGTGGTCAGACAGGGCCTTCAGTCTCATCTCATGCGGTCTGTGCTGGCTGTTGTATTTTCCAGTTCATGAATACCCTTGTCATTATCCCTTGTCTATACTCCTTCCAATTATTCCCGCATACATGGAACCTCTAATCACAGTGCCATCTTTCTAGAGAATCTATGAAGTAGAAATGTTACTAACCTGTGGTGAATATAAAGATAATCATCGCAAAAGGAAGGCTGAATGTGATTGAGGATAAAATTATGGATTTTGGGGGGACGTACATAAATAGAAAGTACTTATTTTTAAAAAAGGGGTGGGGGGTAGTTCTGGTTTCATTCTGTCACTGTTCTGGCTGTCTTAACCTTTGCCGAAAGGGTGGAGTTTTACTATGGTTTGAAGGGAGATTCTAGGTGAACTCTCTTTATGCGTTTCCTAGGGACCCCTCAGGAACAGGCAGGGGACCTCTGTCCTCAGAATCTAGGACTCTGACATGGCATCTACATGCCTCAGCACCAAATGGTTCTTCTCCAGAATTGTCCCTGCTTGCTTTCCCCCAGGCTAGCTCGTCACCCTGACTGCAGCCTGCCCTGACTCACCCAAGTCTCCGCTCTTCCTGGAGGCTCCCGCCCTGCTCAGGTCTGATGCTGCTCCTCAGGGTCACTTCGAAAAGCCTGCCTTGTGTGTGGCTGTCCCACTCCAGTCTATTTCCATCCAGAGCTGTCTCAAAACACCCAGATGGTTTGCAATGTAATTTGCATTTAGAGAGCTCTCAGGCCAAAATATCTTTTGGAAATTCAACTGTAAATATATCACTTCCCTGGGTTATATGTCAGTCTTCTCTCTGTTCAACTGCATATGCCCCTGGGAAGTGTTAGGTGTCTGAGGTAGCTAAGAAAGGACCCAGAGCCAAAAAGTTCCTATTAAGGACTTTTATTCAAGGTGAGACACTGCAATCAGGTGGGCTGACTCAGAACAGACTGCAGCGGCAAGGGAAAGGGTAGAAGGGTTTTGGGGTTTTTAAGGGTGTGTAGCAGACCCCCAGGGAGGGTGGGTCTCCCTGCTGATCTGACCCAGGTGTCCTGGGTACAGGTGTTTGCAAGACAGTGTCCTCTGATCTGGGATGGCTCATTCAGGGACAGAAAGTCCGGGAGATTTATGAGCCTTGTTTTTGGGAAAAGCTCGATGGAGTGGCAGGCACAGTGAAGATTCTATTGGTTTCCAGCAGGATACCGGCGGCTTTGCCTGCATGGCTTCTGATAATAGGATGTGGAAATAGGTCAGGTATTCAGCTGGTGACTCATACCCTCTTTTTTCCAGCATAGGTGGTGGCTTAGGTCCTCCACGTCCCAGTACATTCTAACAGGAAGCACACGTGGCATCTCTCCACTGTTAACAATGTGCATGGCACAGGGGCTGCGATGAGTCGGGGTGGCGTGAAAGGGAGGAAAAAGGAGCGAGGAGGTGAGGTGGGTCGTATGGGAGATGTCCATGGAGGGAGTGGGTAGGGGATGTGGGATGGCTGTGCACACGTGGAGGAGGACAGAGAAGAACCAAGCCAAAAGCCTCTTATTACACAGTTTTGCCTGAGCCGGCCCTGCTCTCCACAAGCGGCCACAGGTTTGCACAGTGCGTTAGTGATGGCAGCCACCTGTACCTCATTAAGAGCAAACTCTCGTATTGTTAATGGTACATTCCACTTCTTTAGAGGATAAAAGTCCTCTGCTAGAACTGGCTTTCTTAGAATGGCATTCAAGTTTTCAGAAAAGCACCAGCATCTTTCGTATCAGCTTTGAAGGTTATAATAAATCCTTCCTTCTGTTAATCCATAAATCCTTTAACCAAATGTCATTCTTGGTCCATATGTTTTCCTTCCTCCCTCTAACCCTGGGAAAGATCTTTCCCACCCAGTCTCAGTAGATATCTGAATGTGAAGTCCTGTGTGCTTATCCTATTCCTCTCATCAGAAGGTCAGCTGTTGCCTGGGGCTTTTCCATCTGTCCACCAGCTGAATGCTGGCATTTAGTAAATCAAGAATTGGTTACAAATTAGCGAAGCTATCTGGCTCGAAGAGATCCCGCCTGCAGTCTTTGCTGAAAGGGTGGAGGTTTAAATACTGTTTGAGGGGAGATTCTAGCAGAACTCTATTTGTCGAAACCATAGAGCAGTGTGGATGAGAGAAGCTCTCCTGGGGAAAGATGTCAGGGCGCACAGGGAATGGGATATTTCACAGGGGATTGTTGAATTTTGAGCATCTGTCTGTAGGTTTCGTAGATACAAAGAAGTATTTGGGAATAATGTGTTTCAGCCTAGAAATCAGCAGGGAAGCCCCCTGTGTGTTTCCAGTCTAGAGGACACAGGATACCTTTCAAAGTACAGGGAAACACATCCGTGACACAATTTGCAAAAATGAAGTGCTAACCTACATAGTGTGCGTTACAGATGCATTCAGACACCAGAAAAGGAGGGGAGGACAGAGGCAGCTGAAGAAATTTCAGGAAAGCTTCATGCAGAAGCTGAGTTTTATTCTGAGCAGTTAAAACATGGGTGTGGTTTCCAAACCAGAGGAAGAAGAGAGGGACCTGAAGGGGGAGAAAAGATACAAGGAATGATGAGAGTGGACGGGGAGAGGGAGGAAGTCCGTCCCCCTGGAGCTGCAGGGAAGTGACAGGAAATGCTGTGTGTGGTGGGAGGACGGTGGTGGTCACTGAAAGACTGGCCGAGACATTCAGAGTTCATATTTCAAGCAGGGGTGTCCTACCTGCAGCCCAGGATGGCTATGAATGTGTCCCAGTACAAAGTCATAAATTTACTTAAAATAGTATGAGACTTTTTTGTGATTACACGTTGCAATGTGTTTAATGTGTAGCCCTAGACAACTCTTCTACTTCTAATGTAGCCCAGAGACACCAAAAGGTCGCACACCCCTGCAAGAGCAAGGGGATCCACTGATGTTTCTCGATAACAATGCAAAAAGAAGATAAAGGTGGCACTTTAGTGCCTATCTGGCTGTTGGGGCTGAGGTTGGGTAGGAAGTCCCGGGAAAGGTTAGTATAATAATCCCAGCGTGACTTGATGGAACTGGTTTATGAGGAAGGGGTAGAGAGAAGACACAATTTCGCAGTGAAAATGTCCATGAAAATCAATAGTTTTCCATCACAAGATAAAGAGGACTTGAACAAATTTCTAACCTGCAGGGGAGGAAAAAGTTGCGTTTCTAGCTGTGGTGGGCCTTCTCCGCTGGAATGACTGCACTTCAGACAGATTTGCCCTCATGTTTGTGAAGCCTGGGCCCTCCCTTTCCCGGGTGGGTGTCTGATGTCTCTCTCCCCATCCACGTGGGCTCAGGCACCAGCGAGACTTCATGGGATCTTGATGCAAGGCTGCTGCTTTCCTGGCGAAGTTGGGTCGGGCCTGCGTAACCGGAGTTCCCCGGCCACGTGCAACTGGTTTAAGGTACAAAGTTGGACAGCGCATGCTGGGAAGCAGGTGTCAAAGGTCTGGTGACAGTGGCTTAGCTTGCGTGTGGACCTGGTGGACCACCCAGCATTTACATCTCAGAGGGACTGTTTCCTTTCTTATCACTATCCCGTCAGAGTAATTCTGGTGGAAAATCTGGGGGGGGGGGCACTTAACTTTTTTTCCTTTAGAATTTCCTGCATGTTATGTCAGAAATGATATGCTAAAACGCTACGTGCACATGTAGGCATTAGTGAAGGTCTGGGAGTATTTACGAATATCAGCGGCACAGATGAATCACATTGGGGCCGGAGCCCGTTCAGTCTTGGTGCTGCCAGAATGTGAGGGGACATGGAGGAGCGGGTAGCAGAAAGGGAGAGGGGCAGGTGGGGGTCAGGGATGCAGGGACAGGAATGGAACTAGGCGGAGGGACAGACAGGCTGGACTGGCCAGTTAGTCCAGCGAGACGCTGCTGCCAGAGGAAGAGACCTGCTTTTCCTGCAGCTGTTTTCTCTGAAGTGACCTTTTATGGGTGATCGGTCCTGGTACTCTGAAGGGTCCAGCTGGGGAAGCTGAGGGAACAGCTGATGCCAACTCCTTGGAGCCAAGATCAGGTCCCTACCATTGATGGGTTTTCAGAGCCGGTGACAGAGGCCCTTCTTACTCAACGTTGCCTAGGGATTGTGAGGATGTCAGACAGAAACTGAATTCATGAATTCCCCAGGGCCACCACTGTCCTATTTGGTCCCTGTAGCTGGGGCCGAAGGCTCTTAAATGGAGCCCGTAACTCGGGCTCTGCCTCCCCTTAGGAGTCATTTTCAGACTTGCAAAAAATGATGTGTTTTCCCAGGCAGGCGTGTGGGCTGCCTGTAGCAACCTTTAGCTAAATGAAAGCATTTTCTTGGTCTCTGGGGAAGCAGGTGCTAACAGACAGGCTTTTAGGATTTAGAATTTCCTGGGTTTGTTATTTGAGGCTAACAAAAGAGAAAAATCCATCCTGGATGCAATTAGACCATATTTTTCTTTGTCAACCTCCTTCTCCCTCCCCCAGTAGAGGAAGAAATGTGAAGGACAGAATTTTACAGATGTTATTGGAAATTTTAAGCCCAGTGTGGGTGAGATAACATCTGATAACAAATAAAAGGTTTGTGTGTGTCCTTTCAGCTCTCTGTGAAAGCTATAATGCCATGAGTACACTCTGAGCAGGAGGGAAATTCTTAATATATTCAAATAAAATAAAGGATAATTTTATTATGATACCATGCAGAAAGTCTTCTGTGCAGGGCTAGAAGTTCCCAGAGGAAAGTCGTTTTAGAGCAACTGCTACAGCCTGGGAAGGGCACGCTGACCCTGAGGGATGTAGCGGGGGGGGGGGGGGGGACACAGATTCTCATTATTCAGCATCATAAACAGGGTGTCATGCCCACAGGTGTGTAGTAATCAATTGTGATGCATATCCTCCCCATCTTACTACTAATAAGCATGGGATTATGTGATAATGTTAATACTTAACGTTAACTTTGTTGAGTTTAATTTTGCTATGGTAAACCTCACCAATTTAAAAACTGTCATTTGAGGAGTTTTTGACAAATGCGTATCATCATAAAATCACCAGTGTGATCAACGTGTACAGAATTTCCATCGCCCTAAAATGTTGCCCCTGCCGATTTGCAGTCGGTTCCTATCACCTCCTCCACCCCGACCCCTGTGGCAACCACTGATCTGCTTTTGTCTCTACAGTTTAGTCTTTGTTTTTGCTCTGCTGTATTTCTGACCTAACCTTTTAAGTAATAACCACATTGTTTCTATAACTATATTAATGTTACTAATCACATTTTAGCCTAGTCATTATGACCTTAGAACCATTCTGTCTCTTTAAGGAGGCTTTGTAGATGTCCATGACATGTGATCCATATGATTTTAAATTAGGTCATTTTCCCCACCCCCAGGATTCTTGGTGGGGTACATCTCATTGTTAACTTTAAGAATTGTGCAAGGAGCCCTGCTGGTGTGGCTCAGTGGGTTGAGTACCAGCCTGCAAACTGAAAGATTGCTGGTTAGTATTCCCAGTCAGTGCACTTGCCTGGGCTGTGGGCCAGGTCCCTAGTTGGGAGCATGCAAGTTGCTGTATCTCTCCCACACTGATCTCTCTCTCCCTTCCTTCTCCTCTCTCTAAAACTAAAATCTTAAAAAAAAGAAGAAGAAGAAGAAATGCAAAAGGAGTACAGGGATGGGTCAAGAGGAGGGGAAACCAGGGAGGATGGAGGGGAAGTGGGGCGAGCATCCTGGACAAGGGAAAGTAGAATGTGTGGTTGGCCCTGGTGGGGGCAGTGGGTGGGTACACCTCTTTTAGGATAGCAGGTTAGAATAGTTATTGTTAACGGGTTATCTAGAGGTGAAGAAATACCACTGAGTCATGTGCTGACAGTGATTGGAAGGGGTAGACGGCTTGGTATAGAGAAACTGCTACGGGGCATTGGGGGACCGTATTCCTCCTTTCCATACCATCTGGGTACCATTTTCTATGGGCTCTTCTTTGATCAGACAGATCCTTAGTCCTGTGCCATTAAATTTTTATTAAAAAACTTTTTGCGATACAGATAAGTTTCAAGAATATTACATTGTACTCCCATATGTCTTGCACTTAAATTTAACCCAATGTTAGCATTTTGCCACATTTTCTTTCTCATGTGTATATAATATAAAACATCCACAGTATTATTCTTATAATTATTGTAATAATTACTATTATCTTGTTGAACCACTTGGGAGTAATTTGCAGAGGTCACAACTCTTCATTCTTTCAGCATATATTTCCTAATAACATAAACTTTATTTTTGTATACCCCAGTTCAATTCTCAGAATCAAGAAATTTAATATTGATATAATAATTTCATATGAAGTTCATGTTCAAATTTATCTCACTGTAGGGGCTTGCATTTTAAATGACTCTCTGGCACTGAAGCAGTCTCTTGACTTAAAAGGATGACCCTTCAAGTCGGGGAACTAAAGGTCATGGGAGAGAAGAGAGAGAACCACAGACCACATATGCAAATATAGGCCAAGTCTTGCGGAAAGTTTCCAAAAGTATTTGTTTAATTGACCTAAAGTATTTGTATGTTGGTTAAAAAATCATTTGCTGACACTGTGCCTCCTCACACAACCAAAATTAAGGACAAAAAGATTTAGAAACAAGAAAACAATCATAACTGATAGAAAATTGAACTGTACGGAAGTCCAACAACCATTCATCCAGACTGGTAAGAGGGCGGAGTCTCGGCAGGAAAAAGTGGAGGTTGGAGGACCCGGGTGCTCAGACAGCAGCGGCTGGCAGATCCCATGCAGGCTGTGGCTAGCGGACCCCAGGCACGGGGTGGCAGTGGTGCAGACCCAGTGAGACTGAGCAAGGTAGCTGGCTGACCAGGTGGTCCCACATTTGTACACAGATAATCCAGGCGAGGGGGAAGCAGCAGAAGTGACTGGAATCCAAGAGAGAGCAGAGCAAGTGCCATTGTTTCCTCTCGACTCTGCCCCCACATACAGCGTCACTACCCAGCCACTGGGCCGCCCCACCCTGGGGAACACCTAAGGCTTCGCCCCTAACTACATAACAGTTGCGACCAGACCGGAAAAAAAAAAAAAAAGACCCAAAATGGCTCAAACGGGAGAACAGATCAAAGCCCCAGAGCCAGTTAATCTAAGTGACCAAGAGATAGCCAACTTATCAGATGTGCAAAGCCCTGGTGATCAGGATGCTCACACAGTTGGTTGATTTTCCTCACAAATTAGATGAAAAAAATGAAGGCTACAATAAGTGAAATGAAGGAAAACACACAGGGAACCAATAGAGATGGGAGGAAAACTAGGACTCAAATCAATGGAGTGGACCAGAAGGAAGAAAGAAACAACCAAACAGAAAAGAAGGAAGAAACAGAAATTCCAAAAAATGAGGAGAAGCTTAGGAACCTCCAGTACATCTTAAAACGTCCCAACATCCGAATTATAGGGGTACCAGAAGGAGAAGAGGAAGAGCAACAAGTGGAAAACTTATCTGAACAAATAATAAAGGAGAACTTCCCCAATCTGGCAAAGGAAATAGACTTCTAGGAAATCCAGGAAGCTCAGAGAGTCCCAAAGACCCAAGGAGGAACACACCAAGGCACATCATAATTAACATTAGCCAAGATTCAAATGAAGGAGAGAATTCTAGAAGCAGCAAGGGATAAGGGGAAAGTCACCTACAAGGGAGTTCCCATCAGACTGTCAGCTGATTTCTCAAAAGAGACCTTCCAGGCAAGAAGGGGCTGGAAAGAAGTATTCCAAGTCATGAAAGGCAAGGATCTACATCCAAGATGGCTCTATCCAGCAAAGCTTTTATTTAGAATGGAAGGGCAGATAAAGTGCTTCTCAGATAAGGTCAAGTTCAAGGAGTTCATCATCACCAAGTCCTTATTATATGAAATGTTAAAGGGACTTATCTAAGAAAAAGAAGATAAAAATATGACAGTAAAAAGACCACAAACTCACAGCTATTAAGAACCACACCTAAAACAAAAGCAAACTCAGCAAACAACTAGAACAGGATCAGAGTCACAGAAATGGAGATCACATGGAGGGTTAGCAACAGGGGAGTGGGAGGAGGAGAGAGGAGGAAAAGGTACAGAGAATAAGCATAGACGGTGGGTAGAAAATAGACAGGGGGAGGGTAAGAATAGTGTGGGAAATGTAGAAGCTAAAAAACTTATGACACATGGACATGAACTAAAGAGGGGGAATGTGGGTGGGAGAGGGTGTGCAGGGTGGAGGGGAATGATGGGGGAGAAATGGGACAACTGTAATAACATAATCAATAAACTATATTTTAAAAATCATTTGCTTGTTTTCATATTTTACTCTTAGCTGTGGGGTCCTTGCTGGTGGTGAGTGGGCATTAGCTATCTGGGGCACCCCCTGTCAGCTTCATTTCCCCAGCGCCTTGTAACAGGCAGGGCTCTACAAAAGAAAACCCTTTTTATTGTCCCAATTAATATCAATCAAACTCGAAGGAAAGGATCTTAATATCTTTCTAAAATGCTTTCATTTTTCTTAGAGTTCAGTTGTCATAAAAATTGTATGTTTAAAATGTCCGTTGGGTGTAAATGGTCCCTTAAACCCTTGTAACTGAGTGACATGTAATAATGAAAGTACCTTCACAAAGAACAACAAAAATAGATCTTTTTTTTATTGTAATCATCAAATAGTAAGCCCCAAGGTACTGATTGAATTATACATAAACCTGAGATGGAGCTATAAAAATGATGCTAGCATGCTGGTTTCTGACAGACCACACACAGATTAGGCTGCACAAAATAACCTTAATTCTAACAGTACCCAGCCTCTGCTGGATGGGTCACAAAACAAAAAATATTTCTGGATGAAAATATTTTCTGCATGTGTGTAGTTTTTTAGGGAGTGCTGTGAGAACTTTTATCAATCAACAAGTAGAGAATGTGCATTAAAAAAGAAAGAGACGTTTATTTAGGAGAGAAGGTTAAACGCACAGGAGGGTGGCTAAGGGTCCTGGGTGTTTGCTTCTAAGTCACTGTAACAGAATTAGTGTTCAGAGGAGAACAGAGTTGTCAAGCTCCGGAAAAATTCCAGGAATACTTTGTGGAGAAAGGTTTGAACTATCTGTTTTTGTATATTTTCTACCCGAAATGTTTAACTGTTTTTAAAGAAATAAACTATACTTTTCTTTAAATTTTTAATTTTCCATTGATGAAATGAAGGGTGTGATGGATTGGACAGAGCGTTGGAGTGCTTGGATTTGGAATTCTCTGCTTTTCACGGTTTCATTTCTCCCTGATGAGAAAACCCTGTCAATATCCTTATCTGCACAGAATATCCTGGAATGGAAAACATAGCACTCCTGACATTTTCTTCATCTTAAATTTCTGTTCCTGTTCTGTGCCCCATGCTTTTTCATCTTCAGGCCTCTGCTCACGCCTTCCACTCCTTCTGGAATTCGCTCTTCCTCATTTCTGTGTGTTCACATCCTACTCCCTGTCAAGGTCAAGCACGAATTCTCTCACCGTGGGAAGTCTCCGCTGATTTCCCCAACTGGGAATGTATTCTCACCTTCCGGAATCTCCTTGACCACTTCTGGCTATACATCCTTAATGGCCCTGGCCACTTCCTACTCGGTGTGATGAGTCTGAAGGAGTGTTTGCTCTTTCTTCTGGCCTGTGAACCCCTGGAGGACAGGACGAAGGCATGCTTTTTGAAGAACAGTTTGTTGGTGCCAAACTTGTAAAATATGTACCGAATATTGAAGATTCAAAAGCAACGTAGTCAAGATGGCATATAACATTTTAATGAATTAGTCTAGAAAAAAATACATTTAAAAAATTAGTGCCCAAACTTATATTTTCACAATCTGTTCTTTAACTTTAAAAGAATCTTAGGGACCCTCAGTATTGTTGTTATAATTATGTAGATGTCATTTAGACAGAACTAGTTAGGACGGCTTGTTCCAAGGTGAGGGAGGACGGCAGAATTTCTCCGTCTCCGCACAAAGTACTGACGCTGCAGGCAAGACTATTCCTGGTTGCGGAGGGGTGTGCTGCGTGCATTGTGCTGTGTTGAGCCGCATTCCTGGCCTCTACTCACTCCAGCCCTGCAGCATTTCTCACTCCAGTTGAGAAAATCAAAAAGGTTTTGCATGCGTTGCCAAATTTTTTTCAGGGAGCAAAGTAGTTCCCTGTTGAGAAACAACGTTCTGCTAAGACTGCCATTTGACAGAGTCCTCCAAGCAACTTCTCTTGTTTTCTTTACAGCTCTCTCTTTACTTCTTGGTTTATCGCCAGTTGCCACCATTTATTGTATTTAATGCTGTTCTGTTTACTTGGACTTGTTCCCCATTGCGTTATTGTACAATGTTATCTTAAGTAATTTTTTAAATTAAGGGTGTGTGGATGGGTAAAAAAATAAACTAAACTTGGGGTTTCTCTTTGGAGGCAGATGTGCACATAGAGATACCAGAAAAATTCAATAGGGTAAGGGTGATCTTTTCAGCAACTAGTGTTGGAACATTTGGATAGGTATATATAAACAAACAAAGAAGCAAGCAAAAAAAAAAAAAACCTTAAAAATCAATTTTTACCTAATATCATATAAAAATTTAATTGGAAATTGATTATTTTCCTAAATGTAATAACTAAAGCTATAAAAGTTTAAAAAGAAACAGAGGAAAGAATCATAGTGAGTTTGAGTTTGGCAAAAAATTCTAAAATAGCACACAAAAAGCACAATCAATAAAAGAAAAAGCACTGAAGTAACAGAGATTTAACTTCATCAAAATTAAAATCTTTAGTTCTTAGAAGACACTTATGAAAATGAAAAGGCAAAGGCAAACTCAGTTAAAAATATAGCCTAGCATATATCTAATAAAGGACTTAATATTTAGAATATATAAAGGACTCGTACAACTCAGTAAAAGGAAAACACCCAATTTAAAAGAGCAAAACATTCTGAAGATACTTCATCATAGAAGATGTACACACGGCAAACAAGCACAGGAAAAGGTGTTTAACGTCATTAGTCATCAGGGAAATGAAAATTACTTCAGAAAATATTTGCTACAAGTGCCTCCCTTTACATACAAAGCCATTAGGATTGTATCATAAAATGAGAATCTTGATAATGAAATTTTTGATTGGAAAAACATAATTATTTTAAGAAGTGCAGTTGTGCAAATTTGTCCAGATTATACCATGCGTGTTTCTTTAATCCAGAAAAAAGAAAAAGGTTTGACTGATTTAATAAAGCAGACATGCAGGAATTTAAATAACAAGTGTCTTGTCTGGGCTTTAATGACTCTCCATCTGGAATTTGCCATTGATGTACTTCTTTCAGGAAGTTCCTTCCAGCCTCTTCAACAGATACGAAAGCCCAGGAAGCTCCTGGGACAGGAGTCCATGCATTCTATTTTTAAATATCTTCAGCAAGGCCACAGGGTGCTCTGTGAGCTTCAGGCATTTTGAAGCCTCTGTTAACACTTAAAGGCAGCTTGCTTCCCAGAATTCATTGGATCAGACAGCAAGTCCTTTACACACCACTAGGTAACCAGTGAGGAGTTATGGAATGCTGATGTCTGGGAGATCATTGCTAAAAAGCTACATTTTCAGCTGGAGAAATGCAAAGCAGCCACATTCTTCAAGCCATTGTTCAGGGACCACTGAAATTCTGTGGTCACATTGAAAAACAAGCAGCCAACAAACAAATTTAAAATCGACCACAATTCAGTCTTGATTAGTTTGGAATCTGCGTTGTTTGGTGCTTGAACTGAAATTTGACATTTGTTTAGAAAATCCATTTTACAAGGACAGCTTCCCAGATTATGCTGTGATTATAATGGAGCTCCTTAAAATATTCAGTGATATTAACATCTTCAAGAATTTATATATGCTTAACATTTTTTTCAATTGCAGTTTACATTCAATATTATTTTGTATTAGTTTCAGGTATATAGCATAGTGGTTAGAAAAATCATATACTTTACAAAGTGCTCCCCCTGATATTTTCAGTACCCAACTGAGGCATTTGTATGTACTTTTAGCCTTCTCGCTTGTAGGAGGCCCTTAGGCTTATAACAACCATGTTATTCAATTTTCTCTCTTCATTAAATGTATACTTTTGCAGTTCAAGTCACTTTTTAAAGGAGGTAGGTTATTCATGAATAAATCAAGAAGCCATAGGACCCTGTGAAGTACCTCACACTAACTGCACCCCCGGAGCTCCTCAGCAGGACCAGTCCATAGCTGATGCTGCCAATTCCCTGTTCACGTCCCCACGGCAGTGATGCTCCCATGCGTGTCTTTCAAATGTCCGCCTACCAGCACCTGCCACTCTACCTGGGCAGTCTTTTTGTCTGTTGGAGCCTGCTTTGGTTGACCACTCAGTAAGCCAGAATTGCTCGTATATACCCCACTGAGTGAATAGCCCAGCTCCCTCTTCCATGGGGTAGGACAAGTCGGATGTCCATGCTATGAACTATACTCTAGTTCTGTAGATGAATTAAGCTCCAGTTGTCCACAATGTAACTTGCTTGAGGGCACATCCTTCATGGAAGCTTTTCTTTCCCCTCTCTCCATTCCACTTCCCTGCCAGTGTCTTCTGGAATCACCTTCCAGATAAGCTCTTGCACTTGACTCTTCATCTCAGGATCCTCTTCGTTGGAATCCTCACTAAGGGAGACCTGTGGACTTTGGGTTTAAGCAGTGCTTTCTTTGGAGCCTTCTTTTAAAATTCACATGTTCCTGGGAGGCATAATCATTCTCTAAACTCTTGGTGTGAGCCACTTATAAAGGAATAGGGGTAAGGTAATATTCTGTTAAACACTGCATTTCTGAAGACAGAGACAGAGTCAAGAAGCAGGCTTATCCCCAAAAGCCAACTTCCCTTTTTTTGCGAGTTCTTGGAGGGGAAGGACAACATGGACATCAGCAAACCCACTTATTTAATTTGGGCATGGCTCTTAGAGGAGAAACCTCTACTTTCTGCCTTGACAAATGTTGCTGGTATTATATTTAATGATACCTCAGTAGTGAATCAGGCTCTGTGTGAATCTGGAAAGGAGCCTCAAATCCACCAGCCATAATATAGAAACAGCATTTCTTGCTTAATAATATGTTAAAGAGCTACTTAAAGTTAATCTTCGATTGTAGTCTACAAACGATGGCAGACAATTTTCTGTTGCTGGGACAGGATTTAAAGACTTGCTTACTGCCTAAGACATGATGTATTTGAAGGGAAAACAAGTGCAGAATGACATGCCTGCTTTTGTTCCATAACTGTATTTTCAGTGCGGTTAGCACCAGCAGAGTGGGGAAGAAGGCAGTATGAAGACGTGTGCTGTATACTGTACAGCAAACACAGGGCAAGAGGTCTGTCTCCGATAGAACATGGTGCTGATGAAGCCACAGCCAGGAGGTCATTCCCTCCTTGGATAAGTGAATTTCAAATCCTAGACAGGAACCATAATCCTGGTTCTTGTTCCAGCTTCATGTGAGAATGTGCTGTGTTGGAAGGACACTGTACTTTCCGACAATGATATGGAGATGCTTGCTGAATTCCTCCCAGCTTTAATAATAAGCTGGAACTCTTAAGGCGGGGTATATTAGTTTCTCAGGCTCCATGATAAAATATCACAGGCTGGGTGGCTAGTGGAAATTTATTTTCTTATGGTTATGGAGACCAAAAGTCTAATGTTCAGATGCTGTGAAGGTTGAATCTCTACCTTCTTGCCATATCCTCACCTGGCCTTTTCCCTGAATGTGCAGATACTTTCTTATTTTCTGGGCTAGGGAACTTGACGCTCAGAAAAGTTAGGTCAAGCTAGTATGTGAGCCAGGATACAAACACAAAACTCTTGTTTTATTCTACTCTGTAACTGTGATTCCTCTTACGAAGGAATTATTCAGATGATTGCGGTTTCAACTTTCTGTACTCTTCCCTGATATTAAGCTTTTACTGATTGTTAAAACTTAGTGGTGAGGCTTCCAGACAGAGACGTATAGTTGGAGAGATATATTACTAGAAGCTATTTTTCCATTATACAAGGAGAATTTTTATGGAGGAAAATTTATGAAGATAGTAAGGACCGGTAAACAGGGATGGACTTATATTTTCTTCCAAATAAAGAAATCCAGTATAGTTGTTCTGACATGTTTTTTAACCATATGTATTCTGTAAGTGTACAGGGTGGGGCAAAAATAAGTCTACAGTTGTGAGTACATGAGACAGAGTTTATTCTTGTATTATTATTTGTTAATCGTTGCATTATTTTCCATACAAACAGCCTGCTTTTGCCCCACCCTGTACATGATGAAAAATTCTGTGCTAGGCCCTGCACTGGCTATACGTACAACGGGGGATATTTAAGGTGCTGTTTAGTCTAGTAAAGGCAATACAGACATCCACTCACAAAACTAGGAGAAAAAGTGTGCAAGCTTTGGAACAGGCTGGTCCAGATGGGAAAAAATAACCCACTTTCTTTATCTTTTTGTGTCCATTTTTACTAAAAATATGCCCCAACTCATGTGCATTGAGGCAGATTTGTATAACCTGGAATAACTGTGACTACAACGCAGACCTTTTTCAGAAGAGGGATGTAATTGAAACTACCCAAATTGTTGAATCATTGGGTGTTGAGTCTCAAAGACTTCTTTGAGGTCATGTGACCCTATTTTTAGCTCTTTGCAGAAAATTTTTCTGCTCTGGTAAGTACTTCGGCTTCTGTGTAAAATCTTTGGTGGTAGGGTATTTACATTCTGATGATGCTCACCCTAGAAATATGGAGGAAACATTAATACAAATATAAGTCATTTCCTAAGTGGGAGTTTCATGGGTTGGCTGTGGAGTTTTATTTTTTTTCCTCTAAGGGATGTGCTATTTCATTATATTTTTTCTTTTACATGTGCTAGCTTGCTCACATGACCCTTAAGATGATGGTCACACTCAGGTTCACAAGGTGTTTGCAGACCCACCACACATCTTTCCCATTACACGTCACAAAAAATTTCTTTGGATGGAATTAAGTACTAAATTGGTGGCTGATGACCTGAGTTTTCAGGGTCTTCTGCTAACCATCCACACACAAACATAAGCATGCATGCTTACACACAAGCACATAAGAAGTCCTACATTGGTCCATTTTATAGTTCACAGTTAAAGCAAGGCTGTAATCTGGAACAATGCCTTTTAGTATAAGCTCACAGACTGAAAAGATAGCCTTCCTTCTTAGAAAGAATTTGATGTGATCTGCAATCCTAGTCATCATCTATGGTTCTTTGTGCCAAAGGAACAATAGAAGCCTACTTCAAGATGGACACCCTGTAACCATATCTGTCTTTTTTTTCTTTGGTTACCAAACAATCCCCTACTTCTTCTACTGTTGCTTCTCCAGCACAGTTTACAAACTCCTTGCAATTGTGTCTGCTCTTCTGGTTTTATTGCTTACTCATCTGTCTGTTCAAAAATAGCTTTCACATGTGACCAGTGTCTTTCCGTAAGCCCCAAGTATGGATGTGATATTACCACCTGAGCCCAAAATATCACACTTCTACTAATATAGGCTAAAATTCTAGAAGCTGTAAAAAAATCAGGTTCAAGTAATTGGCTGATGTTGGGCTTGCAGACAACCAGGAATTTTCAATTGTGGTCTGGTTAAACCAGGTGTTGGCTGTTGCCTTGAAAGAGGTTAGCACCCTCATAAAAGCAGTTCTAGAGACTCCCTGCTTCCTTTTGGCCAGGAGGGGTTCCAGTGAGGAGGCCGCTGTTGACGCGGGCACTCACAAATGCGCATCTGCTGGTGCCTTATTCTTGGACTTCCCAGCCTCCAGACCGGTGAGAAATAATTACATTTTGTTTATAAGTCACTTAATGGTACTTTGTTATATAGCAGCTCAATGGATTAAGACAACGTGATTAATATGCACTTTTGTGAGTATCTGCTCGCTTGAGCAGCGGGACGTCTGTGGGATGGAGTGACAGATATCACCACATCCATTTTGTAAACAAGGAGATGAAGGCCCAGGGAGGTTAAGCGGTTCAGCCATCATCCTATCATTTCTAAGTTTTTAAACAAGATACCTTTTGATTTAATTATCTCTTTAGTATGGTAAAATAAGATGTATTTTGTTGTTTGTAGAATTTGCAGCAGTGCCCAAGAGCTAATTGTCTTGTAAAATGTATTTGTAGCAGGAGCATAAATCGTGTTAAATGGATTTTAAAGATAAATTATGCCAATTCATAACTCTAACAGAATAGCTGATTTCATTTTAGCATTTTTTCAGTTTTAGTTGGTATGTATCATTTATATAATTATAATAGTAAGAATTATACATTTCCGAATATGAATTTTTTTAGTTAACAATGTTATAAACATTTTTCCTTGTAGTTGCATAGTTTATTGCTATTACTTTTAAAAATTACATCCTATTGAGTTTAATAGTTTATTCAGCTACTTTAAAAATATATAGTTTAGAAAATGCTGCAATGACTTACTTTAAAACCTATTTTCTTAATATAAATTTTTAGAACCTCTTAAGAATGTAGACATATTGATACGGGTCAGGGGGCATACATCCATATTGCATTCCAATGAGGTCTTCCTTATGTCCCAGGTTTATAGTAGTGCAGACATGGCCTAACACCGGACTCTAAGTTAAATAATTTATTTTAATTATTTTGTTAATTTTGAGGTAAATTGCTATTTATCTTATTTTTATTTCCATTTCTCATTACTGGTAAAGTGAACCATTTTCCCCTGTCTTTGCCATTTCTTCATAAATACTTCCCCCCATTCTTTGCCAATTTATTTACCTTTAAAATTTGTAATAAACTACCTACCAAACATTTCTGAATCTCAATGATGGATGAAGCTTAGGTTGTGGCCTAGACTCTTGCTGGCGCTGTAATTAGCCACAAGACTGAGTATCTCTGTAAAGGGGGAGCTCTCCCTATCTGCTACACACGTTTGTTTCGGGGAGGTGTCTATTGCGCAAAGGGTTCGGATGAACCCAGCAGTGTTGTTCCTTGTGAGCTGGGTTTCCCAGTCTTTTGGCAGAGGGGAGGACTTCAGCTAGGCTTCTCGGACTTTCTGTGGCGTTTTTACTGTAAGACAGAAGCCTCACTCTCTGTTGTTTCCCCTTGTCACGGGAGATTATGGAACAGCCTTTACAGCTGGAGATGAGCACCACCTCAGCCCCAATCACTCTGATTTTAGATGTCAATTATTAGCACCTGCTTACCTGGTGGGACATTCGGTTTGTATGCGGCATACTCTGCTTGGAAGGAGCCCCCAGTCCCGTTTGCTTTTAATCAGGCTGTTCAGGTCCAGTGTCCAGGGGTTAGGGGGTCATTTAATTAATAACATGTTTGTACGTCCACAGGGCTGAAGTAAAATAAGGCACTTGGGACCGTTGTGAAATGTGATGCGAGAGACATAAGGTCAAGATCTGGATGACCCTGGCATGAGCATTTCTCTACTAATGAGGGCGTGTGAAATGTGTTTTTTAAAAGCCTTTCTTAACTCTAACATGTATATTAAAAAGTATTTTGGTTTGGGGAGCGAGAGATCAGAAGTCTGAAAAATTACATTATAATTAGAAAAGTGAACATAGCTATTACTTAGTCCAAGTATGTTTGTATATTAGATAATTGCATGGCTGTTATTAAAGATTGAAAACTTGAGTTTTGATACGGTAATAATTGCTCTTCTGCCAATTTAATTGCTTTCCATTTCAAATATTATGCAACTGCTGTGCTGGGGTACTTTCTTTTTAATTTTCATATTTGCATTTATTTTCTGTGAACAGAATGGTAGAATCAACAGAGCAGAATTAAAAAAATTAAACCTTTTTCTCTTGAAGTGTTTTACTTGAAAAGTATTTGTTTAAGTTTCAGATGTAAACTTTCTATTGACATTTAACATATATTCGGAGAGGTGAATGTAAGTGTTCATCTCAATTTCTGCAAAGTGACCAAACCTGTGTAACTAGCACCTGATGAAAAAATCAACAATGCTCAGCTCCCAGAAGTACCCCAGCACCCCCCCTCCCCGGCAATGCTCTCTAGACCCCATTCCATGAAGGAAACTACCATTCTCTAGTATTGTTGGTTAGTCCTGCCTGGTTTTGAAACTCATATAATGAAATCATTCAATATGTAATCTTTTGTGTTTGGCTTCAAGAAGTAATTACGTTTTGTAAGGAAGCTTCTATATGTGCTAACAATGATTCATAGTTGACTATTACATTTTCTAAATTCCTTTGCTATTATGTAAGCCATGCATGATCATTATGAGAAATTTGAAAAGTCAGGAAAAATAATAGAGCATTCATATTTCTATCACTCAAAGACAGTCATTTTGATGTATTTCCTACTAGTATTTTATCAATGCATTCATTAACTAATAAATGTATACATGGACTATTTATGGAGCATCTGCAATATGCAGGCACTATGTTAGGCACAAGAAAAACAGAAAAAAATACTTGTTTTTATATAGTTAAACACTTTCTAAACTTTTATACCTCATCTTTTCATGTAAGGCTGTATGTAATGCAGGCTTTGTGCATTTCCACGCTGGCTGGAAACCAGCTATGTGGCAGCTCAGAGGTCTTCAATTTGCTTATGCTTGGATCTCACCATCTCAGAAAGAACAAAAGGTTTTCTTAGGACCCTCCTTTTGGAGGGGGTGGAAGGAGAGATGGGAATGAAGAAGGGAGAGGATGACAGTCTCCTGCACCACAATGATGGGCATAAGGGAATGTGCAAGACTGCTGACTATTCATAACAAGTGAGCGAATGATGACTTTGAGGCTTCAAAACTGGTTGCAGGCCAGGGGTCAGGAAATCTGGAAATGACATTGACTAGTGGGCAGCTAAGACATGGAAAACAGTGAGCCAGGAAATGCATTAATAGTAAATTAATCTTAGGAGTAGATGCAAAGAAGATTGGCTATTCATAAGCGTAAAAAAGGAAAGAAGCAACAGAGAACAAACGTAAGAAAAGTGTGCTGGTCTGGGATCAGGAACTTAGGTAGCTCTGGAGACTAAGATCAGTGAAGGGAGGAGGTTACAGGCTTCAGAGATGCCCCATTCCCAACCCACTTCAGGGAAAAAGGGGAGTCAGTATTGTAGGGGGTTATCATGGCCTCATCCTCTCAGGGCATGGGAGTGGAAAGGGTCTGAAATGAACTGATCAACTCGCCAAGGAATTTTAGGCCTAAGAAAAAAAGGTTACAAAGTCTACTGCTTCCACTTGAAAATCCTTACTTTTATTTAAACATTATCTTGTGACAATCTCATGGCACGTAGGAATAGAACTTTTGAAACTAGTTAGCACTTCACATAATACCTTCAACATTTGCTTTAATAACTACTAATAATGGCTGTCATTGGTTAAAATATGTTGACATTTTTGCAGTCTTAGGAACTTACCTCATCTTTACTAAAATAGGTAAGTCTTTCCTCATCTTTACAGGGCATAGGTAAGTCTTTCCCCATTTTACAGATGAATAAACTGAGTTGTAATATGGTTAAGTATACTTTGTCCAATGAGACTCAGCAAATACACAGCAGAAGGAGTCAATATGCCACCTGAATTTTTTGCTAAGTATTGTGGGGGCAGGAAACCGCTCTGCACGATGATGCTTTCAACCCAGAAGCCTCCATCACCAATCACCTCTGCCCACATAGGGGAGGAGGGGAATGGGAGGCAGGGCTACTGAATGGGTTGGGGAAGCCCAAGTTTATGTGTAACTAGGCCACCAGGGCTCAGTGGACAGTCCCAGAACACACATTCATTCATTTTGTGACCGAGGGGGTAACGGAGGTAGTGGCGCTGGTGATGCACAGTGCACCAGAACTCCAGGAGGGCAGGGAGCCTGGAATTAGAGTAAAAACAAAGCCACTGTGTTCTCTAGCACAGGTGCCAGGCACTTGCATGTGCATAGCAGGTGTCTTCAAAGAGGCGGTTTTGTCAGATTCCAGGCAGCCTTCCCAGGCTTGTCAAGTTCAAAACCTGATTACCTAGTCTCAGCTGAGTTTGCTTTTTAATCTGGTGAACATGTATCACTTTTAAAAAGTCTTCATGGGCACAACAGATATTTAAAAACACGTTAGGAATACATGGGGAGTTTAAAGTTCTTTTCTTCCTTGGGTGGTTTTGCTTCAGGTTTTTGTGAGCTTGATGCTGTGTCCTCACGGCAGGCACCTTCTAGGGCGGAGCTTCCTGACCTTTCCATGAGAATATTTGCAGGGGGTTCTGGGGAATGCTGAAGGGGATCCGAGGGCCTTTTCTTAAAAGTGGTGAAACCAGTCATTGCCTTTTCTGTGTGTTATATAAGAACAATAATATTAAATGAAAGAATAAATATTTGTAAAATTCCAGATAAATTTCATTTTATTGAGAAACCCAAGCTTTCTTTTGTGGATATAACTTTTAAATACAAGAGTTAATGCTTGAAGTGACTGCATATGTTATCTGATTAAGAGTGTTTAATTATATCTTC
This sequence comes from Glossophaga mutica, assembly GCA_039655065.1. Taxonomy (NCBI): domain Eukaryota; kingdom Metazoa; phylum Chordata; class Mammalia; order Chiroptera; family Phyllostomidae; genus Glossophaga; species Glossophaga mutica. The sequence goes on along the minus strand of CM077312.1, from coordinate 23,005,630 downwards.
AAATTGTTGATCGTCTTCATCCACAAAGAAATTTTATTCCACAAATGATTTCTCTCTCTCTCACACACACACACCTTAAAACAATTTTTCAATTATTTTATAATTCATTTACAACAGTAGAAATTACCTTTGAGGCTCTAATAGCTCTACTTTTTATTTCATGGAGTAATACTGACATTTTTGTGATAACGTGAAAAGGTTCAAATCCAATTGAACTTTTCATATCAAGTATTAAGAAGTGGAGTTCTACTTTGCAGCACGTGCGTGATTGTTAGAATGTGGCTCTCTGCAGGTAGCTGGGCTGCTGATAAAACGGCACATCCAGTGCGAAGTGACGGGAGTTCTAACACATATGAAAGCAGGGATTCAGGGCACTGCCTGGGACTTTGCACACTAGGTACTTGAACCTGGACCCCCACTTCACCCCCGAGTGCCTCTATCCTGGGCTACAGAGAGAAGTGCTCCTTGTTTACCTAGAGTATGATGTCCTGTAGCAGCTTTGTTGGTTCTTCGCTCCATTTCAGCAGCAGGCTTCTGAAGTATAGTGCCAAGTACAGCACCTCCCGGTCTGCATCAGCCTCCCAGGGCAGCAGCAGCACATGACAGACATCACTCTTCTCGGCAGTGGCCTGGGGTGTGCAATGCTTCAGACCCCGATGTGCTCCAATGCACTTTGAGGAGCCTGAAAGAGACAGATCGTGGTTGCAACTGGTGTGTTGGCTTGGGCTGCCCTGCACCCCATCTAGCTACCTGGGGCTGATGGGGTCTCCTGGTACCTGTTGCAGAATACATTTTTTGGAGAGCTCAGATTTAGAAAGACAAATTTCTTGTTTTCTCTGAGTTCTTAGGAACTTGGACTTCCTTTTTTAAAGGTTGTAGGTTAAGTTTACCATATGACTCAATGTTTTTGCAAGCAGTCCATTGGGCAGGATAAGAGGCAGCAAAGTGAAATTTCTCAGAGGTTGACTGTGGTGTCAGACTCACAGATTCCAAATCTTAGCCCAGACGGGTGCTAGACATGTGCCCTGTTTTCCTCCCCTCATCCCTATGAAATAGGAACAATAATAATGCTGTTTCCCTAGGATTCTTGGGAGGGTTAATTGATTAATGCATGTTAATTTTTACCGCTACCCAAGAGTGTCTAATAGTATTAATTGATGATATTATTACTATTATTGGCAATAGGAACAATAAGATGATGTTAGTGGTATTACTAAGAAGTTCATTATTACTCCAGGAGAATTTTTTTTAAATGGAATTAGACTCAGGGGAAATGAACAGTGGCTATGAAATCTGAAGGGATGTTAGCTTTAAGCAATTACCAGACTCCCCTCTTTGTTTTGGGTTTGCAATATTTTTCATTCACATTATATTTCTTTGTAACCAGATTGATATTTCCCTTCCATTTTAACCAGTTGCAGCAAGGTAACGAGTCAGGATTACAGTTAGGGTTTAAAGTATGGAATAGCTACCTTCCTCTAAGACGATTGAATTCTATATTTATTGTCATTGAGTTGGCTAGAGTAACCTGTAGCTAAAGCAAAAACTCAGTGAGTTTTTAAATAAATTAATTTTTTTAAATAAATTTTTTTAAAAAGTATTATGTTCTTGGTATCCAGAGTCGTCCTAATTTTTCACATTCTTTGCACTTTGGACTTGTGGGGAGGGGAGCTATAATAATCAGAAGACCACCTACAATTTTGGTCTAAAGACACAAGGTGGTTTCACAATTGAAATGAAAAGTGTACAGGGGTGGCAGACTATGTCTCCCACCGATTGCAGCTTTCGTCTCGGAAAAGTGGATTAATATAGTAACACTTCATTGTAAGTGGACATTAATGAATGCTAAATTACCACCAAATGCCTATGGAACTGCACATAACAGTTACTTCCACATTCAAAGGGTTTTTCATGATTAATGTTGTTGTAATAAATACCAAAGAAATTAATACCCATTTGTCACTTTAAAAAGCATTACCGATTAATTTTATGCTATTTTTTCTATTCTTATTTGTCAGAAGAATGAGAACCTAGAATTTTAATGTCTAATATGTAGTACAAATTAAAGAACTGGCCACACCACACTGACCTTTTCAATATTCTAATCTCTGCTTCGCTGACCTCCTAGACCTCCTCCTGGCAAGAGTTAGGCTTTTGAGAAAAGGGAGAGTCAAGCCTGTTGGGTGAGTGAGCAGAATGAGGAAATGTTTTAAGACATACTTTCATAATTCATTGACTTTATTGGAAATTCAAACTTTCAGACTATTCATTATCTTGACAAACATTGTAATGTGTGCGGAATATGGCACCACATAAATCCACTCTGGTGACAAAGTGTATAATGAGAATGGGAAATGGTGGAGACCCAAAGCAATCACTTTACAATCTGGAGACTGGATAAAACTAGGGTCCCACCAGGTTTCACAGCAGTTCAGCGTTGGCACTCTTCACGACTGCTTTCTGTAGAAAGCGAAGCATGGCACCAAAGCTGAGCATTCGTAATGGGAGTTTGGACACATTCATTTGGAACGTGGCCTCCATCCAAGAAGAACCTCAGTTAATGAATTCATACCCTGTACTGTGTGGGGCGGTGATTTGACATCGTTGATTTGTAGTGAATGATTCAGTCCTGTTTTAAAACACATAAATGTTTTTATGTATTAGTACATGTATTCATTTATGTTTTAGTCAACTAGTGAATAAGTATCGAATAACTGGTGTGTGGGTGATACTGTGCTAGCTAATATAAAGGACTTACAATCTAAAAAGATTGAATATTGATGAATGGGCTCTAAAAACACAAATAGCTCAGGATAGATCCCCTCAGAATGAGCAATTAGTTATATTTTTCTGGTGTATATAAGGCGGATCGCTCTGGCCATGAGGAGCCAGGGCAATTGCGTGCCAGTAGGAGGGCCTTTGGTCTTGGGGGAAAATGGGGATGTTTAACATGCACGAGAAGTATATTTGAAGGATGAGCATGGATGAGGAAATGTTTGCATTTTAACAATTTTATAAACAATTGGGTACACCAGTATAAGGCTTTACCTTTGTTCCCAACAACATTTTAGTTAGAAGTAGCACATACACAGCACCAACAAATGTGCTTCACACCTACTGTGGGGAGGCTTTAACCTTGAGAGTTTAGGGAGGTAGAAGCCAATGAGCTATGGTTGTTAGGCAGCACGTCCACTCAAATATACCAATATTTTCTGTAATCGCATAACCATAAGCTTAGTCCATGTGACCAAAAGCTGCAGTCAGAATAGTTTAGCAGTAGGAGTCTTTCAGCCAGTAGAAAATCTGGAGTGGGAGTATATTAAAAGTTGCTGAATTTCAAAGCAAGATCATAGATCAGGACTGAGTAGGGAAGTTAAAGTCAGGGCAGGAATTAAGGCTGGGGTTTGGACCAGGTTTGGACCAGGTTTGAACCAGGGTGGACGGAAGGCAGTGTGATAGAGGCCCGGAAGCAGGAAATGAGGATGAAAAAAGGAAAACAGGCAGCCCTGGTAACGCAGGGAGCAAGTGGAGGCCACCATCAGAACAAGGAAATCGGAAGGATCTGCAAGACTGAGGCAAAGTGATGAAGAAGAATCACTTTTGAGGTAGAGTTTTGAAGCACGATGTCCAGGATGGTGGCAGGTCAGTCTCAGTGTGTGACCGTGACATCTGCATTCGCTTTATACAGAATATTAGCACCTAAGGGCGACTTAATCTTAACTACCTAAGTTTGTGGATGGGAAGCCCTTAGGCTGATTCTTGTAGGTTGTATGGTCAAGGATAAGCAGTGCTTTTGGCTAGAAAATTCAGACATTGTTTAATGCGCTTATAAAAGCCTAATAACATTTATTTACCTTTTATTGTGTAAGAATATATACAGGGGTTGGCAAAAGTAGGTTTACAGTTTGTATAGAAAAAGACATGCAAGTTAATATAATACATGAATAAACTGTTTCAAATAGTCATAACTGTAAACCTACTTTTGCCCGCCCATGTGTAAACAATGGACAAAATAGTATGATGAACACCCAAATAACTTTCCCCAGCTTCAGCAACGATTAATTCATGGCCAGTTTTGTTTCCTCAGTATACCCACTCACTCAAATCTCTGCTTGTTCTGATTACTTTGTAGTGAATCTCAAACTTGAAATCACTTCATCCATGAATATATCTGTATATATTGCTAAAAGATAGAGTTTTAAGCATAGCCATAATATTACTGCCTCATCTTAAACAAATTAATTATTATTTTTTACACTATTGAAGGTTAGATCAGATTTCATACTTACCTGATTGTCTTATTTCTTCTATAATTTGCCTTTATGAACCAGGGTTAAGTAAGTCCATATATTGCAATTACCTGATAGGAGATTTAGGCTTCTTTTAAGTACTTATGTTTTTATCATTTTGGGAAAGTCTTAATCATTATTTGTTTAAACATGGCTTCTGCCAGATTCTATCACTTCTCTCTTTCTTGGACTCTATATAACAGTTTCTCAACAGCTGCTTTATTGACATTTTTGCACCATGTAATTCTTATTTGTGAGAGCCTCTCATATTCATTGCAACATGTTTAATAATACCTCTGGACTGTACCCACTAGGTGCCAGGAACAATCCCTAGAAGTTGTTACAATAAAAAATGTCTCTAGATATCACCAAATGTTAGGGGAGGAGCGCAAAACTGTCTCTAGTTAAGAACCACTGGATTACATGTCCATTAACCCTATAAGAAGTTGCATTCCATTTGTCTCTTTTGTTGGTCTTTTCTCCATGTTTCCATCTGCATACTTGTTTGACCTGTGTTCCCATCTTTTATTCCTTTTGTCAACTTTGTTATTTTGTCTACCTTGTTATTAAACTTCTTAATTTCAATTGTATTGTTTTTTTAGTTCTAAAATTTTCATTTTATTTACTGTTTAAAATTTTTACTTATTTTTAGAGAGAGGGGAAGGGAGGGAGAGGGAGAGAAATATCAATGTGTGGTTGTCTCTCGTGCACCCACTGCTGGGTACCTGGCCTGAAATCCAGGCATGTGCATGACTGGGAATCGAACCCGCAACCCACTGAGCTCAATCCACTAAGCCGCACCAGCCAGGGCTTCATTTTATTTTATTTTAGTTTTTTGCTGAACATCTTTATCTTGTCATTTATTTTCTTGAACATAATAATCACAGTTATTTTAGTTATATCTATTAACTTGGATATCTAGGCTACTTGTGGGTGTATTTTTCTTTTCTCCCATCCAAGTACTAACCAGGCCCGACCCTGCTTAGCTTCCAAGATCAGACGAGAATCGTATATTTTTCTTTTCTGATTTATCTCTTGGTCTTATTTCTTTCTATGCCTGGTCATTTTTAATTGAATGTGAGACACTGTTTATAAAAAAATGAGGAGATTCTGGTCTTCAGAAGGAATGGTGGCAGATCACTTTAATTCAGGGAGACACTGAGCTGATTAGAAGTTGAATGTATATCTCTTCAGGTGTTTTTACCACAGTAACTTACCATACTTGGTGGATCTTAAATACCATTTCTTTCCTTTTTAAAAAGTATTTTGTTGATTGATTTTAGAGAAACAGAGAGAGAAACGTTCATTTGTTGTTCCCTGTCTTGATACATTCATCGGTTGATTCTTGTATGTGCCCTGACTAGGGATCAAACCCACAATGCTGGAGTATTGGGATGACACCCTAACCTACTGAGATACCCAGCCAGGGCCTTGAATACCATTTCTTTGCCTCTCCAACGCTGTGAGACTATTAAAATTTCTCCTTCTTATCTCAGTCTTTTAGAAACTACATTATTTTTGGCTTATGGCTTAGGTTTATTCACTAGAAGCAGAGGCAGAATCAGTGATTCCTGATACACTATTTCCACTTCTGAGCTGTTATTAGGCCTATGTGAACTTTTGGCTTGATGCAAGTAATAGTATGAAGTGTATGGTGGGCACTTCTGGTCTCAGGGTCACTCGATGCTTTGTCATTAGTTGTTTAGTTTCCACTATTGCAAGTAGCGTGCTCAAAGCTACTTTTTGATTGATATGTAGGTCTCTTTTGAAGTTGGAATTTCCAATTACAAATTTAAGAGTTGCATCTGTTGTCTTAAGTCAGATACCTCTTCTCTTGCTCTGGGCCTCACTCAAAACTTCACAGTCTTCTGTGTTACCTGATGGATGGGATGGAACAGTTTTCCCAAGTGTAGAATATGCTGTCTCCAAAACTCAAGAAAACCTACCAAGCACTGCTTCCTTCTTAATGGTAGCAGTTGCAAGATGCAATAATTCGTCCTTTATTTTGAAGGGGGTATTCCAGCATGCTCTTGGTCACTGGACCCCTAAAATTTTCAACAGTGTGGTAGGTCTCTCCACTGTTACAAGGTTTATCATTTGCCCTCTGGAATGCATATATCTCACCAAGACATTCAGAATAATGGCCAATTATTGATCATCAAGTTTGATAAGCTTGATCCCATGTATATAGTAGGCAATGTGATGCTCCGCAGAATGTCCAGTTCTGTTCCCTTTGAGTTATATTTTGACAGAAAGCAGCAAAATTAAGATGGCTCTCAGGAAAGACTATTAATGTATATTTTTGTGTCCCAAGTAGAAACAAGTGGCTTTTCATCCTTCCCAATAGATATTGAAAGGCTGCATTGGACAGATACATGACTCTCATAACTAGGGGTGTGTTAACCTGCTCTGCTAAAGATATCATATCTGATATAGCAGCTGTACTTGGGCCTACCATTTGCTTAGGCTTGTAGTGGTCCACTGTCAGTTGTTAGGATTCAGTTGGCTGTTAGTGCAAGAGCCACACCGGTGAATTAAATAGGACACGATGGCACCGCCATTACTTATTTAAGTCTGGAAAGTGGCACATCTCTCCCCAGAAACACAATACTGGTTTTTCGGTTGGTTTGTTTGTTGTTTTTACTATCTTGACTGAAGGGAGAAGTTTCAAGTATTCCATTTGACTTTTCCTACTACACTGGCTCTTTTTTTATAGGTCCAGGAACCAATATGAAGTTTCTGAATCGTTACTCATGTCTCTTCTAATTGTACATTTTAGAACGGAGAAATAATTAATTACCAGGTGGGTCTGCAGACCTATGGGACACAGTGGAACAGACCTGGGTCAGTAGTCCATTACCTGAACTCCATACTCTCTTACTGGAAAGGGGGTCATAATCATTCTTTGGAACCTCTCTTCTCAGCATCAGTGCACACAGCTGCCTTTGAAGTATCTGGCTACTCTTTCTCCAGGGTATAGTAATCCGAGTGAAGAGCTGTAGTCAACTTTCAGAAGGACTGTGGGGAGCACTGACGTGTGCACTGTCTGTGGGGCTACTGGTCCTTTTCCATCAGGACGTGTCCTCTGCTTTAGCTGATGGGTCCTGAGTCTGAGAATTGACTCAGGCCTGGAAATTGGCTAAATATCGTGATTTCTTATTAGGTAGATGACCTCTGCCTTTTGCATATTCATTTTTGATCTCTCTATGATTTGTTAAGCAATAACCTTCATGGATTTCCATTCTGTTCCTAGGCCAGCTCTACCCTGGCTTCCTTTTCAACCTTGACACTTATTATGGTAATTTTGACCACCTTGCTTATAATGGTTAAGTGCTACCACCTGGCTTCTACTATTCCGGGCTCCTTAGTCCCATTTACAATTATTCAGATATTTTTTGTATTCTTCTTGTGATTTTTTTCTTTAACTCATGGGATTCCACTTCTGTAGCAATTTATTATCTGTTGAATCAGCTATTTCTCTCTTTGGAGAACAGTGTTAGAAACCAAGATCTGAGTACTAGGTATACTCCGTTATACCTATTATTGCTTCTAGGCACCTGCAACTAAAAGTGCAAGAAAATACACGTGTGTATACTAGCCCATGTATATGTACATGTCTGGAAGTATTTCCATATGTAACCATCTGTATCTATGTTAAGCTGAATGAGTTTACATTGATATCTCCAATTCCAGTCCATTACCCTATGTATCATTCTAGCCTGTTCCACATGTTTTGTAAATTGTTGTTGAGAAAATTTCCTGAGTTGTACTAGAACCAAACTCTAAAGGAGATCAGGTTGAGAGGCCAAAGAGAAAGGCTGACAACTCCAGAATTAAAGAGCTTACTAAGGGAACTTATGGACAGAGGCAGGGTTTTGAGCTGCAGGAAGACAGTGAATCTCCAAAGTGAAAGGAGAAGGGGTCTCAATATGTATATCCTCCAGGAACACAGGTGGCTTGTAATCAAGTGACGTGTGCTTGTTAAGAGCTGTATATTCCACAGCAGCGCACAACTTAAAGGGCCTACTCGTCTATGTAAGAGCATCATTCCAGGGGAGAACTGGCCATCACTGAGAGCAACTTCTTAAGATGGCTTCAGTCACATCAAGCATTAGAAACCATTTTGCCTAACAGCTGAAACTACAATAGTGAGAAACCTGGCTTCCACTGTCCCCCATTCATTTTGCTTCATTGTTCAAGTCCAGCATGCATGTGTGCCAATATCAGAATTAACTCAGAGCCCCATGGGAAATAACTTCATTAGCTCCAGTACAGTGCTTATGCACAGTGTCTTTGCTTTTAGTTTTATGGACTCAAATCATGTTCTAAATTGCCTAGGTTAGCATATTTCCTAAACCAGGCTCAGGGAGGCTGTGTCATACAATGATAATGTAGTTAGACTGTTTTATCACATCACAAATTTTATAGTGGGATTCCCCTAACAGCCTAAATGATTTTTTAAAAATTTGCCTACATTAAGGTGTACTCTTTATGCTGTAAAATTCCATTGGTTTTGACAAATCAGTGTCGTGTATCTACTACTATAGTATCATAGATAATAATATCATCAGTCTAAAAAGTATGTATGCTCCATCTACTCAAACTTCCTGCTCTTCTCCCTGAACCTCTGGCAGCCACTGAACTTTTACTGTTTTTATAGTCTTGCCTTTCCTAGAATGTCATATAATTGGAATTATATAGAGTATATAGCATTTTTAAATTCTTTCAATTAGCAATATGTATTTACAATTTATGGCTGTCTTTTCTTGGCTTCATAGCTTTCTTCTTTTTTTTTTCTGTTCACCTGAGGACAGTTTTTCACTGCCTTTTTAGTGGGGTGTGGGGAGAGACAGAGAGAAAGGGAAACATCAATTAGTTGCCCTCTTATACATACCCAAACTGGGGATCAAACCTGCAACCTTGTTATGTGCCCTGACCAGGAATTGAACCTATGACCTTTTGGTCTATGTGACGAGACTCCAACCAAGTGAGCCACGCTGGCTAGGGAAGCTCATTTTTTTCTTATCACTGAATAATATTTGTGTGGATGTCCCACAGTTTGATTATATATTTATCTACTCTAAGATACTTGGTTGTTTCTGGATTTTGGCAGTTACGAATAAAGCTACTATAAGTACTCACATGCAGACTTTTCTGTTGCTGTGCATACCCCAAATTATTTGAGCAAATACCTAGGAGTGAGACTGCTAGATCATATGCTAAGTCTATGTTTGACTTAGTAAGAAACTGACAAGCTGTCCTCCAAGTGGCTACACCATTTTGCATTTCCACCGGCAGACAAATGAGAGTTCCTGTTGCTTTGCTTCCTTGCCAGCAATTGGTTTTGTCAGATTTTTTGATTTTAGCCAATTCAATAGGTGTGCAGTGGTATCTCATTGTTTTAATTTGCATTTCCTTAATGACAGATGTTTATCATCTTTTCCATATGCTTATTTGCCATCTGTGTATCTTTGGTAAGGTGTCTGTTTGGATCTTTGCTCATTTTTTAATTGAATTGTTTGTTTTCTTATTGCTGAGTTGTTTTGTATCTTGTTTCCAATGCAAGTCATTTTTCAAAACGTGTTGTGCAAATATTTTCTCCCAGTTTGTGGTTTGTCATTTCATTTTTTTAAATATGGTGTCTTTCACAGAGAAGAAATTTTTTAATTTTAAAATTTTAATAAATTCCGGTTTATAATTTTTTCAGGGATCATGCTTTTGATATTGTATCTGAAAACTCAATGCCATACCAAAGTCAACTAGATTTTTTTTCCCCCAGAAAGGTTGATAGTTTTTCTTGTAGAAGTTTTTTTTGTAGTTTTTCTTGATTGTTTTATGTTTTACATTTAAGTTTATGGTTTTTAAAAATCTCTGTGGGAGGTCTAAAACCTGAATCTAAATTACTTTTTTGCACATGGATGTTCACTTATTCCACCATCATTTGTTGAATTGCCTTTGTTCATTTGCCAAAGATCAATTGACTTTGATCTTATTTGTCTGAGTTCTCTAGTCTATTGATATGTGACTATTATTTTGCCAATACCATGCTGACTTGATTAGTATAGCTCTATAGTAACCTTTGAAATTGAGTACTCAGTCCCCTCACTTTGACCACCTTCTTCAATGCTATGTTGGTGATTTAGACCTTCTCAGAAAAATGCACTTTGTAATAATGTCAATATCTACAAAAGAGCTTCTTAGGACTTTATCCTCCCTTAGGTGAGTCAGGAAGGCTAGATGGAGCTGGAGTTGGGGAAATACCCTTTTCAGAGTGGGATGAGGTGGGATAAAGTCTTTCCCTCTGGAGAGTAGACCTTTGTTATGGAAAATGTCCTGAGAATATTTCATGTGGTTACTTTTACCCTTTGCCACAGCCACAAAAAAATCTTTGTAAGCTCTGCTCTGTAAAAAGTATAGTTGGGTTCCTGAAGGTAAAAAAAATCCAAGTGTGGAGGTCCCTTTAAGGCTGCTGCAACCCCTAGGAGCTTCTCACTGTCAAGCTGGTCTAAACGCTTCGGCAGCTCATAAAAACCACCACATAAGTGTTCCTACCAGTGGATAGCTTCCCTGGCTTCTGCTCCAGGCAAGCAGACATTGGATAGAACCTTCTAGATTCCACCAGATAACAAGTCTCTTCAGATTGAGGGTGATAGTTTGCTCTATGAAAACAGTTTTCTGAGTCTAAGAAAAGTCATTGATTTTCCATTTCCTCAAATCTTTCATATTGTAAGAATGAAAGTAATGACTTTAATCTTCTCATGTCAGAGCTCCAATTATAACTCCATCTCAAATATGCTTGTGGGCCACTTTCTCTCTCTCTGTCCTTCTGGGACTGACATTATGTATATATTGATTCTTTATGGTTTTCTGATAAGTCTCTGGGTCTGTTAATTTGTCTTTAATCTGCTTTCTTCTTGCTCTTCTCCCTACCGTTACAGATCTGCTATTGAGTCCATCTGGTGAATTTTTCAGTTTTGTTATTGCATTTCTGAACTTGCAAATTTCCATTTGGATCTTTCAATATTTTGTCTTAGATCTCCTATTTGTTGAGTCTTGCTATCAAATTTTCCTCCAATACTTTGAATATTATTTCCTTTACCTCTTTGGACATATTTATAATAGCTGCATTGAAGTTTTTCGCTGCTAAATCTTATATCTAGGACTATTCGGTTTTCCGGGTTACTGTTTCTTGTTTGTTTTGCATATCATACAATATTTTCTTGAAAACTGAGCATTTTAGTTAATACAGTGATTTTATATTCTGATTTTATTTCCCCTGTTTTTTGTCATTATTTTGTTTTCTGTAACTTACCTGGAATTAAACCGTGAAATTTATCTACCCGAAGAGTGTATTTGCTTGTCTCTGGTCAGATTAAAAAAAAAAATTATTGCTTAACCTGGCTTCCTTGGAGTTGCCTTATGTTTGCTTAGCCAGTGATTAGGGAATGTGTTGTGCTCCAGTACCTTAAGCTCATAAATCTTCCTCGCTATTCTGATTGATCTTTGTGGGGGTTGGGGAACACATTTAATGTTTAGCCAGTTCTCAAGTCTTCTTGGGCTTTTACTTTCGGCTCTCTTGGGTATGTTTCACACATGAGCATAGATTTCCAGTTAGCCAGAAATGCATGAGAAGTTTATCTCATCTCTTCTATGGCTCTCTTACTTCCAAGATTTCTCCACCAAGTTTATGGCTTGTTCTTTTCTTGCTTCAACTAGGACTACAGCCTTGGGCTAGTGGAGCTGTCAGTTTCCCACGTATTTCCTACTGAGAGTGCCTCTTGCTGTGGATTTTTTTCCTGTTCCTGAAATTGTGCTCACTCTCTCTGGTAGCAAAGCTGTTGCTATTCTGGCCAGCCTCACCTTGGCAACACTGCGATTATCACTGATCAAGCTGGAAATGGGGCTATGAGTTTCAGTCCCAGTTTAGAAGACTACATACTCTGTTTCGAGCTGAAGGACCAGCAGTTTTCCATAAATACTTCTCAGTTTGTTTTTTGCATTTGGCCAACTTCTCAGAGTCCCCAAAATAGTTGTTTTTGATAATTGTGTCCTTGTTTGTAGGGGCACAGAGAAGAATTGTTGACCTCTTTACTTCTCCATAGCTTGCTTGCCTTGTTTGTTTTCTTGTTGGTAGAGCACTTACTGCTTATCAGTTTAGTTGCTGTTTATATATGTATATGATAAAATATATCAAGTTCACACTGATACTCCTAATTCAAATTTGGGATTTTTTTTTTAATGTAATCTCTTTTATATTATGTCTATATGTCTTTCCTATCATGCCAAAGGTCTTGGTTCTTAATAACAGCTGTGGTATCTCACAGTAGCCATGTACATGTCTTCATAAAATAATACCAGCATGATCACAAATATGATTATTTAAAATAGGTTTTATTTGCACTGCCCTGCTTGTTCTATAACATAATGTTGATGCTGATATTTTTGCTGCTTTATATTTGTGTGATATTTGCTACTTGTGTCAGGATATATCTGCTTGTCCTAGAGAAAAATCAATCATCTACCTTGCCAAATTCTTAAACATTCTGTGTTTTATATTCACAATGGATAATACCTTTCACTGAGATTCAGAAAGCTATTCTACTGTCCAGTTCTGCACATTTTTATTATACCATAATTCTGCTCCGAACCTGATACAGTTTACATTCCAACCTTCTGTCAAATGTACTAAGGTACTTTTAAAATACTGAATATTAAAGATTTTTCAAAAGTGGTTGTAAAATTTGGTATTTTCTGCGACTTTTGAGCTCATCGTTTATGAGTGAGTCACATGGCATTGGGATATAGACCATGAAGAGTGTTTTGGGTATATCACATCCTGGCAATTTCAAAAAGGAAGGTCATAGAAAAACTCCTCCTCCGGTTAATGGACATGACTGTGGTGAATAGAGGAGCCTAGCTATAGAATTTTACTCAAGAGTGAACTGTAGCTTGCATATTATCCAAACTCAAAAGAATAAAAACAAATCAAATAATAAACCTCCAGTTGTCCTCTCACCACCATTAAAGTTATTTGAAAAAATTAAATAATTTTTTAGCTTTCTATAACTTTTTAATCATATGCAAAAGTACAAATGTTAGTAGAATGAACTCACATGCATTCACGGTCCAGCTTCAGAAATTATAAACTCATGGCAATATTATTTCATTAATATCTCCATCTACTTACCCCATTAAGTAATTGTTTGAAGCAAACCCCAGAAATCAAATTATTTCATCTGTAAACATTTTCAGTGTATATTTTTCAAAGATAATACTTTTAAAAAGAAGCATAATTGCATTGTCACAAATAAAACAATAACTTCTTAATATCATCAAATACCTAGTCAATGTTCAAATTTCAAATCCCCATAAGTATCATAATTCTTAAACCATTTGTATGAATCGAGGCTGAAAAATTTTAGGCCTTTGCTTTGTGGAAGGAACAATTATTCTATAGAGTTTTTCCCAGTCCGGATTTTGATGGTTGTATCCCTCATGGGTTTTCTTAATGCGTTTTTTTGGTTTCTGTATTTTCTGTAAGTTGGGGGTTGAGTCTAGAGCGTTTGAAAAGATGCAGGTAGTTTTTTGTTTTGTTTTTGTTTTGTTTTTGCTTGATCATTGTTGCTGTGTTTTTCCCTTTGTAGCCACTTACTCTCTGGTTGCCTATCTTTTAGTAACTGTTAATGGTCAATGATGGGATGCCTTAATTCATTAAAGTTGTAAAATGGTACAATGCTACCACTTTGTACACTCTAAAATGGTAAAAATGGCAAGTTTTATGTATATTTTATAATTCTAACTCTTACTGTCCATGCATCTAAAATTAGATGTATCTATAGATGCATGTATAGATATATTTCATAAATACATCTGTAAATAGAATATTTAGAAATCAAATGGTATAGTTTGTATAAGAAATGCTGGATAAATGTAAAATGTTATGTTTTACAAGTGAGCCATAAACATAAAAACATGCTTTGGAATGCCATAGGAAGACACACCCAAATATCTCCAAATGGTTAGTAATCTCTTCATACTCAAAGGCCTTTGAGATCTTTTGTGCAAAAGTTGTAATTACATTTGCTTTTAATACTTAAAAAATTAAGCTTATAATTGTATTCTGTCCAAAAAGTTTGTGTACTTATTTTAGAAAACATAGATCAATATGAAGAAGAGGGAAAAATCATCTCTAATTCCTTTTCCTGGAGAAAACCACTGTTCAGATTATCTCAAATATGCATTAGGGTTTAAAACCTATTAATCAGTAAAGAGTGATACTTGAGATGCAGAATGCTGACACAAGTAGTGGGTGCTTCAGTGAGTGGCTTTGTTTTTGAATTATAAAATATACATAAAACTTGCCATTTTTACCATTTTAGAGTGTACAAAGTGGTAGCATTAAAGACATTCACAGTGTTATACTACTATCTGAACCCAGAAAATTTTCATCACTCCAAATGAAGACCTTGTGATAGGTCTCCACCTTGGTGACTAGACTAAGAAAAATGGAATTGTGCATTTCAAGGTGGTGAGTTTTAGAGTATATCAATTATATTTTAAAGCTGTTTTTAAAAACAGGAGACAGCAGGAAACAAAATAGAAAAGAAGTCCTTGACTTTGTGCAGCTTGCATTCTAGTGATAATCATTACCAATAAAATTCTCCAATACCATCAATAAAAAAAAAAAATTGGGCAGACTGCTCTTAGGACAGAAAGGACATGGATGTGCTGTACTTACAGACTCCCTTAGGCTGTTTGAATGTAACCTTAAATTGCTGGTACCCAACCCCCAGTTCTTGTTTTCATGAATAGACAGCCAACCACGGCTGCAGTGGGGGCAGCCAATCCTGTTTTCCCCAGATGAACAAACTCCTAAGTCACAAAACAAAAACAACAACAAACAAAAATTTGCAAGATAAACATTTTATTTTATTTTTAATTACTTTCTTGATTTTGTTACTACAGTTATCTTGATTTTTCCCTGTTTACACCCTCTACCCAGCAACCTGCACTCTCTCAAGCAATTCCCCCAACCATTGTTCATGTCTGTGGGCCGTGTGTGTGAATTCTTTGCCTATTCCATTTCCTGTGCTGTATTTTACGTCCCCATGGCTATTCTGTAACTACCTATTTGTATTTCTTAATTCTCTCACCTCTTCACCCATTCCCCCACAGCCCTCCCATCTGGCAACCATCAAAACGCTCTCTGTATCCACGTTTTGTCTCTTCTTGTTTGCTCAGTTTGTTTAGGTTCAATTGTTAATATATATATATTTTCCCCATTGTATTATTCATAATTTTGATCTTTTTCTTAAAAAAGTTCCTTTAACATTTTATAGAGTAATGGTTTGGTGATGATGAACTCCTTTAGTTTTTTCTTGTCTGGTAAGCTCTTCATCTGCCCTTCTATTGTAAATGACAGCTTTGCTGGGTGGAGCAATCTTGGCTGTAGGTCCCTGCTTTTCATGACTTTGAATATTTCTTGCCAATCGCTTCTAGTCTTCGAAGTTTCTTTTCAGAAATCAGCTGACAGTCTTATGGGAGCTCCCCTGTAGATAACTAACTGCTTTTGTCTTGTTGCTTTTGAGTCTCTCTTTATCTTTAACAATTGCCATTTTAATTACGATGTGTCTCAGGGTGGGCCTCTTTGTGTCCATCTTGTTTAGGACCCTGTGCTTCCTGGACTTGCATGTCTATTTTCTTCCCTAAATTAGGGAAGTTTTTTTTTCACTATTTTTTCAAATTTCCAATTTCTTGCTCTTTCTCTTCTCCTTCTGTCATGCCTATGATGTGAATGTTGGGCCTCTTGAAATTTTCTCAGGCTGCTTACAATATCCTTATTTTTTTTATTCTTTTTTCTTCTGATTGGTTGTTTTTTGCTTCCTTGCATTCCAAATCATTGATTTGACTTTCAGCTTCCTCTACTGTTGTTTCCCTGTAAATTATTTTCTTCAGTTAGTGTATCCTTCATTTCTGACTAGATCCTTTTTATGCTATTGAGGTCCTCACTAAGTTCCTTGGGTATCCTTATAACCAGTGTTTTGAACGCTGCATCTGATAGATTGTTTATCTCCATTTTGTTTAGATCTTTTTTATGGAGACTTGATCAGTTCTTTCATTTGGGCCATGTTTGTCTCCTTGGCAGCCTCCCTGTGTTTGTTTCTATGTATTAGGTAGAGCTGCTTTGGCTCTGTGTCTTGGTAGTGTTGTCTAATGTAGTAGGTGACTTGTAGGGTCCAGTGGCACAGCCTCCCCTATCACCCAAGCATGGTACTCCAAGTGTATTCTTCATGTGGGCCGAATATACCCTCTTCTTGTAGTTGATCTTGGTTACTGTGGGCAGATGGATGGGATTTACTCAGGCCAGTCACGGGTAAGGACTGGCTTTTACCATTTACCACCAACCTCTGCCCACCATGGAGGATCAGCTGTGCAGGGCAGGGTGGTGGTGCTACAACATTGTCTGTAGCTGTCTACTGGGTGTACTGGCCCTGGGGCTTCTTGGGTGGAACAGGCCAAGGTCAGTCCACACCTGTGTTTTCCTCAGGGCTACACTGCTTGAGCTATAAAGCAATCTGAGATGGCTGCTATTTGTGCTGGGCTTGGAGATTGCCAGGCAAAGTAAAGCTCTGAATCTAGGTTGGCTGCTGCTAGTACTGAACCTGGGGCTTACTGAGTCCAGCTGTTGCTTGTTTGAGAGGATTTAGGAAGTTGTGAAGCATGAGCCAAGACCAGCTATTTGTAATGAAAAGCAGCTTGGATGTGTGTGTAAGTTGGGTGTGGCAGAGTCTCTAGGGATCCCCAAGGTGGGTCAAATAGGGTTAGCCAGGTTGATGTCTCAGATATGGTACCAGCCTGCCAGCTCTGTGGGTAAGGGTCTGGAAAAGGGACAATGGGCTCTGTTCATCTTGATGTCAGACACCTCAGCTTCCCCTTGCATACCACTGGTGCCCTTCAAGCAGCCACCCTAGTGCAAGAGCCCAGAGGGAGTGAGTCTGAGTAGGTGAGTCTATTCTTTAGACTTTGGGTTCTTAATGACTCAAACTCCAAAGAACCTTGGTTCTTTAAGAGGAACTGCTTGGGCTCCAGAAGTTTCTTTCATCAACTCAATCCCCACTGGTTTTTGTAGCCAGAAGTTGTGGTGACTTATCTTTCTGGCACTGGAACCCTGGGCTGGGGGCTCTGGTGTGGGGCTGAGACTCCTCGATCCTGAGATATATCCCTTCTGAATTTTTATCCACCACATGTGGATGAGGGATCAACCCGTTTTGTGTCTGTGCGCCTCCTATCGGTTTGGATGGATGTGGTTTCTTTAACTCTATAGCTGTCAGTCTTTCATTCAACTCAATTTCTGATGGTTCTAAGTGAAGGTTGTTCTATATTTCAGTTGTAATATCGATGTAGTTGTGTGAAGAGATGAGTCATGTTTGCATATGCGGCCATCTTGACCGGAAGTCCACAAGATAAATTTTAAAAAGTAATTCAGCATTTCACGCAGTGATGAAATTTTAGGTTTGGAAGTAATCTCAGAGATGATAAAATTCAACCTAATTATTTTTCAAATAGGCAGCTAACACTGGTGGAAGATGAAGGTTTTAGTCATAACCAACTCATAACCAACCAGGCAATGTCTGAATCTATAAAGCAGTTATGGTTAACCGTCGTGATGCTATGTTTTGTTTTGCTCCTCCCCCCCTCCCCCTGAAGCATTATCTGTCTGACTGCTCACTGATGACTCAAATTCTCTATTTGTAAAATATGCTTTACTCTACCATCCTAGCAAAGATGGAGTTTAGATTAATATTGCATATCAAATAAATACTTTCAATTTATATTCATAGTTGTCAATACCAAAACTGCAGAAGTGCTACTGAATAAAGTGGGATTCAGCTGTGTGCTGCTATATACTAGCATAGCTCCAGTCTCTTTCTCTTTCTGGAGTGCCCACTTGAGGGGCCCATGTTTCCATTGCCTCACAGCAGCTTCCTCCCTCTCCCAGGGTGGAGGCACACTGCCAGAATACTGCAGCTGGTCATGAAAGGGGCTCTGTCTGCGGGGCTCTGGCATCCAAGACTGCTTGTACCTCTGTGGCGAGCGAACTTTCCTGGCCTGTGTGTCTGTGCACTGCTCTCAGTATGAGAGGATGGAGCAACCCTGGACCCATGCAGTGCAGCCACAGTGTCCAGCAGGCTGCCCCTGGCCAGGTGAGCATCCTGCGTGAGCCTGCTCCTGACCGTGCAGGCAGGGCAAGGCAAGAGCTGCAAGTAGGGCCTAGTGTCTGCCCTTCCACAAACGCCCCGTCCCCAGGCAGTGCAAGGGGAATTCGAAAAGGAGGGAAATCTTTCTGTTTAAATCCATCCCTCTGTTTTAAACCTTTGGCCCCAAACTCCCATGCGAGGAGGAAGTGCCCCAACTCCCAGCCAGTCTAAGCTGGCATCCACCACTAGCCAGTCAACATGGCATCTCTGCCCCTTCTCTGCCCCTCTGGCCTCCACTATCCAGGAGTGAGTTAGGGGTGTTTCTAGCCATGTTCAGGGCACAGTGTCTCTGCTGGGCACAGAGTCTCTGCCAGGCACAGGGCATCACCATGCTCACCTTGAAGATACACCTTTTCAGCCCATACATGCTCTGTGCAAGCTGCGTTACAGCCAGATTGGTTGTTTACCCTTCCCCAGAGTGTGGAAGCTTGTCACATGGTTTAGGTTTCGATTTCAATCTGAACCTTCCCGACCCCTCTTGGGTGTCCCTCCCCTCTGCCCAGTGATCTGGCCAGACCTCCCTGTTACAGAAGGAGGTTCTGAATGAGAAAGATTACTAAAATTTGACCTGGCTCATAGACAACAGCCCCAGGGTATGGTGGGCGCAAACATGCCCCCGTGGAAGAAACTCGGTGTGAAAACCATAGCTATTGTCAAATGCTCTCAGTAAAACATATAGCTATAGAGAAAGTGATGTCCTTGAATGGTGAGCCTCTTCTTCTCGTTCTTAGAAGTACTTGGTGACAGAGTTGAGACAGCTCTTCTAGAGCCTGGTGTGTGCTCCTTGTTGCCTTGTGGTAAAAATCCTTCACACTTGACTCTCTTATGACTCAGTCTAATCTAGCAAATAAGACCAAAGGTTCCTTTGCTAATTAAAAACCTTGCAAGATCACTGGGTCCTATTTCTGAACATGATTTCGAATTCACCTTGGAAAGAGTGGATTATGAGTGGAGGGAAGGAAGGGTGAGGAGATGAGGCTGAATCTATCAGAGTTAAAGTGAGATGTTGCAAGTTCCAAGAAGCCCACAGCGTGGCTTTCAAGGGCATTCCCTGTACTTGGGAGTCACAAAAGCTAGAACAGATTTGCATTTGGTCAGTTGGAACAGAAAGAAGTCTGCCCAAATTTTCATCTAGGAGCTGGCACTTTAGGGCAGAGGGATAAAAATATAAAATTGTATTTGTTTTCATCACATGCAGAGCATTTCAGTAGTCTGTGTAATTTGAAACTATGCAAGTTCAGGAATGGAGAAGGGGGGCGAGTAGAGGTACAGGGAGGTGAAGAGTCCATAGTTATTGCTGGGAAGGGGTCAGGTCTTCTAATACGGAGCTGCTATTTGGTGTCTGGGTGACTCCCATGATGTAAAGCAAGCAATTTGGAGTCACCGTATATTTACTTTTCCTCATCTAAGCATTGTAACATTTATGAGAGGTAAGTAAGGCCGATATAACCTCAATTTAGGTGAGATGCTCCAGAGATAAGGGGATTGGTCTTTGTAAGAACATCAATTTATTCATTCAGAAAGGTAAGTTGAAGTGGAACAAGAAGCCGGGTCTGTTTGTGAGCCAGCTGGCCTTCATTCAGAACTCTGTTGTCTCTTTCTGCCCATGATGGGGCCCCTTTTCTACTGCAAACTCTCACGTCAGTGGGAAGGTCCTATTGTTAAACATACTGCTTTTGCTCGCTGTCTTTGCAGCAGAGACGGAAGTCTGAGAATCTGCTTGAAGGCATCCATCACTCTGACGGTTAGAGCATAAACATGATTTGGGGGAGCGGATTTGAGTGGCCCACAGTAATTTGTGGTTAATGAGTTGTCTCAAGGGTTTTATGTGTCCCTTTCCTACTGGTTGCTTTGCATGATGGTGGCCCCTTCCCCGTTAAAAGGCTTTTCTCATTTGAACTGCTTTTATAAATAGAGGGCTCTCTCAGTTTTCACAGACGATTTCCTTTTATTGTCTTTATTGCAGTTTAACAGGGAGACAAATGACACCACAAACAGAGATGAGGGAAACTGCCCCCACCTTTCCTTTATGTGTTTTTCTTAACCTTTGTTCCTCCCTCAACTCAGGTTGTGGGATGTGGAACTTTGGTGCAGCTCATAAACGAACAGTCAGATCCAAAGCTCTGCGGGGAAGTTCTGTAACAGGGTAGGGTGGACCTGAAAGAACATTTGTTCTCTAAAATTATATCTGAAGTTATAATGAAAATAATAGCAGTAAGTATAATAAAAATTATAACACTAACGGGTATATAAACAGAAGGAAACATTTAGGACCTACTATATACTGGACAGCCTACATTTTTTCTAGTAAAAATTTACATGCTTATGACAAAGGTATGGGGGTAGATAGAATAAAAGGTAAAAGTTATCTTGACTTTCATTTTTCTTAAAATACCAGTGGCCTCACGAGGCTTCATAACAATTTGATCAGCAGGTATATATACATATTTATATTTTTATGTTCTTTTTTTGACATAAATGCCATTCCACATATTTTTCAATGACATTCATTTTTAATGTAATATGTTTCAAAAGGCTTTAAGTTGCTAATTTATATAAACTCTAACTTACTCTTTTTTATCAGCATTTCCTTCTTGACAGAGATTTAGTTCTTCTTTGTGGTTGTTACAGTGAAACCTGCAGTGAACATATATTTGCCTGTAGGACACATTTCTAAGAGTGGCATTCCCGGGTGGCCGGGCTGTGCGTTTTATAGTTCGGTGGGCAGGACAGATTTTCCTCCAGCAGCTGGAGCACTTCATGCGCTCACGTATTGTGCAGCAGAGAGTGACTTGGGCTTTTTGTATGTTATTTCTTTTAATTCTCGGAATACTCTGACAATGAACGATAATCATTATTTTTTATCAACTGAGAGTAACAACCTTCAGAAATATTGCATAAACTTGCCTTCCCCAGCTACAATGTGGAAGATGAGTTTTAGCCATCACAAAGGCCTGTGCTCTTTTCCAGAGTCAGGGCTTCTTAGGCACAAACTCCCTATCTAGCTTCTCCTCCACCTGCGTTTTATGTCATTCTGGGTCCTCTTCTCTTTTCTATACAATGAGGTACTTTGATTAGAAGGGTGTTAGGAGCTGCTTAAGCTTTACATTTTAAGTGTATTTTGGAGTATGCTTTATAAACACAAGTGAGAATATTATTTTGCCTACGTTTTGATTGTGTTTCTTCTACTTGGAATTTCACTTTTCAAAGAAGAAAAGGATTTGCACCAGGGTTAAATTTAATGATATGATATTAATAAAGTTAAAATTTACCATGAGTAAACTTGTTAAGCACTTCTTTGTGCTGAGTACTATTCACCCATCCAGGTGTTTACCTCCATTATTTTGTACTATTCTTCCTGTGTTCTAGTGAGCGTGAGCACTGTGTTTTGTCCTGGTTTTACAGATGGGGAAAATGGCAGGGAGGGCAGGTAACTTGCCCCGAATCACATAGTGCGTAGTGAGTGCTTAAACTGAAGCTGTCACACTTAAGAGACCAAACTTAGACGTTTTTTTGTTGTTCTTGTTTGTTTGTGTTTTGGAGCCGGGGAGTGTTTTATGGGGGAAACACAAAGCAATTCCTCTTTCCAGCATGAGTAAGAAAGGCAGGGTCCAAAAACAATGAATTTTCTAGACAAAATTACCTTCATTAGGCTCAAAAATTAGAACTTTTACGATTTGGGATAAAATACTTTTAGAACTTGTTACAGATTCATTGCTTACATTTAATCTACATTTCTTCCTGGGACAGTGTCATTTTATAGGCATTTTTCCCTTATTAGAGTCCTTCTCTTGGGAGTAACTAAGTGGAATAATCTATTTTTCTTTCTCTGAATGATTTAGAACTTCCACGCATTGTGAGGGTTTGAAGTCCCTTTTTAAGAGTTGCATTTCTCTTCCCTTAGTGGTGAGATGTCAGCATTAAAAGCCTCTATGATTTGGAGAAGGTGTGGCTGAGTGTAGAGGATGTTTCGTAGGGACCACATCACTCATCCTCTAAACCAGGGCACTGCTGAGAGCAAGGGAACACTGTAAGTAAGGAAGCAGGACAACAGGAATCGAATGTAACCACCCTATTCAAACTGGGATGCTTGGTCACCTTACTTAGGACCAGGTCCAAATTATGGCCTAGTTACTTGCTAGTTAAGGAATCTTGACCCAAGTTATTTAGTTGCTCTGAACCAGTTTCCTTATTGCAGATTAAGCACATTAATACCAAATAGCTGTGAGGATTAAAAAATATGTATGTAAAATTCGTAGCAGTAGTAGGTTCCTCACAGGCTTGTTGAGAGGAATGAAAGTCAAGGGCATAGTTAAGTGCTTGGCACATAGTAACCACTCATTGCCAGTTAATGTGATTATTGTTTAGTTTATTATTTCACTTCCTGTTCTTGTAATTGTTTACATCTGGATGCTCTCTCCCGCACCCTTTTCTTAGCTATTTCCAACACCATGTGAGCTGGGAAACAAGATAACCAATTTGTATGTATTCTGGAAAATTCTCGTGTGTGCGTGCGTGTGTGTGTGCGTATACACACACACATATACATATACATGTATACGTATATACATGGATAGATATGTATGTATATATGCATATACATATACACACGTATGTACATATATGTATATCCATGCAAGTTTTCATCTTAACTGCTTAAATGATCACTTTTGACTGAATAGATGTTATGTGATAATTGATTACTATATACGTAATACTTCTTGGTCATTCTATGTGTTGGAATATTACAGGTTAACAGGAGAATTTCAGGTATTAAGGTAGTTTGATATAGTTTAATTTTCCACCAGCTTGCAAGGAGGGAGAGGCCCTCTTCAAAGCAGTGAAACGGAGTATAGAAGAACTTCTAGAGCATTAGACAATTAGTGAGGTACAGGCTTCAAGGGTGTGAAGAGCTGACCAACCTGATTTCTTCTCAGGAAAACAAGATGTATTTTAAATTAAGACAGAAGTGAACTTAGGACTCCCTTTTACACACTGGTGAAGAAATCTGGGGATGTAAAATATGCTTATAGTGTCAAAGGCACATGTAGGGTGAATTAAATGCTGTTGTAACTTTTCCTTGTAGTTTAAAAATCATAATTATGAGAATTTATTTTCATCTTCTCCACCAAAATAGAAGTGGGGATGACCTCTATCTTACTGCTGTATCCCTGGCACCCCACACAGGCTCTGGCATGTAGTAGGTTCTCAAAATATAATTTAAAAAATTGTTGAATGCACATTTATGACACAAAGTATAAATAATTTCAGTTAGGTCAATTAAGTGTTTACTTTCCTTAATTGTGAAAGAATGCACACAAATAAAATTTTGTTTGCTTCATTCTGCAGCTTTTTCAGATGAACTGTGGACCTATTCTTAGTAGAAACTAATCATTTTAGGGAAACTTATACATCACTTCTGTATAAGTATGTAAAGCACAATAACATTTTTCCAGAGCAAGAAAATACCGACTCAAATATGAGTAGGTATTTTCATACGCTAATATTCTCTTACGCATATGTCAGTTCAGTCACT
Source organism: Glossophaga mutica (assembly GCA_039655065.1). NCBI lineage: Eukaryota > Metazoa > Chordata > Mammalia > Chiroptera > Phyllostomidae > Glossophaga > Glossophaga mutica. Next base: position 22,981,547 of record CM077312.1, on the reverse strand, counting down.
TATTTATTGAATGCCTGCTATGTGCCAGGCATTGTGTAATATGTGAGGCACGGATAGGAAGAGGGGAGAGTATGTGAATGAGGCACTTTCTAATTTTTCATGAGTTGTATTTCAGTTTTCTCATACAAAAGCTCCTAAGAATACACATACACACGTGCACACAGTCACTGATTTTTACGTGTGTGCAGGACAAGATGACAGCCATTGTCTTGGTTGTGCATGTTCCCCATTTCTAGTTGAATTACCGTTGTACCCCAGGAAATGGAAGTGCTGTGTGTTTTACCTCTGAAAAATACAGTGTTCTCTGGACAGCCGTGGTAAATGACAGAAAGCTGGGACACCCTCTTCATTTTTGCCAGTTTGGGGTGGCAGTGTTTGCAAATACGCCAACTCTCAACTGTTCTCATTAATGGTGAACAGCATGTGGTTAGGCAAAGTCAGGAGCTAAACACTGACAGTGTGCTTTTTGGCTTGGAAACATAGTCAGAGACAGCATAGCCAGCCTGCTTCTCCCCCCACACCCCCGCCCCCCACCTTCCTTTCTCTCCTCCCTGTGCCCTTTCTTTGTTCCTTGCTCTTCTAAACTTTTGATAGCTGTTTTGTTAGCTGTTTAGTACACGACCATTTGCTGAGACCCAGTTCACGTTAATCATTATGTCAGGGCCTGCGGTTAGAACTCTGGTTTCTGGGTTTAAAACCTCATAGCCCAGTAAGGAAGATAGTAAATAAATATGCAAATGTGTTCTATTAAAAATGTATAAGGCAAATGATGGGATCCTCAAGGAGGAGGTGATTGTGTCCTCTAGGGAGTGGGGGAAAGCTTCACTGGTGATGGGAAGAGAGGTGGTCAAGAGTGGACGTCTGGGGCCCCGTCATTTTCCTGACTGGTACAGGCCTTGTGTTAGGATGTTTATTTAATTCCAGGTCTTCTAAAAAGATGGATGAGATTAGGAAAGTAGTTTAGCTTCTTAGCGCTTTGGCTTTCTTATCACTAACAAGTGCATAAGAATCTTCAGTGCTGTGAAGACAGAATAGAACAATGCTTGAGAAAGCTCTTTGACAAGGGTTAGCTGATTATAATGTTATCTTCATTTTGCTGGTGCGGAAACAGTCTGGGCCCTTGAACCAGTATGTTTCCTCTGACCAGCTCCCTGCATCTCCTTGGAAGAATCCAGGCAAGACCAGGACTCCTCCCTGAAAGACATAACCAATGGACATACAGAATTTGGAATTCCAATTCTTTGAAAAACTAGAAGTTTTAACATGGTGATAATGATGCTATTACTTTACCTTTGTGGAAAACTTAGAGCCTTTCCAAGCACTGACAGAGCCATGATCTTATATGATATTTAGGGGGAAAATTTTATCATCTTTACATTGTAGACGAGTTCACTAAGGAACAACAACAAAAAAAAAAAACCAAAAGACTATTCTGTGTTAAGGCCAGATTTAGAACGATTGTCAGGATTCTAAAAGAAATCTTTAAAATAACAGAGTGCGATCACATATGTGGACAATGACATTGGAGAGGTTAAGCAACCTATGCATAACCTGTGGGTTGTGCATAGTTAATTATGAAAGCAGAAGTTAGAGTTGCTCTACCTCCAAGCTCTCCTGATGCTTGCAACTCAATGATTTTGCTGCTGAATCATGCTGCACTACATCTTTATTTTTGAATTCATCTTTAGTGGTCATGTTTTTAAATGCTGACTTTTTAAAATTTTTTTGAAATCATTTATTTTTAAACAGAGGGAAAGGGAGGGAGAGAAACATTAATGAATGGTTGCCTCTCACGCACACCCTACTGGGGACCTGGCTCATAACCCAGGCATGTGCCCTGACTGGGAATTGAATCCATGACCCTTTGATTCACAGGCAGGTGCTCAGTCCCCTGAGCCACACCAGCCAGGCATATTGCTGACTTTTAAATGCTGATTTTTAAATTCCATGGTGTATACAACTCCCTTCCTACCTCAAAGCTTTTCTACCAGTTGATTGATAATTTAAAACTAACACTTAATTGTTAGGGAAATTCATTAAATGAAATAATCCTACATTCTACAGATGCAAAAGACTAGAGTGTTTTATGATTAATCGATTTTTCTCTCCCTTCACTAATTTGCCTGTTTTGTAACGTATAGAATGCTCTGATCAGGAATTTCATTCCTCAGCATGTTGGGAGTTGCTGCAGCCTCTGTGGACCTCAGACCTAGGCCTCGGCTCCACTGTGTGCTCTGAGGGCACATGCAAGGCCAGGCATCTGCAGAGCTCCATTAACTGGGCCTGTGTCCCCAAGCATCTCAACCAATCGACCCCGTGCCCTAGAACACCAGTAAATACACGAGGCAAATCAAATGCAATTAAGTTCCTCTCATTCAGCCTACTGAGCTGACACTTAAGATATGATTGTTGCTTAAAATGGCTTTTCGCATTGTTGTCATGATCTGAGATTATTCTGCAGCGGTGGTAAGTGGTGAGGTCTTGGGCATCCTTAGGTCTTAAGGAATCATATATCTCCCCCTCACTTCCCTGCATTTAGCAAAACTGATCATAGATAATAGGAGATTGTGATGATGAACTTCATGTGTCAACTGGGTAAAGAGATGATAATCTGGTCAATTAGGTTGAACATTTCTGGGTGTGTCTGTAAGGATATTTCCGGAAGATATTAGCATTTGAGTTAGTGAACTGGGTAAGGCATATGGCCCTCCCCAATGTGTGTGGCATCATCCACTCTGTGACCTTGGACTGGGACTTTCACCAGTTCACTTTCATCTGTTCACTTGTGTTCTCAGGTATTCAAACTTGGCTGAAACCACACCACCAATTTTTGAATGTTGATAAAGTTGTAATACCAATGAAATAGAATGAAGGCCCTTAGTGTATCAGATGGCATAGCCTGTAGGAGGGGTAGACTTCCTCCTGTGAGTTGGCCATAGAATTGCTGCTTGTCTTCCTTTTCCCTAAGTCTGAACTCTAATGAAACTGACAGTGTGAACACCCAAAGAGAACACCGTGTGAATGAGAAGGCAGAGATAAGGGTGCTGTGACTACAAGCCAAAGAATGCCAAAAATTGCCAGCAAATCACCAAAAAGTAGAAGAGGTGCTGGGGACAGATTCAACCTCATAGCCCTTAGAAACAAAACAGCCCTACAGACAGTGTGACCTCTGGCCTTTGGAGCATTACATTAAGGTTGAACATTAGCCTGGCTGGTGTGGCTCAGTGGATTGAGTGCTGGCCTGAGAACCAAAGGGTCGCCAGTTCAATTCCTAGTCAAGGCACATGCCTGGGTTGTGGGCCAGGTCCCCAGTAGAATGCACGAGACAGGCAACCACACATTGATGTTTCTCTCCCTCTTTGTCCTTCCTTTCCCCTTTCCTTAAAAATAAATAAAATCTTAAAACCAGATTCTTTAAAAAATAAAAAGATTGGACACTTTAGCCAACTATAATTTTCTCAGTTGTAATCAAATCTTAATGGCCTCTATACCCAAGACAAGAAGCTACCTACCAACTCAAACAGCAAATCTGCACTGAATTCATGAATAATAAGGGTCCCTGCCATGAACATTGTTGTTAGTACCTTTGAGAAGCCACAGCTTCTCCTCCTCACCTTCTAGGAACAAAAGGGTTCGCTGCAATCCACAGAGGCCCAGAATCATCCTCAGCTGGAGGCCAAGGTCAAGCATGGGCCTCTCTGCCCTGCCCTCCATCCCCCAAAGAGAAAAAGCCAGTAAATAAAAACCTGTCTTTCCCTCTTACGAACATCTGCTTTACTCAAGCCCAACTCAGAACGAAGTCTAGAAATTCTCTCTCTGTATACAGCCTTGACACTTAAAGTCAGTTTAAGTGATACTAACAAGAACCTGTTGGAATTCCAAGAAATTCAAGACCCAGAATGTTTGTTGCACAGAATGCAACTCATCCGTTCTTTCCCTGGTCTGAGAAACATTTTCCGACAGTGTTCCTATTTTTTTTTTCTAGCTTTTCTTTCAATAAAATGGAGACCCTACCTTGAACTTGGGGGAAAACAAAAAAGAAACTGACGATATGGAATTTTCCAATCAGTAAGGACTTGCTGCAAAGCCTTGCCTTGACTATAACTTCACAGGGTGGAGGTTATAAGGGAAAATAACCTAGTCCCAGCGCCCTCTGGTTGGAGAGGAAAGGTGTCATAAAAAGGCCAGGAAAGTGTCCTGGAGGAGGTGACACCAGAAGAGAGCCCAGAAAAGGCAGAAACAAAGAGACATGGGATGGTGGGGAAGAAGGAATTTTGTTTGAGAAAATATCAATGAGCTAGTTAATGTGCGACACTACTTTCCAGATAATCTATGTGCATCCTAAACACTCCTTAGCATGACTGTCTGCACCATTTTCTTTTTTTTGGCTGACCAAATGTGTTTTAGTATAATGACTATGAAGAGATAACATACAAAGAGGAGAAATAAATTATTAATGAATATGGAAAGAAACCTCCCTGGCAATTAAAAAAAATACAAAGTGTAAATAATGAGATTTTTTTACCCAGCGATTTGGCAAAGATTTAAACATCAATAATAAAATGTACTGCTGGTGAAGGTTCAGAGAGATGCAAAATCCCACACAGCTGGTGGGAAGTTTGGTGCAAGTCCTTGCAAGCTGTTTGACAGTATGTATCAAAACCTTACAAGCCTTTATACCCTCCAAGATATATTTAAAGAAATAGTATTTTAATGAAAGTAAACAAAAAGTTGCATTTAAAGAGATTCATTTCAATGTTAGTACTTTTAAATAGAGAAAATTAGGAAAAAACTCCCTTATTTTAATAATGGGTGATTAAATATACTATATACTTGGAATAGAAAATTGTATTTGCATTACAATAAGACTTTAATAACATAGTGTACAGTAGTGGCTGCCATGTATTGAGGACTTACTTTATACCAGACCCTGTGCTAGGAATTTTGAATACGAATCCAATTTTTAACCATTAATACAATGGGTTGGTTCCCCACTGGATTTTACTATTATGGAAGAAATGTATATTTCTTAAGTTGAACATTAAGATACTTCCCAAGCTGCTCCTGACCTATCATCCTAATTTCCAATTTTTTTCTGATCTAAAGATGAGGAAAATGAGGCCTAGAAAAGTTACATGAGTTACTTAATATCAAAGAAATCAGAGGGCAAACTCATGAATGAAACCCCTAGATCTTGATGCCAATTCAATGACATTTTCATCCCACATGTTCTTGAATAATTATAATCCATTTCACAAACATTTATTGAGCATCTAATATGTTCCAGGCACTGGTTTAGGCAGGCATTAGATTCACGAAACCTAAGACAAAGCCTTTATACTCTCCAGGAGTTCACAGCGCAAGAGAAGACAAACTTAAAAAAGAACTAAATCAAGCCATTGATCGACCTTTTTGGATTGACATAGGGTATCAACTGACAAAAAAATTGCTCTGCAGTGTGATGGATGTGATAGCAATGTGGTGGCAGAGAAGAGTTCGTTATCATCTTATTTTAAGTAGGTTAGCAGAGGCACCCCAGAATCATGGCTAAGTTTATTTAGAACTCATCGAATCCCATGCACATTTCTAAATGCCCTGTGTGGATTGATATAGTCAATCCCCACTATAATCCCAAGAAGGAAGTACTATTATTATTACTCCCCATTCTGCAGATGATGAAATCGAGGTAATAAGTAACTTTGGCAGCCAGCAAGGAGGCGCCAGGATTTGAGCTCATGTGGTCTTTACGGTCTGCATCTCGCTGAACCCAGGATGGAACCGTTGATCTAGGAATTAAAGGATGTAGAAGAGAAATTCATTCTAGACAGAGAGGAACAGAGTGTTTGAAAGCTTGAAGGCTGAAAGTTGTTTCATTTACTTGGGGAGCTTCAGGCAATTCACTGTGGGAGAAGGGGAGTAGGGGTGCAAGGGGTGCTCAGCTTGAGCCTTAGCAGGCTGTGCTGAGGAGCATGGCTTTTGTCAGGTAGGCAACTGGTAGCCCCAGAAAGCTTAAGCAGGGAAGAAATACGATCACCCTTGCCTTTTAGAAGGATCATGTATTAATCAGTCAACAAAGTGACTGAGATGGCTTCAGCAGCCTTGAGACCCTGACCCTCTGACCATGGTTCAGCCACACTCTTCTTCCAGTGAAAAGGAATTGCCCTCAAATGAAAACCATTGCTCATTGCTACAGGGGGTTAATAAAATCTCCTGAGGCCAAGTGAGCCAAATCACAATTTAAAGGCGTTCCTTCCCAGCTGGCCGCCACCGAGAGTGACTTGTGTGTGTGGGTGTCTGACAGCTGTGCCTTCACTGCCGGTACTATATTGCTTTGCTTCCCCCTCATAAACCTTTCTGTTTATTTTGTGGGAGGGTAAAGTGCCTGACAGACCTTATATAGGAGGAAAATAAAGAAGCAGAAGGCCTTAAATCTTCATCAAATTCCAGAGACCTCTAAACCAACAGAAGAAACTGTCAGATTTGAAAGTTGGAAAATTGGGGACCTTACCTGGGCATGCCTTGGGCCGCCTCCCGCTTCCTTCCAGCTCCCCTCTGCCTTCCTCTCGTTTCATCTCTGTACCGCCCCCCCCCCCCAATGGATTGACGTTCTTTATTGCCAGACCTCATGCTGCGTTTCCCTAGGGCAAGCCTGCCCTTTCCAGAACTGCCCACCTTTCAAAATTACTTTCTTATGTTTCTAGTTACAGCTATTAAACTCCTCCCGGGGCTGAGCTCAAATATGTGTTAGGAGGAGAGCAATTTAATTAAATCGCACCCCACTAAGGTATAAATAACATATTTCCCAACCCTTTCCCCCCAATCATCCCAGGCGTGTTAGAAATGTAATGAAAGAAACGAGTCTCTCATTATTGAATATAGTGATGTTGTAATAATAGTATCTTCCATGTGGAGGTCATATTTCAAGATCCCTGAAAACATGCTGCCTTTGTAGACACCCCACTTCTGGCCAAGGCCAATCTGTTTATTGTGTACTCTGGTCTCTATTCAGCAGTTTTTTTTTTTTAAATATTTGTGTTCAGTTTGTACTTACCCGCACCAGCTGCTGCCCCTTCCCTGAACCATGGGCTCCCTGGCCAGGTCTCCCACAAGCTGGGGCATCCTTGCTTTCACTGTGAGGATCATGTTCAGTCACGGAGTGAGGAAGCAAGAGGGTGGGTGACTGATTGGGAAAGCAGGGTCAATGAGAATGAGTTATAAACATCCAAAAGAGAAAGGTGGTTTGTTTTAAATAATTATCCATAATGATAGGTAGGAATTACAACAGTAAACTATGTGACAAAATATTCAGCAAGTTCATGGTTTGGTGCAAAGTGCGGACCAGCAGACGGGGATGCTTTTTCATTTCAATCTTGTGTAAGTTACCTCCAGTCTTTGAATCCTTGTGTCATCACCTATAAAATGAAGGGGTCTGACCAGATGAGTTTCAGTTTCTTTTAGGTCTGATCGGTACTTTTCCAGTGTTGGGCCTCCTGTGGAGACATTGGACCTATGTGTTGTAACATGGACCTGCTTTAGACACTGTTCTGTTGACCATCAGTGTCTCTGCTGTACAGTAGAAGAAAGTCCATCCCAACGGTGAAATTGGTAGGAAAAAAAACACTGAACTTGGGACCAAAAGACTTGTGTTCTAGTCCCAACTTCTTCACTTAGAGTATCTGAACTGGACTTGTAATATGACAGAGTTGCACCTGAATTTGTTCATAAACTAGAGTTAGTAATTCCTCTTTGGCTTTCTTTACAGTATTGGGAACCACATAGTTTCACAACTGCTAACTCCTCTTTTTCAAAAAATGGCTTTGGTTCTGAAAATCACATATGCCAGAACCTATGTTACCTGATGGCTGCTGCTGAGGAATGTGGGGGCAGATGGGGGTATGTGTGGGCAGAGTTTCCTAAACTTGGGTTTAATAGAATTCAGTACCTCAATTACATGTAACTGGCTTTCTCGTTTTATAAGTGACACAATGAAAAATCGTGTTATATGCCCAGGACTACCAACTGTGTCAGCAGGAGGAAGATGCAGGTTAAGTTAATGGCATTTTTCTTAATTCCAGGCATAGATGGTCTTTGATCTTTTTGAGTTTTATCCATCATTGAAAAGATGCTCTTGGATTACATGGGTGTTAGTCTCTCTCCTGAGAGGGACACATGATTGACAAGCATGTATTCCCCACCATGCCCCTAGGTTCCGATTACAGGCAGGAATGAAAGAAGCCTTGACCTTAGCTCCCTGAGAGTCCAAGTTTGCATCGCATGGTTAAGAATTGCTTACTGGGGCTTCAGCCCCCTTCATGCTGCCCATTACAGAGTCTGGCCCCCATCCTGCTGTTACAAAAGCCTCTCAGGTTGGGCCCCTGTTGGCATTGTTTGGTCTCTCCATTAATCAGTTTGGCAGAAAATCATCTGTGGTTTCATATTATCTTTTAATTTAGGTGTGCCAATATAATAAATTATAAGCTCTTTTGGATCAGGAGCTCTGTTTTTATACCTTTTTCCCTTGAATGTTGAGTTCCTAAATCAGAACATAAACTCCTTCTGGGTTCAGAGTTTCTTTCATCTCCGTACCTCCATTACAGTTCAGCATTGGACAGAGAATAGACACTTTATAAACCTGTATTGTGGAATTTAACTGAAGTCCTTAATCTGATAATATTCTGGCTCACTATTTCAATCAGCAGCAAATTAGGAAGCTGTTTGATTTGAGAAGTGCAGAGTTTAGGGAGATGCCAGTCTTCACCTCTCTGATGTTAGCCTCATGTGAAGACAGGGCCATAGTCCTTGGGAGACCCAGGAAATGAGGGGGAAGTAACTAAAAAGTTAGTGTGCTGTTGTAGGTATTGGCTTGGAGGCCAACATTTCATTCACCGCAAAGCACATTGAACAGTGACATCTCCAATTCATGCAGTTGGTGGTTGGAAGATCTAGTTCAACTTCGCTATTTTATATATAAGGACATTGAGGCCATGGAGCTTAAAGGAGGATCAACTTTGAAGAGGTTGTTCCTGGAAGTAATTGTATTTTTTTAATAACACAATTCAGTTACACAGCTTAACAAATGTAAGTTTTACTTTTGTTAAAGTTCAGTGTTTGGGTAAAGCATTTAAAGTCAAATAATAGCAGCAGAAACACAGCAATTTATCTCTGTGGCAGAGCCTGCCAACTGTCTTCCAAAGATTCTTCTTTCCTTCCACAATGTAGGGTTGTTCCTGGGAAGTGGATGCTCAGCTAGGGACAGCATTTTCTAGCTCTCTTTGCATTTCTGTGGGACATATGACAGGAACTGCACTATGAAATGTGGGTAAAAGTGATATATCCCACTCTCAGAACTGGGTCCCCGAAAGTCACTCCACCATCCTCCACCATCTCTTTCTTCCATTCTCTTCTCTCCACTGTCTTATTTCATCAAGGGTTACTGGCACTAATAAACTGGAAGTCAGGACAATTAAAAAATATGTATCTGTGTGTGTGAGGGGAGTTGAGAAAAGAGTAGACAGGAACAAAATTGAGAGGAAGATTTCTTAATCTGTGCTTTATTATATAGTTATTTTAATCTAAGTGAATGGAGTGCCTGTTAAACTACAATTAAATTAAAAATAAAGAGAAGGCATTATGAAGGCCATACTTGTTGGCATTCATCCAAAAGAGGTACCAAAGTAGGAGTTACTGGATAATTAATATCAAAGAACTGTTATTAAGAAAAGCAAGTTTTACTCTGGAGTGATTGATTGATCAAGAGTTACAGCTACGCTTCTGTCAGCCCCCACTGGGTCAGTATATTGCGTTCATCGACTTTTGTTTTCAACTCTAATCATTTACTTGATTGAGTGGAGCTCTTCTGCTTTCCTTAGATCATCAGCACCTTTCAAGAAATTATGAGTTTTGCTCCCATGAGCTTGTTTGTGTGATATTCTTCCCTCTGTAGCTCCTATTTACAGTGCACAGATTATGTGTTATGGAAATGTTCACCTGAAACATGTATGATTTTGTTAGCCAGCATTACCCAAATAAATTCAGTAAAAAGGGGGAAAAGGAGTCTGCTGCATGCCAGATGCTGTGTTAGGAGCTGGAATTCACAGGCAATAAGACAAACCTCCACTTTTAGGAAATCATAACTAGAAGGGGGAGAGATGAATAAGTACCTTGGTATGGGCTGAATTGTGTCCCCCCAAATTTATATGTTTAAGTCCTAACTACCAGTACCTTGGATTGTGACTGTTTTGAAAATAAGGTATTTAAAGATGTGTTTAAATGAGGTCATTGGGGTGGGCCCTTATCCAATGTGATTGAAGTCCTTTTAAGAAAAGGTTGGACACACACAGGTAGAGAGGGAAGACCAAGTAAGTACAAAAGGAGAAGACAGTTATTTCCAAGCTAAGGAAGTGGGCCTCAGAGTGAAATCAAAACCGCTGACCTTTTCTTTTCATAGTTCTAAGCCTCTAAAACAGAAAGTTACTGTTCAAGCCCCTTAGTCAGTGGTTTGATAAAGCAGCTCTAGTAAACTCATACATATCTATAAGGCAGTTCAGTTAGAACTGAGGTGCTGAAGTTAGCCCTGAGTGACACAGAAGCACAGAGTAGGGTCCCCAAAGTCAACCATGCAGATAAGGCACAGAAGTGGCATCTGAGTAGAATCTACGAGGCAACTCTATTCCTATCTCTTCTTTGCAGTCAACTCTGTTACTGTCCCTACACAGGACATCATGTAAATTTCCCAAGATTACAGAACTAAGTAGTGACAGAGGCTGCATTCAAAATCAGGCAGACTTCTCCCAATCTGTGCTTTTATGATGATAGTGTGCTGCCTCTGATAAAAGTTATCAAGGGGAAATGATGGATAGGGGAAAGAGTACATAAAGCATTCAGGGAGTTGTGTGTATGTTGCTTGAACATAAAACACAAGTTGGGTGGCAGCAGATGGTGGTGAGGGGGAAGCGTTCTATGGGCCTGATGATTTTGGGTTTTATCTGAAAATCAATGGAGCCTCATTTTTGCATTTTCAAGTATGAAATTATGCCTAAACCATAAACGTTAAGCTCAATGAATTTTTATATGCTGACACACCTAAGTAACTGGCAACTAGTTCAAGAAACAAAACATTACCAGCCCCCTAGAAGTCTGCTCTTGTTCTTTTCCTTCACTACCTCCTTTGATAATCACTGCTATACTGAATTCTAAGACTGTGGACTCATTCTACCTCATTTCGGTCTTTTGGAATCATGAAGATTACATTCTCTTCTATCAGCCTTCTTTTGCTCCCTCTTATAAGATTAATCTTATATAGAGTCGTAGTGAGTTTGTTCTTTTTGCTATATAGTATTTTGGAGTGTATCTTCCTGAATTTATACATTCTATTGTTGGTTGGCATATGAGTGGTTTCTAGTTTGAGGCTAATATAAATAATGCTGCTATGATAAATATTTTAGCATGAACATATTTAAGAGTAGAATCACTGTATCATAGGGTATTTTCACTCCAGTAGATACTAGCAAACAACATATACCCTTAATAGTAAAATATTGAAAGATTTTCCTTGACATTGGTAATCATTTTTACTCAATGTTTTCCTGAGGTCCCAGCCAGTGTAAAAAGGGAAAAGGACAATATAAAAAGCATGAAGATTGGAAAGAAATGAAACCACCATTGGTCACAGGAGACATAATTATGTATGTGTGAAATCCAAAACAATCTTTAAACTTTGATGTAATAAGTGAATTTAGCAAGGTCTCATTTTATATATTAATATAAAGTAAATAAATAAAAATGGATTGTATTTCTATCTACTGCAAAAATAAATGGAAGATAAAATTTCAAAAATGATACTGTTTTTATAGCTTCCTTCATAAAGCATTAGATTAGGAATTAATTTAATAACATATGCACTATCTCCATACTGAAAAGTATAAGAGATTATTAAGAGAAATTAATAGAATTTACCATATTATTATTGAGTCCAGTGTTGAAGACTCCATACTGTAAAGAAGTCAATTCTCGAATTTATACATGGATTCAATGAAATGCCAAACAAAATCTTGGCAGGTTTTTTTTTTTTTTTTTTTTTTTTTTTGTAGAAGTAGACAAACAAATACTAAACATATATGGAAAAGAAAATAATTAAAAGTAAAAAATTAAAAAAATTAAATTAGTACTACTGATTAAAGCATAGTGTTTAGTGACCTAGAATAATAGTCCTTACTCTTCTCTCTAGAATTAATACACTAATCCATTAGGTGAAAACAATGCTTACACTCTTTCTAATGTCATCAGTCTGATGACCTGGGTTAACACAGAGGAGAAAAACTTACACTAATCGGACAAAGAAAAAAAAACAAACCCAAGAGAGGCAAATAATTTTCTTCAAGGTATCAGTCCAAGACAAAATTAGAATAAGAATGCTGATTTTTACTTTAATCCCACTTTTCCTAAACTCACACTTCATAGACCCAAATGAATGAATCTGTCTCTTATTCTTTTGTGGGACATTCATGGGGACAGTAACCTACCAAATAACATGACAGAATGAAGAACTTAAACAACAGACCTAGGTCAGGCACGTAAATCTGAGTGGTGTATTTCAGAGGGGCTACAGGAAGGTGTTAGATTGGAAACCCACACACAATTTCTTGCTAAGTACAACAGTGCTTTTTTTCTTTTCCCTCCAGCAATAAAGCATATACCTGTTTTTCTAGTTGAGTACCAGATGTAGTAGTCAGCTTGCATTTGGGTCATATTGTAAAAGGCATATTTTTTTCTCTCTAGAGTCTCACCTGAGTGGTAAGATGCTCACACTAAACCACGAGAACTTAAGGGAACTGAGACTGGACTGAGGAACTGCAGATTCATGGCTCCCGTCTGAAGCACACTCTGAGACATGTGGTCACCGAGGGGAATTAGCTGGGTAGATCACTTGCACTATATAAATTGTTAATTTTTTTTCACTTTTATTTTTTAGTTTGCCAAACGTATGTAGTTAAATTGCAGATGTCAAAAGCCTGTGCGCTGAGATTTTATTGTATCTTGTTACACACAGTCTTTCTTTAACTATTTCTACTTCATTTTGGTTGCTAGCATCTCGGTAACCCCCAGCTACAGCAGATTAGGATTTCTTTTGATTCACTGTTTACATGGGTAAGCATCCCATTTTTGGATCCCGATATGCTTATTTCCCCAAATTGAAGCAAGCAAGCTGCTGGTAAGAAAATAACTAATTTTATTTATTTCATGAAAATAACAGGTTGCTTCCTTGTTAAACACTTTCAGTAACTTGTCAGCAAAATTACAGTATGTTCCCCCTACATCCAACAGATTTTTACACGCTGCTGTTACAAGCGAGGGCTTAGTTTCACCAGGAGAAGCTCATGCTGTTGGCATCTCATTAAGTGCATCTCCCACTTCGGTGCTTAGATACCTGAAAGAGGCTGTCTCATGTTCCATACCTATGTCTCTTCTAATTCCACTTCCACGACTTCTAACTTCACATGAAATAGTGATGTTTCTAGGCTTCTCATCTTCTTGGTTGCTTCTCATGTCCAAGCAGCAGAATAGGATTAATGAGGAAACAGCTACCGGGGCCGAAAAAACACGGAAGGAAGAGAAAAGAGCGAGAGGCCCCGCTGTGGGATGCAGCTACTCATCCTAGTCTGTGGAACAGGAATTGTGGAATTTGGTTACCGGATGGGGACATAAAGATCACTTACAGTGATAAATAGTTTGCATATTAACAATGAAAACCAAGGAAGCTTTGTAAGGCCTGAACTTTTTGACATTTCCCAAAGTAGAGAGTTTCATTACAGTTTCTCTTCATGCTTTCTTTGGTACTTTGTCAATGTTGTACATCAACAAAGCATTTGATTCAAAGGACTGGAAGTTTAATATTCTCTCATCTGCTCATACTTAAATTAGGAATGGTCCATTAATTCTAAGGAATGTCTTTGTGGTCTTTCTCTACTAATGCTAAACATTCTTTCATTTATTTTATTTGGAGGGACATGAATCACCAAATGGGTTACTCTTGTATTTCTCTAGATTAGATACAGGTTTTTATTGCAGTCAACTGAAGACAATTAATGTCAGTTGATACTTCATTACACTTATCAGATGAATTGACATATTAAAAAGAACAACTTTGGAATACAGCAAAACCTGTCTTCAAAGTGCTTTCACTTTGAGTAATGAATCTGTATATCATGTTGATGTGTGAAATATTGCTTCTTACTTTATTCAGTGTGATTATATCATCTAAAAATCAAAACAAAAATTCAAGTTTTCGAAGGGACATTTATTCAGAAGTTTTTATACTACAAAGGAAAATAATAGACTTCATTAAAATCTGTCTATTTTAAAACTCAGTGGGCATATCCAGTTATTAATCTGTACATTCACTGGCTAAACACATATTTAATAAATGCCTACTAGGTTCCAGGTACCATATTAAAGAGCGAATAAAAATATCATGAGACCAGTAAAAGAGAATCACACATAGTAACTACTCAATCCAATAACTTGAAAGGCCAGGAATGTGGTTCCTTGCAGTCAAGGACAAAACTACCTTGACCTCATGGGCCTGACAGGTGGGGAAATGTGTGAGGTGTGTTGCAAAAAGGCTAGGGCTAGGTGATTGCAAAACCTGTCAAGTCATATTGAGGACTGTGGTCTTTGTCTGAGGCCATTGGAGAGGCTGTGCAGGGTTTCGTTTGTTTGTTTTATCTGACACACAGATTTTATTCTGATTCCACCCACTGTCTTACTTGTCCTCTGCAGTAAGAATTTTTCAGGTATAGGATCCAACCCAAGATCAGCACTTGTACTTCAGCCGTCCTTCATCTGGATCTGAGTCTTCCTTTGTCCTCTTACTTTTGACAGTTCGAAGACATGGGGCCAGGTATTTTGTAGAATGTCCCTCAATTTGGGTTCGTCCGATACTTCAGTGGATTCCAGTTCTGTACAGGTGGCAGAAATACATGCAAAGTGACACTGTGCTCCTGTTGTTGATCCTACCAGGTGGCAGGTGATTGTGACTCATTCCCATATTGGTGTTAACTTCAATCATTAAATCCTGGATATGTCCCTTAAGTTTCCCTACTGTAAAGTTACTATTTTTCCCTTTCATAATAATTAACATACCTGTGGGGAGATTATTTAAGGTTATGTAAATATCCTTTTACTTATAGTAGATTGATGGCTCTTGCCTGAATCAAATTACTGTAGTGATTGCCAGATAGTGATCTGTAGGCTCTATCATTCCTTCTGCACTTATTGGTTAACATTTTACTGTAAGTCTTTTCTTCTCCACTATTTATTTGCTTCTGCTAATATGGATTCATAGACTCTAATTTTATTCAGTGGGTTATAATCCACTGCTCTCATTACTTATCTTGAAGCTCAGATTGCCCTAGATTTGCCCGGTGGGAGCTCCTTCACTTCCCAGAGCAGCTTCTGTGCCTGTCATTCTTTGCACACATTCTACTTCTGGCATAAGATGGTCCAGGCTTACTATTCCAGCTCCAGCCCTGGACTCAGCCATTTTGCTAAGTACCACTGGGTATTTTATTTTATTTTATTTTATTTTATTGATTATGCTATTACAGTTGTCCCATTCCCCCCCTTCATTCCCCTCCATCCTGCATCCCCCCATCCTGCATCCCCCTCCCACCCACATTCCCCCCTTTAGCTCATGTCCACATGTCATAAGTTCTTTAGCTTCTACATTTCCTACACTATTCTTGCCCTCCCCCTGTCTATTTTCTACCCACCGTCTACGCTATTTATTCTCTGTACCTTCCCCCCCTCTCTCCTCCTCCCACTCCCCTGCTGCTAACCCTCCATGTGATCTCCATTTCTGTGGTTCTGTTCCTGTTCTAGATGTTTGCTTAGTTTGCTTTTGTTTTAGGTGTGGTTGTTAATAACTGTGCGTTTGCTGTCTTTTTACTGTTCATATTTTTTATCTTCTTTTTCTTAGGTAGGTTCCTTTAACATTTCATATAATAAGGGCCTGGTGATGATGAACTCCTTGAACTTGACCTTATCTGAGAAGTACTTTATCTTCCCTTCCATTCTAAATAAAAGCTTTGCTGGATAGAGCCATCTTGGATGTAGGTCCTTGCCTTTCATGACTTGGAATACTTCTTTCCAGCCCCTTCTTGCCTGTAAGGTGTCTTTTGAGAAATCAGCGGACAGTCTGATGGGAAGTCCTTTGTAGGTGACTGTCCCCTTATCCCTTGCTGCTTCTAAAATTCTCTCCTTCATTTTAATCTTGGGTAGTATAATTCCCTTGGGTCTTTTTATTGGGAAGTGATATTAGAACCCGAGATCTGGAAGTTAGGTATGTTCATTGCCACTGAGGTGCCATTGCTCATGTCCTTTCAATGGACAGACTGGGGAAAATAGCCATTTCATATCATTCTTGCCTTTTACCATTTCACATTTGTACCTTTCTGTCACCATGAGAAGCCTGACTCCTGAGAAAATCAAAGTATTTACTGCTTTGCTCAATTCTACAATACACATAAACTTGTTTCAGAAGTACTACACCCACACTACTATTAACAATAAATCTAAAGTATTAAATCAAATTTAAGTTTTCTTAGTAGTTTTCTTGGTCCTTTTATTTTCACATTGAGAGGAGTGAAAATCCTTGGCTAAAAGTTATTTGGGTTCTTTCTTTTCCACTTTTGCAGGGTTTTATATGGGTGGTGAAAATCTATTTTTTTCCAGTTTTATTTAGTTCTAATTGACATACATAACTTTGTATGTTTCATGTTTTCAGATCTTATATTTAAGTCAGTAATCCATTTCTAGTTAATTTTTGTTAGTGGTATAAGGTAGGGGTCTAGTTTCATTCTTCAACATGTGAATATCCAAACTATCTCAGCATCATTTATTAAAGACTGTCTTTTCTCCATTGAGTATTTTTGGTTTTCTTGTCAAATATTAATCACATATGCTTAGATTTATTTCTGGGTTCTTGATTCTGTTCCAAGTGTCTTCTTATGCCAGTACCATGCTGTTTTAGTTACTATGGCTTTGTAATATGTATAATTTGAAATCAGGAAGTGTGACACCTTATGCTTTGTTCTTGTTTCTCAGGATTGCTTTGGCTACTTGGCATCTTTTGCAGTTCTAAATAAATTTTAGGATTGTTTATTTTCCTACTTGTGTAAAATTGCCTTTGGAATCTTGATATGATTGCACTGAAACCATAGATGGTTTTTGGTAGCATTGACATTTTAACATTATTTCTTCCAACCTATGAACATGGGGAACCTTTCTATTTGTCTCTTCTTTGATTTTGTTCATCATTGTCTTGTAGTTTTCAAAATAGAGATCTTTTACCTCCTTGGTTAAGTTTATCTCTAAGTATTTTGTTTTTGTAAATGGGATCATTTTCTTTCTTTTTCAGATAATTTGTCATTAGCATATAAAAACTACTGGTTTTTACATGTTTTGTACCCTGCGACTTTTCTAAATTTCTTGGTTAAATGTAGCAGTTGTGGGGTGAAGTCTTTAGAATTTTCTATATAAGGTGACATAATTTTATGTGCATTTAGGAGAACAGATAGACGGGGTCTAGAAAGTTTTCCTTGGAAATTTCTTTGGTAGTTTATTTTCCTGGTCCTGGTGAGAGATATGGGGAGGATATCATGAACTAGAATTTTAGCTTTGGAGATGGAGGAAATAAAAAAAAATCTATCGAGGAGAAAAATTAATAAGGTTCGGTGACAGATTGGTCCTTAGACAGGAAGATGGTATCAAAGATCACCTCTAGGTTTCTATATTAATCATTCAAACTTATACTACTGAAAAGCCTTGTGTGTGCTCCTACGGAGAAAGAGGTAATTAGCATCACTTTATCCCTGGGTAAGTTTTTTAACTCACTGAATTGCTAGTGTAAATACATAGGGTAGAACCCAATGTTAACAAAACGCAAGTCATGAGTTTCATTTGATCCCAAGTGGTTCAGTTAACTTTACTGTCTTAATGGACCACAGATTCTATTCCTCATGTCTACTCTCTCAAAAAGAATTTTGATCACAACCATTCCTGGGAGACAGTATGGAAGCTATTTCACTGCAGATATGTCTTAAAAAGACAACTCACATATTTGACCTAAAAATTACAGATATTGAGCTCTTTCAGGGCAACTCTTAGCACGGTGGCTGGCATACCATGGTTGCTAAATACTTTGGGGTAGACATTGATCATTATCTTTGCTTTTTAAAGGAATTTTTACATACTTTTTGGAGGAATTGACATGTCCTAAATATCTGGAATTAAGAGGGTGTGGGTGAATGCACAGAAAAGATTTTTCCCTCCATGCCCTACAGACAGTTAATAAAGTATCTCAAATGAAGAGGTAATACAGGAACTCAGTAATACAGCTAGGGAAAAGGGGAAAGAATCCTGGTGTCATGAGATGCTTATGGAGCTTGGGAAAGGGCTGGATTGACTGTACTGCAGGGACCAGCACATCAGTAGGAAGTAGTCTATTCCCTGAACCTGTCGTGTATTTGTAATTATTCAGGAGACCATTATTCTCCTAACCAGACTGTAAGCTCAGTGATGGAAAGAACCAACTTCATCCTGCTCACACTCAAACCTTCAGAGCCCAGTCTAGCACTTGGCATATGGTTGATGTTTCATAAATGAGTGAATGCACAAAAGTGGTCCCAACCACAGTGTCTACCATGAGGAAAAGTTTAGCCTTTGATCAGTGCTTGGGATCTGACCAGTGCAGAACAGCTACAAACTCAATTAGCAAACCATATTGCTGCGGTTGGAGTCAGTTTGGGAAGGTATGTTTTTAGGTTGCAGGGACCTTAACAGCATCCAGGTATGAAGATGAGACTCTTGGCACAGAAATGAAGAGCCAGAATGATCTAGACTAGCTACTGTGATTTTAGTAATTGCCGGTGGTTTTGGGGAAGTGCTCACATTTTAGACCGGGATTGCTATTAGAGAGGGCGACCTGGTGAAGTCAAGGGAGTACCCACTCAGAACAACTGGAACAGTATAGGACTAAGCTGGAAATTGCTATGACTTTAGAGGCCATCCCTCAAACACAAAGCTGTGTTTATTATGAGACATCGGGGCTGCACAGATGAACTGGGCACACGGTGGTTCTGAAGTGTTTGAGGTCTGGTGTGCAGGGGGCAGGTGAGAGCACTGACGTCCTGAAGGCGCTCTTCCAGAAGTACAGCCAGCACTCGGGGCCACATGGGGGAGAGGGTTCCACCCTCCACAGGAGGGGAGAGACATGCCTCTCCCCACTTAGGCAATGACACCTAGGTCTACTGTTAAAGAATTTGTCCAAATGATTATGATTACCTTCTTTTTATAGGGAAAAAGTGCAAAGAAAGCATACAGACAAGGTTATAAACATTATGTAAAATCTACACTCTCAGAGATAATCATTGTGAATATCTTGGCAAACACCCTTCAAGACATCTTTCTATACATATTATACACATAGAGATACATTTATACAATTCTACTGATAAAGAATCGTACCAGGTATCCTCTTTGTTCTGAAAGCTGCTCTTTTTCAATATAATTGAATTATTTCTAATGTTAACAACTTGAGATAAACACCATCAATTTAAATAACTATACAGTCATTCATTTAACATGCATATTATTTACTGTATTTTTGGACTATAAGACGCACCCCCTCACTCCCCAATTTGGGAGGAATAATGGTTGTTAATGCTGCTGTTGAGTTCTGTTTACATTTACATTGGTGAAATATTATGTTATTTATGTTATTAAATATTTTACCACATTTTTGGCTTCAAATTTTTTTTTCCTATTTTTCTCTAAAACCTAGGTTCATCTTATGGTCTGAAAAATGTGGTACTTACCTGTTTCCTACTGATAGGTATTTCATTTGTTTCTAATTACTTTTATAAACAACATGAAAATGAACATATGAATAGTGGTGCATTCATTATTTTACATTTGACGAAAGTTAAAAATGTGACTCTCAAAGATTAAACACATACCAAATATTTAAGACAATTATTAGGAAACAATCAGGATACTATAGCTGGTTCTTCGGGCATTTGAGGAACATGTATTGACATGTTTAATAGGGAAAGACATTCTGATATAAGCTCACTAATTTGGATACATTTCAGAACAACTCTAATTTTGGGTTTGTCTTCTCTACCAGGCAGAAATTATTTGCAACTCTACCAAACAGAAGTCTACAAGTTAACATGTAACTTAAAAATGTGTGGAATGTAGTTAAGAAGAAATTCTACAACAGAGCAGGCACATTATCTTAGAGAATTAAATAATCTTTGGGAAGACCTATCAGTGCTTCAGTATCACATAGCAAGTACCTGCAGACCTCCTTTTTCCTTGTTTCTGAGTTTAGGTAATTTATTTAAAAACCTGTGTGTTGCCCAGTTTGGCTTGATTTCAAAAGACGTGGATTTTGAAAGATGCAGCCGGCTGGGCAGGGACGAGAAAGGCTCTGGGTACCTGGAAGGTGACAGAGATTTCCTCAGGCAACCTGTGCAGAGCAGTGTCATCATCTTTGTTGAGAATTTGCTGATCTTTTATTTCCAACTAAGTTGTAAGCTTCTCAGAGGTGAGGACTGGGTCTTAAATTTGTCCTGTACTCCAGAGCTCATAGATGGGCCCATTAAAATTACACAGTTGTACTGAAGAGAATTAAACATGAACCTAGAGGGGGCATTTTAAATGAAGTGAATGTGGAGTTTCTTCTCCAAACACTTTTTATGAAATGCTTCAGAGGTCGTTGGACATTACAGGAATCTGGAGAGAGGAAAGTTTTTCCTTTGAGAATGTCTTAGTCCTAAAAGAATGATTGCTTTGGCAAGTAAGGGGTTAAATGCTGGCCTATGAAATCTAAAGAGGTGATTCATCCCTTTTGCTATTGGCTTCATGATTAGCCCCAAACCAGGCAGGGCCTTTCCCCAGTTCCTGGCCTCGAATATGGAGGTCACTTGCCAGTTTTTTATCTTCACGTCTTCCAGCTTTTCTTTTAAGCTTGGTATCAGAAGGAGCCACTGACCAGGTTGCTGGAAGGAATTAACACTATTGCTTTGAATTGTCTGGGTCTTCTTGGCTAGAGGAAGGATTTCGGTCTGACAGCTGATTTTCACTCACTGCCAAATCTGATCAACTCTGCGAGCTGGTGATGACCAGGGTCTCCTTACACCTGTATGGATAACATCCCTTCTGTGTTAAACGGCGTTATTACTTTTTCTCAGTGCTTGTAATTTTTTTCAATTTGATGAATATTAACAAGAGAGTTTTTTTTTGACTTTAGGAACGTTAGTGTTGCTAAATTTTTCTTTTTGGATTAAGCCATTTCAGAAATGACTCTGTGAGTACAATAGGGGAATGAGGCAGAAAGTTCGGGAGCAGTTACCTGTCTTGTCTCCTTTCTGTAGTGGGTTCACAGAAAGTTTCAAAAGGCACAGGAGTCTCTTCACTTTAGAGTCAGGGATAGCATCGTTGGTTTTCTTTTAACATCAGTCATTTTATTGGGTAATTCCTCATATGCCTCAGGGAGAATATGTGGCTCCTTTTAAATTAAAGTAAAATCACAGGATTCAATTGACTTTTCTTTTAGAGCCCTTCTCCCGAAACCACCTTGAAGGAGAAGAATAGTAAATGTTTTAAAGTTTGCTTCAGGGCTTTATTAAGAAGGAAAACACGCATTCTGGGTATGCCTTAGCAATCAGTTTAGATTGCGGCCGATCTCCAATCTTCTCTCCCTCTCCAGCCACAACAGAAAAGCCTCCTCAGGAAGACTGTTTTTTGGGGAGTTCCATGAGCAAAAAATCCCACCCACTAGTTTGGAGAGACCAAGGCAGGACACTGTTTAGACATTAGGGAACCACCAATAAAAAAGGAAATAAGTAACAGGGATCAATTAACTCGAGTGGTTTTGTTTAAACTGTAACTTTGGAAAATCTCAGAATGCCAGTGTTGTATTGTGAAAAATGGTGGGGAGGATTGTGTGATCTGAGGGGGGGAGGGGGGAAATGGAGTTGCCTCTTTAATGTGATTTGAGAGCCCACTTCCTGGCTCAGAATCCCAATGCAAGAATTGATTCCCTTGCAATGATTCCTTTCCTGGCTTAAATCCACAGCCCTCTCCTAGGTCTCTTATACAATGGAGCACCCTGTGAAGGGTGTAGTATGAAGTTATTTGACTGCAGTGTAAATATGCTGATTAGTTTATTTAAAGAAACTCAACATTTGTCTACTTCACAATTTGCATGAATGTGTCTCAAACTATGTGTATCTTTTCTCACTTTTACTTTTTAATCTTTTTTAATTTTTATTTTAATTGTTGTTCTTGTACAGTTTTCTGTCTTTTACTCCCACCCCAGCCCACCACCCCAGCCCTCCCCACCTCCCTCCCATTTCCACCCCCCATAGTTTTTGTCCATATGTCCTTTATACTTGTTGCTCTAAACCCTTCCCCTTTTCCCCTGAAATTCCCTCCCCTCTCCCCTCTGATGACTGTCAGCCTGTTCTCAATTTCAGTGTCTTTTGTTATATGCTTGTTTGTTTGTTTTGTTGATTAGGTTCCTGTTAAAGGTGTATCTTTTTAAAGTTGGTTTCAGAATTAGGTATCCCGTTTCCCCCTGCTTTTAGGTGCTCCTATTTTCTCTCCCATTGTTTTTGGTTAGTTTTCTAACAGTATTGTTTAACTTGGTAGCATTCAGAATGCCACATTTTGCTCTCGAAGGCACATTACAAAATAAAGCCACAGGATATTGCACTATCAGTGACAATGATGGGAACAGTGCCGATTAAATCTGTAATGTACTCAGGTTGGAAGGGTGGCCACCTCCCTTGGCATCATGCAAAGGGGAAGATGTACTGTATAATCTGTCTCCATAAGTTAATATTGCCAGGTAACTTGTAATAAGAGTCTACATTCCTATCAGATCACACAGTAGAGCCAAGACCAGCTAAAAAAATACGCAGCATTTTGGGTGCTATTATATCAGACTTCATTGCCTCAGGCACTTGTGAGGAGATAGATGTTTCCAGAGAAATTTTATTAAGATTAAACTCAGGATGAGGAAAACAATGGAAATAGCTTTTTTTTTCCCCTGGCAAGCACTTATTAATGTTTAATATTTTCAGTATTAGCATAACAGCTGTACTTTCATTGGAAAGACAACCAGAGATTCTGTTTAATGAAATGCAGAAACGTCAAACCACCTCACAAGCTTATTTGTTACTCATAAAAATTATGTTAAAATCGTGCGTATGCAAAAAATGTTGCAGCAATAAAAATGAATAATAGCATCTAGGAAGAAATGGAATTGCCTATCTCAAAGTTTACTTATAAATGTTAGGACATTAGAGCTGTTTTCTTTTTTTTAAGTTGTTCTTTACCTTGTATTTTGGGAACCTGAGTGTTTCTAAGTGTTCAGTGGTCAGAGAAAGGAGTCGTGTTCGAGTTTTGATCACTTGAGAGTAGTCATTTCTGTAAAGAAAGGGGTGGAAAAAGAAGGGTGAAGGAGAAAGGAAGAAAGCAATCTATACCACTTTTATTATACTACTTCTACAGTTTTTACTATTTTTTACAGTCTTTATACTATTTTCATGGTTTTTCAAAAGACTTTCATATCTGCGTTGTGTCAGAAGATAAACTGAGGCATATTCAAATTTTCAGTTTATTTGTGAAAAAACCCATTTGAATCAGGCAGCAATGAACCGGAAGTGGCTAGGAGCCAGGGAGAGGTGTATAGAGAAGGTGCAGAAGCAAAGTTAAGACATTCACTGGCTGTAGTTTAAAGCCTAGGTGGCTGTTTGTGATTGGTTGTTTCTGCATTTTGGTTTCATAACCTTCAGGAATTTATAAGCTCAGATTTGGGATTGCTTATGTGGGCTCCTGGGGCATGAGAGCCACACGGGTCTAATGGCACCCTTGTTCATTAATTTAACACAGCCATGTTGACACATTCCAGTGCCAGGGACCTCCGTATGCTCTGCATGTTACCCTGCTTTCCAGACCTGGAGCAAGCCTTCCTCCGTGGCCACCCCCTACACACACATTGCCTAGGCCACTGTGCTGTGAGCTTTGAAGCGTAGATGGAGATTGTTTGAATTGATTAGATCACAGTCACAATCCTGTTTCAACTATCCCCCTGTATCCAAGCTTTCTTTTACAAATTAGGCAGCCCTCCTAGGACCACAGCATCAAAGGTCTTCTAAACTCCCTTCCAGGGGTGTTCATCCTGCAGCCCCTGGACTGCATGTCTCTCAGGATGGCTATGAACGCCGCTCAACACAGAATCGTAAATATACTGAACATTATGAGATTTTTTTTGGTGATTCCATGGTGCAATGTACTTAATGTGTGGCCCAAGACAACTCTCCTTCTTCCAGTGTGGTGGCTCAGAGATGCCAAAAGGTTGGACATCCTGGACTCTTAGTTATATGTGCAGAGAAGCAACCATGGGAGAAAACATGGGAGAACCCTAATCTGCAACTGCATGACCTAGTATTTCTCTTTGCAGTTAATGATATTGTTAATTATACACAATAAGTAACTTACTTGCTAAGATTTAAGTGCCAGGATGTGTGCCAAGATTTTTAAATGCTTTCTCTTTTAATGTTCCCTGTGATATGATGTACTGATATTGTGGATATGAGAAAATTAGGCTCAAAATGGAGGTAGGGCTAGAACTGAAGTCTAATTCTAAAACTACTTTTTTACCCCGAAAGAGTATAGATCCTAACATTTTCCCACCATCAGCTGGTAAAATTCATACACTGAAGCTTCAGCTGTGCCTCAGTCCCACTTGTCATTGCAAATGGCATTACCAAATCATTCCTTGAGACATCTTGACAAAGGAAGTAGTGTGGTCTGTCAATTAGGAAAGGTGTTCTTTAGGACATAGGACAAGAACTCTGTTGGGGGTGGAAGAGGAACCAGGATTTATGTGGGAAATAGGACAAGGGAAGGCGTTTCTGTTGCAGGCAGAAGGAAACACAGATAGATGTAGCTAGATAGGATGAGTGGAGGCAAAGAAGACACGCCTGCCTTCTCAAGACATTTTTCTTGACTCTTGCAATAATGAAGTAATTGAGATTCTTCCTGAAAGGATATAAAAAGCAGTGTGCATGGCTCATTCATTTAAAGACCAAAGAAAACAAATAATAAAAACTCATAAAGCATCAGAAAAAATAATAAAGAAAATTCGGTTTTCTATGAAGCTTCTGATCTATTTAAAATGTACGGTTTTTAATTATTATTTCCTTTAGGCACAAATACCCAATTAAGTAAAAGTAATAATTAGGCAATGTTTGAAAATACTTTGAAGAGAAAGAAAACAGTTCACCAGTGTATGGCATGATTATTTTTATTCTATTTTTTCCTTTTTGGCAACTAGAAATTCTAGAATTAATTCGTATCATCTGTTACAGATTGTAACTCTAGGAATAATGAATTTAAGAGGAAAGAATGGGTATGTATTTGAAACATCTTCATTATTTTTCACTTTTTAATTAGCTTGCATACATTTACAATCCCTTTTGATGTTTGATGACTAATATAGGGAAAACAGCTAGGAAATTTGATATTACTTCAGAAAAGTAAAAATGAAGTTAAAAGATTAAGGAGTTTTTGAGACTAAAGGATTAGATGATGATTTACTGAAAACCTTTACTATAGATCACATCTGAAGTGTTTCTCTTCTTAATTTCAGGTCTTAAGTGACAGAGAAGGTCACAGCTTAGTAGTCATTTATGGAGTAAAATCTAGGGGGAAAAGTGTCATCCGAGAAAAAGATGAAGTTCTAGCTTTTTAGCCTAGAAAAGTGTTAAGACTGCTGAAGAGAGACCTGATCACCATGATCCCATCTCTGAAGGATTAGGCTAATGGGGAACACTTGGGTGGTTTCGAAGCTAAAGGTTGGAAGTTACTGAAGAATTTTCTAAGAATTTGAGCTGTCCAATGGGACTGTGCTTGATGAAACAGGAAGTTCCTCTTCAATGGAGTGTTCAGACACAGGCTGGGAGACCACCCAGCAGGGTTGTCATCTGCTGGGTGTGCCTCCACAACCAGTCACAGTGTGTGGATGGGGCAGGGTTGGCGGTGCCATCTAAATTCGAGTTTTCAGATTTTTAAATTGGCAATGGGATTCCGCCAAGGAGAAGGGGGGTGGGGTGGGGGCCTGGACACACTGGACTCTCTGATAGTGTCTTTTCATCATTAATATTTTTATACTTTCCAAGGATATAGGCAAAGAGAATAAAGCCAAAGTATTCTAGAAGGAAATTCCATGTTAGGAAAATTATTTAGTTAAAAAAGAATAAATAATTATGGCATATTAATATTCAGAGTCATAACAATATTAGAAACATACAAAGCCAGCTAAAGTTGTCTTTTGAGCCTTCTGACCTGAGATTTTCTCTTTCTCCTCAAGTTTACCTTTTGTCACATCTTCAGACTCCCTGCCTCAAGTGTCCCTACCTTCCCACCAGGTCTGTGCAGGAATCAGATGACCCCGAATCCCAACTTCCTTAATTGTGTTCGACAGAGCTCCAAAGATGTTCGGCAGAACCCAGTATTCCCACCCCCCCACCCCTGATTATTAGATGAAATCCTCATCTAGGCACTGCTGTGAGGGCGCTTTGCAGGTGGAATTAAGTTACAAATCAGCTGGCTTTAAAATACAAAGATTATTTTTCATTAAATATTTCATTGTTATTCTGTTACGGTTGTCTCAAATTTTTCCCCCTTTGCCCTCCTCCTCTGTCTAGCCCATCCCCCTCTCCCACAGTCATTCCCCCTGTTGTCCATCAGTGAAGGAGTGGGTCAAAACATTTACATGATAGAATACTATGCAGCAGAAAGAAAGAAGGAGCTCCTATCCTTTGTGACAGCATGGATGGAACTAGATAGTATTATACTAGGTGAAATAAGCCAGGTGGTAAAAGACAAATACCATATGCTCTCACCTGTAAGTGAAACTGATCAACAAAACAAGCAAGCAAAATATGACCAGAGACGTTGAAATGAAGAACAAACTGACAGTAACCAGAGGGGATGGGGGAGGGGATACCAGGAGGAGAAAAGGGAAGGGTCATCAAGGCACATGTATAAAGGACCAAGGGACAAAGCCAAAGGGGGATGGGATTTGAGGGTGGGAGGTGTGGGGATGGATAGCACAGGGAGAGGGAGTGGAGAGGGCGAAATGGAGACAACTGTACTTGAACAACAATAAAAAAAGAAAAAAGTATATTTTGTGGGATATAAGTGTAGCTATGTCAGCTTTCTTTTCTATTTATGTAAAATATTTTCCACCCTTTCAATTTCAGTCTGTGTCCTTATATCTGAAGCGATCCTCTTGTAGGCAGCATATAGATGGGTCTTGTTTTTAATCCATTCAGCCACTCTGTGTCTTTGGATTGGAGAATTTAGTACATTTACATTTAAAGTAATTATTGTTAGGTAAATACTTATTGCTGTCTTATTCACTGCTTTATGCCTGTTTTGTATAAAGTGAGACCTTTGAAAATTTAAATTCTACATGCATTTTTTTCAACAAATATCATTTGGAGACCTAGTCTAGAGTAAACTTGCATCCCTACTTCATAAAGATGAAAAGCCACCCTGGTTTTCCAGTACATATCTTCTTAATTTAAAGAGTTCATATGACATTTGAATAGAATTTGGAAGTGTAAACTTTTCTGCTCAAAACTGATAGCAAACAATAAATATTTTTATAGTTCTATGTTCTGTATTAGATAATGGAGGACACTCATGGGTATGGGTCACCATTTATATTCTCTAGGTTTTTTAATGTACTGGAGTGGGTGCTTTTACATTTTATGTGAATATTAAAATGTGCATCAAAATTGTATAATTGCAAAGAAAACTGGGCAGAATGAACTATAAACTCCATTCATCTCAAGGTGGTGATACCTTAGCTGGTAAATGGAAACTCCCCACCGTTCTTGGTGAAAATAAATAATGGATTCATACCTTTGGTTTTTTATCAAGGTCTTTGGGAATCAGCTTCTGCTTTTGAAAAGACAGTCACAATCCAAGGCAGCATTAAGTGCTATGAGGGACACAGATAATTTAAACCCTGAAAGAACATTATTGGAATATGTTAATATTAGCAGAAATAAGGTTTCCTGTGGAGCTTCCTGTGTCCAGGAAGACATTGGACAGGCAATGAAGAAGCTAAGTCATTCCGGTGGAATCACAGAGGACATTTGGAAACAAACCTGGTTAGAGTAATTTTTGACAGTCTGCGGAGCTCCTCCATGACCTAAAAAGGGGAGTATGATCTTGTTCTGAGTGCAAGAGACTGTGTGTGACCTGTGTGGTGTCCCAGTCCATCTATGTCTGGGCTCCTTCCTCTGCTTCTCCTGCCCCACACCTGTCGTCACTGATAATCCTGAGTATTGGTGTGTCGTTGAAATCTGATTGAAATGGACTAGGACAGCTTGAAAGGAGAG
Organism: Glossophaga mutica; assembly: GCA_039655065.1. NCBI lineage: Eukaryota > Metazoa > Chordata > Mammalia > Chiroptera > Phyllostomidae > Glossophaga > Glossophaga mutica. The sequence continues at coordinate 22,953,060 of CM077312.1, read as the reverse complement.
CTGCAGGCACAAAAGACCTGTTACATCAGCGGTCACGTGAAGGGGAAAGAGGTGTTTCTCTTAACCTCTGGTCAGCGGGAGTATTTGTGTTGATGGTAAAATTATATTTGAACTTGACTCACTGTAGGTACAGAAGCACTTTACTTACACTGTAACCACTGTGTCCTTTTCATCTGAAATGTCTGCAACCCACCCAAACATAACACTAATGTCTATGAAACATGGTGACAAGGGCAAAGTGATTCCTGCCTCCTACTACAGGCAACTTGACCCTGAGCGGGGAGCAAGGGTTTCTGTCCGCAGAATTGGCATGGTCTAAAGGGCAGATTAAACCATAAACACTGAACATTTATTTTTGTCGCAGGAACCAAGATGATCCCTCACATCTTCCTGTTCTATCTGAGGTGCCATGGGTGGTATTAAACAATATGAGATTAAATGCTCATCAGGCAAACTAATGAGTTTTGGATTGATTTCTGTCTTCCACACTGCTAGTGACATTTTTGATGGCTGTGATTTATAGAGCTTTCAGTGGGTGTATTCATGAGAGGAGCTGCTTATTTCGGTAGGTGGGCATGGCTTTTAATGTTCCCACGGGAAGTGCTGAGGGCCGATGGGGTGGCCCTCTCGAATGTGCTCTCTGGCTGCGTGGGGCAGGTCTCTTATAAAGTTGTAATCAAGGCCTCAGAGAACTAATGAGGGCAGGTTGTCTTGGAAATTGTTTTGGTGACATTTGACCAGTGGGATGCTCCTGGAAAATATATGTCTTCTGTTCAGCTACAGATGCTTAAGTTAAAAATTCTGCTGTGTGTGCCATTTTATATGCTCCCCCTTTTTTTGAAATGGTGTGACTAGTGGTGTCTGTAGAGTAGGGCAAGAATTTTAGGTCCCCAAAAGGGTGGTGAAGAAACAGTGTGATTCAAAGATTAAAACTTTTTTTCTCTTAAAGAATTTTATATCTAATTGTGGAATATTTTTCTAACAAAGGATTGGAAAGTTTGCAGATGAATGGATGCTGCGAAGGGTCTCCCCGATTTCCCTTTAAGACCAAGACACTGAGACCTGCCCCCACCCCCACTATTTCCTGAAGTATGATGACTCTTAATAGCCCACAGATGGGTCTCTTTCTGGAAATTGCCTTGCCTAAGGTTATGTCTCCTTTCTGGGTCAGTTTAAATTCAATGACTAGAGTACAAGGGCCTCCTTCCTCAATTCAGGACATCTCTATTGGACCATCCCAACTCCAGAGCTTCCCACATGATCAGCTAAAACCTTTGTTTCAGGTGCATATCATGGTTCACCTGCTCTCTTTACCCAATCAAGTTTCCCTCCTGAGACCAGTCCTTAATTCACTTCCTGAATACAAATCTCAGCTTAGAGTTTGTGTACCAGAGAACTCAACCAGGAGGTGATGGGAGAGGTGGGCATAATGAAGAAGCATATCAGGTTTGGCTAAAAATGGGATTTTAGGGATGATTAAAGACTTGGGGATATCTTGGAGGTTCCAAACCTGGGAATCTGGGAGCATGACGTTGCTTTAGGCTGAAGGGAATCCTCCTCTCATCACCTCTTGAGGTGCATAGTTCCAGAAGATTGTGTGAGAACCCGCCCCCCCCCCCCCCCGCCATCTCCTTCAACAGTGATGTATCACAGAATGCCTGGCCACTGGAACTTGAAAGGCAGATTCAACCTACAATAAAAAATAAAGAGAAGAAGGTCACTGTTGGAAAAGCAATCAGCAAAATAGAATAAATACCACCAATTTTTTACTTCAAATCCTTTGATAATGTTTCTGAAGAGTAGACATGGATGGAAAGATAGGGTATGTCATCAGAGTGGAACACACAGGGCAAGAAAAAACGTGACATGCTCTGGAGCCAACAGAAACTCCACACTGAAGTCAGTAGGCTGTATGTGCGCTGCTTGTACATGTTTGGGCAGTGATCATCAGGTGGCCTAGGCGACGGCCACTCTCATGAACCAGGAGCTGGTCTCCTGGCTCATGTCTAGAAGGACTTTCTTTATGTCTTTGGTGTGTGTTAAATGACTGACAATGCATGTGATGACCCTCCCCCGGAGTAATTCCTGGGAATTTCACATTGTCGCTTTTTTCTCTAAATAATAAGAGGGCTTAATTTTATTTCTTTTGTCTGCCTGAACTCAGCACAATGTAGTTATTTTACCTTCATTTCTCTCTCTTACTATAATATTTAAAAGATTGTAATTTCAAGATGTCAACTGAAAATTCAGCAGGAGGAAGAATCTTAGGACTGTAGAACAATAATCCACTGAAATGTCATCTCCTGAAATAAGCAGCCACCAAAAATAGTGTCTAACATTTATTTAGTAGTTGGAGAGTGATCTCCTCTATAATGAAGTGTTGGGCTCTCATTTCTAAAGGGTTGGTGAGTACATATGCCTGTCCAAGTGTGGCCTCACACATGGTTGCCTAGTGTGGCCTCTGGAGGTTGAGTTAAAGGGCTCTGAAGAGGTTCCTTGTCCCCAGGTTCTTTTGTTAGAGGTTAAACTCGAAAATGTTGGAACCAGTGACAATAGTTTATAGAAATGAATGGGATAAAATAGTTGTCTTTTTCCCAGAGAGCTTTTCTGTCTGAGGAGGCAAGAAAGAGGAGTTGGAGAAGTAATACCTAAAAAGACAGAGAAGAGAGGATTTGAATGAAAAATGACACAGGGTAAGGTGAAGAGGGCACAATAAGGAAGAGAAAAGAAGATTTCAAAGACCAACTTCAGCTCACAACCTTATCTAATATGCCAACTGCCATGAAATGCCCTGGACTTCAGTCGAATAGGCCTGTTTGAAGAGCACTTCCACTGATCCTTTCCCTGCCTTTGAGGCTCTGCATAGACTTCTAGCTCAAGACATCTGCTGTTCCCTACCATTAAATTACCATTTTAACTACTTTTTTCCTTAAATCTTTCTCTACGTTAGCCAGGTTAAATCCAAACCAGCAAACCCTGGTAAAGGGCAGTCTCTCCTCTTTAGCCAGGTGCCCAGGTGAACTTGTTAGCCAAGTCCCCTGTGTGGTCAGAGTGAACTGGTGCAGCAAATGCCCCTGGCTCCCAAATAGCTCCCCATCGTCTGCTGCAAAAGACACTCTCTGGGATGAAGGGAGCACTTATGTATGCCTTGGGAGGGGGGCAGTAAATGAGCTGTGACTGGATGGGACACATGTTGAGAATTATGTTATCATTTGGAAAAAGCAGTGCACCAGAGTTTACTAGTGATTTACTTTGTCATGAATTAGAGAAGGGTCAAAGTTACAGCTTTAGAAGCTCTCATTACTTTAACAAAGAGTGATGGCTTAAGTCCCCGGAATTGTGCAGATGCCTTGGTACAATCACGAGGGTGAATAAACTCAGTCACGTAAGTGCAGAGATTTGGAAACTATGGGACTAAAACTGTGCTGTGCCACGATGTCTCTTGGGAAGGGTCCTGCCGGATGCCAACGTCAGCAACCTTTGTTAGTGGGAATGCCTGACAGGGCCCCCCATGGGATGAATCTGCCACTCTGTGGTCCCTGGGGACTCTCAGGCCAGTAACTTTGTCATAGAGGGATTTCGGAACAACAAGGAGAGAGCTTTCATGAGCAACTGCTCAAGGCTTCTCAAGCTGTAGCATGCATAGGAGTCACTGTGGGTCTGCAGGCCCAGATTTGGAAGGTCTAGGTGGGGCCAGAGAGCCTGCAGTTCTAACAGGCTTCCAGGTGACACTAGTGCTGCTGGAACACAAGCCACATTTACTAGGTCACAAGCGAAATAAGCAATAAATAAAGTTAAGAGTTACTTGTTCTCTTTGTCTGACATCTTGGAAATAACTGGTTCACTCTCTGTCACATTCTTTGTAGATTGGGTGATCAGATGGCCTCTCCTTCAGGGCTGAAGTCTTGGGAAGTCAGTCTCAGGCTACTGATGGGAAGAAAGACAACATTCCCAAATATGAGATAAACCAAATAATTAGAAAAGAGCACTGATTGATGAATCATGAAACCTGGTTTTAGTTCCAGTTCTGCCTCCTACTGATCAAAAGCCAAGCACTCAATCTGAGCTGCGTTAAGAAGAATGACAGCACCCTCCCAGCCTTTATCCTCTGAGCATCCATCACATAGTGCAGAGGACAGAACTAAAGAAGTACGAAGTGTTCTGGTGAATGTTTTGAGACACGGTGTCCTCAGGACAGACCTAGATGGGACGCAGACATCCTAGGGAAGAGGGTGGCGGTGTGGCAGGCGATTTGAAATTCCTTTCTGTGCCTTCCTAAATCCCAAGAGTGTGAGATGGTGCTTTATGCAGGCCAGTCCGTGCTCAGTGGGAGGCATGATCAGTGACTGCGTTCAGGTTTCCCCACCACCCTTCAGGGCGGGTGGCAGGAAGACAAATGCCGTTTATTTTCTCCAGCTCAGCAGCTCGTTTGCATAACATGCAGGAGGGAGAATGCAAAGGCAGGAAAATATTAAGTGGGGCGCAGAATGTGCTAAAATAGGCCAAGGGAGAAAATGAAATAGAGCACTTTTCTATTTTCCTTAGAAAATGCTGTTACAATTAGACCTGCCACTGACTACACGTTCGGTATGATAAACATTTTCCAGTTTTCGCCCTGCTACTAAGGACTACTAAGGACTGACTAAAGATGTGTGCCATGTAGTGGGCAAGCTGTGCTTGTGTGGGTTTGGGAGCGGGAGAGGGTGCCTCTCTTTCGCCAGGCCAGGTCCTTTATAAAATGAGCATGTGGGCAAACTGTTTGCATCAGCCTTACTTTCTGTGCCTCCTCTCCTTTCCCTCACACCTGTTCACAGGTGCCTATTTCTCTTTGTTAAATTAATTCACACTAAGATGTTAACAACATGACAAGTTACTTTTGCTAGGAGTGTTTGTATTTGCCGTTCACTCTAAAATTGTAAAACAATTTAGGTTTTTTTTTTTTTTTTTACGATATTCACTAATATTCTGAGGTGTGTTAATGACATAACCCGATGTCCTAGGTCCAGACTCTCAGGTCCTGTTCGATGGGTCTGTGGACTGAGAATCATTCCTTCCAGTGTCTGTAAGATCACCACTGTCCCCTTCATCACAATGGGTGTCCCTGCCTTCACACAGTGTAGGGAAGCCCCACTTGCCTCCTTCATGGAGCACAAAAGGGGAGATTATATAAACCTCTTGGGCTTTATATTCTAAAGGCAGTCCTGGTGTATCAGGTCAGAACCTTACTATTGGGTTCCCTTTTACCTGCCTGCATGGTCCCCCAGCCTCCAGGATGCCGGGCAACTGGACAGGTGGGAAAGGGTCCCCTCAGACTCAGAGTCGACATTCCCAATGAGGACAGGTTATGGAAGGTTCAGTGTAACACAATGCACCGGTAACAGTATTTCCTGCAAGTATTGGTTCCCCGCCGAGTTCATTTTTAGCCTTTTCCCCATTCCCCGGGAAATGCCTGAAGGCTCTGTCACTGTCATTTCCTCACAGAGTCCAGTGTGAACTTGGAACTAGAGTGGGGCTGGCTGAAACTCAGCTCTTCCTGGCGAGGCCCAGGGATGGAGGTCAAGGACTTGAATATGGATTGGGGCTCAGGGTCCCCACTAGGTTTAGACATTGAGAATACATAGTTCAGGGGCCTAAATTCCAAGTTCCTAGATGAGTAAGAAGACATTAAATCATCATCTGGAACAACATTGAGGTTTTCCGTGGAGTGGAATGTGCCTTGATGGACCCTTGCCGGCTCTGAGGATCGTTGCCCAGCAATGGGGTAGCTCAGCTGGAAGCACCTTGAGAGGCACGTGGCTTTCTCTGGGGAGATTTCTCCTCACCCCTGCAGTCATGAGAAGCAGAAGGATGGTCTCTGCTGGGAGATGCAGCTCTTGACTTCATTTCTCATAGGTTCGAGCATTACTCACTGGGACACTTAGAGTCAAGTGGCAATGGCTCTGTTGTCATCGAGAGGAGCCATGTACTTACTGTGTTGCTGTCCCAGATGGGAGCCTTAAGCTTCTTTCACACTTTGGCTTTTAAGCAATATTTTCTTCCCACAGACATTTCTTTATAAATAAAGAGCTGTGAGTCATCTTGCTTTAGCACTAGAAGAGAAAATCCACTTCTGCTATAATTAAGCAATAATTAGTATTCTTTCCTCTGAGGGAGGAGCTGGGGAGATAAACAACTTCCAGATAAATAAGGCTTAGAGGCCATGGGCCACGTCTTCTATTGATTCACAATATATTTATTTCTCTCTTCCTTTCAAATAAAAATAATGATAGTAATTATTTTTTTTAAATGATTCCCCTTTTTAATCATTTGAAATTGCTATTTTCCACCCTACTCAAATAGTAATTGTTTTTATAACCCTGTTGTAACTTGTGGGGAGGAGGGAGATGAGAAAACCCACTCATTTCCTGGGCAGCATCTCCAAGACACAAAGCAAATTTGTAGTAGCTCGCCTACTAAACTTTAATTCTTGCTCTAGATTTTATGTGGAGATTTGTGGTGGAAGATAAACAATTTTGAATCTGCTCAGTGCGTTAGATGCAGTAGAGGGTAGGGACAGTATTTCGGGAATAGATATTTTAGATAAATAGCTTGGAAGGCAACTGTATGAGCTGACCTTGAACTTGGTGTGTAGGAGGGGCAATAGGGCTAGACCTGGATTTTGCCATGTCTGACCTGTGTGAAAATTTGGGTGGCAAGTCATTTAATTTCTTGGTATTTTGTTAATCTTTCAACAAGTAGTTATAGTTCCTAATTTGTTACATCATTGTAGTAGTGTTTATCTTAAATGATATGTATTCTAACTAAAAGTTGCTGTAAAATGTGTAGATTTGGGGTCGTGGGACCTCAAGACTGGAAGTACTGTACAAAGTGAATGTTGGTCTCAAATGATTTAATACTCTCCAAATTCCTTAAACTGGAGACAAAGTAAGCCAACCCTGAAATGTATTCCTAAGGAAGTTTTGGAATTGACATTTGCTTGACTATAAAAAGAGGGAAGGGAGTTATCTAAAATTGAAAACAGCTCTTGAGGTTTATGTTACATGTAGCTCTGTGAGCTCTGTCTCGGGTGTGGGGATAGAAACAAGCTACATCATGATTGGGTCAAAATGGAGTCAACTGCTAAGTCCTCCATTAGAATGTAAGGGCGTAGGTTGTGGTGGTTGAGCAAGTACCTGGAGTGTCCGTCACTACCTGAGCATACTCACTATGAGCATAACATCAGAGTATCTACCCAGTATGCTGTGGGAATGGAATGAGATAGGCCAAGAAAAGCGCTTAGTATGTTGTCTGGCCTGTAAAATACACTTGGTAAGTGGCTTATAGAGGTGACAATGTGAGTTTTAGAGGGAATATACTGCTGACTTTATCAGATAATTTCAGAGGCACTGGAAAACTTGCTGATTCAAATAATTTCCCTTTCAATATTTCTCAATATATTCCCAATAAATATACTCAAAGACTTCTCTTTCCCAGAGAATTCAGTATCATTCTACCTACTGAGGACAGGTACTAAGCCTCTCTTGCTTGCCAGTGGACACTCAGCCCTTCAAAGACCACTCTGGACATGGTCATGTTCAGTAAAAATGTGCTTAGTAATCTTACCGAAGCTGCATCCCATGTGGTCCAGGCCCAGAGCCCTGTCAGAGCCTCAAAGTAATTGCAGAATAGCTCAATGTCTTTACATATACTTTTCCAACACTTGGAAAAGGATCAAGGTCCACAACAATGCTTCTTAAAATGCTCATTTTCCTCTCAAAATTAGCTTCCATCACAAAAGATAGCAAGTCCTATACTTTTTCCAAATTTCTAAAATTGAACCCTCCTCATTTCTACTCCAGTGTATCTTTTTCATCTTTATCTCCCTATATCCCTCCCCCCTTTTTAAAAAAAATCCATAAATGCCCAGAAGAGCTTGTCTGACAAGGCAGGATTCTCCGTAGAGGATGTGGAAGGTGATAAGGCCTCTACGTGCAAAGCCGAAACCTTCAGTTGGCAGTGAGAAGGAAGCTGGAAGCCCTTCTCTATCAATAGTACTGCTGTTGGTTTGTCAGCAGAATGGTTGACTGAATGTGAAGACCTTTAATAAACTCTTCTGGTTTTATACCCCAGTAGCAACTGCCATCTGTAAGAATCACTTAAAATTAACCATTTACTGCTTTTACATAGATCTATTTTTCACCCAGGTATGCTCCTTAGATATTTTATTTTTACCTAATACTTGTTTTATGCTCAACTAGTTAAGAGGCATTTTAAGAGAATTTCACATACCATACGTAACATACTGTTTTATACATAGAGCTTAAAAAATACTTATGGAGATAATTCAAAGGCCCTATCTAGCAGAAAAATGTTGAGGTGTGATATTCTGAGTCATAATTAACCATTAGACTGAAAGTATTTTATAAATTCAAGATATTCAGGAAGGGATGAGTGAGGCTTGGGGCCTCAGTGAAGGAAGACTAGCTGGGCACGTGGTGAGGTTTGAGCAGCAAGGGGACACCGGGTGGGACTTGCCAGAAAGATTAAGGAAGCCAGAGGAAGCCATCTGAGTAACATAAACTGTATTAGATTGGACCATTATTGTTCTAAATGATTTTCTCCTTCTTCTTCTCCTGTGAGCAAATTTTAATTTCCCACTCAATTGCCTTTTTGATATGACTTACTTTGTCCAATGAAATGTGAATGTAGGTGATATGTTTTACCTCTAAGCAAAACTTCAAAGCCATTGTGGAGTTCCTCAGTTTGTCTCTTGTTTCTGATGAAAGCTCGGCACACTGCGTGTGGGTCCTGTTCCTGCAGGCTGGATGAAGATGTAGGTCGAGTTGAAGCTACCCAGCAGAGGCTTAATCGTATATACATTTTTAAAAGTTTTCTTTTTTCTTAGAGAAAAAACATTGTACCATGCATAACTCTTTTGTTATAAATTAATTTCTTTTACAAATATGAAACCATAGCTATGTCTAGCATTTTTTCAACTTCTAGAGGTATCCTACAGTGACCTGTATTAAAACACATGTAAATGAAAATAAGAAATATGTAAGTGTTGGCTGTCTGTCTATAGTAAAGACATTTTCTCATAAATTCCTTTGAAAATATTCTTTCATTTATAGAACACATAAATAAAGAACTGTAAATTATGCAGTATGCTCTGAAATGGAAAGTAATCAAAGCAGTCAATACTTTTGAATTTTAGGAATAATCAGAGGAAACTTCCTGTTTTTGAAACCATATAGAGTTTCCCATATTTGTCATTTTGAGAAAAACATATTTTGTCTTTCACAAGCAGAAGTTTCCCAGCCCGCACAACCGAGTCATTTACCAGAGACCAGAATGGCAGCTGGGACTGAGAGCTTTCCGTGCCGCAGCGAGTGCCATCGGTACAGTCCTAGGTCCGGACCGCTGTCTGGACCGCAGGCTGTGCTTCCGCCTGGTTTCCTGAGGCATTAGGGGTAGCTCCTGGGCTGGTAGAAGGAGCCAGTATCATTCACACTAGCTCAAATGGTCTCTGGGCTCTATCTCCACCAGTACAGAATTATTTCTTTTTATGTTCTCTCTTCATCTTAACTAATATAAATCAGAAGTAATACTTTCCTTGTAGAATCTAATAATTACTACAGTTATAATTATAATTATAATGGCTAATACAGTGGGGGGCAAAGGTGTGTTTACCTTTGTGAGTATGCAAAACAGAGTTTATTCTCGGACTATTATTTATTAATTACTGTACTAGTTTCCAAATGAACAACTATAAACCTACTTTTGCCCCACCCTGTATTTATGAAGCACTTTCCATAAGCCAGTGTATCAGCCGGGATTCTTGTGCTTACAAGTGACAGAAACCCGAATCCCAGTTCGCCAAGCCCAGAGGGAAGTTTCTTGTATCATGTGATCACGCATGAGACAGACACAAGAGTAGTTGGCTTTGAAAACATTCAGACGAAAGACTGGGAGTCTACCAGCACTCTCTTCCTCTCCCATCCCTGCCTCTCTGTGTATTGTCTCTATTTTTCCTACCACAGACTAGCTTCTTCCACAAGATCTTTGGGGTTCATATGTTTCCACCTGGCAATCAATATTCCCAGCGTGCCTGAGACTTTCTCAGTTTTAGAGCTGAAAGTCCTGCATGCTGGAAAATCCCTCAGAAAATCCTGGACAGGTGGTTGCCAGAGGCACACAGCCTCTTTCCCAGTTCAAAAATACTCTAATCCGATCATGCGTCCACTCTCAAGGCCCAGTCACTGTGGCTAGGGAGTGAAGTACTGTGATTAAGTCAGCTTGGGTCAGGTGCTGCCTGCATGGCACTATCACCGAGGAAAGGGAGGCAGGTGGGTAATAGGACGTCTTCCACACTGACGCCTGCCTGGGGTCAAGTGCTGGGCAAACCCAGTGTTCGCCCTCACTAGAGTGAGACACAGTGCTAAGCACTGCATTGCATTTAGTCCTTCTTAATGCTATGAAGGGAGTACCCGTACCATCACACTTTTACGGGTGAGGAAGCTGAGACTTCAGGAAGCACTGAGACCCATGGGTGGAATATAAAGTGCCCTCACAGTTCATTTCTCTTTGCGGGATGCTCTAGTCCATTTTGTTTAGTTTTTAATATTGTCTCTGACACTCCATCCCATGCTTATCTCTCTCTCACATAAACCCCTGTGACACTAATTTTTATTTTAATTATATTACTCAAGAGCTTTTATTCTGAGCTCTTCAAGGGTCGATGCTACATGGTCCGCCCCTGAACATCCTGATGGCTGCTTGGTTTTCATCTGGTGCTGTCTATCACAACTCTCTGGATAGGGGTGTGTGTGTGTGTATTTATTACACTTAAATATTGTTGGAACTTAGCTACTTTTAAATTTAAAATATCTTTATTTTTTGCACGTTTTCCCTTGGGCTATGATGACCATCAAATCTCTTCCTAAATGTGCACAACAGTTGCAGCAAAGCCCTGAGACGATTGTGAAAGTCGAGTCAGCGCCACATACTCTGAAGCCAAGTAAATGGGAGGCACAGTCCAAGCCAGAGAGAAAAAGAGTGCAACTTTAGAAACCCATTGAAGGGCTACTCATGAAGACTTAAGCAATTTGTAAATGTGAGGAAAGTTGCATGCTAAATATTTGCATAAATTATAACATTAAAAGAATATCTGTTGAAAAGTCATTTAGCAGAAAACTGATTGCCAACCTACTTGCAATACTTTTAATGTCCTATGAATTATTTTTAGATGACATGTTTTGCTTATAAATCTAAAAAGTGACTGTTTTAAAATAGACTTGTGAAATGCAAGGATGGATGAAAAATATAGTAAGGATTGTCAATGACAAGTTGTTACTTTGGGTCAGTTACTGCCCTTGGGCTCAGTTTTGTTGTCTGTAAAGTGGTCGCGCTGGAGGGGAGCCAGAGGATCCTAGGGTTATATCTCTCGAATTTAATAGTCCTTAGTTTTATTTTAATTTTATTTCTATGATTGGATTCTCTGTCAGTCATAAATGGATTAAAACCACTATAAGAATATTAAAGCCTGTTTACTGCAGGCAACACATTAAAAAATAGTTGGTACTTCAGGCCTTGACTGAATAAGATTTATTTTTATCAAGTGTGATTTATAAATGGTCACACCCATAATTCAATTAAAATGAAGGTAAATTTTATATTCTCATACAGATAAAGTCTAAAACAGGCAAAGTCAACAGGATCAGACTCTGTGGAAAACATAACTCGATGGATTTTTAGGTTCGTGATGCATAGTTTCTGCCCATAATTAAGGATTGTGGGAATAATTCTTACAGTATGAAAGCAGATTCTTTGATTTATTCTGTCAAGAGACGTTTTCCCATACACAGGGTGCTAAGCGTCTTAGTGTTGTTTCACCCAGGGTCGCTCTACAGATGTTACAGGTGTGGTACAACGTAGAAAAGTCCTGCTGCTCCTGGGAAGGTAGCTCAGGAGACGGGGAGCCTCCCTGCCTGCAGTTTCTTCCTGCACGTGGTGCCAGGGCCGTGGACGCACTCCAGTGTGGCCGCGTCAGTTGACCTTTATCACAATGTGTCAGGCCTGCCCCTGACATTTACAGCATGTAGGGAATCATAAAAATGGAAGCTTCTACTTCCTGGGTCTAAATATTTAACAGTTACACATCAAGCGAGTGAATTGTTTATTCTAATCCATGCTATTGTCCCTCCTTGGCTAATACATCCTCATAATAATGTGCAATGACAGGTTTGAGCTAGATCCTTGAACACACCCCATGGTCCCAAGCCTCACACTTTTTCTTCCCACCCAGGGCTCTGTTCTGCACTGTAGAGACCTTACATGGAATTGAGTAAATGTCCCAGTTCAAGCATCACATATAACCTTGTCACAGGTTCCCTGGATCCATCCGCTGGGCCCAGGGCATCCACAATGATGATTTTGCCCACATTGGGAGGACAGACCAATAAAGAGGCCCATGCAGGGGATGCTGGGGAATGCAGGCTCCAGATGGACATACCCTCTAGGTTTTCTGTGGCCAGAGAAGCATCTCTGCCTGGTCTGAACCTCTGGCCTTAGAAATGCTATTAGGGGAGGCCAAGAGGAGGATTACTTAAAGTTTACTAGAAAGAATCAAGGGCATGAATGAATATGCTGGGTGTTGGACCAAGGGAACGTCCTCTCTTTGCTTGTGTTGCTGTATGCTGTTTTTAATCTGTTTCCATGCAGACCGGCTTTTTCAGCTTCTCTGGTGAGTGTGGCAGGAAATCTTGGCACTGACTGTTCCTAGCTGTGCATATTTTAGTCTGGGCAACCAGAGGATGCTTTCCTTTGTCATTCTAAAATTCTAGGGTAATGACTGGGCTCTTCTTGGGTCGGGCTACTCATCCTTAACTTATGAACTGAGGACAGGGAAATTGGGTACTGTGATTCAGAGAATTTCATGGCAGATAATGAAAAGAAATTTAATGAGAAAACAACTCTTCAAAAATGAAATCTAAAAATATGAAGGATTTATTTTATATTGCAATTGCAACTAGGAGTAATTCACAGAACAACAAAGAAAGGGTATTCAACAATCTCGTTAAGGTAACGCAGTCAGCATCCTGGGCTTTGCACTTGGCTTTTGTATCACTATCATGAAGAAAGTACTCTCTGCATAAATATCTGAGGGCTTTCTCCAGGGGTTTCCTTAATCCTTTGATGTTTAAATCACCTATTCTGCCATCATCAGTTTCTTCTTGTTGCTGCTAACTAGGTTAACTCTACGTCAGTTCTCATTTTTCAAGGGCTTGCCTATGTTGAGTAATTTTCCATGATCACTTTCATAGGCCTCATGAAACCTTGAATCTCTGCAAAACGTGTAATTTCACTTTGCAGTCATTTTGCATTTCATGTTTATATGTTAATGCAGCGCAGATAAATGAGACACACTGCCAGCGCTGTAGACTGGAAAGGATGGATGGATAGAGGCCAAGTTTAAGGAATTGGAGGGATATGGGAGGGATAATGGTGGTGGTAGTTGGCCTGTTAGTAAATATTTTCATGTTTTAAAGAATTTCACTTCACTATGAAATATTATCACTGTGGGGATTCAGATAACACATTTTCAGAAAATGAAGGTCCCTGAAGAAAATGGTGATTCAAAGTAGAGTTTCCAGATCTTACAGATTTGGGTGTGGCTCTGCTGATCATTTTTAATTTCCTTCTGGGCAAGTAACATTTCATGTCCGGTCTGCAGTTCCATCATCTGTAAAATGAGAACACTATCCTTCTCATTGTGTAGCTGGGACAACTAAAAGGAACACATGCTCTGGTTCTGGTCTTTTTTTGGAAATGGATGATAGTTGACTGAGACACAGGTGCACAAAGATGAAAGAGAGCTGCTCTATACATGCAGAGATAATAAGGCTTATAGAGGGACCAAGAAGAGACATGATGGATGAAACAAGAGAAGCTTCTGAAGAGCAACCATGGAAGATGCAAACTTGAAGCAGGAGCCTAGAGAACAAATAGCATCTCCATCCATGGACGGAGAAAGGTGTGAGGCTATTCCAGGGAAGACTCCCCACACATACAGCCAGTCTGTAACTTGGGGTGTCTTTGGGATACAAGTTTAGTAACATTTGGAGGGGATTTTAAATTTGAATCAACCTGAGTTTTGTCTTATAAAAAGTGGATTATGTGGAGTTCAGTATTTTTGTATATTAACACATCGAAAGGAAAAGTGTTTTTCTTTCTTTTTAAATTTGTACTGGAAGTGTATTCCTTAATCTAGTCGTGATGAGTAAAATTTCACTTTTGGTTTTCATTTGCTCATCAAGCTATCTTGGTTGGGTGCTCATGTATATCAAACACTGCCAGGGCCTGTCTCCGAAATATCATGCATCGAAATTCAAGTGTTTATAAATGATATAAGAGATTATAGATCAAACCTCTAAACTTATATTTTACTCTATTTTTTACATTTTTTAAAATCCTTACCTGAGGACATTTTTCCATTGCTTTGAGTGTGAGAAAGAGAGAGAGAGGAAGGAGGAGCGATAGAGATGGGGATAGGAGCATTGATTGCCTTCTTATACATGCCTCAACTGGGGATCGAAATTGCAACCTGGGCATGTGCCCTGCTTGACAATCAAACCTGTGATCTTTTGGTCCATCGGACAATGTTCCAACCAACCGAGCCACACCAGCCAGGGCTATTTTTACATTTTGATAGCCTCCTAAATGAGAACTTATCATTCCATCTACTATTGAGCTTATCTCTGCATTGACTAAAGAGATGGAGAATAAAAAGTTGAAACCTGGTTTTACTATGTTAGTCATACTGTTAAGGGAAAGGGACCCGGCCCAGAGTGGGTCTGCCTTGAGCTCTTGACCTCTGCAGGAAAGATCTTCAACATGAATTCAGTTATTTTGAGAGTGCATTTATCAAAGCCAGGGACTAGGGTAGAAGCAACAGGAGAGAGGCTAAGCGGGACTGCTGTCAGTCACTGGAAAGTCAGAGAAAAGGGGGCCATGGAGACAGGTTCGGGAGTTAGCCTGGGATGAGCTGCTGCTGCCCATTGCTCTCCTGGTTGCAAGTTTCATGGGCACCCTTAAGAGTTTGGGAGGAAAGAATCACTGGAAAAAGAGATTCAAACAGGCGTGACCCAAGGTGGATGGAGAGCTTTGGCTTCTTTGCCCTGTGGTTTTATCTTCTTTTATCTTCTTCTTTGGTTTTATCTACTTTCCGAAGGCTGGGATTGTAGGGGAGGATCTCAACACAATATCCATCAGCTTTTCCAGGTGTGTCCTTGTGGGGTTGTGGTCTCTACTGATTGGTCAGTGCCAGGGGCTCATTAGTCATCAAAGCTGGTCCTGGTGTTGTTACCAGCCCTGTTTTGCTGCTTTTCTGGGGCTTCAGCTGAAATACAACAGAGGCGCCTGGATGTTACCTCTAGAGGAGGAAAGGTCGGGCGGGGCTCACACCACATGACCAGCAGTGAGACAGGTTGGGGGATAGGGTTGAAACTGCATGACTGGTGATAGACCAGCGGAGGAAAGGCTACTCTGGGGGCGAGGTCTGGTACAGTTTTGCCTGTTGTAGGCACGTGGGGCTTTCAGCCCTGGTGACCTTCTGTTTCTGGCTGTAAACTGCTCTTCCGTCTGTCTCAGGTTCTTCATTCCACTTGCCAAGGAATTTTCCTAGCTTCTTACTATCCTGCCTGCATACCATTTGAACTCATACATGAACTTGTCGAACATTTATTTTGAACATTCAGGATATTAGTGGTGACAGTGAGTGTCACGTTTATTTTGTTATAGCAGAATACAGAAGTAAACTGGCCTAGTCATTCTCTTTAGAGTTGTCCTCATCAGTGGACTGTGTGGTTTTCCCTTTGTTCACAGACACAATCTCAAGGCCCTTGCTAAATCTCCAACTGTTCAAAATGATGCAGTTACATTCCCCCAATTAAAAAGAAAAGGCAAAATAATGATGTGGAAGTGATCGTGTGCCCTAGGAAACAGTATGCAGGAGAGACTGCAACAAGATATCATTCAATGACTATCAGGTGCTGAGGGGGTTTGATCCAGGGTTAATCATCTTAGCTTCCTCCTTCCACGTGGCTGCGTGCCTGCCTGGTGCTGGGAGAGCAGGGAGAGTCGGGGACAAACCAGGCTGGGATCACCGAGTGCCAGTCTCCTCTTGATCATTGTTTTCATTTATTTCTAGAAAGATACCTGGCACTTTAAGTAACATTTTAAATCAGACTGACTCAAAGTGCTTTGCAAATAAGGACGTTATTTACAGAGGAAGAGCGAGAGACTTAAGTGACTCTCTGAAGGTCATAGAAATGCCAAAGAGCTGGAAACAGTCCTCAGAGAGCCAGTCCTAAGTCTTTGCACAGCCTCTGATCAAGGGGAGTTTGTATCAGAGGGTCACGGGCTGGTTTGTTTCTAGCCGGTGGTGGGAATTAGGGCACTGTACTGATGCTCTCTGGCTTTGGTTTTTCTTATCTGGAAAATTAACGGGGGACCAGTTTTTCTCTTGTATTTATGGTTGCAATAAATTTTTGTGTCATGGTTGCAAAAAATGTTGAGTTCCTAACTTTTGAAATAGTGGTCATTTGAGTAGAATTCAACTGAAATTTACCTCTCTTTTTTTGGATAGAAGAACTTTAATGTAAACGACAAAGAAGAAATTACTTGCTTTGAGCCTTTGATGTCAACTGCTTAGATACAAGTGAATATATTCAGTAAAGTGGTTTCTTAGGAGGTCTAGTTGGTATCCTGTTGATCATGCAGTTTTATTCCCGTGGTACATTTGTATTGCATCTCTACTGTGTTCAAAGCCCTGTTCTAAAAACTTCTGAAGTACAGAAGCAAGTGATTTTGCCCTCTTGGCAATTACAACCAGTAGGAGAGGCCCATACAGAAACCACTCAGTAGAACCCTGGGAAGGATTAAATAACGGTAAAAGAAGGTAAAATTGGAGGGAGGGTTGAGAATGCCCAGATGTGAAGAGCATGAATTTGGAGTCGGGAAAGTTGCATTTGAATTCCGACTCTGCCGTTTATTCGGGCAGTACATTGCAGTTCACGTACATTCTCTCTAAACCCTGGTGTTGTCATCTCTAAGGTGAAACTAATATTAACACCCAATTCACGTGGCAAATGAGATAATTAAGGTGGAAAATGTATACTAGATAAATTTCTGTATAAAAAGTGTTAGGGCCTACAAATTGGGAAAATCTAGGAGGGATGGCTTTTGAATGGACACTTAAAATCTGAGAAGAATGTCAATATATGAAAAAAAGAGGTAATAAGTAGCACATGCAATGCCACACAGCAATGAGCAAGGGCCAGGGACCCTGAGAAATTGAGTGTGCCGGCTGCAGCGGACACTGGGAGCAGAGAGGGACGGAAAGCAGAGAAGGGTCGGATGGATGGCGGTTACTATTGTGAAAAGAAGTTTGCATTTATTCTGCAGTTGCTGAGGTGCATGCATTTGAACTTAATTACTTTTAGTTCTCTTTCACTAGCTCAGATCTCTTCTCTAAAATGCATAAAAATTCTTGGCATTTTATTATGTATGATATATCTATAAAGCAATAAAATTAATGTTCATGTGTAGCATGAGATCCTACTGGCAACTTGAAAGTCAGGAAGAAACTATTTGCTGTCCTTGTGTAATTGCATACATTGTAGAGTTTCCATTTCAATCGTTTGTTTGTTTCTTTCTGGTATTTTCCTAGGCTTGTGAGGACCAATTCCCTGTGAGGGATTTAACTTATTTCTTTGCCTTATCTTTGTCCCATGCAAAGTGATAAATGATGGTTGTATTTTGGAGTGTTTTTTGGTGAACAGAATTTTGACAGGGTAGTCAAAATATGTTTTTATAATTTTCCACAAGGAGGTTAAAAAAATCTGTCTAGGAGCCCTCATGCGTTACTGGTGGAGCCACTTTGGAAAAGAGTTTGGCAGTTTCTTAAAATGTTCAGCATACTTTTATCACGTGATGCAGCAATTCCACTCCTAAGTTTCTACCCAAGAGAACTGAAAACAGACCCACACCTAGGCCTGTATATGAATGTTCATGGCAGCATTATTCACAATAGCTGAACAGCAGGAAGAACCCAAATGTCCATCAGCTGGTAAGTGCATTAACGAATCACAGCATATCCAGAGGAGGCAGCATGACTCAGCAATGGAGCGAGTGCTTATGCAGGCTGCAGTGCGGATGAACTTCGGAAACATCATGCTCACTGGGAAGAATGCAGAAGTAAAAGACCACACTGTATGATTCTATTCATATGTAATTACCAGTGAAGGCGAATTTACAGAGATCGGAAGTATTGGGTTGGCCCAAAAGTTTGTTTTTTCCCAAAGATGGCTCTTGTAGTGCTTAGTTGTCTTTAACTTCATTCAAAAATAATTGTTAGATTGTATTGTGACAGCTGTCATATCAGCATGCACTGAAGAAAATCAAAATCAGTGACTTTATGTAGCCATTTTAATATTGAAGATGGAAGAAAATATGCAACACTTCAATCGTAGTATGCCTCATTATTTCATGAAAGGTAAAAACAACTGACACACAAAAAGATTTGCACAGTGTGTGGGGGAAGGTGCTGTGACTGATCGAACGTGTCAAAAGTGGGTTGCAAAGTTTTGTGCTGGAGATTTCTTGCTGGACGATGCTCCACCGTTGAAGCTAACAGCGATCAAATTGAGACATTAATTGAGAACGATCAATGTTATACCACGTGGGAGATAGCCCACATACTCAAAAATATCCAAATCAATAAAGTTATTGGTAAAAATGAAAAATGTGTCTTCTAATTTACAGAAAAAACATGGGGTTAACTTTTTGGCCAACCCAGTAAATGTGTCTCTGCCAGCAGCGAGGGGTGTGAACGAGGGTGACTATAGATGCTCAGGAGGGTTCCTGTTTGGAATGACGAAAATATGCTAAAGTTAGGTATTACGGTAGTTGTACAACTTTCTATATTTACTAAAAAGTCATGTATAGTACACTTAAAATGGAAATCTTCTATGGTACGTAAATTTTATATCAATGAAATGGATTTGAACCAAAGCTGTCTGGAAAAATAGGATGTTTGAGGGAAAAAAAATGCAAGGGAGCATTAAAATTTACTGACACACATGTGGTGCAGACCATGATTTAATATTTAAGAGATTAGAAAAGAAAGAGATGTCACTTTTGATGGGGTTTTAAAGAATTCTTTGTGGGAAAAGAAGGTTTCTGGAGTGACTGGGAAAGAGCTTGCATTTGAATCGAGTGTTAAAAGATAAATAGAATTTACTTCAAGATCCATGAATAATTTGACCCAGACTGAGCTCCCTAGGCACATATTTCTTTATTTCCTTTACGTCACATCAGTTTTCATTGGAATTCGCCACTTACTGTTCGTTAAACACAACTTGATGTGGGTCCTCCATTCCAGAGCCTTGCTTTTCCTTTTAGAAGTCCCTTCATAGTAAGAGTGATAGCTTGTTTCTGCGTATCCCAACAATGGACCTGGCACAGGGCATGGCTTCCTTAGTGCCCAATAAATAGCTTCTGGCTGCTAAACTGATGAGGCGATACCACACTGGGGGTGGTACAGAAGGAGCATGGTGCTGGAGGGAGTGGGGTGACAAGACTGGTACTTAAGGTTGGGTAGTTCATTGGGACTCAGCTCGGAGCCCCTTGAAAGCCAGGTGTGGGGGTTTGGCAATAGATATAGCTCCCTGGGGATCAGGATGGTGGGTGCAGGTAGTGTTTTGGAAAACAACCTGTCCAAGGTGTGAGGGTTAGTTTGGTAGGGGAGAGCCTGGCACCAATTAACACATGATCATTGTTTGTTTTTTTCTCATCATGAATTCGAAACTCAGTTTACCTTTATTGAGCATCCGGTGATTGTTTGCCTTTCTTTAAATTTGGCTTCCTGGAAGTCATTTGATTCTTTGCGGCCCTTCTTTGGCAGTAACCTGTGGAGGCTGAGTTATTCTGAAACGTTTCTCTGGAGTGTGCTTTGGAACAAGGCAGCTATTTTTCTCTGCGAACCTCCCTTCTGTTCTGCTATCACTGGTTTCAGAGGCAGCAATAGAAAATAAAGTTCCTTCAAAAATATTGACCCAGACTAGATATTGCTTTTTATTTTTTTAATAAGATATGCTTGAAGTTGAAAGCTGCTTTGTTGCTACAACATTTATTCACATGTGAGACCTTAATATTGTGTCTGCAATCTTCTGGTTCTTTTTGATCAAGGGGCAGACTTCTCAGCATAGCTGCAACCCACAGAGTCACACTCTTCAGAGCAGCATTGTGGCTTGGTGATGTTCAGTCTGACCTTCAATGCCCCTGACAGCCCCACATCAAGGACCTGAGCTCCGTGGGGCCTGAGGACCAGTGGGGAGTGTGATCTGGAAGTCAGTGTCGATAACCAGAGCGCATAAGCTCACACCCCAGTGTACGTTTTCCTTCATTTGCCACATGAAATGGTGAGTTCCATACACTTCTATTTTGAAGGGAATTGAAGTTTGTGGAACAAAAGGGCTATTAATGCTACACAAATCACACTGCCCTTGCCGTGGACAGCTTCTACAACTCCATATGGAGCTCATAAAAGTCCGTAAACCTTGTGTTCCCTGAGGCCAAGAGTTGGGAAGATGCACATTGACCTCTTTGAAAGGGAGAAAAAAATGCTTCAAAACAAAAAGGATATAAAACAGCTCCCATACACGTATCCCCCATTGGTCAGTGAGTGCGGAGTGGGAGACTGACTCGAATCGCTTATTGCAGAATTGGACGCGATACAGATCCGCAGGAATGACACAGGCACAGGCATCTGTCACCGCTGTGAATTTTGAGGAGCAACGGCACTTCTGTTGGTTGAACCTGCCGGTCATTTGAACTGATATATTTGGTTACACAGGTTCACTCCATCTTTCTTCTCCCAGTTGAGGTACCGTCCACCGAATTCCCTCTTCATTTACCAAAGCAAATTCTAGCGGTGCAGAATCACACTGGAAGAGCGGCTGCTACTTTAAACATGTTACCTGGTGCACAGTTCCGTGACACATCACCCACATACAGCGCTGTGTGCCCACCACCCAAGGTCAAGACTTCTTTCATCAAGACATATTTTATAGAATTGTGCACTTGACATCTACACAACTTTGTTATTCAATGTCACTCCAATAAGTTTAATTTAAGGATCTTGCTGACTTTAAAAAGTCAAATTGGAAAACAGGAATGAAAGAATACATTTTTCTAAAAAAAAAAAAAAAAATTTATCTGGTTGTGGGCTCAAACACATGTCAAATCCGGTCTATTCTTTGCATCAAAAGCAATAATTGTGTGGTGTGTTTTGGGTGTTTAGACCTCAAATACTAAGTTATATCCAGGGAAGTTAGGTCTGTGGTACTACGATTCACATTAGATTTTACCTTACGGGGATTATATGTACTTAGGTAACACACGGATGTCACTGGAGGGTAAAAGAGGGGCGAGCCCACGAGCTCATCTGAGTAAGGGGAGGAACCCTGACTGCTGAAGCGAATGAGAGTGAAGGCGTGCAGAGGTTTGGTGGTCAGGTCCAGGAGACGCTTGTTCGAGAAAGGACAGTGCTGCGTTAGTCAGACCTCTGGCAGCCTAGAGGACCCACCGGAGAGCAGCCACACAAAGTGACCACATGCTAGCATGGCTGGCATGGGAACCGGGATGACCCCCAGCCTCTGAGCAGCCGCTTCACTGAACTGATCGTTTTCCACACACAATTCCTCAGCTTGGCGGAAGCTTTGCCCTGTAATACTTCCGCAGAAGTAAAAATACTTCCAAGGGATATAGGAGTTCTAACTCCTAAAATTTCAGTAAGACTGAGTCCAATGTTTCACTTCACAGAAGAGGAAATAGGCCCAGAGAGGTCAAGTGCTTATCATATAGCAAGTTCCCTGTGATTCCAGTAGTAGACTGACTTTCCGGCTTTTCTGCTATGCCGAGTTCACTGCATGTGGTGCCGCGTATTCACTAACCTTCAGGTAATTTGACTTACCCTGTATATTGCCATGTGTGATGCACACCCACATTTTTGTGCGATAAACATGGGATTATTATACCCATTATTATACTCATGGCATGTAATCATTATACTTAAGTATACCGTGCATCTTTACTTTTCTCTCAGAAATTTGGGCAAAAAAGTGCCCATTACACATGGCAAAATATGGTCATTGGACATAGATGCTCTTTCTTCCAGCTGTGATTCTGACTCAAGGATCATTTCTTGAGACCCACGAGGAAGTTGTGATTGGCTCATGTTTCTGGTTATCACTAAAAACAAACACAACCATTTGGGGAAAAAATAGCAACGAGAGTTTGCAGAGGGGTCTATCGTTGGGTTTAGCTGTAAAGCGTAGCTGCTCTTGATGTTTCCCCCTTACTTTAGAACTTCTTTGAAAAGATTCAGGGACTTTCTGGACTTTATTTTTCTTTTTTAATTCTTCCTTTTTTTGTCCTGGAAAAGAGTAGAGGGAATAATGGTACACAATGAGTATTGAAGAATGAGAAAAGTGATTTTCTTTTTCCTCCTAAAGGAATGGGTGTCAGCCAGTCACTCACAATAGTGGCAATAAAAACAAAAGCTAACATTGTTTGGCTCCCATGTGCCTGCCACATACTATTCAAAACACCTGATTTGATTTAACTTGTTTTATCCTTACTACGATACCACCAGAGGTTATTTGTCCAGATCTTAGGGGTCACACTCAGGATTCCACCTCTAGCATTTTGCTTTCAGTACCCAAGGGACTAACCATTGAACAACAACGCCCCTTGTTAACAGAACACAGCCATCCCCCTGCACTTTCCCCTTGGGTGCTCATTGTTAGAATCCATGCACTCAATGCTGAACAGTATTCATGGGGCCTGGGTCTCCAGTACTTTAGTATGAATTACATAACAGCTTCTCTCCGATGTAGGTGATACTCCTTCTAATAAAGGCAGTTCTGGAGTTAGAAGCGTGACTAGGAGAGGGTGATGGGAAGTCTAGGACTTCTCAAAATTAATTATCACAATGTCAAAAGTCTGTGGACTGTGGCACTGACCTATTTTGTAACAGGACAGTAGATTACAGTAAGAAATCTTATCTAAGAGGCTAGAGACTCAATTCTGTCACTTAGGCGTTGTGTAATGTTGGGCCAATTACCTTCCTCCCAGGGACCTTGGGTTTATCATCTGTGATACCATCTTTGTGTTTCCTTCTTGCTCTAGCCATCCAGGAATTTAAAGCTTGTCTCACCCACGGGACTGCTGTTCTGGTAAATGCAGAATAGTTAGCCTGATTTGCAGACAGCAGCATAGGCAGCCTTGGTCTCCGCCTCCACACTTCCAGTGAGCTCTACTCTCTTGTTTTTATGTCAAGTCATTTTTGCAGGCAGGGCTGCCTCCCAGCCAGCTCGTCACTGGCAGCACATTAGTATGGTGCCTGGCATCACTCCTACCCATTCCTTCGGTTCTCTGCTACTCCATTCTCAGCCATAAGGGACAAGCATTCCCCATTGGTCTATTTGGGTAGAGGAGTTGGGGGCAGTGGAGAGAGGAGGGAAAGAGAGGTAGAAAGAGCTGTCAGAGCTGCCCCCAGGGCTCTGCACAGCCAGGATTCATTATGTGGGGTTCCTACTCCCCAGCAGGGGGCTAAATGCAGAGGTTCTCCATGGTACAAGAGAGAATACAGTCACCACCAGCTTGGAAACCATCACTCACCAGCAGAGAGAAAGCAGCCCACACTCTGCACCTTGCACTCCATGCTGATGCTCCCTGCCCTGCTTCTTTCACTATTAATGTTTATGTACATTTTAAACAAGTTCCACTGGTATAGATATTAAAGCAAGAGAAACAATATTCTGTCATTGGCTGAGGTCTGTTCAGAGATTCAAGGACAGTGGAAGTAGATGGAGATTGTGGAGAGGGCCTGGGGTAGGGACTGAAAGGGGAAGGGGAAGAAGGGACTCATACACTCTCCCCTGGATGAGGACACCCCTATTTTAGGTCTTAGAATCTGTCTCATTTTCCCACAAGGACATAATGCAGAAGAAGCCACAAGAGTGCATCATTATTTTGGCTGTCTTGAAGATAAGTCACCAGGTTGTGCTGAAAATCTTCTTCCCACATGTTGATTTGCATGTTTCATTGTGAAGATGTGTAGAGATCAAAACCACAGAAGCACCCTAGCTGGGTGGCTCACTTACTTGGAGCTTCATCCTGTACATCCTGGGTTCCATCCCAGGTCGGTCAGGGCACGTAGGGGAGGGACTGGTAGAGGTTTCTCTCTCTCTCTCTCTCTCTCTCTCTCTCTCTCTCTCTCTCTCTCTCTCTCTCTCTCCCCCTCCCCCCCTTCCCTCCCTCCCCCACCCCCTCCTTCTTCTAAAATCAATTAAAAAGGTGCCCCGTCAGTACAGCTCTCCCCAGTCTCCGTCATTGCGTTCTTTTGGTGTGGATATGGAGCACCTGGAAGAAGCTCAGTTGATGCTGGTTAAATGGACCTAGGAAATTCCCTACACCGAGAATTTCAAGATAAAATAGGGGCAACAAAAATAAAAAAGGAAGGTATCATGCAAAAGCACCCCTTCCTCAATCCATACATACACTTATTTAACATACCAGAAAGTCAATCAAAATTTCATGATGTAGTTTTCGTGAAAGGATTGAGTGATGTTCAGTGAGTTTCAACCAGTTTGTAGAATTCGCAGACCTCCTGCAGCTCCTTAGTCAGGTGCTAACAGCTGTTGGAAGCTGCGGAAGTGGAAATTTCCGTGCACGTGGGCTCCCAGGCCAGCGGGTGGCGGTGTTTCTCAGTTTTACACCAAGCGGTCAGGCCAGGGGCCATTAGAGATGCAGGGTGTGTATATCAGACGGCTGTTAAATCAGCTCCGAATCTGTAAAGGCACGGCAGATAGCTCTTATTTATTTTTACTTAGAGTTGGTGAATTCAGTAAAATTCCATAATGGGCAAATGAACACTGTGTGTTTATGTCAGGCATGGCAGCAGAAGAGGACCTGAATACGAGATGGTTGGGTAGCTGGGTTTTATCTCTCTCAGTTGCTTTTCCAAATGAAACTTCTGTTTCGCTGCCTTCTGGCAGCCTGGATGTAGCCAGTGTGGGACCAAAGGGCACAGCGCTGCAGCTTTGTTGATTTTCTCTTCCATTACTTTAGCAGTGGGCCCCTCCTCCCCCATCAAGCCCTGTGCTCCTGGGGCACAGGCAGCGTCGGTGTGCGGCTGATTCAGGGAGGCCTGCGCAGCTGCTCAGGGATGAAAAGCCGGCAGGAGGAGGAAGGGGATCTCCGGGGCAGCCTCTCTTGAGCCGCGCCGCGTCCGCAGGCGCACAGGAGAACTGGAGATGGGCGCATTACCCTCTTGCCTGAGACAGCAACAATTTAACTGAGGGTCAGGCTGTGCCTGGATAGTGACAGATCCATTTTAAGCACAGTGAGAGGAATTTGGGGAGAAATTTGATCTTAAAATAATGCTTGTTCTGTGTGCTGCCCCACAACCAGAGACATTGCAATAAAGAACAAGCTGACAGTAACCAGAGAGGAGGGGGGAGAGGGATAATAGGGAAGGGCCATCAAGGAATGTGTATAAAGGACATACGGACAAAGCCAAAGGGGGTAGGTTCAAAGAGGGAAGGCAGGGATGGGTGGGGCGGGGGAGTGTGGTGGGGTGAAAATGGAGACAATTGCACTTGAACAACAATTTAAAAAAATAAAACCATTATTTCTTACAAAAGAAAAAAAGGGAAAAGGTACCCACTGGGATCTAGGACATTTGGTTTTTAGGCCTGGAGGTGCCACTGTCCCACTGTATAATATTGAACTCATTTTTTGGTTTCATCTGTAGTATGAGTCCTTTGAAGAATATCCTCCAACCATATTTAAATTATAGTCTTATGAACTAGCAACCCTGACTTTACAGGAGGGGACTTTATACATGCCAGGGCTCCATTCTTGCTCAATTAAATCAATATTTAGGGGCGAGACCTCCATCTGCATCTTTTTGAAAAGCTGCCCTGGTGATTCTAAGGTACAGCCAGGGGAGAACCGCCCCTTGGACCACGGTTCTCAAAGGGAAGTTGTAGGAAGGCAGCATCAGCCTCTCCTGGGAACTGATTAGAAATGCAAATTGTTGCTGTCCCCCATCAGAAACAGATACTGTAAAGGTGGTCTAGAAATCTGTGTCTTAATAAGCCCTCCACATGATTATGATACATGCTGAAGTTTGAAACCCACTGTTGCTTTGGAAAGGAGTAGGATTTCCCAGACTTCTTGCAATTAGCTGGTGCCAGTGACTACTTCTGGCAACAGGCTGTGAGCAAGAGTGTTTTGAGTTATTTCCTGCCCTCAGCGTTTAAATGCTGGCACTTGACCTTCCACATAGGCTGTGTGGTTTGAACTGACAGGAATGCAGCACGTTGGCGCTTCCATTAACTTGGACCCCTGGGTTGCTACATGGATGTGTTGTCAATGAGAAAAAAAACAAAAACAAAAAAACTGTGTTGCATTAAATGTCTGAAATGCTGTGTGTGTGACTGCCTGGTTATTAATGCTGTAATTCCAACTGGTTGCTTGGAACAGTAGTGATAGAGAAGGAAAAGAAATGGAATATGAGCTAGTTGTGTTTAATGGAGCCAGTGGGACTGTGGGTATGGTCTTCAGCTGGGGGTACACAGAGAGAGGCCTGGCATCTGGAGAGAAATTTGGAGCAGACCACACCATAATTTTCAAACTTAAACTTTATTCATTTATATCTGGGTCTAAATTACTAGGACACTTTGATCAATGTTTCACTATCTGGGCCTGAGTTGTGCTAGAAATGGAATGAAATTGATAAAAAATGAGCTTCATATTTTGAGTTATCTAAAAATATATGTATTTGGCATTACAGTGTTCAGACATTGGGGTCTCTGTGTACATGCTTTGAAATTCTTCTTAAAGCTCTGGATTGTGATGGTGATACTAGATAGGAATTTAGCGGTGATCCTCTTCCATTGCAAGGGTGCACATCTGGGAGGGCACCCTCCTTAATTCGGACCCTTCCCATGACGATTCCTTTGTGTCTCAATGACAGAACGGTACAAATACGTGCTCTTGTGCTGGGGCAAAGTGTTGTTGGGGTTAGTCTCTGTATTGGTCTGCTCAGGTAGCCATACCAAAATATCAAACACTGTGTTGCTTACACAATAAAAGTTTACTTTACCACAGTTCTGGAAGCTGGAAGTCCTAGATCCAGGTGCCCGAGACCTCCCTCCCTGACTTAAAGATCTTACCTTGTCACTATGTCCTCACAAGACCTTTGCACTGTGTGTGGGCTCCTGGTTTTGCTTTCTCTTCTTAAAAGGACACCAGACCTGTGGGATTAAGCTCCTATTCTCATATTATTTAACCTTAATTATTTCTTTAAAGGCCCTGTCTTCAAATATAGTCACATTGGGGCTTAGGGCTTCACCAAATGACTTTTAGGGGCATACAATTCAGTTCATAGCAGTCTTTCTCCTTGGCTGCTGCTTCTTTAATATATTTATGGTCATTACCTGATTAAGGCTGTTTCAGAGTTCTGGTTATTTCTAATCCCCATTTCATATTTGCTAATGAAGCTTCCCCAGACCTCCTCTTTGGTAATTTTTGCATTGATCTTTCTTGATTACTATTGGTCCTTCTTGCCAACAGATTATATTATTGTCATGATGAAAATCATCACCACCATTATTAATATTGTCATCATAACCAACATTCATTAAAAAAATTCTATATTTTTCAACGTAGTTATATATGCTAGGATCTGAGCTAAGGTGACTCCATTAATAAACACATCACCCTTTGACTTTTCTGCCATCGGTTAGCTCATCTTCCCCGCCTCATATCTATCACCTTTTAATGCTCCTATGACATGGAAATTCTGCTCTGGTTAAAGAAATGTGCCTTAATTCTTTATGTACGTTTTGCTCATTCCTATCGTCCATTTTCTGAAAATGGTAGTGTTCTCCCTTTTCTCCTTTTTCCTCATTAAGATATGACCTTTTGTATCTTTGTTTATGAACAATAACTACTCAACTCTCTCTCCTCTAGGAATCCCTCTGTGACTTAGTCCATCATTAAATTAGGAAAGCTCAACAAAAGCTGCTGTTGTGTCTGTGTCCAAGTTTCTCCCTCAGGGGTTGGTGTTGAAGATCTCTCAAGAGTTGATCTGATTGGCTCATTAAGATGGATGAAATAACCATATTGACTGTTCGGTGGGCTGGTTATTTCAGTCATCTTAATGAGAGAATTAGATCGACCCTAAGGCACTCCAAATCCGTATTTGATGATTGATCTAGAAGCAATCAATCTGGCCATGTTCCTCCACTGCTTTGTACGAATCCTCTGCCCCGTTCAACCAGTTTCAATCCCACAGCCCCTCTGAATATGAGCTTTGCAAAATACGCACAACACACTCTGAACTATGGAGAGTTGACAGAGTGAGTTCTGACCTTGCACTTTACTAGATTTAGGATCATTCCATTTAACTGCTGTGAGTGTGAATTTCCTAATGATGCTGTCTGTGTAAAATGACAAATTTGACCATGTTTGATATTTGTAAACTGGAGGCCTCATGCAACTCTAAGTCAGCTTCCTGTCTTCATCCCTTTGCTTGAGCTGCATCATCTGTTTGGAATGCCCTTCCATATTTACTGCAGGTGTGAATTCTACCCCCCTAGCCAGTGCAGCCCCAGCTCCTTCCCAAGATTTTCCTGGCTCCTCCATGACAGACAGTATTATCTTTCCTGTCTGGCTGAGGCATTGTACTTACTGTGATATTTTGTATGTGGATTCAGGGAATGTTAGAGTTGGGAAGAACTTTATATTTGCTCAACGTCCTGACCCTGTGTTTTCAAAAGAGAAAACCGGGGCACAGACTAACAGTGACTTGCTCAGGGACATGGGTCAGACAACCTCAAACAGTGAGACTTTTCTTAGACCCCGGAATTCAGTGCAGCCTATCCCATTAAACGTCACTGGGGGTCAGAGAGAGTTGACAGGACAGTTTTCCTTGAGGCAGTTGGCCATGCCAAGTCTCTTGAAGAGTGTTTGCAGTTGTTTGTTTTTCAGAAGAGGGAATAAATAATGACTCTTTCTTCTCTACGGTTCATGAGCCAATTTAGAATGATACATGGGAGTCAGGTAGATATTGGTAAAGCCAGGTGGAAGGAATGCAATGCAGACTTATGGTCAAAACTGCATGTCTTTTTTTTTTTTTCAGTTAGAGTTTACATTCAATATTATTTTGTATTAGTTTCAGGTGTACAGCGTAGTAGTTAGACAATCGCATACTTTACAAAGAGTTCCCCTGGTATTTCCAGTACCCACTTTAACACCATATGCATTATTACAATGTTATCGGCTCTATTTCCTATGCGGTACTTAACATTCTCAGGACTATTTTGTAACTACCAATTTGTACTTGTTAATCCATTCTCCTTTTCTTACCCAGTCCTCTAACCCCTCTGCCCCTGGCAACCATCAGTCTGTTCTCTGTATCTGTGAGTCTGTTTCTGTTTTGTTTGTTCGTTTACATTGTTCTTTAGGTTCCATGTATAAAAACTGCGTATCTTAGCAACCTTCCTCACATCTAGGTTCTGGTATGACTTTCCAACCCCTAAACACACTCTTGGCCTCACACACACTGGGTCTCTGTAAGGGAGATGGTGGACATTCGACTTATATCTGCCTCGTCCCTGTGAGTCCTGGCAGCGGGGACAGCAAGAGAGGGACCTCTCAGCTCCCTGCTAGCAGGGAGACTTGGGCTGTTTTCCAGTTGTGAGCTCCTCCCATGGGGACGGGGGGGGGGGGGGGGGGGGAGGGGAGGAGCAGAGCAAACACTCATCAAGGGCACCCGCCTCCTGAGAGATCCTAGGTGTTGAACGAACGAGTTCAACTCAGTACCTTCTTCCCAACCTCACCAGCCACTTGTCACTCCTCAGCCTCTTGGCCAGCAGAGTACCTGAGGTGGGATTCTCTTTAGAATCTTTTGAAGGTGTGGAGGTTGCTAATTTATGGGCTAAGAGAGAAACGCTGGTAGGCAGGGGCAGTTGTGCCTGTTTGCTGCTTATGCAGCCTGCAGTTTTGCATACTCACGATTTCAGGTATCTACCAGGGCCGGAAAATAATCTTGATTTTCCACAGGTGTCTGACAGTACTCTGCCCCGACCCAGAAGCGAGGCTTGCATGGCAGTCTGTTTCTTTATTTGATACTGAGGACTTCACAAAAGTTTTATTTTTTCCAGGATATTACAAAGAAGGAAAATTACATTTCCTGGAGGACGTAGACTGATTTAGTTGTCTGTTTATCTAAACCTAATGAATGTAAATGGAAGGACCCTTTGGAAAGGTCAGCATGAATTCTGGGCCCTGGAACTCCGCTCTTTTCCTGTTCCATGCCAGGTTCCCAGTTACCTCAGTCATTGGTTTTGTAAAACTTTAGCTAGTACCAACATTTCCCACCTGATGTTGCCTTTGTCCAGGGAGCATGGGGTTTTGTGTCACAGAATGAGAATCACAGGAACCCTAGCTCGTGCCAGCATTGTTTACTGATGCAGTCGCTGGCATGGAATTTTGGGTCTTTGATATGGAAGGCTCTAAGGAAGTTGTCTAGGATTAATGGGTGTCATTTCTTCCTCCTCCTCCCTTCTTTTATTATTACTAAATTATATCAAAAATTAATAATAATAATAGTTATTATTATTTCTGATAGGCCAGAACAACACTGGAGGTCAAAATTAACTGTTGGAAAGATCTGTGTACTGTGAGGGGATGTGGTCAGGAGACTTGGTTTTATCTAGCTCCATCATGAATTTACTCAGTAATCTGAGACAACTTTGTAAGATTATCTCTTAGGTCCCTTCCAGCTTTCCAGTCTCTGATTCTGAGGTCTCTGGCCTTGGAGATAGGGCCCTCCCTCTACAAAAGAAACAGGTATATTTGCATATGAACTCGGAAAGCAGTTCTATTTACAAACAGGGTGGTGAAGAGGACAGATTTAAGCCTCTGGGAGCCAGGGTTGGGGGCAGGTCTTGGATCAGTCTAGATGTCTTTTCGATGCTAATTAATTTCCATTTGCTGCGGTCCTTGGGCTCATTTCAGTACTAGCACTAACACGCATGGATAAAGGTCAGCTGGCCTTGTGATTTGCAGGAGGGGAACTTCTCATACTAAAGAGTATAAACTGGAGCAAGGAGGGCCAAGATCAACTGTCACTAACTGTGTGCTTTTATTGCTCAGGAAAGACATAAATAGCAGCTACTTTCCCATGCTCTAGTGACCTATATCTGCCTCATGCTAAATATTTTATGTCAAAAGACTGAACTCTTGAACTAGCCATGGCACTTAAATAAACCCTATTACCATGTTTTTAACTTTGTCAGGCACAGTGAGGTTAAGTGCTTTGCCAGGTGTCAAACTTGCAACTCATGGCAGAGTCAAGTTGTGATACAGTTCTCTGCCCAGTACACAAGTTAAATCCTATTGTGCGTCCCTTCATGATATCATTTGCATCATCCATCTATCTACTTGGAGATATATATATACACCTATGTGTATACATACACATACATAGTTGACATCCCTCTGCAAACATGGATTCCCAATTGCTAGTTGATGGTTGAACAATGCAGGTTTAAGCTACATGGGTACATTAAAAATTCATTCAAATCCACATCGTTCAAAGGCCAACTGTGTTTAATACATGCATTTTCTATAGATCTTGTTGCATTGGATATTTTCTGAAACATGTACCTGTATTAGTAACTGTTATTTATTGAACATTTACTATGTGCCAGGACTGTGGTAGTGATGTAGAAAAGAAATAATCAGAATACAAAACCCTCACTGAGAGTAAAATTAGGTCAGGATACAAGTACTATTTGAGCCCCCTGATTGAGGAAGAAATAAATCACAGGAAGGGGGAAAGGGAGTTAAAATTTATGACCGCATCTGCCGCGGAAGCCAGGATATAAGATGCTTAAAAGGACAGTTTTCCCCAAGATCGGGGCCCAGAATTTGGAGACTGCCTCCTCTGGGACCACGGGTGTAATAAAGAGTCGTGCTTCGTGAACTCCCTGCGTCTGGATCGTTTCACTTCTCCATAACAGTAACATCTTGCATATACATGTGATCATGTAATACTGTTCTTTTTTTTTTTTTTAAAGATTTTTTTAAGTACTTTTTCTTTTTTCCTTTTAGATTTTATTTATTTATCTTTAGAGAGGAAGGGAAGGAGAGAGGGAGAGAAACATCAATGTGCGGTTGCCTCTTGTATGTCCCCTGCCGGGAACTGGCCTGGCAACCCAGGCATGTGCCCCGACTGGGAATCGAACCTCGATCCTTCGGTTCGCAGGCCCGCGCTCAATCCACTGAGCTACACCAGCCAGGGCTAATACTGTTCTTAGATTCACCGTATGAGAGTACATTTTATTATTCTTCAGGATAGCTGTTCCTATTCAAACCCCATTCTCCTAAATACAAAGCCTTAAACCAATGATCTTACTATACCACATGATGTCATTCATTTATTCTTTCATTCATCAAATGTTTATTAAGCACTAAAATGACTTGTATGTCAGGCATTATGGGTTCACTGTTAAAAAAGAAAAATTCAAGTACCCTTTCAAGCTCAACTTGACTAAGACCTCCTTATTAGAAATCTTTCTACTGGGCACTGCAGCAGGACTTTTAGTGTTTTAAGTGTGAGGCTCAGGAACTATGTGAATATACAGAGGTGGATTGGCATTAATCGTTGTTGGAAAGCTTATATGACTTACACAGAAGCATGCAAGGCTCACATAGTTCTGTCTTATAAATGTTGTCATAGGATTGTGTCTTCATGACCACAAATCATTGGTTGACCTGTGAAATGGGAAAGATTATTCAAAATAGACAATTAATCAAAAAATTGACTCATTCCACATTCTCATCTTCCATGTTTTGAAAAAATATTCTGTTGTGGAAATTTAAAACATATACTAAAATGGACAGAATAACATAATGAACCTACCTGCATGTATCACCTTCACTCAAAATACATAAATTCATGGTGTTTCATCTATGTCTGACTTCTTCCAGAAATATCATCATCTCTTCTGTAAATATTTCACTATGCATCTCTAAAATACAACTTTTAAAAAACATAATAGGACCTCTGGTCAAGAAGGCAGTATAGGCAGACATGGTTCACCTCTTTGCATAGCCACATAAAAATTAAAACTAGAATATAGAACAACCACCACTGAGAACCAGAATTGAGTTGAATGGGATTCTGACAACTATGGAATTAAAGAAACCACATCTATCTAGACTGAGAGAGCAGGCTGGTGCCATATCTGAACCTGGCTGACACCCATCCTGGAGATCCACAGAGACTTTGGCCCACCCAAGCTACTTTTCCATATGAATGGCTTATCTTGGCTCCTGCTTCACAACTTTCTAAATCCTCTCAAACAAGCAACAGCTGGACTCAGTGAGTCCCAGGCCTTCACCAGCAGCCGCAGGGCTGTTTACAGTGTTTACAGAAGTACTCTATAGTATTTCTATAAAGAGGAACTTATCTTTTAACCTGTTTGGTAGCCCAGTGGTTCAGTTTGTATAGG
The DNA here is from genome assembly GCA_039655065.1 of Glossophaga mutica. Taxonomy (NCBI): domain Eukaryota; kingdom Metazoa; phylum Chordata; class Mammalia; order Chiroptera; family Phyllostomidae; genus Glossophaga; species Glossophaga mutica. The sequence goes on along the minus strand of CM077312.1, from coordinate 22,919,425 downwards.
AAAGTCATCATAGATGCTTAACTCTTTCTATTTATTGACCACTTTTCAAAATAGTGTTTCAAATTACTCTCATTTTCTAATGGATTTCAATTAGCTTTTAAAATATATATTATTATGAACTTATTGATTTAAACACATGTTTTGATTCATTCTAATTATTACCCTTATCTGCCATCAAAATCTTATTGTTGGCTAGTAACAAATTCTTCAGGTAGTTCCTGTGTTCTCTTCACAAGACTGTATTCGATATTGATGACATTATTGCAATTTTTATGACAAGTTTTTCTGAGTCCATCTGGAACGTTTGCTCTAGACCTGAATAAAAGTATTTCCTGGGATTCTTTGTCCCTTTAGTGGAAAACTGTATTTGGAGAGACCACTATCTGCGTACTAAAGACACACATTGCTAGAAGGCTGGTTTGTAGTTTTATGCTTTTTCTAGAAATTCTTTCAAAGTATAAAATGCAAAGTTCAGATTCAGGACTATTGGAATTTTATAGAACTTTTCCCATTTTGCATCTGTAATATTTTTTCTTCCATGCTAAGAATTCTTAGCTTTATCCCACATTATACCAATAATATTCTCAGCTTAACAATATAATTATTGAAAACAATTGAAAGTTTCCATTTTCTAGTGTTTTTTTTCTTTTAATCTTTGGGATACATGTCCGTAGGGGCATATGGTAAAAATACTGTGTATGCTGTGTCTTAAAATCTACTGGAATATTTCCTTTCTGTGTCATTACAACATTAGCTGTATATATTTTGGGCTTATTTAGTTATATCTTTAAGTTTTAGGGGTTGAGTTTTAAATTTTAAACTTAATATATAGAATGTTCACATGGTTCCAAAGTCAAATCAACAAAACAAAATATAGTCATAAAAGTTTGGCTTCTTTCTTGGTCCTTTCCACCTGATTCTCTTCCTCTTTCTTAAGTAACTACTTCTTTTAGTATTAGGAATTTAAAAACTGTAAATGTATATAGCGTGTGTATTACATGCATATTATGTATATATTTATTAGTATTCCACCCTTTGTTATGTAACTTGCAGCATACTTTCCTCTCACCTGCTTTCTTCACCGACAATATTACATGGATATTACTGCACAGCAGCACACAGAGAATTCTCATTCCTTTCCTCAACAGCACAGTGCTCCACTGTGTCGCTGGATGCTTCCTAGTTTATTCAGTCTCCTACTGCTAGACATTTACCTTGTATCTAGTTTCTTGATATTATAAACAGACTGAAAATGAGTATCTTGCATATATATTTTTTATATTTTTACAAGTGGATTTTATTTATTTTTTAACCAGGGGCAGATTACTGGAATTGGCATTGTTAGATCAAAAGGTAAATGCACCTTCTACCAAATTCTCTTCTGTCATGGTTCTGCTCTTTTTCATTCCCACCAAAATATATGACAGTGCTCCCCCCACCTCACTGCCTCCTCTACAGAGTATGCTGGGTTTCTGCTAACTTAGTAGATAAGAAATGATACCTCGTTGTGGTTTAAATGTGCATTTCACTTATTTTCTTATATTTCTGAGAGCCATTTGAATTTCTGTTTCTGTTGCTGATAATCTTTCCAGCCCATTTTTTCTATAGGGCTTTAGAAGCTTTTAATATATCGGGGACATTAATCATCTCTCCACTGCATAAGTTGCAACTACATTTTCCCAATTTGTTATTTATCTTTTGCCTGTTCGCTATCCTCATTTTATCCCATGATTTTCAGAAACTGTCCCACCTACCAGACATGACCAGAGCTAACTTCTTTAGTTACCAGGACTCAAATCATGAAAATCATGACAATAAAGTTGATTATTACAAAAATAGAGTCTTGGTTTCCTTTGGGTTCAGATTCAAAAATATTGTAGTATTTTAGGTTTATTCCAACTTAACAATTAAAAATATATATAGTTTTGGTTAGGTTTAGTCAGAACTGCCCCTTTAAAAACTCATTTAAATATTTTTTTCAGTTTAGCTAAAGGTACAACTTAAAGTATATTTTTATATTTATTGAAAGTTCTATAAATAACTAACCCTTTGGCTGGGTTTTATTGGTATCAGATGAGAAGAATACATTTGTGTGACTCTAACTGGGGACAACATCTAACTCTTCTTGTGTTTGAGAAGTTTATAAATGGAGAATGGTGATCCTAAATCGACCAACCTCACAGGACTTTATGCTTATTCAGTAACACCCAGAGGAGAAAATGCTTTGAAAAGCACAAAGCATTTTAGGAATGCATCATGGACTAATATTGGTGATGAAGATGAGCTCACATGTAGGAAATAATTTGTCAGTATTGACTGAACAACTTAAAAGTGATTCAGTTTCTCTCATTTGCCAGTGGCTTTCTCAACCTGTCCTACCCAGGTGATGCTCTTGTAGCTCACCAAACTTGGATTCCACCTGTGTGCTTATGTCACGAATTTCCCTGAAGGAATTGGGGAAAAAAATGTGTATGCCTGCGTGTGTCTCTGGGAAGAATTCGGGAGTGCAGGATGTGGAATATTGGAAGGGTCTAGACTGCAGAGGCTTCATCGACCCCATTTGTCTCTGAAACCAGTGGTGGGGTTCCCAGAGCACCCTGCTGAGCTCCTAACAGGGACGGAAGAGTGAGAGATGTCTGAAAGATTCCACTCAAACCTTGGCGAAGGGACTAGGGCCTCAGGCTATCTAAGAAACAACTAAGTGCCTTCCTTTTTCTGAAGCCCTCAGAAATTAGTCTACTAAAATGTAATTTTAATCTTTTCTCATCAGCTTATATAGTTGTCTCATTTGTATGTGAATTTGTCTTATTTCCACAACAATGTTTCAACATCCTCTTTATCAAAAACAACAAAAACCAGCACTAGTCTCTGTTCCCCAGAACCTGTAATGTAGGACACAGGTCATGCCTTGTCTTCCTTATAAACTTACCCTCAGTGAATACAGTTCACCTTAATGCATTTCTTCTACACCACTGAGTTATGGCATGGTTTTTAATTAAACTGCCTTATGGTATAACACCAGATTTGTGAACTAGGAGGACAGAACTGGGGGAAACCTGGAAGGTTATCAAGTTTAAAACCTCATTTCACTCATGAGAAAGCTGCAATCGAGAAAGCTGGAGTCCTCAAAGTTTATACATCTTTCTAGCTTGACAGAACCAGGAAAAGAATCAGGCCCCTTGATCCCAGCCTGGGGCTGCTTCCACTGAAGCACTTACTCTCAGCTCTTGCTCCGATGTACACCTGCTGTGTGGCCTGAGGCAGCTCATGTGACCTCTCTTTGCCTTGGCTTTCTCGTGTTAAAAAAACGGGGCTAATGTGTATCTCACTCCTTCCATCTCAGATAGGCTTTGTGGATCAAAGGATACATGTGAATTCCCATTTATGTGACTGGACCTAAAATCACTTTGATATAATAAAATTCTATCCAGAGGTAATATATTGTTCTGTGGTGATGGCCATATCTCTGTGGAGACAGCTTAGGTGGAATCAATATTGGCTGACAATAATGACATTGATAATGCGGTGGATGTCTGTGTATGTGGAATCCTGGGGCTAGTCAAGCGAGGAAATAGCTTTAAAATTGGAATGGGAGGGCAAAGGAAAAAAACAACAGCAACAAAAACAGAATACAACCCCGAGCCCCTCCAAATGACACCCCAAAGACCTGGGGAACCTGTGAGTTAGGAGATTCCATTAAGGGGAAGTATGGGGACTTGTAAAACAATAGTCAATGTGTGGTAGATTAAACATCTGTTGCCCATATAAATTGAATCTCACTCAGAAACAGCCGTATCCCCTCTAGAAATAACATTGTTCAGGAGAACATAGTATACAGTACGATCATGGTAAAGAGAAGACACATGAGCCCGTTAATTTAAAGACTCCCAATGTCATTTTTATTTATATGCAAGCTTCTAATCTTGGAATAATTAGTCATTACTAGTATTTAATGACTGGCATGCTAATTGTATATCCCAAGATGAAGCTGAGAGCAGTTAACACACTAACTAACTGGTTATTAATGATGTTAATGATCAAATTCTCCGAGATTATGACTATTATAAGCTACAATTAACAGTTTATAACCATTATTTTTGTGTGTTTTTTTCTTTTTAGTGAAAAAGAAATAAAAGGAACTTTCCTTGAGGCTTAGACAGAAACAGTGAACATCGGTCTCTCTGGTTTCTTCTATCCCAAAGAACAGCTTCCGCGGTGAGTCTTGTTTTCTTAGTGATTCGTAGGGCTCAGCAAAGTGCTGGTTCTGGTCCACTGAATACGTTGGCTCTGTCTTCTTATTAAAAGGCATTCGTGGGGCTGAGTCCCGGACAACACAGCCTCCCCACTGCTGGGAAAGTTCCCATCAGTTCTTATTTGGTACAAGTAAAAGGGTGATGTTGCAAACTGCAAGCTTGAGTAAAATTTGCCCCATGGAGAAACTCCTGGGCCTCACGAAGGCTTGCTCACCTTGAGCCGTGTTAGTGAAACGTGTCCTCTTCACGTGTCACCCTTTCCTCCCAATGTCAAGTAATTCCCCCCCCCCCCGCCCTTATTCTCACTTTTCTCAAAACCTTTCCAAGAATGAAGCTGATGAACCTCCAAGAGGCAAATGGCAGATCAGTAACGCTTTTACACCAGTGATTCAGTCTTAGTGGAAGGATGGCTCCCCGCCTTGGCCCTGGGGACCAGCACTCACCCCGCCAGGGATGAGGGCAGGGTGCGTTTTTCTTCCGGAACATCATCCTCACAGGTTACGACCCTGCCACAGGCCGAGTGCCTTTCTATTAGCCCATTGTGGTTCTATGGCCTAGTAATTTCTTTAGGCTCTTGAAACAGTATTTTATCCTGGGTACATGGTGAAATGAAGAGGAATGAACTATTTATTTTTAAAAAGTCATGGTCTTACCTTAAAAAAATGTAGTAGAAAGCAAATATAAAATCTTTAGTACAAAGCAAGTATCAGTTTTATGGTTTTCAGTTTTTCTAAAGAAAAATCTTCCAAGATAGATTTGGTTAAAAATTTCTGACAAGAACTGAAATTGTGATGTAAAGTATATTATATAATTTATAAACCGTATATAACATGTAACATAGTATAATATAACTTATATGATGTGTGGCATACAGAAGAAATGTGTCATGAATGGTACACTTTTACTTGACATTCAGTGCACATATGTGGGCTGCCAACTGTGCCCCAGATGCCCAGGGCTCTGAGACAGGTACAGCAGGGACAGACACCGGCTCTCCCTCACGGCACAGTGCGGCAGTGCGGGAGGTCAGTACTGACGAGCCCTGCTGAACAAGGAAGCTCTGGGGTTTATCAGCGTACTTGTGGGTGTGGGACTGAGGGGTTAAGCTAGTCTGGGGCCAGAGAAAGGCTCCTGGGGAAATAAGGTTTTAGCCAAGGCATAGGAAACCTTTCTCTGTTGGTAAAGACCCTGGACCTTGAGGGAAGGCAGGGCCTCTAGGAAACAGTCACATCAACAGTGCTTTTCCAGAAGAAATGGAAGATCATAGCGTGGCTGGATGCCAGAAACAAGCTTAAAAGAGACACCAGACATTTGAGGCATGGTGGTGGTAGGAAAAAAGGAAGAACAAGATGTATTTGAGTCACAAGACTACGGTACCCATATGGCTTGAAAATGAGGGCATGATTCTGAAATATTGGAAATTCAGATGGAAAGGTTTTCGTTGTGATATACAATATATTACTAGCAGAGTGAAGCTCCTGTTGCTCAGTTCTTAATGCCATCAGAGGAAAAAGGTCCGATTAGCATCGCATTGCGTGGTTGATGGCCATCAGCATGCGGTGAGGTAATGGGGCCCTGCTGTGCTTCACACGTTGTGAGGAATATAATGGTTGACAGAAAATGGCCAAGCTTTCTTGTGAGTCACATGTTACTGAAGTGTCTCTTTTTCTGATTCAATTTCTTAAAAAAGAATAACTTCTGTAAATATTTTTACCAACACAGCCTTGACCAGTGCGGTTCAGTTTGTTGGGCATCCTTCTGCTTAGCGAAGGGTTGCCGGTTCAGTTCCTAGTCAGGGTATGTGCCTGGGTGGCAGAGGCAGTCCCAAGTCCGGGTATATACGACAGGCAACTGATTGACATTTGTCTCTCGCATCAATATTTCTTTCCCTTCCCGTCCCTCTCTATAAACAACATCTTTCAAATTTTTTGTTTTGTCTTTCACTAATACAGCTATGTTTCTATTCCTAGGGCATTCATGCTTCAAAAAACTTCCCAGAGGACATTTTCCTTTAAGAGAAGTCCTCCTCCCCCCCCCCCCCCAAGGGTAATGGGCTGATTTCCTGGTGCTTTTCCTTTGTGTACTTGGCTATCACATGCTCTGACACCTAATTATCTGACTTTTGAAAACAGCTTTTATTTACTGGGTGATAAAACAGTGAAAGGTTCAACTATGGCATCCAATTAAGCAAATCTTTTGCTTTGGTCAGCTGAAGAAAATAGAAAATTTATTTTTTCTCTATTATAACTTATTTTCATCAGTTTCTTGACAAAGTGTATCAATAATGCAATGATACTGTTTTTATTTGATATTGAGATAAGACTGAATTTTAGAAACTGTTAACTCTTAAGCATGGTACATAATTGGATTTTCTTATATTTATCTAATTTTATTCCCATATAGCTTGTATTTCATTGCTTTGCTATTTATTGTCTTTATTCTGAGTTATACATACAGTCAGCTTTGTGTGGAATTAATAACCAAGATGCTAGGATAATATACGGTGCTCCTAACAATTGATCACAATTCATTTTAAATTAGTGAATTCATTTAAATAAATTAATTGGGTCATTATTTATATGTAGCTGATTCCAAACTTTATTGGAAATAAAGTAATAAAAGAGTTTGCCCTGATAATTTTGGCATTCCCATAATTTAGGACAAGATGACCTATTTTCTCTCCCCTCATATTGCATGCAGCCCCATAATTTCTCCAATTACTATTTCATAGAAAAATTAACATGTTGAATTGGCAAATAAAGGAGGGAGGTTAAGTGGTATTCTCACGTAGCCTAGAGACATTGGCATTTTACTATGTGGCAAAGGGACAGGTATTGTTCGAGTGAGGGTAATGCAACATTATTTAACCCAACTTAAGGCAGATAAGCCCACACTACTTTAAGAAAACTTGTGCTTTTTCCTGATCTGACCTCCATCAGCCTCCCCTATCACTCCAGCTTCTTACAGTTCCCCTCGGCTCTATATTCTCTTACGCATTTACTGTATTATTCCTTATTTAGCCTACGTATGTTGGTCTTTATTTATCCTCAAATAAAATCTATAAGAATAAATATAATTTTAAAATATTTTCTTGTATCTTTTACGGTCAGGCTCAGCTAAACTTAGCAAAGATAACCAAATTATGGATAATCAGCATGATGAGGCAAAGAAGCAGGCTCTGGAGGCCTCAGCTGCGTTGAGACTGGATGCTTTTGTTTCTGGATTGTGGAAACAGCCAGGAGGTGCTAGAGTTGGGGGTTGGAAAGACCGAGGAAATTCACTATTTCCCAGTGAGTTTGGAAATATTTCAGTATTTTCGGTGAACTCTTAACCCTAGGCCTGGGAAAGTATTGTTGCTGCTGGTAGAACTCAGATGTCATAACCTTCAGTGGCTTTCAATCATGTCTCCTTTTGACATCCAAATCATTATGACACAGTCCCTCCATGTTGCTTGCAAAGGCTCAGACTTTTACCTTGTTTTTCCCTCTGAACGTCTTTGAGTGTGTCCGGGATGGCTGATGGGTTTTGTTCCATAGATCCCGCCCGGTGTGGGTGTGCACTACTGCTGGCCATGGCTCAAGCCCGCTGTCTGCTGCTTCCGTAGGCATTTCTGCCAGTGGGAAGCCACCTTTCATTACACAGCTGCTACTCCCTTGGCACCTAAGGTGTAGGTCAGGCTTTGCTTATAATTCACACAGTAATTATTATTTTTATAAGGCTTAACAAAAAGCTAAAGAAAACATAGAGAAACAAAAATCGGGAAAGTGTCGGGATTCTTCCCGAAGTCCATTCGCTGTGGACTGCCTTAGAATTGCCAGTGGGTCCCTTCTCCTTCTCTCTGGTTCGTTGCAGGAACCAGCCACATCCAGTAGGTAGCTTTTGAACGGTGTTCTTCTCAAAACTGAGAACTCGAAGCCCAAAGAGAGGAAAGTCTTTTTTTTTTTTTTTTTATTTCCCTCCAGAGCTGGCGTGTCTGCCTCCTTCATTGACCTCTTCCCACCAACTGTAAGACCGTGTCCACCTTCTGTAATTTCCCAAATCAGGACCGCTTAGTCTGGATCACCCCACAAGTGGAATTTAGAATGTCCACTCCGGGTTTCCCCTGGAGAGGTTGCCCATGTTGTCCCATCCTGTCAGCCCCTTTTTAAGCTTTTCTCCAGTCTGAAAGAAAGAGAAGGCGAGAACCTGAACTACTTTCTGCCTTACTATGGTCTCTCCTAAGATCCTATTAGTAAATTTTGAGCAGGAGCATATGTGTATACATCTCAAGATGGAACAATTATTTTTGGTATAGGCGAGTTTCAGTCCTGATCTACAGAGAGACTATAATAAGCAGATATTATTATTTGCGTAATTATTCAAAAGTATGCCCAGTTTACATTACCTTAATAAAGAGAACATGACATTGGAGTCTGAAGTACCTGTATTCCAATTTTTTTAGGGCCATCTGTTCTCCTCCATAATAATAAGAATACAATAATCTCAGCAATTACTAAAACCATCCATCAGATTAACTCCTTCTAGAAGAAATGGGCTATTTATATCTGTTAAAATGGCTCTTTTCCATCTTCTAGACCACCCCTTCAACAATAACTAAAGTTCTATTCTGCACCAGATATTTTATGACATTGATGAATTTGATTTATTATCCAAGACAGCTAGGACCATAGAGAATATCGTTGATAGAACTGCCATGTCCCCGAGTCCATGTGACAGGGCGCTGTGGTGTTTGGGAGACATAGATGGCCCCTAAGAGTGGAAACGTCAGTCCTGGAGGCTGTACAACCATGGTTGGGGACAGGGAGAAGTTGTGAATGGGGAATAATATCTGGGTGTGTGTGTGCTTGCATGCAGGTAGGCAGTTTGACAAGCTTGTGATGTTTTCCTGCCCAAGATGTATTGTATCATAAATCAGGATAACACTTACAGATATTAACAGGGGTTCTTGTTCCTGAATTCCTTCCTTCCTCGCCCCTTGATCAGCAGGGGCTGGTTTCTGCAGGCACCATCCTCAGGGGAATGGCAGGTATGTTGGGAGTAAGGAATCATTGGTCAGCTTTTGACCCCAACAAAACAAGTGTGGACATCAAGGCCTTCATTGGCAAGAAGCAGGATTTCTGAGACTTAAAAAATTAATATGTAGGGTTCGTATACATGTATTGCATTACGTGTCTGACTGAACCTGGGAGAGCTGATGAAGCCACAGCCCGTGCGATTGATTCCTTCTACAGAGAACTTTCAGGCTGAAACCATAGCCAGCCAGCTTTTTCCCTCCACTTTAGTCAAGAAGAAAACAACTTGACAAAAGAGAAAAAAAAAAAGCACAAAGTCAAAGTGACAGGCGAGGAATGAAAGAATCAGGCCAGTAGTGATGTATGAAATGTCCTACTTTTGATTTTCCATGTAGGAAACACTTAAAATTGATTTTCAGTATTTCCATCAATATTCTTAGCCACTGTTGTCTGTTTCCTGAGACAGGATGGATGTCCCCTCTCATTCCAGTCTCCCTCCTCATTTTCCCCACCCTCCTTTCCTGTGTAGTTAACACTGGCTAAAGTAGCCTATTTGCATATTAATCAAGCGACTGCAGAAGCCTTCCCAAGACTAAGGCTAAGGATGGCTGAGTTTAGCACTCAGTGCAACACGGACCTTTGACTCTTGGACGTGGTGAAATATAAAGTAACGTTTCACAGAAGGAGGTAGCTTCTGTTTCTACCTTGGTGTTGAGACATGGCCCTGAGGAGAAATTGTTGCTATGTTCCCACCAGGGGTCCTGTCAGGTTAGAGACCCACCCACTGGAAACACTTCAGGAAGGCAGTTAGCTCCTCCCTGGGGCCTTCCTAAAAGATGGTCTCCCCACCCCCAACTCAGTTGGATGTAGTGTGTAGAGCAAATTCAGTGGGGCTAATTGGACCAATGCATGGATTTGATTTCCTTGTTTTTTCTCAGAGGAAAAAGAACCCCTTTTGACTAACCTAAAAACGTGCACTATTTGTCTAAGGAGGACAAACTAACACAGTGGGGGTATAGCTGTGCATTCTACCAGCTCCTCGGTCTTTCAGAGTACAGTGAGTACTTCAGTGCCGTCGTCCCCACGATCCGTGGTTTTGCCCTCCACAATTTGTTATGTGTGGTCACCTGCGTTCTGGGCATATTAAAGGGAAAGTTCCAGAAGTAATTGATAAGTTATAAGTTGCATGCTGTTTTGAAGCTTAATGAAATCTTAAGCCATCCCTCTCCATCCTGCCTGGGATGTAAATCAGCCCTTTGTACGGTATATCCATGTTGTACATGGTACTCACCCATTCATCACGTAATAGCTGACTTAGTGATCAGAGCGACTATTGAGGTATCACAGTGCTTGTTTTCAAGCTTATTTTGCTTAATAATGTCCCTAAAGCACAAGAATGGCGATGCTGGCAATTTAGATATGCCGAAGAGAAGCAGTGAAGGTGCTTCCTTTAAGTGAAAGGTGAAAGTTTGGTACTGTCCATGGCTTCAGGCACCCATTGGGGGGTCTTGGAATGTATTCCCTGTGAACGAAGGCCTCTACTGTATGTATAGTGTTTGGGGCCACCTTCTTAATATAAAAGCGTTAGCTTCAGTGTAATAGGATGGAGATAGAGAAGGAATTTGCAACAAGCTCTGACTCACTTCAGCTTTTGCTGTGCAGTGATATCAGTGGCTATGCCACCAAACTGTCCATTGCACTTTGTTGTTCCTGATCACTAAATGCCATCGGGGACAGTCAGTCAGATTTCTCCTGGGACAGTGTCAGCCAAACCACATTCTCCTCCGGTGGCACTGGTTAGTTCCTTGGCTTCAGCAGGACTGTGGTATGAGTTTTCTCTTGATTCATTAGCAGAAGATTGTTGCCTGTGTGGCTGGCCTTTCTAACTGCTCCAGAGCATGGCCTTGACTGTGCACCAACTTCTAGAGTCAACCCTGCTGCAAGGCTCCTCTGAAAGCCCTTAGACCTTGAGAGGTATCATAAATTAGTCACCTCCCTCTTCAGTGAGGGCAGTATGGAATTTGTCATATTTTGACATTTTCATCTGCACCATGAACGATTTGATTCTAACCTAGAGTAGGCACAACCCAAGACAATCAACCCCCATTGCTAAGAAACCCTCAGGAGGTACTTATAAATACTATCTATATTGGCAAGTAGGACTATGCCGACTCAGTTTGTGTTCTCTCGTGTTACATTCCTCTGTGTGAACCGTCACCATTGTATCTGTGACCTGGGCTTATTCTTAGAGAGCATTACGGCCAAGACTTGTGTGTCTGGGGTAAGTTCATTTTTCCTGAAGCCAAGGTTACTTTTGAGAGCTCTTCACCAATCTTTTGGACTTGTATTCTAGAAATAACTCTATTTTTTAGTCACAAAACTACTGGGCACAGCCAAGGCACTTCAGGATATTTGTAATCAGCCATTAAGAGAATCGGTCAAGGTAGTGTCAATGCCTTATCCTGGACCAGGGTAAGTCAGGCTAGTGAGTGGAGGGTAAAATAAAGGAACTTAGGAATCAGGAAGTGTAGGGTTTGCTGAATGTGTCTCACATTCTTCGTGCCTCACTTTTGTAACCTAACTAATGCATGTAATAATTGCTGGACTTTGCAAGTTTCTTTCTTAAAAAGACTCAAAGTTCCCTATAAACATAAGATACGTCATTTGCACCTTGCCTTATTAACAGCCCCACTGCCAAAGGCTATCTGATCTCATTGGTGCTTTGCCCTCAGCAAGTGCTCTTCTGGAAGGGCGGTCACTTCCGGCCCAGTGCCCTGTGGGCCTTGAGGAGAAGGCCCTTGCAGGTGCTAGAAACAGCGGTTCACCTTTCTCCTCCTCCCAGATCTTCATTAAAGGGAACACGAGTTTCAAAAGAAAGCCTCCACACATAGTATTTAGACTATCTGTTTGACTAATGTAATAATTTATTTGATGTTCGGTTCAACCTGATTTTACCTGCTTAAAAAATGTGGAGGGGTGGGCACAAGGGAGGAAACGTCTGAAGTCGGAATGTGGAGGGGAAAGAGAGGAAGGAAAGGGAGGCCCTAGCTTGCACTATTTATTTGCCAAAGCTCCTAAAACGCCTGGAAAACCTGCCTCATCTCCAGGTATTTCTGAACTCAGTAGCATTTGAATGCTTCTAGGGATTTAAAAATGCCAGTCAGCTCTGTGGTAGGACTGGTCTTTACAGCTTGCCATCCAGTTGGACACTTACTAACCTGATGTGGCTATTCAAATTAATTAAAATTAAAAATTCAGTTCCTCAGTTGCACTAGTGAAATTTCAAGAGCACGTGTGGTTAGTGGCTATGGACGTACATAGAGACTTCTATGGGACATTGTTGTCCTAGGGAATGGGAGTCAGAGCCTTCACTCAGATAAGTGCATGTGAAATAAGTATTCAGTGCTTTATCTGGAAATATTTTCTTTGGGTTGGAATAGTGAACTGCTGTTTAGGTGTTTGTGATTATAGAGTATGGACAAGAAATGTTTTCTTACCAAATTCATAATGGAAGCGGGAAAGGGAAGTGTTGCTGTCAATGGAATTCCTCCTGTGTGTGTTAGACATTGTGCTAAACATGTTAAGAGACCACCTTGCATACACATGAAAATTGCCTCATTTAGGACACAGCAGACCTATCAGAGAGATTTTACAATTCTCTCCGTTTTCACAGATGGAGGGAAGTCCTAGGCCCTATAATTAATAAGTGGAAGAGAAGTCCAAATTTGTCTGACACCAAAGTCAGTTCCACTAATCATTGCACAGGCAAGCAGACACACGCTCACACACAACCCACTTGTGTGCACAGAGTTTGTGTCTTAGAATAAATATTAGCACTTGCCAGTCCGTAAGCATGGAGTCTTAATGTTTGCTTTTATTTGACTTGTATGGACCAAGGAACTGGATTAAAAAGAACTTCTATCAAAGCAGGAATTGAACAAGATTTGCAATGATTAAAATTCCTGTTTTCATTTGGCAAATCCTCCCTTCAAGATAAGATGAGAAACATTTAGTGTAAAACGCATGTAGATTAATACAGTCTTCAAAGAGACTAGAGCAAGAAAGATGTAAAAGGGGAAACAGCAAAAAATATTCAACCATTTGCTCTAATTTCCCAGTAGTGAGGAGCTTCCCTGTACTAGTCACACCACAGCTTGACAGATTCTGTTCTCAGATAAACCAGCTGGGACACACAGGGAAGAAAGGCCAGCATATCCCAGATGTATGTATAGACTCACTTAATGTTAAATCATTAAATGGCTGAGATGCAAAGAAGAGAAGTATGTAAGCCAGTCAAGCTTTTCTTGTGAACAAGGTACTGAAAAATCCTTTCAGTATAACATATCAGGCCATAGCTCACACACACAAATATTTATTTCTGCAGTAAGGATTTTTAGGGAGTCTGGATGCAGACTGTTTGCTCAGAAGCTCTCTCTGAGAAGCAGTAAGTAGGACATAGTGGTTAATAACCCTGGATCTGGAGCCACAGAGACTTGTATTTGAATACTGAATCCATTACATACTAGTTGTGTGGGCTTCTCTAAGCTTTGCTCCTTCCCATTCCGAGGATGGAGACTTTATAGTTTCTACCTCAAAGGGTGGTGGTAGGCACCAAGTGAGAGGTGGTGTGTAACGCCTTTGACCCTGGCTGTGTAAAATACTGAGGCTCACGCTTAGCTGTTATTATTATTAGCAAGTCCTTTTTGTTGAAATTGAACTGTCTCATTTAGCTAGAACCCATAAGTGTTGTTATAAAAATTATAACAAAGGATATATATTTGTGTCAGAAAAGTCTCAGAAAGGAGAAAGAGGCCGAGGCTGAAAGGCACTAAAAAATAATGACTGAATACTTTTCCTAATTTGGGAAAAGATGTACATACATGGATACAAGAAGCTGAGTGAACCCCCAACAGGATAAACTCAAGGAAATCCAAACCAAGAACATTATAATCAAACTTCTGAAAACTAAAAGAAAAGATTTTGAAATAAGTAATAGAGAGGCAATAGCTTTTCTATGAAAGAAAAACAATTTGAAAAACATTGGGTTTCTCATCAGAAACCATGAAGGCCAGAGGAATAGACATAATATACAGGGATGGGAAAAAGTAGGTTTATAGTTGTAATACAAAGAAATAATACAATAAGTAATAAATAATATGAGAATAAACGCACTCAGAACTGTAAACCTACTTTTGCCCACCCCTGTATTTTAAGTGCTGAAAAACAGGAACTGTTAGTCCAGAATCCTATACTCAGGAAAAAAAAAAAATCCTTAAAGAACAAAGGAAATCACAACACTCTCATGCGAAAGGAAAATAAGAGCATTTTTACCATTACACTGCGATAAAGAATAGCTAAAGGAACTTCTTTAAATAGAAAACAATAATAAAAGAAGGAATTTTGAAACATCAAAAAGGAGGAAAGTTTTAATAGTAAGCAAAAGTGTGAGTAAATGCAATAGATTTTTCTTATCCCTTGAGTTTTCTATGTTATGTTGGATGGTTAAGAGAAAACTTCTTATCTGTGTTTCTCACATATGAAGAGGAAATATTATAAAAGGAGAGGAAAGGGATATAAAAGGAGATAAGATTTCTATTATTTAAACAGGTACTATGATCACAGCAGTAGACTATAAATTATGTCTGTATAATGTAATACTCAGAATAACCACTAAAAATCTGTCAACACTTAAAACCTTATAAATAAATCAAAGTGGAATTCTAAAAAAATGTTTAACCCCCAGGATGGTAGGAAAGAAAACATGAGACTGATGACTGTGAAATGAGGAAATAGGGGGTTCCTGACCTTGGTCCCTTTCTCAGAAAGAGCAGCTAGCAACTATCCACAGACAGGACAACTTTGTGAGGATCCTACAATCTTAGGTTGAGGCTGAAGCCCCCTCTGGAACCTCAAAAATGGAGAAAAACACATTAGAAGGGTAAGAGGAGCAGTTCACTTTGATCGTATCGTCCTTCCCCCGGACCAATGCAGTACCACAAGGATAGGAGGGTGCCCCTGGGCCTACGGCTTCTCCAGTGAGAAAAGGGAAGTCCCACGTGGACATGCAGCTTCTCCAGCCTTCCAGGATGTCTCAGGAAGCCCACTTAGATATTGCATCACAGATATCACTGGGGGGAATCAGCTGGAGATGGAGAACGGGAGTGGGGCTCACAGCAATAAGTGCATAGGTCTTGGTAGACCACATTCTTACTGGTGATGGTGTGTAAGTGAAGGTCCCAGCAAGCAAAGCTGAGCCGGTGGCCCTTGCTGGCCAGGGAACTCAGACAGCAGTTTTATCTGGTTTGGACCCCTACCTGCATGCTATCCCAGCCACTGAGCATACTTTGTGGGTCTTCTAGCACAGAGAAGCAAGTCAAATTGCTCAACATAGCCTTCAGCTCTGCCTGACCAGGAATTCTAGCCAGAGACATCAGGACACTGTGGAGCACATGCTACAGCCAGCATGGGGAAAGAATCAAGTCATTTATAGAATGCTATTTGGCCATAAAAAAGAAAATCCTGTCATCTGTAACAACATGGATGGAACTTGAAGGCATTATGCTAAATAAAACAAGCCAGACAGAGAAAAACAAACACTGCATAATCTCATTTAAATGTGGAGTCTAAAAATGTTAACCTCACAGAAACAGAGTAAATTGGTGATTTTTGGGAGCTTGGGGATGTTGGGGGGATGGGGAAATGTTGGTGAAAGGGCACAAGCTGTGAGTTACAAGATAAAGAAGCTCCAGGGAGCTGGAGTCCAGCAGTGTGACTGCAGCTGACAACACTGTGCTGTAGACTTGACATTTCTTAAGATCAGATCTTCAGTGTCCTCATCACACATGCCGACAGTGTCCAACCTTTGAATTGGTGTGGTGATGACCTTTATGTGGGTATACCTTCGCCATAAACTTGTACATGTATATCAAGTCATCACATTTTACATCTTAAAATTACATCATGCTATTTGTCAATTAAGTCTCAATAAACCTGGGGAAAAAGCCAGAACAAAGAGAAAACAAAAAACAGACAGACTACAGTCCTAATGTCAGTGATTACTGAATGTAAATAATATATGCACATAAATTAAAAGAGACATTGGCAAAGTCAAATAAGAAAATGTCACCCCACTATATTCTGCTTATAAGAAACTCACTTTAAGTATCAGGCCAGTTGAAAGTAAAAGGATGGAAAAGTGCAAACACTAATTACAATCAAGTAGGAATAGCTATATCAGTATCTGATAAAGCAGGTGATCCACTAAGAAGACATAGTGGTCCTAAAATGTATGCACCAAATAAGAGTGTCATAAAATACAAAAAGCAAAAACTGGAAGAAGAAATAGACAAATCTACAATGATATTACTTGTATTTAACATTACTTACTCTATCAATAATTGATAGAACAACTAGGTAGAAAAATTAGCAAAGATATAGACAAATTCAAAGCCATAATCAACCAAGATCTAAGAAACATTTTAGAGCACTTTACCCAACATGAATAGATAAACAGGCTTTTGTGTGTGTGTGCGCGCATGTGTGTGCCCATAGAACATATACCAGGATAGACTACACCCTGGACCCCAAGGCAAATTTCACCAGATTTAAAAGCATTTAAATCATACAAAATGTATTTGCTGACTGCAATGGAATAAGACTACCCGTCAACAATTGAAAGACAACAGGAAAACTTCAAACTGTTGAGAACTAAGCAACGCATTTCTAAATGGGTCAAATAAGTCAAGGGAAATAAAAAAATATACTAAACAGCATGAAGATGAAAATAAAACTCATAAAATTTGTGGGATGCAGCTAAAGCAGTGCTGAGAGGAAAATATTTAGCCTTAAATGCTTATGTTAGAGAAGAGGGGGAAAAAAATCTCAAATCGATAACTTAAGTGCCCACTTCAAAAACCTAAAATAAAGAAAGCAAAATAAGTTTGAAGCAAGAAGGAGGAAGCAAATATGGATAAGAGCAGAAATCAGTGGAATTAAGAACAGACAAACCCTAGAGAAAATCAATAAAAGAGCTGTTTCTTTGAAATGATCAATGAAATTGACAAATGTGTAGCAAGACTGGCAAAAAAAAAAAAAAAAAGACAGAAGTGACCATTCATTGTACCATTCCTGTATCAGGAATGAAACAGATGTAATTATAGATTAGAAAGACACCAAAAGATTGGTAAGAGATTGCTATGACCATCTTTACAAACATGTATTTGACAAATTTAGAGGAAACGTTTCAGTTCCTCAAAAACCACAAACTACTTGGGCTCACCCAATATGAAATATGTAAATTAAATTGCCCCTATAACTATGTATTAAGGATATTTTTACTTATAATTAAAAAGCTACCACCAAAGAAATCTCTATGCCCCCGTGGTTTCAGTAAAGAATTTTTATCAAATAGTCAAGAAGGAGTTAAGCCTGACTCGAAAACCAGCAGGGTTGTGGTATACTTTCTTATCAGGAGACAGGGTCAGATTATTGTTTATTCCAAAATCTTGTGCTTGAACAAACAAACAAAAAAATAAGCACAATAAAACAATACAAAACTTGTGGATAGAACCAAACATATATAGCAGATAGAGGATTCGTGCCTGATTTGTGTAAGGCTCAGGGCTTTGGGGGTAAACTGAAGAATAATCAGGACTAACGAGAGAGGACAGAGGGCTCTAGGCTGGATCCCTTCACCCCCTCCGGGAGCCCAGGGTAAGGAGACGTCTCAAAGCTACTGATGGAGCAGCAGGCACCTTGGAACTTCCTCTGACCCTGGAAGGCACCTTTGCCAAGGCAAGGACAAAGGTTGTGCCTCAGTTTTGGATATATTTGAGGTTTAGATTTCAAAGCACTAAAGTTTTTATTTTATTTTAAATAAAAAGAAAGGAAGGCTGTAAAAAAAAACCCCAGTTTTCTTAATATGGACATTCTTCTTCACCCCCTCTCTTTGTCCCCCACTCAAGCACGTAGATTGCAGGAGCACAAGGCAGAATGGAGACTTCTTTAGAAGACTGTTTATTTCTATTCCTTTTAATAAGAACAAGGCAACAGAGGTTAAGAGGAGGAGGTCACCCGTGCAACTGATTGTTGGACTGAAGGACAGGGTCCTTCCATCTCCCTGCCCTGCCCCATCTTCCATTACAGGTGACATAACGGGCAGATCTGAGCAGGACCTTTGGGGCTCACGGGGAGACAAAATGTCTCTGGGGTCTCGGGTAAGAGGCTTGCTGGAAACCTTTATCCCCTCACCTGGCTGATGAGTGTGGTGTGAAGCAACACCTGGGAGCTGGGAGGATCACTCCCAGGTGTCAAACCCTGACGGGGGGGCTTTCCTGTTCTCATCTGTCTTTGCGGCCTCTTCCTCATCCTTTCTGCGGCTCTGGATTCCTTGGTTTGGCAGCTGGCTTATAATTGATATTACAGATGATTTTGTTTTCGCGTTCAATCTTCACTTAACATTTTAGTTAACATCTTCCCATGTCATGTAGGTAGTTTATAGAGGTGACCTTTATTTCAGAGATGCACACACATACTTATAATAAATAGCTTCTGACTAATAACACAAGTAATTTTACACCTAATAATTCTACACACATTACTCTGCACTCAGAAGTGTAATTTCTACTTCACCCTTGACCCAGAGATGGCATCCTTAAAATGCGGAGTCGTTAAAAATATGGAAACCTGCACAACTTGAGGATTTTGCCACAAAGCCTTCTAAATCACAGCAAGAAAATGTATTTAAAACAATTCATTTAGTGGGTATACTCCTCTGTAGCTGATACAGTGCTTCCCTGTTCCTTATATTGACTGTCCTCTCCACCCCCAGAAAATAAGTGTGGGAAGCCAGAAGTGTTAGCTCATAACAAAAAGGAAATTGAGCTTCAGAAAAATTAATAGCTACTTTATGGTCACTTCATTGGAAATTGCTTCTGATTCCAAAGTCTAGCTCCTAATTCCATACCTCCTCCACCTTCTGCAAGGCATGTCCTGTCAATTCATAGCTATAACCAGTTTGAGTCCCTAATGGGAAGGTCAGGAAAGGAACCACGGTTCTCCTCGTGTTGGCCTCGGTGAACAGGTGCTTATGCGTTTGTATCCTCTTCTGTCTTCCCTGAAAAAAAAAAAGGCAATATTTTATTCACCTCATGCTCGACACATAGTAGGAGCTCAGTATTTCAGTGAGTGAGTGAATGACTGAGGAAGAGTTACAAATTAGGCTCCATAGAAGAGTGCAGGGACTATGGAACTAGCAGGCTATTAACAAGTCAGTGTTGGCCCCACATGTATCACTTGATACTCAAGTTATTTGCTTTCTGTTGGTAACACCAAAGTCAGTATGTCCTGCCAGAACTCCTATGTGAAAAAACTCAAACATGTTTGTGTTTGAGTTTATAACACATTTACCCACAAAAAAGCTCTAAAACTGAACTTTATGTGACTTGTAGATCCTGGGAAAACTAAATCGTTTGATATGTGGATCTAAAATACCCTATACACATTATGCTAAATGAAATTAGGGAAAGACACATTTTGTGATCTCACATATACTTGGAATCTTAAAAAGCTGAATCATAGAAATAGCCTATGGGTAGTTTCCAGAGGCTGGGCGTAGGGGGAATGGGAGATGTTCAAAGGGTACAAACTTTCACTTATAAGATGTGTAAGTTCTGGGGATCTAACACACAGCACGGTAACTATAGTTAACCATACTACATTGTGCATCTGATGTTTGCTAACGGAGTAGATGTTAAATATTCTCACTACACACCAAAAAAGACTCAATATATGGGGTGATGGATGTGTTAACTAACCTTTAACATTTATGTAATCACTTAACAATAAGAGGTCTGCCCAGAAGATATCCAGTCATGTAATATGAAAAAGAGACATTTACTGAAGAATATACAAGATACAAGAAACATTTTACATCGGGCAATGACACCTTGGTCTTCTTCAAAGTAGGCACCTTGGGACCTCACACAGTTCTCCCAACCGTGATCAGTTGCCCTGTCGTATTTTCCCAAATCTCACTGATGGTCTGAAATCTCTTCCCTTTCAAAGGTGATTTAGTTTTGGGAAAAGCCAGAAGTCACAGGGTGCCAAATCTGGGCTATAGAGGGGCTGAATCACCTGTGTGATTTGATGTTTCACCAAAAAAATTCTGCATGAAACATGATGCATGAGCTGGGTCATTGTCCTAATGAAACTGCCAATCACCAGTGGCCCATAGCTGTGGCCTTCTAAATCATCCGAATAGTTTCCATGGAGGAATGTTCAAGCTTAATGCAAAATTTGATGTAAATTTGTTACCCTACTCGGTCATTTTGAATGCAATGGCCACACAGTGCACATGCTCACTGTGTCTGTCTACTGCCCTCACCGATTAGTACACTGATGTCATCATTGTTCACTCACACTCATTCCAGTCCAGTTTTCTTGGCTGCTGGGTTACGTGGATATCACACAAACTGTTCTCATTATATTAACAATGGCTGAACTTTTTCTGGACAGACCTCTATGTATATCAAATCATGCTGTACACCTTAAGCTTAGACAATATTATTTATCACTTATATATCAATAAGGCTGGAAAAAAATTAAAAATCCCTTTATAAATTGTACCACTATGGAATGAGCATTGGCTATGCATCCCTTTTTTTTTAACATTGAAAAATTAAGTTACTATGTGAATACATACTCACTGTAAAAAATTGTAATGCTACAGACAGGTATATAGAATAAAAAAGTTAAAATTTTTCTTATATTTTAAAAAATTGCCTGTATAGCATTTCATAGTATGGATGAAACATGATTTAACCATTGATCTTGCCACTGTTTTCCTAGGTGGCAAATAACACAGACATTCTATAAGAAAGAATGTAATAGACATTCTCACATGGAATTCTGTGTACATGTACACTTACACATTTCCAGAAGCAGAATTTCAGGATCAAGTGATACGTTCATTGGTAATGTTGATAAATAATATTAAATTGTTTCCTAAAAAGCTGTATCCATTTATACGACCCCTCATTTCTCATACTCCTGCAAACACTGGGTGTTTCCAATCTTTAAAATTTCTGTCAGTGTAGCCCAGACTCTCATGGCTCTTTTCCTCAGACCTTAAGCAATGTTTTTGTTTTGTCCTGTTCACTGAATGTGTATAATGGGTTCACGAATCCTACTTAGGAGAGCTGGGAAACTCAACGAAGGAATGAACATGATGTGTGGTTCTCTCATAGTGTTGTGGAAACCAGACTAGAATCACATTCACAAACTGGCCTCAAATGCTCTTGAAACCACTTAGAGATTAATTCTTCCTCATCCGAGGCTGTTCATGGGATATAGATCGTAAAGCGTTTAGAAGCACAAAAGCGTCACCCGCCCCCAAGTCCGCCTCACATGCACAGCATTTTTGGGACGTGGGACCTCGGCATCCGTCCCATCTCACTCAGTTCATTCAGGCTGTGTGGGGGCCTGTCGGTGCACCCCCATGTTGCAGAGCACTGGCCCTCAGAGTTATTTACTAGGACCATGCAGTCCTCTTTGAAAAAAAAATGCAAGAATAGACTAGAGATGCTCACGTTAGATAAATGTTTCTGTTTCTTATCTGAGAATGTTGGCTTTATGTTAACACAGTCATGAGTGGGGCCCCAGAGCTTGCTCAGAAATTTAATTTAGAAGCCTTCTGTGCTGCGGAGGGTCCTGGCATTCTGCCCCTTCAAGGGGGAAGGAGCAGAATAAAGGCGGTTTTAGGCTGCATGTGCCAGCATCGTGGAGTTTTCAGGGACGGAGTTTTCTAGCTGTGACCCTGATGTGGCTGTGGCTCCAGCCCATTCTCTGACTGGGCGATCCCAAGGAAGGCCCTCCATTATTGCTCACTAAAGAAGCTAAGCAGGGCCCAGGGGGTTTTCCTGTTAGCCAGTCAGTGGTTACTTCCAGAGCATCTGTTTTGTGTCGAATCCTGTGCTAGTGTGGGAGTTAAGGGAAAAATGAAGAAACAATCTCTACTGCAGGCTATTTTGCATAAAACAATGGGAAACCACTTTAACATTTTGCTAGAACGGCTGATACAGGTCAGAGTTATATTTAATCTGCTCTCTGGCATTCCCATTGCTACCACTCGAGTTTAAGTGCTGATTTTTTTCAAGTTCCTTTTGCTCTAAAATATATACACTGTCATAATATGAGTCTTTATGTAACTTCTGTCAAAACCCTTCAAAGGCTGCCCAGTTATCGGTAGTTTAAAGCCCCAGTTCTTAAAACTTTTAATTCAAGAGTCTGCATTATGTGATTCTCACACATTTTCTAGCCTTTCTACTGCTTTTTGAAGTTTCTTCCTCTGTCAGTGTTAAATTACTCACTGTTCTGCCAATACTCTCCTGCTCAGTTTTCCAGTGTGTCCTCACCTCAAGTCTCATGAAAAATATTGCCACCTCCATGAAGCTTTACTTGATTACTTACAATTCTTCCCTCTCTTTCTAAATTCCTACAGCAATTGGTTCTAACCTCATGTTGCCTTTTGTGTAGTCACTGGTAGAGGTTAGATACCCAAAGGGCAAAGATAAGTAAGTGTTCTTCGTATCTTCTTCCCAACAGCAGTGACTGGTAAATTCTAAAGAGAAATGTTAAATAAATGAATAATTCTTAAAATGTAGGAATCCGGCGAAGAGGGCTATTAGTATAAGTTGAGGTAATTAGGGGAGATATAAACACGGAATTGGAATTTTCAGGATTCTCCCTGCGGGTAGGGTTGTGTCTGGAGGCATTTGAAATCTTTCTGAAGTATGCTTGGACACAAGGGTAGCCCCCAAAATCCTACAGTTTTCTGAACCTGGCACTTAATACTGTAAGGTGCTGGCTGCAATCTCTTTGCAGTGTGTTTGAGGCCTCGGCACAGCTGCGTGACATTTTATGGGCCCATTCTATGCGGTGGGGTTTCTCATTTTCAAAGAGACTAATGAAAAATCTTGTGACGCCCTTCCGTGTACACAAGGTGATTGTGTGGTGTAAATGCACATGCTGCGTCTGAGGCGGGCGTGTAGGCAGAGCACCATCCCCATCGTCTCAGAGCAGGTTTTGCTTTTAGCTTTTCCTCCTGAGCATAACTGCCTCAGTTTCAACTGTGCCTTTTTCAAATAAATAAATAAATAAAATAAATAAAATACACTCATTAAATAAAAATAATGTTCACTATTTGCAAAGAGGAGAATTGATTTGAGGGGAAATTACAGCTTCATATGTCCTCCCAAAGGATTTTTCTTATTCTCTAGTGTGCCGAGCTTCAGAACGAGCCATTGTGGGCTCACAGTATACTCAAGGGGAGGCATTTTCCAGAATTCGCAGCGCTGCTTGGAACATTGCTCAAGTCTGTGTTGATCCGACAACAGGGCAGGAGGCAAGTCAGGAAACCTAGCAGCATCCAGGTGAGCCTCTGGGTGTGTTTCTAAGCCAGAGCACTTGAGAAGAGATTCCTGGTGTGTTCCAAACCTGCTCTGCCTCAGGAGCTTTGCACATGCAATTCCTTCTCCATCGAATAGTCTTCCTCCAGATAACTTTGTGGTTTACTTTTTCACTTCATTCTCTCCTCTGCTCTGATGCGATCTATCAGCCAGTGCTTTCCTGACTACCCAAAATAAATTAGCATCCCACTTGCTACCCTAGCCTTCCTTCCACAATCCCACACTATGTTCAATTTACGTTAATTAATTTCTCTTCACAGTTCTTCTCACCGTTTAACATGTGTTTACTTACTTACTTATTTATTTTTACTGTCTCCATCCATTAGAAGCTATGTCCTGAAGGGCAGGGTATTTGTGTGTATGGGCCTAATTGCAGTATCCCTTGGGTTTATAACAATGCCTGACACATATTAGGTGCTAAATAAATATATATCTAATGAAAAGTAAGTAAATAATCTGTATCGAATGAAAAAAATGTCCTTTAAGGCTTAGAGAATAATACATTTTTAGTGTTCAAGGCGATCTTAGGAGTAATTCAGTACAATCCTTCCCCTTTATGGAGGGTGAAACGGAAGACCAGACAGGTGGTGTGATACCGGAGGCAACCTGGTGACCAGAGTGTAAAGCTGGGACCTGACCTCAGGGGCCTGACTTTCAGACCACACCCTGCACTGCACGACCCCCTCAGCTCCACCTGTGGACCTTTCTCACGGTGTAAACCTTTCAAAAGAAAGGCAAAGAAAAAAAAAGTCAGGTTCTTTTGGAGAAAACAGAATAAAGACAAGTGTCAGGGGATTTGATGATTTGCCAGGTCAAAAAGCAAGGTGCACATTACTGAGGACCCAGGGATAATAAACCTTTTGTGTCTCCTCTGTGTATTTAACATAGAGTGGTGGTGTTGTTGTTACCAAAGCAACTGAGCAAGCAGGAAACACAGTGAGAAATCAATATCCCTTGCCGCTTAATAATGACATATCATTTTGTAAAATGGAATGCCACAGCATGGTGGCAGCTGATGCCATTTGTTCTTGGTGGTGACATTCTGTGCAGCGTAACACACATCACGCATAGTTAGCAGATGCTCCCTGAGTCCCTTCTAACAGGTTGATAGAAAAGTTTACCAAGCAACGTAACCTATTTTGAACAACTCAACGGGATCCACTCAAACACCAGAAGTTGTGAATATTTTACAACATGGCGTTCTAACATAGCTCCTGTACTTCAGGCTGGCATCAAACTAAACCCAGCCCCGTTAGGCCCAGTGACGCCCGTGTGACACTAGTGGCCCTGCAAATCCTTAGTTGTGCTCCCTCCTCCCCACTATTGTGGCCATTTCTCACCTGTAATCACCCCCTTCCCACTTCCCAACAATTCATATTTTTTCACAACCCTATTGGAACTCACATTTGATTCAAAATCCTTTGCTGGTGCAGCCCTTACCTGCGCATTCTGCAGCTGTTGTTTGTTTTGCATTTCTCTTCATGCTCATTTGTGAATGTTCTTTTGTACCTTGCATCAAGGTCTACCACACAGTGTGGGAAAGAACAGGAGGAAAAGATAAGACAGTGTCCTTCCCTGCAGGAGTTCACAAGCTTCTCACGCGAAAAGTCTAACATTCACGAATCAATTAAAGGGCAATTACTGTTACATCGCGTGGCACTGACAACATGTTTCCCGGTCATGCATGTAAGATGTAAGAGCACGCAGTGTAGTGGGAAAAACCTGAAATGTGGTGTCCAAAAATGGATTTAATTTTTTTTTTTTTTACTACCACTAGCTGTACAATCTTGGAAAAGTAACTGATTCTGAGAGGTGAATCTTGGTGCTGTCCAAAGACTCTTGCTACTAATTGTGCTTCAAGTTAGATCCAGATTTCCCAAGGGCTGGAGTTCCAGAAACTTCGCCAAATTCTTTGTTACGACTGGACATGACATGGGGATAAATAAGGAGAAACAGTTGCTAGACAAGAGCAAACTCATGGGCACCACGATTCCCACCCCTGCTACCTTCCTGAAAATACTCCCTAAGTTATTGATTCCTTGGACTTAAGTACTCGCGTTTGTTTGAGGATTATTTATTTATTTATAGTCCTCATCTGAGGATGTTATTTCATTGCTGAGAGAGAGAAGGGGAGAAGGAAACATTGATATTAGAAAGAAACATTGATTGGTTGCCTCCCATATGCGCTCCTACTGGAGGTTGAACCTGCAGCCCCGGTATGTGCTCTGACCAGGAGTTCAACCCACAACATTTTGGTCCACAGTACAACACTCCAGCCAACTGAGCCACACCAGTCAGGGAGAGGACTTTTTAAAAAAATAAGTATGTGTATGAGCGAAAGTCTCTTCTATCCACAGTACAGATGGATCTGCCATAGCTTGAGGCTTGCTGCCTGCAGTGTACTGGATGTGGGGGATGGGAGTGTGATGATCCAAAAGGCAAGGAAAAAAATGTCCCCTCTGGTTAAAACAGTTTATCTAGTCTCAGTCCACAGTTTAGTTCAAAACTGTTCGTATAGATAGGAACTGTTTAGAGAGCCTCATGTTCTGCTTTGTGCCCTTCTATTAAGATGAACAAGGAAAAAAGTGCTTATGTATGTTTGGGGGTTGTGAACTCTTTGTTACAGGAACATTTATTTAAAGTAATTTTTTTCTTAGAAAAGGTCAGTGGTTTTCCCCAGTTTTAGAAATGTCAAGTGGAATCTATAATCAAGATATGATAGAATCACTCCCTAAATGTGTACTGAGAGTTCTCCTCAGGAAATAACAACTGGCTACTATCAAAGCAAGGTGTGCAAATGACCCAAAGCAAATCGAATTTCCTGTCTGTAAAGGTGTGGATGTAATGCAGCCCGAAGGATGAGGGGGCTTAATCTAGTGTGAAACCAGCACAGGGAAAGGGCCTGATGATTTGTTACCAGGAAAAAATCCTTTCGATCCTGATAATTAAATTACAATGAAGGCCCACATTGTCAGTGGTGAAATGACTTATCTCCCTGTTCCTTTCAGTCACCATAGGTGCTAGAATATGGGGTAGAGTTGGAACCAGGTGTCTTAAAAAAGGAGGACATAAATGTGACTTTTCTCCTCCCATCAAAGTTTTATTGCAAAGCTCACAAGAACAGGAATTCCTCCCACTGGAGCCAGAAATCCAAGTATCATCTCTAGGGAACTGGAACAGAAGGGTTCAAATTACGAGACCTTTCCAAACATACCCTCTCTCTTCACCTTGTATTCTCTTCATATGTTTCTCATCATCAACATCTACCATAGTTACTGGGTGGGGGAGGGCATGAAAGCACTTGGCTGGGCCCATAATGTTCCAGGAATGAAAAGAAACAACAAAAAACTGCTGGATGCAGATTTAAATAAAGATGCATTACTTAGATGTTGTATATTACAGCGTTTCTGAATGTGTTGTCCCATGTGTTGCTCCTCATGGCTCTGAGAGTTAGCCAGGACAGGAGGGAAGTTATAGAAGATAAAAAAATGAGGAGATATCTTCACCCTTTTCACCTCACTCCCCCTGCTTTTTTAATTATTATTATTAAGGAGCTTGAGACAGAACAGGAAAGTAACCTGCCTGGAGTCACACAGATAGGACTGAAATCAGATCTTCTAATTCTCAGCCCAGGCTGAGAGAGAGGCAGGCAGAAAAATTACCAGGTGACATATATATGTAAATAAATTAGGTTGATTAATGGTTAACTGGGTAAGGAGAAAGGGACTGGCTGACGCTGGCTGATTTTATTTTTTTTAATTTTTTAAAATATATTTTATTGATTATGCTATTACAGTTGTCCCATTTCTCCCCCATCATTCCCCTCCACCCCGCACACTCCCTCCCACCCACATTCCCCCCTTCAGTTCATGTCCATGTGTCATAAGTTCTTTAGCTTCTACATTTCCCACATTATTCTTGCCCTCCCCCTATCTATTTTCTACCCACCATTTATGCTACTTATTCTCTGTACCTTTCCCCCTCTCTCCTCCTCCCACTCCCCTGTTGCTAACCCTCCATATGATCTCCATTTCTGTGGCTCTGTTCCTATTCTAGTTGTATGCTTTTGTTTTAGGTGTGGTTGTTACTATCTGTGAGTTTGCTGACTTTTAACTGTCATATTTTTTATCTTCTTTTTCTTAGATAAGTCCCTTTAACATTTCATATAATAAGGGCTTGGTGACGATGAACTCCTTGGACTTGACCTTATCTGAGAAGCACGTTATGTGCCCTTCCATTCTAAATGACAGCTTTGCTGGATAAAGCAATTTTGGATGTAGGTCCCTGCCTTTCAAGACTTCAAATACTTCTTTCCAGCCCCTTCTTGCCTGGAACATCTCTTTTGAGAAATCAGCTGACAGTCTGATGGAAACTCCTTTGTAGGTGACTGTCCCCTTATCCCTTGCTGCTTCTAGAATTCTCTCCTTCATTTGAATCTTGGCTAATGTAATTACAGTGTGCCTTGGTGTGTTTCTCCTTGGGTCCAACTTCTTTGGGACTCTCTGAGCTTCCTGGACGTCCTGGTAGTCTATTTCCTTTGCCAGATTGGGGAAGTTCTCCTTTATTATTTGTTCAAATAAGTTTTGTACTTGTTGCTCTTCTTCTTCCCCTTCTGGGACCCCTATAATTCGGATGCTGGGATGTTTAATGATGTCCCAGAGGTTCCTAAGCCTCTCCTCATTTTTGTGAATTCTTGTTTCTTCCTCGTTTTCTGTTTGGTTGTTAGTTTCTTCCTTCTGGTCCACTCCATTGATTTGAGTCCCAGTTTTCCTTCCATCTCTATTGGTTCCCCATGCGTCTTCCTTCATTTCACGTATTGTAGCCTGCATTTTTTCATCTAATTTGTGAGCAAAATCAACCAATTCTGTGAGCATTTTGATGACCAGTGCTTTGAACTGTGCATCTGATAGGTTAGCTATCTCTTCACAGCTTAGAGGAATTGACTGTGGGGCTTTGATTTTTTCTCCAGTTTGAGCCATTTTTGGTGATTTTTTTTTTGTTTTGTTTTGGTTTGGTTTTGGTCTGGTCACGGCTGTTATGCAGTGAGGGGTGGAGCCTTAGGTGGTCCCCAGGGTGGGGCAGCCGAGTTGCTGAGTTGTGATGATGTTTGTGGGGGTGGGGTCTGAGGGGGAACAATGGCACCTGCTCGGCTCTCTCCTGGATTCAAGTCCCTTCCGCCGCTTCCCCTCCACCTGGATTATCTGTGCTCGGGAATGTGGGACCACCGGGTCAGCCAGCCGCCTTGCACAGCCTCACTGGGTCTTCCAGCTGCCGCCTGTGCACCTGGGAACTGCCAGTGGCTACTGCCTGCGTTCTGGGGTCTGCACGTCCACTTTTTCCTGCCGAGACTCTGCCCTCTTACCAATCTGGATGAATGGTTTTTGGACTTCCGTACAGTTAAATTTTCTATAAGTTCTGGTTGTTTTCTTGTTTCTAAATATTTGTTGTCCTGAATTTTGGTTGTGAAAGGAGGCACAGCATGTCCACCTACGCCTCCATCTTGGCCGGAAGTCCTGATTTTATTTTTTGATTCCACCCACAAGGATTCTTGACAGGCCTTGACTTCAACCGAAAATGTGTGTGGACTTGTGAATTTAGGTTTTTATTTTCCTTATCACTGCAAATTCGGTTTTGGTCTTCTTTCCAATACTGCTCTTAGGGTTTTAAGTCCCTCCCCCCACCCCCAGGATGATTAGTGCCCATATAGTGGGCACTAATAAGTCTACAAGAGTGAGCTCTAGAGGAAATGTGCCTTTGGAGACTACTGTGACAACTGACAGTTTATCCTACTTGTGTGTGAGACACGTGCTTTCCTGGCCACAAGCCTGGCACCACTTAAAGTGGCACAGGTAATATAGATCATTTAATTTCTGCACCTTTTCATATGCTAGACAGTACAGGTACAAGGTGATGGTACACAGTTCCTTTCTGTACTCAAAGAATCTGTGGTCTCAAAGGTGAAGACACACAACTCAACTAATATGACAGTGGTGAGGATGCACAGAGGTCCAGCCCAGTGTGCAGGGGTGGGGACATGTCAGGAAAGGCTTCCTGGAGATAATGTCTGAATGGAATCTGCCGGAGAAGGAAGGAGAAGGTAGGCTGAGGCAGTAGAGTTGCAGAGACCAGTGTATCTCATATATTCATGAAGCTACCTGGTTTGCTAGGAAGCTATAAGCAGTGCTGAGGCTTGAAGTAGAAGGTGGGGGTGGTCACACGGGCTAGGGGGATGACAGGGACCCTCTGAAGATCCCTGACTGGGTCTGAAAATGCAGCTGACAAAGACAGATGGATGGGAGAAAAGCATACACATTTATTTAATGAGTTTTATGTGACCCACAAGTCTTCATAAGGAAATGAAGACCCTCCCCCCAAAATGATTAAACCTGAGTGTTTTATATTAGGTGTAATGAAGTGTGGAAAACTGTGGAAAGATATGATAGGGCAAAAATTATGATCTAAGTGTAATAAACTGGGGGACACTTAGCAAGGCTTGTCCATTCAGAGTCCTCTCTGTGTCCCTTTGTGTTTGGAGAGCAGGATGTTCCTGTCCTCCAGGTATACAGAGGGCACCTCTCACATGAGGTTTTTATGATGTGCTTCCAGGGAAGATCAGAAAGTTCTTCCTGCACATGCTGTTTCTCATATTTCTTCAGCCTGAAATATCTAATATGCCAAACTGCCATATTCTGGGGCAGCATGTCCTGAACCCTGTCAATATAGAGGGTCATGTTTCTTTCTTTCTTTTTTAAAATATTTTATTTATTTTTAGAGAGAGGGGACGGGAGGGACAGAAATGTCAATTGGTGGCCTCTCGCACTTGCTCCTCCGGGGCCTGAGCGCACCACCCAGGCCAGTGCCCAGACCAGGAATGGAACCAGCTCTGAGGAATGACACCGAACCTACTGAGCCAGGCCAGTTAGGGCTCTTTTATTTGATTTTTAAATTACAGCTGACATTTGTCAACATGAGAAATGTTTAAACCTGTGGGAA
The DNA here is from genome assembly GCA_039655065.1 of Glossophaga mutica. Classification (NCBI taxonomy): domain Eukaryota; kingdom Metazoa; phylum Chordata; class Mammalia; order Chiroptera; family Phyllostomidae; genus Glossophaga; species Glossophaga mutica. The sequence continues at coordinate 22,888,702 of CM077312.1, read as the reverse complement.
ATTTTTATGAGTTTATTTGAGCCAAACTGATGACAATGCCGGGAAACAAAATCTCAATGGATTGAGAAAATGCTCCATAAAATGGCAGTTTCACACCTTACTTTATACATTACAATCAAAGGAGGAGGCATAAAGGGGTTACATGAAATTCACTAGTCATAGATTAGGGAGGTGGGAGAAAGCAAAGTGGGGAAATAGGATTGATAAAAAGTACAATGAATAGGCACTTTTTACTTTTTACATAGTTGGATACAGGATAGTTAGCAGTTAACGACTAACATGATAATAACAAGGATGGGCTCGGTGGTCTATGCTCTGCTGCAGGGAGGGGTCTGGGAAAAAGGGGATTGCCCTGACATTCCAAGGGTACGTTATCATAAATGCAAAAAGAAAATAGACAGGCTCAGTTAAGGTAAAGACTGTCCTTTGTCGAGGAAAATACTGGCCTAGGACATGACTGCACATCGTGACTCCCTTTTAGTTAGGAAGTTTTCATTTCTGTGGTTGCTGTAGGTCTCCGAGTTTGTAAGGCCGCCACGCAGGCCTCCCCTGAGCTCGGCAGGTTTAGCGTGTGGCCCCTTTCTTGTCCACACTTTCAATATTATTTTGTATTAGTTTTAGGTATACAGCGTAGTGGTTAGACAATCATGTAATTCACAAAGTGATCCCCACCCCCCGACATTCCAGTACCCACCTGGCACCATACATAGTTATCGCAATATTATTGACTATATTCCCTATGCTGTACTTTTACATCCCCATGCCAATTTTAACGACCAGTTTGTATTTAATTAATCTCTTCACCTTTTTCACCCAGGCCTCCAACTCCACCTCCCCTCTGGCAAGCTTCAGAAGCGTGTTTCTGACTGTGGTGCTGATGCCTTGCTATGACTGCAGGCCTAGGTGACCGGCCAGGTTGTGGTGGACAGGCCTAGGGAAAGGGCAGAGTTACAGGAAGGCAGCGGAGATAGCCCTTCCACACTCTGCCTTCTCTCCTCGCTGAGATGAGAAATACCGAGGGGTAACCCACGTCCAAGCCTGCAGCCGGTGTGTGTCTTTGCCTTTTCTATCCCGGGGAGTTTATCTCTTGTATTTTTTTTTTTTTTTTTTTTTTTTCACTTTGCAGATGCTAATACTCCTCAGTGTTCTTGAGGGTACAGGGCAGTTTTACTGCTAACATCAGCCACTTTCCTTGTAATCGGTACTCTGATCCATACCCTTGAGGGTGTCTTAGTAATTTTGTTTTCAGATTCTCTTCTGTCTTTTTGAGGAGTCTCTTTAATATGTTGTACATTATCCTTCATCTAGAGGTTTGTGTACAAGTCAGGAAACATTCTGGACTTTTACATTCTAGTATGATTTGGAGAATTCAAATTTAATCCTTGGACTTTCATGTCTACCAGGGTAAAAACTAGCTTTGCAATTAGAAACATACTTTGACACTTGAATGAGTTCTCACCGCAGGAATGCTTTTGAAAAGAGATCTGGGCTCATTATGATTGATAGATAGGGCACAGCATTTGAGGAAGCCGCTTCCTTCAGAAGTTAATGAAAGAACATTCCTGTTCTGGGAATCACAGTTTGCTGGTAATTGAGGCAATCAGATGTTGCAAACAGGTGAGCTGTGAACAGATGAACTCCTGAATGACAGCAGGGGACAGATGTGGCCTCAATCTTTATACTGTGTAACCATGATCACCAAAGCTCTCTCTTCTATTTTAAAACAGAAGAAACTTACCAACAGTGGATAAACCTGAATACAATAGTGTTACAACAAAAAGGAGACAAGAGGCCCAAAATGGAGTCACTTGTGCTAAGCCCACATTAGCAAACCAACACTTAATACCTAACCTAATTCTAGTTTTAGCCTCTCCTAGGATGGTAACCTTTAAACAGTCAATCTTGAATTACCTGGCCAGCACCAGTGAAGTAATCCCCACATAGGAAAGTGACCTTACCTGAAACTATTTGCTTTTTTTTTTTTTTTTTGTCCCTTCCACCTTTCTGCCTGTAACAATCTTCTATGTTGTACAGTTCCTTGGAGCTCCTTTCCATATGCTAGATGAGATTCTGCCTGATTCATGAATCACTGAATAAAGCCAGTTAGATCTTTAAAATTTACTCAGTTGAATTTTGCTTAAAAATAGCAAACTATTACAAGCTCATGATTTTCAGAACTAAGCATTTTTCTTAGGATAACAAGGGAAATAAATGCAGCCAAGCTGCTTTTATAGATTTTTTTCGATTTTTTTTTTTTTTTTTTTTTTAGGAGAGCAGACGTCATAGAACAATCTTTATTAGTAGAGGGGAACATGCCACTAAAAAAAAACTCAACCTTAGACTCTCCACTGACTTAAAATGTATCAGTCCTTTCTGATAGATATTCTTTTCTGTTCCAGACTTTTCAAGTTTCAGAGTTAGAAAGTTTAGTAATGACAGTTGAGTGACATTTGAAATGTGTTCATAGTATAGGTCAAGATGTTATATAATGGCCGTAATATGGAAGCAGGCAAAGGTGAGTATCAGCCCTGTTGAATGGGTTGCCTGGGCTAAGAGAACATTTCTGTCTAAATAACCCTTCTACGAAGTAGGAAAAACCACATGAGTCACCACCTCCTTTCCCTGTGACTGTGAATGACTTCATACAAATATTAATCAGGCCCCCTAATAGTTCAAGCCTCCCTTCAGTTTCTTCACAATTATCCCTAAATCTATAACTCTCCTCTTGTAAATGGTTTTGCCTATTAATAATTATTTCCCCTTAGTGAGAGGATATGGTATGTCCTACTCTTTACAATCATGAACTCATTAAAATGTTAATCCCGAACACAATTACACTTCCTATGATGATCTCACGTATGGAAAAAAAATGAGGCTTGGGGGTGCTAATAACTTGTGCAAGGTCAGCTGTCTGGTATGTGGCTGAGCTAGGATTCAAACACGGTTCCGTGGACACAGAGGCCCTTAACTCTTAGAACGCACGGCTGTTCTGTAGCTCTGTTAGTGTCTGCTGTAGTCAGCTCTGCCCACTTTTTTCCTTACTTTAGGTTAGTTCTCCCAGTTATTAATTACCTTTACAATCTGCATATTCAATAACCAATTCTAGAATTTTTGCCAGCAATAGACATTCAATTTCCTGAATCAACTAGGTATTCTGACCCTGTCTTCTACTCTGGGCTTCTTTTACCCTTCAGTGAGTGTCCCACACGTTCTTGCAGGACACTCTTGGGAACAAGGGCATGAGAAGTAGGTGTTGAAGTCTGCCTGATCTTTGTCACCTACACACACCATTGGATCCTGAGTTGCTGCTGACATCTCTGACTGTAGCATTCCCAGGTTCCAGCGTGAACATTACAGGGTTTGTTCATAACCATCCTACTGACATTTGACTTGGGGAGTCTGTTCCTCTTCATATTTAGACTGACCATCAAGAGTAAGTAAATGGTAAGTAGTGCAATTGATAACTGGTATCCTGTTAATTTATTTAAAAACAAACATTGCATGCCTGAATTCCATTCCCTCTCCAAAGGAGCCCTTCCTAAGATGGATTCCTTTATATTTTGAGCATATTTGTATTAAGAATGAATGCAACATGCAGTGAAATGCACTGAATTTAATGTTTTTTTTCTTCCTCTTTGAGACACAAGTTGGAAAGGGCATTTGTCATGAGAGAACCTTTATTCCCAGAGCATTGTCTGTGCATTCATTTTTCCAGTGTGATGGACCCTGTGAAACACTGCAGTTTGTTTGTGGGATGAGGTCCAGTGGGAATCCAAAAAGCCATTCATGCAGAAGTGCTCAGAAGACCCATTTAGACCAACCTTGAATACACACTTAGCCCTTTAATCCTTTCCAACTACCAACTGTTCCTTTGTGAGGCTTATTCTTGCTATTATCAAAGAGCTTATCATAAAAATTGAACTAAGTACAGCCTGGTATTCACCATCTGCTGGAAGCTACATTACTGCTGGTGTGTTTACAAACTGCATTTTATAAGCTTTATCACCGGCATATATTTTAGGTATAATATCTTTTCCTGGTTATTTTTATTAAAACTTCCTATGTGACAAAATGGTATTCTGCGTGGTCAACACTTGGTGTGATGAATCAATAGGAAAAATATTTAAGTTTATCCTGGTAGCTGATATTTAGGTAGGTATCTTTATAATTTGTAAGCAACAGCCAAACTGATTGACTGTCCTTATATACATCAGAGAGTTTATGCAGGGTGTGTGGATTCTAGACGCCTTTCTGTTCCACCCATGTGATCCCCAGACATCAGTCTGATGAAAGCCTAGCCAACAACATACATATATTATAGATATACATGTAATAAAATAGGTATATTTTGTTATATCTGTTGATATAACAAAAATATTATGAATAGTAAACTTCACTTTCCCCAGGAATGTGCTTAGAAAAAAACAATATTGGGACCAAGTGTACATTCTGCTTAATCAGAATTTACCATTTTTTAAAATCCTTAGGCGAGGCCATGCTTCTTGATTTTTTTAAGAGGGGAAGGGAGGGAGAAAGAAAGGGAGGGAAACATCGATGTGGAAAAGGAAATGTAGTAAACTCGAAGTTTTCGGAGGACAGACACCAAGATGGAAACAGCTGTGTCTGTTCCTTGTGTTTTCCATGAGAAAGAGGGATGCTTTGCAGCAGGAAGTGCTGCTTCAGCCTTCCCCCAGCCTGTCTGTCTCGTACAAGCCCATTTAATCAGCATTCTCGGGAAACAGCACCTATTCTGATGTTTAGTTTTAAACATTTGTGTGTATAAGGTGCTCACTCAAAAGCCTAGTGTGTCTTTTGGAGTGACCGTTCTTTGAATTATCACAAGCCATTTCATTTCTAGGAATAGTAATACTTCACTTTAACTTTAGAAGCATTTCCTGCCTTTGCTCTCATTTAGTTTTCATAACTAGAGGTGCCATGGGATAGAGTTATAATTTCTTGCACTGGTTTAAAAAAAATCTGAATCCAGGACAGATAGAAAAGAAGTGATTGAGAATCTCCCAGGTGATAGATAAGAAGGGATGTTGGCCAGCAACAGAGAAATCATTACATCGATATCATTTTCTTAAGGACCCAGAACATTGGCAATGGGCATTAAAACATGCTATGCGGTATGTGCACATTTTTTATTTAAGCTATATGTTAGGTTTTTATTTTTTTTCAACAGCATTTTAATGAACAAATATTGTCGGCACTCTACTCTTCGCTGGAGTGGTCCCCACCCATGTTGCCGTCTCAGGTAGGAGCGCTCGGCCATGCTCACACACTCTGCCCGTGGGCACCAGCTTGGGGGCTCTGGCCCCCACGGCATCCAGTTCAGAGGCCCCCATGTAAACAATACCAAAATAACAGGCTCAATTTTCCTGTTGAATAAAAACAAAGAGATTTCTCTCCTGTCCCTCTTATTAGAACATATACTTTGGAAAACTTTTTTGCCCTGAGCTTCTTTGAAATGTACATAACTCTTTTCAGAAACTACAGCTTTTTGTTAGCTTTATGGCCTAAGATTGTCTTTCTTAGTGACATTGCAGCCATCTCTTTGAAAGGTAAGCATCAAGGGACATATACCCTATTTCCAGTGGATGTGGGAGGGTAGGAGCCCGACTTCACTGACTGCCTGGCTCTACATTGCAAAACTACTCCTTGTCAGAAAGGTGTGAGGAGTTCATTTTTCCTTTGTACCAAACCAATGATCTAACATGCACGGTCCCGCCAATTGCCAGGTAAATATAAGGCAAACTATATGTAATAGTGCTGTTGAGTCTTCTTACTTGAGGACTAGTTAGTGTTTATCCAGAGAACTTGTCAGTAGTAGGTTGTATTCCCGATTATATAAAAGGATAAGATTTCTCTCTGTCTTTTCAGTCTCTTAGTGATCACCTGTGACATCACATTCTGATTTAATGCTTATTCAATAATGAAACTTTTTTTTTGGTACAACTTTTCTGGGCTGGGAGATTTTTTTCAATTATATTTCCCCAGCAACTTAACAAGTATCTATGAGGCTTCGTGAGAAACTGCCTCATTACATGGTCCCAGGAGATGGTCAGAGACAGTTCAGGTCAGAGCTGGCACTGTTCTTACTGCTTAGCAACACAGAATGTTTGGAGACTTTGCATTTCAGAAACAGTGGGATCATGTGGATGGGAGGTCATGGTAGAAGTAGTGGTGGGGGTGTGGTTTTTCCCAGTGCGAATAAATAATAAAATTAAGTGTTTAAGAAAATGAATTTTTATTTTTGTTTTTTCAAGTGCATTTAGATAATTTTCACTTTGTCCGAACCTGTGTGGGCCTCTTTTAAAAGAGCGTTTGTGTACTTCATAATTTACCCAGTCAAGATGCAGCTGCCACTCTCTAATAGTGTGTCTTGAATTCCAGATGATTCTTACAAGTTTGGGCATGTTCTTCCCTGGGTGCTCTATTACCCCTCAGTAAAATTATAGCTACATATTAAAAAGCTCTGAATTATTTAAGCAGTATTTATATCATCTGGGTAAAATTTCATTTTATTAAATGTTTCTCAGTGTGAATTTTTATTACCTTCTTTGGCTCTGGTGCAATTAATGCTGGTAGGCAGGGGGCTTTTCCCTCTTGGGCATCACCTCCAGGCTACTTGGCTGCTTCTAGGTTTTGCTTTGGTGTGTTTCCAACTATAGAATGATACATTCTTCTCAATGTCTTCAGCATCAGGTGCTAGCACTAGAAGGGAAGTGTGATAGCCTTCAGTAATGCCGCTGTTGGATATGCACCTTAACTCTTCATGTATATTGCTTTCACCTTTTCACTGAATGCTGCCTTGTACATCAGTTTATAATAACAGTAACAATAGTTTAACCTGCCATTTCCTGAGCTCTTCTATTTTTACAAAGGATTGCATGGACATTTTATATATTATTTTTTCTTTGATTTCTAAAACCCCTTATGATAGGTACTATTTATGTCCCTACTATTCCAGAAAGGGAACGAAAGGTTAGGAAGTTAAAGTAGTAACTTGCCCACGGTCACGTGGTGGAGGAGCCTGTGTTAACTGCAGAGGTGGACTTTTCAGCCATGTTGCCGTGCTACTGTGAAGGGGACAAAGTTTCTACTTAGTAACTGGCCCTATTTTAAATGGATTCAAGATAGCATTGTTCCTCTTTTATGAACCAGAGAGCTGAATCAGTATTGCATGGCCAGTAAGAATATAAGTGTGTTGTCTAAATGCCTTGTGTAGGTTGTTTCTATTACCGTTATGCTATTATTAACAAATAAAGAAGTTAAAGATACTCCGTAAGTTTGGTACAGGGGCATTTGCAGTCCAGGATTTAGGTTTTCTAACACAGTAAACTCTCTTTGTCTAGACTGTTGTCATGGAGGGGGGAACCATTTGTTCTTCGGAGGTTGTTACCCACAAAACCATCCCAACTCAGCAGATTCATCTATGAACTCAATCAGTAATCTGAGGAACACAATGGATTCAGCTTGATCTACAAAAGAGATCAGTTTGTGACCAAAATATGAAATTTGTTACAAATAATATCAATACAGAAATCGACCTATGGTTTTGTGACATTTAGTGAAATCCAAATATTCTGACATTTTAGTAAACCCATTTATTAACACAATTTTAGGTCTTCAGAACATATACCAGGGATATTGTATGGCACTTTCAAAGAATAACCCCAGTAAATAAAAGATTTAACTTCCCAGAATATTGAACAATACTGAGTAATAATCTTCAATGGGTTATTATCTGAATCTAAAAGAGGAGGAATATCCATCAAAATGAGAAGATAGAAGAAAATTGGTTCAGCAAGATACTGAATTAGGTTCTTTGTGCCATCTGTTAGCTCCATGAAAACTAACCTCTCTTCCCTGTCTCCCGATTATGAAGGCCACCCCTTAGCAAAATGCATCCTGGGTTTCAACTGTAAGCTCTCTTTAGTGCCTTGTAGGGGTTTTGCTACACTTCGTTTTTAAACAAAAACAAGCATACTGGCCTGGAGGAAAAGTTCATTTTTAGCACAGCTGCCTTTTAATTCAGGTGTAACACAGTGCCCCAAGACTCTTCTGAACTATTCCTGGTAGATATTTTCAGATCTATTTATCATGGTCACAACATGAAGTAGTTTCTGATTTATGTGGTGAGCTTCAGACTTTTACTATTTTCTCTCTTGGCCTCAATCCATCAGGAAGCAGGTCTGCATCACATTTAACACCAATATAGCACTGTCGATAATGCCCTGGTACCCAGCATGCATAATAAGGAGGGCCCTGGTGGAGTTGGAGGGCTGGGGATGTGAGCTGGAAGTCTAAGCAGCGTAAACGGAAGGATTATTCTACTTCATAGGATTTTTATCGACTTGGAGGGGAATTATGCCTGCTGCTGGATTAGAAAGCCAGAGATCCCTCATAGAAATGGAGAAGTACAGCAAAACTCTACAGATTTAGTATTGTTTGAGCAAAAGCCTTTCTTTCAGGAGGTGTTAGTGAGAGGAAGACTTCCTCAGAGGTCAACTAGATCATAAACCTCCTACCATCAGATTTCCATTCTCTGGCACAGGACCTGCACATTAAAGGTGCCGATAATTACAGGTTGCGTCTAACTCAAAATCAGGTCACGCTGCCATTGCCCATGACCTCCAGACTCCTGACTGGCACCGCACCATCATGTTAAACCTGTGCTTTTGTTGGGTGATACCTGAAATTTGTCTAGCTACCTTCCTCTCTAGTTTCTTAATTGTGGGAGAGGAGCCAAGTTGTGTCCCAATTCTAGGTGAGGTTATTCGGGCTGAAGAGAGACACGAATGAAGTTATGTGTTTGTAATGGGGTATAAATATATTTTCTGAAGCCCAGCCAAATGCTTGTCATGATATTGTATCGTATCCCTGCACATGCCAGATACTAGATGCTCAGTAAATTTGCTGACAGGCTTAGACAGGTTTAATAAGAAAAATGAGAGGCTGTCATGTAGATGCTAGAGTGTTTACAACACACACTGGCCAAAAAACATTTGTTTATTCAGCAAATATTTACTGAATACATGCAACGTGGCAGGCGCGAAGCTGTGCACTGAAATCCAGGCTTGGCACTGGGAGTTCCAAGTCTATTGTGATAACACCCAGATTCACAATATTTATAACCCAGGATGGTGGCAGCCGGACTAAAATGTCAGAGAGCACAAAGGAGAGAGCAAGCAAATAGTGGGGGGATTTGGAAAGAGACTCACAGGAGAAAGCAAAACAAGTCTCATGGAATGCATTTATTATAAACCTTTTTCTTATTGTGCACTGCAGCATACTTAAACGTGCATAGAAGAAAGATGCACTGTATAATGATGTATCACAAATTGTACATCAGTGTGAAACAGTGCTTTTCAGACTGAAGTGAAGCATCAGTTTGTTCCTAATCCATTGGTTCAAACAATACAATTAGAATGAAATACTGAAAAGATGTAGTTTATGAAACACATACTTTTGGAAAAGCACTAAAATTCAATTACTAGAAAAATGAAAGAAAAACAAAACAGAGACAAACAAAAGTCCATATCCAATTTTGAAATTATTAGATGCAAAAGATATGAAATTACTTAGTCAAATAAAGTTGCTAAATGTTTACTCTCAATTTCTCTACTTGCCTCCTGAGGACTCAGGCACTAATGGCGGCAACTGGAATTAAATTGCTAAGAGAGAAACTCATAGGCCCTGAAATGGCCTGAAATTTTGGTCACTCTAGCGAATGTACAGGGTGGGGCAAAAGTAAGTTCACAGTAATACAATATGGAAAATACAATGATTAATAAATACGAGAATAAACTCCGTGCTTTGCATACAACTGTACACCTACTTTTGCCCAACCCTGTCTAATTGAATTTCACCGTAGTTCTAATTGATATTTCCTGGATTATGAAGGAAGTTTCATATGTTTTTCTTCATTCACTGACTACTTGGGTACAGGCTTTATCTAGTCAAGTCTCTTGCCTATTTTTTTTATTGCTTTCTAGTTTTCTTATTGATTCGTGACAGTATTTTTTTATATTCTGGATGCAGACCTTTTTTCAGAAGTATGTTTTACAAATATGTTTTCCCACTGTGCAGATATGTTTATACTCTTTTAAAGTATCTGTTATTATCTGTCATTACTCACCTTGCTGTTGAGGTGTAGATCTCCCTATAAGCAGGTTCTGAGACATGGATTCAAGTAGAAGTGGTTTACCTGAGAGTTGATCCCAGGAAGCACTCAGATGGGAGCAAAAATACAGAAGAAGACAGCTAATAGAGATCTCTATCCAACAAGTTACCTTGAAAACTTAGTCCCACTGGTAAATTCACTATTCAACACAGAAAATATGGATTAGAAAGATCACATTGAAGGGACAAACAAACTAAAGTATTTTTAAAAACGAGCCTGTGCCTCTCTGGTTGAGAGATACTCCCAGGGGTAAGTGAATTTCCAGGGCTCAGTCACTTGTAGCCCGTTGTGAGGACAGGGGGACCGATTCTAACCACTCAAGAGAGCCCTCAGCAAAGGAATGGGGGTGCTGTGTCTTAGCTGGTGCTCATGAAGTAGTAAAAGTGAGATGGCATTCAGGGGTGTCAAATTCATTTTCATGGGGGGGGTGGGGAGCACATCAGCATCGCTGTTGCCTTCAAAGGGCCGAATGTAATTTTAGGACTGTATAAGTGTAACTTCTCCTTAACGGTTAAGTGAGAGCTCCGAGCTGCCTCCAGGTAGAAACAAGATGCTGGGCCGGATAAAACAAGGTGGAGGGCCAAATCTGGCATGCAGGCTTTGTGTTCGCCACCTATGGGATAGATGAAGCTCCAGGAACATTTACTATACTTCCCAGTCCTAGAGAGTTTATTACTTTCTCTTGCCTTAGTGTCCTAGCTATAACAGCCAGTCCATTTGTACAGAAGAAACAGTAGTGGCCATCCTGGCCTGGTTCTTGATTTCAAAGGGAAAGCTTTCACTATTTTACCATTTACTCTGATATTTGCTGTAGATTTATTATAAATACCCTTTATCAAATTAAGGAAGTTATTTTCTATCCATAATTTGTTTTTTAAATCACAAATGGATGCTGACTTATATCAAACATTTTTCTGCATCGAATGAAATGACGGTCTGATTTTTCTTATTTTGTTAATATGGTGAATCACATCGATTAATCTTTAAATGCTTAATTAACCTTGCATTCATGGAATGAACCTACTTTGTTTTGGTTATTATATGTTACAAGATTCATTTTGATAATCAGTTTAGGAGTTTTGATTTATACTCAAATAAATTGAATATACATTCAATTAAGAAACTTAATTATAAACTGTATGGCTATACAGTTGGCTATATTCCTTTTTATTTGCCTTGACTTACTTACAGAATTTTCTTATGAAGGCTATGCTAATTTTCTTAAACAATTGGGAGGTGGTCCTTTTTTCTCAATTCTCTTGAGGAATTTGTATATGATTGCCATTTTAAATCTTTAGGAGAATTCTCTGGTAAAGACATGTGTTGACAAAGAAAGATCTGAACTAAAATGCAAAAGTTCACACTATTTCTATAGTTAAGCAGCCAAGGTCATCTCTATGGTAAAGCAAAGGACATAAGCTACTTCTGAATGAAGATCACTGTTCATAGATACATGTCAAGATGCCAGTCTTGTCTTGAACTCTTAATCTCACTTTATGCTCCAAGACCTAGATGATTTCATATCTTGCAAAAACACTTCCTTAAACCCCAGTCTACACCTATCTGATTTGAATTTGTGCTATTGATGGACATTTAACCCAATGACCTCTCTTGAATTATTTTATATGGAAATATTTAAAATTATGGATTCAGTTTCTTTAATAGATATATAAATATTAATACTTTCATTTTTATATCTGTTTTGTTAAATTGTACTTTAAACTATTTTTATTTACTAAATTGCTTAAATTTACTGACTTAAAATAGTGTGTAAGAAACGCTTATGTTTGTAATAAATGCTACTACACTTCTAACATTGGTTATTTGTGTCTTCCATCCTTTTTTCTTCTTCATCACTATCACTAGGGCTTTATCAAAGTTATCTGTCTTTTTAAAGATCTGTATTTGACCTCGTCTCTATTTTATGTTGGCTTTCTAGTTCACTAGTTTATGCTGCTATTATTATTTGTTTACTTCAACTTTCTTTGACTTGACTTGGCGTTGCTCAACACTCAGTCACCCTCAGGGAAAAGTGGTCCCAAGTATCAGGCTTTGCATTTGGTCTGAGAATTCTTTACTGTCTTATGTGCTTTGCAATACCTTCAAACAGATGTTTTCAAATGTTGAAAGTTTCTAGCTTTTCCAGTCGTTGTCTGAGAGAACATCAATTAACATAAATTATCTAATCCTCTATTACCAAAAGTAGAAGTTCCCAATTATTTATTTTTGACATTTTTTTCAATGAGTCACCTTATTTTTTTTTTTTTAGGAAAAATGTCCCAATGATGCTTGGACAGAATTGAATTCTGCAATTAAAACTGCATTAATCAACAAAACCAAAGCTCCTAAGGGCAGTGTAGCGTAGGGGGAGGAGAGGAATGCCTTAAACAGCCAGGCAAGAACTCCTGTTACTGGCTTGCATCTGTTCTTATGCTCACTATTTGAATTCAAGTTCATGTACCAGTAAATAAGTGCTACGTCTGATGGAGATAGTTAATGTGGGGTGGAATAACATTCTAAGTTTTCTCCATACCCTTCCTTTGGCATTACTTGAAGTTCTATATATTGTATAAAACAAAAGCTGTAAAACTTATACAGCAAGAAAACTGCTGGGTTAAATGGGAAATGAAAAGCTTCAGATGTGTATTGGCTAGATAAAAACACACTAAGACTGAAGTGAAGACAAAGGAGCTTGGTTATATGGATAGCAGCAGGTGGAGTTGAACAGTTTGTCTTAGCTCAGGGTGTAACAGTATGCCGTGGACTGGGTGGCTTAAACAAGGAACATACATTCCTCCCAGTTCTGGAGACTGAGAAGTCCAGGATCACGATGACAGCGAATTCAGCTGCTGGTGAGAGCGCTCTTCCTGGCTTACAGGTGGATGTCTTCTTGTTATGTCCTCACGTGGTGGAGAGACAGAGTGCTCCGTGTTGCCTCTTTCCATAAGGGTACTAATCTCCCCATGGGGCCTCACCTTCTTGACCTCATCTAAACCTAATTACTTCCCAAAGGCCCAACCTCCAAATGTCATCACAATGAGGCTTAGGGCACCAACATATGGATTTTGTAGGGACACATTTTATAATAGAAAATGTGAGATAAACTGAAGCAAAAACTTCCAGAGCTGGGTCAGCCTGAGTGATCTCTTCCATTAACAACTAGTGAGACTGCCTGGTTGTCATGGTTTGTTCCACTTGAAATATTCTTGTCTGCACTGCATGGTTCTGTCTTACCTTGGTATAAGGTGTGTCCTGTGTCCTGTGATACCTCCCATTCCTCAGAAGGGACATTTAAAAGTCTCACTTTTTCCCCCACAACAGAGGGCTAGAAGTCTTACGTTATTTCAGGCTTATTGTTGACATTAAGGTAAAACCTCACTGCTGACCAAATCATGCCACCAAAACTAATTTGTAAAAATGTTTAGTACAAAACATACCACCACTTCCATTCTACATGTATAAAATGGATACTTGCATCCCTATCTGTGCATATTCATGTATTCTTAACTCTTGGTTTTTGTCATTGCAAATTTATGGTACAGTTGAGGAGAAAAGATAGGTGCATATGCACACAATGGCAGAGAAAGATCATTGACTTAGGTGTTCATAAACAGCACAGAATTTCACATCAGGCAAGTATGGGCTGGAGTTGTAACAGATTTTCTGCAAGTCCTAAGATTATCTAAATCTTGGAATGTGGGTAAATTATAAATAGATGGGAAAAGGAGATTAATAGCTCAAAACAAGATTGACATCTTGGCATAAACCCATGACCAATGACATTTTATTTAGAGATAGCTTATGTCCTTTGATTTATTATAGACGTGACTTCTTTATCAGAAACAGGGTGGACTCATGCATCTCAGTTTAGATCTTACTCCATTGACTTATCCACTTTCTCTTTCAGAGTTATTTTAGGTCTGGAACATGATAAATTCTTGGTTAAGATTTTAGATTTGGAGACAGTACAGAAGGTGTGCCTGAATAACATATGTTTTGCATAGAACATTACCAGAATAGACTGTGAAAACCTAAACTGTAGTCAGGTGAGTTGTCATGCTTACTTTTCATTGAGTCAGTCAATGTTTTGGCAATGTACCATGAGCCACATTCTGTAGGTTGAGATTTTGGGGACTATGGGACTATGTCTTCAGGAATTAGCAGTTGTATTCTAGGTGAGAAAAGTCAAACCAATGGTAAATGTAATCAACTAAGTTCCCTCTCCTCGCCTAAACATAGCCGTCTCTCCCACTTGGCCTATAGACACACACGCACCAAAAGATTGAATGGATAGATAATGGTATAGAAAGCCAACATATATGTGGAAGTGAGTAGACAGCTCTAAAATATTATAGAAATGGAAAATATCTTAAAGTGCATCCAAAAATCTTAGGGAAGGCTATGATATAAGTATTTAAACATAAAAATTTTTATTTAAATATTTTCTAACTACCCTGTCTTCTTAAAAAGGAGAATAACAGAGGTTGCCTTACTCCTATTGTCTGCTTTGGTATTTTTTATCAGATTTAACAGTGATGAAAATATAGCCTCCTTTGAAAGGAGGAATGAATGCAGTCCTTGGTGATTTTAATCACTTCTTAGCTGCTTTCTTGAGAGCCCCATCTGCCCCCCTAGTCCATCTGCTAGTTGTTAACACTTAGTCAGTCACTTGACAAATCCAAAATCTGAACTGAGAAGGGGGAGGGGGTGTGAGATCATGGTTTCAGACGATTAAATGTTGTGATTGACACACACACACACACACACACACACACACACACACACACACACACACTGCCCCCAAGATGTTTCTGTTCAGGCTCAGCGTGAGTAGGATGTCTGGAGCCCATTTGGTCTAGGGATACAATGTCAGAATGGCTAAAGGAAGATACACTGGTAGATATTTGTGGTTTTACTAGACATTCATTTGTTCAAGAGTCAATTGTGATTTGTCATAGAAGTTGGCGATCATGTAACCATGCAGACTGAGATTCAGCCCCTTGTTACACTTATATGACCTGACAATTTGTGTTGAAGGAAACAGGTTTTTATTAACAGGGTTCCAACCTTCATGGGGCTGAGAGCACCGCTGCTCAGAGCCCTCCTCTTCAGGAGACCCAGAACTTCTTTTGCTCCCCAAAAGGCTACCAGCCAAAACCATGCCCATAAGTTTCTGATTTCCTCATCTGTCCTTAAGTCAGTCATGCAAAAAGATCCCCATCTTCTCTGGCATGTGCACTTGTGGATTTCAGAGTTGCCATCTCCTTACAGCAGCTCTCCCCTTCAGGATCTGGCATGTGCTGCTCCTGGTGTCCATGGACCAGCTACTATGTGCCACACTGCATTGGATCATAGTGTCCTGGAGGCTGGAGCCCAGGGAGGCACACATCCCAGCATGGGGCCCTGCCTCCAGGAGTGGGCTCCTAGCCATGTGGGATCTAAGCCCCTGGTAGACTCAGCATCTGCCTGGTCCTGCAAGCACTTCTGTCTGTGCAGGTAGCAGGGCCAGAGGCCCAGAACATCCAAAATGCCAAAAGCCCAGAGAGAGAGCTTGTACTGAGCTCCAAACCACTGAACCAAGAGTCCAAAATCCCACATGCCCAGGAAGCCAGGGGTTATATCCGTCTTTTCAGACAGGGCATCAGTGTCCACCACTTTTGCCAGCTCCTCAGTGTCAATGACCCTCTCTCAGCTGCCATCTTTAATAAAGGCAAAAGTTTCCCAGCCACACACTGGGCACCCAGGCATCTGTCTATCCAGGTGGGGCGTTCTGTCCCCCGACTCCCCCACAGCAGCTCTGTGGGCTGGGTGTGAACTTCTCCCCTCAGGTGTGTTACCAGTAGCTCTGCTGGAGGCTGTTCACAGAGCAGCAGGGCAGCAGCCTCCTTGCACAGCCCCTCCCTTCGGGAAGTACAGGATCGTGCCTTTGTTACGCAACGTGCCTTTAACACTGTGCCTTCTGTTCCATAAGCATCCTTTCCCGCCCCCCTGCCTTTCTGCTTAGTGGGTTCCCCTGCTTTTCAGGGACCTCTACTCTGACCTACCCCATTACAGCAAATTATTTAATTACCAGTACAATTTAAAAAATGACAAAATCTGCACCATTTTCCCAATGGAGGGAAGCATAGGTGTTGGAAACCTTAGACTGATTTATTAACACTGGTATCCATCAATATTCAGAACAAATTCTTTGACAGATGGCTTGAATGTACTTAGAAAAGGAAAGACCGTAGCGTCTTCTATTCTAAAGGGGGCATAATAACTATATAGATAGATTTTTCTATTTTAGAGCAAAGAAAACCAAAGCCCTCAAGGTCAAGGGAGTTACTGAGGCCATTTGTAATGCTCATCAAACACTACACAGTAGCTTTTTGTCTGGTGGAGTAGAGAATAGCCTTCTAAATTAACCTCAAGCCTTCTTGAAGTCCCTGATTCTCAGCTGTGGGAACTCCACATGGAACCTCCAGCTGATGCCCTTTTTCTCCTGACAGATTTTCACTTTCATTTGAAGTTGTAGTGATGAGATGACTGTCAACTTCTGTTTGAACACAATTAGTGATGAGATAGTCTCTTTGGGGACAATACATGTCATTAGACAGTTTTAATTACCCTTAGAAGTCACTTACCTTTAGAGTAAACTTTTGTCATTTAAATCCTACTTATTAGTTATTTGTCATTTGGAGATACTCAGAATAAATGTAGTTTCCTTTCTAACTGGTAGTCTCTTAAACATATGAGGTTATAATTCATTAGAAGAAAATCCCTATTTTCATATCTACATCTTCAACTTTTCTCTAAGGGAGAAAGATTATTCTAACCTAAAGTCTTCTCCCACTTTTAAAGTTTGATAGAAGAAGATTAGGAAACCAATAACAACAAATATAAAAGTTCAAGCTGCAAACACCTGGATAAATAGAAATTTGTGTGGAAAATATTTGTTGATTTTTATTTAATTCAGGCAAAGATTATAATATATTAAATAATACAAACTTAGACTTTGTTTCTAGCCATATAGTGTCAAGATTAAGCAAATCAACTCTTCCATTGAAATATGCATTTGTAGGATGACATAAAGAATATTATCCTTTGATCTGATGACCATATTAAAGAGAAAATTTGGTAAATAGCTTAAAGTTCAAAAAGAGACCAAAATAACAGGGTATTTGAAAACTACATTACATGAAGAATAATAGAGAGAATGAGGAATATTTGACTAGGAGGAACATCTTGAGAGAGACATAGTGACTGCCTTCCAGTAAATGCTGTTTTGGTGAAAAGGAGTTCAACGTAGTTTGTGTTACTTCAGAGAACTGAACTAATACCCTCAGTTATAAAGTGCTGGGAAGCAGAATTTGTTTTAGTGTAACTAAGAAAGAACTTCTCAAAAAGTAAATGTGTCAACAGTAGAATGTTTAAGTCAGGGGTGTCAAACTCATTTTCACTGGGGGGTCACATCAGCCTCACCGTTGCCTTCAAAGGGCCGATTGTAATTTTAGGACTGTGTAAATGTAACTACTCCTTAACTAGGGGCAAGGAGCTCGGCATTGCTGCCATGTAGAAACAAGGTGCTGGATTGGTAAAACAAGGCGGAGGGCCGGATTCGGCCTGTGGGCCTTTTGTTTGCCACCTGTGGTTTAAGTGCTTCGAATAAAGGCTAAAATGTGGTAGAGGAGATACCTTTTGAGAAAAGAGGTCCAACTTAGATGCTGAAATAAGGAATTACTAAGGATCTACTATTTAAAATGCACTGAAAGGCTGTATGGCGTTTCAAAAAGAAGTATGCAACAATGTTTCTCTCTTGAAATGCTTATACTCTAGTTCAAGAATCAAAATATAGAAACAGGACCATCTACTGTATTATAACCCTTTCGCAGAATGCATGATATCCAGATAAAAGGATGGGATAAGCACAAAGGCAGGAAGAATCAGGAAAAAAAATCATGGGCAAAACTTCAGGGGAAAAATCAGTGGTAAGAGAAAAGAGAACTTGGAATGATGAGGCAGATGAATGGTGGGAGTGTGAACACACATGCGATGCTCAGAGGCGTGTTTGTCCAGGTTACGGAGTTGTTTTGGGAGAGCTGCAACTCTAATACTGGAAAGACGATTGAGAAGAGATTTCATTGTGGCTTAAAAGGCAGACTTTGGAGTTTGAACTTTATTTCAACACAGCTGGGAACCATTTTGTGCTTTTTCTTGGACAAATAAATGGTATGACGAAATGGTAGTGAAGGAAAAACTCTGGGGGTGCTTGAATAAGGTGAATCTGCAAGCAGTGAGCACAGTGAAATACTTGTAGACTTCGGTCTTGGAGAATAGCCAGTTCTGGCGATGGCAAATATGCTGTAGGTCACTTCAACCACTCTGGGCATCAACAATTGCCTTGACACTCATTTAGCAACTTGTCTATGTCAAATAATGAGAGTCACGACTTTATAGCCTTTAGCAGCCTAGCAACCACAGAACCGTAACGGTGTTGTTTATCATCTCCTTGTCCAGCCTAATGACGCATGATTCTGTTGTTTCTTAGACTGAATTGGAAAAATATCTATTGGACTACACAGGAATATCAAATTTTTCAAAACAGATAAGGTTATTAGCCTGCTAAGTTTGAGAACTTGTTTTCATCAGCAATTAGATTCTGGAGTTGTCAGAGAACACATGTCTTGCCCCTCCATAATATTTGGGGACTTGGCAAATTTTACTAGGCCAGGAATAATAAAAAATAAAATTCCATCCCTTAGAATTTCATAATAAATGTTAGAAATGGTCCCATAGTTTCCTAGCTTGGTCAAATCATAACCTTAACTGTGATGTAACTCTTCGTTGCTTGGAAAATGATTGTCTACTTGTTTAATTTCATGTTCATTTTCCTATATTTAAAACTTTCCCCCATAGGTTGGGCGAGGGTAACCCTGAAATATGATAAATGGTAACTTTTTTGACTCGTGAGCCCTATTTTCCTCTACATGACCAGCTGGCAATGTTAACACTTGATCGACTACATTCTAATAACTATTCTGAATAGTGCAAATTAATTTGGTTGTTTAACTACAGCACTTAAATTTTACAGTTGGTTATTCAAAGTGCAAACTTGTTTGATTTTAATTTAAAAAGGAGAGAGAATATTTATTGTGCAGTTGACTTTGCTTGCAGCCATTGCGATTACACAGGAAGGCAGTTGGTTGATGCACTTCCCTGTCAGGTCCAGTGACCTGACCAGAAATTCTCTCTACTTTCCCTGTTATGATAACTGAAATACTTTCATTAATCATTCATGAATTTATTTATTTTTATAGTACCTCAATTATTTTGGTCCTTGTATATGCCCAGCTCTTTA
Source organism: Glossophaga mutica (assembly GCA_039655065.1). Taxonomy (NCBI): domain Eukaryota; kingdom Metazoa; phylum Chordata; class Mammalia; order Chiroptera; family Phyllostomidae; genus Glossophaga; species Glossophaga mutica. Next base: position 22,869,173 of record CM077312.1, on the reverse strand, counting down.
CTAGTACCTCAGCATTAGTGAGGGTGGGAATGGACACACAATACGGAGAAGACAGAGGTCCTGACATTGGATTGCTCAAGTCAATGGGAGCTATACATTTCCGATTACAATAGAATGCAATGAGTTCTGTAATAGACTTATGTGAGAGTATAATGGTGGTGTAGAGGAAGAATCAGCTCATTTTGCCTGGGAGAGATTGTAAGACTTCTCGGAGAGGGATGGGGCAGTTTAAAAGAAGACAATTCCCTTGGAAGACGCATCAAGGCAAATTCACACCAATGTGACAGAAACAGGCCTATTCAGTGGATAGCAACACTCTTTGTGGAGCTGCCAATCAAGAGGTGGAAGAGAGCAGTGTCGGTTTGCTAAACAGACTGAGTTCAGCTTGTGTATTGTCTTGAATATCATGCAACCGTGAGTTTGTTTTTAGCTGAAAGAGGAGGAAGATGCTTCTAGAAAGAAATGAACTTATAAGGGTAGCGTAATATAGTTCTAGTTATGAAAATGGAGGGAGGTGAGAGAGGAAAGAAAGGGAAAACTGAATCAAAATGCACATGAGATTTGATGTTATAATAACAGAAAGATTATTATTATTTAGAAATTTGTTTTTATGCTCTTTAGTAGCACTGTATCAAAAGGCCAATCCTCTTCAAGAATAACAAGAAGTCCTTGTCACTGAGTATCTAAGCAGGGATTCACTGAGTAGCACCTGAGAGCAAGGCCCTTGAGAATGGCAGTGGGACAGCTAACTTCCCAGGTCCACACAGGTGACAGAGAACTGGTGGTGGTGATGTGGCAGGGAGATGCAGCAAGGAGATGAGAGAAGGACCTGAAAGAAAAACTTGGAGGACCTGAGGGATAAAATTTACCTCTTAAAAAACTTTTCAAGAGCCATTTCTAGGTTATGAGGAGCATTTTTTCCAAGCACTAAGGAAATCTTAAGGCTAGTGTGCTGATCCTTGTCTGGTCCTCTGAAGTGTGATTGGCCTCTTCAGCCCCACTGGGTGATGGGAAGCCAGTCAAGATGCTTGGACACTGTGATAAGTCACTGTGCTCAGCTTGCCTTAACTGTGGTATCTGTTGATAACCAGGCCTTTGAAGGTTTTTTCCATGATGGGGGAAGCCATTGCACAAATATTTGGGGTTTTGATGCAGCTTGCCTTGTTGATAGAACGATGAGCACACAGAACTTAAGAGATTTGATGTGCTCCCTACATCTTGTTGAGAATCCTTGGGACTTCATAGAAAAGAAGAAAAATCTTCACCCACTAAACATTAGGTTTGTATGGTGCCCGGAGGGAGGAATAAGTTGGTATGAATATGAGTAAGTGCAGTGAGTTTGGAGAATGTCCTACATTTGCTACAAGGTCTCAGTGGGTATCCTACTTTTTGTTGATTGCAGTCCTGTAAATTTTTTTTGAAACAGTAAAAACCAAGTAAGATAATGTGTTTGAAAAACTTTTCTAAGTGTCAAAGAGTTGTACATATATAACACATTAGTGGTAGTACTGCTTTTGTTTGCAAGACACTTAAATATCAAGTGCTGCGTCCAACACATGTACCAGAAATTGTCAATTTCAGACTTAAAAACAAACAGAATTCACATTCCATATTTGAAAAATCAAGTTTATTTTTATTATAAAATAAAAATAATGTCTGTTTCTCATGGAGTTTACTACATAAAAAATAGACCAAAAATTCGTGTTTCTGTCACTCTAAGGCAACACCTTCTGATATGTTTTTCTTTAGTGATTTCCTGTGAAAATGTATAGTTGTTTGTTTTACATAGTTGTGATCCTACTTATGTAATACTGAGTTTTGACTTTTTCATTTAACAGTGTAACATAAGGATATTCTCGTGTTATTTCAACCTTGAAGAAAGATCATTTTTAGTAACTTCATAAAATGTCAACCATTAAATATGCCATAGTCTACTTATATAAGTCTCAAAAATTATAATTTTAAGGCTGTGATTTCTGCCATTGTAACTTGCTGTAATGTTGGAGTATTTTAATTTATTTTTATGTTAGGGTATAGCTGACTTTACAAGCACAAAACTTAGCTGAGGTCTCTAATTATGGGAAGGGTATGAATAATGAGACTCAATACAAATACTTTTGTCCTTGTTATCTTGATAACACTATCCAGAATTTCTCTTCTCAAATGGAATTGTCTAGATCAAGGGGTCCACAAATTTTGTAAAGGCCAGACAGTAAACATTTTAGTTTGCAGGTCATATGACAGCTGAGTAAAAATAACCATAGCAGTAGTACATGTAAATGAATAGATGCGGCTGTGTCCCAATAAAACTTTATTTACAAAAATAGTCATCGGGCTGAATTTGGTCCTCAAGTAGTAGTTTGACCCCTGCTCTTGATTATGGTTCCAGTTGTCTATATTTGGAATGTGCTGTACAGCACTCAAAATGGGGACTTCAAGCCAGGCAAATGTGTCCTTTGAAGGCGTAACTGTGGTGAGGTATGCAGCGTGGCGGCCCTGTTTGGCACTTTCCTAGAGGAGTGCGTATCCCAGGCAGCAGCATTCTTCTCACATTTATAGTATATAACAAATACTTAAATAGCTCTTTTAATCTACCAGGTACACTTCTAAGTGCTTTAAATATATTTGTTCAATAAAATTTTAGTAAAACTGGAGTTTGTCCAATGTTGTCAGGTTTACTCATCTATTCTCATCAATTCCTTGAAAATTCTTTTTTCCCTGCTTCAGTACTCCACTGTAATTATTTTTTCTGATTTTTCCCATACCTAGGCTGTTGTGAGGAGAGAACAGCATAGATCATTTACATCAACTGTAGTGGCAGTAAGCATCAGGCAATTGTATCTCGTATAGTTTCCCATAACAAGAGATTTAGGAAAATCTCTTGTCCCTAATTCTCATCTGTAAAGTGAGGTCTTAACTAGATGAATGGTTTTTATGACTAACTGTTAATAGGAATCACCTTCAGTGTTTTTGCTTTTAAATGTCCCTACTGTTTATATAGCTTTACGGCTGGGATTTGGCAGTCCATCCTTACCAATCTTGATAGAGTCTCATGAAGTGGTCCCAGGTCTCAGCCTTGCTGCACAATGCCATCACCTAAGATGCTTCAGTCACATCTCTAGAGATTCTCATTTCATTGATCTGGAATGTGGCCTGGGCATCAGCATATTTTAAAGCTTTCTAGGTGATTCTACTGTGTGGCCACTGATCTCTGCTGAAATTAATCATCTGACTAGTGTTTGCAGATTGATTTAGACGAATGTCAAGATATTTTCTTTCCAATTACCAAGAATCATGATTTCATATTATACATTAACTCAACATGCTATAGTGGAATATGGCATTTAGGTTATGGATAACAATGGTCATCTAAGGTCATATTTAAGTTACTTCTGGGTATTTCCAGACAACCAAATGATTTTGAGATGTTGAATAATTTCTTGGAGCCTTAATAAACTACTCTGAAAAATATTTGGGGCCTAATAGAATTCATGATTTAACTCATTACCTTCTCATGAAAATCAAAATATAGATGTAGCATTTTAAATAACTATATTTTTAGAATAACTCAAGTAATGTCCTGAAACTATATTGAAGAGCAGAATCTGCTGCTCCTTGTTTAAAACTGAATTAATTTAGAAAAGTCAGGTTTGTGTATTTGAAGCTGGAGTTTCAGTGATGAGTCTTTCAAAAAACTAGTTTATGTCCTGCATTGGTGTAAGAAAGGCATTATTCTATGCTATGGAGACTACCGAACAGAAGAAAGCAAAATCCCTGCCTTTATAATCGTACTTGATGATCAAACTTGAACATGAAACTAAGGTAGTAAATGCCAACTGCTATATGAATTCAGAACAGCAAAGCTATCTGTGTACAAGTGATTACACATACTTGTGTGAGATGCCTTCGATAGAATAGCACTGTCTTATATACTGCAGGGCCCCTTCCTAAAAACACCCAGAATGCTTGTTGAGAATGCAGATTGCTAGGACACATCCAGGCCCACCCACTCAATCTCTCTGGGCTGGCATGTGGGAATCTGCCTTTGAAACAGCGGCCTCAAGTATTTATTATGTACATGAAGCTTGAGTTCTGTTGGTGCAGTCAATGCACTAGGAACATGGCCTTATAAGGTGGTTTGGAGGTATGCAACAGTAATAGTAGTATTTATTGAATGCTAGACACTATTTCTAATGATTTAAGTATATTACCTCATTTAATCCCCTGCCCTCCATGCACACACACAGGAAAACTCTGAGTTAGGCACTTTAATTATTCCCAGTTGACAGATAAGGACACTGAGGCACAGGGAACTTAAGCTGCTTGTTCAAGGTCACACAGCTAGTAAGTGGCAGAGTCAAGATCTGGGGAGAGGCAACCTGACTTCAGACACTGTATTCCACACCACTTTTTCTCTAAGCAAGAGGGAAGAAGAGGACATTAATTCTGGCAAACATGTCAGTGTGTGGAAGAATTACATATCTTGTATAAACAGAATTTGTAAATGGCCTGGAAAGTAAGTACTTTTATTGAAGTTTTTGTTCAGAGCAGGAAAGAATTATGGTCCAGTCCTTAGGCACGAAACGGAATTCAGCTGACCCTGCAGTACTACTGAGGGACAGGGGAAACATAATAGAGAGATTGTAGTTCAAAGTCCCGATCCAGTGTTAAGGCTTCCCAGGTTAGCAGGTCTGCCACAAAGGATCTTGGGTCCAGGGAATATTTAGCAAGGCTGCATATGATTGAGAGGCTGCCGCTACCTGTGTGGCCAGCTTGGATACAGTGGAATCACAAGGGAGAGCCAAGTTGGCAGTTGGCATTGACTCTACCTAATGTTTCATGTTTAAGCACCAAAAAAGAACAAGTTAATTAGTTACTCTTCCCTTTCTCTTTTGAGGCTGGCAACAGGTAAACTTAGGGTAAAGAAAATGAAGTTTTCTTTGGAGTGTAGAGATATTGTGGAGGTATCTTTGGCTTGAATAAATATTCTGTGGGCACCTGGGTGTCATGGAAACAGTGAGGGGCTGGTACAGGCAGAGCAGAAGATGAGTCTTGAAGATAAGTAGGGCAGAGCAGCAGCTGGTGGCAGAAGAGGTGCCGGGCTGTGCCAGATAGATGAGCACTGCCTTCGTCCTGTGCTGTGCGGCAGGCTGCAACTCGACCCCACAAGTAATTTCTGAACAGGCACCAAAATTGAGACAGAACCAGTCTGCCTTGGCAATCTCGTAGGTAAATTAAGATCTTCCTTAACTCACTAGTTTGCAAGGGCCCTTCCTTCTTCTTGGATATCACAGTTGGCCTCTTAAATAAACCCTTCTCAACACTGAAAGAAAGAAGCTGTTAAATCCCCATGAAATGTGAAACATCAAACAAAATTAGATAGCTAACTTGGCATTTGGCATTGCTGAGGACTTAATCTTATCTAATCAGGACCCATCAACAGGTGCTATCTGTAACCACATATTGTTTTAAAATGTAGCTTTTATTATGATTCTAGGCTGATGAGGCTAACAGATCAGGAGATAGCTGCCATTGAAGAGATAGGTCTTACACAAGGTTTCCAGAAGCTGGGATGCCACCCATTCATGTGTAAATCCTCCAGGGTCTCAGGACATGACCGTGAGAAGGTCAGGTGCCTGTTACCCACAGGTTTTACTACCCAGTTACCTTAGTAATCATTTTATAGAACAGACTCACGTATTGTGATATGGGTTTCTTTTTTAGAAGCCCTAATTTGAATTGTATCACAAAAGAAGTACATATGCTTGTAAAAAATATTGGAAAGCAAAACAAATCCCAAAGATAATGATTTCTACAATAAAAAATTGAAGTATAGTTTCACATATAAAATCATTTTTATATAAAACTGAATTACTCCATGGGTGCCTATTTGTAATTTAAATACTTCATTTAATAGTATGGCATGAATATATTTTAATATCTAAAAATAGCTATATGATAATGGCCAATATTCCATATACATTTATACTAATTTATTTAAGCAATCTCCTATTTTAGGGCATTTAAATTATTAAATGTTATTAATTTCTTTAGATTAAATTATTAGAACTGGGAATGATGAGCCTAAGAAAATTCATGTTTTTAATTCTATTTAAATACATAAGGCAAAAATAACTCCCAGAGAAATGGATATGCTGTTTGCTTTCCTCACAAGTATAGAAGCATCCTTTTGATAGGCAAGAGGTTATTCATTGTTTTCATTTACGTTTCTTCCATTACTTATAAGCTGCACCATTTTTTCATGTGCCTATTTTTAGTTTGACTTAATTCTTTGGTATAATGCCTTTCTACATCTTTGCCCTTTGTGTGTGTGTGTGTGTGTGTGTGTGTGTGTGTGTGTATCTTTTTAATTTCCTACAACTGCTGTATTTATAACACACTACCTGCAATTCTTTTGATGCTTCCATCATCTATCCTTGACCCACCTCTGATTTCAGTATGTGTGTGGACGGCCTCATGTCTGTCTGCCTTCTGTTTTAATTAATTCACCAAAGCTCTGCAGCCTACTTGGATGGAGGAGGTTAATCATCACCAAGTTGGAGATAGGAGGCAGGAGCCTCCCTGCACCAAATGGTTAATTCTGGAAAGCATGTTGTATCCTTCTCAAAGGTCCCAGTTGCAACCACGGCCCCTTGAAGGGACCTCAGTATTGTACCATTCTTTTGTTTCCTCTTCCTGTTCTATTTTTCCCTGTTTCCTCACTCATACTTTCTGGCACCAGCTTCACACTCAAGTTCTTGTCTCAGGGTGTGTTAGAGAAATTAAAATAAAGTCTTCAATATCAGAGCCTACGTGAAAGAGATAGTAAATGTTAAATTTCTTTTCTTCAGCTTGGGTTGTGAGAATTGTATTTTTCTATTTTGGCTTTTCACATCTATTGATATTTTTCTCCAGGTCTCCAAGTGTTCTTGTTTTATGCTACGTATATTAGTTTTGTTGTTGTTGTTGCTGTAACAAATTGCCACAAATTTACAGGTTTAAAACAACATGATTTATTTTAACGGTTCTGGAAGTCAGAAGACTAAAATGGGTCTCCCTGGGCTAAAATACAAGTGACGGAAGAGCTGTATTTCTTTCCAGAGGCTCTAGAGGAGAAACCCTCCTTCCTGCCTTTTTCATCTTCTAGGAGCTACCAGAATTTTTATGGCTGATGGCCCCTAGATCCATGTTGAAAGCGAAGAACATAACTTTGACCTTTTTGCCTCCATCCTGTAAGGATGCTTGCAATTGATTACATTGAGCACATCCGGGTAATCTAGAATAATCTCCCTATCTCAAGACCCTTAATTTAGTCACCACTGCAGTCTCTTTTGTTAGGTGAAGTGACATTTTCTTCAGAGGTTCTGGGGATGAAAATGTGGACATTTTGGTATGTTGACATTGTAATTTTGGGTCTCAAATCATAAGTTATACAATTAATTTGTGAATCTGTAATTGCTAAAATTTACCCTGTAGACAGAGTTATTTCTGGTGATATTCTTAGAGAACCTTTGATTATTTCAACATGCTCAACAAAGTGCCTGTCATTGGTTGTGGAGAAAGAGCTCTTCCTTATATGTGGGGTTCTACCCCACAGTCTAGCTCTGTGTTGGGGCACTTGGTCCTCTGATGTAGCCAGCACTTAGTTCTCTTTTATATTCTGTGTCAGTAGGAGTATTTAAAATTCACCCCCTTTGGAGGGACAATTGACGTGTTCATAAGGACAGGCATTCTCCATGGGTGGAGTAAGTACCCATGTGATACTTTCTGAAAAACACCATTTAGCATCCTCCCTGGATGCTTCATCTCAGGGTTTTTCAGCTTCAGTATTTCATATCCATATCAGATGTACCTTACTGATGGGCTAGGGTGGAGATTGAGTATCACTTGTTGACTTAGCTTCCTGAAAAAAGATAGTTACTGATTTTATAACGTCAAATCATCTTCCATCTTAGGCAGTACAGAAGTCTTAGTCTGTGGAGGATTCAGGCCAGTAACTAAATTAAGTGCGTTGGAGTTTAGGTCAGGAAAGGATGTCTTTGAAGTCAAAGGTAAGTTTGAAGTTGAACTCTCATATCCACTGGCTGTGTGTCCTTGGGCAATGTACATATCTTGTCTTACTGCTCACGTCTAGTAACTGGAGCTATTCAATAATCTATTACCTGAGGAAGGAGTAATTCGGGAATGCATGAAATAGTATATGCAATATATAGCTCAGCATCTGACATATTGTAAAGGCTCAGTGAATAGTTGCTGTCTTAGAAAAAAATTACTAATTCCCTTCCTTCATCATAATTTTTTTTAATCTACTGTGCTGTTTAAACCAGCATACAAAATGACATCATTCTTGCATCTAAAAAAAGCTCTTGCTTAAGCCCTGTTTTCCCTTATGATATCACCCATTTCTTGTCCCCTTTTCCCATTTGGGGTGACATTCTCCAAAGAGTACTGCATCCTCTCGGTCTCCAGTTACTCTTCTTGCTCTGTCTCTTTTTTCTTCCTTATTTAGGTATAATTTATATAACATAAAACCCACCCATTTTGCACATATAGATCAATAAAATTTTAGTGAATAAAATGTTTGTGGAATGATGCTTTTAAATGGTGTAGAGGACTCTTAATTGCCTGCCCAGATCATGTCAGATCCCTTGGAACAGATCTGTGAGCCCACCTCCCAGTTTCCGTGAGGTTTGCTCCCAACAGCTGGCACCTGTGACCTTGAGAGATGCCCTTGGGCATCTCTAGGGACACCTTGCTTCTACGGAGAATAGGAAGTGCTTGGGAATTCATGTCACTACCCCAAACCTGAAATTTAGGCCATTGTAGATGGTGGCTAGCTGCTGGGGGAATACTAAACCCCAGGTCTTTCATCTCAAGGCAGGACGAACTCTGTCGTGTGATTTATACTCTAGAGCTGCCCACAGGGTTAGGCTGAGGCTGAGATGTGCTTGACTTCTTCCTCCTCCTAGTCTGATTCTCCCATTCTTTTATAGCTTTCTCTTGGGGGGGTACTTACATAATAAATCACTTCCACTTAAACCCTTGGCTCTGGGTTGGCTTCCGTGAAAACCTGACCTCGACAGATGGCCAAATGTCAGCACTTGTCACAGCCACAGGCAGAATTTATGTTATAGGCCTGGAAGGAGCAGACAGTTGTCACAGCAGGCCTGGAAGCAAACTTGGAGTCCGCATCAAGGTGGCATCCTAAAGTGGGGGACATTTAGGAAGAGATGGGAAGATCAGGGTCTGAGGTGAGCCATGTGAACAGTTCCTCCAAAGAGTGATTGAAACAGATGACCATGGCCCTGCATATCTTCTCGGTCCATCTTCTTTTCCTAGACCCGTCATTTTTTCCTCCAGGACTAGGCTCTGCTAGTACATATCCAGGTCACTGGTGTAAGATGCTCTGCCCTCATCTGCCCAGACACCACTTGTGTCTGTATTCAGGTCTTCCCTAAGGGCCACATTTGGGCAATATTGAGTAGGAGGGGGGTCTTCTTGCATGTTCTTAGATGTTCGATATTGAAGTCCTCTTCTCTCCCCCAAGATCTTTATTTCCTGATTTTGGTCTTAAGAGTCAACTAGTTTCAGATACCTTAAGAGCTATCTGTGAGATCTTTAGTTCAGTCTTATACTACATGAGACATTACACCAAATGGAAGAGGAAGCACTCTCTGGGGCACAGTGTGATGAAAAAGGGTAAAGAGTGTATATCCACATGGCAGGCTGGGCCCCGCCCACTTCCACCTCATGTGAGTATACTGGTTATAATTCAGTAGAGCTTAGGTAAGGCTAAGGTAGATTTAGGCAGGTCTGTTTAATGCATTGGGAAAGCATATGCCTTTAAAACATTGCCAATGAAATTGGATGAGTGGGCATTTAAGAAGTTAAAATTCAGTTTTCTACAATACTTATTCATAGGAAAGCACTAATTCTATTAAGGTTTTCACCATTTTCTGTCTGTTGAATTGTACACAAAAGAGTATTAACCATAGTTTGATCCTTTAGAGAGTTTATATTTTTGAATCATTGCACTATTCTGTTTGCATTTGATAATTACTCATTACATCCTTATTATTAGTCTGCTTGTATAAAAGTAGCATATTGCATTAATAAATTGTTGGCTTTTTAGAATTAGGTCCCTGTCTGCTGAGGCTCTGACTTGCCAGTTAATCATTTGTAAAGGTTTGTCAGCAATATTTTCAAAATAATGACCAATCCTTGTTATAATTTGACACCTCTCCCCTTTTCTCTAAACTCTCTCATTTGTAATGAATCATTTGGATATTTAATGGAGTCACACGTGGGTTAGCAATATTGACAGCATCATTCCACTGTCCAGGCCATCATGTTCACAGTTCCAAAGGAGGCTACATGGGTGTATGGCAGGGGAATGCCACTGGCAGAGCACAGAGACGAAAGCACAGGCCAATAAATGACACATCAGTACTCGATTGGGTCACAGCCATAGTTTTTATTTTATCAAGTTCATTGAATTCAGGAATACTTTTCCTTTTTTATTTTTTATTGTATTTTTCCATGACCATTTAGTCCCCTTCTACTGCCCCCACAATCACCACACTGTTGTCCAGGTGCACGAGTCCTTTTCCTTTGTCTTCAAACGCTTACCCGCTAACTCCCTCCCAATAGCTGCTATCCTGCTCTATTAGTCTGTCTCTATTTTCCTAGTTCAGTTTGTTCATTAGATTCCACATGTGAGTGAAATCATATGGTACTTGTCTTTCTCTGACTGGCTTATTTCACTTAGCATAATGTTCTCTAGGTCCATCCATACAGTCTCAAAGAGTAAAATTTTCTTCTTTTTTATATTTGAATAGTATTCCATTGTGTAAATGTTTCCTAGTTGTTTTATCCATTCATCTACTGATGGACAGTTGGGCTGCTTCCATATCTTGGCAATCATAAATAATGCTACGGTGAACATAGGTGCTTGTGTTCTTTTGAGTTAGTGTTTTGGGAACATGTTCACCAATACATTTGATAAGGAGTTAATATCCGAAATTTACAAAGAACTTATAAAACTCAACACCAAAAAAACCCAAACAAAACCCGAATAGATAACTTCTCCAAAGAGGACATACAGATGGCTAATAGACATATGGAAAGATGCTCAATGTCACTAATCACCAGAGAGATGCAAATTAAATCTACAATGAGATATCACCTCACACCTCTCAGAATGGCTATCAGTAATAAATCAACAAACATCAAGTGCTGGCAAGGATGTTGAACAAGGGGAACCCTTTTGCACTGTTTTTGGGAAATGTAGATTGGTATAGCCACTGTGGAAAGCAGTGTGGAGATACCTCAAAAATTAAAAACAGATCTGCCTTTTGACCCAGCAGTTCCACTTCTTAGAATATATTTTAACAAATTTTTGTTGAATTTATTCAGATGACATTGAATAATAAAATTATATAGGTTTCAAGTACATGATTTTACAACATAATACATCATCTGTATATTGTATTGTGTGTTCACCCCCCAAAGTCAAGTTGTCAACATGAACTAACAAAATAGAAACAGACTCATAGAACAGACTGAGAGCTATCAGAGGGGATGGGGATTAAGGGGCTGGGTGAAAAAGGTCAAGGGATTCAGCAAAAAATTAAAAATAACGTCACCAGTTTTAATAAAGAAAATCAACTTGACACCCACCAGGTGCTTGGGCAACGTCTTCCCTGATGCTTCTCCTGCTGTGCCCTCAGTTTACTGAACAGTAGTTACTCGAGCTCTTCTGGCCGCCAGGTTAGAGAACACACTCTCACCAATGTGGCCAGGGCCTGAAGTGTCTCCTCAACAGACTAGTGCTTAGCAGTGATGAGCAAAGTGTCCTCTGAGCTCCAAACAACCTTGGTGTGTCATAGCATATTTCTGGAGCCAATAGAACATGTGGCAAAGAAGCAAAAATTTCTGACAAGGTCATGGCCAAGGGAAGTGAGGGAGTGAGTGTATCTTGTCATTGCCATTTTACAAATAAAGTGCCCTGAAACGCTGCTGTCTGTCTTCCTGGTGCAAGCTATCAGAAAGCTTCAGCTCCTCCTCCAGGAGCCTCAGCACTGCTCTCCTCAAAGGACAGGGCTGTTTGTTTTGTTGTGTTAGTTTTCTGTGGAAGGCCACAGTTCTCTCTTATCTGTCATATCCACTCTCATTTTTGTTCTTTTTTTTTTTTCCTTTTTGGCACTTGTTCCCCAGGTTGTTTGGACACTTTGGTACAAGGGAAGGAACGTATATAAGATAGGGAAGAAATAGAGCTCTGTTTTTGACACTCAGGGAGAAATGGAGGATGGGAGTCTGTACCTCCGGCTTGTTGCTTACTTTGCCAACAGTTTACATTTTACATCTAATCTTCATAACAGTCCATTATTATTTCCCCCAGTATTATGGGCAAATAAACCATGTTAAGTACTTTGTCCATGACCCTACAACCCCAGGTTTATTTTATTGCAAAGTCCCCAATTTACCTCCTATTTTCTGCCATCTCCTATGCTCACACGTATTTGATACAGTTTCATGTAGAGGGATCTCCTGCCTGATGCTCAGGCAGACTTGTGTTGTTGTGAGCCGCTGTCAGGATCTAGAATTGGAAGACTTGGGTTGGAAATTCAGCACTTGTTAACTTTGTGATATTGGATAAAGTAAAACAAGATAAATCCGAAAGCCATGAGGTGGTATAAGATAATCAGTAATTTGAAAAATGTGTTGTTGTGGTGCCTTGGATAAGAGAGTTAACATCCTTAGTTTCTGTGCCATCACATAGAAACCAAGGATAGCTCAATACGGAGCAAATTGAGGTTCAGAGATGTTTGCACGCATAGCCCTTAACCTTCAGCAGGACTGTCTAGTGAGAAAAATTGAATGTTGATTCTCTCATTCTTCCTCTTTAATGGTGACATGCTCCTAAGGGTCTAAAGACCCCAAGTCCTCTTTCTTATCCTTTCTCTCATGAAAATTTAGTTTTGGTTCTTTGATCTCCATTGAAGTTTGACTTCTTCCAAGGATTATGCATTTGAACAAAGATTATTATAAAAAAAGATCTTAGTCTTTAACAGCCAGTAGGGAAGATTGTCTTGGGAGCAGCAGGCCTTTCTAAATTATTCCAGGGGATTCAATATCATGTGTAAGATGGGGTCTTACTGGCCACTCTCTCGGTGTCTGGTGAGGACCACTGTGAGTTCAATAATAACATTTCTGTGGTGCTCACTCTGTGTTGGGTTTTGTTCTTGTGCACATGTTACCTTATTTAATTTTCAGACATTCCTATGAGATGGGTACTGATACTCCAGTTTATAGAATATGAAACTGAAGAATGGGTACATTCAGTAACTTGTTTCAAGAAGTGCAGCTAATAAGAGACAGAGATGGAGCTTTGCCCAAGTAGCCCCAGGACATGCTATTCATGGTCTGCTTCTCTTACTGGGACAAATCATTGTATTGCAGTGTTTTAGTTCTTAATTTTTGTAATCAACATATAATAGAAAAAGAAACATAGAAGCAAGAAATACTTAAGTGTGGGTAATTTCCCTAGAAAGAAACTATAATGCATTATTGAATTCTTCTTTGTTCATCACCCATTTTAAAGAATATTAAGAATAAACATTGGTTCACAATCTCTTATCTAGGATGCCAAAATCCAAAATACTCCAAAACCCCCAAGTGTTTATAATTTGTGTCAAAATGGTTTGACAGCCAAACCTGACCTGAACTTGAATGGGACTTTTAGTGTGAATATGTATACATTTTGCTGCAATACAATTGCTTGATTGTGAGTTGCTTCCCCGCAAAAATACTTGATGTATTATGTAATATATACTATGCACATAGTATTGTTTTTCCTGAAAAAAAAATCAGAATTTAAAGCCTAAGTGGACTAAGGAGTTCAGGAAAGAACCAGTGAATTTATATAAACTAACATGACTAATACTGGCTAAGGAAACTCATTGGCAATTGTGTGTGGCCGAGGAGTTTATGATGTATTTTGGTCTTGTGTACAATGGGGTCACCTGCTTAGAATCACAAAACAGCTCCTATTACAGAATGATGTTAGTCTCTACCACACCACAATTTCCCTCCAAAGCATGGTTTCTCACAGTCTTCATGGGCTACAGATTCAGATGGCATATAAATATTCATAGCATCTGTAGTGAAGCTGGGAAGATTCTGTACCTTTGTATGCACAAAACCATCTGGAAAGCATCAGTTCTCGAAGTTCAGTAAAGGTTGTTGTTTGCCTCAGGAATGTCTACTTTGGAATTTTCTTTTTTGAAAACTGGTGCATGTACCCCTACCCCTGAGTTACTCCCTTTTTCCTGCTCCCATTTATCCTTATCACCTCCTTGCTGCCTCCTTCTGGCCTTCCTACTCTTTCTCTCTTTCCACATTGTAGAAGGATGGGGAGAGATGTCCTTTTCTAGGGAGTCTCATAAAATCTGGAACCTGGAGGTAAGGGAGAGTCTGATGCCAGGACAGCCTAGGGACAGGAGGCAGGAAATTAAGTAGCACCTAGGACACAGAATGGGAGAGAGCATAACCCTTGCCCCAGATTTTCTTAGCCTTCTATCTTTTGAGATAAATTCCTACTTTTCTTCCAGAAGAATGGAGACATTGACCTTCAATGGGGGAAGCAGAGACTGATCAGAGAGATGATATGAACACAGTAGAATTTGGCCACTGCATATTTGAGGAAAACTCTAGGTAATTATGGATAAAGTAAGTTTCTGAGTGTCCACAAAGACTGAAGCATACTGGCCAGAAGGCAGAAGGCTAAGCACCATAATTTTATGGAATCCTTCTGTCTTGTATTCTTGAGGGGTATATTTAAACCCCCCTCCAGCACCCTCTTTCAGACCCTGTTAAATGTATCTCTCCAGGGAACCCTTTACTATATGCATGCAGTTTCTTTGTAGGTCCTAGTCTGCTTGCTTCAAACATGTTTTGAGTTGCAGTCCATATACTTTGCTTCATGCACAGGCAAGCATGCAGACATGTGTATATGAGTCTTGATTTTTGTATCTGACTTATACAAAGCAGGAGCCACTGTTAGTGACTACATATGGATTATGAGCTCAGATATATTTGTTTGTGTAACTTTGGGAAAAGAGAGTGGCCATATCATTTTACGAGTACTGATGGGTATGATGGCTGTTGGCTTCACATGTGGGTCTTCCTTTGGATATGTACAGATTTGACTCAGGCAGCATGTTCTGAAGAATGAGGGTGAGGAGTAGTTTGCGATATGATATTCAAGTCCATTTTTTCAGATGAATGTGGTAAGGGGACAATTTCATAATTTTCTAGGTGCAGGTTTGCTTCCCTCATCAGATGCCATGGTTTGGAAACATGGATCCCAGTGTCTTAGCTGAACTACCAATAGCTCAAAAAACATTGATGTTTGCCATTTTGTAGTTTTAGTTGTTAATAAAGGTTCTTTCCTTCTTTCAGCTTCATTTGTGAAAGAAAGGCATGAAGCTATTTGATCTCTAAAAGTCTCTGTTTTGCTTATTTTTGTATTCTGAATAAAATAGCTTGGACCCCTATCTGTCAGTCCTCTGGCAAAATTAGAGTAAATCTCTACCCAACATCTTCATCACTGTAGTGACCACATATGTACCTTGACCTGCCTGGGACAGTGCTGATTGATACCAGTTGTGCTGGAATATTTATTAATTGAGCCCCTTTTACTCTCCAAGGGGTCTCAGTTTAAATGGTAATTTATGTGGTCATCCTGCCTACAGCAGACATGGTTCCAAGTCAGGTTCTCTTTGTATTCCTCACAAATGATCTCTAAATAAGGGCAAGTTGTTTATGCTACTGAGGCCTTTATCTGATTTGATTGTCTTTTCCTTCCTGCCCTGACAGATGATAAATAAGTAAAACAAATGGCCTCTCAGGAGCTGTTGTCAACTTTGCTTCTATGCAAGCCCCAATTTGAGATTTTTTTCCTGTCTCCATCACTCAGGCCTTGAAAGCTGATAGATTTCTGATTTCTTCCTTGAAAGATGACGTGATGAATAAGAGTATATGCTTCATTGCAAGGGCCAAGGGAGAGAACTATAGAAAGAGACCTCATTTAAGAGGGTTGGCCTGTTGCATGGGGGAAGTAGGAATCTTCAGAGAGTATTGTAACTGAGCACACTGGGGCCCATCTATGTGTTGCCTTGATGTGTGACCCAACAATTAATGTTGAAGGAAACAGGGTTTTATTTACAGGATTCCAATCTGGATGGGGAGGGGCTGAGAGCACTCCTGCTCAGCACCCTCTTCTCCCATGAGACCCAGCATTTCTCTGACTCCCCACCAGACTATAAGCCAAAAATATGCCTCGAAGTTCCCCATATCCTTATCTGTTCTTAAGTTGGCTGCACAAACAGGTCTCCGTCTCTGGAATGTACTCTCTTGCATTTCAGAGTTGCCATTCTTTCGCAGCAGCTCTCTCCTTCAGGATCTGGGGTACGTTGTCCTCAGCCTCCATGTAGTAGTCCAAGAAAACCCGTGCTGTGTTGCACTGGGTGATGGTGGAGTCCAGGGAGGCACATGTCTCAAGAAAGTGGCTTCTCTGTATGTCCTGCAGAGAAGCAGACGTCTATATTCCTATTCATAGTTCAGTTCCAAAGCATCTCCCGTGAATCAGTGCTTGGTCAGGCAGGTTCTTGCATAGCTCCATCAGCTTTCCCAGATCCCTGAACAGCTCTATCAGCTCTCTTCTTGCACTCTTTCCTCAGCCCACATAGCTTCCTTCCTCACTACCCTAGGCTGCATGGTGGAATCCCGACTCCCGGGTAGCAAGGCTTCTACCTTACACACCAGCCCTTATGGTGGACTGCTTCACTACACTGCATAACAGCTTGCTGCTTACTCTTTCAGACCTCATGGCTGAATCCTCCTACAGCTTGTGGGGCTGCTTCCCTACTCTTTTGTCTCTCCTGGTGGAATTCCCCACTTCATGGCCCCTTCCTCATGGCTGCTTTCCTCACGGCTACCTCCTTCTCTCTCAGACATCATGGCTGCTTCTCACTACTTACCTGATAGGGGAAGGGGTGGCCTATCTATATCCTTTCAGACCTCATGGCTCCTACCCTTCCTCTCTCTCAGCCCACCCTTTTTTTAAATGCTGAGCATGAGTTTCCTATGTGAGCTCATACTCAGTCCCTTCTACAATGTGCTACTTTTGCCAATTCACCCATATCTTTTACCTTCTTTTGGCTGCCATCTTTAGTCAGGGCAAGAGTACCCCATGACACCGGAGGCCTCTGCCTCCCTGCCTCTCTTGTAGGTGCTGTATAAACTCCTCCAGCTACATCAGGAGTCATAGTCTGAAAGTTATACGGACATTTTACCCAGGGTGGCACTATAGCGATCAACTAGCTATCAACCTGCTATAGTTATGAAAAGTATCTTAATAGCCATATCATCTCCTTCCCCCATCCCCCAACCATGGGCTGTAGGGAATATTTTGGGGGACCCCCGCTTTGTACCCCATTTCAGTAAGATTTCAAGAGTTCAGGGAAATTGTCTTCTTCACAGTTCTGATGGATGGGTAGCTTTTAATATTTTTTGAACTAAGGACAAAATATTCTACAACAAGAAAACTGGTTTAAATTATAAAAAGTTCAGAGGCAAGGAATTCAGTGACAGACTAACTGAGACTTTTCCACCAGTACTCTAGGTCCCACAATTAGAAATAGCTCATATTTGGAGAGGAGATAGTTGCCCTATGATCTAAGCTGGTAAAAGACACATCTGAAGTATCGTGACCAACTGTGAGTGCTGCATTATCTGTAAGTACCAAAACTATCAAACGCCAGTTTGCTACTGTTTACAGTCATCTTTGTTAAGGTTGTTTGTTTTAGTTTTCTAGTTTTACTAGTTAGGTTGCTTCCCTCTCATCACTAACAGATCTCAGAAGAGGTTTGAAGATTTTTCAGAGTTTGAAGAAGCAGTGGTAGGAGGGAGGGTGATTAGGGACAGGATGAGGATGTTAGTGTGAACCTTGACACACTTGACCAGGGCTGCCTCAATTACACTCTAGTGACCTGGGAGTGATAGCAAGTAGTGGCCACCCAGTCTGGTACCCAGAGCCACCTACTGTCAACTTCATCTATTTGGAATCTATCACTTTTCTCTCCGTTTTATTACTTCAACTCTAATAATAAATTTATTGAGCACTTTATATTTAATAGCATTTAATTCTCATAAGACCTCAAGAGGAAAATCGTATCCACGTTTTGTAGATTATGAAAGCGAAGCTTGCTCATGTAGCTGGTATGCAGGAGAGCCAGAATTCAAACCCGAACTTAAGCATTCCACACTCACACTTTTTTTTTTTTTTTTTGCCTCTTATGGTTTAATTTCTTTTCTTTTAACTTTTTATTTTCACCTAATTTTAGATTTAAAGAAAAGTTGCAAGAAAAAAGCCTTCTATCTATCCTTCTATATATCCTCCCAGATTGCCTGCATGTTACTCTCCATTGTAAGCTCATCCTTATCACTGCATTCCTAAAAACCAGGGCAGGGTCTGGCACACAGTAAGAGTCCTGTATAAATTTGGTGCATGAGGTATGCATGACTTATTTAGATGCATGGGTCGATTTAAATACTCCTGCATTAGAAATGCCCATGCTTAATTTCTTTATATCACTTTCAATAATTGTCTTGAAATAGCCATGTAGTTGTTATGAGGAGTAGTTGCAGAAATCTATAAAAAATGATTTTTTTAAAAAAAATCAGTAAATAGAGGAAAGTCTTGTTATGTTTTCAATAAAAAGGCAACAGGGATTTGGCTTAAACAGGCTTTTTACATGAAAGAGATTGATTTTTTAAGGGACAGGTCTTTGATGAAACAATTCTAAAAATAAAGTTTATAATGAAAATAATTTTTTAAAACATTCTTGAAAATACTGCTGGCTGTCACTGATATTAGATACTTAGAATTATTGTTAAAAAGATCCTAGTATTATTTTGAATCAATGGCACCTTAATTAATGGTATATTTTAAGCAATATCTGTGTTCAAATATTATTGTGATCTCTCTAGTTGAGTAATTTTCCCATTCTCCAAGCTCATTTATTCAATCTGCTAACCTCTCCAGCATTATACCACAATCACTGTCGGTTCAGTTTCACCTAAAAATTGGTAGTAGACTAAAAAAGTCTACACTAAAAAAGTCTTTAAAAAAATCTTATTCCAGCACTATCCCTTTCTAAGGATTTTTAATTTTCTTCTAGGCTAATTTGTAATAAACTAGCAATCCACAGATGAGAAATAAAAACCCATATAAGAGAGGTGATTACAATATAATGGGACATTATTCATTTTTACAAGTATCCTGAATTCCCATGGCAAATTACCAAATTTTACAGTTTTAAAATGGGAAAATGGAGATGAAGTAAAATTTGAATTGGTGGTATGAAAGTTATACATATGCATAATACTCATTAGAAAGACAATTACTGCAGCCTTACTCATTGGCCAGTCGGTATTTGTCTGAGTTTCTATGAAAAACTTGACTCATTAGCCAAATGGCATCTGATGAGGGCAATTTAAGGCTTAGGAGTGTTCTGAGGCGTTTGTTTCTAGGTTTTGTGACTGAGGTTTTTATCTTTAAGAGAATTGAAATTATTCTGCCTAAATTGGGACTTGGGCCCTGAAAGGAAGCCCCTAAGCAAAGATGGGAGGTGAGTGCCATTCTACTCAGTTCCCATGTTTGTAAGTATTATTTTTTTAAAGGTTTTATTTATTTTTAGAGACAGGGGAAGGGGGAGAGAGGGAGAGAAACATCAATGTGTGGTGGCCTCTCACATGGACCCCCCTGGCCTGCAACCCAGGCATGTGCCCTGACTGGGAATCGAACTGGTGACACTTTGGTTTGCAGCTCATGCTCAATCCACTGAGCTACACCAGCCAGGGCCCATGTTTGGAATTATTTACCTTCAGCCTCTTTTTGTAAATTGTGGAGTTAACAGTGGGTGATGTTGTAGGAGAAGTGGGGGATTTCCCCTTTTCACTCTTCTGTAGTTCTTATCGCTGGACTAATAATACATCACCACACTACTAGATTAATAGGAGAAAAACCAATTTAATACATGTGCATGGGAGAATCACAGTATAATGCTCAGATCATAAAATAAGGCTCAAAGGAAGGGTCAAAGTAGGCTCTGTTTTATATGTTTGTTTTTAGACAAACAAACATATTTGTGAATACTTGACAGGACAAAGAACATTAGTGCTGTTAGGAATCTGAGCAAGGTGTGGGGTGGGTAGTAAAGGAGGAACAAGCTTGGCTTATACAGGCTTTTTGGACTCTGGATTTTTTTAAAAATATATTTTATTGATTATGCTATTACAGTTGTCCCATTTCTCCCCCATCATTCCCCTCCACCCCGCACACCCCCTCCCATCCACATTCCCCCCCTTTAGTTCATGTCCATGTGTCATAAGTTCTTTAGCTTCTACATTTCCCACACTATTCTTGCCCTCCCCCTGTCTATTTTCTACCCACCATCTATGCTACTTATTCTCTGTACCTTTTCCCCCCTTTCCTTCTTCCACTCCCCTGTTGCTAACCCTCCACATGATCTCCATTTCTGTGGTTCTGTTCCTGTTCTAACTGTTTGCTTAGTTTTATTTGTTTTAGGTGTGGTTGTTAATATCTGTGAGGTTCCTGTCTTTTCACTGTCATATTTTTTATCTTCTTTTTCTTAGATAAGTCCCTCTAACATTTCATATAATAAAGGCTTGGTGATGATGAACTCCTTTAACTTGACCTTATCTGAGAAGTACTTTATCTGCCCTTCCATTCTAAATGACAGCTTTGCTGGATAGAGCAATCTTGGATGTAGGTCCTTGACTTTCATGACTTGGAATACTTCTTTCCAGCCCTTTCTTGCCTGTAAGGTCTCTTTTGAGAAATCAGCTGACAGTCTGATGGGAACTCCTTTGTAGGTGACTGTCCCCTTATCCCTTGCTGCTTCTAGAATTCTCTCCTTCATTTGAATCTTAGCTAATGTAATTATGATGTGCCTTGGTGTGTTCCTCCTTGGGTCCAACTTCTTTGGGACTCTCTGAGCTTCCTGGACTTCCTAGTAGTCTATTTCCTTTGCCAGATGGGGGAAGTTCTCCTTCATTATTTGTTCAAATAAGTTTTCCACTTGTTGCTCTTCTTCTTCCCCTTCTGGTACCCCTATAATTCGGATGTTGGGATGTTTAAAGATGTCCCGGAGGTTCCTAAGCCTCTCCTCATTTTTTTGAATTCTTGTTTCTTCCTTGTTTTCTGTTTGGTTGTTAGTTTCTTCCTTCTGGTCCACTCCATTGATTTGAGTCCCAGTTTTCCTCTCATCTCAATTGGTTCCCTATGCTTTTTCCTTCATTTCACGGATTGTAGCCTTCATTTGTTCATCTAATTTCTGAGCAAAATCAACCAATTCTGTGAGCATCCCGATCACCAGGGATTTGAATCTGATAGGTTGGCTATCTCTTGGTCGCTTAGATGAATTGGCTGTGGGGCTTTGATTTCTTCTCCGGTTTGAGCCATTTTTGTTGTTTTTGTTTTTGGTCTGGTCGCAATTGTTACTTAGTTAAGGGCGGAGCCTTAGGTGTTCCCCAGGGCGGGGCAGCCCAGTGGCTAGGTAGTGACACTGTATGTGGAGGTGGGGTTCGAGAGGGAACAATGGTGCTTGCTCTGCTCTCTCTTGGATTCCAGTCCCTTCTGTGGCTTCCCCTTCACCTAGATTATCGGCACGTGGATGTGGGACCACCTGGTCAGCCAGCCACCTTGCGCAGCCTCACTGTGTCTGCACCATTGCCACCCAGTACCTGGGGTCCAATAGCTGCTGCCTGCACACCTGGGATCTGCCAGCTGCTCCTGCCTACACCCCTGTGTTCACCAACCTCCACTTTATCCTGCTGCGACTCCACCCCTCTTACCAGTCTGGATGAATGGTTGTTGGACTTCTCTACAGTTCAGTTTTCTATAAGTTCTGATTGTTTTTTTGTTTCTAAATATTTGTTGTCCTTAATTTTGATTGTGCAAGGAGGCACAGTGTGTCCACCTATGCCTTCATCTTGGCCGGAAGTCTGGACTCTGGATTTTTTTTTAACTCTTATGAGATAGTTGTCTCTCAGTCCTCAGGAGCAGAGAGGACACCTGTTGCAAGCATATTTATTTCCTGCATTTAGAGAGACCAGGAGTCAGAGAGCTCCTCCAGCTTCTGCTGCTTCTCGAATGACTTTTATTCTCAATACTCAGTTTGCCATTGTGGGATATCTCAGGGTGGTCTGTCCTGGGTCTGAACGATGTGCATAATAAAGTACACTAATATTATAAGTGGAATGTAATGCATTTTACATAAATACACTCCAGTATCTACTACTATCCAGAAGATATGGTACATTTCTAGGCCCAGAAGGGCTCATTCATATTCCTTTCCAATTGGTAGCCTCTCTCCTACCCCCATCCCTGCCCCATAACTACTGGTTTCTTTCGTACAATGAAATTATATGTTATGCATCTTTTGTGTCTAGCTTCCTTTGTTCAAAATCTCATCTACAAAAGTCATCTGTATTGTTCTTTCTTCTCCTTTTTGTAACTTTTGTCTTTGGATTTTTACAGGGTCTGTGACTGTCTCATTTTCATTCTCAACTTTAGTACCTCTGCTTGGCTATCTTTATATCTGGTCCTGGTCACCCTTTTTGATGTTACTTTTCCCAGTGTGCTTAGGACATGTATGTTTGGAACTGTGTTCTACTTATGCCACTATCCTGGTTTGATTTTTTATTCTCTATCTAGGCACTGAAAGCTTTTGTTTATTTGAATGTACCTCAGAAGTAACATAGGGCAACTAAGTTGTATAATAACCATAAAAATTATCACTGCTTATTTTGTCAAATTAAAAGGTGATATATATATATATAAACATATATATAAAAACATATATATATATATATATATATATATATATAAACATGCATAGAGGAAAAAATACAGAGTGAAAAATGTGAGCTATGCCTTGCCAGTACACCTGATCTTGACACTGCCAATTCTAGATCACTGGAAAAGTTAGGTTGATATTAGTTATACAGAGCTAAGTAGAACAGGAGATGCTGCTTATTTGATTCCTAGGCTGTGTCACTGATCCAAAGGCTCATACCAATGAAAGGAGTTGGGAATACTTTGGCATTTTCAGTTCTGGTAGTCCAGTTGGGAAAAAAATAAAAATAACAATAAAGACTAAGTTTACCAGGACCTATAAAGAGTGGGAAATTTTGTAAGTTATGTCACATGGGGAGTAAAGAATCTAAACCAGATTAACAAATTTTCGTTGAACTTTATTGTTGGGTATTGTCTTTGTGTCCACAGTGGTTTTATGTCTCAGTGAGGAGAGCCTATTGACTGTGATTGATTTTGTCTCTGCAGATGGGGAATCTTAAAGAGCCCTGGCCACATCCTGATGGCCATGAATTCTCAGTGTTCTGTACTAAAGACAGAGACAAAAAACATGCAGTTCACACTGAATCTATAATGATGCAAGAATTTACCCTGGATTTTTAAAGTGAGATTACTCTATTGGTTTTATTGCCTTCTGCTCCTTTCACTTAATTCATTGAATTGAAGAAAATTTTAAGTTTGTCAGCTCTGATTTTTTCAGTTAATTGAGGCCGTCATTTGCTAATGAATGTACTTTCTCATGGTGGGAGGCAGGCTAGAAAAACAGAGATGAAAATTGTAAAAATCACACAAGAATACACAATCAATATTTTGCCACACCTCACTGGAGTCCACTTTTTTAGGTAAAGGCAACCAGTTCTGAACTTGTCTTATCCTGAGACTGAAATAATTGGCTTGACCAAGGATGTTTATTGTTGAGAAAATAACATGAAATTTGAATTTCAAAGGCCAGAGTCCAAATTTTGGCATGACATTTTCTTTCCTCTTTGAACTAGTTTCTTCAGCCTAAAAATAGGAGATGGTAATAATAATAAATTTCTTAATTTTTATGGTGATGTACAACTTAAAGGATGCACATGAAAGTGCCGTGTAACTTCAGAAACCTTAGGACAATAGGAGATATCATTACCCAGGTTAATAAATGGATACAAGCCTGGAGTGCATGAGCAGGTGGCGTGGGGGGCAGTGTCCTTACCTTGCTCATTGTATGCACTGAGGTGAGATGACATATCTTCTAACAATTAGTGACTTACTCAAAGTGTCTTCCGAGTTACTTCTTTGATAGGAAGCAGCTGGGCTAACCTTCCCAATTTTCATGCTGATTGCTTTGCTTATAGTAAACTGAAACTCTCATGGTTAAGGGTTATATCTAATAAGGGAAACATTATGTTATGTTTAAGTTATCTGATCAGGCATATTTGGGTGAGAAAAACTGTTCATCAGTGACTTGTTCCAAGGGCTGAGGGAACCCCCTCTATTAAGCTTATAGCTAGGAACAGATGAAGATCTGAGTTACATAGACTTCCAGGAGAGGGGAAAGGGAGATTTGGCGAGCTGGAAAGAATGCTGGCCTGAATACCTGGAAACCTGGGTTTAAGCAGCAAAGAAGTAGGAGACCTTGGCAAAGTGGCCTTTTTTTTCTTTCGACCTCATTCTTATGTGTAAAATGGATAGCTTGTCCTTATACTTCCCACCCTTATCTACTTCCTCAGTACCTAATGCCCTGATGATATCTTAGTGCCCTCTGTTATAACCTACCAGGAAAGAGCTGAAAGCCCTTCACACCAAGGTGCAAATAACTGATGGGGTTTTCATTTGAAAGGGGATGGACATTTTAAGCTAAAGGAATGAGGCTCTAGCTGTAGAATTCTAGGCATTAATCAAAAGGTGAGGAAGTTATTTTAGAAGCAAAAGGAAATTTCCAGTAGCCTACAATCACAATTCAGACGTAGCAGTACTTCCTTTCTGTGCTGTCATCTGGCACAGGTGGAAAGGTGAATCGGGAGAAGCAAGGAGCTGGGCGGTGAACTGCAGTGCAGGCCCTGTGCGGATGCCAAAATGGCAGACGGGCACCTGGGGAAACACTGCGTCTCCCCGGTTTGTGCCTCCATCGCCTCTCATACTTTATTTAATCTAAGTCTCACATTTTTGAAGCGTATTTTACTCTATAATTCATCAGAGTCAAACAATTCTAAAAGAGAAGAGGCTTGACTAAGCAGGTTTAGTCCCTGGACCACTTGGGAGCTTGTTAGAAATGTGTAGTTTCAGACCCACTTCAGAACTACTGAATCAGAATCTGCATTTTAACCAGATCCTGAGAACTACTGAATTCCTATATCAGGACATTTATTTCCCAGAATTAAAATCCCTGGTGAGCATCACCAAAGGCGCCTTTCTCTAATTTAAGCGGTTCTTCTTGCAATGCTGTTTTCGTCCTCTGGCTACTAATATACAGTTGTCAGATCGCCCAGGCCCACTCTGAATGGCTGTCAAGCCCAGCTATACATATTTAGTTCTTTTAAATGCTTGCTCATAAATCAAGTCCTGCATCCCCTTAATCAATCTAGCAACTCTCTGCTGAATTTGCAGCAATTTGTCAACATCTTTCTCTACCTGTGAAGCCCTAGGCCTGAATGTAATTTCTATGAAGGGACACAGGTATTTACGGGATTTAAAAGTCCTTTAAGATATGTGACCGAGGCTAATAATCAAAGTGAAGGCAGTATATGTGCAAAGACTAAACAGCTATTTGAAACCTACTTGAGAGCAGCACCACCGTCATGTTATCGTTGTCATAAATGACAATTCAAGGCTATGTAGTTTTAGTCTTGTCTTGTGTAGATGACGTGCTAAGGAGATGAAGAGGGGTAAGACAGAATCCTGTTTCATGGGGAGGTGTGAGTCTAGCAGGAGAGAAAGGTTTGCAATAAAATAAGCAGTAGAAAGTCACAAAGGAGTATATACCATGTGTGAAATAAGTGGTTGAGACCTCCTGGAGCAGGAGGGATTCTGAGGGAT
The DNA here is from genome assembly GCA_039655065.1 of Glossophaga mutica. Taxonomy (NCBI): domain Eukaryota; kingdom Metazoa; phylum Chordata; class Mammalia; order Chiroptera; family Phyllostomidae; genus Glossophaga; species Glossophaga mutica. The sequence continues at coordinate 22,843,192 of CM077312.1, read as the reverse complement.
TATTGCAGACTGAGGCTCTTAGGAAAAGTTTCAGAGAGGCCTTGAGAACTTGTGAAAATATAGGCTCATGGAAAAAAGTAGAAAGGACATTCTGAGAAGAGTAAATAGAGTTGAAGTTAGGATTCTAAAACAAAACTCTAACTTTTCTTTATAGACTCTCTATTTGCCACATTCTGAGACTGATCACTTTTTTTCTCTTTATGTTTTCCGCATCCACCAATTGTTCTTTAGTAATCATATGTTACTTTAGAAAAGATAAAGTAAATGATGCTTTATGAAGGAGCAGAAGAAAAGCTTAGCTTATATTTCTTTAAGCCAGGTTATCTCTTTCATCCAAAAAGAGGAAGAACTCTGCAAAATAATGTGCACAGAGGAAAAAACGAAGTCTCTTTAGCTGCCTTTTCTTCCCTTCAGTTTGGCTAGAGGAGGTAGAGGAGAAGAATAAATGGCCCTGGAAAAGATTTTCTAGGGAAAAATTTGAAATAAGGCTCAGGAGACCCGAGTTCTATAGCTGACCCTGCTATGACCAAGTTGTATGAAATTGGGTGTCACTTTCTCATGTGCCAAGTGGGGGTTGCATTATGATCACCCTGTACTTCAAAAGCAGCTCTTTGGGCGATAAGACCTTCACATGGGACTTCCAACATGCTGATTAAAATATGTGATACGCTGTTATCAAATGTAATTTATTGTTCAAATCCAGACACCTTTGAAGATAAAAGGAGCCTTTGTTTATGTTTATGTAAAAATAGCTGCTAGCAACTAGGGTTGTTCCAGCCGATCAGGCCACCTGGTCACCACACCTAGTGCAGAGCACACCATCGCTGGAACTCTGTTTGGAGAAAGGGGAACAATTCTTTGTCTACAAAGGAACAGATGGCTTGGCTTTGTGAGACTGAGAACTTTATTCTTCAGTTTAAGCAATTTGTCCAGAAGCCATGTTTTGTATGAAGGACACCTTAGTGTGTGGAATGAGAGATGGAGATTTGCTGGATATAATGATTTTCCAGTCTCCCCCTCTCACCTCTGCTCTCAAAGATTGAGTTAGAATTGCTCTCAGGGCCACAGAATGGATGCATATTCTGATTCCTAACACCCGCAGGGCAATAACTCAGGTGATCCCTTCAGCTGTAATAACAAGGTTTATTTTACTGCTGTTTGAAGGCTGTTTGGGGCCTTGATGGGAGGGTAGGTCTCCTGGCTCAAATAGGCTAAACATCTGCTAAGTTCTGCCACAACTTTCTCCTTAACTTTGTTTTATTGTTATTACTCTCAGGAGGCCACTAAGCAGGAGTTCATGGGAGGGAGGATGGAAGTGACATTTCTATTGTTATTCAGCACATTTAGGCAGTTTATTATCTGGGAACTCATTTCCCTTTACCACCCCCCACCCCTGCCAAGGAAATTAATATGAAAAATATTAACCCATTAAGCACAAAATGTGAAGCTGCATTAATTAAGATAGTGTTCTGATTTCCTGCAAACTAAGGTCCGTTTTTGCTGCTGTTACTGAGACAGGACACACAGGTGGGTCCTACAATGTGAAAGGGAATGCAGTGGCCTAGAGAGTGACTAGGTACATAAGATGCCTACAGGAAAGGGTCTTGTAGAATCGGAAAGCCTGCCATGGAAAAAGGAGTGCATTTGTATGAGTGACCATCCGGAAGACAGAGTCAAAGCAGCATAGATGTAACGTCCTAACAGTAGACCTGTGGCCAGCCTGTGCCTATGAGGGGTATCTTAGAAAAGGGGTGATTAGGGGTGGAGAAGCTTTGAGCTGGGTGAGGAAGTTCTAAATCTAGGATTCCATGGTGGTCTGTAATTTGTAGACTAACCTAAAGTTAAACCCTCTAGTTTTCGTAAACTGGAATCACATTTGAATCTACAGCAATTTCTTTTTCTTTTTTTTCCAGTTTTATTTTTTAATCAGTATTTTATTTTAATTATTAATCTTGTACAGTTTTCTGTCTTTTACTCCCTCCTCAGCTCATCGCCCTAGCCCTTCCCAACTCCCTCCCATTTCCACCACCCATAGTTTTTGTCCATGTGTCCTTTATACTTGTTGCTCTAAACCCTTCTCCTTTTCCCCTGAAATTCCCTCCCCTCTCCCCTCTGGTGATTGTCAGACTGTTCTCAGTTTCAGTGTCTTTGGTTATATTATGCTTGTTTGTTTGTTTTGTTGATTAGGTTCCTGTTAAAGGTGAGATCATATGGTATTTGTCTTTCACTGCCTGGCCTATTTCGCTTAGCATGTTGCTCTCCAGATCCATCCATGCTGTCGCAAAGGGTAGGAGCTCCTTCTTTCTTTCTGCTGCATAGAATTTCATTGTGTAAATCTACAGCAATTTCTTGTTCCAAAGGTTAGGTTACTATTCTGTGCATATGTGCTATCTGCTCTGTGGAGTAGTATTTTATTTAATTGACAATGATATTTTTCAAATTTTAAGAACTTTTCTTCTAATTATAATGGCAATGAATATTTTTGTTTGCCTCCCAAACACCATTTCCTTTGTCCTGACAGGGCACTAATTTTACTCAAATTTCTACCTCTCCTTTATGCAGCAATGTTACTCAAGAGAAGCTAAGCCCATCCCTAGTTTCAAAGATGGAATTTGATTAGTTGAGTTAATCATGGTGATATTGATATCTTGCCAGTCATAGGCCTAGGAATGCCAGTGAGACTCAAGGAAGGAATGGTTCAAGGCCTTTGCAGAGATTCTTGCTCTTAGAAGGGAGGAAAAGAGGAGTGAGCTCCTTCCTCTTTCTCAGAAAACAGATAAGGAAGCCAGGCCTTAGTGACTCATCCATCCTAAGGCCATAAGGGAATCCAGCCTGAAGAGAGTGTGTAGTGAGAGGAGAAAAAAATAACAGAGATGGAGCAAAAGTCCCATCTGCACCAACCCCGAAGGCTACTGGTGTCTCAACTGCCGGGAAGCCAATAATGTTCCTATTTAAGCTAATTTGAGTTGGATTTCTATTGCTTTCTTTTAGAAAGCATTCTAACTGAAAACCTAATTCTCTAAGGAGTTGATGACCAGGGGCTTCATTCACCCCCCATCTTATGATTATTATTTTACTTTTATTTTGAACTAATTTCAGCTCTACAGAAAATTAACATAAATAGTAGAGTTTCCTTCAACTCCTTACCCAGTTTTCCTTAATGTTAAGATCTGACATTGTCATACAATAATGATCAAAACCAGGAAATTAGTTTTGATACAATACTATTAACAAACTGCAAACCTTATATAAAGTTTGTCAGTTTTTCCACTAATGCCTGTTACTCCATTCTAGGTTCCTATTCAAGGTTCCGTATTGCATTTAGTTATAATTTCTCCTTACTTTTATCTAACTGTAAGAGTTACTTTGTTCTTTGTCTTTCAGTATCTTGACAGTTTTGGAGAGTACTGATCAGTTATTGTTTGTGATCAACTGTAGAGTCTTACCATTTTTGGTGTGTTCACGAATGTTATTCAGTGTTTTTTTTTTTTTTAATCCTCACCCAAGGACATGTTTATTAATTTTAGAGAGAGAGAGAGGGAGAGAGATAGAGAGACAAACATAGATGTGAGAGAGAAACGTCGACTGGTTGTCTCCTGTATGTTTCCTGACCAGGGGTGGAACCTGTAACCTTTGGATGTATAGGGTAATGCTCCAATCAATTGAGCCATCCAGCCAGGGCTATTCAGTGTTCTTGGCCTCTTTGGTAGTAGTCTCTCCTGGAAACAGTTTCCTTTACAAAAGGGATGGCAATCAACACAGTGCACGAATTCACTTAAGTATGCCCTCTTGTGTTATGGACAAAAGGAATGTTGTCATAATTATTCTTAAAATCTTACTTCCAGTTGTATTTTTGAAGGTTTTCAAGATTTTGTTGGATTTTAGGCCATGAAATCACATCCAGCAAATATATATTAAATAGCTACTATGAGCAAGGGATTGAACTCCTTGTGAAGGACACTAGGGTGGTATGGCGTAGTCCCCACTCTTAAGAAAAACAGAACCAGTGTTCTGTATCTTCAGAGGACAGGAGGTAGTTGTCCTTAGGTTCTTTTAGTAGTTGTGGTCCAAAGCTATAACCTGTTATTTTAATCATTGTGGGTTATCTCTGTGCCAGCTGATTAGGGAAGAAATATGAATCCTGAAAGGGGAAAGGGAGTCTTTTCCTTCATTCTAGAAAGATGTAGAAAAAGAGAGAAAGTCTCTCTTGGGTCACCAGAACCAAGGAAGATCTGCCTATCATGAAAGATTTAAGCAGATGAACTTTCTCCACATATAGTCTCCAAGTCTGAAAAACTTGATGGCTGGGCTGTCAGATTTTGTCTAATGACCATTTACTATGAGAGTCATCCCCAAACTATTGAAATAAATGTGGAATCAACATTATTATAGTCTTTGCAAAGTCAAGGTATTAGTGAAATGTACCTTGCAATAATGTTGAACATAACATTTTAATTAATATGAACATGCTATTTTCCTAGAAAGAATTGTCACTCTCTGAAGATCGAAAAATACTGTAGTTGCAAAAACTGTAATTTGTTCTGAAAAATGCTAAAATGTGTGAAGTTTAATCTGTAGTGTTTTGCAGCCAATGAAGCTGTGTTGGGTTGCTGCCATTGATTAAATGGAGTAGCAGAGCCGGAGCATTTAATCAATCATAAAAGCCACTTTAATGCATTGTATCACTTCAAAGCTGGGGCGATTAGAGAAGTTGCACTGTGGGCCAGAATGCAAACTGTGGAACCACAAAAGGGAAGGAAAAAAGAATGACCTCCTTCTATATCCAGGTCTTTATGTCTCAAAATGTGCAAAATGGATAAAGTTTTATATGCATTGTGCAGAACATTTTAGCTGCATAGATGTCTGAAAGTCACCATCACTTGCAATGTGCAGAGTTATGCCTACACACTTGTCAGTAGGCAAAAACAAGTGTAGCAGCAGCAGCAGCAGCAGCAGTAGTAGCCAAAAATGGCTTTTTGAAGAATGATGAATATTTTTCTGTTGTATGTCACTTTTCTTGAAAGAGACTTAATTCCTGCCCAAATGAGAATTTCTCATGTCCTTCATACCACAGCTACGGCAAAGAGAAAAGGGTATTGCAGAAGGAAGAGGTGATGAAGGAGGGTCAGAGAAGAGAAGGAGAAAGAAGTGGAGGAGGAGGAGGAAGAACTGAGGCACTAAGTCACTGGTATATCAGACTTGATATAACAAAGTGGCCAGTCCTGTGGATCACTGTGTGGCATGGAATGATCTGGGACTAACAGAAGTAATGATAATATAGAATCATATACAAAAGAAGTTAGAGAGATCATCCATTTGGATAGATGGAGGAGGGTTTTTCTTGGTCCATTCTGAGGAAGTTATAATTAATGTCATAGCTATATGGTGTACATCAATTACAATTTATATTACTTACATATAAAACATATGTGTTTCTCTATCTTTAGTTAAGAATTAATTTGTTCATACCATAGTGTGTGCTCCATTAATTCCTTCCTCATCTTTGTAAAGTCTTGACATAAAAGAACCATTGAAGGGGTTGCCAAGGAGACATTTCTGAAAGAGTTGAATCTAAATTACATTTGAGGTTGAAATGGTGGATCCCAGAACTGGCAGAATGGGCAAATATTACTCCTGACACAGTCCCCCCTTTTGTCATTCTGCGTCATTTACTGCCAAATAACGTTTACAATCTGTAGAACCAAGCTGAACGGGTAGTCTGACTTATCTCAGTGCTTGCACGAAGCCTTCTCCTTACTCCCAGTTTTCTCTCGATGCTCCCATTCTTCCTCAGCTTTAGCCTCAATGTTCTAGGGTCTATTGTAGTTCCTGATTATTCTTAAATCATTTTATTGAACTGTGATTGGCATACAGAAAGCTGTACATATTGATGAGTTTGGACATAAGTATACATCTATGAATCTATCACTGCAATCTATGCCATAAAAATATCCATCACCTTCAAAAATTCTTTACTGTTTTTGAAGGATTTTAGTTTTGATTGCACAGTGACAGTCATATCATAAATACTTTTTACCATATAAATACTTTTAAAAAGTCAATTCATCAGCTTTGAAGTTTTGAGCTGGTACTGAGCATGCTAAATGGCCAAAGTCTTTAGGCATTGATATTATTGAGAAGACAATGTTAATACACATGACATTAACATGTTATAAACAGCTGGTGTAGTAGAGCATGTAGGTGTCAGTTGTGGGATAAAATTACTGTGAAAGCTGAGATAAGTTCAAAAGAAAATATAGTCAATAAGATGTAAGTGGTCAGAGAAAACTTGAAGGAGAAAGTTTAATTAAACCTAGGCCATTACCATGGATTTGATTAGTTGGAATAAATGGAAGATTGACTAATAGGATCCATGAAGGCACTGTGAGCTGAAGAAGCTGCCCAAAGTTTCCTGTGAAACGGGAGGCAATAAAGCTTTTCTGGGCTGTTCATGCCCAAAGGCTACTCTGTTTAGACAAAGTATTTATAGTATAATGTCTGTTAATACATTTCCGTTGATGACAGTATAGTGATGTTAAAGAAAATTCAAGAGAGTAGGGCCAGGTAGCACAGGGTATTTGAACAAATGAAGGAGTGTCTGCCATAGAGAGTTTGAAGATTGTATGGGAGAGGGACTCTGGATATGGAAGACTGACATCCCTTAACACCGTACAGCAGGCGCTGACTGTTCATACGTATAGTGGAGATGGCTGTTTATCTTCCAATTTCTATGTTCTCTCTTTTCCTTTTAGAATTTTTACCTGGGTCTCTAATTTTTACCTGGATACAAGGCTGCTGAAAATAAAGACAAAAGTTTCAAGATTTCCTTGTGCTTAGGTGTAGCCATTGTTTTAGTTATGGTCAATGGGATGTGAGCAAATTCATGTGTTCAGTGTTTAGGTTGTCTATTAAAAGGCAGTGGGCATTCCCTCTTTGTCCTTTTGCTTCCCTTTGCCGTGAGCTGGAATGTGAGGGTGATATGAGCTTTCTTGGGCCATGAGGATAAGGGCAGCGTCTCATCAAGGGCAGTGGCATGAGAGGCAAGGAGTCAGGCTCTCTAGCCCTGCTGCTTCGTCATGCCAACTCTGGACTAATAGGCTTCCTTGTAAGAAGGAGATGCAGTGTTTGACTTAAGCCAGTACATTTTGGGGTGTCTTTCACTTCATGGTTATTGCCAAGAAGTCAACATTTTGGTGTGTGCTTACTTAGACTGATTACTTGAGTAAATCGGGAAAAGATGTTTTGATACACACGCATAGCGTGCGATGTGATCACATTTTGCTGTGAGGAGCTGGTTTTCTTCTTGGCCTCAGACATAATTCACTCTGAAGGAAGGATGGCAGCTTCATGGCTCCGTCTGTATTTTATCTTATTTGTGTTGATAGTGAAGTTAAATATATGGCTTGCTGTTTCAGAGTGTTTTGTGTTATTTTGTTATTTTTGTGCTTTAGTTACTAGAGGGATACAGCTGCTTGTTTTATAATCCTTGTTTTGGAAGTTCTTTTGAAATTGAGTGTTGAAACATACAGGCATATAACTTCTTTATAAAGGTTATCATGTCTCCACTTCAAACTTTCGAAAGGCCAGGAGAAAAGGTGTAATCATTTGCCAGCAGCTGTTGTGCGGGGTCATTCATGTCAGCCAGGTCTTCACAAATGGTGACAAGGATTTGTTCCCGGTTGGGCTTCAGAAATTCTCTCCCCTGACTTTATTAACATCAAACAATTGATGAGTGCAACATTCAAAAAGGTGTAGGTGTTGAAGTCAGAGAAGTATGGGGCTGGGGGATGCTCTCAAGGCAATGAATACTTTTCAAGAGTCACTCTGTTTCTACCCCCTTCTAATTCCAGAGTCATTTCTGACCGAGGCAAAGGATTACCAGTCTTGCCAACAGTGCCCTTCCAACTCAACAAAGAAAGGTTTCTTGACAGCCCTGAACTCTGCAGGAGAGAAGTGAGGTCTCTCTTGGGTTTTAAAACTACAGCCTCTGAATAATCAGGAGTGGAAAATGTCCAAAAGGGCAGTTTATGGGTCATTAGACTTTAGCAGAAGGAAGAGCAATGTCTTGCAAAGAGTTTAATATTTTTTCTATACTCTTTTTAAAAAAGATTTAATTTATTTTTTAGAGAGAGGAGAAGGGAAGAAGAAAGAGAAACATCAATGTGTTTTTGCCTCTTGCGCAACACCCACTGGGGACCAGGCCGGCAGCCCATGCCTGCACCCTGACTGGGAATCAAACCAGCAACCTTTGGTTTGCAGGCCTATGCTCAATCCACTGAGTTACACCAGCCGGGGCAGAGTTTAATATTAACAAAATCAAAATCCCCAGAGAAAAACATTTTCTCCCACTTCCTCTCACTGAGCTAATAAATGCACTTTTGCTTTTGTTTATTCTTTACCTTTTTCATTTTTATATCTTCTACTAATCCTCCTTCCTTTAGCCGAAGAAGTAGCAGTTTCAAGGTCAGATGGGGTTAATAGGATGTAAGGAAATCAAGGTTCACTCACTCCAGAGCCCAGTGAGGTGGAGGAGATGACATGAGTGTCCAAGGGGCCACCATTCTTTCTGCCTAAAAAGCAGCCCTGGTTGGTCTTTTTGCTCCATTCAGGTGCTCAGCAAAGATTCAGTGACATGAAGTATATCAAGCGGATTTTCTAATTTATGTCCATGGGATTTGCAAACTTTACTGTAATGCATTCTGAAATTTTGCATCCTTTCAACAAGATATATTGAATCTCAGGCCCTGGGCTGTGATTGATCCTAATGTCAGGGTAATATGTTATAGCCTTGCTCAGTATCTGACAGAGTTTCATTATGGATTTGAAAAGGCTAGCATCCTAGGTGGAAATCCTCAAAGGTCATTCTTGGAAAAATAAGTCTTTGAAATGGGGTGTGAAACAGGGAGCTGTTTCCACTCACCATACAGACAATACCGAAGGCATGGTGTTGGCTCTTGCTGTCTGCATCAAGGTATAGGATGCCTGTTTGGGAAGAACCGCCCTGACCCAAGGTCAAGGGATTCATTCTCAAGTAGCAGGCATTGCTTTGCTTATTTCTGTTTTAAGGCTTTAGTGTGCCTGCCACCCAAACCATTTTACACCAAATAACTATCCTTGGAGCCAAGAGGACCCAGAGGAGTGGCAATGTGCCATGGCACCATAACCATCACTTTGAAAATTTGGGAAGTCAGCAAAACCTACATTTTGCCTGTCTTTCCACCCAGATTCCTTACTCTCTCAAGTCTCTGTCTGATGGCGCAATCTTAGAAATATCTGCAAAGGATACTGATCAGAATACAACTTGTGACTGCTAACAGAGGTTTAATCAATGCCTTGAGGATTAAGTGCCCCAAACCTCCAAGGAAGAACACTGTAATGATCCAATGAAAGCTGATTTGGTTAATGTTTGGGAGAGGAAGTAGGACATGGGGCCCATAAATCAAGTTGTTGATAGGCTTATGTCCAGCCTGGCCAACCCATCTCCTCCTCTGGGGTAAAGAAAACAAAACATCAAGAGCAGATCAGGAGGGCCAGCTGCACACACAAGCATCGCATAGTTATCCTAGGGAGGCTGCCCTGGGCCCTCCTCAGACTAGCTAGCTCTCACTCAGTGGTTCATAGAGGAAGTTAGGATGGATGATTTCATTTACCAGCTGGGAGTCAGTTTCTTCTGTCTCTGGGAAATCAGTGAGAGAGGATGACAGTAAAGGAAGAAGCCCCAGTGCACTTTCCCTATCGTAAACCAGTCCCTGGGACAGAGAATGAAGTCTTACTCGAAGACAGTTACACCATGTTGCCCACACACCCTTGAATTGATGACATTTCCACTCACTATTTTGGCAGAACTAACTCTGACATTGCTCATTGGATACAGTTTTGTGAAACTGCAGCAAAGTGTTGTTCTTTGCAACAGATGGCATTCCAGGTATGTGGCAAAATTATCCTATTTTATTTGCTCATCAGTCAAATTTTAGGAGGGTGAAATGAAATGATTTGGAACAAGTAAGATATTTTCCCTCACTCCACCAGGTATAAACTTTTGAAAATAAAGTTTGTTTTTATTTTTCATGGAAAAATGCTTATCTACAGTCATAAGATGCTATGAGGAAACTTCAAGTTGTATATTTTTTCAGCCTCAGGAAGGGACAACTGGCACAAAGCTAAGCAGTGATATCATCATTGTTTAATCTGGAAGCAGAGAACAGCAGAGTATAGGACTAGAGCTTTTAGGGTGTAGGGGATACCATTCTGTTCCTCTGGGGGATGATTTGGAGGCAAAGCTCTGACCTCCTCCTGGACCAAGAGAACTTGGGGGTTTCAAAGTGTTAAAACTGCAAGGGTCCAATTGAGGTTTAATCATGGGATGATGGTATGACAAGAAACACCTGAAAATACCATAGAACACCACTAGACACATGCAGTCCATCTTAGCTTTCATCATCGTTACTGGTACATCCACAGTACTTCCTGGTTTACAATTTGCCTTTTGAAGTTACCGTAGTATTATTGTTTACTTCTGTGCCTTTCTGCTTCTTGACTGCAGATTCTTAAAGGCAGGTGCTGAGCTTGAATAAGAGATTTTTAAACATTCTGTGCTTATCTAAACTTGAATATTAGAGATAAACAAGTAAAGCAATTTTAAAAAATTTTGAGGGGTACCATTGGTTAATAAAATTTATAGGTTTCAAGTGTACAAGTCTATGATACATCATATGTCTATTGCATTGTGTGTTTACCACCCAAAGTCAAATCTCCCTCCATCAACCTTGTGTTTTACCCCCTTTACCTTTTACTACTCCCTCCCTCTTTCCCTCTGGCAACCACCATGCTGTTGTCTATGTCTGTGAGTTCTTGTTTATCTTGTTTGCTCATTTAATGCTTTCAGTTATATCCCACATATGAGAAAAATTGTATAGTTCTTGACTTTTTCCATCTGACTTATTACATTTAGCCTGATATCCTCAAGATTCATTCATGTGATGCAAATGGCTGTATTTCATCTTTTTATGTTTCTGTAGTATTCCACTATATATCTGTACCACATGTTTTTTCTTTAATTTAATCATCTATCAAAGGACACTGTTGTCGTTTCCATATCTTGGCCACAAAATACTGCAGTGAACATAGGGACATATCTCTTTGTTAATATGTTTTCAATTTTTTTGTGGATACCCAGAAGAGGGGTTGCTGGGTCATATAGTAACTCTGTTCTTAAATTTTTGAGGAACCTGCATATTTTTTTTAATAGTAGTTGTACTAGTTTACATTCCCAACAGCAGTGAATAAGGGTTTCTTTTTCTCTGCAAAGCAAATCTTATTTTGCATGTGGAAATGTTTCTCTGCACTTGTTTTTCTCCCTTCGGAGAAAAATAGTAGCTATGGCAAACCTAAATGGTAAGTAGGTTTTGTCTCACAACTGTGCTGTGAATCAAAAGTCATTGCGCAGATGTTAAGTGTGACTGTGGCAGACCCTGAGTTAGGGCCACTCAACACCACTCCTACCTTCTTGTAAGCATGTGTTTCATGTAGCTAAATGCTTGTTTTTTTTGGACTCCCTGTAGCTCAGAATGGCCAACAGATGTGCCTGGATGAGACCCAGAAAGCAGATGTAAACGTCAGAACACAATAATATGCAGTTTTCATGTAAAGTACATTTATGGAGTCATCTTGTTTGTTTGCTTGTTTTTGCAGTAGTTTTGTGGATGTTTTGGTTGTTAGTCTTTAGTTTTGGGGGATATTAAACAGTAGGTGGCACTGTCGCTGGGATTTCCACTAGAATACCTCTGTGGTATGGATGGATCTCTCTTATGTCTATATAAGAAACATCTAAATGTGGGTGGTCATGTTTTAGAAGGAGAGTCTGCCAAGAGGCATTCAAAAGGTGTGTTAACCTAGGTGCACAGAAACAAGGGATAGGGCTTGCTTGAAGCAAAGACAAACCATTTACCAAAGAAGGTATAGGCCAGGGATGTGACTACCCACCATGACCTGCCCATTTAGAGATTTATGATCAGATCCCCTTGTGAGGTTACTTTCCATGGAACCCTCCCCGCCTTTTTTTGTTCACACTTAAGATAAGGATAGATTGTGTTACCTGCAACTAAGAACAGTAACCCACAGCAACACCCACTGTAAGTGGTTGCAGATAGCAGATTTACAAAGAAAAGAGAATATGGAATGGGTTTTCTGACTTGGATGCCACCCAGTGCAAGCTGTTCTACTTAAATTATCACTTGTAGTCACCAGAAATGAAGGGATGATTTCGACAGACAGAATCATGTCTTAGGACATTAGAGGGACCACAGTCATGGGAATGACTACTTATAACCACATTGAAGAACTTAAAAAGAAAAAAAAAAAAAAAAGGAAGGCTCAGGGTCATAACTTTTTAGCCCAGTTAAAACACAAGGCTTTTCAGTGCCATACCTAAAAAAAGTCTTCTGTAGCTCCAGGGCTGATCATGTAGGTTTCCAAATTAAAACATAGTTTGAATTCACAGCTTCACTATGTCCTTGGATAAAAGAAAGGCATTGGCTGGTAAAGAATTGGGTCCTGAAAGATGAGAATTGTAACAGTTTGGAGAATTTTAAAAACAAGTCCCCTGAACATCCTAAGGCATGAGAAACAGCCCTTTTCTCTTATGAAATGAGGCCGATCTTGATGCCTGAAGACACTGTAATGGCTTCACAGAACAGGATGCCAAGTCTCCTGCTGCAGCGAACTATCCATGTGGCATCTGGAGTTAAGTTCCAGTGTGCTCTGGGAGATCCACCATGAATCAAATACAGGTGTTGACTAATGCATTTCAATATTTTGCACCCACAAAAAATCTTGGAAAATATACGTGGGAATTAGTCCTAAGGATGCTAGACTGGGGAGAGAATAACATTTTACATCAGGTTGAATTTGTGAATTTTGGTGCTCTTAGAAGAGATTCTGCATTTAATCTCTTAGGTCAAACCAGCTTAAGTAACTGGAAGTGGATTTGATTATTTACTTGGACTATTGACTGAAACTGGACTCAAGAGTAACCTATGCCAAAAGAAGTGAAGATAGCAGAAATCCCTTCATTTAATACAAAGGAAGGAATCCAGAGCCTTAGGAAGAGATGGGATTTTTGAGTGGATTTATCATGTATGGCTCACTCATTCTTCCAGAACATGTCCTGCAAGAGAGCCTAGATGATACTCCTTTTATCTCTCATTAAAAAACACAGTAATGAGAAAGGCATCAGAGGCTTTTTCCTTAGCATTCTTGAATTGATTTGAATTCCTGCTGCCTCACTAATATTACCATCCCTAGTTTCGCTTTGACCCGTGAATATTCTCTTTATTACAGCTAGTTGTGAGTTCTTTCCACTTTGACCTCTCCTCCAGTTCCAGAATTATACCAGGTCTGCTGGTTTCCAAGCCCGCATGTGACCCAATCTACCATCTGCACCTGTGTGATTCTGCTTTATAATCTTCTACATGCATGGTTTGTGCAACCTTGTTTTGTACCTATAAATTGGTACTGACATATCCTTATTTTCGTTTTCTTGGGCAGACATTTAGTTCCTCCTGGTCCTGTCTGAACATTATCAAGGAGAATTCCCTGCCCTCTCCACCTCAGGACTTTCAGAGAGTTATTTCGACATGTTGACAGCTATTGTGCTGGCACTATGTTTCTTTTATTTCCTCCTTTGACTTAGGTAGAATTCTATAGAGCATTGCAGACCCTTAACCAATGGCCCAGATCTTCATTTTTCACTGACTTTGACAGTTGTCTCATTTTTCCTTTCCTCATGTGGCCCAGAGCTAACCTGCTTCCCCTTTTGCTGGAACTTGGGGACCTTGGTATTCTGTCAGCTGACAGGGTGAAGACACAATGAACACAGTCTGGCCTAATGGGGGTGTTGTCAGATGCCATCAACCCCACTAGAGGTACATTGTCTCAGAGAAATCTGATCTTGAATGCTCCTGCAGCAGCTGCCTGCCAGTCCCCTGGCTGTGCCCTGGCTGCCCCAGGCAGGCAACAGGACTGGCAGAACATGGCTGTCATGGAGACCACACGATAATTCACAGAAAAAGTCCAGCAGTCACTTAGCAGAGGGTATTATACATATGTGGAAGCATGCTGAGGAAAGGTAGAAAATATTCAAGGCATTTTTTCAGCTCAACTTGAGGGGATGAGTCCAAGAAAAAAATACATGACTCAAACATCTTTGTGTTATGGTTAACTTTGAAAATGTTGAGTTGTTGGGAGCTGAGGTGTGATTTTGTTTTTCTTTGTTTTTAAAGACATTTTCCCTCTGTACAACCTTTCTTTTCCCTTCCCCAAAACACTGATGTCATGGGTGCCAGTTTTATGCATTGTAGAAGGGAAAATGAGGAAGGAAACATATTTTCATATATTTAAAAAACTGTATACCCTTTACTGTATCACTAATATGGTATCTGGCTGAGGGAGGAGAGCCCCACCATCAGGTAACAGAACAGTAGATAGACACTGCCTCATGGGCTTCTTCTGACCCCCAAATGTTACATTTCATTAAAGTCCACTTCAGATTTGGCCTCCTGTTTGAAACTTTCCCCCATTAATTCAGCCAGCAGGAATCACTCTCCCTAGAGCTGGCCAGAGCCTGCACACCATCTATACTAGTTTTGGAAAGGGTGGCTTGCTGTGCTCTGATGTGCTCCTAGTCCTAAATCTTCCCCCTCTGCCTGTTTGGCTCTGGGTACGTCAATTAGTCCATCCAGTCTTTGTGTCTAGTCTAAGAGGAATGACAGCATTGTTCTAGCTATCTGTAGGTGGGGTCTGGTCACCATGCATGACCTTCTGTCACTGCAGTTGCTTCATAAACTGCAGAATTCCAGGAAAGTCAGTCATGGTTTTTGTGGTATCAGATGGTTTCTAAAGTGTGGACATCTTTTCTTTCCATTCATGCTGTGAAGAACTTTGAGAGTAAGAATTAAACATTAGGAGTCTCTTGTTCCCCCAACACCATAATGCTGTGGCAGAGTAGAAAATTAATATTCAGAATCAGGGTTCCAGCCAAGATGGAGGCACACTTAGCTTCCTCACACAACCAAAAGAAGGATATCAACCAATTTAAAAACAAACAAACAAACAAACAAACAAACACCCCAGAGCTGCCAGAAAACCAAGTTGTGTGGAAGTCTGACAACCAAGGAGTTAAAGAAAAAACATTCATCCAGACCTGTAGGAGGGGTAGAGATGGGAAGCCCAGACAGAGAGGATGCACAATGAGGCAGTGGCTGGTAGACTGGGCAGTCCCACATTTGTGTGCAGATAAGCTGGGAGGAACAATTGGGGAGTGAGACAAGCCACACAACTCAGGGTTCCAGTACAGGGAAATAAAGTTTTAAAAGCTCTGGCTGTAAAAATCTGTGGGGGTTGCGGTGGTGGGAGAAACTCCCAGTCTCATAGAAGAGTCCATTGGAGATACCCACAGGATCCTAGAATGTACAGAAGCCCACCAACCTGGGAATCAGCACCTGAAAGGGCACAATCCACTTGTGGAAAGTGAGGGAAGTGGCTTAAAGGGGTCAAGAGCTGAGCAAGTAGCATTGTTCCCTCTCTGACCCCTCCCCCACATGCAGTGCCACAATATAGTCACGTGGTTGTCCTGACCTGGCAATTACCTAAGGCTCTACCTCTTACAGTGTAACAGATGTACCAAGACAAAGATATATGGGCTAAAGGAAAGATCAGATCAAAACTCCAGAAAAAGAACTAAGTGACGAGGAGATAGACAACCTATCAGATGCAGAGTTCAAAACACTGGTAATCAGAATGCTCATAGAAATGATTGAGTATGGTCACAAAATAGAGGAAGAAATGCAGGCTATCCAAAGTGAAATAAAGGAAAATGTACAGGGAACCAACAGTGAAGGAAAGGAAACTGGGAGTCAAATCAATGATTTGGAACAAAAGGAAGAAATAAACATCCAACCGGAACAGAATGAAGAAACAAGAATTCAAAAAAAAAAAAAAGAAAAAGAAAAAGAAAAAAAAAAGAAGAGGAGAGGCTTAGGAACTTCTGGGACAACTTTAAATGTTCCAACATCCAATCATAGGGGTGCCAGAGAAGAGAAAGAGCAAGACATTGAAAACTTATCTGAACAAATAATGAAGGCAAACTTCCCCAATCTGGTAAAGGAACTAGACATGCAAATCCAGGACACTCAAAGAGTCCCAAAGGAGTTGGATCCAACAAGACACACGCTGAGACACATCATAATTAAATTACCCTAGATTGAAGATAAGGAGAGAATCTTAAAAGCAGCAAGAGCAAAGGAGACAGTTACCTACAAAGGAGTTCCCATAAGACTCAGTTGATTTGTCAAAAGAAACCTGACAAACAAGAAGGGGCTGGAAAGAAGTATTCCAAGTCATGAAAAGCAAGGACCTCCATCTAAGATTGCTCTATCCAGCAAAGCTGTCATTTAGAATGGAAAGGCAGATAAAGTGCTTCCCAGATAAGGTCAAGTCAAAGGAGTGTATCATCACCAAGCCCTTATTATATGAAACGTTAAAGGGACTTATCTAAGAAAAAGAAGAAGATAAAAATATGAACAGTAAAATGACAACAAACTCACAGCTGTCAACAACCGAACCTAAAAAACAAAAACAAAACCTAAGCAAAAAATTAGAACAAGATCAGAATCAGAAAAATGGAGATCACATGGAGGGTTATCAGTGAGGAAGGGGAGGGGGAAAATGGGGGAAAAGATACAGGGACTAAGAAGCATAATTGGCAGGCAAAAAATAGGGGGAAGTTAAGAATAGCATAGGAAATGCATATGTACAGCTCATGAACATGAGCTAAGGAGGGAGGGTACAGGGTGGAGAGGAATAAGGGGAAGAAAAAAAATGAGACAACTATAATAGCATAATCAATAAAATACACTTAAAAAAGAAAGTAAATATTCATGGAGGTCATATAGGAGGTTTTATTCCCTGATCAGAGTAAATGATATATTTTGCAATATTGTAACTTTGAAGCCCTTAGGTTATTGAATCTGTTGATCACAGCTCCTTCATGCCTACAATATCAGATCTAAGAAGGGAGACTGTGAAATAATGGGGCCACCACTTGCCAGAATTTTTTATATCTAAATGCTTCAGAATAGTTACCTCAGAAGGCTCCTCAACTTATCCAAATTCTAGCAAAATCCAAAGCAAAACAAACAACCCCCCCCCAAAAAAAAAAAAAAAGTTCAACAATTACTACCATGCTCAAAAGTCTTCAGTGTCTTCCTGTGGCCAAATTCATAAATTTTCTAATCAGGGCCCCAGACCAACTGGCCTCAACCCCCCTTTGCTCTCATCATTCACTAGCAGTTTTGGCAGAGTGAGGAGAAGTCTAGTTCTGTAGAAAATGCAGGAGCAAAGTCTAGATGTGCCTCTTATTTTTCCACAGCCTTGGAAAAAGTGTCTCATTTATACTGCATCTCCATTCTCACATCTATGAAATGGACATACTGATAGTTCCTTATTTCAGCATTTATGAAGTAAATAAGATAATGCATGATATATGTGGAATGACACAGTTAGAGAAACACAGTTGGTTCCTAACAAGAGCTAGGTCCTTTTCTTTTACATTCCTTATGTAAACACCTTACTTTTGCCACACTCACTGGCCCTGCTCTTCAGAGTGTCTATCCACTTTTCTCTCTAACAGGTTCTATTCAACTTTCAAAGACTGATTAGACTTATTGTTATCCTCTCAAGCCAGAAAGTTTAGTATTCAAGAGTCGAATTTATTTGTCTTTTAATGATCTATATGATTAAGTTAAAAAAACCCTCCCCTCCCAAGATTGTAAGTTATATGAGATAGATTCCTCACATACAGTTATATTCCTGTGCTCTCTGGTAAGGTATCACATCTTTAGGAATTCAGTGCGTTGTTGAGGGGAAGAGCAGAAGCTTTGGCAGGGGGCAGGCCTGTGTTCTAGTTACAAAGTCCCTGAAAGATGCTGTGTTTATACAGACAAGATAGGCAGGCAGGTAGGTAAATGGATGTTCTACTTCCCTTTTTAAGTATATGTCCAATTATTGTGTATAAAAATGCAGTTTTATTTATGTGTAGAGATAAGATTGGATACTGGAAGTTATGAGTAAGTCAGAAAGTTCTGGTGAGAGTCAAAGTAAACCAAGAATAGGTAGTACTAAGCAAGACCAGTGCTCTTTTAGAATAAAGGAGGTGTTATGCATATATTGAGAATCCCAAGAAGAGAATTGGCTGCTGAAATTATCTCTTGCATCTCCCATGGTGTCAACTTTTCCTGCCCTCGCTCCTCATATATAATTTCACTCCCAAAACATGTTCGAAATCTACTTTTCTCCCTGTTCATAGCCACGACTCTATACGAAGCCATTGCTCTCTATCACCAGGAGTATTGTATTGTCTCGTCTCATCTCCCCGTTTCTGTTCATTTCCCCTAGAATCCATTCTCTACTGAGGAGGCAGAATGACTCTTTAAAAAAATATAAATCAAATCATGTCACCACACTGCTAAAATGCCTAATGGCTTCCCTTTGAAATCTTGTAATACTGATGTACAAATCTACTTTTTACCGAAAGAGAAGTACTGGATTTGGAGGCCAGGCAGATCCTTCTCTGGCCGAGCAGGATTCAATGCCGCTGATTTCAGACTCGTCCAGGGGACCAGTGGGAGGCTAGTCAATACTGTAATTTGTATTAAAAAAGAAGCAACGTTCAATAAGGGGAACATTTTTAGTTTCAACGTAGGCCACGTACAGATGGTGATCAAACCAGAATGACAAAAACAATTCCACAAGCAGCCCTGCAACATGGTTTTCCTGTCTCGAATCCTCACTCCGTCCCAGTGAAACCTTCCATTGTGACTGTAAAGAAAGTGGAGTTTTGGTTCATGGCTCTGAAAGGCAAGAATGAAAAGTAATGCAGTATAGTGACACTTTCAGGTGAATGGGTATTGTTTATTTTGTCTTGGTTATACAAAGCTTCCTGTAATTTCATGGAAGATAAGAAATCCTGTGAAAGCTGAGACCTTCTGGTTTTGTGAGTTTATAAAATACCTTTAGGCCTGGCTTGGTGGCTGAGTTGGTTGAAGCATCATCATTTACAACGAAAGATTGCAGGTTTGAGTCCCAGTCAGTGCACATACCTACATTGCAAGTTCAATACCTGGTTGGGGTGTGTGAGAGGCAACTGACCAATGTTTCTCTCCCACACTGATGTTTCCCTCCCTGTCCCTGTCCCTCTCTCTGTCCCTTCTTCCTCCCTTCCTTCCTCCCCTCCCCCTGTCTTGCTCTCTCTCTAAAAGTGATAAACATGTCCTCGGGTGAGGATTAAAAAAAATGAAAATGACTTTAGTTAAGTCTAAATGACCCCTGATAATATAATATGCCCTTGGCCCCAGTTAGGATTGTGTGCATGCTTGTCATCTGCTCTTGCTTCCCAAACACCAAAAACCCTTCCTCAGTGGAAATCCGGAGTTACTGGGAACTCAGCAATGGGTTGTTGCACCAGATCACTTTCTAGGCATGAATGTCATTCACATTTAAAAGTTAGTTCCTCTTCTAGCTAGAAACTGCAATTTGGAATGTCAACACAATATTTATGGCCACTTATTATAATACACAATGAGGGGAAAAATACAAGCACAGAACTGCCTTTTAAAGCATCACAGGGTATTAATAAGCAACTTGGTTTAGGAGAGAAAAATGGAAGTGCCATGTTTGGATATGAAAAAGAAGAGAGGATTTCTTATTGAAATGTGATCATAAGAACGGAATTACCAACTGTATATATTGCTGAATGAATCCAACATTTTTTAACTGACCACGTATACCTTTTTACAATAGCATAATTAAGAAACGATGCATTAAAATAATGTGCCTGTTGGAAATAGTTTTTCCTTCTCTGTAAGTTTACAGAACATGTTTGCACAATCTGTGTTGTAAAGTTGACTAAATCATGTCAAAGAATGGCACACCAGCTCAAGTATTTTGAGCTCCCACTATGTTTCCTGTTCTTGGATAAGCTGTGCAGTAAATGAAAGAATAGAAATATTATCTTTGCTTTCCAGGAATTTGCTGCCTTGGAGAGGAAATAAAACAAGGCGGGGTAGCATCTAATGCTAGAGTTTTCAGAATGGACTTCAAATGCTCTGATATTTTGCATTTGTTGGGAGTCATATTTGTCTCAGGCGCATGCCATTCAAGGTCTGGGAAATGCTAAAATAGGAAAGATGTTAACTGTGAGATGCATCAAAATGTACTTTCTCTGCTGAGTGGCTCAGCTGGTTAGAGCATCATGCATACACCAAAAGGTTATGAGTTCGATTGCTGGTCAAGGCACATACCTAGGTTGTAGGTTAGAACCCTGATCAGGGCACATATGGGAGGTAACAAATCAATATTTCTCTTTCACGTTGATCTCTCTCTCTCTCTCTCTCTCTCTCTCTCTCTCTTGCTCTCTTTGTCTCTCCCCCTCTGTTTCTCAGATCAATAAATATGTCCTCAGGTGTTCACCTCTCTTCAAGGTATGGTACAATTTGACCCCTGTATGGGCTTAGGCTCCTGAAAGGATTACAATTTTTTTTCCATCATTTGCATCTAAAAGCATCCTTCCTAAAAATGCATTGTTATGGAAGGTGCATATGATCATCTGATTAAAAAAATACAGATTCTTAAATTCTTAGTGTCTTTTTAAAAATGTCTATCAAGTGATAATACTTTCAGCCTATCTACAGCAGTTGTACCTACTATATTTAACTCTGATGGGAACCCAACATATGTGTGAATCAAAACTTGATCTAATTACATTATGTTTTTAACAGTGCAGAGGTCTTTTATTTATTTTTTTAATACTTATCATGCTATGAATTCAGAGGGAATGGGTCCTAGCCCCTCAGGCTTCTATCCATGGGTCCTCACACAATGAGCTGCTCTGAGTGGAGCAGGCTGATGCTTCAGCTGAACCCAGGTGCCTTTCTCTTCGGATTCCTTCTTTTTCTGATCATTTTCCTTTGCACATTTCAGGAAGCTCTCTTGGCTTTTAGAGTGCTTAATATGCTCAGTTCGTACATTAATTCTCTTGGCAAGGTTCCTGCCCTTCACTTGTTTGTTTACAACAATGCCCACTGCATGCTGGGTGATGTTGTAGGCTCTTCCAGGTTTGTCAGGGGAACATCTGGGGGACATTCCTTTTTGAGTTGTGCTTTTCTGGTAGATTTACAAGATTGGGCAAAGGAACAACTCCATGTTCTAAAAGCCCTAGAGACCGCTGAGTGGGTGCCTCTCCGTTTTTCCTTTGTGTTGGTCATTTTGGTGAAATCCTGGAAGGTGGCAGTTTTGGACAAAAGGAAAGGTACATTCTTATTTCATATTACTTATTCAAAAAAGTAGGAGTTTGTGCTCAGTAATGTCTAAATTCCCTTCCCAATCAAAATATCTCTTTTAAAATCTCATATATTTGCAACATTATCCAAATACCTTATTTTTTTTCATTTATTTTAATCCATTGATGTATTTTATGGTTATGTATATTTTCATTCTTCTCTGTCAAAATTTTAGATAAAAAATTCTGAAACATTCAGAAGACACCAAGTATGGTAATAACCTAATCATTCAGAGTTCAAAGTGTTGCTAGGACATAAATCCAAATTCAACTGAAAAGGACATCATATTATTTTTAAACAGATACCATAGACTCTAATGTAATTATATACATATATATGTATATATATGTATATATGTATATATATATGGTAACTCTTAATATATTATGACTCTTGTATAAAGAAATTAACACTGTAAAAAATCTGAAGTGATTTGTTATTAAGCATACAGCTCCCCATTGCCAATTCCCTAGCCACCTATCTTCTTAATTTTCTCCCTTTTTTTTTTTAGCACATGTATTCATTCCTCTAAATTTTTTCTTTCACTTAACAACATTATGATCTACCAGTCATTTAAGCTAGAAACTTTATGATTTACTTTGGCCACTTACTTTTTTGTCTAATGTCATCAAATCACACTGATTTTAATTTTGGTCTTTGTCATCAGTCAAATCTCCTACTTTCATAGGTAGATTCCACTGCCAAATAGTTCTAGATCTTAGTAAATTGCTTAATTTCTCAATGCCTTAGTTTCTTCACTTCTGAAATGGTGATGATTGTCATGTCTTTTCCTATTGGATTGTATTGAGAAATAGATGAGGCAATGTAATGATGTGTTTGGAAATGTCCCTGGAACGTATTAAGATAAATGGGGACTATTATATTGTTATCATTTTCTGGAGTATTTAAATATTATCCTTTATCATCTCCTTGACATCAGTGTTCGCACTGAAACTGGTATTCCTAAGGTAACCAGAATTATATTTTACAAAATTAGGTTGTAATTATATTGCTATGATTTAAAAGCCTTTAGTGGTTCCTACTATGTGTAGAATAAAGTCTAGATCCCTTACCTAGGTTTGCAGACAAATAGAAACTGAACAAAACTATATTTCAATATTTCCTTCAGGTACTGGTAACTTTGCCCCAAGGTTGATACATACTTGGAGGGCACATGGACCAGCAAGATTCATGGTCTCTCAGGGTCCCACACCCTGTGCTATGACTGAGTCCTGATATAAGTTCCTGCCTCTTTGCTTTTGCCATATCTCTCTATATATTTGCTTAGAACATCCACTTTCCTTCTTCCTATGTCTAGTGAATGAATTCATCTTTCAAGACCTGTACCAGTAACCTCTTCATTTTGAAGTTTCTCCCGTGTTCCAAATGCACATAGTTGTTTGCGTATCATGGGTCTCACAGCACTTTATGTACGTTTTTATTTTTGCACTAAATGCCGTGAAATGTTCTCAGTTGTTTATCTATACCTCCCAGCCCTAGCCTTCTAATATTGTAGCATTGTCAATTCGTTGAAACAGTGGGCTTGTCTGGGATTGGGATAGGCAGTTGATGAGGGGTACATCCGGATAAGTACTGTTCAGGTATTTTTCTTATTCTGTTCCATTTAATCCTCACAAAGAGGCTATAAAGATAATGAGCCCAACGTAACTTCAGGAGGTGAAGTTACCTGTCACAATTATGAAGTATCACAATGCAAGCTAACTCAGCTATGGAGGTAACTACTTTTCAGAAATCACTGAATGTATTACACAGATAGATAGAAATGTATTTTTTATACTGAGAATTTTAATTTTTTTCCCAACTTTATTGAGATATATTGGCATGACATCTATACATTCAGTGCAATGCCTATAAAAATTTTAATGGCATTTATCACAGAAATAGGAAAAAAAATCTAAAAATTTGTGGAATCACAAAGAGGCCCTAGATAGCCAGAACAATCCTAAAAAAGGACAAAACTTTAGGATCTTATTTCCCGATTTAAAACTATACTACAAGCCTATTGTAATCAAAACAGTATGGTATTGGCATGAAAAACAGACACAGATCAATGAAACACAATTAAAAGCCCAGAAACAAACCCTTACATATATTTGTTAATTAATATTTGATAAGGGAGCTGAAAACTCTCAATGTGGAAATGATAGTCTTTTAAATAAATGATGCTGCGAAAACTGGATAGAAGTGCATTTTGGATAATTCACATCCCTGTTTGTCTCTGCCAGGAATTTGTCCTCTTATTCTGATAATGAAACTTCTGCTTAGAGTAATCCCTCAATACAGGTCAGTATTTTTCACTACCATCCTCAGAGGTTCAGGACTACATACATCTGTGTCTGGGCTGCTTTGGTGGGGAGGAGTTATAGCTCTTTTGTCATGAACCTCTTTTAACCAGAAAAGCTATACTTTCATTCATATTTTGGATTGTGACTCCCTACGGTTTTGTTAAAAACAAAACAAACAGCAACAAGAAACAAAAACTATGTAGCTTAAAGTTTCTTAATTTTTTTTATTGATCTACAGCATCTTTTAACCTTATACCCCATCATATTTCCCAAATATTATTTTACCCAAAACCACTCACAAAAAAGCAGTAGTCCATTTTTTTTTTTTTTTTTTAATTTTAGTTCCTGATGCCAAACTATTGTGTGAAGCTGAGATGGTAAAAATCAAAGGGTGGAGGAATGAAAAACTTTTCTGAATTCCAATTTCAGCACAGGTTACTCTGGAAATAGTATCTGCAACTCTGAGATTATCCAGCCAGACTCCAGGTTTGATTTGGGGCGAAACTGCATCACAAACCCAGGAGCGCCCAGAGGTCAGTGCAACTCTTGTAGTTTTCACAGTGAAAAGGGAGAACATGCTGGGTCTGTTTTCATGGTTTTTGCTCCCCCGGACTTGAAGAGTCTCTCCCCTTAACAAATTTGAATGGGTATGTGATTTCCCATCCCCTACCTGAGGTTCAGCTTAGAAAGAAGTTTATTCCTGTCCGTGTTGGCCAAGCTGTCCTGCAAACAGTGTCGCTAGGAAAGGTCACCTGCTGATATGCTGCCAAGCAGCTAAGTTCCTCGTGTCAAAATGTGTTTGTCCCCTCCTCTGGGGCAGAGGCCCCTGTTAAATGTTAAATGTTACAGAAGCGATCCAAGATGGCAGCAGAGTAGGTGAAAGCTACACTCACGTTCTCTCAAGACCAAACTAGAATTACAATTAAATTATAGAAAAATCATCCTGAATAATCAACTGAACACTAGCTGGAGAGAAGCTATATAACCAAGAACTTATAGGAGAAACCGCACCACCACAACAAGACTGGTAGGAAGTACAGAGGTGCGAGGGGCTGGCTTTGCCCCCTG
Source organism: Glossophaga mutica (assembly GCA_039655065.1). Classification (NCBI taxonomy): domain Eukaryota; kingdom Metazoa; phylum Chordata; class Mammalia; order Chiroptera; family Phyllostomidae; genus Glossophaga; species Glossophaga mutica. The sequence continues at coordinate 22,818,426 of CM077312.1, read as the reverse complement.
GGGCAGCAGCTGAAGTGCCAGAGGGATATTTCAGCGGCTGAAGGGATTCCCCCTGAGAAGTGTGGAGTCTAAACCCCAAACTGAACTTCCCAGCTTACAGCACCAGAACCGGGAAAGGAACCCAAATAAGATCTGACTAAAAAGCAGTGGGATTTCTGTCTGCCAGGGGGAGATGGCTAGAGATGCAGGGAGCCTCTTAAAGGGCCAACACATAAAGTTAAATGTTACAGATGTGAAGAAATGATAAGAAGCATGTTGGGTCTTGCAAAAGAGCTTGGGCTGGAGATGAAAATGCTGTTTACGGTGACAATTTATTTTCTGAGAAAAAGGAGTTTTTAAGGATAAAAAAATCACATTGAAGTTGAAATTCCCCTGCCTCTATAATCTAAACCACCCTATGTGTCCAACCCTATTTTCCTAATGTTGTGTTCTTATCTCTGATCTTTGCCCTGAGAGCCTATACAAATTGAATTCCTGTTTGAAAGGCTCCCTGAAGTCCACCATTTCCCTCCATTAACTAAGGACTCAGTGGGTATTTGTGCCTCGAAACTGTTATTTTGTTTTATGTTTGCTTTCAAAGGAAAGGGTATTGGTTTGTTTTGATTTACACTTCTACCTACTATAGGGCTTTTCCTTTATTATTAATATTATTGTATATGTTTTAATGTGAATATTGATGAAGTCATATGGTCTAGGGGAGATAGGACTACCCAGTCCATGATAATCATATCTTAGGCTCTATAAAGTCCTGAAGCTGCAACTATAGCTGATAATGTACAATTGTGTGTTCCAGGGATCTGGGAGTTCTTGAAGTCTCATTTTCAGAGATGTAAAAGGCAATTGATATTACCTTTTCCAACTGTTTGGGGTGATAAATGAGCAAACTCCATCATACGTGAAAGAATACCTTACCTTTACTAATGAGGTGCTGATTTTCTAAGAATAGAGATGGTTAGATGTTTATCAAGGAAACCTCAGTCTCTCACCCAGTTCTTTTTCCAATTAGTGCCTTAAATTTGTAAACTGAATGGTTGGGATTTGCCAACATGGACCAAAAATGAAGAAGGGTGCAGTGGTGGATCTGACTTAGACTTGGTCGGAGTTCTAAGAGTAGATGTTTGCAGAAAGTCTCCGTGGGTGAATGGTGACTACCAGGGACTTTTAGGAGCATGTGACATGGACCCAGCCAGAATGACTGCTGTTGTCAGCAGGACTCAAGTTCTTGGAAGAAAGCATGAGGTTAAGGCTGGGGCCCAGTTCCAAAGAAGTGATGGTGCATTTCAGGCCTCATATAAGCACATTTGTCTGGAATAATGACACAGAGGCATCATTGCTAGGACTGGAGAATAGGGAGGATAGTCATCAAGGAAGGAACTTCCACATACACACCGCTTCTTCATATGCTAACATGGTAGAGTCCTAGAGAAGACACTATACAGTGGCTGTGGCATGTCCAATCCCACAGAGGATGTAACTGTTTGACTTTGGGTTAGCTAGTATTTTCCAAACCCAGCTTTTAACAAAATGCTGGTATGTGTGCAGGAAAGAGATACACATTAACAGCTCGCAGAGTTAGTATGAAACTGAATATGTGGCAGAAATGCTGATCTGGAAGTCCTATATTTCAACTGTCTTGTGTCCTGGACTTCAAAGTCTAGCCTTCAAGGGCTACCAAAATGCTATGGGCATTGCAATGCCCAAGGGGCAAGGAATAAGGAGACTGTTACATGATTTGAGCAAAGGTACACATGGCAGGAATGAGTACAGGTAATGGCACACACTGAGGAGAAGCTATGACTAAGGGAAGTTAAGAGTGATGGGGAAGAACATAAGAATGTAACATTTGCCAAAAAAAAAAAAAAAGAGTGATGGGGAGAAGGCAATGTTTCTCAATTGATAGACTGAGTAAGTAAACCTAGCAGTTGTAGTAGGATTCAGTAGGAAAGAGGAACCACAGTTTTGAGTGTGAAATAAGTGTAAAATTGTATCAAAGGATAATCCACTGATACAATGCTACATAGAGGATAATCCACTGATATAATGGTACATAGAGAAAATTAGGCAGCCAAGTGATACACTATTTAACCAATGAAACAAGGGATGATATAGGTCTGATCTTGTGTGATGATCTTAGGAATGGAACTGAATGCAAGAAGGAATAAATATAAGAACAGATATGGTGTCTACCATAATAGTTGAAGGGAAAGGAGAAATGAAAGATAATTTTGGAATTTAGAGCCCCAGTGATGGGAAATGGTAGGGGTTCTCTAGTATTATACTGTCCAAAGGGCTATTAGGACTTAGTGTATATGTGTGTATACATATATATATGTATATATACATATATATGTGTGCACATACACACATATATACTGAAAGGATGGGTGGGGAATCACATTTATGTAAGAAGGTCAACAGAGATAAGAATTTTCTTAAGTTCATTGTCATCAGCATAATGAAATGTGTATTCCATCTGTATAAAAGTCATGCATAAATGATTTTATGTTTTAGATTATTTAAGTATTTTTTTCTATTAAATATTGTGTTATCTGTGTCAACCATATGTTCATGCCATAGAGTGCGATCTCTAGCCAGCTTCTTCTTTTGTATTTTTAGAGTAAATCTCTTTCTCTTTTACTCCTTGGTAAAAGCCGAAGAAGAAATTGGAACCTGCATTTAGATGTTTCCTTGTGCTTTTCTGTGGATGTGCTTTCACACGTGTACCATCTTTGAGATCTGTAAACAATCACATATTTTTCACACATTTGCTTCACATTTATACAATAAATAAACCGAAAATTTACAATTATAACAAATTGAATTCAAATATTCAAACATTGGAAACTGAAATGTTTCAAACTTAATGCATCAAATTCTCTTAAATGCTTTAAACTGCTTAAAAGGATAAAAAACTGATTAGATAACTTACTAAAAAATTCCAAAGTGGTAATGGAATGGTAGCCATTTAATTTATTTTTATAGGGTTTTGACCAAACGGGGTCTGCCTGATTTGCGGACCCGCTGCTGTACTGAGATGTGGGGGCTTCCTTGGCACTGGCCAGAAAGTCCACCCCCCGTGCCTTTTCCTGGTGGCCGCAGGCTCCTGAAGGTATGTTAAATGGCACTGCTGCTGTGAGAAGGCCCCAAAGTGGTGTGAACATAAAAAAAGGTAATAATTTGAATTTAGTCAACTAATTGGACAGTGAAGAATTAACTTTTTCAGGGCTGCTAAGTGATTATCTGTACATATTCACCTTTTTTACTAAAAATAAATGGTCGTTTGCCTCACGCACAGTTCTTTGAAAACATCATTGAATATCTTGGCCTTCATCAGAATGGATTTATGATTACAAACTGTATAAATTGAGAATGGTACAACAGATTAGAGAATACATAGAAGCTATTCTAATAGATGCATGGTTAAATTGATTCAAAGATTGAAGTTCAATATATATCCTAGCTCTGCTGACCACTTCGTATAAGACTTTTGGTGTGAAACTTCAGCACTCTGAGTATCAATTCCATATCTATGAAATGGCATAATAGCTAATGCCCTTACATGGCGGTCAGAGGAATTAAATGAGATAAGTGTGATAGTACATGTACAGTGTGAGTTGATAGGTAAGCATCCTAGGCTTTGAGTAGCTTACTTGTAGGAAGTATGACTAGGTAAATAATTATAATAAATGATGAAGTTTTATTTTTCAAAATTCAACAAGAACTTGTAATGACTAAGAGTGAATACTTAAAACTGTTTTGTTGTTATTTAAAATGACTTCACGGAAGTCTTGCAGAATGGTCAGAAGTGATATCATTTGTTCTTCCTATTGCTTTCCTAAATGTCATAGACTTTCTAATATAGTTCCTTCCCTGAAGACTTGGGTTTCTTTGCATCTGAGGCCCTCCATAGAAATGAGGGGATTCTTATAGAAGAGAAACAATGCTTTTATAAGAAACTCCTCAAATCAAGACTAAACAAACAAATAAAAAACACTGTGAAGGAAGGAATTTCCTTCACTTCCTTCACAGTAAGTTAACAGTTTCAATTCAAGCATAAATGCCCACTCTTATACTTCTATAACTTTTGATGCCATGCTGAAATATTGAAATGAGAATCCTCATCTATCTTGGTGATTTCTTAGTTCCCTTAGGGTGGTATTATGTAAAAATATGGGACGATTTAGGTTCTTTCTGAGATGTGCTCTTGTCTTTAGGAATAAAAGTGGTATGATGATGAGTTACTACAAAGTTCTTATTCATTTGCCAGTTTGGGGGTATCTTAAAATAAATAGTCAGCATTTAAAATAGATTTTCAGCATTTAAATACTTCAGCTTGGAAAAGAGATTTGTTTGGAGGTCGATAACTAGTACCACATAGTTTATCTCCAATCTACCCGGTTTTCTCCATTCGCCTGATGCTGTCTACCAAACCTAAGATGAGCTGCTGCAAATGTTTAGGCAATCACAGAAGTCAGGGTGGGGAGAATTGTGTACAGTCCTAGAAGACCTTGTAAAAGGCCTTCTTTGGCTCTTTTCTTGAGTGACATGAAGACTCATTGGTTGGTTTTGAGGAGAGGAGTGACATGGTTTTTGGTTGAGAATGATAATTGACTACAATGCAATGAACAGATAGGGAGGGACAAGTTTGAAAATAAAGGGGGATAGTTGGGAAACTATTGCATTAGCACAGTTGAGAGATGGTGGAGCTGGAGTTGGTACCCAGTGGTGAGACTCCTGATATATTTTGGAGGTGGGGCCAAAGGATTGACTGATAGATTGAGTCTGAGAACAAATGGAGGATTATGGATGATTAAAATGATTTTTTGACTAAGAAAATGAAAAATAATATTGCCATATTCTGAAGAAGTTAGGAATGAAAAAAGGCAGGTGTTAAGGGGAGGATGTCAAGTGTTTGGATTTAGACATTTTAAGTTTGAAATGCCTGTTAGATATCCAAGCAATGTTGTCCAGTGTGAGGTTGGGTATGTGCATTTGGAATTCAGAAGGTAAGGATAATAAGGAGGACAGGCAATGGCTATTTTATATAGAGGGCTCACAGAAGACCTCTTTAGGAATGCAACACTTAAGAGATTTGAAGAAAAGAGATGAATTAATAACTAACTATTAATCCAATAATTTTCAGGATATACATGGTATTTTATAATCTCTTGGCTGGATGAAATGGCCTAGTCAGTTAGTTTAAATGGAAAAAGAGGAAGTCCAAGGGCTGAGTTAAAGGATTCTCCCACATTTAGAGGTTGGAAAAATTAGGAGAAATCAACAGAAGACATTGAGAAGGAGCAGCCAGTACAGTCTCAGTACAGTGAGTTCTTATCAAAGTGGCCACTTACAGTGAGAGATGGTTGAAGTAGCATGTGGAGGTGTGGAAGGTGGAAGGCACGGTGAACCCAGCGATCAAGAGATGTGGATTCTGGCCACCATCCACCTCTTCTACCTGTAGCTTATGAGCAATTTACTTGTTCTTTCTGGGCAATCTTCTCTCACCTTGACTTTTATTAGATAATCTTTAATGTAACTCTAAATTCTCAAATAGGAAAGTTATTTCATTATCAATCATGTATGTATGACCTACAGAAAGAGGAGAAAAACACACTGGAACAAATGTTGAGATCATCTTACCAGCTGTTGCCTGCCCAGAACACCTCTGATGCATTAGCTCATTTAGCAGATCCAGAGCTTTTCAGTTCTCTTCAGGTGTCAGTTGCCAGTAGTCCTTTTGAGATCTATCTAGCAGGAGATGGAAAAAAAAATATTATCAGTCCCTAGGTTGTTTTTGCCTGGATGGCCAGTTTTCATCTTGATTTCTCTGTCTTTGCTGAATACAGCATTCTGTGGTTTCTCTGTCCATAGAGCTGTGTGTGAAGACACACCCCTATCCATTTCCTGTGTGTGTGCCTCTGTGCCCTAGGTGTAGTGCTGACTGTTCCAGGGAACAGGGGCTTGCCTCCTACTCCTGGCCAAGTTGGTAGAAACACTCTTGTTTCACCATGACTGAAATGTGGCAACTGTCCTTTTGTCAGTCTCCCGAGGACAGCTGTATGTTAGCTTTGTAATGCACAGAAGACACATAATATGTGCTCCACAAACATGTTATATCCTAATGAATTGGATACAATTCATTAGAATCCTTAATGGTCCTAAGAACCAGACATATTCTGCTTAAGAAGCAACAGTCACATAGATGACTTTGTCAAACTCTAGCACAAGTAGAAATCAACTAATATATGCCATTTGACCCGTTAACCTGAGTGTTTGCCATTGAGCCATATTTTATATATTAACTGGCTCAAAATAAATATCCTGCCTCATAGTCCAGGTAAAGATTCTGTATTAATGTCCATTTTACTTATGGCCTGTCTTACCCAAACACACAGAATTCTTGAACAATACAGGTTAGCAAATATGAGAATCGACTATCTTTAATTGTTTTGGCATTCATGAGATGTTAGTAAGGGTGGGGGTGGGCAGAGCTAATTCCTTAGTGATTATTCTGCAAATGAACATTGGCTAAGTTACAACAGAATTAATGTAAAATTAAATATTACAGTAAGGCTATTATCAAATGAGGTCATGGTGATGAATGGCCTATTTAAATGAGACCACCAGAAGGAATTAGTGCTGGAGCCTATTAATCCCAGTCAGTTTGCAGGACTCCATTTTTATGCAGATTAAACTATATTTCAGGTTGATAAATCGGCATGACATGCTCTGTGACAAGAGCCAAATTTCTTTTCCATTCTTTGTTTTATCTCCATGTGGTTAGGGCCACAGCTGGGCAGATACACCTTACAGAGAACATCCAGCAATGAGCCACAGTGATTAAGACTGGAGGGGCAGATGGATCATATTACTGGACCTTTGGTTGCTTTGGTTTTTTTTTTTAGGATGACAGCCAGTGAATTCATGCCTGCCAATTACTGTAGAATTATTTATGTGCTGATTGTGTTGGCGTCTCATGCTGTCCTTGGTCCTGCTACTATTATTTATTTTTTTTTTTTAAGGAATCCAGGTGTCTTGATACACACACACACACACACACACACACACACACACACACACACATTTTTCATTCTCTTTAGAAAAGTTCTGGTTCCACTAATGCACTTGCCCCTCCCCCAAAAGAGAAATTCGATGAAACATTTCTGGGAAAATCTATGTGCTTTATGTAGAGCTTCAAATGAAATTGCTGTGAGCCTAAAACAGATAAATTTAGTTATTTGTCCCATTGGAAACAGTTGGCTCCAGAGCATGTGATGGAATGGGATGATGGATAATGCAGCTGCAAGGGAGGGCAGCAAGTTTAGCCCCACACTAACCAGTTCTCTGACCTTGGACAAATCACTGAAATTAAAATATATAGCACAGCACATTGTGCATGATAGGCTCTCAATGAATATTTAGTATTCGGTGGAGTGAACCTACCTTATCTGAGCCCAGACTTCCTTCTAAATTAGGCAGCATATCTCACATGGATGGAAAAGTGTGACAACTGTAATTGACCCACTTGCATTAGAAAATAGGCCTGCTTGCTCTCAGTGGTCTCAACAAATGTTCTGATGAACAACTTCCTGGCTTAATTCAATATTATTTACTGTTTCAAAGTTTTGGGAAATGCTTTCATTTCTCTGATAGCTGGATAGTCCCTGCAGCCTAGGACAAGTCAACAGCCTTATTTACCTAATGAGGAAGCCCAGGGACAGAAATGAGTGGTTTCTCCAAAGTGACACCGTTGATCAACACACTCACAGGGCTAGAACTCAGATGTCCAAAGCCTAGAACTGTATTCTATCCTGTCGCTACTGATGTGCACAACAGCTTGGAAGGTAATACTATTTCACTGGGGGAAAAGGTGACCTAAGATAATTACTCTTCACTTTTGGTATGCAGATACTCGAGGCCACAGACCCCAAAAGGGGGTTGAAGTCAGGGTTTGCCGTTGTTGTTGCTTGGCTGCCCTCCCTGTCATGTACCGTTCCTCTGACTGAACCATTGAGCAGTGAATGGGTTGGAAAGGGAAGGAGGTTGGCTTGGTTCCCAGAAGTGTCACATTGTGGTTGTGGCATGACCCAGTTATGTCACGAGCAGCAAGTCTCACAGGCGGAAGTAGCCTGGAGCCTGGCCAGGGCAGGAGAGGAGCCACACGGTCCCTGAGTCCTAGATGCTCTCACTGCGGCAGGAAGCTGCTCCCTAGCTGTGTGCCACCTTGGGAGCCTGTGGTATTGCCAAAGCTAAGGGCAGGGCCTGCCTGTACGTAGAGGTGGTGACTCTGGGAAGATGTGAAGACTATAGAACTCTTCTCACTGAATATATGCGACAGTCACCTGATATGGGTACCTGTGATTCTTTTATTGGGGAACAAATACTTGATCCTATAGATGAAGATTAGGCTTAAAGTGGATGACCCCTGGTCAGAGAACATGTTAAGTTTTATTCATATCAGGCAATTTATATGACTATTGCATCTCAGAAGAAAAGTGAAAATTAGAATTTTGATCCACACACGTGCACACAGTTCTACATATCTCCTGACTTGTGTGTGTTTGTGTGTGTGTGTGGGGGGGGGGGCTTTCTCTGCCTAAAATCTTAGGACTAATTTCTCAACACTAGGCTCAAGCTAACCCACCTTGTGAAGCCTAACCGGATTCCCTGTCCCATTGGCTGAGTTGGGCTTATTCTCCTCCTAGAATACTTCACACAAGCTTCTATTGTGGCATATATTACACGTCTTTTCATACACTGTTCTTCTCAGGCATGCTCCCCAGACGTTACAAGGACCATCATTAAATTTTTAGGTTTTAAACATTAGTATTTGATTTATTAAGTTTACAAATGCAGAAATCTAGTTCTGAGTGTGACATTTTTGAAGGTTAATGATGGAGAGATAAAGATCTGAATGTTAATTAATTGATACTAATTTCCTTGTCCTACTTTTGTTTTAGAATGGGGATTTATAAAATTGTGTGGGTGTTAATAAGATTCAGGTCCAAGTGCTGTCATGCTACTTTGAGCCATTTGCATGATATAAGGAAAATGTCTCACAGGAAAGGAAAGGAACTCATCAGTGGGATGAGAGGACCCGATAACCTAAGAGCAAAGTTTCCTTTTTCCCCTGGGTCAGGAGTTGCCAGACTTCATTGAGAGATTTATCCAGGTGTCCCGATGGCCTGCAGGAGCAAGGCTTCAGTTGGAACTATTCAGATTCTAGCTACTGTAGTGATATGTGCAGGGAAGAGGCAGCTCTTGAGTTGTCTACGGAGGGGGTCTGACAGGGCAAGGAAAGGGAGTCATCACACAGGTGGAGAGGGTATCAGTTCATCCTCTCCCAGGAGCCATCACCCCCTCTCTTGTACCTATGACACCCCCTATCCTAGTAGCTGTCTTCTCCCTAAACCAGCTGGGTCCGTGCCCTGCAGGTGCCTGAATTTGGCTGTCTTACATGTGGGGATCAACTGCTTCCCAAACTGTGATTCTGAAATTCCTGAGTCCAAGGTTGAAACCTGACCATGTAATGCTAAAGTCACTAGTCATACTTGAATCTCCTAGAACTCTCACTGTACTCCAAACCCAGCTATTCCACTATCCACCCCACCCCACTGCCCACCCTCATTCTTCTTGGATAGTTAGGTACTCTAACACATTGAGATGCTTCTAGAAAGCATGTGTGAAAGGAGCCTTTTAGCTCAAATGTTAAACAAAAAGGCCCCATTATTGGTACTCATGTCACTTGGCCATCCATGAGCATAGACCTCGGGGGTCCAGATTCCACATGACTGAGTTTTCTCTCATCTCCTTGACTGAGCTTCCCTTTTGTGTCTTAGCTGACCTTTCCGAACATCCCATCTACCTTATCAACATACAGAATTTTTGTGTGTTTGTGGAAAGCAATCTAAGTTCCATAACAACCAGTAAAAGAGAGAGAGTTGGTGAGAAGGACAGGTTTTATAGTATTTTGAATTGAGTGATTCAAAAGTGATTTTGAATTGAGTATGGATATTCTCTTAATTCTGAAAAGCTCTTTTTTCCTACATTTTTATGTTTCCAAAATCAATGTATCCTATAATTAATAATTATATATAATGTTTAAACCATCTTTTTTTTTTTTCATGAAAAACTTTCATTGAATCCATGCTGGATTCTAAGAATGAAGGGGCATGATACCTCTGCAAATATTTTGGTTACGTTGATCCACTCGCCCCGAGGACATTAGAGTATGTTGTGCAGCTGGGAAATCTGAAATGAGTGGAGACTAAGAGAATCAGGGTTCAGTCAGGGAGCCTGGGGCTGGGTTTTCATTTTGACCTCCATTTCTTTCATAACTGTTTGCTCTGAGCATCTGGGCCTCCTTCCTGGCAAAGCATCTTGCATGCCCCAGGCTGCCGCTTTGTGTTTCAGGTGGAGGTTAGTGGAAGCTGTGTCTGAATTCAATATCCTGTTTTCTGACATAAGCTGAGGCTTTCCAAGCACAGGTAATTGATCAACAGCTATTATATTATTTGTACCCCCCTGCTTTTTTTGCTTATTTCTATGACAGAGCAAACACTTCCTATACATTTTATAATCTAATTTTTACAACAAACCTATGGAGTAGCTACGATTTTTCCCCCAATTTTACAGATAGGCCAGCTGGCCTAGCGATCTAGAGATGCTCAGTAAATTGCCAACCTTTCTATGAGGAATTTGTAAGAAATTCAACTACATCTGTCAGTCTCTGAAGTGCATTTTATTTAAATAAGGTCATTATCAGTCTCTCTCAGTGGATTTTATACCACCTTAATTGGGTACTGTTAAGGTGGATACATTCTCAATCACTCTCATTTATGCATACTATGTATATTATTTAACAGCGACTTTATTCAGAACATGTTGAGGTCTGGAGACAGGAGGGAAGGATACAACAGCACCTGGGGGTTGGGGAGCAAATGTTAGAGAAAGGGAAAGGGTTCATGCCAGAGAGACTGCAACCTTCATTCAGTACTGGATCAGGAGCAGTCCTGTGCACTTGGAGAAGAGAGGAGGGGGAAGCCCCATGCCTAGAATGTGATGCCTGGAAATGAGGAACAGGAAGAGATTTGGGGAGATCATCTAATAGTCTCCTGTCTTCTGACAGCTCCAGATTTAAGCTATTGTGAAAGGAGGTGGAATTTAAAATAAAAATGTGGCCGCCTAGTCTTCACTAGAAGACAAACAATATGCAGGGAGAGGCCTGTGGGTCGATTCTGAGCAAAGTATCTTTTCTTAAGGCATTCCACCAGAGGGTGAATGCGTATGTGAAAGGGCTCAGAATGCACACAAAGGCTCTGTACTTTGACCTTGACTAATGCCAGAGAATGCAAATCCTCAGAGCAAGAAGCAAGGCACCCAAATCTATAAATAAAGCAAGAGGAAATGAGAAATAAATGAGCCACATTTGGGGGTTTTTGTAATAGATCTCTGAAATTGGTGAGAGAAAAACCACTGGAATTCATCCTGGGATGCTGAAGCCATCACTTATGTACAAAATGCAAAAGCCTTTCTTGCAAACGTTTCTTTGTGGTCTGCTTGACCACGGGGTTGCATGAAATAAAATGTGTTTGGGGAGAAAAAAAGAAGTGACACTCTGGGATCCTAGCTCTGCCACACTTTAATTCCTTCTCACAGTGACAAACAGAGACCACAGCTGATGCTTTGAAGTTAAGTGTAATCTAAGAAAAGTAAAGCTTTTAAGAAGACCTCTGGATGGAAAAGCTGTATCAGGATTTTTTTTTTTTTTTTTAATCTTCTGAATTTCACTGAACAAAGCATTGGGAGACAGGGAAAGTGGAGGGCATTATTAACTGGAGGAAAAGTGATGACTTCCCTTTTTTTGTTCATTCTTAATAAATTATGTGCTTTCAACTAAAATAAATGGTGCTTGGTGTTTGTAGCCATTTCACACTTCATGTTAACTTTTTCTTTGTTGTTTCGTAGCTCCAGGTTCTTATTAAAGGTTAGCTTTGATTTTTCCATGAGGTAATCTAGCGTTGTGGATAATGAAGGCTATTCTTTAAACCAGGAAGGAGGAATGGATCTAGGTGATGTGTTTTGCTCTGCAGCTTCGATTGTAGCTACAGTTGACACTAGTCTGAACTGTACCTTTTCAATGAGATTTTGCCCAGTTGTAGGTTAGTGAATGTTCAACAACTAGCTTTCCAGGAAAAACAAAAACAAACAAACAAAATAATAAGACCCTAATTACTGTGTTGGCCAGTTTCTGTGGTATAAGTACTTTCACGAACACTGATTTCAATCTACCCCTGCTTTAACAACTGGCTCAGAAATTCTGGAAATTTTACCACTTAGCAGCTGTATGAGTGGTCTGCCACATTGCCGACTTTACCTTTTTAATTAGCTTTTTCTTTCAAAAGCTTGTTAATCAAAATTGGAATAGTCATTCTTCTAAGCAGCAGTCACCACGAGCATAGAAAGGCATCAAGGAGCTGGGACTAAATATTGAGCCCTGTAACACCTCAGAGGGGCTCTGCCGCAGGATTACCGTTTATGTCCATTTTAGGTCCACAGAGAAGAGTGTATTAAAAATATATATGTCAATTTTTACCCCTGGATGGCTGTGAGTAGGATTCAACTTATTCCCTTCCCTTTCATGAATTTGTCAAAAAAAAAAAAATGCAACCAACTTCCATTTAAACAAAAGTGATTTATTTCTTTTAACCACAAGTCTATGATTTTGGCAGGAATATTGAATGTGTCCATCACTGTACAGTTCTAGCCCCGGCCTGTCTGCTCATGCTGCCTGAAATGCTCTGTCATACTTTTCCGTCTTTTATTGATGCTTCTCCCTCCTGGTCAGCAGTCAAAAAAGAACCAAGGTTTATGCTTGGCTGCTGAGAAAATCTGTAGATTTGGGTTTTGATCTTTCCAGACCTCAGTCCGTTTTTTTGTAGTTTGTTGAGGAATGGAGCTCATCCCTCTCAATAGCCATCACCTCAGTGGTAAGCTCAGGCAAATCATGTTGATGTTCTTCTAGTTGCTAGGCACTGCAGGGGGAGAGATGAGGCTTGTTCATGTTGGACTGCAGGCAGCTTAGAGAAGTGGGCATGGTGTGGTCATGGTGGCTTCCTGGCTGGTGTCAGCACTATAAGCAGGCAGGGAAGCATCTAGGGAGACATTTGAGGGTTTAAGATTGATTACATGTCAGTCACAGGTAATGTAGTCAAGGCAAAAGCTGCATATTATTATTCTTTACAATTTGAGTTTATTGATGGTTGACATTGATTAATAAAATTATGTAGGTTTCAAGGGTACAGTTCTCTAAGTCATCATCTGCACAGTAGATTGTATATTCACCACCTCAAGTTGTCTCCTTCCATCATCATTTATCCCCCCCAAACCCTTTTCTACCTACCCCCACCTCCATTTCCCTCTGATAATCATTGTATTGTTGTCTGTGCCCATGAGGGTTTTTTCCCTTAATCTTTTCACGTTTTCACCCATCCCTTCCCCTCCTTCCCTCTGACAGCTGTCAGTCTGTTCTCTATCTATGAATCTCTATTTTCTTTGTTAGTTTATTCTCTTCATTGAAATCATATGGTACTTTTCTTTCCCTGACTGGCTTGTTTCACTTAGCATAGTACTCTCCAGGTCCATCTGTGCTGTCACAAAAGGTAAGATTTCCTTCTTTTTTTACACCTAAGTAGTATTCCATTGTGTAAATGTACCACAGCTTTTTCATCCATTCATCTACCAATGGTCACTTGGGCTGCTTCCAGAACTTGGCTATTGTAAATAATGCTGCAATAAATTTAGGAGTGCATATAGTCTTCCAAATTAGTGTTTTAGGTTTCTTTGCATATATCTGAAGTAGTGAAAAACAGCCTATTATCATTATATGACACACTTTCCCATTATATCTTAGCCTTGGACTCAGGGTTATTTCCCTGGTAAAAGAGCCAAAATACCTGGGCCTATGTAAGCAGGAGGTATATAAACCATCTTGATAGGATAGCAACTTGTCCTAGTTTGCTTAAGATTTTCCTGGTTTTAGAACTGAAGATACTATGTCCTAAAACCCCCTTAGTGTTAGGCAAACTGAGGGTTGGCCACTCTACAGCCTGAGCATCTAAATGATAACACTCTCACTGTAAGTTTTTCTCTGTGTGTGTGTGTATGTGTGAACTCATTGAATGAGGTCTTCCAAACTACTATACTATGTACTCATTCATTAACATTTGGGGGTATACAGGTGTTTATCTAGATATTTTATATCCAGTTATGCTATCAAGTGTAGATATTTTCCTCTTGTCCACAAAGAAGTCATGAGGGGCTGGCTTTCCAGAAATCAAGATATAATAAGCCATTCTGATGGTTTGAGCATTTTAATAGACATGTAAAAATTACATTTCACATTTCTTGGAATTTTGACAGAGATTGATATTGAATTCAATGAAATTTACCTTTTCATTTTTTAAAAGATTTCATTTAGAAGGGAAGCAAAAGAGAAAGACAGGGAGGGAAATATCAATGCATGAGGGAAACATCAATTGGTTGCCATTCATATGCACCCCAACTGGGTTCCGAATCTGTAACCCTGGCATGTGCTCTGAACAAGAATCATATTGGTGACCTTTCACTTTGACAGATGATGTCCAACCAACCCAGCTACACTGGTCAGAGCTACCTTTTCACTTTTTTTTTTTTTTTTAAGATTTTATTTATTTATTTTTAGAGAGGGGAAGGGAGGGAGAAAGAGAGGGAGAGAAACATCAATGTGTGGTTGCCTCTCATGTGGCCCCCATTAGGGGCTTGGCCTGCAACCCAGGCATGTGCCCTGACTGGGAATCGAACCTGTGACCCTTTGGTTCACAGCTCGCGCTCAATCCACTGAGCTATGCCAGCCAGGGCCCTTTTCACTTTTTATTCACCACATTTTACTCTTTTACTATTGGTGATTTGTAAAAGGACATGTGACTGCAATTTAGAAAGCTCTGATCTTGAATTTTGCATCTTCAACATGCTCAAGTAATTTGCCTCCCTTAAACTTCCATTTGCTCTGTAAGTCCATTCTTTCCAGGGCCTTATAATATTTTAGTGAGATAAAATATATAAATAATCTGATGCTCAGCAAATATTAGTTGACTTCCCTGCATTAAAAAAAACCTTTAGCCATATCCCATTTTCTAGTTTCCCTCTGACAATGCTCTCCTTATGATTGACAATGGATTTGTAATCATGAGTTAGTAACTGATGTGGGCGATACTCTTATAACAGAGACCAGCAATTCATTCAGCAAAGCTTCCATTCCACAATACTAGTGCACAACGTGCAGGTGAACAAATGTATCTGGTTCCTATCTAAAATGAGCCTCAAAATTGACTGGTGCTCAGTGCCCAGTAGAAATGAAAATTTATCTGCTTGAGATATAAAAAGACCTTTGAGGAAGTTAATGACTCTTTCTTTTATGTTCATCCTACATTATTTTTAATATTATTTAGATACCTGATAAAAGTCAGAAACTGACTTTTATCATAGTAAACCAGGTCAAGATGCCAGCCTTGACTGATGAGTCATTTGGCTGACATGATTGCAGTAAGCCTAAACTAACCCTCAGCATATATGTAGAATAAGTAATAGGAAATACTGTGGGATACTAAATATGAATACTTAATATAAAGACAATTTTGAAGATATGTTTACATTCATACAAACCTCCCATTTTTACAGATGGGAAAATAGGTGTCAGAAGTGGTGGTCTCAAAATTACACAGGAATGGTGACAACTAGGATCAAGATCAAGACTCTCGGCATTCTAGTGAAGACTCTTGGCCATACTGCCTACTTTAAGAGAAAGGTTCAGGTAGGGTCTTTCCCCCACATTTGGGACACATTGCTTTTTAAATAGAAGATATGCTTTACTTGGTGTCTATTTAAAGTTATTAAATATAGGGAAACTGATTAGCAGAGTGGAGGCACATCTCTCACATCCTAGTTTGAACATTTCCACTGGAAGATGACTGCTAATTGGTTTTCTGACAGTGTTGCCCTGGTCAGTTGTCTGCTAACTCCTACAGAAGGCGCTATTACGTGATGGATACCCGCTCTTATCTCTTGACCTGTTACATTAATTGTCTGCTGTTGATAACTGTGTATCTAAACACATCCAGAGAACTAAGAGAAATGGCCTATTGAGACACATCAGGGTAAGAGCTCTGGCCCCATGAGAACCGGAAGGATCATGGTTCTGAAGGACATCCATCATTATCTTAAAAAGCGACTCTATCCTGAATATTGCTTTTAGATTTATTACTAGTAGCCAGGATAAAATTTTTTATGAATTTAGTAAAGGAGATTGCCCTGAATTTCCTCAGTGATAGGTTTGACAAAGTTGCAGTGAAACCTGAGAAAATATAGAGAAAGGGCCAAGGAACTTCACAGTTGTTCATATGGAAAATGACACAATTAATAAATAATAACACAAGAATAAACTCTGTTTTGCATACTCACAACTGTAAACCTACTTTTCCCCCACCCTGTAAATTGTTTTCATGTAGATTTGGGAAGGCACAGTGAACAGAGTTACACTTCTTTTGAATCGGCAGTGATCACTGGACAGTGATGAAAACTTTTGCAAAGTACTTAATTCCTCTAAGGGCCAGTTATCTTATATTATTATTGTTGTAAATTTCACATTGCTATAGAAATGGTTCTGAGTATTTAATATAATAACTAAAGAAATAACTTCATGAAGAATGGAAACTATATAACAGGATTGACACAAGAATATTTAAATAGGCAAACATGAACATTAACTAACTGTAAAGCTTAGAGAAGAAAAATATAATCAACAAAATTAAGACATTCAACATTAGTGTTTAATATGCTAATATTAAAATGAATTATTCAGATGTAAAAACATATGAATTAAAAATTTTGCTGAATGATATATGATCTATGCTAATTATGTAAAGTTTGACAAGTAAAACATTATTGTATTTAATTGATATACACATATATAATGCAAATATTTTCTTAAAAGTAAATAACTGAATCAGTGACAAAATGATTTCATTTTCTCAACCATTTTATTTGGTTGAATTGGTTAGTGTTGGAGGAATGGACTGATTATGAATTTGGAAGATCACTGAACTGATTGTGCAGAGACCTGAAGATTTGTCTCAGTTCTGTCAGTACCTATGGAATATTTGATAGTGGGGGATAGCAGTTAGGGTCCTTAAGTGCATTAGTTTTTATAAAGAATTCCACAGATTATCTCATTTAATCCTTACAACAGCCAGATGATATGGGTATAATTTTGCTATGTTATTAGTAGCGAGGCTGAAGCTCAGGTATACTTTGTACCCAGGGTCTTAGGTTGGTAGATATAGCAAATTTAACAGGAGGCCTAGTTAAATATGAATGCCAGACAAATGGCACTTTTTAAAGGATAAATATGAACTGTGCAGTGTTTTATCTGGCAACTCTTTAAGTTAACTATTGCATAACTACAAATAACAAAAGTAGTCCTGTGGTAGTTAATTCCTGATTTCAGTCCCTGAGTTCTCCCTAATTTATGAAAACTGTGTCTTCACTGATCCATTCAGTGTTTATTTTTTAATGCTTCAAATACTTATTGAGCACAGTTTTCAGTAGGGGAGTGGCATGATTTGATTTAACTTCAAGAAAGTCACTTGGTGACTGAATGATGAATGGATTGGAGGCGGATGAGATGGAAGCTGGGGGACTGACAAGGCAGCTACTGTGTGGGGGATGTGGTGTAGGTAAGCAAGAACGGGAACCCAAGAAGTAGTACAGGTTTTTCTGGGGAGGATTGGGCCATAATAAGCATGGATAGTAGATGTGTTGAACTCAGCATATGGAATACTGAAGTAAGAAAAATCCGTAGATGGTATACAGCTTGGGTCTGAAGGTTAAGGTAAAGACTTCAGTTAGAGTAATAGGTTCATAGTCATTGGCATTTAGACGATACCTTAATCTTGCCATTCCCCACACGCTGTACATTAGGATAAATTATCTTGTGTTAGCTCTGAAGAAACTTGCTTGGAGTCCAGTGAAGGAAGGAAGCAAATGAAAAATCAGTTAAAATATAGAGTGTTTATAGACATAGACAACACTGAAAGAATATGTAAGATCCTCTGCGACCCAGAGGAAGACGTGACCTCTAACTTGAGACTAAGAGGTGAGTGGGATTGCTGAGTGCAGAGCGGTGGGAAAGCAGTACAGGCAGAGGTCCAGAGCTGACATAGTGGTAAGAATGAAGGCACAGTACGTCGAGGAAGGTCCTTATGGGTGGTGCGTAGAAGGCAAAAGATAAGTAAAATGAGATGAACTGAAGTAATAACCACTGTGAAGAGCATTGTTAGCTCTGTAAAAGATTTTGAACTTTCTTTGTCAGGGTGATCAATAAGTCATTTTTTATCAGAGAAGTGACAGGATCAGACTTGGGTCTCAGAAAGATCACTCAGGCTGTGTGAGAAATGGAATAGAGAGAAAAACTGGAGAGAGACTAGAAAAGAGGCTGTTGCAATAAACCAGGCAGGAGATGATGATGAGTTGAACTGAACATTTTGAGAGTTATTCAGGGGATACTTTCAGTGGAATAGGTGAATGAATTAATGTGGAGAATAAAGATGAGGGAGAATTCAAATCTGAAACAAAGAAGTGTAATTCAAGTCTGAGAATCTGGTGGCTTGGGCAGCCAGAGGATGATGAGGCCATCATTGAGAGATAACAAATATTGGAAGAGGAACAGATTTGTGGACAGAAGAGAAGGGTGTGGTTTGGGACATACTGAGATTGAAGGACCAGTGAAAGTCATGAGTCTGAATACATGAGTCTGGAACTTGGTAGAGAGGCATAGAATAAAGTAAACACTTGGAAGTTATCACTAAGGTTTAGGTGTTTTTTTTAAAGTCACAAAAGTATGTGAGGTCTATCTATTGCAAATGAAGGGAATATATGTAGAGAAAAAGAGGTCATCGGGAAAAAACCCTGAGATACCCCAGTATTGGAGGCAGAGAAAAATAACCTATAGGAAAGGTAGAGGAGGCAACTAAGTAGGAAGAAAATGAGAAGAGTGTGGGTGCTATCACCTAGATGTTGATTAGGAGAAAGGGGACAGTTGAATCTGTCCTAAGTTGGAATAATATTAGGTAGATGTGATAAAAGGAAAATGGGACAAAAATAGCAAAGTACAGTAAGATGGTTGGATTGATCAGAAAAAGGAGAGTGGGATGGAAAGTCAGAGACAGACAGACAGGAGGAAATTGATGGAAATAGTAGGGGTCAAAAACCATAAATTATCAGTGAAGTCAAAATAGAGACAAGAAAAGTAACTGTTTAGTAATGGGAAGGTAAAAGTTGTGGTCAGGATGGAACTTTTGTATGTTTACACATTTAAAAATTACACAAGTAATGCATAAGTACATTCTCGGTGAGAATAATTCAAGGGCTATAGAACTACAGAGGGCAAAATACTGAAGTGTCTCCTCATCTTCCTCATTATCAATCCATTTCCCAGAGTAATTACTCTTAGCACTTTGATGTTTATCCTTTTGGAACTTTCTTTTTACAATATATACACATGGCTGCACATAATTTATTTTTCCAGGAATGGATTCTAATTTTCTGATTGACTTTGTTCAATGAACAATATGTCTTAGTGGACTTCCATATCAGTACATTTATAGCTACCTCATTTGTTTAAACAATTGCATGGTATTCTGTATTATACTGTTACTGTAACTTATTTAACCATTTTCCTATTATTGGGCAATTGAGTTACTTGAAGGCTGAATTTTAAATCAAATGTTTTAGAGGTGGAATAGCAATGAGTGGTGACAAATACAGGGTAAGGGCATATGAGTGCATGGCAGACACAGAGCTGGGAGCTTTGGTGATAAAAATTCAGGGGGATACTGGTTATGAGTTAGTCTAAAACCAAGGGTACTAAGGGCATCCAGGGAGAAGGCAGAATTTGAGGTGGGCCAAAGGGTGGTGAGCTCAGAGTTAAAGGCTTCAGAGAATAAGAGTGAAAAGTCAGCAGCATGATAAACATCAATGATGAGGAGGTATTGAACATTATATGATTAGGTGGAAGTAGCCACAAGACCTTTCTTTCTTCCCTACATGCCTCCGTCTTTCCAGGGCTAAGCAAAAATGTTCTGCAAGGAGAACTAGAGAGTTCATCTTAGGCAGAGGTGACGAAGGAGAAAGAGAAATTTCTATTTGAGATGTATTTATTACAATAGTGTCCCCCAGGCACTGCAATATCTGTATCAAAGCCTGGGAGTGGCAGAGAGATCCATGAAGGAGTTGAGGGCAGTGGGGTTTACAACGAAGAGAGGATCTAGGGGCCTCAAAGGAAATGCTTATGGTTGCGAAGTGGTGGGGATTTGTGTCCTGGAAAGAGGGAGTCACGAGCACTGTGGAGTTGAACAGAGAGGCAGGGAATGAGCAGGATACTCTGAGTGTAAAGTGGTACATTTATAAGGCCTCCTGGTTTCCCCAATAACTCGTTCTTTCAGGACTAAAGGAGGTGGTGGGTCAGGAGGCTTCAAGTCTTTCAGGAGTTACTTATGACCTGAACTGAGGTGGCTCCTGAGAAAATTCTGGTCACAGAAAGAAGCTGAGAATGGAAATCAGTCCCTGAAACTATCACCAGGTATTAGAAACAGCCTTCTCTCCAGTGGGAGGTGGCAATGGGGGGAATGAGGGGACACTATCTCCACACTAGGATCATCTCTACACATAATTCCCCATTGTTACACTGAATTATGTCCCAAATCAAAATCTGTGATTCCAAGTATTATACCTCCATTTCATACAATTTTCTTCTTCTAGGAAAATTATACTATTAGCAAAACTGATACCAGCCAGTAATTCTCAGTGTTGGTGGTTCTGGATGTTTTAGGATTTTATATGAGATGTGACATTTATTTAAATGGATTTGTTTCTTTGCCGTTCCTATTCCATGCTGGGGAGACAGCTGTCCTTGGGATCTCTAGTTTACTTCTTTGCCATTCCATTCATCACTCACAAAATCATTAATTTTCCTGTGTAGTGTTGCCTCCTGAGGGTTCCTTGCTCTGAGTCAGTAGAGCTGAGAGTTAATGTACATTTAACAAATATTGCTGGGAAGGTGCTTGGGGCCTGAGTTTGAAAGACGTTTCCCTTTCACTGAAGGATGTTCTGTAATAATTCATTTGTTTTATGTAAGTCTTGAATAAGTGGATTCCTAACATTCAAAACATATGTTTGCATATTAAGTCAGGCAGAAGTGTATGCAGGTTAGTTCAAATCATAGCAGTCATTGAGCACCTACTGTGTGCCAGGTACTTTGCTGGGCTATCTAGGAAAAAGGTAGAAACATGAAACACAGCTTTGTTCTTAAAGTACTTACAATTAATTGAGAGACCAAAAATGAGCGTGCAGACAGGTAAATAAGGATAAAACATGTAAGATTTGTTGATAATGAGAGAAAATGTGTTACCAAGTGGAACTTGATTAATGAACAAGAGAATTACACTGACACAAACTGTCATAGCCTGAAAGAGAAATGAGAAACTTTGGGCTATAATAAATAGAAGAACGAGGAAGTAGGCTCTTTTGGTCTCAAATCTTTGTGTCTTGAGTTTATGTCTTAAAGTTTGAATATATGGACAAAATGAAAAATGCAACCTGTAAGGTGAGTGAGAATGGTCAGAATAAATGCATTTGGGTTGCAAAATGCATGGCCTCTGTGTTGTCATGGATAGAAGGGTGGAAACACTAGAAGTCAGAGCCGAATGATGGAAGTAGCAGAATCTGAGCTTGATGACTTTAGACGACTCCACAGGCAGAGTCTTTGCTTAGAACAGGGGGCTCCTTCTTAGAACTCCAAGATATGGAGACATTTTGAGTGGCAATAACAAAAGAAGAAAATGTGAAACAGAGAGACCAGAAAAATGATGAGAAAGCACCAAAGCCTATGTGAGCGCATCTGGGCAGATGGAGTGCAGTGGGAAGAGGCAAGAGAAACCCTAGGAAGAGGAGAACTGGTGGAGTCACAAGAGCCCGAACTCTTCCTGTTCCCCACACCCATTTGTCTTGGGTTCATGGCACCTGTTGACCTCTCCACCTGTCACGTTCTTCTGCCCTGGTGTTGCAGAGCTGCTCTTTGCTGCCTTTCGTGCTCTCAGAACTCTCTCTATAAATGCTCCGAGAACTTTCCATCACATGAAATTCCCTCATTCTCATTGTAGAACTTTTTACTGTTCTTTTTACTAGTATTTTGATCAACACTCATTCATTCATTCATTTGCTTATGTATAGTCAAACTCACTTGATAAAATACTAGTCCTGCAAGCAGAGGCCTGGGCTACAGTGGTTCTTGGCTATAATCTGCAGCACCCAGAATAATGACTGGCACATGTTAGATTCTCAGTAAATGCTTGTTGATGAAAGAATGGCAATGAGAGAAAGGAGGCAATGGTATAAGCATAATTCCTGGAGTCTGCTGCTCATATTATCATTTTGTATAAGGCATGATAATGAGTTTATACATAAGGGATTGCGCATTAAAGTTTTGGTGCCAATGACTAGTAGAAAATGTTACCCCTAGGAAATTAAGTGTTGTGTCAAAGAACAGATGTGAGAATCTTTGTTCTCTTATCCTGAGTGCCTGTAGGACTGATTGGGGATCCCTTTGAATTCATTCAAAGTGTTTCCTACAGGTTCTCATATACCAGCAATATCTCTGTGGTCCCCTTTCATTCCAGTGCTAATACTCTATAATTTTAAGTTACTGAATTCATAATTCAAATCAATAGTCTTTTCATATAAGTGCTCAGCTAGGGCAGCCACACATTTATTCCACTGAAACTTCAAATATCTAAAATATATACATACTGTTCATAAGAATGTTACCATAGGGGCCAATATCCATAGCCTGTTTCAAGAAGCACATAATTAAATATGTTGCATAACTATATACACTTCAGTTGTTTAAAGTCTTATTATAGAAACCACTACTAGTTTCAAAAAATGAGCACTGAGATGCTTGCTAAGTTTGAATCACATTTCTCTTTTCATATTTTGTGAGGAGTCAGAAGTATATACTGAACTTTATATTAAGCTCTTCATTGGTGATTAACCGAGAATCCACTGTGTCAAGATAAAAGTTGGACATTTATTTATATCCTCTGTGCATAGTAATACATTATATCTGGAATAGAAGGCATCTGAGGCATTTCAGTCAACTTGCAGCTCAGTCTGATGAACAGCATTCAGAAGACCCTTATTTGGAGGGATTCAAGTTACAGGATATCTATATCCACCAAGGAGAAATGAAGAGCATAGGTTATCTTGTCTCTGCAACAGGTGTGATGGATCCCTACATGAGGGTGAGAATGGGGAGCAACATGAGTAAGTGACCTGAAGTCACTAGTAGTGAGAAAAAATCGCCACTTTATCTAAGCAGCACTCACTCATGCTTAGGTGGAAAAGACAGAAACCTAATTTTGCTTGCAAAAGGAAAGAGTTTTCTGCTTCAAAAAGATTTTGTTCCTATTCACTCACTGCTATTGGAAATATTTTCAGTAACTATCTAAGCATGTCATGATGATGTTTCAAACAGGGCTTAGACATTTCCACAGAGCAGTTACACTTTTAAAGTGTACCTATGACTTAAATTCCCTGGGAGTCATGGATGGCTGGTCTGAGAATCCCTGCTGGGAGCGTTGTCACTGAATAAGGGGAGAAAGAAGGGCAGAAAGGATGAAATGGCCCAGCAGGAAGACAGTGTGGAAAAAGCAAATCAGGGCTCCCAGAAAGGGGCAGTTTTAACTTCACAGTTTTGCTCCTAAACCTTGTTCAAAAGTGGCTTTCTTCTTAGATTCTGGAAACCAAGGGAAATAACTCTAGCAGTGATTCTGTTCTCCTCAACAAAGCCCTGTGGTCCAGCTCGAGAAATTTCCTTGATCCAGAAGCAAGATAGGAAGCCCTTGGGGTAAAGTTACTGTGATGTGATTATGAACTTTCTCTCCAAAAAAGATCAGCCACTGAAATAGCCCAACACTACAACCAGCCGAGCTATTGTGGGCCACATCGAGACGCATCTCAGTGGACTCAGCGTAGGTACTGCTACTTTCAGGGAGGAGTCGGTGTTCTCTAGAGAAGGTAGGCTCTGCAGACTATTGAGCACAGACACAAAGAGCTACAAGGCAAAAAAAGAACTTTATGACTGGACCCTATTGCATTACCTTCTGAGGTGTTTATCTGTTACTGATAACTTTTCTCTCAGGGACAAGCATAGGGTTTTTCTATTTTACATGGCATCAAATGAGCTCAACCCTATCATCTGGTGAGGAGGTCTGGCTCACAGTCTCTGGACGATGTTGACAGCATCTTGGATATTTATTCAAGAAATGCTGCTCTACTGAGTTTTTCAGAGAAGCCTTGATTCCTTACCCCATTCTGTCAGTTTCTTGCAAGAGGAATACCATCCAGTCCAGTGAACTATTTATATGCTCTGTAAATGCTAGTTGATAATGATTATAATGATTGTGTTGGATTAACTTGATTAAAGATGAAATATGTATATATTTTAGTAACCAGGGCAGGGAGGGGATAATGGGAGAAAGATGGAAAAGGATTTCAGGAACAACTATAAAGGACATAATGGACAAAACCAAGGGGTGGGGGTTGGAATCAGGGGAGGTAGGTAGGGATGGCTGGGGTGGTGGGGATTGGTGGGGGGGAAATGCAAAAAAAAAAAGTAAATTATATTTATCTTTGAGCAAGGGTCTTCCTCGAAAATGGGGATGTCACATTTTCTCCACACTGTGTAAAAGAAAGCATTCAGTTTCCCATTTTCTATATAAAAATTCTACAACAAGATTATATCACCAACATTTACATTTAGTTTTAATTAGCAATTACTTCTGAGCTGCACAGTGCAATGCTTTAGTAAAAGAAATGGAAACATGTATTAGTCTATCGGTTTTGGTGCAAAAATAATTTTCTTTTAAACTGCACAGATTGGAGAAGTATACTGAAATATAGATTTTTTAAACTTTTTATCCAGCCATAAATCTCTTCTCAATCTCTAGGATTCTTAAACTTCAGCATGTACTTGGTTCACTGTTGAATGCTCACCATCACTGTTACACTCCTCCAAATGCTCCAAGTGACAAACGAGATAGATGATTTTCATATGTGGTTGGGAAATTTCCTCTTACTGGCTGGAGTTGTGTAGGCTAGAAATAACTCTTTTCAAAGTAGTCTGGAAAATGATTTCAAAACTTGGGCAGAGAGGCAGAGGAACATGAGGCTGCACAGTGGGGCGTCTGGGCATAACGGGAAGAGGAAAGGTGGTACACAGACACATTTTATCCTAGGAAAGTGACATAGGGTGAACTTAGCGAAAATGCATTCCATGTTTGTTCAAGCATATCTGATAATAAACTAGGACAAATAGAAAACACCATACTTTGTAGCTAAAGGGTAAGGTATTAGGATTCTGTAATTTTCATCTTCTTCTACTCAGCCTGAATGATAGGCAGAACTATCACCAATTCATTCATTCAACACCTATTAATTGAGCATTAACTATATATCAGACCTTGGGATGATATCTGCTGTAGCAAGGCAAAATCAAACACTGTCATTATCTGCAAAGAGCTCTCAGCTTGAAGAAAAAGAGGTAAATTTGCACTTAGGGCAGTGAGGTGAGTGAGGGAGTGGTGTGTAAAGGTCCAGGGGAAGAACAAAGAGTGAAAGCACCCATCTGTAAGGTGCAGCACAAGGTGTCAAGGGCAACATGCGGAGGAGATGCAAACTGAAGTGAGGGATAATAAGCATGTCTTTATCAAGCAGGGTGGAAAGGCTGTTCCAGGGCATGGCGGGTTCACAGGCACAGCCCCGCACAGGAGGGATGATTCAGGAAGCTGCAAGAAGTCTGGTGTGATTCAGTCAGCGTTTTTTGTTTTTGAAGTGATTGGTTTTGAGGTTAGGTAGGTAGATAGGTGTCAAATCATTGGAGATTTTCCTTTAAAAATATTACCAATTACACTTTACACGCAATGTTACTTTATATTAGTTTCAGGTGTACAGCATGGAGGTTAGACATTCACGTAGGCTACAGCGTGTTCCCCTCGATTTTTGCAGTACCCAGTTGGCACCGTACATCATTATTGCAATATTATTAGCTAGATTCCATATGATCCACTTTATATCCTCATGGCTATTTTGTAACTACCAATTTGTAAGTCTTAATCCCTTAACCTTTTTTAACCTAGTTCCTCCAACAGCCCTGCCCCGCCCCTCCCCCCACCCCCTGGCAACCATCTGTTTGTTCTCTGTATCTATGAATCTGTTTCGATTATGTTTGTTTAGTTTGTTCTTTAGATGTCCACATGCAAATGACATCATATGGTATTTGTCTTTCTCTGAGTTATTTCACTTAGCATAATACCCTCTAGGTCCGTCCATGCTATTGCAAATGATAAGATTTTATTCTTTTTTGGATTTTTTTTTTGTGGCCAAGGAATATTTCATTGCATATATATACCAGAGCTTCTTTATCCACTTTCTATTGACGGGTGCTGGGGTTGCTCATGGAAGATTTTTCTATAAGGTATATGGATTTGAGCATGATGCAGTTCTCAAATGTACCGATTGAGAGAACTCCTTAATTTCATTTTTTTTGGCATACTCACACATGAAAAAATAGTTACTAAATAAGGAAATATATAGTGACAAAAGCTACAATTAATTCAGCAATGCATTTATAGGAATCTGCGCTTTATTAATCACTACAGAAATATTTACTGAACACCTACATTGCACCATTCACTGTCCTGAGAAAGGGAGATGCACAGATTACGAGACAATTTCTGTTCCTAAGCTGCTTAGTGTCCAAAAGTCAACACAGGGAACGGAAAGTCAACAAACCACAACAACATATGTGATAGTTTCAATAGTACAGGCCCTGATACGTGCCAGAGGAATTAATAAGGTGAGAGGACATTAAGGTGTCTTGGAGGTGGCAGGGAAAGCATCGCAGCACGAGGCTTAACTCACCTTTCAAATGAAGAGTAGGAGTTTTCCAGAAAGAAGCATTGTGGTGAAGGAGGGTAGAAGGTATTCCGGGAGGAGGGAACAACTTGTTTGAGGGCTTGAGTACAGGGGAGAACAAAATACGAACTTACTGTAACAGCAAGGATGTAGAAGACTAAAAAACAATGACTAGACCGACCTCCTTTTATCTAGTTGGGAAAATGGAAATGAGAGTAGTGAGCTCTCCAACTCCGTAAAGGTCGAGCAGATCCTTGACCACCTAGTTTGTTAGGACTCATGGGCATAACAACGTTTAATTAGAATTCCTAGTTATTCCTGGAATCTATAGCATTCTCCACTTGATTGAAATATCACAGTTAAAACAACAGAGGAAGTAGATTCACAGAATCAAACAATATTATAAAACTGGAAATCAAACTGAAATTATATATGCTGCTAATTCAAAAACACAGACAGGAGGGAAAATACCAAAATGGTAATATCTGCATTTTAAAAATGCTATTTATCACCACTTCGCAACCTACTATTATTGGACTATTAGCTCTATGATTAAACTTTTCAATTACATCTAGCATTATATTAGGCTTTATACAATCATTAATTAGTTCACTCACATCAAACCCCATGAGGAAGCAGAGGGTTTTATTACCGACTATTTCACAGATGAGAAAACAAAGGCAACGAGGTTAAGTGGCTTCCTGAATTCCTTCTTCAGGGGCTGGGCTGGCAGGTCTGGTGGCGTTCCCCCCCTCCCCCGCCCCGCCCCCATGTTGCCAGTCTGGCACAGCAACTTCAGCTCTGCTCTGAGCCTCATGCTCGCCTCTGACTGGGAGCGGGTGCCCCTGGTGTTCTTGAAAATTAATGATATTCAGAGCTACAAGTTATATCTGTCACAGCCTATGTTTGTTTACTTGTGGCAATTAGCGACCATCTGCTCTGGAGGTGAGGGCATCAGGCCCTCCTTCTTTGGAAGTATTGACTTTCAGAAGGAAAGAGTTTTCAAAGGCCTGGGCTCTCAGGGAAGGAGAACAGACAAATGAATAAGACTCAGTGTCTCTGGAGAGGTGGGGGCGCCTGCACATCAGGCATGTGGGGAGGAAAGCAAATTGAGTTGTTTATTCTCTGCTCTCACCTCTCCTTTTTCTCCATTCTGTCTCTTCAAACTGTTTCCCTTTCTTAGTCGGAGTTCCCATCAAACCAGTAAAGAGACTGCTGAAGAGGCAGTGTGGTATCCTAGACCTTGGCCTTGTACCCCGATGATTCAGTATGGTGGAGCTCAGAGGATAAGCCAGCCAGTCCGCACATACGTGCTGCACCACGGGGCGGACTCTGGCATGGGAAGTGCACAGAGAGGAAACGCACAGGACCAGACAAGGGATGGGATAAGAAGCTGCGTGGTGACAAAATGTCTCCAGCTGCTTTGCGGGAATGTTCTGGACCTTCCCGGATGATGAGCTTGTCCTATGCCCATGCCTGTAAGGAGGCTGGCCAGCTTGGGGAATATAATCAGCCTGACTACATGGCTGACTTGCAAGGTAACTGAATAAATTCCCAGGACTCCTGGCTCTATTTCCTGGCATGTCCTGCTAACCTGACAGGCAACTCAGATGAAGCTGTGATTCTCAGGCTGAAATCTTATCCTGGTTGCTTGGGATTATACATTTCTCTCTACTTTGTGGATATATTCTTCCATTTTCAAACCTGTCTCTTTGCCTCTATGCCTAGGGTCTCCTTTCCTTTAAATATTTTAGCCCAATTTTTATTTACAGACAAACAAAACACACCTGTCCTGTGTCTCCTGCCATCATTGTTTGGGCTGCTTCACTAGCACTCCTTTTTCCATTTGTCAGAAACCAGCTCCAAGGTGAGTACTGGCCTCAATTCTAATGTAGTAGAAACTCAAAAAAGTACCTCTTTGTCTCGAATTCTTCCCAGGACTTTTGCATTTGTAGAGACCATGGCTGTGGCTGACACAGGAGGTGCTTTTTCCAAGGGAAGGATTCGGAACTGCTGATGACTCCTGACGGCCTTGGCAGTGATGTCCTGGAGCTGGCTTCCACAGGCTCACGAAGCTGTTTGTGCTTACCTCTTTCCCGATGATGTAGGCAGTGTGCAGTTGGCCATACGGGTGTATTTAGACAATGGGAATTGGCAAACCGTACATATCGGGTCTTCCTTTCTGGAGAGCCAGTTTACCAGCATACAATCACCACTGCCCATGGCCTGCTAGGTGGGTTGGTAGAGGTGTTCTTGTCTGATCCCCTCTTTTTTGATCTCGTAACTCAAAGCTGTAAGTGTTCAGTGTGCTGAATCATGTACGTATAATGTTCCTGGCCGGAGTTTTACTGCAGGCAGGTTGCAGAGTGAACTCAAGGAATACAGCCTAACCTGAGTAACGTTTTAGGTTGCTGGCATGTTCCAGAGAAAAGAGCTCAGACTTGGAGCCAGGCACCCTGTGGGTTTGTCTCTATTCTCTTAGTAACTAACAGTGTCTCTCAGCCTTGCAGGATAGGACAATCGTTTTATGTTCAGCTTTCTTATGTGTTAGATGGGGACAGTGATTTGTTTTCACACGGTCCTTACTAGCTTGTTCTGTGAAGCAAATGGAATAGAGTCTCATAAATGAGGAGATTGTATTTGGCCAGGAAAGAAGACAGGATTGGGAATGAGATGGACTTGGTTCAAGACCTGGGTTTGCCCTTTGATGAGCCACCTGGCTGACTCCATCAATTTTAAGATTGAGCTAATGATAGTAAATATCCAAGGTAGTTGTGACAATTAAATTAAGTAACTGTTTAAAAGATGCTTAGGACTCAATCGGTGCTGTTATTATTGCTATTATTGTTGTGATTAGCTAATAATAGCCAATCATTGCTATTATTAATACTTCTTTGAACATGCCATACAAACTCAAAGGAATTATTATTTCAGCACATGGAACATCTGTCACAATCGCTTTGTCTAGTGTCTGGCTCAGAATAGATGTTTAGTAATTTTAAAAGGAGTTCGTGTAATTCAGTAGGGTTATTTTCAGTACAGTTCAAGTTCACATAATTGACTTACCTAACTATACTCATAGAGGAAAAAGAGTTTTTGCTTCAGATGAAACATTTTTGTGACTTAAAGTTATCCTTCAAAAATCTAAAAATGTGGGTAAGTAAGGTAGGCTGGTGATAAATTGCCTTAATAGATGTAAGACATTATAGATTTTACCCTGGGAACCTGAGAGCTGTCATAAAAATAGCACTTTCCTTCTAATTTCCTGGGGTTGTTTTGTAAGGTTCTTGTAAGTGTCCCCTTGGGAACTAACCTATTCACATTCAGGCTGAGAACTGCACCTTGCTTAGCTGATGTGTCTTAGAAATGCAAATCAGATCAAGAGTTACATGTTTATGTGGTACCAGAAAAGCAGTCCCTATTCTCTGTTACCCCAGCATAGAAAGCAAATGGGAATCTGATTGTTATTCTTTGTCTTATTAATGGGGAACCAGCAAGTCCTCTTTATGGTGAGGAAAATATTTTACGTATCAGGGTCATTAATTTCTATCTTTTTTTTCTTTATTTTATTCTTATTTTTTTAGGTTAATGCTTTGTTCTTGAGGAGAAAGGAATCATGAAATAGTTACCAGGCTGCCACACAAAGGGCTCTGTTCACTGCCTGAGCTAAGAAGAGATACTAAGCTTTCTTTTGAAGTGGGGGTTGAACATGCATTCTGCAGTGAGCCTGAGGTCCTGTAAGTCAGGGGTCCCCAACATCTGGGCCTTGTACCAATACCGATCTGGGCCTCCTTCCTAGGAGGAAGATACTGATCTGGGCCACACAGCAGGAGGTGAGCTCGAATGTAATGCGCTTGAATCATCCCAAAACCATGCCATCCCACCTCACCCCTGTCTATGGAAAAATTATCTTCTACCAAACCTGTCCCTGGTGCCAAAAAGGTTGGGGACCACTGCTATAGAGTACTGGGTAACCTTGGGCTAAGTGCTTAGCTTTTTTGAGTTCCAGTTTTAGTATTTGAAATGTAAGGAAGACATTTGCTACTTTCTGGAGTACTGATAAGGATTAATTGCCCATCTATGGCCACTGATTCTGAACAAATGTTAATCTTCTCCCCAATCCCAAAGGTACTGATTATTAGTTAAGTCTGTTAAAGTAAAACAAAATCAATGACATATGTAAAAGTATGGTGAGGAAGACTTTAAGGGAGATGGGGTTGGAGGGTCTATTGATATAGGTATAGGGACCATTGTGATGGAGTTCTGCCGTGGGAGAGAGATATTGGGCTCAACTCTGAACATAGCATGGGCAAGTAGGAATTTATAGACAAGGAGCAGGAAGGCATCGGTGCATGGGAAATAATTATGAGGAAACATCAAGGTTTGGGGGAAATTCTAGTTATGCTGACCTGACAGGATGCTTGCTGAAAGCAGCCGGGGATGATCAGACAGTGTTATCTGGGGGTGGTGGAGGGTGAGGAACCTGACCAGATACAGTGGGTGGGGCCTTCTGGTTACACTGACTTAGCCTAATTCTTGCTAAATTGGACCATGCAGGGATGAGCTCAGAAGTCCATATCTCAGGCCTTGTTGGAAAAGAGTTCAGGGAAGCTTGAGTAGAACTAAAATTAATGACAGAATCTTTGTCATGCCAGAAGGTATATCTGTTTCTCAATGCCAAGGTAATAGCAGGTTCTGATAAGGGAGCACAGAAGTAAAGAAAGGCCCAGAGCTAAGGGCATTTCCCTGAGAGGTGGGCCTATGAGGCAAGGTTTGGACCTCCAAATGGCCTGCGTGCGGTAGGGGTGGGTACAGTACAAGAGGGAGGGGCCTCCCCTCCTTTGCAATTTCATCTGAGCCAAGTTAAGGAACTTGGAGACTCCCTGCTCCTGAAACTGTTGCAAAATTTCTTAGATTTTGGGGAGTCTATCAGCATTATTTTTTTTAAATTTTATTTTATTTTATTGATTATGCTATTATAGTTGTCCCATTTTCAGCATTATTTTTTAAAGAAGTAGCCCCAACTGCACTACTTCCACAGGAAATTAATATTTTGATTGACAGTTTCATTCCCCAAATTGAACATAAAGAAAAAAAGTTGCACTTTGTAAAAGGTTCCCAGGAAAATATAATTGTTCTTTAAAAAAAAATAAGCAAGACCAGTCAGAAAGATAAAGATGTATGGGTTAATTGCTAAATCTATGTCTCACCTGCATCTTTTATGTGGCAGATATGAATGCTTTATAGGTAATGAGGTCCCCACCGGAGAGTTATGGCCTAACAGCCTGACATTTGTAAAGCTGTAAAATGTAGGGGGAGCTTTAACAAGCAGGAGGAGTTGCCTCCTGCATGTTAACACAATTATGCACCTATGCTCATGTCTAGGAGTAAATAGTGTATTTATAGCATTAGGGTTCTCCAAAGGACATTAAGCAGACATTGCCATTGCATTTTAATTTTCTTACAAGTAAACCTTTCTATTTGTCTTGAAATATCTAGGAGCTCTAAGCCCTTTTGGCTGTTCTAGCAGCCTTTGCCTTCACTGCTGTGTTTTGTAGCACAGCTGACAGAACTGATGCTACACTCAGGGTCTGACCCCTGCTGCTGTGGATGGAGGCTGGGGTGGAGGGTGGTTCATGCTTTCTAACCTAGAGGTGCTGCTGCACTGGGAGGCCAGAGGCTCTGGAAAGCCATGAGATGTCAGCTCCCACCTCCATGTTGCTGACTATCAGTTTGTCTGTAAAATCGAAGGCTTTTCTGTTCCTTGCATAACTTCCTTCCTTAAAACTTCTGGGGGACCTAATGGGCTGTTAGAATAGCCCAACTCTTGATATACTTGTATTTAAAGTGGGAGAAGAAAGTACGATTTTGGGGTCAATAGCCAAAATGAAACAGGTCGGAGAATCAGTTAAAAGGGAGAGAGAATATTTTACCACTGCGCTTCCCCTTTATCCTGAACCCATGGCATCTTTCCTATCTTAGGTAGGCTTCCCTGAATTGCAGAAGCTTAAATGCCTCTTCTTGTTATCTGAAGCCCCCCCTGGTTGGAGATCCCCACCTTCTACCAAGGCTATCAAGGCCCTGGGGGACTTTGAGATGTTGGAAATCGTTGGTTTATTTCTGATTTGGGTAGATCAGACTAAGATGACCCACTTGTGAAGTTGAGAGTTCATAGT
Source organism: Glossophaga mutica (assembly GCA_039655065.1). Classification (NCBI taxonomy): domain Eukaryota; kingdom Metazoa; phylum Chordata; class Mammalia; order Chiroptera; family Phyllostomidae; genus Glossophaga; species Glossophaga mutica. Next base: position 22,785,184 of record CM077312.1, on the reverse strand, counting down.
CCCCTGTGCTTTTGTTTACAAATTCCTAATTTTCCACACATCCTCCTTATCTGCTAGTCCCCCAATTTCTACCTTTTCCATAGAGATTCCCAAGCACCAGAAGACATGTGGCTTTTCTTGACAACCCCAGGTGACACTGCTCTCCCTCGCTGACCTATGGTGGCACCATGAAGCAGGTGCTCTTCTTCTTGTAATCTAACTTAACTCAGCACTCTACAAACTACCATGTGCCCTTAAATCACTTGGAGATTTTGGTTCTGTTTGGACTGGGTCTGAGATTCCACATTTATGGTAAAGTGTCAGGGGCTATTGAAGCTACTGGTTTAGAGTTTAGTTGATTTCTCTGTGATGGTCTTGGCTGCCCAACTATACATTTAGTGGTTGTGAACTATGAAAACCTGGCCCTGCACTGCCTGTATAGCATGTTGATGAGCAAATAAGGAGGAGGCATGTGTTCCTTGGAGACAGGATGGAAGATGGTCAGGTGCTTAGATGGTAAGGTACACAGTGTCAGACTGTGAAGGGTCTGAGATTTTACCCAACTTATAGGCTTAACAAATTAGCCTTGCTGCAGTTTCATGAATGCTGGCAGACGATACAAGACTCCTGAGTCATATAAATAGCAGTTTAGTAATCATAGCAGTAACAGTAGTCAGACTGTTATCATTTGGCCTGGTCTTCCAAGCCCCAGTGGCCACAGGGCATGATGACAAGGACAAGGTGGCCCCTGTGTATGCAGTGGGATGCATTGCAGGGGAGGAAACTAGTGCTTAGGAAATGCTGGTCCCTTAGAGGCTGAAAGGTCATCTTCTCCACCTTGACCCTGGAGGCAGACAGTATGTGAACATGTCCGCTTTCTCCCAGAGGAAGATTCTCTATCTCCCAAAGCTTTTTGCTATTCAGGCGTCCTTGAAAAAAATAGTCTGGGTTAAAAGCTATCAGTTCCACTGCTCACAAGATATACAGAAATGTGAGACCCGTGGAAAGTGCGTTCCAATACATGGGTGAATATAATAGGTGGATTGGATGATACTTGAGTATGAGTTTTCTATGGTGCCATTACAAATTGCTAAAAAAGAGGGGCTTAAAACAACAGAAATTTATTCTTTCTCAGTTCTGCAGGTTAACCATCCAAAATCAAAATGCAGCAGGACAATACCTCCTCCGAAGGCTCTGGAGAAAAGTTCTCCCTCGCCACCTCTTAGCTTCTTATGACTCCCAGCAATCCTTGTCATTCCTTGCCTTGTAGCGGCATCACTCCAATCTCTGTTTCTTTCTTCCACACGGCCCTCTTTTCTTTGTGTTTGTCTCTTAGTAGCTCTAAATATCCATTTCCTTATAAGTACACTGGTCATTGGATTTCAGGGCCCACTGTAAGGCAGCATGATATTTTCTTAGCTTGATCATATCTGCAAAGACCCTAATTCTAAAGAAGATCCAATTCACAGGCACCTGGGGCTAGGGCATCAGTATATCCTTTGAGAAAATACAATTCAACCCATGACATTTGAGTAATAAAAAGAAATTCACCATCTCCTTCCTGTGTGGAAAAGAAAAGCTGTGAATACATGCCTAAACTAATACTTAGCATCATGCAGAAGCAGCCAGTTTCAGAGGGGGTGGACGCATAGCTCTGTGCTGTTTCAGCAGGCATTTTCTTTGTGAGAGAACAGTTGCTTAAGGTCTGCGAAAACCTGGGTGAAGTAATGGCACATTCCCTGCAGATTCTGAAATTCATTCCCAATCTTCATTGTATCTTTATCCCCACCCCCCCCCTTAAATAGAGGTCCTTCTACCCAAATACTATCTGTCCTCTTGGACTTTTATTCCCATTCTGTACTATATTTTATTATGAATTTTAATGTATGGATCTCGAAACCCCACAGGAGTAAATTTCCATTGACTGCTTTATTTTTTATGAAAGGAAAGACTCTGTCCTTCCTCGAAAAGAAGCATAAATATTACTTATCAGTGAACAGATTGGAAGGGCATTGTGAGGTAAGAAGCTTGTTCTGATGCTCTTGTCATCATCGTGGATGCCAGACCTGATTGATGAACCTTGTTTATGCATGGATGCCACACTCAGAATTATATAACTAGACTGTTCTTTGCCAGAATAGCCAAGTCTTTTGTGTTTTTTTTTTTTTTTTTTTTTTTTATGTTGCATTTGTTTGAGAGAAGATTCAGGGTCTGCAGAGGGAGGAGGGCAGAGCTATAAACGATCCCATACTTAGGTGCTTTTAGCTCTCTCTTGTTTTTCAAGACAGCTTTTTTTTTTCCCTAATAGAGCAGTCCTTGTTTCCCTCCTAGGGCTCAGTGGGAACAATGGATGAGCAAGAACATGGACTAGGGAGCTGCCTTATTTGCCTTCAAGAGCTGTTGAGGGGGTCGGTGCAGGGAAGAGTATTTCATTCTCTTAAAATTTCATGAAAGCAAGGCCATTCTGACAAAAGTTTTGTATAACAAAGCCATGTCTTTGTTTCAGAACATAAGCCTATAGTGAAAATTTGCTGATCTATTTCAATACAATGAAAAACCACGTGACAGATGATCAGAGGGTTTTATTCTTGGTTGAGCCCATGAAGCAGTCACTGTCTACAGCATAAATCTTGTGTTCTTAGCACTGTTTCACAAGGGGAGTAAAGGATTCGGTGGCTTTCCATCCTGTCTTTATTTTAGCTATCATTTTCATTTGTCTTAACCCCTCATAACCCTACTAAAAGTATACCTAAATCTACTAATTGCCCCCAAACTGGACTTCTAAATAACCTAAGCTCGGCTGGAATCATTTTCTGTTTTATTCAGAGCTCACCTACTCACTCACAAAGAGGCACGCAAATAGAGATTTATTTTTCCTTCCTTGGTTTGGAAAAGCTCCCACTATTGGTCAGACACTGTACTTAGCACTGAAGGTAGATACATAAATGTTGGTCCATGGGTCTTGGGTGCTCGGTTTTCTGGGTGGGTAGGTGGGGGAGGTAGGGCATGTGGTTAGAAGAGAAACGATGGAGAGACAAGCCTGTAATAAGGAATAAACAAGTGGGTAATGAGCATACATAGTAGGGGATATTGTGTACTAAATGAGCAAGGGAGAGCTTCTAGAAGAAGTAGAGGACTGAAATGAGTTATAAAAAATACTTTGCCTGTAGTCAGGTCGAGCTGTGCGATGGAGTCTTAGGAAACAGCACGCGCAACAGGCAGGGATCTGTGCTCAGGGGCTGGCAGGTGGTTCAGCGAGGCCAGCAGTAGACTCTCAATTTACAGAATAATGTTTGGAGAGGCCCTCATTCTAGTTCAATTCCAGCTTAACAAAAGAATGAGAATCCCCAGCGGGGTTCATTAAAGTGGGTGTGAATTATGTTGCATGCAGAAATGTGAATGTACTTTACTGTAGGTTGGTAGTACATTCACATATATATTTAAAAAACAGAAAGAAAAACCTGGTCTTCTGTGATGGGCCATGTCACTCTCTCCCATTTAATGTGATTAAAGGCAAGACTTAATAGTTCCACAGAGCTTTCTGTGTTGATCCATATCTCCTGGGTAGCAACCATTCACTTTTATTCTGCATATTATGGTACAAGACAAAATGGCAATATGATATCAGTTACAAAAGAGAATCTGGGAGGAAGAAAAGATTGTATAGTACTGTGATCTTTGGATGCAGGACTCTGAAGTGTGTATTAAACATATGTGCTTCCCTTCTGTTTTTTCTTTTTTCCTTCTTTGAGAGGTCTCTCCATTTCTAGTTAATGAAGGGAAACACTTGGGTGCTCTCTGATGGCGGTGTTGTGCTCTGCTTTTAAGTTCAAGGTTTGGGGGTTTGGCAGCAATGACAGCAGAGGCTTCTTTCCACTGTCTTCTATCTGTATCTCCTAGTTTTTGTACAGTGTGAATGAGCTTCAGGGTGCTGTGTGAGGGAGGTAGTGTGGGCAAAGAATCCCAGAAGCTTATTGCCAACTGAACCTGAAAAGGAGGTCTGTGTGGGTTTAATTGCCCATGTGGAATGGGTCAACCAACCTTAGATGAAAAAAATATAGAATGGGAGAGATCGCATGAGGGATGATGGCAATTTCCACAGAAGCACTTTGAATGTTAAAATAAAATACCATCTTCATAAATGAGAGAAAGGACCACCTAATGTGTATATATGTCCTTTCTTGGGGGGGGGGTGGGGTGGTATTGGCTCTGCCTTGTATATTTGGGAGTTCTCAGGAGAAAATAGCTTGCACACATACATTAATAGGCTTGTTCAAGTTTTTCATTCAGTTTCATTCAGAATTCTATGTACTTACTGAACTTCTATTATGTGCCCTTTATTGTGCTGATGGAGATATAAAAGGAGAAGGTGCTGAGCTCACAGTCTTCTGGGGGAAAATGAGAATGCACATGGGCATGTGTGTATTTGACGGTATAATTAGTAAAATTCAGTTCAGTGCTCTCCCAATACGTTGGTACAGATTAACTAAGCATTTACTAAGTGCAAGGTACTAGGAGGTGCATGTGAAAGAGCAAGGTCTTGGACACTTTTCACCTGGGTTTCTTGAGACTCTTTTGAGCCTACTGTTCTTTACTTGCAAAATGAGAGTGATCAAAGGCATCTTATTACATTCACTGGCTGGTTCAACACACGACACAAGATGGGCACTTCACAAATACTGGGTTTTTCCTCTTGCCCTGTGCCTAGATTCCTACAGGGACATCTACATCTTCAGGAACTGAATTTCTCGACCTGAGCTCCTGGCTTCCTGGAGGCTTCTAATATCAAGGACTCCACTATTGTGGAGTCTCTTATTAGAAGGGTCCCTGCTTACCGCTTTGCTCCAGCTTGCATTAGAAGAAACATACTGAATCTTAAGTCAGCTCAGGGCTTCTACCAGCTGTAGAGGACCCACACTCTCATCATGTTCATCATTGCTTTTATGATCTCTTAATTTCGGATAAATGTCCACACTCAGGTCCCCTTTCCCACTTCTTCGTCTATAGCCAGCTTACCTTTCCCCTGGATGACCCCCAACTCCCCTAATCCAAACTGTTTTTTTAGTCTAATCTTGGTAACTCTGCCAGAGCCAGTTTTTAGATGTTAAAACTGTGTAACTAAGAAATACACTAACCAGACCAATAAATATAGAGCAGCAATTTTCAACTCGTGTGCTACAAGAATTTTAAAACATGCAGTACGTGACTATTTATCAGGATACTGACCTCTTTCTCTTAGATTATCAAATAAAAAAATGACAACAGCCAACACAGCAGTAACTGTTTGGTATGAATGAGTCAGAAGTATACCTATTTTTTGTCAGATCAGCAAAATATATATATTTTTGGTGTGCTGCAGAATTTCAGTAATTAGTTTATTTCTGTGTGCCAGGGGATGAAAAAGGTCGAAAATTACTGGTATAGAGTAATGGAAATGAAAAAGGTTGAAAATTGCTGGTATAGAGTAACCATTTGGGTTCCTTTCTCAGATTTATGATTGCCATTTTGGTATGGGGAAGGAACAGTGGGGAAGGGATATGACTTTCTAGGGTCAGCCTTTGCTTCCCATGCATGACATATGCATGTGAAAAGTCCAGATCTACAGTCTCCTGCCTTCCGTCTCATTTCGTTCTTTCCAGGCACCACCTGTAGAAGATGCTCCTGAATAATGCTGTTTCATGTTTTCTATCTCCTCAACCCTGATTGAAGGACTTGTCTTTTTCTGGCTTAGTTCACATTCAGAGATGAGGTTATTAGTAGTGCACATTGTGTATCACACATCCACGTATGTATACTTTGTTGGCTAATACTAGTAATACTATGGTTTTTATATACAGCACTTTGAAATTTTCTGTGTTTATGCCTCCACTATCCTCATCTTACCATGTCTTCAAGAATTGGGGCATTAGCTAGGATTGTACAACTACAGCTGAGGAAGCTGCAACTCAGACAGATGAAGTTATTTGGCCAGGGTCATATAGCCAGCTTGACTCAGAGTGTAGATTCCAGATCTGCTCATTCCACGTCTAGTCTCCCCAGTCTACTTTTCAAAAAATATTAGAATAATTTTCAATAAGATTTTAGTATATAGAATAGGTCAACTTTCTTGAGGATGCTCATGTTTTAATGAAGACCTTGAATGCTTTAAACTGGGGAATCATTTCACTTACAAAGTGTTTCAGGTGTCATAGGAACCCTTAGGTAGAATGACAATGATACAAGGTCCTCATATACTTGGTCTGTTGCCTATGCCACTACCGGACCTGCTTATAATCTGAGCTGATGTCCATCATGTATTTCTCAGATATTCCATAAAAAAGGGAATACTATGTGCTAGATTTATAGGCAGGTTTTTAATTAATCTTCATAAGTAGTTTGCATGCATGCTTTTAGTTACACATAAAGTAACTCTGAGACCATTTTTCAAGTGAGATAACGGAGACTGAGAGATGTTAATTAACCATACGTCAAGCAGCTGGCAGATTAATCTTCATATCCAACTCTGACTTAATGCACATAGATGCTTGTTATACTTCTGACCAGTCCTGGCCTCAGTCATTTCCCAGCAGCCCAGAGCTGGGATACATTGCCCAACGCTGTTTCAGAATTACATTTACCCGACTCCCTCTGCTGACATGCCCTTGCATCCTCCTGATGTCTTTCTCTTTTGTTACCTGGAGTGGCTATATCAGGGACGGAGCCCCTGTGCCTGCTGGGAACCCCTGGCTATTTCACAAATGCTGCATGAGGACCTTGTCTCACGGGGCTGGCCCAGCAGCCCTGCTTTCCCCATCCCAAAGCAGAACACTGGGCACCTGGAACCATTTAATGTCTGATACACTTTACATAGAAGTCAAACCTTTAGCCACAGCTGGGTGGTTCCTTTTGAGAGCAATTCTTGTAACAAAAGCATGCCTCCCCAGTGCTCCCAGCTTTTGTTATGTTTAAAGTCATACTGTTTCCGTGTGGAAGAGTGACATACTCATGGCCGAGTCTGTCTGCAGCTCCACCGAAGCATGGCAACCTTTAGCTAGAGGACAGGACTTCCGTGGATTGCTCAGCTGCAGTGCTCAATTAGTCTTCCAATATTTTCCCCTATTTTCTCCGAGCACACTGTCAAATGCGTCAAACACAGAGCACTTTCCTGATGTGGACACTGGCTCATTAGGCCCCAGCTGAGATCATTAAATTCTGTTTCTTTAAGGCCGACGGAAAGGGCAGATTTATGCTTCCTTTGATAGGGCTGGTCTTAAATTTCTTCCCTATTGTGAGATGAATAGTTGGTAGTGAATCAGTGATATTTCAGGCTCCACTGGGGGCAGACTGGCTGCTCAGAGGATTGAGGTTTCTGGGTTAGAACAGCAAACAAGGAGCCATTGAGTGAACACACATATTTCTAGTGTTGCCCCCTACTGGGGACCAATCCTAATGGTCTCACTTTGTTCCTTTAAGACAGCGTTTCTCAACTTTGTTGCTATTGACTTTTGGGCTAGGCAATTTTTCATTGTGGGTGGCAGCCTTGTGCATTGTAGGATGTCAGCAGCATATTTGGCTTCTACCCTCTAGATACCAGTGACATACACTCAAAGTTGTGGGACTAAAAATTGTCCCCACACGTGGCCAAGTGTCTCTTAGTGGCAAAATCACACCCAGGTGAAAACAATGCTTTTAAGATATTGCTGGAGTTTAGGACTCTCTGGGGGGACTCCAACTAGGAATCTAAGTTATAAGATGATGGGTGTGAATCAGTGGGAACCATGTTTGCAATGACTTCCAAATTCTGATTTAAAGAAATATCTCTCCTCCCATTGCTAAACCCCTTTATGCTGTGCTCACTGATACTTAGTGCTCATGCGCTATCTTGTAGTGCCTAAGAGTCCTCTAGTATAGGTTGGATCAGCACTGGATCTCCTGGTGACTCTGTACATTCTTCTGGCTTTATATTTCTTCTCATAATATCAATGAAATATTACTTTTATGTGTTCAGTTCTCCAAGAATTCTATTGGCTAGAGAAACAATGCACATATTCATAAACTTATATTAATAGTTCTTAATGGTTGCATAGGTTAATCCACCTAGATTTTCATAAAGAAATGGGTAAGGAGGGATTCAGCAACCAAATGGGATTCCAGAGAGGTTAAAAGATTGGAAAGCTCTCAAACCACACCTCTTCCTGTCTATGGGAATAGCCAGTGAGAGTAGGTTCATGTTATTCAAACTGCAAATTATGTAATAGCTATATTTTTTTAAATATGTGGTTCTCACTATATGTGTTATTTGTAAACTAAATAAGTATAATTTTAAGTCATACTAAATATAGGCAAAAGTTAAATTTTTAAAATTTTAGATATTTTGCTAGTTGTAATTACCATATTTTCTTTCTTTAATCCCCCCAAAGTCAGCTTATTGTTTTAAGGCTGCTTGGACTCCTTCCCTGGAAATCACTTCTTAGCCCTCCATGGATGAGTTTCAGGGGAGCTCAGACTTTGAAACCGGATACCCAAATTTGTGATCCTAGGCACATGCTGCATTTTTCTGCAGAGAGGTCCATCATAAGTTTCAAAAGACCATCCTTTATTCAAAAGATGTTAAGCATCCTATGGTGGGTCTGGAGAGTGGCCAAGCATTCATGCAATGAGCTGTGGCAGACTCTGTGCCTTTTTACGAGGATGCAAGGATGCAGAGCAGATTTCTCTTCAAATATTGGTCCTTCTTGGTCCCCCAATCCTGAATCATTGGAGTTTGCTCACCTTCACTATCCTGCTGTAGTCTTCAGGACCTAAATCTTTTCATTTTAATTTTATAAATAGACAGTCACCCTAACTTAAACTGGAAGGGACTTTAGAGATACTCCAAAATGCATCTTGGTTTAGAGATGATCGAAACAGAGCACCCAAGATTATCCAAGCTTTCTCCCTATGTATCTGTGTTGCACATTGCTGCTCTCTGAAGGTATCACTGCACAGCAGTGTTAATATTAAAACACAAAAATGTCAATAAATTAAAAACCTCTAGCATGCAAATTGAACACACTTCTAGAATTCATCTTGAATCTCACCCACATCTGAGCAGCTGGAGAGAATCAGTGAAACAGCATCCTCGTCTTTAGAATGGATGCAAATATTTGAGGGGAAACAGGTTGAAATGGTGAATAAACCTTCAGGGTGTTAGAGCTAAGAGGACTCTTACTTCCAGTCTGTTTCAAGGATGTCACTGGAGGGCCAGCAGTCATGTGTCTCACACACACATGCAGTAACATACCGGAACTTTTTTTTTTTTACAATTTTAAATTATTTTTTTGTCATTGTTCTATTACAGTTGTCCCAATTTCCCCCATTGCTCTCCCCTGCCCTGCCCACCCCCTGCTCCTACAGTCAGTCCCCACGTGGTTGTACATGTCCATGGGTCATTTGTGCCTGCTTGTTGATTAGACCCTTCCCCTTCTTTCTTCCCTTATCCCCCTCCCCCTCCCCTCTGGTCACTGTCAGTCTGCTCCTTTTTTTCATGCCTCTGGTTCTCTTTTACTTGTTTGTTTGCTTTGTTTATTAGCTTCCTCTTATAGATATGATCATATGGTATGCTAGGTGAAATAAGCCAGGCAGTGAAAGACACATGCCATACAATCTCACCTGTAAGAATGGTTTTTAAATGAAAAAACTGAGGAGCAGAATATCTATCAGCACCTTTTCCCAGACACTGTCATCGTGTCACATGTGACCTGGAGTAGAGAGGACAACTGCTTGTTTCTGAGGCCTGTTGCTCGTCTCTAGTGTTTTCATCTCTGTCCCCACAGGTAGGAGGCTGTGGTTACTGTCATACCTGCTTCCCCTCTGTGTCAAGAAAACAGGTGGTGACATGCATGATCATGCATCACTGCCAGGCTCTCCTTCGCGCTGCTCAGGAGGCTCCTGCCCCATGTGTGCAGACTACTTCCTGTAGTCCAGACATCCACTCCCGGGGCTCCAAGCTAATGCCTTTCTTCTTCCTTAGAGTACTGTTCATGCTCAGTGCAGCCTAGGGCTCATTAGGGCAGCATTTTTCTCACTGTGCTCTCAGGAGCTTCCATCAGGGCTGATAAAGCCCCGATACTCTTCTCTGTTGTGCCCATTGGATTCTGAGTGAGCCTTTCCAAAGAAAGTTTGAAAACTGCTGACTTAGCTTCCCATTCTCTGTACCCAGAGAGTGATTTGTCTGTAGTCACTTTCTATGGTCACGCCTGTACAAACACAGGGGCTTCCTATTCTGCTTCTCACCAGGTTTTTATTCCACAGCCTTTCTCTGTGTTCTCCTACTTTAGTTTTAGGTGTCCAATCTAAGGTGACAGGTGAAGACATGAACAGACCTGAATCAGGCCCTCAGCCTGGAGCTGAACTCCATGAGGGCTGGCAGGACTTAACAGAGTGAAGCCAGGCTATATTCAGCCCAAAGGTTGAGGAGCCAAAAACAAATGCTTATTGTTTGAAGCTGTCAATTTTTTTTTTATTTTAATTGTTCAAGTATAGCTTTCTGCCTTTCACCCCCATTCCAGACCAATCCCCCTAGCCCTCCTCATCTCCCTCCCATTTCCACCCCCTGTTATTGTCCATGTATCCTTTATACTTGTTCCTGCAAACCCTTTCTCCTTTTCCCCTGAAATTCCCTCCCCTCTCCCCTCTGGTCACTGTCAGCCTGTTCTCAGTTTCAGTATCTTTGGTTATATTTTGCTTGTTTGTTTGTTTTGTTGATTAGTCTCCTGTTAAAGGTGAGATCACATGGTATTTGTCTTTCACTGCCTGGCTTATTTCGCTTAGCATAATGCTTTCCAGTTCCATCCATGCTGTTACAAAGGGTAGGAGCTCCTCCTTTCTTTCTGCCGCATAGAATTCCATTGTGTAAATGTATCACAATTTTGTTTTTGTTTTTTTTTTTGATCCATTCATTAACTGATGGGCACCTAGGTTGCTTCCAGCACTTGGCTATTGTAAATTGTGCTGCTATGAACATTGGGGTGCATAGGTGCTTTTGGATTGGTGTTTCAGGGTTCTTAGGATATAAACCTAGCAGTGGAATTGCTGGGTCAAAAGGCAGATCCATTTTCAGTTTTCTGAGAAAATTCCATACTGTTTTCCATGGTGATTGTACCAGTCTGGAATCCTACCAACAGTGCACTAGGGGTCCCTTTTCTCCACAACCTCTCCATTTTTTTTTTTAAAGTAACATTACTTCAGTAAGAGCAGACTAATATAAGCATTTCCTGTGTGTCAGACACTGTTGTGAATGGCGGAGATATACTACTGAACAAAACAATCAAAATTTCTCCCCCAGAGAGATTCTATTCTATTCTGTCTTCTCCCCCGCCATCTACGTATCTGTGTATGTGTGCATAGTATAATATAGGCTCATAAGTGAGTGTTGTCCATATAATGTGGATATAAATATGTCCACATGCCTGAAGACCTGCAGAGAAGCATGCTCACTCACATGACAGGAGTAGCTGACTCAGTGTGAGGAGAAGACCATCTGAATCACAGGATAAGTTTCTAACCAGGTCAGCCAACCTCCCCAGCCTGTCCTGTGTGCTCTCTACAACCCAGTTTGCTGTTGCTGTCTTCACACTCTTCTGACTTAGGAGGCCACTCAGAGAAATTCCCAGGGCCAGGAACCAATAAAGGTTTTTCCATTTCAGGTGGTCTCCACATGACAGTGAGAGCAGCATTGTCAGCTCCCAGGCAAGAATAGCAGGAAGAGTTTCCATCTAAGGGCAAGATGCTCCCTGGTTGGCTGCTCTGCGTGCAGCAGCCTGGGCAGACCACTATTAGTGTTCTGTTGCCAGGGAGAAGAAATACTTAGCCTAATACCTGTGCCTCAGCCTAATAAGATCTTAACATGCCACTGGAGACTTTTGTTCCCAGGAAGCTGGTCAATGTGCATAATTGCGTGTTCCTGAGAACAGGTGGTGCACCTTCCCTCTGCTGATCTGGCAGGTGTCAGCCTACTGGTCTTTATTTACAAAGCTTCATAATTTCCAGGTCACTCGGGGAAGTGCAATTGTTCGTGCCCTTAAAGAAAACTCCTAGGCTGACTGGTAACAATTCCAGGCCAACTGGTAACAATTATGGAAATTCTGTTTCTATAATTAGAATTGTATCTTTTTCATACTTCAATATATTCAAAACATACACAGATTGCTCTTTATAGAGCATATGATACATTTCAGCCACTTTTATATATGTTACCCAATTTCATCTTCGTAGGCTTATTGTGTAGGTTGAACAGGGTTTATTTTGCAGGTCATTAATGAGCATGGAAAGTTCCAGTAGCAGACCAAAGGTGACATAGCTACAGAGCACAATCTTTGAATAGAAACCTGTTTTTCACACCCATTGTCTGATATTCTCACCATTTAAAAATGCTTAGCAACCGGTGTCTTTTCTTTTATGAATATCTGAAGACTTTGACATTTAAAAATATATTACAGTTTCCTAAAAAAATAGAGAATTGCTGTTTTATAGATAAAGTGCCCTGCTGAATGAGCTTCCCTGTAAGGATTGGAAAGAATGGGCTGCCTTAGGGTCTAATATAAGAAAACAAAAAGGTAGGACTCCAGACTGGAGGCCAGTGGTCTCATCTTATGTTTTTATGGCGGGTGCCTAGTGTAGACCCTAACACGGAGAGACTACCTATCGTGGTTTTGTTGAGTGGGTGACCACATAAATGTATGAATACGTTCCCTGATCTAACAATTGCACTGGGGTAACCAACTCCCATACAAGACTTGCGGGGTGCACACCAAAGAAAAATAGGGTACTATTTGAAATAGGGCAAACATGCTTGTCTAGAAAATCAATGGCTTCTTAGGAATAATCCCAACCAGACTTGCTACTTCCTCATTATACTCTCTTCCCAGTGTCCAGCAACCTGTTGAAATTCCCTTTCTGTGATCAGTGGTGACTTTTTCCCTCTCTGGGTCCTCTTGCTTCTGCTTTCTTCTCTCCAGACCCATTTGCACCACCCTAGTCTGTTCCAGCATTAAAACACCTCGAGCTACTGCTTATGGTATGACCTGGCCACACAGCTTGCCAGAGCTAATGAGCCACTGTTGCCCGATGATGAAGGTTCTACTTTAGTATCTGTTCATTAGGGATATAGAATGGCAATGTAACACTTTTGCCTGCTCTTAAAACATTTGCTAGACATTTTTCAGTTTCCAGATGCTCTTCTGCATTCTGCATTTACTGACCCTTGTCGGCGATTCTGAGTCCACCAAAGCAAAGGCAAGGGAGAGTGAGTCAGGGCCCAGAGACGAGCTCAGTTCTCATTATTTACTAGACACCAGTCTTTGTGCAGCCAGTGAGCCTCTCAGGCTCACTGAGGAAAATCAAAGGTCGGGTTTTCGGTAAAAAGAAAGTATTTTAGCCTTTTAAGTATAAAGGACTCATGGACAAAAACTATGGGGGGGTGGAAATGGGAGGAAGGTGGGGAGGGCTGGGGTGGTGGGCTGGGGCGGGGTAAAAGACAGAAAACTGTACAATATCAACAATTAAAAAATACTGATTAAAAAAAAAAGTGCGAAAAAAAAAAAAAAAAGATGTGACTCCCTATTTAAGGCAAAACTAAAATTGCATTCTATTGAACATGTACATATGTGTGAGGCAGTTTTGGTTTTTAAATCCATAATCCTAAGGGGAGGCTTCCATTGTATTGGTGAGGAAACAGCTCTCTCTTCAAAGGCTCAGCCAGCTCTACAATATTTGATTATCACCATCACAGTCTTCCTTTCATTGCAACTATGACTCTACCCAGGGGTTTCCAGGTCTCTCCACTGAACAGCTGATCCAAGTCAGGCTTCTTGGTTTGACATTTCAGACTCTCACATCAATGGTCAAATGCTTCCATGCCTGTTCCTAGTATATATTCCAGGCACTGGCTACTTCATAGTTTTTTTTTGTTTTTTTTTTAGTGTGCCTTCCCCCTCCCAGTTAAATCCAAAAGTAATTGTAAGCTCCTGCCTATGACTTCTTTCCTTCCTTAAACTTTCACAGAAAAACACCTGGTCTGGTCTCCTGCTCACAACAAAAGTGCCAAGGGAACTCAGTTAATTCACAGTAATATGCTATTGTTTAAATTGTTTCTTAGAATTGCCCATTGTTTGTTTCATAGGTTTATTTATAGTTTCCAAATGAAACTACAAACTCCAAGGAGCAGGGAAAATAAATGATTTTTTAAAAAGCTTTCTCAACACTTTGCAGAGAACTTTCAATTTTAAACAGACTTGCTCAATGAATTATTTATCTGAACATATCTTGAAAGATGGATTTTTTTCTCAGAAAGTTACTGTCTTTGACTCTTCTTTGGTGACACCTGCTTGCTCCCTTAAGCTGTTTATTATAACACTCTGTAAAATATTCCACATTCAAAGTCACTTTTTTATGTAATTGCTGAATTCACACTCACAACCACCTCAAAAGACATGTACCGTTACCCCTGTTTTCTAGGTGAAAAATTGAAGTCTAGTGGCTAAATGAAGTATCCAGGATTAAACAGAGAGTTACCAAGAAATTGGGACTGAAACGGAGGTCCTTAATGTCCAGCTGAGAGTACTTCCTCCATTCCACAACACCTTTACACCTTCTGTTGTCCTGTACCCAGTATGACACTCTGTCCCTTTGCACCTTGACCTCATGGCATCCTCTGTAAGGATGGCAATAATTGTATGCACATTAGCATAATGAAAAAGTGGTTTACAATGACCAACCAGATCTCTCAGACTTGGAATTCACAATTTTAATGAGTGACATCATTCTACTTTTTTGTATGTACAGGTTACGAGAAATGTGTTTTGACCATCTGGTGGTGCATGGTAACCTGACAAAGCTCATATGTCATCTGCCAGTCGTGATTTCTAGGCTGAGCCATCTTTTTGGGTCCTGGCCCTTCATTAAGGTGCAGCTCACCTGTGAGGGTGCGTTATCATTCCTTCAAGCCCAGCTACCAGCTCACTGAAATGCAGTCAAAGGCTTTTCATAGTTACATGCTGTGTATTCACAAGTCATCAATGGAACCACTGGAAAATTACAGGCCTCAATAAAACCCACATATCCGTGAATTCAGCCCATGCACTACAGGTTTCAATTTTCTTCACCCACCATTTCTTACAGGTGTGCTCGGGGTTATGAGATTTGCTCACATTATACATTTAAAATATTTCCACCCACACCTTCTTACCAGATGTGTCAAAGATAGTGTTTCTAGTGCCACTTAATAGCAATGGAATCTAAGAAGTAATAAGACAGGTTTTTAATATACATACATATATTTTAAATATGCTCGAAGATATTTAGGATTTCCTTGTATTTCGAGGGGGAGAGATTAAAGACATTACAGTATTCTGGAACGTCATGAGTTGTCTGAGTTAATCAGGTTAAAGATTCTGGAAATTTGATTGAACCATGATTTGGTCACCAGCGTAAGTAAGCAAATAATATATGTCAATAAAATGTAATTTGAAATGGAAATACATTTATTTGTATTAAAAATATATCTCTGAATTAGTGCTGTCCAATAGGAATTGAATGTGAGCCAAATATGGAATTTTACATTTTCTAGTAACCACATTTTATCATGGTAAATAACAGCTGGAACTAATTTTAATAACATATTTTATTGAAGTCAGTATATCTCAAATATAATGTTAAATGTAGATATTAAGATAGTTTGCATCTTTTTTACTCTCTTAAATATACAGTGTGTATTTCGCACTTAGAAGCCTATCTCAGTTTAGACTTACTGTCTGGATCATGTGCTACATGCTGCCAGCTCTCCCTGGGTTCCAAGAGCTAGTTTTTCAGTTTTTAGAGTTCCGTGAGCCAGTTGATTGATAGATTAAAATGGACCACCATGGGAACATTTATTCCACAGAAGTCATCAATTGCTACAGTTTTTTTTGGAGGGGTAGCTGACTATTAAACCTTTAACAGCAAATTGCCTCTAAATAGCCACCGTGGCTAGTGGCTACTACACTGGTCAGTGCACCCCTAGATAATGAAGGTAAGTATATATTTGTAAGGTGTTTTTTTAAAGCGTGTTTAAAACTCTCTTTAATTTGTTCAAAGTATGGGGACTGGATAGCGCTTCTCAAAGTGGACAACACTTGGAAAATGTCTAGACAGAAACAACAATAAGCAGTGACTGAGCACCTATTAGTTTTGTGGCTCAGTAGCCAAAGCATTACTGCCTCACTCTCCTACAGAGTTCCCCATGGGCTTGGTTTGGGGAAAGGACTGCTCTTTGCTGGACTTTAAAAACATATCTAGTTAGGCCCTGGCCGGTGTGGCTCAGTTGGGTGGAGCGTAAACCAAAAGGTCGTGGGTGTGATTCCCAGTCAGGGCACATGCTGAGGTTGCAGGTTCTGTCCCTGGTTGGGGTGCGTATAAGAGGCAACCGAACACTGTTTCTCTCCCACCTCTATGTCTCTTTCCCTCTCTCTTCACCCCTTCCCCTCTGTCTGAAATTGATGGGCATGTCCTCGGGTGAGAATTAAAAAGACTGTGTCTAGTTACGAATACTGGCATTGGGGAGGATAGGCCTGGGGAAAGGAATCAGCATAAAAACATGAGCAAGATACAAAGTTGCTTATAGATATCGTAAGTACCCACTGTGTTTTGTTTTATGATAAAATAGAGTTTATATTAAGATATTAGTTTATATATTTACATCTCATTAAGGATTATTAAATGTTATTTATTAAAAAGCACATAATTCAGTAGGTTTTTAAGCTTACCTAATGTACTTCTAATACATTACATTTAAATAATTAAATCTAATTTTAGGATCATGCAGTAGGCATTCTAGGATGTTTTATTATAAATGTTTCTAATGTCTGTAACAAATATATAATCTTCCATAAAAACAATAGTAGCTTGCTTTTATTGGGTATGTAACCGTGTGCCAGGTACTTTAAATATTTATTTCAATTGATTTACTCATGATCCTAAGTGGTGGATATTACATAGATTCTAAAGTGTAGAAAACTTAAGCTCAGAAATGTCAGTGAGTCTAAAGTCAACCATCTGGTAAATGGTAGACTTGAACAATGAACTCAGATCTTTCTTATTCAAAGTCTCTTGGCTTTTCTGTACATGATACTGGCTCTCTCTCTAGAACTTTGAGTTCAATAGATTTTACTCAGTTTGTTTTTTTCCCCATTCTGGGGAGGTGGTATTTAAGACGGGCTGGGATCATCATGACCTTAGAAGCAATAAGCCTTGTTTGTTCAAATGGTAAAAGTGGTAGAGAACTGAAGAAAGTAAGATGCTCAAATATTTCCACCAGAACATAAGCTGTATCTTGTTCACTCCTCTGTCCCAGTAAATGTGTTCCAGTGCTAGTATACTGTGTGTCCTAAGTACATAAACATGCAGTGAATGTGTGCTCTGAACAATGCAAAGCCAAACCCTTATTCTGCAGGACTGATCACAGAAGGTGGTATTTCCTGAGCACTTGCCATGGGCAGGCACTGTTCTAGGTGCTTCCCCTGTTCTGACTCATTTACTCCTCACCACAACTGTATGAGAGACAGTTCATGTTTATATCACAGATACGGAAAGCTCATAGAGGGTAAGACACTTTCCCACACTGCAAGTAGCAGAATTGGGATTTAAACCCAACCTAGACCCACAGTGCATACTCTTAGCTACTACAACATGTCTGTCTCATTGACTACATCACAGATGAGTGACAGATACCTCAGACTTTCAACAATAATAAATGATGAACATGTTGCTCTAAAGTGACTATGAAAAAAAGATGTATGTAATACCATAAATCTGTTCAATACTTGTTTGCCAATTTGGAAATAAGTAATTATTCTAATTAAAAACAGAGCTTATGGATATAGAGGACAGATTGGTGATTGCCTGGGTGGGGTTTGGGAGGTGGGTGAAATGGGTGAAGGGGTCAAAAGATACAGGTTTCCAGTTATAAAGTGAATAAGTCATGGGGATATAATGTACAGAAGTAAAAAAAAAAATATTGCAGAGGGAGAAATCACTTTCTACTATCAAAATTTGGAAGGTGGAATTGTTGGGATTTAAACAGGCCATTGAAAGTTAAATGAGATTTGCATAAAGAGAGAAAGTTGCAAGAATATTCTCGCCAGAGAGAACAGCCTGAGCAATTATGCACGGAAGGAAAACGTTGGTAATGGGAGAGTGGTCAATAGCAGTGGAAATGTAGTTACAAGCAAGAACAGGCTGAAGTCTGTCTCCTGTGCACTGGAGAATTCAATTTCCCACACATTATAGACTCCTATTCATGGAAGCACCATCACAGGCTCTGTGAGCATATTAACACCTTTCCTGAGGCGCTAATATTCTGTGTGCTGTGAGACCAGCAACTCTAACATATTGGAGAGTACGATAAGTAACCCATCAAGCCAAGTGTCATGAAGGGAAAGTAGGAGAACATGGGGTTAAAGGAGGGAGATGTCGTGCATTCTACTGAAGACTCTAGGAAAGGCTTCACGGGTTATGGTGTGTTTAGAGCACAGAATTCCTTTTGTTTGCAGCATATAAATTATGTGATGAGGAACAGTGGGAGGTCAGCTGAGCTCAGAGCAGAGAGTGTTGACTATGGGGTGTGAGAAATTTATATTTCATCAATAGCAGTTGTTCAGTAGGCAGCCTGAAGGGTTTTGAGTTTCAGAGCTAGAATTACATTTCCACTTCAGGAAAATAAATCTGACAGTTATAAGTGGGCTAAAGTTCAGTGGAGGGAGCTGTAGGCTGGAATTCGTGGTGGTGGTTATTGTAGCGGGTTGAGCTAGAGATAACAACGTTCTGCTGTGGCATCGTGGCAGCAGCCATAGAAAGAAGAGGATGTGTGAAAGTCCTTCGGATGCTAAAAGAAATTGGTTCTGAATGTAATAAGAAACCCAAGATTTGAGAGCAGGGAAATGGAAAGGTCAAAATTATATGACTTACCATTTTTCCTGTTCTCCTCTGCATACATTAATTGGCGCTAAGATTGACAGGAATGGTGAAAATGTAAGAGTTCAGGGATAGCTGGTAGTATGTAATATTAGCTTTCTTGGGAGTGGGTGGAAAGGCAGTTGATTACTTATATAGCTAGAGATGGGGACAGGGAAGGGCATTCTCCCAGGTTATAGTGTGACAATAAACAATTTATTTCTTAAAAGGTAATATCACCAGAGGCACTCGCAGAAATACTACAAAAATTTGGATTCATTTTTTTTCTGGGTCTAATCCAGATTTCAAAGTTTTTCTAAGTGT
This sequence comes from Glossophaga mutica, assembly GCA_039655065.1. Classification (NCBI taxonomy): domain Eukaryota; kingdom Metazoa; phylum Chordata; class Mammalia; order Chiroptera; family Phyllostomidae; genus Glossophaga; species Glossophaga mutica. The sequence continues at coordinate 22,765,936 of CM077312.1, read as the reverse complement.
AGACCTCATGTCTAGCCCAACTAGATATCAGCATTTCTCAAATTATCTGTGGTAAGGAGTCCTTTCTTTAAAAAAAAATTATCCTCTCCATCACTGATGAATACAATAAATTCCTACAGAAATAAAATGAAAAATAAAACTGACATATATAATGTGATAGAGGTGCTAACTATCTCTACAATGCCAATTATATTACCATGTATAAATGTAGCAGATTAACATGTACTAAACTTATACAATGTTATATGTCAAATCACTTCAAGTAACAGTGGTCTGGAGGATCATTTCTACAATATGATTTCAAAGATTTCAAGAAGGCACAGAAATTCTTTGTTCTCCCTTTCTAATCCTCTAGCTCTGCCTTGCCTATGTCTTGCACATTGTGGGAAATACTTAGAATTATACTTTTCATCTCCCACAGTTTTTACTTAAGGATTAAATAGAAATATACATCTATTTTAGGTGTGTATTTGCAATAACATCTATTTTGTGCTACCCTTATATATGCCTCACGAAGAAAGATTAGCGACTGCATGGATGGAAAAGAAGCAATGTCACCACTCTACGTCGGCCCACGACTCAAGCCTATGTTGCCGCAAGCATTACCTACTAAATTCTCCTTCAGCCTTTTCTTCCCTATGCCATTTACATTTAGCCAACTTCTTCTTCCTCACTTACTAGAATTTTATTCTCCTTCAACCAAGTCCTGGCTCCTTCATTAACATATCCCTGACCATCGCAGCCCACAGCCACTTCACCTTTCTCTGACACCTTTGCGTTGACTGACTGACTGTACTCTCGCTAGGCGTGATTTACACTTTATTGCTTGGTACTTTTTTCTTGCTTGAACAGAGTGTTCTCTATTTTTTAAATGTTTTATTTTGTGAAGTGCCTTATTTTTATATATTCTGTACATACGTATGGGACAGAGAGACAGTATTAAGAAGAAATCAAGCTCTTTTATAACAACACTTGGTAAGAAAAAGAACACAGTATGTAAGACACCCTTGTGTGCATCCCCAGTTGAATTCTCCTCCCTACCCCAGAGGTAGTTACTGCCCTAACCTGTGTGATAATTATTCTTTGCCCTTTTAGACGGCTTCTCCACCTATGAATTTATTTACAAAAGTCTTCCCAAATATATATAAAATATAAACACATGCACTTAAACACAGATGCATGTATATTATATAAATATACATATATGTGTATATGTGTTCATACATAATACAATTTTGTCTGTTATGAACCCAATATAAATGGAATCATGCTATATATATTGCCTTTTCTTCAGCATTGCACTCAGTATATCCATCATGTTGATGTGAGTGGCTCACATCGTCCATGTTCACTACTCTGTAGACTCTCCTTGTGTGAATATGTGACAATTTCTTATCTATTGTATTGTGGGTGGATTATTCTTTTTCTTGTTTTCCAAATCTTTTGCTGTTGTGACTGGTGATTCTGTAGGCCCAGCTGTAATTTCTCCTGGTACACATGTGCAGGAATGATTCTACAGCAGGTACCCAGAGGCTGGATTGCCAGATTGCGGGGCGTGGGTACATTCCGCTTTCCTAGGTGACACCAAACTTACATCACATTGGTTGTACCGTTAGTGCCTCTTCCACCAGTGTATGGCAGCTCCCATTGATCCATATGCAACCCATCCTTTGATGTGATAGATATTACAAGAGCCCATCAATATTTCCAGTTTGCCCTTTCATTCAGAACAACAAGATTGATCACACTTCCCCACCTGAGTTTAGCCACAAGCTTCTGGCTTGGTTTGCCTTTGCTTTGGACAATACTGTGCATTTTCTGGATGGAAGTATTTAGGTCCCTTTAAGTAGCACTCCATGTTCTTTGTCACAGCAAGTCCAGATGGTAGTGTCCCCAAGTTATTTTCATGTGCAGAATCCCCTGTCAACCTCCTATATTGGATTTAACATGTGATTGAGAAATAATCTCTTATTGTTTGAAGTCGGGGATTTTAAAGAAATTACTGCTTTGCTCAGACCATGCTGGCTTAATACTCATTACATTGTCAGACATCGCGATTTTTAACAGCCTGGTAACTGTGTAATGGTATCTTACTGACAGTTTAGTTTGCACTTCCCTGATTATTGTGAGTTGATATTTTTCCATATATTAATATTTATTTGGGTTATCTTCATAAATTCTTAAATAACTGTTTCTATTTTTTATTAACTTGTTTCCCTTTTTTATTAATTCATAAGATGCCTTTTTGGATTAGCGCTAATACCCTTTGTCTGTTATATGCGTTCAGGTTTTTGTGTTTTTAATGCAATGATGTCTCTTGAAGTATAGAGTTTTAACTTTGATATTGATGAATTAATCGATCTTTGCCTTTATGGTTAGTGCATTTTGTGTCCTGTTTAATAGATCTTCTCTACCCCAAGATTATGAAGGTATTCTCCTCTATCCTCTTTTGAAGTTTTCAGAATTTTGTATTTTAGGTTGAAATCTTAAGGAACCCATAATTAAATTTTATATATTATGGGAAATAAAGATCTTTTTTTTTTTATTTCACAGGGATAACAATTGTTCAAGCACCATTTATTATACACTCTCCATATATCTGCATTCTAGCCTTTGTCATATAGCCTATACATGTCTGTATTTTATGTCAGTCTGTCTATGAACTCTTGTATTATTCTATTGGTCTACTTGCCTGTCCATCAATTCCATGTTGCTTATTTATATTACCTTTATAATAGGTCTTGATGTCTAATAGGATGAGTCTCTTATCCTTGTTCTGTTTCTTCAAAATGTTTTGGCAATTCTTTTTTAAACAGATTTTTTAATTTATCTATTACAGTTGCCATACAATATTATATTAGTTTCAGAAATACAACATATGATTTATATGACTTACAAAGTGATCACCCCAGTAAGTCTAGTAGACATGTGACATTATATGTAGTTATTACAATACTATTGATTATATTCACTATGCTATACTTTACACCTCTGTGACTCTTTGCTTTTTATCTGTGTTCTTGCACACACATTTAGAATCAGTTTGTGCAGTTCCACAGTAAAATCTGTTGGAATTCAGATTTGGTTACATTCAACTTATATAGGGGTGGGGAAAAGTAAGTTAATAATAATAATACATTAATTGATATACAAATAAACTCTGTTTTGTGTACTCACAACTTTAAACCTACTTTTGCCATCCCTGTAGATCAACATGAGGAAAGACTGATGTTTTCATAATATTTATGATTGTAACTCTCTCCCTCTCTTGGGATCCAATTTTATTTTTAGTTCAGTTTGCTGGGAGAGTCTACCTCATGTTCCATTGAAGAACCCTAGTAAGAAAAATATAATGTCCTTACATACTGATCAGCACTTCAAAGCATTGTGTAAGTGTGATTCATAAGGTAAGAACTAAACACTGAGGCCAGAGAAGGTCCATTTTGTCTGTGATTATTCAGGAAGGCACAGTGGAAGAGGCATGAAGTTTGATGCTTAAGGATGAAGGGACTTTAATAGGGAAGAGAGGTGCAGAAAGGGAGAGTCAACAAGTGAAAGCAACAAAAGAGAGAGTATGGTGGTAGCACAAGTATGATAGTATGTTACTTTTGTTTGGAAGATTACAAGTAGTGGGAAAAATTTTGTGTGAGGTAAATTTTCAAAGATAGTTGAATCAGCCCTGGCTGGTGTAGCTCAGTGGATTGAGCGTGGGCCTGCGAACCGAAGGATCGCGGTTCGATTCCCAGTCAGGGCACATGCCTGGGTTGCCAGGCCAGTTCCCGGCAGGGGACATACAAGAGGCAACCGCACATTGATGTTTCTCTCCCTCTCTCCTTCCCTTCCTCTCTAAATATAAATAAATAAAATCTAAAAGGAAAAAAAAAAAAAAGTACTTAAAAAAAAATCTTTAAAAAAAAAAAAAAATGAAACTGCCTTTAAAAAAAAAAAAAAAAAGATAGTTGAATCATCTTCATGGAGGATCTTGAAAGTTTCCGAATTTCAGGGGTTCTTCTCTGACTTCATTACAGAGGTGCCTGTCAAAGATAATGTGAGTCTAACCCCATTGCACCATTCTGAAAGAAGGAGGGGAAAGGCAGAAGTCCAAAAATGAGGAAAACGACCCTGAAACTTTTATTCCTCTCACCGAAGGGCCATACTTTCTGGAAGAATAACCTAACTGAGTGCCTTTGGTTGATTTGTTCTTGACAGATAGTGAGTCCCTGAACTCCCAGTGCTGGAAGGTAGACGGAGATAGAGAGAGATGGGGAGAGGGTGTGTTTGAGGATGTATTGGGGAAATAGCAGTGTTGAAGGGTTGTTGTTTGACATAGTAGGTCCGAAGTCGACGTGATTGGTGCCTACCAGAGTAATTAGCATTGTTCTTTATCCGATAAGCACATTGACGACACCTCTGGAGAATCTAGCACAGTAGGTCTATACATATTTAAATATATATGTGGAGTAAACCAATCACCCTAATGAACAAAGCTTACCGAGTGATTCTGACTCAAATTAGGGTAAGGTACACCCCTGTCTCTCCCTGGAACAGATCCAAACTTCTACCAAGATGCAGAATGAGGCGAGTGCAGTATACACTGGATTTCAAGACACACCTACCTCTTCTGTGACCAGATGCCAGTACAGTGCATGCACTGTATGACCAAGGGTATCAGCCTTGCTTGTGGGCAACTAAGAATTGGATCTGCTTCTGTGGGGTCACTGAATATTAATAGGTCTCAAATATAAAGATCTCTTGTCTTGCCAAACATCAGCCACAACCCTATGATTAACTACCCAGTAGCAGTGGAAAATACCATTTTCTGTGTCATTGTGCACCATTTTCCCTAATCTATCTTCATCTTTTCTCATGGACTCTCATTCAGTACTTTCACTACTCTGATTGCTAATCCATAGCTCACCGTCTCCTTGGATAAAACCTGGGAATGCTCTCTCTCTTGCCAACCATTTATCCTAAGATTAACCTCTCTCAAGAGATAAAGAAGAACTCATTGGCTTTATTTAAATGGACTTTCAAAGTCAACTTATCATATTTTGTTTCATTTGTAGGGCATTATCAATGGGCCTACAACATTATATTGTTCCATTACTTTGCCAAGTGCTTGCAAGCTCAGTAGGAATTACGACCATCTAAGTGAGTTACTAACACTGGCAGGACAAGACTAAAGGACAGTGGACACCTCTGCCAATTTCAGCGGTGATGCACTGATGTGCCTGAGAGAAAGGCGGCCTGTGCACCAACCAGGTAAATCTGTTGCTAAGTCATGGAACCTCTTTAGGTAGATATTAGAAAAGATATTTACTTTATATTTGCAAGTAAATTATGATGCTTACATTTTTTTCTTCAAGTCTGCCTTCTTTGTGAGAGAATATGTGGAGATCTCTGTGGATAGCTGCATCATGAGTTTTTCAAACTCTTCCCATATTTTCTTCTATTGAGGCCTGAAATTCTGTCTTAATTATTGATTCCTGAATTATGAACAATTCCTAGATCTTTTTTTTTTGTGTGTGATAAACTAAGGTTCAGAGGAGTGCGGTTGTCTATGACCACACAACAATTTCTCCACAAAGCTAAGGCAGAACTCTGGATTCAAGTCCTATGTGCTTTTATTATGTCATGTTTCATTTGGGCAAACCATTGCTCTTGCAAGTATTCTATTTCATAATCAATTTCAGGTGAGAAAACAGAACAAGTTCTTAACATTTCAATATTTAGTTATAAGCTTCAGAATAGAAGACACCAGGGTAAGATATTGGATTTCTAAGAAATGGTCACAGTAAAGGAAAAAAGAAAGGTTGAGGAAAGAGAGGTGAAAAGAGAAGGCTTGGACTGACAGGGAATTTTTGGCCAGCCTAATTTTCAATTTTGCCTTGGGCTGGGATGGTTTTGTGAAATCGAAAAAGTTGTTCATTTAATTGGTCTCTTCCCAAGACCAGGGTGTTATCACCGTGTTTATTATCTGTGAAGCTCTGTGTTACTAGTTCATTTTGTTTCTAACCTTTTTATTGTGAAGAAGACAAACAATTGTGTTGTCATCCAAGTAGGCAATGCCGTCTGTGAAAATGTTCTCCCATGAGTAGGGAATTGGTGCTCTTTTAAAAGACTTTTAAATCACAGTAGACTGTCACCCATCACAAAGAGGAACTTTTTAATTTCCTGCTCCCCACCACCTTTTCGAACATGCCCCTGAAACCTTCATAAAGCTGAAAGAAGTCAGGCATGAAATGGTGTGCTATTTAGTGTAATGGTTAACAGACAGCTTCTACTGCTGCCTTTAGCACATTAGCCGTATGCTGAAAGATTTGATAATTTTAATAAGGTGGAAAACCATTTAGTGTATAACACTGTATGGCAGAAGTACTCTTAACCCTCTTTCTCTCTTTATTGTAGCAAAATATATTGCAGAATGATTCTTCATAATAGTGCTTTTCTAACTTTTGCTTATACAAAGCAAGTAGCTTATGGCCCTGTGGAGTTCAAAAAGAGAATTAAAATCATAGAATTCCTCGGAGACTGAAAAGACCTTAGCAGTCCTTTAGTCCAGGTCCTCTTACTTGTCAGTTAGGGAAATCAAGCTCAGAAACATTGGTGACTCCAGTAACTCAGTTTATTCATGCCTAGTTTCTTTCTTCCCTTCCTCATTTCCTCCCCCCGCCCCGCCCTCTGTTTTTCTGCCTGCCTTCCTTCCTCCCTCTCTCTCTCCCCCTCCCTCACTCTCCTCCTCTCTCTTCCTCCTCCTGTCTCTCCTTTCCTCCCTCCTTCCTCATTTCTTCCTTTAATTCTTCCTTTCTCCCTCTCTTTCTCTTTTACCTCTTTCTTTCTTGCTCCTTTCTTGTGTATCTTTGTAGTGTGATTAGAAGACTATTTTTGATGTTTTCTTTCAATCCCAAATTTGTGAAAATGATTTTTATTTAAGTGGATATTTTGTTGATACACAGAATATCTTTTTCCTGGGGGGGGGGGAAGAAAAGCAATGTGTAATAATACCTTATCAGCTCTCACTTTATTGATAATCGTATTTCCAGGAGCCCTAACCCTCACAACTCTCAATGCAACATGGCTCTGTTCCAGTGTTCATTGATTTCATAGTTGAGAAAATAGTGCTATCGAAAATCATATTACAATTTCATCTTCCCTCTCATAGGACAAGGAATTAAAGACTCCTAGAAAGGTCATAGTAATTATTCATTATTTTGACCAAAACATGAAATATCTTGCAAATATGGATAATTTCATTTATTTGCCATAGTTTTCTTATGTTTTCATCTCATGTGAGCCTTATAACTACCCCTGTGGTAATACAGAGAATATTCCATTATCTCAGATTTCTAATTTGAAAAGCAGATTTCTGTAATTTTACATGACTTGGTCAAAGTCACACTGCTCTTTAATATTAGTGCTATAACTAAACATTAACATTTCTCTGCTAAGTTTTGTGTTTTTTCCACTATATCAAACCACTTCAACTCAAGACAGTAATTACTGTTTGGATGTATATCCAAGTATGGAGATGTGCTAGGGAAACTGGACTGAGAAGGAATTGTGAGGAGAGTGAGACTTGGGGACCACATGGCGAAGGAGAGCAGGGATAGGTAGAATCGGCGCATTTTCCTGAAGGTCCATGGAGGGGATGGTGGTGGAGTCCTAAAGTGATTAGAGAAGCCTCTTGTTCATGAAAAACAGACTCTTTTCATCAGGAATCTGAAGTTCCAGAAAGCTGAGTTCCAGGTCTGAGGTAAGCACCAAGGACAGTTCTGAAACAAACTGGGCTCTGAGGCAAACCGCACAGGAGAGGAAGAAATGGGCCTGATAAGGGAATATATGTATAGTTAGCTATATGAACTATTCAGATACAGACATAGTCTTAAGCAATCATGGATACAGTGAAATAAATATTGAACATAAAATAAAAGGGAGAACAACTTCTGTGAACATTTGTACATTTTTTGGCCTCAAACGTAATTGGGAACAGACACCACAAAATGAATTATAATTCAGCTGTCTGCAGAGGTCACCATATCCAATGAGGGTAAAAACCAACTGGCCCAATCCACTGGCACATTCTGTAGGATGTCTCATATCTTTTTTTAACATGCTGGTAAAATCCCAGGGTCTTGTTATTCCCTAAGCATTTCTGGCTCCAAGTCTTCCCTCCATTTAGGTTTAGACTATGTTACAGATTTCCTACCACAGCAAATCTCTTTTCTATGTTCTACATTGACCCAACATTGAACTTAGTGTCTTAATGTGACTATCTACCAAAGCCATGCTCTGAAGTGTCTGTGAATATACAAAATATTTAGGATAATGCAGGGTGTTTACCGCAATAAAAACAACAATCTTGGAGGTCCCTGTTGTGGTGCTTTGGGCCACCTGGCCATTGGGACTCTTGTTCTGGTCTCCTTAAGAGTAAATTAAGCCCTCTCACTTTAAGGCAAGACCTCTCCCTACTCAACTCCTCTTCCTCTAACTGGCTCCACTGAGGGTGAGCTCTGCCTTTAACAGGAGTGGAGATTATGCCCTTCATGAGATCTGTGGTCAGGCTTCCCAATAGCAGGAAAAAAAGTGCTGTGTTTAAGTTGATTAATAACTATATTAACCAAGTAAACAAAATAATACCCTAATCTGTTGAGTCTGGGAAATAATTTTTGAGGTTACCTCTTGCAGTTTCTACAACTGCACAGTTATGAAACCATGAAACTAGAAAAATGCTTATTGTTTGAAGGTTCCCTCTCCAACCTCACACACAACTGTGATCCCAGTGTGGAGTCACAAGTTTAGAGCAGGGTGGTGGTAAAAACAAGGATGATGAAAGCAGGAATCAGGGTGAGTAGAGAGTGAAAGGAGCAGGGAGGATGCTGGTGAGTGGATACAGTTCTGAATGAGATGATGTTTACCTTGTGAGTGTTCACAGCACCCCCTCCTCAAAAAGAATTGTGGGTCTCTACCTGCCTAGGTTCCCCTCATTTTCATGTCACTCCCCCCATATCTAGCCGGTATGCATTCCTTGACCCGCTCAACTCTCTGAAGAGAGTTCTCTATGCCAGACTGAGGTTTTGGACTTTGGAAATTAATTTTCAGAAGCAGAGGTGAGTTTGATGGAAAAAGCTGGAGGGAAAGATAAGATTCAAGAAAAGACTTGACTGATATAAAGGAGAACTGAAAAGGAGGAGGAGAAAATGTAGTGAGCTAAGTGTGGACAAAGACTTCATCTAGTGTTGCTTTTTGCTTCTTTTAGCATTTCATTCCCCACCTGATCCCCTAAAAGATTTAAAGAGAGCTGTTGGAGCACCAGTTTGCAGAATGTGAGGAAGATAGAATTAAGAGCCCAAGGAATTAAGTGCTGCCCATGGATTTTATATTTAAATCATCTTTGCTTCTTAGGAAATAGAAGGAAAAATGCTGAGCTATTTCGAAATGACATTTTGGGTTAGATTGTGTTTCTTCGTGTAAGAAGTGGTGTAACTTCAAATCTCTGCTTCCATCTTCACATGGCATTCTTCTTGTGCACGATCTGCCTCAGTGTCCAAAATGTCCTCTTTTTGTAAAGACACCAGTTATACTGGATTAAGGCCCACCCTAATGACCTTATTTTAACTCCATTACCTCTGTACAGACTCTATTTCCAAATGGAGTGTTTGGGGTTACGGCTACAATGTATCTTTTTGGGGGGTGACACAATTTAACCCCTAATAATCATAATGGCCGTGACTTAAACCATGCATGTGCCAGTCCTTGTACTAAGTGCTTCATTAGTATTAAAGCCCTCAGAAGGAACAACCCTTGCCAACACCTTGATCTGGACTTCTTGCCCCCAGAAGTGTGGGACAGTAATAAATTTCTATTGTTTAGGTCAAAGAAAGAAGAGGTGTAATCACACAGGTCTTGGCTTTATCTAAATTGCATTCTAAGTGGAGTAGCAGCTTTTGGTGCATGGCACATAGGCTTTTCAGTTGGGAAGACTAAGAAATGGGTGAATAGTTCTGAAGAGCTTCTTTAGGTAGACAGCAAAGTGGGTAAAAAACTTGAATGAACTTTAGACAACCACAATTTTACCTGTGAAAGCCATGAGCCTTAAGTAAAAAAAGGACTTAGAACAATCAGGCTACTTGTCTTTGACACATCTGATATCCCCTATCCCAGATGTTGGTGCCTGTGGTCTTAGTGCTTCAAGAAACAGAGTAAGAAAATTGAGGGGCATACACCTGTGTTGTTTCTGATGGGCCTGGGGCCAGGCTTTCATTTGGCAGAAAGAAAATGGAGTAGAATCAATTAGAATGGCTAATATTGACTAGGGGTAGGGGTTTTATATTCTAGCAGCTGCTCTTTCAATATCTTTATTTTCTTCAAAGAAGGTATGTATTTCACAATTACGATCACCTCTAAATATTTGCCTAATTTAATACAATTTCAACTTATGGATATTGTCCAGTTTTCCTCCAAAATTACTAGCAGGATATGAGAAAGTCAAAATCATAGGACTTAAACTATCCTAAATGAGCAACATCTGCATTTTGCAGCAGCTCTCACTGGAATCTGAGAAAAATCTCACAGGTAAACTACCAATCCGAAAGGGGCAACAGCTTCAAAAGTGCACTGAATTTACACTGGGCCAATTGCTATGTCATCTCATGCATTTCCATGTAGTCGTTTTCTCTCCCTCTGCTTTCTCCTTGTCATCTTTTTCTCTTTAGCATTGCTACAGAATATATACATAAAGTGTCATGTTCATGTCAGATTTTTTGACAAATATTCCATGGGTCTCCCTCACTACCTGTACGATAATGATCTGACCCATTACTTTTTTAAAACTCAGCAGCACACTGTTCCATTAAAATACTATCTTTTTGTGGGTTCCATTTATAAGATCACTATAAGCCCACTAAGAAAACGGGAACCTGTCATGTGAGCACTCCTGGCAAGTAAGAGGCCTGTGCAGAACATATTCAAAATAATGTAATCTTTGTCCCAAGGAGAAAATATAATTGCGTATCTCACCTTTCAAGTTGCCTAACGATGCCTCCTGCCTCTCTCCCTCCAACCTCATCTGTTAGCCATGGCCCCACCTCCCATACTTTGCCCACTACTTGGATGTCCCGATGTTCTCTCTTATTTATGGCCATTTCGTATGCTGATCCCTCTGCCTGGAACATCTAGCCCAACCCCCCACATTTGCTCTCCTGTATTAATTACCTCCCAACCATCTTTTAGTATCCAACCAACTTCCCTCTTCTCTGGGAAGCTTTTCTGTGATATTAGAACTTGGATAAATGCCCATACTGGGTGTTACCATATCATGCTGGCCTGCCTTTATCATACATAGATAGGGTCACACTTCACTGCAGTTGTTCCCAATTACCTGCCTTCCCATAGACTGTGAAAGCTAGGGCCATGTTCATCTCATTCATCATTACATCCTAGTGCCCACTGGTGTTTCTGTCTTGTAGCATATGAAGGAACGCAATTTGAAAACTGAGGCTGTGAAAGGCAAAATGTTTCTTGAAAGCTGAAAGAAGTAGCAAAAAAGCACAGTGATAAATGCAAATTACAGTATCAAACAATTTTGCAAACGTTGTGTCTGAGTGGAAAGAGTGGTCTTGAACCAGTAGCTGAAACCAAGGATGCTGGGCCGGGAAGTCCACTCTTCCTCTCAGAGCCAAATGGGCCCGTCGGTTGTTTGGACCGCTGTCACTTTAAGAATGCAGATTCCAGCGTCCTTCCTTGGTGTCTTGTTTTTCCAGTTTTTGATTTTTAGTTTCCTCCATCTGTTTGAATCCATTTTCAAATTAAGTTCTCTCTGAAAACCTTCTCTGACACAGTTATCTCTCCCGTCCAAACTTTAAATTACTGTCCCAGTACTGATTTTATTGTTGGCATTATTATTATTCACAATTCGATCCTAAGCTCCTCTTGGCAGAAACAGTGTTTTGGTCGCTTTGGTGCCCTCTCTTGAATCACCACAGGTATTATCTGAGCACATTGCTGCTTCCTGGACTGACAAAAGCATTCCATTCGGCAGAAGCAGTAAATCATTACTTTACAAACAGAAATGCATACATAAAAAGTAATCATCCCTTTTAAGATGATCTACTTTCATATTATATGATTTGTTAGTTTGTCATCTGCCATATTTCAACAGGATGTAAAGTATGGGGTGAATTCGAGGTACCTTGGACTCTAATCAAAGAGTTCGCTTAGAGTCCAAGCTGTGTGGACGGAGACCAGTCATGTGAGCACTCCTGGCAAAATAAGAGGCCTGTGCAGAGAATTCTGATATCTCTTCTACCTGGAACTATTCTGTGAATGTCTTTGTGCTGTGCAAAGAACAAGCATCACACCTTTTAACAGTGTGTGTATGCAATTTTCTACCAAGACTCTTCAGTGTTCATTCATAGACAGTTCAAAAGAAAATCTATTGATAGTAGAAATACTCTTATCCAAAAGTTTCAATGTGTTTATAATAATGGATATATTTATTATCTTATAGAGAGCTTGTAAATAATGGATTTGGGACACACTTGAGTGATAATAAACAAGTCATTACATCTACCACAGAAAACCCCCCTTAGCACAATTAAAAAATAATCACTAAAACTAATATTATCGGGTATCTGCAACTAGAATTGAATTTTACTGTTCTGCTCCCATGAGTTCCACAAAAACATGCTGTGCTTGGCTAACTCCTGGACACACAGTTACACCTACTTAGTGTGGGGGAGTTTGTGAATGCCCCTTTCCAAAGTGGGTTGAGTGAAAAGCTTTCAGGAAAAGTCACAGCTGCATGCATCCTTGAAGATTAATTACTGCTCAGATCCTCTCCACTTCCAAATATACAATTGCATTAAGCATAAATTAACTACCTCAAGGCTGCATAATGGACAGTGGGTAGAGGACTTTCACCTTTATGTCTTTAGTTTGAATCTATCCCCCACTTCAGATTGACTGAAAGTCATTATCCTTTGTCAGCCGTTCGGTGACTTATGAAATGAGATATTGGTCTTAGTTAAGTACTTAGCGTAGCCAAAAAAACACCTTCATAATTGATGATCATCGGGAGCTGCAGGAATTCAAGAAAGGTCCGAGATTGAATTGGTCATGGAAATTGAATTAGTGTCTCTCTGGTCCACTTTCTAAACATGCGCCGAGGCTTAGAGTTTCACCATTCTCTAGAAGAGAAGGATTTAAGTCTCTCCAGTTGCTGACTGGACATCTTCCATTAGCATAACATGATGAAAGCAATTTATGGCTTTTGCTTCTGGCTAGGACAGCACCGTTATTCCCGATTTTTTTCCTTCACGTAAAGGAATCTCCAGGAGAGGTTTTGTTTTGTTTTAAATCTCACAAAGTACAAACACAACACTAAGTTTCCAAAACCTTTATCCTTGTCTCTATGGGGATGAGGACATATTGGTCTCAGATTGCTATTTCTGTCTTTCTAGAAATAACATGGTTTAATATAAAACATCTTTGTCATATGAAGGTTTTTGCTGCCTGAGTTTCAGTTCTTGCTCTGTATCTTCTGTAAAACACTAAAAACAGTTTGAGGCCTCAATTTCCCCGCATGTAAAATAAGGCCATTAAGCTGTATTTCTCAAATTAAACTCTCTGAATTTATTGGATTCCAGGACTGGTGAGTTTTCCACTTTCTGAAAGGTATTGTGGTAATTCTGGGACTATCTGCATGCCTGAGGCTTTTCTCCTAGAAAGGGATCAGTGTTCAAGTGGGTGACAGATAGCTTTATTTGGAAATCACTAGCTGAGGAACATAGAACATTTCACATTTAATGAAGAATAGGGATTATTGGTTATGACAGTAGAAAACAGGTAAATAAAAGCTAGAGTTTGAGTTTAACAGCTAACAGAAGCCTTGTATAATAAATATCCCTGCAGGGAGAGATTATAATTGGGAAGAACTGGAAGGATCAGTCAGAGAGGAGGCCAAGTGTAGAAATCATGGCTGAGTGTGAGAAGGTCAGGGGCTAAAAACTGGTGCCTGGGCGTTCACGAAGTCATACCTGGTCAGAACTCTGCCTGCTGCTTCTCTGCCCTTCTCCCCTGTCCTTTTTCTTCTCTTCCCTCTCTCCTCCTCCTCCTCACTTGGATTTTCTTCCTAGATAACTTCCTTAATCACAATCAATTTCAAAGTTTTATTTGTATGACTTCCAGATTATTTTTTTTTCAGCCCAGCTCCTCCTCTGACTTCCAAAATCACACATGAAACTAATGATATGATGTATCTCCTTGGCTTACTCATGGACGGTCGAAATGTAACATGTCCAAATAGAATTATGAATCCCTCCTTAACTGTTCCCTTAGACTTTCCCATCTCAGTCAATAGCACCATTATAAACTAATTTTTGGAAAACCTAAGAGTCATCCTTGATTCTTGTTCTTTTCTTCACTCATCATGCTTGGTTCAGCTGATATGACTGGATTTTCCTTTTGCTCTTCATCTCTACTGCCACCATGTTAGTCTGGATATCTACCATCTCTTAAGCAATTGACAGGGATAACGTCTTTTCTGCCTTATTCTAATTAGCCCTCTCTCTCATCTTGAAATCTTTTTCCACATGGTGGTATAGGTAATCTTTTTAAAAAGGTAAGCAGGAAAGCAATACTTTTCTTTTTAAAACCTTCCATAACTTCCCATTTTCATAAAAAAAAAAAATCAGTTACTTACCATGAACTGTATTCCCTGAATGCTTTGGGTTTTCAAAACTTTTAATATTGATTAATCTAACCATTAATTAATATGTAGGTAGACTAATAGCCTCCTAAATATCTATGCTGCAATTCCCCTCAAATACATGAATGTCACCTTGCAAGGGAAAGAGAACCTTACAGATGGAATTATCTTGAGATGAGGAAATGAGTCAGGACTAATAGGACAGGCTCAATATAATCACAGGGGTCCTTATAATACAGATGCAGGAGGGTCAGAATCAGAGAAGGACATGTGATCATTGGAAGCAGAGGTTGGAATGATGTGATCACTAGAAGGGGACCACAGGCCAAGGAATACAGGTGGCCTCTAGACACTAGAAAAGACAAGGGAATGGATTCTCCCCTAGAGCCTCCAAAAGGAATACAGCTCTGACAACACCTTGATTTTAGGCCAGTGACACCCATTCTAGACTTTTGACCTCCAGAACTGTAAATTATGTTGTTCTAGGCCACAGTCTGTGGTAATTTATGACAGCAGCAATGGGAACCTAATACAGTCACTTTTTTCCATTCATCAGTTATTCCCTAACTATGTGTCTTCTTCCATTTTTTGGCATAAAACGTGCTGTGCCATTCCTTGGGGGTCTTTGCACAGTCTGTTAGTCTGGCCTTGTGTATCTTTACTCATAATTGCAGGGCTAGCTCCTTCTGGTATCTGTTTAAATGGCATCTCCTTAGGAAGGTCTTTCCTAACCTCCTCTTTCAATTTCTTTTCATCTACTTCTTTTGTTTTAAGTAGAAATCTCTTTAAATCTCTTTTGTCTTAGTCCTGGCAGTTGTTTTATTTATCAGTGTACAACTTGGACTTTCATTTTATACTGTTTTTTTTTTTTTTCTTTTGCTTGGTCTATTAATGTAGAATCTAAACTCCATAACAGAAGAAACTATATCATGTTTAGCACCATATCTTTAAAATGGTTTCTGGCACATAGTAAGTTCTAAATAAATATTCAATGCCTGCCTGACAGATTGAATGAATGATTTAGGGGAATTCAATGTATTTGGAAACCCTAGCTCTAGAAAAAGAAAGCAGAGAGATGCTAGCCAAAGATCCTTAGCTACTAGAAGTTTCTGGGCTTGACTCTGGTGCCAGAGTAGAGATTAGGCAGGCCTTTAGGAAGATAAGAGAGAAAACTCTGGAGTGATTTGAGGTGTCAGGGAGAAAGCCCAATCCAGAGAATGGAGCAAATATCAGTGAGGCTGGTTGGTAAAGGTGTTTTAAAGGGGTTGATATTCTGCAGGAATTTGGCCTGGTCAGGTGAGTCTTAAAGGCAATACAGGAACCCAGCAGGAGGACCAAGGTATAACTCCCAGGATCAGGCAAATATGAATATAAGTGGAAAACAAGGTGAGGAGCATTCCTCTTGTCCAACGTTGAATTCCCCAAATTTAGTTTCATGCCAGGCACTTATGAAATGCTTAATAAAAATTGGCAAGACATGAATGAGTGTTGAATGAATGAATGAAAGATTACTCAATGTATGGAAAAGTATTACTGTAATGCCTAACATGTTAGTTGACTTCCTTCTTTCCCTTTATACATTTTAGCAAATGATAGAGTCAACACTGCCTTCAAATAGGTCAGGTCTGGTGGTGGGAGGGGGATGGGCTCTTGAAGGATTGGCAGATCACTTTGTGTGGAAGTCAGGGAAGACAAAGACAATGGGAAATGGGACAGGGCCAGCAGTACTGCCTGATCCAGTGAGCAAAATTCCTAAAGAGGATATTAATATTGTCATTGCTCAAGTGACATTTCTTCAAGTCTTTCTCAGTAAAGTAGTTAGATTAAGTGTTATATAATTAACCCTAAGATATTAGTTTTAATCAAGTATTCAATTCTATAACTTCATCGTCACTTGATTTCTCTATTCTTTCTTAATTCTTTTGGCACACAGGTCTATTTTATAGTAGATTGATATCTTTTGAGTCAATTTCCCTGGCTATGCAAATGACATTTTCTTGAAAAGAGAAATAGCAGTTCTTAATTCACTTAGTATATTAGTTTCCATTAGTATATATTAACGCATATATATTTGTGTTAAAACAAAATTTCACAAACTGGGTGGCTTGAAACAACAGAATGTATTTTCTCATAGCCCCTGAGGTCAGAGATTTGAAATGAAGTTATTGGCAAGGCCGTGCTACCTCTGAAGAGTCTAGGAAAGAATTCTGTCCTCTTCCTAGTCTAGTGTTTGCCAGCACTCCTGGCCATTCCTTGGCTGATAGAAGCATAACTCTGGTTTCTGATTCTGTCTTCACATGCCCTTCTCCCCAACATTTCCCTGTTTCCAAATTTCTCTCTCTTCTTACAAGACCACCCACTCTAATTCAGCATGACCTCTTTTTAATATATTTTTTTAAGATTTTTATGTATTTATCTTTAGAGGGGAAGGGTAGGAGAGAGGGAGAAGGAGAGAAATATCAATGTATGGTTGCCTCTCGTGTGTCCCCTGGTGGGAACTGGCCTGCAACCCAGGCATATGCCCTGAGTGGGAATGGAACTGCGGTCCTTTGGTTCGCAGGCCCGCGCTCAATTTACTGAGCTACACCAGCCAGGGCCTCTTCTTAATATTAAAACATCCTCAAGGACCCTATTTCTAACTAAGGCTACATTCACAGATTCTGGCTGGATTTGAATTTGGGGGAGACCCTATTGAACCCAGTATCTATAGTTGAGAAAGAAAGGTATTGTGGGAGAGGCCCAGTCTGAGGACATTGTTGAGGAAGGCCTGGGGAATTTTTTATGGTATTTTTCTTTCACAGATAGTTTTTACAAGGGACTATGCCTCAATCATTTTTATATTTTCTATTTTCACAAATGGTTTTATACACAGTGGGTACAAATTCGAATAAACATATTGTACTAATGACCTTCAGGGCTGCCCACCTTTGTAGCCTTCCAACACCACCAGCTTTGTATGTACCCAGGGGCCACGGTGGGAAGTGCCTGGATTCAGATGCCTTGGTCTCCTGGGGTTGCCAAACAGTTTCTGTCACATGGTTAATAAGTTCATGATTTATTTTGATACTTGAATTTTGAGGCAGTGCTTTGAGAAATCAAGCCTGTAGTTTGAGGGATTATCTGTTCAAAGTTACTGAAAGACTGGTCCTTGAATAAACTTTTTCAAGATTATGTAGACAACCTTCTTAAAATAAGAGGTGGTCAACACAAGTAGGTGTTCTGCAGTTGACACCCAGCTGCTTAGTTAAAGATCAACTGTATTATTTTTTAATGTTTACACAGTATAAATTCAAACTTTCAAACAAATGAGCCTGTAGAGAGAATACTAATAATGGGTTACAGCATGGTGTGTTCTAATGATCTCATCTGATTACTACAAGGTAGACAAGGCAGACATAATTCTCTTCACTGACCAGAAAGGAAACTGAGGCTCTGAGAGGTTAAGTAGCCACATTGCAGATAACAAGGAAATAATGAGCATGTGAGGACTTCGTGTCTTCATATCCTAGTCCCCTGCTCTTTCCAGAACACTGCCCTGCTTCTCATTGCCTATAGTATCTGAATGGTTCAATTATACAGTTATTTCGATGTCTATGCTGCCTGAAGAAGTTATACCTTATATCAGCATTTAACTTGGTCATTTTATGGATTTTATTTAGGAACTACTAGATTTTTTTCTTTATATTTAATTAGTTTCAACATCATTTTTACAAAGTCTTATTTTATCACATCACCAAAAAAAAAAAAAAAGCATAAAATTAAAGAAGAGGAAAAACCTGTGGGCTTTGATGAAGAGTATCAGATGTAGGCTGACATCTTGAGTTTAAGTCCTATGTGATTTTGGGTGAGCCACTGGCCTCCTGAAAAGCTCGAGTGAACTGAGCTAATGTGGGTCTCTTTGTTTGTTGACCTTGTGATATTTCAGCATCTGGATATGAGTGAGGGGGAATGATCTGGTGGGAAGAACTAGGTACCAATTTGGCCATTCTGGTGGCACTGCCAGTTAGACTCTGCCCAGGACACTAATGACTCTGGGCCTATTGATATTTGCTGTGACACTTAAGTGTTCAGCACGATATTGATCTTGAATGTCAAGCCCTTTGCTTAGGTGCTGTTTCTGTGTGATGAGCAGATTATCACAGAATAGCAATTGAACCCTTTAACACACACATACAAACACACACATACACACACACACACACACACATCCTTTAACACACACAGCACCAACAAACAGCAATTTAAACGCATGTTTAATCCAAGCTCATTTCCAACCTTAACAGGAAAAAAAAAATGACAGTATTTTAAGTGTTTCTGAATAGTTCATATGCAATAAAATATTTTTTAAAGTGGATTGGTTTTTACCAAAATATATAATTTATTGGTGTAAAATAAGGTTACGTATTTCAAAATGCTACCTAGGATAGTTAATAACCAGATTAGGAACAATGATAAAATAGAATACTAATCTGAGAGAGGAAGATATTAGTAATTTCCTTATTTATTCAGGGGAAGAAAAAATGAAGTGTACTTAATTTATTAATTAGTTAAATAAAAACAAGGTGTTGAAGAAAATTTGTTTTGCCAAAGCATCGATAGGAAAATTGATAAGAATATTTCGTAAACATAATTTTACACAGTTGAAAGACTATTCAGTGGTAAACATCTAGAAAAGATATGCAAGTTGATTAATGTTAATCTACATTGTTGTAAGATGATTCTTAATATTCCATAATTAATGATTTGGTATTTGGGAAGCATGGGCCAAACCAACAACCAAAGTTGTTTATATCTATACCATCCCTGTGCTTTCACAGATGTGCAAAAATCATATCAAAAACACTCACCACAAACCTCAACATCTGTTTTTTTCTTCCTGCCCAATAGGGGATGTCCCATCTAACAGTTTCCCAGCGCGATGGCACTAATGGCTCCCACCCATGCTCCCCCCCACTTCTCTGTCTTCTGGCCAGTTTTGGTGCTTCTCCGTGTCTCTCTGCGTAGTGTGGTATGCATCCTCCTCGTGGAAATTGTAGTAACAAACTCTTCTTTCCAAGGCATTGACCTTTTTAGGGTATCATTCAGTTACACCTATAAATTAAATTCCAGCTACATTTAAAGCAGTGTTTTGAGAGTTATAAGTTGTGCATCTTTTTTGAGATATATGTGTATTTAGATGATAGACAAACATACAAATAGATTAAATCATTTTATCAGGTATTTCTGGAAGTATAGTGTAAAATTAGCAAGAACATATTTAACTCATGCCTAGCTGAGAAATGTAAGGTCTTTACATCAACAAACCAGACATATCTACTCAATATTATACCAATATATTTTACGATTTAATAAATTACATGTAAAATTCTACCATGTCTACATATCATATAAGAGGTCTTCCTTAGTTCTTCTAGTCTCCTCTGATTCTGATACACTAATCAAGATCAGAATGGTCTATGAATAAGAAATGCACTCTTCATTTAGCACCAACCTTTTTCATCTTTCAGATACTTTGGCCCATGTTTTTCCTGCACATGGAATCACAAGGGATTGTGATTCCATCACAAGGGATTCCATGTGCAGGGGAAGTAGGCTTCAGGGAAGTAGAACATGCTGGCTTACTATTGTGCAAGACACCGATATCCACCTAGAAACATACTCTCCAGCAAAAATTATACCATCAACACTATTATCACTGTTGAAGATTTACTGTCATAACCATGGTTTAAAGTTTTTAGTCAAAGCTGAGGCTATACTATTGAAAATCTCCAGTGGATTTAATATAAAAAAAACACCAGTGCAGGCACTTTATGGAAGAAAAATGCCTTCTTGTTACAACCAGTGGAACATCATTTAGAATAGTGATGTTATGAGTTTCACCACAAAAATACCAAATTCACCTCTTGAAATAATAACACAAAACCATGAGCCGATACTAAGTGTTAAGGATGTCCTTTTACGTTTCCTCATGAAGATTTGGATTAACCTTGGATTGCCAACCATTTACAGGATAATCTTGCTTTTAACTTAAAAGGCACGTTAAATGTGATAAAGCCAGATAGCCCAGTTCTCTTCCTTGCAGTGTTATCTCCTTTGGAGCATACATGCAGCTGATGACTTGTGCTGTTAGGGCACTTGAATAGGTCAAACTACCAGAAAAAAAAAAGTAGAGTTTTAAAGGCTGTATTGGGCCCTGTTAAGTGTAATCCAATACAGTGGGTCTGATCCTGTCGAGTGCGTGAAATACTCCGGAGGTTGTCAGGCAGTCTGTGGAGCCTCTCTGAGCTCACTTGCTTCTGGTTCTGTGTGATTTTAAAGCCCACAAGACAATGGCATCCAGTCTAGCGTCACCAAGAAAGTGCCAACAATATTGTCAATGGGATGATGCATTTCCATCAGTTCTAAAGACTGAGAGATACTGTTAAATGAACCTCCCAATTAGCTATTTTAAAAACAGTTACTTTTTGGAATGAATTTAATTTTGCTTTTTTTTAAAAAAAATATGTGTGTAGTTCCAGCTGTCAGGAAAATATGTTATTTGGGTGTCAGTAATATCCGGATCTTGACTCAGAGAAAGTGGAACCCTTTCTTCTCATTTTCTTCAACACTCTTCGTAATGGATACAATTTCCAGTCCATGAATTCAGTTTGCAAGAAGCATGACTTTTATTTATTTTCTTAAATTAATCAATTTAACTCCCAAACCTGCCTTGCTGAGGTTGGTGGGAGATTTCATGTTAGCTCGTTTGAGCTTTATGACTCACCACCTTGCCTATGGTTGTCCCAAGGTTCCATGTTTGTAGGCAGAGCTGATATTCCGGGGAGGCCCATGCTGGTTATTGTGGAGATAGCTATTGGATCTTTATCTCTTGAATCACCACTCTTCCTGTGCCTTGAAATGGATTTGGCGTTTTTTGGGTGTGGTCTGGGATTTGCTTTCCTCCAAGCACCCAGAGGCTTCCAAGCCACTTTTTCCCTAGGATATTTCCAGAGCTTAGGGAGCAGGTCTCGGCTTTACCAGGCATGTAAGGTTCTTTATCTTCAATTCTCTTCAGAAGTCACTTATCTCTTCTCAGATCTAATGTTAGCAATCATCAAATCAAGTGGCTTTTGAGCCCAAAGGAGTGAATTGGTGAGGCCATCAATTTAGAGATCCTAGAGGCTGCTAAAATAGCCTCTGTCTAGGACACTTAGGCTAATCTTCTGAATAAGGGTGGGCTTTTTGTTTGTTTGTTTTTGGAATGAGATATTGGAAGGGAAGTACCTTCCCAACCAATTCTGCCTTCTACCCAATGACAAATTCCCTGGACTATGAGTCCATCCCTGAAACTTGAATGGAATAGTGGATATGGGAAATAGGATACAAACAACATGGATGTTAGAAATGAATCCTGTGACCATCTTGACAACACCAACCCCTCTGATCCAGGAACACAACACTGGAGGTTCATTTTACTTCCCACATGACCTTCTACCAGTTTCCAACTGGAGCTCCCTTTTCCAATTTTTTTTTTACCATCTTTCCCTCTTCCCTCACCCCCATGATATCATACTATTTCAATTCCTTGTTGATTCGAAGGTCTTGGAATTAAAGTTTTTGAAAAGAAAGGTTTGGGTCTACAACCCAACTGTAAGTTGTAATGATTGCCTTGAGTTAGGGATGTTTCCTCCTTGCTGCCCCTTTCTTTCTTTTTTTTAGCCTGTGGCTGTCCCAGTGCAGGTCCTCATGTACTGAATGAATGAATTGAATGAATGCTTCCATGACTCAGACCGTCATGATGGGATGTCAGGTTGAGCCAGTGGGGGTTGTAATTTTATGCAGCATCTCTGACACAGCTTTACAAGGTCCATCTCTTTCAGTTCGTGCAAATCCAGTTGCTTGAGGGCAGTTTTTTAAAGGAAAGGCCACATTTCCTGAAGTCCAGCAGGGAATATGACTGTCTTCCTGCAGCAGCTGGGCTCTCATTGCCGAATACAAGCAAACATCGTCTGGAATGGAGCCATCCTCTCTATCTGGATGCTATTCATTTCTAGCTCTGCCGTGGTCATTTATTACTAATGACAGGAATCTGTAGCTGGCTGGAGTTGGCAGTCATGTTCCTATGCCATCAGCATTTTAAACTGGCTGTGTGCTTTTGGAAAAACAAATGGCCCAAACTTATGACTTTGGTGCCTCGATCTAATTTCCATGTCCTACAGGAAGTCTTTCCATGTCACAGTATGATCCATTTGTTGTTCATGTAACAAATTCAAGTAGAGTTGTGTGTTATTGTCATATGCTGTTATTTAGATTCTTACACGTCTATGTCATGCACCTTTAAGCGATAAATGACGTTGTTTAGGAAAGCAACTGTTTCATACTTGAATTATTCAATGCCTTCAGCACAGAAATTTTACATTGTTCAATGTCTAGAAATAATCACTGAGCTAAGGGATCATCCAGTCCAAACCTCTGAATTGACAATGAAAGAAAAACAGGGTGGGGTGGAGCCCAAGGAGGAAAATAATCTATTCAACTTGTTGGACGCCCACATTTTTTCTTCTCCAGAAGTCAAGGATATCTGGCCTTCCATCACAGTGATATTAACCCTATTTTAGATTTGAAAAAATTTAAGGAAAATTTTGACATAAAATTTATTAACAGTTCAGCCTTCACTTGGACATATTCTGATCTTCTATCTAGATTTTTAGTATTTACAGGGTTTTTTTTTCCCCTATGCTTCTTGGGCCAATGCTGAATTTCACAAGCAATTACCAATTTATTTTCCTTTGTAGCTCTAGGTAATATTTTCAGGTAATACTTATTATGAGCCAGGTAGTGTTTTAAGTTTTTTGTGTTTTTTTAAATTTGACCTTCCCAAATACCCTGTGAGGTAAATATTATGACCACATTTTACAGTTGAGAAAAGTGAGGCAGAAAACATTGTATTTTTCCTAAGGTCTCACACTGCTAGTAAATAGCTGAGCCACAATTCAAAGCTGCCAGCCTGACTCCAGAGCACATGCTCATAAAAACCTATCAGTGACTTTCACTTAATTTTAAAAAATGGTATTAATTGTCTTCTTGAATGGATCATATTGGACTTTATGTAGATTTCATTCATGGAGTGAGGGTACAGACGGCAAGAGTGCTGTTCATGAAGGACTTGGCCAAGGTAAAATTGCCTAGACTAGTTTACAATAGAATAAGGGTTTTTTGTTTCTTTATAATGGAAAGAAAGCAAAGCCTGATGGTGAAGTGTAAATCAGAGCACAAGTCAAGATGATGGCCAGGGTTACAAGAATTGCTTCCTGCATCAGATGGGAGAAGTTGGTACAGTCCATAAATACAACATCAGGGAAGTTCTAAAAGGGTGGGTGGAGTGGACTTACAGTGTGAGGCAGGCCAAACATAGGTAATCGATGCATATTTGGTTTCTGTCTCTGGCCTGGCACAGAGATCCTAAAATTCTTGGAATTTCTTATGCTGATAAAGTCATCTTTTGTTATGTTGATGAGGGCATTTCGGACTGCACCTAAGGTTGGGGGTTGGTGGCCAGTGAAACCAACTGTGTGATTCCAGGACTTTTAGTCCCACCACCCCCATATCTCCTGGGAAGGGTAGAGGGGCTGGAGATTGAGATCAGTTACCAATGGCCAAGGATTTAATCTTTCATGACTATGTAATGAAGCCTCCATAAAAAACCCAAAGGTCTAGCTTTGAAGAGCTTCTGGATTGGTGAACACGTAGATGGATATTCTAGGAGACTAGGTTGTCTCTGAAGAGAGCACCATGCCCCTTCCCATATAACTTCCCCTGTGCATCTCTCTCTATATTTTAAACATTAAACCAGTAATCTAGTAAAGAAAATATTTTTCTGGTTCTGTGAGCCACTCTAGTTAATTAATAGAACCAAAGGGAAGGAAGGGGTCGTGGGAAGCCAGTTGGTCAGAAACATAGGTAACAACCTGGACTTGTAATTGACCTCTGTATTAGGGATGGTCTTGGGGAACTTAGCCCTTAAGCAGTGTGAGAAATCTCTGAGTAAATAGTGTCAGAATTGAATTGAATTGTACAAAACACAGCTATTGTCAGTGAATTGCCTGGTGGTGTTGGGTGAAAATCCACACATTGGAATTGGGAGCAGAATCGCTGGAGATACAAGAAAGTATAGTCAAGGCCGCAGCAGGTGCACAGACAGATAGAGAGGAAGCATCAGAGAACTCTGCAGGCAAGGGGCAACCCCTATACGTACTGCTGGTCTTCAGACCTAATTCCAGTTGTTTTTGACCATCACGTGCCAGCGAAAACAAAGCAGGGAGGGGTAAGATATCAGAACAAGACAAAAGCCAGGGTTAGAATCTTTATATATCTGCTTTCTCTCTAAGTATTTTCCCCCCTGGCTATTTCTCATCTTCCAGAGAGGCCTTGTCTGACGGCCAGTTCTGAGAAGGAAGAAAGTTAAAACAGTTATCTCTGTCTCCGTCTGTGTCAGGGCACCTGCCTCTTTTCTCTTCGTATGTACTGTACAAAAAATTATATATATTTATACACACACACACACACACACACACACACACTCATTTATGCCTGTTTATTGCCTGTCTTCTCAACTCAAATATAAACTTTGTGAAGTGAGCAAACCTTTGTTTTATTCACAATTGAATATTCAGGGCATGCTCATAAATATGCATTGCAGGAATAAGTGAATAAACAGGGATCAGGCACAGAGATGGAAGAGATTAGCCCATTTAATATAATGAATCTGGAGCTGAGGAGGAGATAGACCGTGGAGGAAAAAAGATAGCTTACGTTGGATTACCACATTACCATTATTTAGCATTGATGAGCTCCCCAAGTTCTGTGGTGTAGATATTATAGATACAGGTAGTGAAGACAGAGGACAGACTTGTTTGCAAAGTCCCTTTCATAATGTCATTGGTGGGAGGAGTTTTGTCCCCTGATATAAGCTGTTTGGAAATGCCTTGCTGTCGTATAGAATGTTCAATAGCAATGGACATATATTCACCTAACACTTTCAGTAAAATATTTTTGAAAGCACAGAATTAAAGTTTTAATGGGTTAGCTTATTCCACTTATGCATACGAAACATGAAGTTTAAGAATACATTCTTTCTGTCTTCTTATCAAACCTACCACATACACACATTACAGTCTTTCCCTTTCCTCTCCTCCACATCATCGGTGGCCCTGATCTTTTCATTAAAAAACAAAAACAAAAACCAGACACTCGTACAGGGTTCTCCTGAGGATGTATGATTACAGATGATGCCAAGGAGCACTCTGGGAGCCTCTAATGGGGAAGACACAAGACAAAGCAAATAGCAGGTCATTTTTCTAAGAGATGGGCCCCCTGCCATGAGGAAGCTCTCCAGGCTGCCTCTCCTTTTGTGTTTTTATTTGAGTTTAATAAAGGATATTAAGACTATGAGATGCCTGCCCCCCACAAGTGCCCAGGCACAGAATTACATACGAGAGGCTAGAGGGAATAAATGATAGCCTTATGGAAAGTGTGGAGCTAAGAAAGCGGTAGGCAATGAGCTTCTTACCTTTGTTCCCTGTCTTGAGGCACAGTGAGAACAAGGTACCTCTTACTGAAGGGTTGCCTGCAATATGTGATCTCCTTAGAAGCCTAGGACTGCAGTGCACTGTCCTGTGCAGATCCTGTTTATCTATTATTGATGCCTGCTTTAACTTTCTTCCTTCCCAGAAAGGTTCTCCTTTTGCCCACCCCACACCCCAGCCTGATTTTATTAGACCCTAGAGCTAAAAATTAAGGTCATATTGAAACAAATAAGCAGTATGGATCGTTATACTCATTCTGTCACTTTTTTAAATCAGAGAAAGTAATGACAGTAGCATTTGGACAGATACTTACCTAATTCAGATTTTAATGGGACAATCATGTGATCACTTCTGAATTTTATACTTTGTACTTCAGTTCTGGCCTTTATGGAATCACACCTAAGAGCTAATAGAGATGAGGAGGAAACTTGTTCATGGTTCTGGAGCGGTAGTCACATCTACCATCTTCCCTCCCTTCTTTCGCCCCTTTAAAAAGCACTGTTGGGTCGAAGAATGAGTGGCCAATCTTTGTAAGGCACTTTACCAGGAAAGGGACACACGTCTCAAACTCCTGTCTAGACTTTGCCCACCCTTTTTCCTGTACACACATCACCTGGTAATTGGTATTTGCAATTTCACTAGTCAAAACCTCCCTACCTTGTCTGTATGAGTTATCCGCCTTTAGATGTCTATACCTTAGTGTACATTAATTCCAAATACTTTGCAAAAAGCAGGTCTTACCATGAACAGAAAGGTTAGGGTTCATGGACACTGACCACTATAGGAAGGCCCAAGGAAAACATCAGAGATGATGAAGGTGATGATGGGGATGAGAGAGAGAAAGAAAGAGAGCAAGCCCTGAGAGGCTGGCAGTGCCAAAAAGGATGCCGGCTTAATTCGCATCGTGCCAATGACTAACTCTTCCTTTATTCTACAATTGAAATCAGGAAATTCCTCCCAGAACTGTTTATTCAGTGCTGCTGGTGGGAAAATATGTACAGATACTGCTCCATGGCTGCTGCTGGCCAGCAAGGAGCAGGCAGGAGACAGTGAAGGGCACAGCAGGGATCGATCCATTACAGGATGATGTGTTATGTGACATTTGGATGCTGTTTTTATACAGTCTTACCATGCTCCATTTTTTTCCTTCTCACTATTACGTTTTTTTCCAAATATGCTTATACATCCTGTTCCAGATGTAGTCTCCCTGTTAAGGTGAATGCGTGCGAACCAGAGGTTTTTTGTTGTTGTTTGTTTTTTACAGTCCATGATGAAGTTTAAGAGCAGATGCCAGAGAAAAAGGGACCAGATAATCAGGTTTCAAATCAGTCCAGTCTCCCTACAGCACGCTCAGGCTGCCTTCTCTTTCACACTCAGTGGCTGTAACAGCCCTGGTTTCCTGGTGTCAGCCCTTTCTCCTCACAGTACCGGGATCTGGGGGGCTGTACCCAGCAGGCAGAAAATGAAGTTCAATCTCCAGACAAGGGTGGCTGCAAGGGCCTGCTGTGCAATGACACCAGGAAAATGGCTCTCGAACCTTCGACCAGGTTTCAAATAGGTATTTACTAGGTGAAAAAGAAAATACAACTTGCTAATGGAAATGTTTAAGAAAGAACCCTGGATAAGGAGCCAGAATCATAAGTGGGCTACTAATTAGCCACCTGCTTGGTCTTAGGGTAATTATTTACTAGAGGGGGTTTGGGGATGGTCAGGCTCATGTGCTCTTATGAAGAAGATAAATGTCCCCTAACACCTCTTCTCCCCTTTGTGTGTGACCTCATGAATTTTCACTGCAGAACAAAATTTATTTCTGTGACTTATCAAGGTTCCAAGACCTGGCACTCAGGTGGGTGAGCAGTATGGCTAATGATCTTTTGCATCTTGCAAATGGAGAACTCAAACCTCCGCAAGCATCAGCAGGTCGTATGAATGATTCAAGAGCAGAGTAAGAACTGGAGGCTGATGGCCCCGTCCCAGAATGTGGGCCCAGTATGGAGGGAACATTCTATTAGTCAAGAGAGTCGAGAAAGCTGCCCTTTGTGTGTGTGCGTGCCCTTTGTGTGTGTGCATGCGTGCGTGCTCCCTCAATCTTACACATTGACAACATAGTTATGGCTTTTAAATTCTCGTGGTGCCAACTGAAGGCATCTGCTGCACAGATCTTTTCTCAACTCTGCCAGTTTGTCTGTCTCCTCACAAAAGTATTAAGATTATACTGATAGACTTCTTAACAGTCTTTTAAAGAGGTCTTTCAAGAATATAGAAGGGAGTGAGAGGAGACACAGATTAGAACGGTGCTACTGGCATCTATACAATGATAAAACAGAAGAAGGGCAAAAAGGAAAACTCAGAAAAAGTGTTGTACTGCAGATGCTTCTTATGTGTCTCATGTGTGTTCTTTCCAGAGTCCACAGCGATTTTGAAGTAGCAAATAGAAACAATAAGAAGACTATTTGCTTATATTAAAGGGCTTTTTCTCCCTCTGCTTTTTAAAAAGTACCGAGTAATTTTATGGTATCAATAACTCTCACTTATGTGTTTCAGAACAGTGACCTCTTGGGAAAGATAACGTTTGTTTGAGTAAAGTTGTAAAATGCACAATTTGTATCTGAAAACCAGAAGTTGACAGCAAGTTGTTTGTATCTTTTTTTTTTTTAATCAAACATGTCTGAAGAAAAAAAAACATTTCTCATTTTTATAGCTAGAAACAGGGTATCGCATAATGAGGATAGAGCTTTTCAATTGTGAAAAATGATGCCAAGAATGACTGCAAAAGATAAATCCTCCACACACACTCACAAATTGTTACAACTTTCATGCTATGTATATCTATTCTTCTAAGATGGCTTTAAGCTACAAGAAAACAAATGTTTTCCCACAGAGGGTAGACTCCAAACTGCTTGAGTTAAATATCAGGTATTGCTTTCTCCAAGGTCCCATAGTTATGAGTATTCACCATAATGCCCTGAAATCACATCGTAAATCTATGTAACCACTTTCTTTTATATTCGTTATTTGGGAGCAGAGGCAATGCTCAGAATTAGAATCAGCATCTACCTGGTCTGTCAGGAAGGAAAGGCTATCATGTTATTTTAAACAAACTCAATTTGGCACATCGTACAATGAGAATATATTAGCTCAGTTACAGTGCCCATAATATGAATGTGTTTTTTATCTGAGAGTTATTTGACCAATAACCAATTTGTCTATGACTCGGCACGGTGTAATTATTGTTTAATAATGTAAGATAAATTTCACGGCATTCATTTTATCAATTAAAAACTAAACTAAAATCTGAGATACTGTGGAGGTACAGAATTAAAATGTAGAAACCTTCAGGACCAGCTTCCCAGCAAAATCTTATTCATTTGAAGTTCCTCTTGACCACCCAGGTTCTTATTCATACTCCTATTTATGTGTCTTCAGGCCAGGTTCTGATGCACCCAACCCTTTTCTCAGATGCTCCTCAGATGAGAACCTGCCTCAAGATCCCTTATCTATTTCCCCTATTCAAATTGCTGTCCAAATAGGCTTTCAACTGCCATTTTGAAGCATATTTCTAACCATGTAATAAAAACGTTTGGTTTATGGAAATAGAGTATCAGGTACTTAAATTAAAAAGGGGCAGAATATACTTGGGGTAAAAATAGTATTTTTCAAAGTTCCCTGAAATGTCAAAGAATGTAGCTACCCTATTATATTACTATCATCACATCCCAATTATCTTCAAGGCGCATACAGTGTAGAGATATGATTGATGTAGGGGAAATAATTGCAAACAATTCACGTAGGGTAGTGTTGATTCTGTTGTGCTGAGGAATGATAGGCAGAAGGAGGCAGCAAAAGGGGTTAGTCAAGGAGAGCTAGAGAAAGAGTCCAACGTTGTATTGAAGGAAATTAAGAAATGGATTTTGGCCACTTATGCTCCCACTCTTTCACCCCATTGAGGACTAAGTCCCTAGAGCAAGGGACATAAAGGAAAGAATAAACAAATGGGATCTCATCAAAATAAAAAGCTTCTGCACAGCTAAAGAAAACAGTATTAAAATAAAAAGAGAACCAACTGTATGGGAAAACATATTTGGAAATGATACCTCAGACAAGGGATTAATCTCCAAAATATATAAAGAACTTACAAGACTCTACTCTAAGAAGACAAGCAACCCAATTAAAAAATGGGCAAAGGATTTGAACAGACACTTCTCCAAGGAGGACATACAGAGGATCCAGAGACACATGAAAAGATGCTCGATATCTCTAGCTATCAGAGAGATGCAAATTAAGACTACAATGAGATACCACTTGACACCAGTCAGAACGGCCTTCATAAACAAAGCAACGAACAGCAAGTGTTGGAGAGGTTGTGGAGAAAAGGGGACCCTAGTGCACTGTTGGTGGGATTGCAGATTGGTACAACCACTATGGAAAACAGTATGGAATTTTCTAAGAAAACTAAAAATGGACATACCTTTTGACCCAGCAATTCCACTGCTTGGATTATATCCTAAGAACCCTGAAACACCAATCCAAAAGAATCTATGCACCCCTATGTTCATAGCAGCACAATTTACAATAGCCAAGTGCTGGAAGCAACCTAGGTGCCCATCAGTTAATGAATGGATCAAAAAACTGTGGTACATTTACACAATGGAATTCTATGCAGCAGAAAGAAAGAAGGAGCTCCTACCCTTTGCAACAGCATGGAAGGAATTGGAGAGTATCATGCTAAGCGAAATAAGCCAGGCAGTGAAAGACAAATACCATATGATCTCACCTTTAACAGGAAGCTAATCAACAAAACAAACAAACAAGCATAATATAAACAAAGACACTGAATTTGAGAACAGTCTGACAGTGTCCAGAGTGGGAGGGGAGGGAATTTCAGGGGAAAAGGGGAACGGTTTAGAGCAACAAGTATAAAGGACTCATGGACAAAAACTATGGGGGGTGGAAATGGGAGGAAGGTGGGGAGGGCTGGGGTGGTGGGCTGGGGCGGGATAAAAGACAGAAAACTGTACGATATCAACAATTAAAAAATACTGATTTAAAAAAAAATAAAACAAAAAATGGAAAAAAAAAAGAAAAAAAAAAAGAAATGGATTTTGGCCACTTATGCTCCCACTCTTTCACCCCATTGAGGACTAAGTCCTTTAGGGTCCCTCAGTTTTCTCTGGAATACTGGTATTATCTTGGAATTTAGAAGCAGTTAGAAGTAGACCTAAGAATCCATGGACATCTTTCACTTAGACTGTCATAAATGCACTCCATTAGCTCATCAGTGAATCTCCGTAGTTCACTAGGTGAGTTCCTATCCACTTGAGAATATTCTTCCAGAAAACAAAAAATTCAGACACTGAAATAGACATCTAGATGTCAGAGTTAACTCTACTGTGTTAAGTGACTTCATATGTCACTATACACCACGGTTTTGGTGCAGGATTGAACAATGAAATCTCTCATTTTGACTGTGCTGTGACTCAGGAGTGCTTTGTTCTCGCTGGGCATTGTGTGTGTGCAAAGATGGGCAGGTGGGGCTCTGCCTCCAACTCTTCAGTCCATCTCCTCTCTTTCTGCCTGCATTTCTCTCGGTTGAAAGTTCCCATGTTAATAAAAAAAGTCTTTGTCTAATTCTTAAACAAATAGTGTTTAATGTGACAATAATGAAGAATACACACCCTTAAATACCCTTAATTTACCAAGAAAAAAATGACAGGAAAATCTTACATTTTTGCCAAAATGCAGATTTTTAGAAATTTGATCAAAAAAGAGGTGAGGTGAAAAGAACAAGTACAAAGGTAATTCAACACAGGAAAAGATATTTTTAATATTGAATCAAATCTTCATTGTAGAATACAATCATGAGTATTTAATCATAGTTGAACTAGTTTTAAAAAATAAAACTAAAAGGTTGAAAATAGTTTGCTGTAGAAAATTAATTATAGAATTAAATTGAATTCATGGACTTCAGTCTGAAAACACTCAAGAAAATTTTATTAATATCAGTATAATTCAAGTTGAAATAGCTTTTATGATGCCCTTATGGTCAAAATATGGGCTTCAATGGGTGAATTACAACAGTCTTCAAATCCAATTTAAGATGAAGATTTAAACATGAAAGCTGAAACAAAACTTCTAGAAGAAAACATAGGAAAAATATTCTTATGATCTTATAGGCAGCAGACTTTAACAGAATTTAACAAAGGATTCATGCCAGAATACATATATAGTTTCTAACAACAAATTTAAAATATCGCCTCAGTATAGAAATGGACCAAAGACTTGAACAGGCATATAATAAAAGTGGATTCAAATGGCCAAAAAAAATACAAAAATTAATACCAGGGAATTGTGAATTAAAAGCACAATGCAGTACATTAAATTCAACCCAGTAACTAAAAGGAAATAAAGAGACTATATCAAACCACTAACATGAGTATGGAGTGCCTGGTTCTGTCATATGTTCCTGGTAGGAATGTAAATAGGAACATGTACTTTGGAAAACAGTTTGTGATATCAACTAAAGGTAAGCATATGTGCTCTAGCTGGTGTGGCTCAGTGGATTGAGCATGGGCTGTGAACCAAAGGGTCGCCAGTTCAATTCCCAGTTAGGGTACATGCCTGGGTTGCGGGCCAGGTCCCCACTGGGGGCCACATGAGAGGCAACCACACATTGATGTTTCTCTCCCTCTCTTTCTCCTTCCCTTCCTCTCTCTCTAAAAATAAATAAAATCTTTAAAAAATAAAGGTAAACATATGCATACCCTACAACCCAGTAAGTCTACCTGTGTACCCCAAAGAAATGAATACTTACACTTACCAAAGGACATTCATGTAGGAGGATTATTTACAGTTATACTATTGTTAATTGTCTCAGAATAGCAGCTACCCAAAAGACCACCCAGAGTAGAGTTGATAAATGCATTACTACATTTTCACACAATGCAATACTATAAAACAACTAAAATGAATGAGGTGTAAATACATGCAGTAGTGTAGATAAACCTTACAGACATAATGTGTGTGTATATGTGCATGTATGTGTGTGTGTGTGTGTGTGTGTGTGTGTGTGTGTGTGTAAATGGAGTAAAAGGGGCAAAGTTATAAGATCAGAAGGTAGGGCAGTGGTTCCCTTAGTCTGGGTAGTGAGCAGAAGACAGCATGAAGTGGAAGGCACACTCTGCAGTCCAATACACTTCTGTTCCTTGATCTCGGTGCTAATTACAGGAGTGTGTTCCATTTTTTGAAAATTATGTGTGGTTTGTGTTTTTCTTGGAAATTGCATATAATTTAAGTAATTTTGTTTGTATATATGTTATATCTCAAAAGTAGAAAAAGCACAAAACTTTCTACAATCAGTAGGTTCTCAACATTTCTCCACTGATACTTGTCCTAGGAGAAAGTAAGAATAAAAGCCCATGTACCGAGAAAGGCACATTCTGTAACACTTCCCTCTCTCAACTGGGTAGATACCTGGCATCTACTACGGGAAGTACACCGGGTGGAACTTGTTTTTCTATTGACGATGAAAAAAGTCCGTGAGAAACCTCAGAAAGATTTTCTGATACCTCCCTAAGAGAAAGGGCACCACAGTATCCTCTGCCCTGGAGAATGTGTCTCCTGCAAGAGGACCTCTTTCATTGTCATGGCAGGGAGAATGGGGTGAGTGAGGAACTCCAGAAAGACGGTTGCAGCCAAAACTCAATGTACCATTTCAAGGCCAGAAAACAAGCAAGAGGAAGAGGAATCAGGGGGAACTCAGTTCTTTGTGGCAAATTTTGAACTGTTAACCTACATAAAAAAAAAAAAAAAAAAAAGAAATCTAATATTGTTGCATAGGAAATGCAGCTTCAGTGAACCAGTCCTAATGGTCTGCCAAGCCAGATTCCATTGGCCATAAAGTCAAGCTGCATATTCTAAAACATTTACATCTGCAAATCAGGATTTATAAATTATCTAAGGATATACACAAGTATTCAATTAAATTCTTAAATTATGGCTTTTCCAATAGTTTGTATGACAACTTGGCTTTCACAATTTGCTCCTTATAGTGATTACACAGGTCAGCCATTGCCTGCCATCCTGAGAATCTAGGTTTTGGGCCACAATAGGATCTTACCGTGAAGAATTATACTTTCTGAAAATGCAAGCTGCCAGGACGATGGACTTCTTGACAAAGAGTGTTCTTCAGGAACATAATCATGAGGGCTTTTTTTAAATTAGCAGAATGCAAAAAATAATGTTAAAACACTTGATTTGTCCCTTTTCATTTCCTCGCTGCATCTCTTTCTCTAACCTCCTCCCTCCTTTTTGCTGTCTCACTGATCTAAGACAGTTCTAATATGTACTAACGGAGAATGGAGGCAATTATTCACACAATCCAGGTTCAAAAACTTTCACACCGCACTGTTGACTAATTTTATTATTTTTCACAATATTCATTTTATTGGCCTGAATAACCTTAGTAAGTGTCCACTCGGCCTTGAAACTCACATACCACGACAGCTTCCCGTGATTAGCAAACAAAAGATGAAAATGTAAAGCCTTTTGGAGCATGCAGTTTCTTTTCGTCCCACAACACAAGGGCCCAGCCAGGCTTTATTTTCCTGACCACATTAGTTGCTACATTTTAGACAAGGCAGTTTGGAAAGGGCAAAAGGGGGATGAAATTATTCTTGAAGCTCTTACCCTTTGTAGACCATGAAGAATTTTGAAATAATTTGTATTAAAGTATAGTTGGCATACAATATTATATTTAGTTCAAGGCATGCAACATTGTGATTCAACATTTAGATACCTTACAATGTGATGGCCACACTAAGGCTAGTAACCAATTTTCATGGTACTAAGTTATCACAATATCATTGACTATATTCCCCTTCACCTTTCTCACCCATTCCCCCCACCCACCTCCTCTATGGCAACCAGGAGTTTGATGTCTGTTTCTGTGAGTCTGTTTTTGTTTTGTTTGTCATTTTTTTAACATTCTGCATGTAAATGAAATTGGATGGAAGTTGTCATTCTTTGTCTGACTTATTTCACTTAGGATAATACCCTCTAGGTCCATTCATGCTATGGGAACAGCAAGATTTCATTCTTTTTATTGCCAAGTAATATTCTATCACACACACATATGTATATCTCCATATATACATTTATCTCCATATATATATATGTATGTATATATATATATATATATATATATATATATCCATTCATCTATCAATGGACACCTAGATAATAAACATAGTGGGGTATATACTTTTTCAAATTAGTGTTTTTGTTTTCTTTGGACAGGTACCCAGAAGTGAAATGACTGGGTCATATGATAGTTCTGTTTTTAGTTTTTTGAGAAATCTCCATACTATTTTCCACAGTGGCTGCACCAAAGTAATATGACACCAACAGTGCATGAAGGTTCATGAAAAATTTCTTGATGTGAGGTAGCTCAGTGTTATATCAGAAGAGACATTTGTGAAAGCTAACGATAACATCAGGTGTGCTTCAGCATTTACATTTCCCACTAAAATAGGAAATTAATATTACCATCTCCTCCTGAAAATGCTGGGTATGTACATCTTTACACAACTTTTATTAGCTAATGATTTAGAATCCAGTGAAAGTCAGCATCTTCCTAGTCAATTAACATACTTAATTAAAACTCTATTAACTTTATTTACTATGCAAAAATGATTCAGGGATTTGGGGATTAGAGGGCTTTTGTTAGGGAGCTGGAATGTGCTGATGTCATGTGCTTTCTTCATAGATTTTCTCAATCATATACATGGAAACCATTGCTCCACATATCATAAAGATTTGAGGCAAAGAAAGAGGGGCTCATGATTTAGGAAAAATAAATTCTTTTTTATCTTCTCACTTATATGTACATAGTGAATTTTAGTGTCCAAGAAAAAGAACCCTGAAATGAGATCCCTTCTCTTTAATTGGAAGGTAGCAAGTTCCCCAGGAGCGGTAGGTGGGGACCCCCGTTGTCGGAACACTGCATAGCACAGCGGCAGACTGGGGCGGTGGGGACCCCTGTGCTCTGCAAGATATTCACACTTCGGGAGGAATGTATCTGCACTTGTTCAGTTATTCCTTGGCATTATTTAACGGTTTACACTATTTTCTATATATTTAAACACGCATGTTTTTTTATTTTTTATTTTTATTGCTTGTCTGTAAGTTAGGCAGGCTAGTTTATGAACTCCATTTTTTAAGTGAGAATACTGAATTCCAAAGATCCTGAGGGTTCAGGGCTCTGTGGCCAAAGTCACATAGAGCAGAAATGGTCACTCATAACTGGGTACTGCCCCGAGGCTCCAGAGGCCTGGTGTCTGTTGTCTTAGCAAAGTGCCTGAGTGTGACCCCCTCCGTTTGGTCATATGTGGCTTATATAAAAGGAGGAACAGTAGTGGGCCTGGGGCCGGGA
Organism: Glossophaga mutica; assembly: GCA_039655065.1. Taxonomy (NCBI): domain Eukaryota; kingdom Metazoa; phylum Chordata; class Mammalia; order Chiroptera; family Phyllostomidae; genus Glossophaga; species Glossophaga mutica. Next base: position 22,729,239 of record CM077312.1, on the reverse strand, counting down.
GGGCTCTCAGACTCTGTACTTAGCCATGGCCTTTTCAGAAGACTCAGGGGGAGGGCAATACTACAACATTCTAGACATGTTCTTCCTCCGCTATAGTTTCAAATACTGATATGGACTGATTTTGTTGTGGTGGTGGTGGATTTTTTTTAAGTCATATTTCTTTGTAATTTGTATTAAATATGCAAAAATATATTTTAGGTACATACAGATAATAATATTACAAGTTACACGTGTTGTGTTTCTTTGATTACTTGCCTGGATGGATTACCGCAGTTCAATAAATCAGGTTAAGAATAACTAATCCATCAAAATGTATTTATTACCTACCGATCATGTGCCTGGTTCTAAGTTACATACTGGGTAAGATACAGAAAAATATGAAACATGGTCCCGATTTTGGTACTGGCTATATTCTGAGAGGTCAGACAGTCCTGTACATGAAACTGAGAACCAGTACAATTCTAAAACACATTGCCGTGTACAGCAAGGAGGAAGGGAGAAATCAGTATGTAAGAGCCGCTACCAGGTAGAGGCTAAGTGGTGGGGCCCTGGGGCCAGGCTATGCAGATTCAAACCCAGTTCCACCACTCTCTAGCTCTGCGGCCTCACTCGTAGCTTCTCTTTACCTCAGTTTCTTCATTTGTCAAGTAGAGATAATGTCAACTGTTAGCACTACTGTGAAGATTAATGCATCAAATCCTGTAAGACTATTTATATAGGACATGCCCAGTAACTATTGGCTATTCTTTTGGGCTGGGATAATCCTACAGATTTTATGCAGGGGGTAAGACTCAGAGCAAATTGTATATGGAATTTGAATGGGGAGAGAATGGGTTTTGGGTCAGGTTAGCGGAGTAGATGAATGACCGCAGTGGAAATGGAAGTTGCTAGCTCATGGACGAGTGGGAAAACTAGGTCACTGGGAGCAGGGGAGGCAGGTAGAGGGTATATAGTGCTGCACATGCAGGGAGGTATGAGAGGACTGGGGAAGAGATGATTTTCCAAAGGGCTGGCCTGTTCTGGAATGTGAGGTTACTAAGCAGACTGCTTGGAAGCTGGAGCGGGAACTCACCACCCACCGTGTTGGTCTCTCATTACATTCAAGCTCATTCATTTACAAAGATAAGGCAGGCTGTTTGCCCTCTTATGTAGCTATAGACTCAGTAGCATAGTTATCGGAGAGGAACGATTCACAAGTGACTATTTTTAATTTAAACTTTAAAAATTTCTAAATTTTAAAATATTAAATTATAGGTATTGATATTTTTCATCTGGAACTGCCTTGGACAATATTATGAATGAATGAATGAATGCATGCATGAATGAATGAATGAATGAGGCCATCAGTCCATGGGAGGCTGTCTCCATGTAGAATGTTCTGTGAGCACACAGAACCTCAGTGTTAGCCATTAGCTGTTAAAATCAGACTGTATTATGTTTCAGAAGTAGACAAGGCTGTATATGATGCTCTTTTTTCCCACATCAGGCTACCACCTTTTCTTAGGAGCACATATTGTTCCAAACCCTATAGTATCTGCCATTATTTCTCTTTCTCCCCAGTCAACCTTCTCCCAAATGAAATGTTTCTGACTTGTATCTAATTCCCAAGGTCCTTCCTGGGAGACACTAGCTAATCACATATGTAGCAAACTAGATCATGAATGTATTTATTTATTTGCATTATTATTTATACAATATTAATTTATACATCACATTTGATAAATTCTACAAGGAAGGCTTTGAAGTGGCATATTTCCATAATTGCCTGTGACAGTAAGAAAGAGCCTGTACCAGAATATAAATCCAAACACTGCTTCCTTCAGCAAGAAATGTGTGTTGTAAAAAGGTCAGTATTTCTGGTTTCAACTGTTGACAAGTAAAAAGCTTAGAATTTGTCACTCCCATCTTTACAAAAGAAAAAGTTGGAACAATCTGAAAATGAACAATTTTTCTTGGGCTCATTCAAAGAACTGAGGTTGCAGGGCAAACCGACACTCCAAAAATCTGGAGGGCTGGGTGAATTTAGAGCATCACAGCTAAAACCTACTTACCCCAGGAAATACCCGCCATGGCCCTGTGTGGGTGGGGGTGGGGTGGTGGTGGTGGGCCATCCCTGTGAAGTGAGCCCAGAGTGTTCTCTCTCTCCAAGTCCTGCTTGCCAAGGGAAAGACTTTGCCTGAGGCTTAGGACAGCCTGGAGAGTATCTTTCTTCACCATCTAGCCTGCTGTAGTCTTCCTGTCTCAACAAAGTGAAGAAATAGAAGTTATACAACTGGAGAAATACTTAAGAAGGTTACAGACCATAAACACAGGCCCACGAAAAGACTGAGATTTAATCGTGAGATGTTGGCTGCGCTCCCTCCACCCTCCCCGCTCACCATGCCTTTAGCAGGGCGCCTGGAGAATAGGAGTGGATGGGAGCTGACGGGTGCTGGGCACAGGTGGTCTCTGAGGAGGTGTGCTTAGAAAAGCCTGGTCAGGAAAGACAAGCAAGGACACTGGAAAATCTGAAGCCTCCATCTCTTAGGGCTCCAAAAACATTAAACACAACCCAACTTTTATCCCATTTGCCTCTGTTGGCTTTCAACAAAAAATTAAAAGACTTGCCAAAAGAGAAAAACAGAACCGGAAGAAAACCGAACTCATGTTTGTCTGTGCTCCATGCTATCAATGATTCTTTCGGGAACTGCTGACACCAGGCTGGATTGGGGGCCCAGGGGGGAGGGCAGGGGATCACGTATCCCTCTCTCCTCCTTGCCTGACAGTGACTGAGTGTTCCTTCCTCTTGACGGTTTCCCCGAGCTCCCCGTCCGTCCTCCAGTCTTACACTCTCCGACCACCGGGCCCCATGATTGCAGTCTCACCTCTCTCTCTGTGGTGGATGGATTCTTGTCTGCTTCATTGGACTGTAAGCTGGATGACAGCAGAAACTAAGTTTGTTTTTGTTGTTTGTTTGTTTTCTTTCTTAACCCAATGCTGGATTCTCGATAAATACTTGTTAAATGAATGGACAGAAATTACTTTAAAACACTATAAAGCCGTGGCCTGTGTGGCTCAGTGGATTGAGTGCCAGCCTGCAGGTTTGAATCCCCATCAGGGCACCTGCCTGGGTTGCGGGCCAAGTTCTGAGTGGGGGGCACTTGAGAGGCCATCACACGGTGAAGTTTCTCTCCCTCTCTTTTCCCTTCTTTCCCCTCTCTCTGAAAATAAATAAAATCTTTAATGCTGCATCAGATTGCTAGGCAGCCATATAAAGTAGCAGAGTGGGTGGCTTAACCAACAGGAATCTATTTTTTCACAATTTTGGAGGTGTCGGCAGGGTTGGTTTCTTCACAGTCCTCTCTCCTTGGCTTGCAGACGGTGGCGATCGCACATGTCTTCACGTGGTCTCTCCTCTGTGTGTGTCTGTGTCCTAAGCGTCTCTTCTGAAAGGACTCCATCACATTGGACTGGGGCCCACCTAACTGCCTCATGTTGATTAACCTCTGTCTAGGCCCCGTATCTCCAAATACAGTCCTGTTCTTGGGTGCTGAGCGTTGGGACTTCAACATATGCATTTTGAGGAGACATGATTCAGCTCATAATAAATGTGTTATTAGTATTTGGGCCTAAAAGTAAGACTGAGAATAAGTGACCTTTTTATGTCCCTCTTAGATTTAGAGAGTTGGGCTTGTGCCCTCATTTTGTCATTGTTCATTCTGTGACCCTGGTATCCCCTCCGCCAATCCATTACTTACCTTTTTCCTTTGACCTGAGGGTTTGATGTAGGGTCTTACACTTCTGACTGTCTTTAATGCTGAGTTCATTGCCTTTTCTTTTAGGTTGTATTCTATGTGTGTACTCTTCACAGGGTTTCCTTGATATCACTTGATAATGTATTGATATTATCCTCATTTTACTAATGAGCAATAGAAACAAGTTTCTCAAGGCCATACAGCTTATTAATAGGATGGTTACAAATAGAAACCGTGTCTTCAGATTCTGAAACAAGTTGTTTTTTACAGATTTTTTTTTGTACTAAAAGCTTTTATAATTCTTACAGTCTTCCCAGAAATCCTGTGATCAGTTAGAGAAGGAAACTTACTGGAACTCTAAACTGTACTCAAGCATTGAATACCCATGGTATGAGTCCCTTTATCTCACTTTCCACTCGAGCTGGACATCTCAGGATATGCGACAGTCCTGCATCCCCATCCTCCCTTCCCAGCATCAGTCCGATTGGTTCAGACAAGCTGGGGTGGAGCTTTTAGACATCTGCCTGCTCAGACAGTCTGAAAGGCCAGGTCTGCTGGGGTTTGTCCACAGGGAGACCATAATGTAACCATAGGATTTCTATTCCCCACACTTCTAACCTGGAAGCTGTTACCTTCCCTTCCCTACTGTCAGGGTGGGGGGTGATTTATGTGCCCTTCATATGTGGGTCATATGCTGCAAAGACAGGGTGACGGGAGGGGTTCAGTAAAGTCCAATTCACACTGATAGGCAGTTTCATGCAGCTGGGAATTCCATTTATGCGAACAGCTAAGATGTGTGAGATCCCCTCTGCCTCACGGATTGGAGTCCCTTTTCTTCCTGATAATTATGACTAAAGTGGGGGTGATGTTTCTCTTAACTTTTATTTTGAAAAAACATTCTAAAAATACTTATCTCCTCTACATATGGGGTCACTGTGTGCTTTCAAATGTCTGCCTAGACACCAGAATCCTCCTCCTCACCATTTCCTTTACTTCCAGTCACGTTCTCATTTAGGGGGTTGTGTGTGCATCTGTGTGTAACTGAGTATGAATGTGTTGAGGATATGATACAGAGTAATGTTTCTCTTTTTTTCTTTTTTGCCTGGGAATAATTGATGTCAGCTTATCGAGGGAGGGCTTTTTGTGCATGCCATTTTTCAGAAGTAGATATTTGAAATGATTGTATTCAGGTTGCTGCATTCCCCTACCAATCCTCTTGGGGGAAAAAACTCAGCAGGAACACTGCATTTTAATTACTTGTTTTTCCCTCTTGAGGTGTGTTATTTTTAAGGTTGCCAATTTAAAGTAAAAAATACTCCTTTAAAGTCTCGTAGTAATATGGAAAATGGCAATTTGATATAATTTTGGGAGAAACTCTTGAAGCCTAACATTGTATCTAAAGTTAGGTTCACTAACAAATGATTATTTAACAAAGTAAAAGCAATGAGACAGATAGCAGTAAGATATTCAAGTTCTTCTCTTGGGCACTGGGCATCGTGAGAGATTAACAGGAGTCCCTTTCCTGGGATAGACTGCCAATGAAAGAGACAGAAAATGACTCAGTGATAAGCAAAAATAGCAGAGAGCAATCAGGACACGAGAAAGAGCTTTGCAGGTAGAAGTGGGCTATCACGCCAGGGATTTTTAAGTCCTCATATCTTTACTCCTGCATATCCATTCCATCAGTGGGATAAGCTTTGTAGTTTCAGTCTTGGCAACACTTTCAAGGCCTTTGCATCCATTAAATTTTTATATACTGTGTTTCTTTTCTTTTGTATTCCTTTTATTTAATCTAACACACAAAGAAAGAAACAAATTTATTGCTACATCACCCAATAAAATACTAATCTGTTGTAACACAATGCTTATCTCCCATTAGCATTCTTGTTAGTTTTAAAAAGTAATTCACCTGTAGACATTCATTATACATGACACTAAAAAGAGCTCTCTTTCTACAAGAGAAAAGGTGTTAGGAAAAGGACTAAATGTCAGAGGGCGGAATTGATTATGATCAAAGTTCTCTTTCGAAATCAGGTAAAATTTTAATGCCAATAATGCATTTTAGAAACAAGCCAAGGTTGGCCATTAAGCCCTAGCAACATTCAAGTGATATTTATAAATAGATCTAACTGTGTTTAATTCCAAGGGAAAGATTCCTGTGGTCAGGACGAAGCCATCCCGACTCTGTAGACAGGTGTTAGTGGTGCCCTTGTCAGAGCCCTCTTACATCGTGGGAGAAAGGCAAACCACTCAGGGAAAATGAGGACTCCAAGTGGATGATTCTTCAAAATGAAGAGCAGTCCTCCCACTTTCTCTCGAGGCATTTCTTCCCTAATTTGGGGATTTTACATTCGCTGTTCTGGAAGGCACACATGTTCTCCTTGCACGTATGCCAAATCCCTCTCGTGGGTTTCTGTGAAAGTAGTTAATCTACCTAACAGCATTTTGATTAGACAAAAAGATCGTTTCATCTTATCTGGGGACAAGAAAGTGGCATGAACAAAGGCTCTGCTTATGTCTCTCTTTCTAAATGATTTCCTAATCCGTGGAAGGGTTTCTGATGGAGTAGTCTCTGCTAGGAGCTCTCTGCTGTGACAATCTGTTCTTCCCTGCTAAAGGCAAGCAGAGCAGCCTGCAGCCCATTTGCAATGTCTCCTGAATTCACTGAAACACGGTATTCAGGTTCAGGAGAAGTGCACTTTGACTGTACATAGTTAAATAAGGGTTATAGCAAGAAAAAAACAGATTAAAAATGAATTCTGGATTAGAAGGGCTCTTTGTAAGAGAAAATCAGGAAGAGTCTTTTTTTCTTTCTCTAGCAGTTCTTATAACTCTTAGCAGGAGAGCCAAAAAGCTGCTGAAAAGGATTATAGCTTTTGTCTCTGAAAGGTATTAGTTGCAAACTGGATTAGCCATCCTTATCAGTTTCAGATTGAAAAATACCCTTGTAATGACACAGCCCTCTATAAGAAGTGCTAGCATGTTAATGCCTCTTAGGGGTTGGTCACAAATAAATCTTTGAAGAGTGAATAAGGACAGTAGCCATATTTCTCAAACTGAAAATAAAGAATCAAACTCTGAAAAAAAAGCTAATTATTAGTTTCCAGTTTATCTACAAATGAATGTGTGAGATTAATGCGTATTAATAATTCGTTTAATCCTACTCATTAAAGACAAAATTTACAAAACTAGAACACTTTGAAAAAAATTCAGACGTGTGGCAGCTTTATAGTTGACCTGGTGAGCAATTATTATTCCAGTTTTAATTTTTAATATCTCTTTGGTTGATTGAGTGCAGTAATGGCTTCATTTTGTGCAGGCCTCCCTATGTCCTTCCACACGACGCTAGACTTGGTCGTATGACTTGCCGTGGCCAGCAGCATGCAAACTGATGTGACTCTTGCAGAGACTTGACAAGCACGTTTGCCTGGGTTTTCCCTCTTGCTTTCTCTTGGAACCTTACTACCACAGGAAGGAGCGGACGGAACCTACGGTGGGGAATGCAGGTGCCTGGCCAGCTGTCAGCCAGCCCTGAACCGACCCAGAAGCTGACAGCTGACTCATTACAGAGCCCCAGAATATCTTAGCCAGGACTAATCCTAAAACAGCAGAACTGTCCCTCTGAGCCCAGCCTGCATTGCTCACCTGCAAATATGTGGGCAAAACAAATTGTTCTGAATTTTGGGATGGTTTGTTACATAACAAAAAGTAGCTGATACATTGCCATTTAAGAAAGTTCCTAAGATACTTGACTTTATGATGTGTAGACATGGTAAATCCTGGAATGTGACAGTGGGAAACTCTTCACCTCTGGGCTTTCTCCATGAGGAAAGTATGTTTCAGATATGAGAGGACTGATTTGAAGCCCCACAGCTAGTTAGAAACAGCCTGGAAGTGGGACTTGGTCCTCCTGGCTCTCATCTGAATGATCTTTCTACTAGATGATTAGTATCCTTCCTTTTGCTTATAGAAAAGATATTGTATGTACAGTATGTGTACTAGAGTTACGTTACTAATATTTACAGTGGAATGTAGTGCACACATTTACCTGTGCCCACGTCCTTCTATGATGAATTCTCATCCTGACCCTGGTTCTGGTGAATGGTTTGTCTGCATGTTTGGTGCACACAGGACCGTACCCCACACCCCCCAACCTTGAACTCATTAGCTGTTTAATCCTGAATTAAGCAGTTTCTAAGCAGCTGTTATACGGACCGTCCACACATACATCGACTTTGTAAGGAGCCAGGGAGCTCACATGGATTTAGACAGTAGGCAGTATAAACTCCATGTTCAGTTCAGTTCCCCTTGCTCCCAAGTCCCATGGGGATGTTGCAGAGGCCGGTCCTGATAGATACTGTGCATACAGGGGTTTGGGTCACAGCTGAGGCACATGGAACTTGGGGAACTCCCAATCTTTTATAGGAGCTACTAGCAAACTTGCTCAAATTTTGTGAGGGAACACGTTATCTTTATCATCCTTGTCAGGAAACAGCTATCCCCTCCGATCCGTAGGGAGACACTATCTCTAGCTTTCAGGGCTCTCTGTTCTGCCAGCATCCTTGAACAAAGTTGTCATTGCCCTTTGCTCAGAAGAGTTGGGGAGAGGCCGGATCTGTGCAGAAGTGTCTCCCAGCAACCACACTGGTCTACCTCACCTTCATCTGTTGGCTGGCTTGTTGCAATAGTCTTGGACCACTCTCATTGCTTCCATTCTTGTTTGATTCATTTCCACTCTCTGTAGTTGGGAAAATTAACTTTTTATAAGATAAAGCTTTTAGTAGCACTGCCTCTTCATTGCATAGTAAAAAAAACCAAACCAAACAAACAAAAACCCCAACCCCTTACACTATTTTATAGGATGAGCCTCTGCCCTACTCACCACCATCATATGTGGCAAAAATGACTTTCGAATTCCCCAGTCACTTTGGCTTTCTTTCATTTCCTCAAGTCCACTGATTTTTTTTTTTTTTAATTTCAAGGACATTGCACATATTATTTCCTAGAATGCTCACCTCTTCACTTAATCACCTGTACCCCCCACCAGCCTCACATATATTTCTTGTGGGTTCCTCCTCTTTAACTCATGAGTTTCATCTTAGAACCCAGAATTAGATTGGCTTCTTTATCTCTACTACTGGTTATTAGTAAACTCATTGGTTTTGCTCATTACTTAAAAAAAGCTTTATTGAGATATAATTCATGTACTGTACACTTCACCCACATAAAGTAGACAATTCAATGGAGTATAACCCCATTACTACAATTAATTTTAGAACATGATCATCATGCCAGTGGCTTTATTCTTAACACCTTCATAATTTGTAATGATGCATTTTTGTTTGCTTAACTCATTTATCTTTTGTCTCCCTTACCAAAGTGTAGGCTTCGGGAGGACAGGGAACGAGTCTCTTTATTCACCACAGTATATTCAGCACAAAGCACAGAATCTGTCACATAATAGACAAGCGTTTCTTGGTTTAATGTGAAAGGGAGTCTTGGGAGAAGAGTTATCTACATAGATGGAATAGTACAATTAAAGGCACCAGATGGGAAATTATATCACAAGTTTAAAGAAGTGGAAGAAACTGGAGTAGCTTGCAAGAAGAGAGTGAAAGAGTCAATGGCGTTAAGATCAGCGTGGTAAGGTAGGCAGGGGCTTTCCAAGGCTTTGATGAGAATTTCAGTTTAATAGTTGTGTTCATTCCATGTTGTTTTCTGCTTGAGGTTTACTGAGAAGCTCTTGCCCCAATCAAAGAAATGGTATGTGAACTCTTCTCTCACTATTTGAGCATTTGGAGGTTCCCAGAGTTCATATAAGTACTGAAGCATTTCTGGGATGTGTCTTCACGTGATACAGGGATCTTTGAGCAATGTCTCAGGTACAGACTTTACCATGTTCTTACTTAAACTATGACCCACAATGTTCTATTGAATCAATTTCAAACTTATACCCATGTGGGTCTACTAGTCTGACCACCACTCTTGGGTACTCACATAATGCTACCATCTTGTCTGCTCAAGACATAGCTGGAACAGGTGTCAAAATAGGACTTCCGGTGTTCAATCATCTGGACCCCAAACCCTTTGTCCTGTCTTTCTCTTATCACACTTTACCTCTATTCTTCCTACAGAGTCCTGTATCCTCTATTACATAAAAATTTCTAATGTAAAGGTTCTCCTTCCACTCCTGTATCCCATAATAGCACTGATGTTCCATCTAAAAAGTCATAAAAATGGTGAGTCATGTAGTCTTATAGGTCAACTACTCCTCACCCACCCACAAGTACAAACATGGACTCCTCTCACTACAACAGTGAAAAACAAAACACAAGGTCCTTTCTCAACCTGTCATTCCACTAGCCAATCTTTGTTTCTACTGAAGTTTTCATCCTAAGGGTGATGACAAAAGAGACCCATGAGGTGTTGTAAAGCAGCTGGGGAAATGACGTTGAAAGGCGGTAAATTCAAATTTGGTTTTCTTAGAAGATCATTTAGGCTGGACTGGAGGAGAGAGGGACTGAATGTTAAGTAAGTCTTTCAATATTAAAAAAATGGATTGTTGGCAGCTTGGGTTTTGAGACTGGTGATGAAAATAAGGAGAACAAACTCAGAAAAATGTTGAGTAAGTAAAATTGACTGGACACAGTGAGGTGAGATGGTAGAGAAGGCAGAATCATGGATGACAGCAGGGTTTCTGACTTGCATGACCTACTGAATGGTGTAAAGTATCTCATCACACACACGGTCACCAGAAAAGTAACATGTCAGTTCCAAAGAAATGAAGACAGTATCTACAAAATCTTCTTTCAGGCAAGTTTCTAAATTTGTGTAAGAAAAGTTATTCTCAGTAGTGTTATTTCTCATATATAGCTTAACTGTATACAATTACTTAGGGCCTTTATTATCAATATGCATTTTTTTTTGCCACTAACCAAGTTAAAATTAAAAAGGAGAGAAATTTTTATTTTCTTCCCAGCTAGAGCTGGAATTCCTCCTAAAAGAGAGCTCTTTAATGAAATTCACCGGGGAGCTTCTGAGGGAAAATGTGAGGCCCTAAAACAGTTTCTCTGTGTGTGGCTCAGGGGTGTCCAGTATCAGTCCTGTATGTTTGTTGACACTCACATTGCTGAGTCCTACCCCGATGAATGGACTAAAATTGTGGGGGCAGGGCTCTCTGAAACACACAATCAATCAAGAACTTCTTCAGGTGATTGTTCTGTTGCAATGGTAAAAGCCCTTGGCTAGTATTTACTTTCTCTATTTATTCAATAATAATCATCATTCTTCAATATTTTCATTAAAAACATTTTTGTGTTTTTTATTTTTTTCTTTCAGTGTGAGAATGTGTGTATAGGTGTGTGTATGTTGCAAAGACTGAGCAAATTGATTTTCGAGATCAGGTTAGTCTCTAGTCTACCTTAATTTTAAGAGAAACTAAGCTCCAAAGACTTTCCCAAACTCACACAGTTTGATTGTAGCAGAGGCGGGATGAAAATTTTATAAAGCAGTGCAGGTTATTATTATTTTTCCCATTAGAAGTCAACTTGTGATGAGTCAACAATATGACTGTCAAGAGAATGCAAACATTAATTTGAGTGTAAATATACTCAAATTAAATTTATGGCAACTCTATAAATATAATGTTTGAAGCAACAGCCTCAATAATATCAGCCACATAAAAAGGGCCTTATTTTTCTGCATTTTAAAATCCTGATTTAATAGGTTGTTTCCAATGCTGTTTTGCTTAAGCCTTGTCTAATGACAAGTACTGTATGATTTCACTTATATGTGGAATCTAATGAACAAAATAACAAAACAGAAACAGACTCACAAATAGAGAACAGTGACAACTGTCAGAGGGGAAGGTGGTTGTGGGGTTGGGTGCAAAAGCGAAGAGATTAAGCAAAAACAAACCCAAAAACCTTATAGACACAGACAACAGTATGGTGATTACCAGAAGGGAAGAGGGTAGGGGGAGGTAGAAGAGGGTAAATGGGGGTAAATGGTAATAGAAGGAGACTTGACTTTGGGTGGTAAACATACAGTACAATATACAAATAATGTATTATAAAGTTGTACACTTAAAATCTATATAATTTTATTAACCAGTGTTATCCCAAGTACATTCAATAAAAATTTAAAAATATTAGTTCAAATCTTAAATAATCTATTTGTTACCACAGAATCTTTGGAGGCCACAGTAAATTCAAGCTGATCACATAAAACACAGACATGACTTTTTGTTTTTCCCCTCCATCACTCTCTCTAGTGTATCTTTTACATACATGTATATGTGGATAATACGAATAAATTTCATGTCATTTTCCCTGGTTGAATTGGGTTGTGCAGAGCAGAGAACTGAAGCTTCTTAGTGAAAGTTAACTTGAATCTAATGGCCTGTCTTTCTCCAAACATAATAAGGGGCTTTCTTTGCCAATAAACTCTTACCGAAGTATATTTAAAGTGAGATAAACTCGGAGAATCTTTATTTCATTGGAATTTCAGTCTGATAACACAGGGCAGGAGAGCTGTAGCTAACATCACTCGAGTCGATTTTCCATTTGCCTGACTCCCACGTGTAGCTAATGGTAGAAAGGGTCACCTGGCCTGCATACTTGATACACTGACCCCTTTTGGGGATTACCTGCTGTGGAGAATTGATTTGAAGACATGTTATTGCTCTTTCTCCTCTTGAAGCTGTGCGTAAACTCCTCCTCCTCTCTCATCAAATGAGGTCCCTGACCCTCCTAAAACAGCATAATTAATCTTATTAACTAATTTAAATGTAAATTGTAGTCACTTGATGTTACCCTTCCTAGAATATTTGTACTTTAAACTCGATCCAGCATTATTTATGTATGAGTGGGGAAGGTGTTTTTGGTCAGGACAGTAGCCAAATCATATTTCACAGATTACAATAGTATTTATGTCTGCTTTGCTACTTGAGTAATATCCACAAAGATCAGTTGTTTGTATAAGCAACAGAGTGCTTACTCAATACATCAATACAATACACAGATTTAGACTGGTTGTGATAATATCTTAGTTACACGGAAGCCATGAAATTATTACTTTATATTCCCATGTGATGGTGTCTACAGGAAAATGGGGGTTATAAGTTAGGAATATTCTTTCCCAACAAACATTTCTCCTCTTGGTATTGGTATGAATTGGGTTATGTGCACATTCTGGATCAGTCACTTGGAAGGGGAAGGAATTATGTTTACACCAATTGGATGCTGGAAAGAGGAAAAAATAGTATACACAACGTGTAATAAAGTCAAATGCCTGATATTTGTATTATAATAAAATTTACTATATATTTTTACATGTTTCATTTTATGTGATATTCACAGCCACCACCGGTGGTACTTGGAGTAGTTTTCTAACCCTGTTTCATCCTCTTTTAACCTACAGCTCATGCATTCTTATTTTTCAGTTCTCTTCCTGAAGACAACACTGCCTTATTCCTCTCTGCTTTTCTTTGTCTATACAGGCCTTACTTTATTCTTTATCTTGGAAGCTTCCGTTGATTCTTTTAGACCTTAGACATTCTAATGAAAATTTAGACCTCTATAATGTTGGTCCTACTAGTACTTTGTAAAAAGCTCTGTGATAATATTCATAATTTTGTTTTATAATTTTGTATTTTCTCATTAATTCACTTTCTATAACATGAAGCTGAAGGTGAGTGGGCAAGGCAAGAAGGGGTCAAGAACCTTAGTTTAATCATCTCTGCTTTTCCAGTAGCTGTCCAGTCCTGATAGATAAGCTTTCGATAATTGCTAAAAGAAAAAACGAGATGAGATATGGAGTTATTTACCTTCAATCAAATCCATGTTTGTCATTTCTTTTGTTTTCAAATGGCAAACAGGCTAATGTGAAGCGTGAAAGATGAGTGTTATCTTTCAAGGTTTAATATTAAAACTGGGTGCATGGAGAAACCTTTTGGAGAATGGAATTTACAATGATAAAATGCAGTAGTAATAATAATAGTCACATTATAATCATTCATTCATGCAGCAAATACTTACTTTTTTCATCCTGTCTGAGGCAGAGCACATGTAGCTTCCTGCTACCTGGGAAACAGAGTCATTTTTTCTAAATGTCTGTACCTGGTCTTTACTCAGACAAAACAGCCATTTTGGAGTGCTTTCAGAGATGCCTGAATCTCTCCATTAACAAACAGACATTCTCCTAAAATGTAGAATATCAAGGCCAAAGACTTCAAGACCAAGTGAACCAGAGGGGACCCCTGGTTTTCAGCCAGATGACCAAACCTGTGCATCCTTGCACTTGGAAAGATGGTTTCCCTTGGGACCTTGGACAGATTGGACCCAGCATTGGCATACAGTTGGCTTGGAGGAATAAGCTCCTGGAAACCTCAATTAGTGTTTGGTGTATGAGCATTAAACAATGCTCAGGCTGGAAACAATACATCACACGGCAGGTCCCAGGAAATAAGCAGATGGCTGGCAACAGTCCAGGGCAAAGGGCCAAAGTACTTGTCAAGGCCAATTCCTCATGGAGGAATGACAGCAGGCTTGAGGACAGCAGGTATGACCTGAGGAGATAATGATATTAATTACATTGTGAAAATGGGAAGAAGACACAAAGAAAATGGTTTTATTTGCCTAATAACAGATTTTACTATTTTGCCCCCCAGCTTTCTTGAGAGTCGAAAGAAATGAATGTATTAAAAATTAATTTTTAAGCATTGCTAACATAGCAATGCTAGCATGAAGATGCATCAGATAGTGTTACCAATAGAGACTAGTGATGTTAGTCAACATGTTCTGGGAAACACAATTCATAGTGTTGGAACTGAACTGGAAATCAAAGCAAGACAATCTGGCTCCAGAGTTCACTCTTCTAAACATAATGCTGTACGGCCTCGCTATTCTGTTACAATAATTAAAAAGGTAAAATTGACCCACAGATACAGAAATGACCCGAGGGACAATAAAACAGAACTCAGAAAAACACTGTGGCTTATTTAGAATCTTGCTACATGACAGAGGGGGAGAACACATTGGTGGGAAAGGATGACCTATTTAGTAAATGGGCAATTGACTTTCCATTAGGAAAAATATAAATTTGGTGCATTCCTTGCACTGCGTATAATAATCCAATACAAATAGACTAAAGCCTTAAATGTAAAATGCAAAACTTTGGAACTATTAGAGAAAAAAGTATTTATTGCTTTAAGAGAAGATAATTTTTTAAAGCATAAAACATATGTAGGAAAAAAGCATATGTAGGAAATGTTGATAAATTTAATTAAATTATAATTGAACATTTTAGTTCAAGATATGCATTTTAAAGTAAAAATACAAGCTATGCATTTTCCAAAAGATATATACCACATAGAAAATAAAAGATTTATATTTAGAATATATAAACATCTTCTAGGAATGAAATATGTAAATAAATGTTTTAAACATTCAGACAAAGATACAGAAAGATATTTTATAAAAAAAGAAGCATTAATGGCTAGTAAATACAATATGGTTCTCAAGCTCACTATTAATCAGGGAAATTCAAACTAAAGTCATAATCCTTTCATTTCACATTCACCATTTTGGCAAAAGTCAAAATTTCTGACAGTGTTAAAGAGTTAGGAAAGATGTGAGACAGTGGAAAATCTTACAGACTGCCTCCGGGTGTCAGAGGGTGTATGTGTACAATCACTCTGCAAAATAATTTGTCACTACTTGATGGATTTGAAGATACCCAAATCCTACCCTTAGATATATACTCTGAAGAAATCTTGTACATGTGCACCAGGAGACATATAAGAATGTTTAGCAATAATTTTTTATAACCAAGAAATTAAAAGCAGTCCAAATAAAAATTATAAAATTAATAAAGAACAATACAATAACAAGAAATGATATAGCGGTGAGAAGGAATGAGCTACAGCTGTACTCTTTGATACATAACTTTACAAACTTTACAGTGTTGAATAAATGTTGAGGAAAAGAAAATCACATAAGAATATAACGACTTTGATTCCAATTATTTTCAATTGGCTGAACTTCAAAGTATCTGTTGACTTAACTTTTCTGGCTTGGTATTCCTGGAGTTGGTCACTGTTAATGGTCTTTGTGATAGATGGTCACTAGGAGGTTAATTTAGGTTGGATCATCAAAGAATAGAAGAGCACTACAAGAGGGAAAAGAAGGATCCAAGGAGGTACTGAGTTGAACTTGTTCAAGGGAAGAAAGGTTAGTGGCTGGAAAATGGGGTATAAGGAATCATATGAGACCAATTTGGAGAAGAAGAAAGGGATTATGTCATATTATGTAGGTTTGTGTTTTAAGTGTGGGGTAAATCCAGTAAACAATTTTAAGCTGAGATTTATCAAAATGTGATTTACATTTTACAACTATCTGCTATTCGTGGAGAATGAATTGCAGATGGGCTCTATGGGAAGTAGTGAGGTCAGAGAGAACTCTATAATAATAATCCAGGCAAAGAGATGATGTTGGCTTGAACCAGCTTGGTACTAGTAGAGCTGGGAAAAAAGGGACAGATTTGGGATATGTATTGGAGGTAGTCAGTAGAATGTGCTGAATGACTGTGATATTCACAACCAGGGAGTAAGAGGACTTGAGAACAATACTTTGATTTGTTAGTCTGAACAGTTGGACCAACAAATGGTGGTGCCATCTAATAAAATGCAACAGTGTAGGGGACTGAGAGAAAAGAGCTCAGGATGGATGAAGAAATCAAGATTCCTATTTTGTCATGTTTAGTTCGAAGTGTAAATTAGACATTCAGTTAGCTATGTCACAAGGGCAAGTAGATACATGAGTCTCAGTGTCCAGTTACAGTTAAAGACTAAAAGTAAAATCGAAGAGCCAGGTGATTTGGGGCATATTTAAGATTTCTTAGTTTAAGTCTCACTTTTTTCATTAGCTGTTTTTCAAGGATATTTTTAGACTTATATGGTGTAACATGTGAAATGTGTTTTGGAAACTATACAGTGTAACATCAGGGCAGTATTATCAGTAGAGAAAGAACAATGGACTAGGAGTTAGCAGATAGGTATTTTATACCAAGCTCTTCCCCTGCCTATTGCTACCACTATAAGCATGCCATACAGCTTATTGATTGGAGTTTCTTTAGCTTTAAAATGATGGGATTAGGATCAATAACCCCTTTGGTCCCTTTCTTATCTAATGTTCATAAAAAGAACTTCTCTCTATTGATGCTAGTTATTCCTCCTCACTGGGAACAGTAGAGTTATAACTATTTAGCTGCAAATTAATTAAACATATGAACTTTTTAATCACTTTAGCTGAAAAACCTTAAGCTCCTACATGTAACCATTACAAAAACATCTTAACTTTGAACAAGAAGAGGTAGTCAAGAATCAGACTGACATCTACTGTCAGCTTGATGTGCTTAAAACCTACTAGAACGTCTTCTGTTAATCATTGATAAATATATTGTGAAGATGAGGCCATGGAGATAATTCCACAGCTGCTGGGAGACTTATTTTTTTCTCAGATACAGACTACTGCTAAACTTAATATTGCTTCCTGGATTGATGCAGACTAATGTCTAGTTGTTAAATTTAAATTCTATCTCTGCTTCTCTGTCCCTCCCTTCTTCCCTCCCTCCTTCCTTCTTGACTTTTCTCTCTCTCATGTTCATTAATCTTTTAGAAAAATTCTTTGGCTCAGCTCTGTCCTTGGTTACCTAGAATCTTTGCTCATATCCTTATTCTTGTTTCTGGAGCTTACAGCATAAGTCCCTCAGTTCTACACTACCTTTTCTGGCATCATAATCCTGTTGTGCTAATACTTGCCTGGGTCTCAGTAAATTTATCTGCATGTTCCTGAGGTCCCACGGTAAGGGCTGATTCCTTAATCCTAACCATCCAAGAGTATTATCTTTCTAGGTCTTCCTGTCTCCACCCCACTTTGCTTTCCCCTGTTCCCAGATGGTTACCTTGTGTTTGAAATCTCCTTCTACAACCAGTGGGCCTAAGCTGTCCTCTAACACAGTCCATGTCTATCTAACATTGTGTTTCTCTGCTGATATGCAGAAAATATGGACATAATTAAATTATAATTGTGATCAATCCTTTATCTTCAAAAGAGCCAGTCTGGTTATTAATATAATCTTCATAATAATATGATTACCATAATTTGCTTGGTAGAAGTTATAGTGTCAAAAGACTTAATTGGAGCTATTAAGTTTGCCATGGTTGTACCATGATAAGTGAGTAAAAATCACAAATACCAAGCCATTATTATCCCATCTTCTTCAATGTCAAACGGACCTTTCCCAAACCAGCCCTACCATGCCCTCCATTGATTAGCATCACCTCTAAAGATGGTAATTTATTTGGAATTGATTGCCCATTAATTTATCATTTTTAAATGCCAAGATTTAATGTTGAATAATAAAACAGGGTAGCCAAATCTATGTTTCTTAGATAAGATTTAGAGATTGAAGAAATCCACATATCACAAGTTAGTTGATCAAAAGAGGCTCGGTAGGCCATTTTTTTTCCCCACTAGAAAAAGAGGATTAACATTAAAAAAAAAATACTTCCATTGTTTTGGAAACTTTATCTTTGTTTTATTGTCATTATAACTCCATTGTTATTGTCATTTAGTAGATGTGGAGACCACTACTCAGAGGGAGTGAGGGATGTGGAGACCAACACTCAGAGACCAAAGCACAAAGAAACTAAATAAAAGAATCGAGGGATAGATTCACCTGACTTCAAAGCCCGTTTCCTTTGTGTATTTGACTGCCTTCCAAGGAGGAAAATTTCCTCACACTTACTAGTTATATTACCTTTCAGAAAGTTTTTAAAATCTTTTCTAAGCTATAGTTTTTCTCATGTATAAATGGGGTATAAGGATAATAACTATCACAAGGGACTGTCATGAAGATTAAGTACAAAGTTCTTGGTACATTTTCTGGTATATAGACACTTCCATCCATGTGATATGATAATGATGAATATAATGAAGGTAATGATTACTAAGCAGAACAATTTTGGAGGAAGTGATTTGGTGTTTTAGAAGAACACTTCATTGGAAATATTCTAAGGTAGAGGAAGGACTGGTAGATGCTTCTAAGAATTCGAGTCTGGTTGACAGAGAGGATTAGGATCTCATTACATGCGAGGGAAATGATAAGAGTAGTGATTTTGAGGGGGATTCAGAGATGGGCTTTGATGTCACTCTGGAGTTCTGTCGAGTCTCCGTTATACTGTCAAGATGGGACTGTCTAACATGGAGCTGTGCATGTGGCGATGGTGATCAGGAATGCAGTGAGGGCTGACGAGCTATGTCTCTGAGGTTTCTGCATATACCTCTAGCTATAGCCAGTGGAATCGCTGAAATAGATCAGCGTGACAGTTTAATGTTTGGAAAGGAAAGGAACAAGAACAGGAACTTCACAGCATCTACATTACATAAGAAATAGAGAACAAGTTTACCAGCACAAAAGATAAAGACCAAGAGTTCAATTTACTGCCTGCAACCCTGTAGACTGCAAAGCTAATGAAGCTCTGGGGGAGAATAATCGACTTCCTGCTCATATTTTAGCTTGAAGATCAAAACAACTTCTTTTATCAGAAAGAGGTAAAGGCATTTGGCCTCCCCAAGTAGCTTCCCATTGCACAGAGACCCAGGATGTGTAATCTGAAGAAAACTGGACTATTTTGTTTTATTTTCTCCTTTTTTATTGAATCAGAGTAATGCCTGCCTACCTTTTTTTTAAAAATTTTTCCTTCTATTTAGACACTGCAGTTTTCAAATAGCATAAGGCAAGAAAATGCAGGGTTGTGGGGTTGAGACAAGCAGTAGAGCTTTTCATCTAGAGATATTTCCCTCGAGTGATATGGGATTGTAACTTCATCTACCTGACCTAACATTTTGAGGGTAGTAAAAAGATTTTTACAGAGTAGCACTCAAATATAAAGCAAATCAGTGAATAAATAATTAATAAATGAACAGATATGATACAGCACGAGCATCAGTAAAATGTTTATTTTTTATGATTTTTAAAAAATATTGTATTTTCCCATTACCATTCACTCTACTTATACCTGCCCCCACAATCACCACACTGTTGTTCATGTCCATGAGTCCTTTTTATTTTTTCTCAGTCCCTTCACCCCCAATCTTCCCCACCTAAGCTGTCATCTGTTCTCTATCTATGAATTTGTCTCTGTTTTCCTTGTTAGTTCAGTTTGTTTCATTAGATTTCACATATGAGTGAAATCATATGGTATTTTTCTTTCTCTGATTTATTTCACTTAGCATAATGCTCTCCAGGTCCATCCATACTGTCACAAAGGGTAAAATTTTCTTCTTTTTCATGGCCAAGTAGTATACCATTGTGTAAATATCCATAATTGTTTTATCCACTCATCTCCTGATGGACACTTGGGATACTTCCATATCTTGGAGATTGTAAATAACACTGCAGTGAATATAGGAATGCTATTGTCCTTTCAAATTAGTATTTTGGTTACCTTTGGATATAGTCCCAGAAGTGGGATTGCTGGGTCAAAAGGCAGATCTGTTTTTGAATTTCTGAGGTATCTTCATACTTTTCCATAGTGGCTGCACAAATCTGCATGCCCACCGATAGTGCAAAGTGGTTCTCCTTTCTCTACATACTTGCCTGTTCTTTGCTGATTTATTGATGATAGCTATTCTGACAGGTGTGAGATGATATCTCATTGTGGTTTTAATTTGCATTTCTTTGATGACTAGTGATGTTGAGCATCTTTTCATATTTTGGTTGACTATCTATCTGTATGTCCTCTTTGGAGAAGTGTCTGTTCAAGTCCTTTGCCCATTTTTTAATTGGGCTAATAAACGAATTCAGCCAAGTAGCAGGTTACAAAATTAATATCTAGAAAGCAGTTGCATTCTTATATGCTAATAATGAACTAACAGAAAGGGAAACTAAGAAAACAATCCCATTCACAATTGCTTCAAAAAGAATGTAATACTTAGGAATAAGCCTAACCAAGGATTTAAAAAACTTTTACTCAGAAAAGTATAAGACACTGAATAAAGAAACTGAAGAAGAAACAAATAAGTGGAAGCACATACCATATTGGTGGGTAGGAAACATTAACATCATTATAATGTCCGTACTACCCAAAGCAATCTACATTCAACACAATTCCTAATCAAGATTCCAATGAGGCACTTCACAGAATTATAACAAATATTTCAAAAATTTATATGAAACCACAAAAGTCCCCACATAGCAACAATGATCCTGAGAAAGAAGAACAAATTTGGAGGAATCGCACTACCTAATATCAAACTATAATATAAGGCCATAGTAATCAAAAGTGCGTGATACTGGTGTAAAAACAAACACATAGATCAATGGAATGGAATAGAGAGCCCAAAAATAAACCCATACCTTTATAGTCAATTAATGGTTGACAGGGGAAGCAAACACATACAATGGGCTGAAGATAGTATGTTCAATAAATGGTGTTGGGAAAACTGGACAGATAAGCGCAGAAAAATGAAACTTGACCGACCACCTTCTTATTACCACAAAGAAGGATACATTCAAAATGGATTAAAGACTTAAATGTTAGACCCAAAATCATAAAAATCATAGAATAAAATATAGGCAGCAAAATCTTGGACATGGCTCATAGTAATATTTTGTTGGATATATCTTCCCAGTCAAGGGGAAACAAAATAAAAAAATAAATAAACAAATGGGACTACAACAAACTAAAAAGTATTTTCACAGCAAAGGAAAACATCAACAAAATAAAAAGACAACCCACAGAATGGGAGAACATATTTGCCAATATATCTGATGAGGGGTTAATATATAGAATTTATAAAGAATGTACAAAACTGAACACCAAAATGCTATGTTTAGAACTACAGTTTTTTTTAAAAATGTATTTTAACCTCTTAGAGAATCAGATAACTAAACAGTAGGGATAGAAAAGAATATGACCTCGCACTAACAAAGCTCACTATATAAATGTGTATTAGACGATGGGATTTAGGGAGAAGTTTAGCATTTGTAGCTGCCCCCTAGCTGTGCATCTGCAAAATACATTCTTCAATCACTCAAGTAAATTGTGAGGAACGGGAAGGAGCATCTATATACACTCTTTATGTTGACAAGTTGCCAGGTAGAGTAGATTTGCTTTATTCATGACTCAGTGACACATGAATATAAAATTATACTGTACAATATGAAAAAGGAAATAAATAGCATAATGAAAATTTGTGAG
Source organism: Glossophaga mutica (assembly GCA_039655065.1). NCBI lineage: Eukaryota > Metazoa > Chordata > Mammalia > Chiroptera > Phyllostomidae > Glossophaga > Glossophaga mutica. The sequence continues at coordinate 22,707,240 of CM077312.1, read as the reverse complement.
AAGGAACACACATCTGGAAATGTTCTGCTAAAAATTTAGAATACTACTTACTATATTCAAAAGAATACAATTGTTAATGGTCCATGTCTGTGAAAGGGAACAACAAATTCACAGGGGAAGAAAGAACTTTTATGGAACGTAATAGGAAGAGGTGTGAGGAAAACCAATTTATAGGAAAATACAACTGGCTGAGAAAAGAAATGATTATGCCATTTAAAACTACAAGGATAATAATTGGAAATACAAGGGGTTAGAATTTGGGCTGCAGAAAGTCAAACTGATAAGGTAGGGTGCAAAACTGAGACCCACCTAAATGTGAAGGAATAGAACCACTGCACAAAACAGTGAGATAAAAGATATAAAAAAGTGATAATTTAAGTTGAGATTTATGTTTATTTTCAAAAATGAAACAATAAAAGTTGTAAGAGAAGCAATGACTTATAATATGAAGGAAAATTGTTTCACAGTTAAAGAGAGGCATAGATATTTGGATTGAAAGACTCAGTGTGTCCCAAGGTGGTAGACTGAATAGACCAACAGTTAATAGAGAACGTGAGAAAAATCTTGTGCAAATATCAATAAGAAGAGAACAATTTAATGTCAAATGACCAAACATTATGCTGACATCAGCATTTTTCTTAGCCATACCAAATGTTAGAAGAAAGTAAAACTTAACATGATGAGCGTAGTTTTTTCAGCAGAAATATTGAGGACTAAGAATCTTTCATTAGAAAATGAAGAAAACAATTTCTTAGGTAAGACAAGGTTCAGAAGTATTACCCCTCACCTATTTTTCTTATGTGTGGCCCTGCTGTCTACCACATGGATGGAGATATGAGAACACACTGAAAATCTTTCAGGCCAGCTTCTGGCCAGGCCTGAATGTGTCTCTCATCTCTTCCGTCCACATTTCATTGTCAAGTAACTAGTCATGTAGTCTTCATTCAAGGGATGTTTGGAAATGTACTGAACATGTAGCTACAAATGCTGTGTTTCCCAACCTTATCCCTTGGAGCTGTAACCTCAGTAAGCCTGCGATCTGCCTTCTCAGTTATAGTAAGTGGTGGTTTTAGCAAGAATCTCCAGCAAGCCAGTGCACTGTGTCTCTTCACCAGTTGATTCCTAACTTCTCAGCAATTGCCCTGCCCTATGTCTTAGGTTTTTGATTCAGTGGCACTTCAATATTTGGGTACTATTTCTGGATTAGTGGAGGATACTTTGTAGCATTAACTCCATCTCCCTACCACCACCCAAATCTCATGGCTTAATTCAATGTAAGGATATCTTTGGCTTGCTTCCTAGTATGATGTAGGCAGGAGATGAGAAGAACCTCCTTGCTGACATGCTTGCAAGAAAAGATGCAGAACCTTGACTTCTATCCCAAAATGGCACCATTACCTCATGCACACAGATGATACAGATGCATGTATAGAAAATCACAAATGACAGTTTATGGCCAGTTTCAGCTGGGTCACTGTATAGACAATAGGCTATAGGAGACAAGGTAGGAGACTAGTTAGGAGATTGGTAATCTAGGTGAGTGAGAAGTTAGATGGAGAAAAATTAGAGGTGGAAGTGGGAAGAGGCAGGATATTAGAGAAAAATTTAAGGGACAACCAATAAGACTTGGTAAACAAGTGAGGAGTCAATATTGACTCCAAGGATTCTGGTATGAGTGACTAGGGCAGAATGTCCATCAATCATGAGAGTAAAGACTGAGTGGAGAAGATATTTTGGAAAAGGTAAGAAGATGAATTTTCAGAGTATTAAGTTTGGGATATTTAACAGACATGCATTTGAAGTTTTTAGTAACCAGGTAGATACATGAGTTTGAAGTTGAGGGAAGGTCTCTTCTTCATCGAGTCCGTAGTTTTAAATACCATACACAAATAGATACAAGAGATAAAGAACAAAAAGAAAGACTAAGACTAGTCAATAATAGGAGTTATAGTAAAGTGTTCAAATACTCTTATTAGGTGAGTAAAGGTGTACTTTTTATTTTACCAATGAGAGAAAACATTTGTATAAGAGTGTTTTGAAAAATTTAGAGGTCAATTTTAGTAAAGTTAAAACTTACTTTGCACTTTTTATTTTACTAATGAGAGAGAACATTTGTATAAGAGTGTTTTGAAAAACTTAAAGGTCAATTTTAGTAAAGTTAAAACTTACTTTGTACCTTATAAATTTCTGGAGAAGAATAAAGCAAAGGGAAGAGAATTCATATGGTATGAAAAGAAATAAAATTAAACAAAGAGCAAAAATATTTTTAAGTTCATAATTTAAAGAAAAAAATCATGATAATAGGTGATTGAACATGTAGATATATCAACTATCAATTAAAGCATATTAAAACATGAAGACTCTCAGAAGATGTTTTTAAAACTTTATTTTGCTTGTAAAATCATCCATTAAGAATAAAATGACATGCAATAAGAACAAATAGAAACAAAATGGAAAATACTCAAGAAGAAAAAGTTGACAATATTAACTTGATGAATATCCTAGAATTCAAGGAAAAATAGATAAAAGACTATTTTATATGGATAAAAGGAAGAATCCACAATGAAGATACAAAAACCAAGAACCTCATGTACCAAATATAAATGCAGGTATACATATTAAACAAACATTTCAGAAATCAACACACAAAATTATGTTTTTAAATTACATCTCTTAGCCTATGCTGAGCTGAATAAAAACATAAAGATGTTTTGGAGTACATCACTAATAAAATCCCAAATATAAGTGAATAGATCCGTATCAAATTTTGTATCATATAGATTATTCTCCTTGTGTTTAAAGTATGCATTATATACCAGGCCCAGAAAAGAGAAAGCAGCTAACATTCACCAAGCCCTGCTATGTGCTAGCAACTGTATTGGATATTTTATGTTCATTATATTGATTAAACTTTTAATCTTCATACAGCTATGAGATTGGTATTACTATTCCTTTACACACAGAGACTCTAAGAACACCAGTCCAAGTTATATAGCTAGTAAGTGGCAGAACTCATATTCAAACTCAGATCTGCTTATTCTAGGGTCTGATCTTGTTGTATTATTCCACATGGCCTTAAATTTACTTTCCTGATTATGTGTTGCATAAGCAAATATTATAGGCGCAGGGTATAAAATCCCCCTTACTCTGTGGAGTCCTGGCCAGCAGGTAGTCATTTGTCGAGATGGGAAGGGCTATCTCCCATTGTCACTGCTCATGCTTCTTGTCAGCAAATAAGTCCCATCATTCAATTGCTCAGTCAAGTGTTCTTTCCCCTTAATTTTCCTGTATCTGGTTGTCTCTTGTTCATTTTCTCATTTCCCAAGAGGCAGGTCAGGCAGGCTGCTGTGCTGACTCTCCTCTAACTGGGCCCAAGATGAGATGACTAAATTCAACTCCATTGCTGAGACAATGTACAACCTTTGTTCTTTAATTACTCCTGCTTACCTTCACCCCATATCACGACCCATTTGCTTAAAACCACGACAATAGTTGCTGCCGTAACAAATGCTTTCCTGAGAGTCGGATTAATGTTCCCCTTTGTTTCCAGCTTATCTCCAGCCTGTCTGTAGTAATATACTCAAGCCAAACAAGCGTATTTTTCACTCACAGCCTGCCTTTTATGAGTCCCACTGACAGTTTCTTAATAAATAATGCATTTCTAAATGTTCCTAAGCTTTTCTCCTTATTAATAATTCCAGTAGCTGAAGGATTTATTTGGTCACTGGCTACATTTTATTCTTTCCTGTTTCTCTGTGTTTTACCTTCTTAGATGACTGTCTGGACAAGCAGAGCGTTGCAGCACCGTCACATTCACAGCGTTGTTCAATAGCTATCAGTTAGGACACACTGTGTATTCAAATTTACAGCATAAACTGTTTCGGATTTTTTTTTTAGTCTGGCTGTTTTGTCATGGGGACAAAAGATAATCCCTGGGTTCCACTGAAAGACACTTTAGGGCTGGTTCTCTGGAGGCACGTCTGAGACCATGTTTGCAAAATGTGTAGTGAGGTTCAATGATTACATTCAGACAGAAAACTAGAGAATTTTATTTTTGGGGTTTGCACCAATCTATTTTTTCTTTGTTTTATCTGTAATGATGTGACATTGTAAGTAATGCCTGATTATACACCTTTGTCACCAAAAGAGCATTGGCTCAATTAGTTCAGAAAGTCATTGATTAATTCAAGGGAAATAAAAGAGTAGATGTGCACAATTACTCATTCTTCACAATGCATTCCTTTGTTCTTTCAATAACATTAATCTGGAAGCCTTTCTCAGTTCTTCTATGACACATTTTCTGGATGACCCATTTCATGGTCCCTTGTTCCACAATCACTCAACTGGGTGCTACCTAATGTGTGAACTTAGTGCATGCTGTCTTGTTCCAAGTATTGGGTTGCCCAAAAGTTTGTTTAGTTTTTTCCATACGATGGCTCTACTAGTGCTTAGCTGTCTTTAACTTCATTCAAAATAATTCCGTTGGATTGTATTGTGACAGCTGTCATTCCAGCATGCATTAAAAAAACTTACCAAATTTGGTGATTTTTTTTTTTGTGCAGCCATTTTAATATTGATGATGGAAGAAAATACACAACAGTTTTTGTGTATTATGCCTTATTATTTCATGAAAGGTAAAAACACAACTGAAACACACACACAAAAGATTTGTGCAGTGTGTAGAGAAGGTGCTGTGACTTACCGAAAGTGTCAAAAGTGGTTTGCAAATTTTCTTGGTACCTTTGACGTTTTGGCCAAATAATTCTTTGCTGTGGGGCTGTCTTATGCATTGGAAGATGTTTAGCAGCACCCCTGGCCTCTACCCACTAGAAACCAATAGTGGAACATAGCCAACATACTCAAAACGCATCCAAATCAATAAAGTTATTGGTGAAAATGAAAAATGTGTCTTTTATTTTATGGAGAAAAACTAAGTGGACTTTTTGGCCAACCCTATATATTGCAGATTTCAGGAAGGTTAAGGCTTTGGCTCAGTCACATGGCATTTAATATGTGGTTTAGTGCAGGCAGGGCACTCCATAAATATAGTCCTGTTAACTGATTTGTTTACCTGTATTTATGTTTTACCTTTTGTGTGTTTTGTGCTTTTTTTGTGTGTGTTTGTGCTTGTCAAGATTTTTCTTCTTTGGTGGAAATTCCACACATGGTGATTATGTTTTTAGGTTCTTTTGTATCTAGGCTGACAACCAGCTTATTCTATATACAGTACGTATATTAATAATAGTGCTGTACATCAAAGAGAGAAAGGGGGTCTTTTACCACGAAAATGAAGTTTTTGAAGTAAATTCTTCTTTCTAGAAAAAGTAAATAGATTTTTACTGACTATAACGTATAATTTACATCCTGAGATTCCTTGTACTGTTATAAAACCAGTTCCGTCCTTAAGGTGACTACACACACTCAGCTTACAAAAAAGAGGTGTGTGGGGTGGGGGACTGAACACGCTTGGTTTCTAGGAAGTAGTTACCTGGAAAAAAATTCTGACCATTCTATTGCCGATCCTTCATAGCACATATAATCTCTCAAAGGCATTCAGTAGTGGGAGGGTAGATGCTATCAATTCCCACCTGGGTCCTCTAACCCATTGCCTCAGTGCACATCGATCAACTCCCAGCTGCCAGCACCTGGGGTTCTGCACTTGAACGCTTTTCCTCACCAGGAAAACCCCAGCTCTGTACCCTTTGGTTGGAATAATTCTGAAGTCTGCAGGTGACACTAAATCCTAGCGATCCCCCTTTGGCTTAATCTCCAGTCTTCTATGGTGCAGGTTGGCTTGAAAAATCTACCCTTTATTGTGTTTCTTCCCTTTATTGGGCTTCTCTTTCTGGTTTCAATTACCCACTGTCATACCAGCATTTACTTCACTATCCAAATGAAATATTTGCACTTGAATTTTTAATCTGTGTCTAGTTCTGGGGGAATTTAAACCAAGGCACTGGCTTATTTGCTTATTATTTACTTATTATTAATATATTACTTATTTCAACAAAAATTCAACCTTGACAAATATAGAGTTCACGAAAGGTTTTAAGATGGCTTTTAAAAATTACTTAGAACTAAGAATGAGCATCCTCATGAGGAGGATCTGCTGAATAATCTCAACTCTTATCCTTATTGAGACATGTGGCCTCCTGTTTGCAGGACTGCTGAAGAAGTCAAATAAAAACTTTGGAAAATACCTCTGACTTGGAAAGAGGCACTCACCTTCGGAGACAGGGATAATTTCAGTTTTCATGTTTATCCCTATGTTACTAAGGGGATAGAAGCTAAGCAAAGTGCTGATACCATGAGCATAACATCACTGAGACAGAAATGCAAACCTAAGTGATATGGTCCAAGTCCAAATCTCATGTAATCCTTTGAATTGCCTTCATTTCCATTTCAGGGCTGACCCAAGGACACTGTTTCTTAGGTATAGTTGGAAAGAGTTGGTGTCTGAAGTTGAACTGTGAGGCACTAGCTCAGTAAAATAAAGAGATGGCATGAGGTACCCAGGAACTGGTTTTCCTCTCTGACTATATAAATCACTCAGCTCATTTATAATTAGAGTGTAGAGCACTCTGCCCATTCACTAAGAATTAAAAAAAAAAAAATAACATGGTACATATTATGGAAGAAGTGAATTTCAGGTTAGAAACTGTCACTTCTGTTTTTTTTGGGGGGGGAGATCTAATGATGTTAAATATCACATGTATGCATATAATAGTTGAAGTCTGTCCAGAAAGTATCCAGCCACATACAATGAAAAATAGAGACATTCGTTGAAGAAGATACAAGAAATATTGTACATAGAACAATGACACCTCAGTCCCCTGCAAAGTAGGCACCTTGGGACCTCACAAAGTTCTCCCATTCACCATCAGCTGCCCCATGTATTTTCCTGAATCTTATTAACAGTCTGAAATATCTTCTCCTTCAAAGGTGATTTTAGTTTGGGGAGCATCCAGAAGTCACAGGGCACTAAATCTGGGCCGATAGGGAGGCTGAGTCACCTAGTGATTTGATGTTTCACCAAAAAAAATCTGTATGAGCTATGATGCATTAGTGGAAGTGTTGTTGTGATGAAGCTGCCAATCACCAGTTGGCCATAGCTACAGCCTTCTGAATCATACAAATAGTTTCCACAGAGGAACGTTCAAGCTTAATGGAAAATTTGATGCAGATTCATTGCTCTACTTGCTTAGTCATCTTGAATGCCATGGCCATACAGTGCACATGCTCACTCAACAGCATCAATCGCCCCCAGTCACTAATAGAGCGAAGTTGTCATTGTTCATGCATGCACATTCCAGTCCACTCTCCCGGGCTGCCAGGTTACATCAATGTCCTGCAAATCATTCTTGTTAACAATGGTTGGACTTTTTCTGGAAAGATCTTGTATACATATATTTTATATACAATATGTATGATATTCTGTGTACATATATATGCACACATATGCACACACATGTGCAAAACCTGTCTTATTTCTATAAGCCTTTCTGAAGTCTATCCTCTCCTCTAACTCTGAATTCCCAAATGACCCTTTCTCTACTTCCCCTTCCTTAACACATTAACCGTTTCAATCCCCACAGCTTTGCTCCTCTTGTGCCTTCTGTCTCACACTATCCTGCTTTTCTACCCATTGAAAGTTATCTACATTGCAACGCCCAAAATCACATGAGGTCAGATATTTCAACCCAGTGAACACTTCTATTACCTTCCAAGTTCTTCCTCTACACTGAATATCAAAATCACTCACTGGTATCTCTTATGAGGAACTTAGTTTTTCATGGGTTCTTTTCAGCTTGCCTGTAAACTCCATGAAAGTTTTGACTATTTTTACTCTCTTGATGCCAATACTGTATGGCTACTTAGTTTTCCAATATTTTTTTTTAAATAAATGAACCACCCTTTACATTGAAGCATCAGCTGGACCCTTGATATCAGTCACATTAGTTTTTACTTTTTCTGAATGTCTTCAACTGTGATTTCAAAATATTTCCAAATTTAATAAACCCTTTAATCAATTTCTGTACTTCCTCTGTCAGCAAAGAAACTTGCCTTTTATTACATCAAAAATGTTGTCATTAATAGTAATCTTCCTGAAATTCCTGCCCAATATATATACCTGTTTTTATATGCACCTAAAGTTCAGAAGTGTATTCTTTTTCTGTTTCAGCTCCTTCTGCTCAAGAGCAGCTTTCCAACTGTCTCTTATGTCCCATGATTGTGTCTTATTTTTTCAATCTCTCCATTTATATTGACTTCCTGTTCAACCCTTGCACATTCTCTATACCCATCACATTCATTTTCTTTCTGCCTTTGTCCTCTTCTCACATGACTGGAATCAACTATTAATCCTACCTCTGAACATGTTCTAAAAGGTCTCATCAAAGATACTAATTGTCAAATGCAGCAGGCATTTTAGATTCCTATTTACTGGACCACTCTGCCACAATGATTTTGCTTATCACTTTCTACATTTTCAATTTTTCTTTCTTTTCTTTTATCCTATTGTATAGTTGCGGCATCTTCCATCTCTACGAAAATCTTTTCTATGTTGTACCCCTCAGGGTTTAGCTCTCAGGGTTTAGCCTCAGCCCGTCTCTTCACTGTGTGTACTCCATCCATGGTTGATTTCATGTCTCCTCATGGTATCAATTACCGTTCATATGTTGAATCACAACTAATATCTCTAGTACAGAGCTCAACTCTAAGCTTTAGTTTCATGCATGTGATCACATGCGAGTACATTCTGCAGGTAACTCAAACCCAACAAGTCCAAAATGAACTCACCATTTTTCTCTTTAACTAAGTTGGCTTTTTATCAATCACCACATGACACGGAGGTTTCCTCCCATTTATCTCTCTAGTCCACCCTTTGTTTTCCATCCCTGTTATGTCATTCAGTCCACCATCTCTCACTTGAACTGCTGTGTCAACTGCTGTGTCAGTTTCTCGAATTGGCTACCTATGTATAGCTGATTTTTCAAATCCAATTCCACTCTGTCACTAAAACAATCTCTAAAGCAGACCATATTGTTCCGATGAAAATTATTCAATTGACCTCTTCCATAATAAAGTATAAGTTACTTAATGCAACATGTCATGCTGTCCACAGTCAGGTGCCAGCATCTCTTTACAGATTTATTTTTCTCTAATTCCTGTTCCAAAATTTTGTTTTAGCAACGTAGAACTCACTATAGTTCCCTGCAGTTTTTAAACGCTCACTTTGTGTCTTTGCTATTTCTCTGCTCTGTTGTGAGGACATGTTCACCTCCCCCATCTCAACTGAGCATACTCATTCTTTAAGACAATGCCAGGTATATGAATAGAACACTCCACTGGAAAGCATTCTTACAAGAATTTAGTTTATAGTGAAGGTTACAAGTGAAATCAATAGGAAAAAGATAGATTAATAAAAAGCATTGAGAGAAACTAGTTATCATTAAAATAAAATGGTTCCCTGTATTTTATACCAAAATAAAGTCTTGGTGGATTAATTATTTAATTATCAAAAACAATGAAATCATAAAAGGAATAAAATAGAGGAAGAAATACTTCTAATTGTCTGAAAAGTGGGGGAGGACTTCCTAGCATAACGCAAATCAATAATCTATAAAGAAAACCAACAAAGAAGTAAAACTCTGACATATCGTACTACATATGAAAAAGAAAAACGACTGTATGGCAACGCATGCAATACAGTCTCTCCCCCCGCCCCATGTGTTCCAGAAGAATGAAGGTAAAATACAAATGCAAAAGTGTTTGCAGCTGATGCAGCATGTAAATGGCTAAGTCTTTAAACTTTTGAGTTCTGTAAGTCAATCAATGGAATGATAAACAATGGCAATGAGCAGACATCTCACAGGAAACAAAATACTAATAATTTATAAGCTTACTGTAGAACAGTATATAGATCTGACCTGTTCAATATGTTAGTCATTAGCCACATGTAGCTGTAGAGCACTTGCAATGTGGGTAGTATGACTCCAAAAATGCATTTTTAATTTTAGTTGATCAAAATTTAAATATGATAGTTGATTCAGCTATTGGAAAAATTTTAAGTATGCTTGGAATAATTTGCATATGTAAATAGTTTTTAAACTGTTACTTCTATGAAGCCTAAATACAAAGCAAGTATTTCAAATGAAAATTGATTGTCTGAATTGAGATTTACTGTAAATATGAAATACACACTAGATTTTGATGACTTGGGGCAAAAAATTTAAAATATCTTATAATTTAAAAAATTTATTCCTCATTGAAATTACATCTAGAGTATGCTGGGTTAAAGAAAACACTAAAATTAATTTTACTAGTTTATTTTTACCCTTTTATTGTGGTTTCTAGAAAACTTAAGAATTATATATGTGACTAGAAATTGGACAGTCCTGCTATTCAGCATGCTTTCAGTCATAGCAGAAAAAAAAAGATTCTCTATATTTAAACATGGGGAGTATGTCTAGATGGACATGAAAAACTCCAGTTATGTCCTGGGAAGGAAACCAGGTGGCCCTAAGTCAAAGGAGAGAGACTTAACCTTCACTCTCTTCCCATTTGTACCCTTTGAATTTGTTTTCTATGGAATAGTAACTTATTTACAATGAAAATAATAAACATAAATTTAAGACAAATAAGACTTGCTGCTCGGGAAGTTTCCCAGGGGCCTTTCCATGAGTCCCTTCCCCGGGCAGGGTGAGATGCCCTGATTCCTTCTACGATTTCCCTAGTGCTATGATTTCTAGTACTAACATTACAGTGACTGAATGTTTTTAAGTGCCCTTTTGCACCTTTATGTACACATACTCTGAGCTCTTTGAAGGCAGGGATAAATAATTTTATTAATCTTTGCAATCTCATTACTTAACACTATATATAATTCTTAACAAGATATAATTTCTTGGTCAGAGAGAAAGAAAATATTTCTTATTTTTCTCCATTGTTGACCTGAACCTTGATATTCCATGCTGTGGAACTAAAGAGAGGAGGGAAAATTAGGCGTGCAGGTAGGAGGGGATTTCACTTTCTTATTATTCCCCTTGCTTTGTGGTCACCTCACACCACTGTTTTGTTACACGCTTGGCCTGCTTCATGTCAAAGAGGAATGAGGCCATGTGGGGTCTATCCATTCTGCTCTTCTGAGCACCAGACTGTGGGGGAGCCAGACCAGGCCACTCAGCTACCAGGCAGCTACTTTACTTGTTCTTTTGCCTGTGACCTCTACCTCTTGTCTTAGTTTTATCCCTTTCAGCCAGGAAGGGGAATCCCATTTCTCTTTCACAAGGTCACCCCTTGTAACTTGAGAAAGTTACCTTAGTTTTAACTCAGGGTTCACACCTTTCTGGGTAAGGTTTTTTAGCACAGTGTTGGGAATTAGGAATACCCAGCTGTAGTTTACCAGTTTGCTTCAGGAATTTAAATTTCTGTCACAGGAAAGTTTGCTTTATCTTTCCATCTACTTTAGATTATCTTTTAGCAAATAAATGTCTTTAGGCACTCTAGTCTTTAGGCTGTCAATTCAGCACTTAAATTGATTTGCCTTTTTCCTTTTTTTAAAAAAGAAAAATATCACTGGGAACAAAGGAAGAAATCAATTTCACATCATTGAAAGAGCTAAGGTTTCACCTTCTAGTTTGATTATTCCTGCGTATCATTTCTGAAAAGGTAATTGGAAAATTGTGCACTTAAATACTTAAAGACTTTTTCAACCAAAAAGAATTATTTTATGCTCTGTTAGGCAAAGCATTTGCTTGGAATTCAGAAAGAGTCTGTTGCTGACCATAGGGATTTAGAAGAAATTGTTTCTAAGAGACTAGGAGAAAAGATAAATCAGGTATAGGTCAAGGATCTTCTTACTGGGTGGTTTTTTTTTTTTCCCTAGAACTAATTTTCCTCAGTTTTTGTAATAAAATGTCAGCATTGTGGTTTTAAAGATAAAATTTTTTTGCACCCTGATCCTTCCCTACTATGAACAATCAAACAATATAGAGATACTACAATTATTTTTACAGTCACACAGCTCCTCCTCTTATATGGGTGAACTTTGTAATATTTTATTTTATCAGAGTATTCATAGTTTAAAAATTGTTTAAAAACTAGTAAATTAGTTGCCTTTTTTCCTCCTGCCCTTACAACATTTAATCACCGATGAAGTTCACCCCAATCTTTTTGTCTAATGCAGAACACTCAAATTTAGAAAACAAATCCCGAGTTATTATTCTCAGAAAGATTATGAAAATCATTAAGATTTAAATAGGTACCACAACATGCATTCTGTTACATACAGAGGTAAAATGCATGTAATGGTTAAATATCAAGGTACGCTTATGTAGATCGAGAGCATTTTCAACTATTAATATATCACAGAATTGGAATTTCCCCTGTCAGCCTTTCCTCTAGACTTAGTGGAGAAAGGGAAAAGAGGTCTCACTAAAATATAGTATTGCTCACATTTGAATTTCAAGTAAGACACCTTATATTTCCCAACAAAATAATAGTCTTGAAAACCAGCTATTTTTACTTGGAAATCCAAGACTTGGCCTTTATAGATGAAGAATAAATGAGATTAGTAAGTCCTTATATGTTATTATTTTAAATATAAGTGGATTATATTCCCCAATTAAAAAACAAACAAACATAGAGTCCTGGTAGAGTGGCTCAGTTGGTTGGAGCATCTTCCTGTACACCAAAAGTTTGGGGGTTTGATTCCTGGTAGAGATATATACCTAGGTTGCAGGTTTGATCCCCAGTTGGGACATGTACAAGAGGCAACTGATTGATGTTCCTCTCTCACATTGATGTTTCTCTCCCTTCCTTTCTCTCTTTCTTAAAACACCCCCCCCACTGCCACACACACACACACACACACACACACACACACACACACACACCAATAAACATCCTTGGGTGAGGTGTAAAAAATAGAATGACTAAATGGATAAAAAACCAAGATCTAATCATATACTGCCTACAAGATACTCCCTTCAGGATTAAAGACACATAGACTGAGAGTGAAGGGATAGAAAAAGTATTTCAAGCAAATGGTAACCATAAAAAAGGCAGGAATAGCTATACTTATATAAAATAGATTTTAAATTAAAAATGGTAAAAAAAAAGAGAGATGGTCATTCTATAATGATAAATGGGTCACTACATCAAGAAATGAAAATTGTAAGTATTTTTGCACCCAACATGAGAGCACATAAATATATAAAGCTAAAACTAACAGAGCTAAAAGGAGAAATAAAGAGCAATACAATAATAATTGGGACTTCAATATTCCACTCTCAACAATTGATAAATCATCCAGAAAAAGAGTCAATAGGGGAACAGCAGCTTTGAACAACATTATAAACCAAATGGACCTAACAGACACACACAGAACATTCTATTCAACAACAGTAAAATGTGCATTCTTTGTAAGTGCACATGGAGCATTTTGTAGGATAAGACCATATACATGTTAGGTCACAAAACAAGACAGCATATTCATGAAAATTGAAGTCATATCAAATATCCGTTTCCACAATAACAATATCTGTGGTCACAATAGCTGTGAACACAATACTATGAAATTAGAAATCAATAACAGAAGGAAAACTAGTAGAACTCACAAATTCCTTTTTTATGTATTTAACAACACTCTCCTGAACAAGCAATAGATCAAAGAAAACATTAAGGGCAAAATAAGAGTGTGGCTTGTGACAAACAAAAATGGGAACACAACATGCCAAAACTTACAGGCTACAGAAAAATCAGTTCTAAGAGGAAAGTTTACAGCAAAAATGCCTACATTAAGAATCAAGAAAAATCTCAAATAAACATCTTAACTCTACACCTCAAGGAACTAGAAAAAGTAGAATAAACTAAGCCCAAAATCAACAGACAAAGAAAATAATAAAGATTAAAGCAGAAATAAACAGAGAAAAAATACCTATTTGGAGTATTGATCATATTGTACCTAATTCATCAGGAGAGCAAAAGAATAAATAAATAAGTGGAGTTTGTTTCACACAGGGAATGGAAAATCTTTCTTGTCATCGGGAGTTGGTGCCAGGAGACAGAGAGAGGAAGTGATGTGCAAGAGGTCAGAGGCAAGTATGAGGGGGGTAAGGAATAGAAAATGAGATGACTTGGAAAGGTTTAAGAACATCAGACCTAATTTTTAACTTCTTAGGCACAGCTAGGGGAGGATGCAGCTTCCATGTTTAGTAATTTAGCATGTAAAAGGCTACATGAAATATTGATTATAGTTGAGGCACTTACCAAGCCAGGAAGAAAGGAATGGCCATTGACTTCAGCAATAGCCAAAATCATGCCCGAAAGACCAGGTGGGACCAGCCATATCTTGCTGATATCAGGCTAAGGTAATATGGATGAAGTCTCCCATATGGCACCAATGTGAACACAGGAAAAATCTGAAAGAGAGGCAAGGATTATATGACTCTCCCTCAACCTCTGAGCTATAAAAGTTTCTTCTTGTCAGGAGATGGCCCTACCCTTAGAAGGGGGAGAATGATAGAAAAGTCATAAGTGTGTGATGACCATCTCAAAAGGCCTAATAATTACTCAAGTAAAAACAAGCTGTAAATTGTAAGAGGCTGAACTAGCTTCAGGAAAGGTGGAAGAGAAACAAGATGGTTGAGCTTCAACACAGAAATTAAATTAGAAATTACATTTTCTTTCAAACCTCTTGATAGTTTGTAAAATGTGATCTCATTAAAGCATTTATAGTTAAGAGTTAAAATGACTTGTCAAAAGGATATGTGGTATGAGCTGGGACAAAATACATGTTATGACAAGGAAAGAAGGAAAAACAAAGCAAAGAGGGTGGATATGAACTTGAGTTTGCCACCACTTAGAACTATGAACTCAAAACACCAGACAAGTTCAGAAAGAAACAAATCAGAAATCAATACAAAGTAAGCAGCAGTAAACGGTGGCGATCAATATAGCAAAAATCTTATGGCATTTTGAGTTTTTTCTTCTTCGTTCTCCAGACTTGGGTTTACATTCAGTGAGTAAGGAAGGTTTCAAAACAACAAACACCATACTTGCTGGAAAAGATAGCCTCATCTGAAAATGCCTGGCTATCAATTGTCTTTTCTCATCTCCCCAGATGTGGGTTCTTTTCTACAAAAATGTTCATCAGTTGAACTAGAACCTCCATTTTTCACAGATTCCTCAATAGAAACAGTTCTTAAATCATCAAGGCTGACAAATTTCCTTTAGGCTAAGTAGCTCACAAAGCATTGAAAGGGTTCTTTTGCTTACATTTTTGCATAATTGTGTAAAATTATAAGTAATTTACATGTCAGAAAAAGTTCAGCAAAGTAGGGCTTGCTCAAAAGTGTTAAATTGAACAGAAATGGAGAAGTATATGCTTGGAATCAAACTAAAGATTGGACTTTTGTCCCACACAATGGTCATATGATAATGCCAAATTGAAATTGAGTTGTAATATGACTTGTTTTACTTATTTAGAAAATTTATTGAATATATTGAGGTGACATTAGTTAATAAAATTACATAGATTTCAGGTGTACCATTCCATAATACATCATCTGTATGTTGTATTCAGTGTTCACCACCCTAAGTCAAGTCTCCTATCATCAGTTTCCCCCCATACCCATGCCTACCTCCTCCCACCCCCATTTCCCTCTGGTAATTACCATATCCTTGTCTGTGTCTGAGTTTTTTTCCTTTGCTTAATCCTTTCACCTTTTTTACCCAGCTCCCCAACCTCCTTCCCCTGACAGCTGTCAGTCTGTTCTCTGTATCTACTTATTGTATAAATTGCTTTTTTTCTCTCCTTTCTTCATAGTAATTTCTCCTGATTCTAAGAGAATTACTCTTTAAAATTGAGATTGCTGTTGGACCAGCATCTCTTCAAAATCACCCACAGGGGTCACTGCCCACAAGGCTGTAATTCTACATCTTAGAATTCGTGGTTGTGTGGGTCTGTATTGCCTGCATTTCCTTTTAGAACTAATTATTGGGTCTGCTTCTAAGTTGGTTAAAGAAGGCCTGATACCTCTTGCAGATGAAGAACCAATTTATTTACTTTAGCCATGTCACGGTTACTTTGGTTCAATGCTTACTCAGAACAGTTAATCAAGCAATCATTGGGTAATTCAATAGATATTTACTGAACACTCCCATGTTCAGCAATCTGAAAGTAAACATTCTGAGGGAAACAGACCAAAAGCAAAGCACATTACCTGCCCTGAGGTATGACAGATCCAAGACTTGGAATTCTTATTGGAACAGGAGACCTGAGGTAGTAAATTTTGAAATACGTGTAGAATGTAGGTATGCAGAATAGAAGGGCTAGACCTGACATGGGAAAACAGGTGCAGTAAACAAGGCCAGGTTGAAGCGCTGGGCTGACCACTATGAACAGAAGGTGAATGGAGCCTAGTGGAGGTTGAAGGTGATGTGAGTGATTCGCAGAGTCAGCCATCCAAAGCATTACTTGTTTAATTTTGTAATGTTAGTCATGGTTTTTTGCTAACAGGTCAACTTTCCTAATTATTTCAACTTTGTATTATTTTTGTATTGCTGTTGTACACATTATCATGAACTTGGTGACTTAGCACAACACACATTTATTGTGCCACAGTTTTTGGAGATCAGAAGTCTACAATTAGGTACATTGAGCTACATCATTATGTCAACAGAGCTCTGTGCCCTCTGGAGGCTCTAGAGAAGAAGCAGTATCTTTGCCTTTTCCAACCTCTAGCTGCATTCCTGGCACTACTGAGTGATTGGCCCTTCTCTTCATCTTTAGCACCAGCATGGTATTTTGCATCAGCGGTTACATTGCCTCTTCTTCAGTGTCAAATTTCCATCTTCCTCATAGATTACTTGCTGTTATATTCATGCCCTCTTGGATAATTCAGGCTAACCTCCCCATCTCAAGATCCTCAATTGACTCTTGTTCGCAAAGCGACTTGCTGCATAAAGTACATTCATAGGTTTGAGGGATTAGGATATCTTTGGTGGATATCTTGGAAGGCCATTGTTCAGTTTATCATAGATTTCTACTAAGTGAGTTCATATTCTAGGAAAAAACATTAACCAAGGGAGAACACTGACTGTGGGAAAGATATGCAAGAATGAGAAAGCTATGTCCAAACCTGGAAGTAGGGAAGTGAATAATTCAGAATGGACTGTATATAGTTGGCCTCCTGTTAGTTTTATATAGATATTTATTGACTCCACTGAGACTCTACAATGTTGGGCCCATGTGTGAAGGTCACTGGGAGTATTCCGAAAGCATGAACTCGGGTGCTTTGAGTTGGTTTCTTCCAGGGTCCACATGTCACCCATCACATGTCAGCAGGAGCTGCCTCCTTTGCTGTCAAGGCGGACTCCATCAGCTTCTCACTGCCATCCTCAGCACTCAGCATCTTGCTCCTAACCTGACAGGACACTGTCCTTGTCTGTGCATCCACAAGTTGACGTGATTTTAATATCTGGAATATTCTATTCAAACAGCCATTCACTCTGTTCTTGTCCATATATACAGATGATGTTACTTTAAGCCGGCTCTCTCTTGCCATGTTTCAAACTAAAATCATCCATAAAGCCCTGCACATCACAGCTTAACATTTCTTAAACACAATGTATGCCTGTGCATGTTTACTCATCCAGAGCCCATGGCCCGTTCTCATTTCTTCATGCATGGCATTGCAGCCTACAGCACCCAAACCACCACGTAAATGCTACCCCTGTGACTTCCTGCTCATCACTGCTCCCTCATCCCCAGGACTGTCAAGAATTGGAAGTTCTTTAAATGTAAACTTTTTTATATCCTGTTTTTATGTCTTCTGAGCTATTGGAATCGTCTCATAATACCAAGTTGAATGCCATTTACTGTTAATTAGTCTTCGAATGAGGGCCATTGTGGAAGAAATGAGAACTAAAACTCTTAGATTTTAGGTTTTGCTTCATAGGACCTAAGTACTGCGGATACTCTGTTAACATCGCTAGGGCCTTTGATAAATCACTTCTCAACTTCGAGTTTCATTTTCGTTACCTGCAAATGCTCCTTTGTATTACTGTACAGGCTTTTGTTTAGGGTTAAAGGACGCCATGGTTGAAAAGGCATTTGAAAAGACAGTGTTAGTGTAGGACATTATTTGTTTTATAATAGCAATTATCACAGTCAATGTAGCTACAGAATCATATAAAATACTTTAAGTTCAGCTAACATAACTTCTGAATATTTATCAATAAATAGAATTTTTGAGTAGTGAAGCATCAGTGATATTACATGGTCAATATCCCTTGGGAAATAACTTCCATAAAGTTACAGGCTAGTTAGTGGCAAAGCTTTAAAGAGAGCCTAGATTTTTCTAGTTTAAAGCAATGGTTATTCTACCACTGCTGGATACTTAAATAGTGGGACTGGCTTCCTTATCTCTGATTCTTATGCTCACATTAATATTTATTTATGCTTGCTGAATGTATTCATTTAAAATATTTTTGTTTCATATTCTCATTTTTAAGGTTTTGCATTATTTTACTTTCAAGGTTGAATTACTTTTGTTGCTTCAGCTTTTTAAATTGCCATTTATAATAGTATCTGCTTTGTAACCAACCAGATGTTTTTGTCTTGTTTTCTTTTGGAAAGTTCAGTTTATTTGTTCTCTTTTATTTCAATTTATTTTATATTAAAATATTTCAAATATAGACTAAGTTTTTGGAGGTTTTGATTTTTAGAAAGAATCAAACCAAAATGTCATTGCTCTCAGGTTATTGATTGCGCATATACATAGAGAATTCTAAACCATTTAAAATTATTCAGATTAGTGAAATAGTTGAATTAAGTTATTAGATATATGTTTTTTTAATTATCTTTTTACAGGTCAAGAAACAGGTAATGTGAGAAAAAGGATTACATTTATTAAAACAAGACCAGCAACAAGAAGTTTTTCAGAGGACGCCCCCAGAGAAGTTTCCATGGTCATCGCTGCAAACATCTGGGTTTCCACTGGAATGTGATGAACGGATGAAAGGATGGGTCCCTTCCCGGCAATGCAAACCTACATGACTGCAACAAGGTAAGTGTCTCCTCACACCTCAGCCTCACTCATCTCTTCGGAAGTCTGGTGGAAACTGTAAGTTACTCATTTTCATTGCTGACTAGAATTCTGGTGCATGAATATCTAATGGTTTGTCCATTCACCTATTGATGGACAACTGAGCTGCTTTATTTTCTTTGTGCATTTGCTTTTTTTGGTCTCTTGGGTTAATATTTAGGACTGGGATTGTGGGATCACAGGTAGACAGATAAACCATATCAGAATTCAAAGCTGTCTCATTCCCTCCGTGGGGCCAAATGCGTGGTCCAGTGTGGGTGGCGTTTCCCCGTGGTCTCTGTGACTGCATCTCTTCAACTGAAGTCACACGATCATGGATCACATGTCTAAAAATGTTCAGATATTTGATTAATTAATTGGGGGTAATGCTACTTTTGTGTCTGCATCACTAGAAATTCTTGCTTCTCTCTCTTAAAGACTCAATATAGTTGAACCTATATTTTCAGTGAGCTTTGGAAACTTAGAAATTCAGGAAAGGACTAAGTTGTACACTGAGTGGGAGACATATTTAGGCTAGTGTATAAATTGTGATAATCCCAGAGTCTTTCAAGGTACCAAGGGGAATGGATAGATCTGTTTATTAATCAGTTGAGACAGCTGTCTACACAGCTGCATCCTGGCTATTTGTCTTCGCCTGGTCACGTGGTTCAGGACATCTGTTTGTGCTTCTTCCCACCCCTGAGAAAACTAATGAGGTCATCAGACACGCATTCTAGCCAGATCTGGAGAGACTCAGCTAACACCGAATGACTGTTGGTCTGTTTTTATTACAGTGTAGGCACATGTTTTGTAAAATATCTCATTATTTTCAGAGTGGCAATTTCAGGCACTATGACACAGGGCCCATTATTTGTTTAGAGTGAACACAAAATTTGTTTCTCATTTAGTCACAAATGCTGGCTACTCCCACTTAAGGGGTTGTGTTTTTGATAATGAAAGAAATTGGCTCTCCTCCTTCTGGAAAGGGCCATTCTGGGAACTGGTGTATATCTGCTTGAAGAAGAGATGGGGAATGGCTCAAATTTGCAACAGTGGAAAAAATGATATGTCTATCACCACCCTGGACTAAAATCCTCATTCTTAGAGAGTAATAAATGTTTGCTTTCCTGTATTTCTCACCTGCCAAATGTCTTTCCCTCAATCTCACTTACTTCCATTGCTGACTCTTGTCTCTCAGCTCTGCTCTTCCAAATCCTGCTCATTCTTTACACCCAGCCAACACATCACCTCCAGTGCTGCCTTCTTCACTCTCTCAGTATGTTCAGATTCTTTTCTTACAGTTTCCATTATGCTTCATTTTTATCTTTCTTGGTATTTGTGTTCTTCATGCCTACTTTCCTAACTAGCGAGGAAGGCTGAGATAATGCCTATTCATATTTATGTCTGATTAACCATCTCCTTCTTGTTGAATTATTTTATGTTTCTAGGTGACTTCTGAAAGAATCCACTAAAACCATTCAGCAGGTCCTTTGTGTGAAAAACCTGAAAGAAAAAGCACATATATACTCTAACTTTTTGGAATACCCTTAGGTAGACTAACCCTGAATATTGCTATGTGCAAAATGTTTATATCATTATTGTAAACCTGCCAACTGAATGTAATCTACCTCATTAACATCAGGGATATATTGAGGAATTAGGCCAAGAGATGGACTGAAGAAATAATACCCCAAAGAATATGAATGCAGAATGGTATATTCCCAGAAACAGGTTGCGAACAAAGTAATGCTTCAGGGACAAGATGTTATTGAAATATTCCTTTAGGTGTGTTTCTATATTCATCTCTGGGTCTTTTTGAAAATATTCACTCTGATGGGTCTTTTGATTTTGCATAAGTTCTCTAGTATGGAAATGGTCTAGAAAACAAGATATGAATGTACACTTCATTATGAACATCTGTCATAAATGGGGCAGAATGACATCTCAGTGTGATCGAGTATAGGGTGACCTTGGACAGGCTGATGAAAGTAGCATAGGGGAAGTGAGATAGTCTTCCTTCTTGACTCTGAAAGAAGTCTGGAGGCCTGTATGCTGAGTCAAAAGAGTGATAGTCCAACATTTCCATCCATTGAAGATAGGTTACCCTGACCACCACCACCACAAAAAGCGTGTGCATAAAATATAGATAATATAGTGACAAGCAGAGGGCTGGGGAAGAGAAGTCTGGGGGAACACTTTGGTACATGGAACTATGTCAGTGGACTCTGGGAACAATATCCGTGGGTGCCCAGTTTTCCTTATCTCATTTCTCAGTCTTTAGAAAGGTTTGTCAAGTCTTCAGCCTGAGGTTTTCTGTTCTGGGTGGAATAAAGAGAGGAGTGTGTAGCCATGCTTGGGGTGAGGGGAAAAGGAAAGAGCCAAAGCAATGTGGAGCAGGAGGGCAATTGCGAAGCAATAAAAAGGAGGGTTAAAGTGACCAGAGACAGATAACCACCACGAGTGTTGAGTTTACCGGGCAGGACACCTACTCATTACTACCTGGGGATAGAGCTGCAAGCAGTGAATCTGTGCCAGAAATTGAATGACAGTAACTGGATGTCCCTGGAAAACTCAGGGACATTTTTTTTTTTTTAATCTCTATAATCAGAGGGAATAGATAAAACTCTGGGAACATCGGTCATCCACTCCTTTTCTCTTAAAAGGCCAGGCTATAAGTAGAAAACCTGAGACCAACATGGGAGGAACTAATATTCAATAATATAGTTGGCTGACTTCAAGATGGCAGGTAACATCTCAGAGTGGATCACTATCAGGCTGGTATTGACATAG
This sequence comes from Glossophaga mutica, assembly GCA_039655065.1. Taxonomy (NCBI): domain Eukaryota; kingdom Metazoa; phylum Chordata; class Mammalia; order Chiroptera; family Phyllostomidae; genus Glossophaga; species Glossophaga mutica. Next base: position 22,685,359 of record CM077312.1, on the reverse strand, counting down.
CCTGGAGAATGGAGAGAAGTAGGAACTTGGGAGTAATTTTTTCTTTCTGAAAAGCCTAGGAGAAATTGATAATCAGCTCCTTATGAGGATGTCTTTACCCTTTTATCACAATGTAGGTAAATAATAAACAAAACTTGAAATATTTAGGCTGTATATAATAAGATCATAATTATTATTTTGAATGATCATGTATTTTTATAGTTTGACCTAAAGTGGCTGGATTTGCTCAACTGGCCTTAGAACAGACTTCCTCCTGGCTTTAATGGTGGTGATCTTTGGTGTTGTGCCGTGATCCTTTCAGCTCAGGCCCTGGCTGGGTCTGGTCGGTACTGACACTCTCCCCTGAAAGTGCTCAGATGGGCCAACACGATAGGTGCCTGGCTCTGCGCATGTCAGCAGGATTAAGTTGGAAAATTAGACATAATTACACTTGTGTCACCAAACCAAATGACACTTAAAAACTCTGCATGTGGATTTTGTCTCCCTTTCAGATTGTTTTGGTTTTCAGATGCACTTGTGGATGCTGGTGGGCACTTAGAGCAGGGTGCTGTTGTGCTGTTGTGTTTTCTACCTGAACGAGCCCTGAGTTTGCAGGTTTGAATCTTGGGTTTGAGAGCCATTTCTTCTTAGTAAACATGTCATTATTGGCAAATTCTGACCCTCCGATTCCACACGTGTAAAATAAAATAATAGTATATTTTACAAAGCAAACCAACCTTACTGTTCACATGGGCTTTATTCGAAAACACTTCAAGATGTTAAAGCATCTCCCTGCCTATTTGAAGAGGCCTATATTCCAAAACCGAGTCCTGGGAACTCCCTGACCCTCTCCACACCTCTCTCATCTTCTCATTTGTCTTCTACCCCTTCTGCTCACAAGGCTCCCCTCTCTCCAGCCACCTTTACGACTTGCATCCGAGACCATCATGCATCCCTGTTTCCTGCCTCCTTGAACCCTTCCAGTGTTCTCTGGGACTAAAACAGGGCTTTCCTCCCTTTGTCTCTGGTCGCCTTGTAACACTAGGTCCATTTTGGAGCTTCAGATCTCTTTCAAGTTCCCAAATAGGAACAACCACTTTTCCTTTGAGTTCTTTTTCACTTAAATAGTTTTTATGTTCCCAACATGTAACATGGAACTTTGCACACAAAGATGCCAAGGCTTTTGTTGAATAGGTGAATAAATGAACAGGGAGTAAGAATCACAGGATCATATATTCGTAATGCTAGTTCCATATTGTTTGCTGCTTTGAGAACCATCCTTGTACCCCAGCCTCCACCACTCAGTGTAGCATCAACATCAAGTGAGCTGAGATCATCAGTAGCTCCCCAGTGAGTTCTTCCCCTTTTCAGAAAACCCTCATCCACTCAGTTCCATTGTCAGTGGAACCACTTCTTTTCCAAGCTAACTTTCCCAACACCTCCTCCTATAACTCCAGCCTATTGGTCAAAACTTTAAGGTACATGGAAATGTTTTCTTCTGCATGGGTTATGAACACAAAATTACTCTTTCCTCCCGAGATGAGAGAGAACAAATCAAGCTTGAAACGAACACAAGAGTGGGAGGTGGTGACTGCTGCCTGCTTCCTCCCCAGTGTATGTCTTGCTCACTGGAACCAGTGCGTTGCCTGCCTGGGCCCAGAAGGCTTTGGAGATTTTGTTCCTGATTTGTAACTTAAAGGTCTGGGTATTGTTTTTCCAAGAATGGAGAAGAGTTGGAAAAGAATAGATGATAAGTGGAGGAGTAAATTCACGCGAAGAAAATAGGAATTGTGAGTGTATGTTATTGTTACCCTTTTAAAATGTTCAAACATATATTGATTAAAATTTAAATACCTTTCAATGAAATTCCTGGTGCATTTCTGTGGAACTCTAGAATCTAGATATCAAAGCTTAAAATCTAGTTATCTGTGCAATTTTTATCAAATTGAACTCTCCACTTCAGAAATAGACCATAGCATAAAGGCCTTTGTCCCTCGACAAGTCCATTTTCTAGGATTTGCAGCAAATCCTTGTTAAAACTAAGGCTATATTTTCACAATGCCAAAACACCCATCAGATTAATTCCCAAAGCAGTTACTCAAAACATTTGTCTCATGAATTAACAAAGAACAATTTTCGATGGGCAAATTTGAACCTCTCAGTGAGCCCTTTGTATGTTGCGTGGATCCAGCCTTAGGAAGAACTCTGTGTGTGAGTTTGGGGGGAAAATTATTCTTGTCACAACAATTCATCATACCATGATAACAGTGTTGAGATTTCTGACAAAAGTCAAGCCAGACCAGGGAAATAAATGATGCATGAAGCAGAGTGAATTCTCCAGAGATCTGAGGTATTTGGAGGTATGACCTCGTGTGACCCACATCATATTGAACATCTATTGGGGCAATGTGTACCTCTTCTTTGTATGTGATACCTAGAAACAAAAAACAAATCCATCTCTCAAAATCCACAGAGCAGTCATGTGAACAAAACAGAATGCTTCCGTCCCCGAAGTTTGCTTTCCTGCTCAGTGTGCTCAGTGAAAATCTTGGCTATGTTTTAAATTGTATTTTCTCGTACAGAAGTAAGGAGGGGCATACTTCCATTCAGACCTGAGTTTACTTTCACTTGGTGAGAATAGATGTTTCTCGTGTTTTTATTTTTCTTTGTTTTTTAAGGTGAGCTTCATTGAATGTGCACAGCGATATAATTTATTTTGGTCAGCTCCATTTGCCTGTCATTCTATATCCTTGAAATGAATGATGCCAGGGAATCGGGCAACATATTTCAAACTACAATCAGGTTCAGCAAAGTGACTGTCAGTGACCTAACGAAGGCTATGTGCATATTTTAGTTTCAAGTGCCTTGTTTCAGAAATGGGGTTCTAGCACAAATGCTGTAAATTCCACTGATGCCCTCTTACTCACTGATTATAGAGAACAAAGATTTCAAAATTTAATTTGAGAAGGAATGTTGGCTTTGATTAAATACTAAAGTCTAAGTCCACAAACAACTTCTTTTTTAACCAGCAAAGGTATCGAGTCCAGTCATTATTTGGGGGGAAAGTAATTAATTAGGAGGAAAAAGGGCATTTCATAGTACTCTGAAAATGCTCCATAAAGAATAAAGTTACTTAAATGGCATGCCGTACTCATGTCAGGCTCATAAAAGACTTAGAACTAGGGCTTGATGAATGAAACTCTGTGCTTGGTGCCACCTCATTCTACTCATTTCAGCTACCACTCAGAATCAGAACTCTTACCTCTGAGTGTCCCCTGGGCTCCATTTGCTTGGATTTCTGACTCTCGTTTTTCAAACTTTAACATCGAATCTGATTGCCCAGCAGCTCTGTGAGTCGTTTGAATTGTCTTGTTGTGTATGTGTGCGTGATGGAGGAGCACCAAACTTGGAATTAGGATTCCAGGGCCAGCCCTGGACAGTTGTGGCATATTGATATGTTCAGATATTTTGAGGGTAGGGTTGTTGTGAGATTCAAAAAAGCTAATGCATGTGACAGCATAGCCTAGAAAGATGTTGAAGAAGTTAAATATTAATATTTTGCATTGCTGCACCCCATAATAGGCAGTGAGGGAAGTTAATAAGGCAGCATAGGAAGGAGGTATTCCACTTCGACTTCTGCAAAGTGGAATTGTTTTTTCAGCTAGCATTCAACCTAAAAGTTGTTCTCTTGGTGCCAAAAGTCAAAGTTATTAGTGACAGTATTTCTCAAAATATGGTCTACAGTCCAGTAGCACTAAGGATTATAGGTCCACAGTGTTTAAAACTGATGTCATAAGAAAAACTGTTTCCATCAGCAGGGGTTACTTTTCACATAAGGACATTTAAAAACTGTCTAGCTCCATAAAAATGTACCACAGAGTTAGAATAAACATGAATTGTTTCATGGTTCTGACCTTTGAGTCAGTGGTGTTAACATGACCCCTAGCCCTTCCCCAAAACAAATGTGTGCTTTTGTTAAACAGAAATTTATTAAGAACATTGAACCCTGAAAATCTGATTGCACTTTTCCTTCATTTTTCATGACTCACTTGTCAAACTCGTCATCTTTGCATTTCCTCTCTTGACTTGGCTTTTCGGGGAGAGGACCTACACCTGCTACAGTGTGGTTGAAAGTGCTGGTGGCCTGCGCTCAGGACGGCCCACCTCTTGGACTTGGGTGGTGCCACTTTTTGCCTGCCTTTGGGCTTAACTGTATAAGAGGGAAGAGCTGGGCAGGCTCTTAGTGGCAGTGGTACTCTGTCATCTTTTCGCCAAGAAGCCTAAGGATGTTAAATTTCAGAGCTAAATACTGGAAGAATGAGGCTCGGCTACTTCAGACAACAAAAGGCTGGTTTTGTGCCAAAGTGGAGCCGGGGAGGGGCCATTTCATGGTCAGGTTACTCCAGTTGTCTTAACCTCTAAATTGTTGCCAACTTGCAAAGATAAGATGAATTGCTAGAAGGCTGACTTGCAAATAGTCAAGCCAGTCAGCCATACACTCATAGGCTGTGTGAAATGGAGGTCAGCTACACGCACTCGGCTGGCAAGGATGCAGGGTTTTGTCGTTCCAGGTCATTTATATAAAATGAGCCACATGGTGAGAGGAGGAAGGAAACAGCTTTCAGTCAAGAGCACTGAAATTGGGAATTCGTAGAGATGTTGAAAGGTGCCTTAGAGAGTATTTAGTCCAACCCCTTCCTGTTGTACACAGTCGTGTGCCACTTAAGATGCACTGTGTCCTGAGAAATGTGTCATCAGGCGATTTCATCATCATATGAACATAACAGAACACATTTACACAAACCTAGATGGTCTGGCCTACTACACACCTAGGCTATGCAGTACGGACTATTGTTCCTAGGCCACAGATGTGCACGGCATGTTACTGCACAAAACAACCCGAGATTAAATGAAGCACATGGGAAAATGAGGCAAGCAAGGGACACAGTGAACACAAGATGCGTGAGGCTGCTGCCAGTGGAACACAGCCCATTGTTTTGCAGCAAACTTTTTTGTAAGTAGAAATAGTACACTCTAAAATAACAATAAGAAGTTTAGTAAATACATAAACCAGTAACATAGTCATTTATTAGCATTATCAAGTATTTTGTGTTGTACATGATTTATACGTGCTATACTTTTGCATGAGTGGTAGGGCACTGAGTTTGTTTACACCGGCATCACCACCAACACATGAGTAATGCTTTATGTAATGATGTTCTGATTGCCACGGCCAACACCACCGCAAGGTGTTAGGAAACTTTCAGCTCTATGATAACCTTATGGTACCACCATCATATATGTGGTCTGTTATTGACTGAAATGTGATGTGGAGCATGACTATTTTAGGAAATTGAGATAGAGATGAACAAATCACCCAGCATCACTATAATGAAGGAGAGAGTCAGAAGCAAAACCCAGAATTCTGACGTCCAATTCAGTCCTCTTATCATACCCATAATAAAAGTTCTCTGTATTCTTCCATTATTCTCTCTTCCAAGAGTTGCAACCGAAGGAGTCTTATATTCCACCCTACCCAAGGCTAGTGTGAGTTGATGAATTGGTATGTAAGAAGATGACACAAATATCAGCCTCAGACAGAGGTCTCACTGATATCGTGGGGAGACCTAGGAGGGGAAGTGGGACGTGGGGGAGAGTGCCGCTCTCTGGAGGGCAGGGTGCTTTGTCTTTAGTTCGGAGCTCAGAATCACACTCCGTTGTACATGGCTTACTATGATTATATACATAAAGTCATTCTTAAAAATAGCTGCCGAAGGAAAAAAGGTTTCAAAAATGCTATGGGTGCTATGCTTTTTGTTTTCATGCACAGCCACCCAAGCGATATTTAAGTGCTTATTTCTGAACAGAGAACTGAGTGCGTCCCCATGGGCAGAGGTGGGGAGGAGGTGGCTCTGCTGCTCTGCAAAGACAGACAGGAGGGGCGCCATCAATTTTTACAGAAAAGCCCCAATCCCTGACCTGATGACACATTTGAAAATGTTCTTGCCTTTGTATGTTTATTCCCTGACTATTCAATAATTAGCAAACAGGAAACAATCAAGCAAAAAGCCCTGACAAAGTACAAAAATGCATTTTATTGGCCATATGCCTCTTTATTTGATTTTAAAGCAATATACAAACTTCCCCATATTTTTGAGTCGTTGCTTGAGAAAAATTATAAACCATGAAAATATTTGAAATTTCCTTTGTTTCTCTTTTTCTGTCAAATTATTGGGTGAAACATATGTTTTTAACTTCTAAAAGCATATGACTTTTACTTCTTTGTCATGTATTCATTAATGATTAAGTGCTTGATTCTATTTGTGTACTTCGAGTTGTCTAAGAACCTAGTTAAAAATTCATAAAGGAATCAGAAAAGTTGATAAATACCCGTAAGCAGAAAGTTCACAATTTTTCCTGCTAACTATCACTGTCAACTTGGGAGTTTTAAGAAGAAAAAAATAAACATCAGGAATGACTTTCATGGCCATACTGAACTGACTCCATTTGTCCTAAGTGTCAGAACACTATCCGTGACAACGTCTTTCCGAGTAAACAGGGAGCTTACCCCATCCCCATCCCCACGGCACCTAATAGATATTGTGTACACACAGATAAATCTCATTTTATGTTATTCTTGGCCACAAAAAAGAATTAGATTGTGTTGTTCTAAGGTGTACACGGATATATATCTGTTGTAATCATCTGTAAAAATTACTTTAAGTTGAGCCACTGTGAGCTTGTTGGGGAGCTGCAAAATACAGATTGTGTTTTGGCCCATTTCATGCTGACTTGAAAAAAAATTATACGTCTGAGTGATTTGCTACTATGCCTTTAGAAATGAGACTAATTTGTGGATTTCTTCCCTGAGAAGCATATTGCAAAGGAGCAGTATTGATTTTATTTCATTGAGGCAAAATTGGTTATTTATTTTTACTTATGACCATTATAAAATAGGGCTGAGCTGCCTTGTTATGATCAAATAAGAATGATCTATAATGTTTTCCTAGGTATTGAATAGAATCGAAATCATATTGGGGTCAGCAGTGTTAGCCAATTTTCCAGTGCTGAGATGTGGCCAAAGGAAGAACACAGCTGGTGGGTAGCATGTCTGAGCCAGAGCAATAAATGTCCGCTGTGCACGCACTTTTATTAGAAGCACAGAGGAATTGGAAGCCTCATTTCAGAAATGATGATACTATGGGCTTAGATGACCTTAATAAACTTGTAATTATTTTCCAGTCATTTGGTCTATTTGATGATTCTTGAAATGAAACACTCTACCAACTTGCCATTTATCATACACCCCCCAAAAATAAAGCAGCATATTAGAGCCAAATGCCTTTGACTTTCCGTATCCCAAAGGACCGTGTATCTTTAACTATTTAAAATTTCATTTTAACTATTGAAAATTAAATTTTATGCATATTTTTAACTATCTATAGAATATTTTATTATTCAATTCCTGAATATTAAAGGTGAGAAAACTAAAGACTATTTCTCTATTGTCTCTATCATTTATTGACGTCTCTCAAGTCCAAACCAGTACTCATGCCACTAAACAGTACTGGGATCTGTTGTAGATATTGGAGGAAGTGACTGAGGACAGCTTTTTTCCACAGTAAAGTCTTTATCCACAGGAACAAATCTGGTTTTGTTCTATTCCACCTTGTTTTCCCATTTCAGGGCTTAGCCTCAACCGCACCCTTTAACAGAACTTCACCGATGATTCTGCTATTCATTCCTTTATTACTCTTTCATTACATCCCACCTGTTTACCTCCTAATATTTAGAAACAATGTCTAGTTATTTTTTTTGTGTATTTGTCTGCAGGTTTATCTCACCCTTCCTAGCAAGATGAAAGTTCTGTGAGCAGCAGCATCATCGGTGTTGTTCAACATTCTATCTGTAGAACATAGGCAGTGTCTGGGGCTTTGTAGGTGCTTAGTTCATATTTGGTGATTGAATAAAGAAGGGAGAGTGAGAGAGAAAAAGAAAAAGTTAATGATGTTTAAAGTCCAGAAGGGAAGGTATCAAAACTGTTAACTGGTATACTCTTAGGTACAATTTTTCATACCCTGTAGAGATATAAAAAGCATTGGTGTGTGTAAGTATTTCTGTGTTTATTGATGTGACAGACAGGGGTAGTGAATAAAGAGAGCAATAGGAGAGAAATTGAGAGAGGTAGGAAAGACTGAGAATGTTTGGAAGAAATCAGAAAGGCTTGCCTGATAAACAGGGTCTGTGATAGGCTGAATGAATAAATGCCACCCTCCCAACCCTGGCAAAGTTGTCTACATCTATAAACATGTTTCCTTCCATGGCAAAAGGTACTTTACAGATATGATTAAGTTAAGGATATTGCTGTGTATTCTGGATTATCCAGGTGAGCCCAGTATAATCGTAAGTGTCTTTGGAAGTTGGAAACAGAAGAAAGTCAGAGATGTGATGATGGAAGCAGGGGTAAAAGAGAGAAAGAGAGAAAGAGATGGGAATGCTGCTGACTTTGAAGATGGAGCAAGGGTCTGTCAACCAAGGAATTCAGGTAGCTGTAGAAGCTGAAAGAGATATGGAAAATGGTTCTCTTTTAGAGCTTCCAGAAGCAGTATGGTTCTGTGAACGCTTTTTGAGCATCTGGCTTCCAGAACTATAAGATGATAAGTTTGTGTTATTTTAAGCCACTAGTGATAATTTATTATAATTTGTTACAGTACATTCAATAGGAGACTAATATATGACCCTACTAAAGATGTACCCTAAAGGATAATTCTTTTTCTTTTAAAATTTACTTTTTAATTGAAAATAACACATTTGCTGTAGAAAACTTGGAAAGTCAAAAAATACATATACTAGAAAATAAGATCATCCTTCACCCCCATCACTCAGGGAAAGAAGTATTAACGTGTATTTTGTTTTCATAAATGGACTTTTGATCAATGAAGACAGAGAAGGAGGATATTAGAGCTGACATTAAAAGCCCTTTGCCATATTGAAATGCACATTTAGTTAATTTTGAAATTACAGGTCATATTTAAGTATTATTTCCTTAGCCCTAAGTATAATAGAAATTAGTGTGATAAAGGAAGATTACTAGTGAAAACCAATATCTAGTACCCTTTTCTTTCTCTGGGTGAGTTTCTCATACAAAGCCCTGGGCATGGCAGAGATGGTGTTTGTCTCCTTTGTTCATTTCACCATCATGTCTCATCCCAGGGAGCATGGTGAATGTCAACCCCAAGTTACAGAGTGAAGTTGGCTGGCTTGGCACTCAGCTCTGTTCCTGTCAAGCCATGCGACTCACAAGTCTTTCCTCTTGCTTGGATCTCGGCTTAAACATAAAACATGTTCGTTTATCTTTGAGGCCCCTTACAGGTCTAACTTCCTGCAGTTCAATTTCAGTTCTAAAACAAACTTCATTTCCAAGGGACTCTAGTGAGAATTCATCTGTTTCCCTAAATCATATGGTAGGTGGATTTTGTTTATGAAAGAGTTAAAGAAAGGAATCACAGTTTTCTAGGAGACGTTAACAAGAGTGTGAAAAGAGTTTTACAACAAAAAATTTATCTGAGCCTAACACATTTTCATCTGATTATGAACTGGATACATTTTCAAATAACTCTTCAGTTCTCAGGATTTTATTTGGAGAGTCAAACAAGTGTGAAATGAAATGTAGAATTTAGTAATAATGTCCCTTCTACTTACTATAGTCATTCCAAGCTTACACGTCTGGGAATAGCAAAAGGATCACTAAAAGGACAAATCATACCTGCATTCTCCTGAGACCTCTAAAACCGTAGTTCTCAAGGTGCATGGCCTTAAGTTTTTATGGAGAATCCAAAGTCTAGTAAGAGGGGGAAACCAAACAGACTCAAGTTGGGACTATATACACAAACCAGGTTTGGGCGTACTCATGGTGGAATTAAGTTAAACAGTGATTTAGAATGGGGTTATAAGTATTCAAATTCAAAGTAATGGGTCTTGTTGAATTCAACTACATCTTCTCTGAATTCTTGTACACATAGGTGATGACCTTAACATTCATGCTTTACTCTGCACATTTCCTTCTCAAGTTGTTCCCGAGGGAAGAAAGCGTCCCCAGGTATGGCAGAGAGTAGATGAGTGTCTTAAAGAGCCATTCAGTTCATTATTTGCAATAATAATGGAAACATTGAGTTGAATAATTTAAAGGTCTGGGCGAGTCATTCAAAACCAGGATTTGAATAGCAACTACTCACATTTGAAACAGTCCTGAGTGTTAACTGGGTAGATTACAGCAGGGAAAATGTTAAAGGGATGATAAAGCTATCAGGAAAAAATGTTTACAAATCTGGGAGATATTCTTTGAAACATAGATCTCTATTGCATGGATAGAGAGAAATGTCAAGGGTACTGCTGTTTGGAAAGAAGAAAATTCTTTACTTCAAGTACAAGAGGGACTAACATATTCATTTCATTATAATGAAGGGCTTAGGAGCCCAAGCTCTGGACCAGTACATCCAGGACTATGCCTCGTATGGCCCCACTGCATGTGTAAGACAGGAAAATGATTAATCTTCGTTTTCTTGCCTGTACAATGGGACTGCTCGTAGCACATGACAGTCTGTTCCTGGAGTGTGGAAGAAGGTGGAGTGAGATAATGCATATGGCTCCTGGAAAACAGGGCACACAAATTGTTAACTCTTCATAGCTGTGGTATTATTTGTTAAATATATCTTTTTTAAAATAATGTTTTGTTTTAAAGATTTTATTTATTTATTTTTAGAGAGAAGGAAAGAGAGGGAGAAAGAGAGAGAAACAGCAATGTGTTGTTGCTTCTTGCTTGCCCTATACTGGGGACCTGGCCCACAAGCCAGGCATGTGTCCTGCCTGGGAATCGAATCAGTGATGCTTTGCTTCACAGTCTGGTGCTCAATCCACTGAGCTATATACCTGCCAGGGCTGTTAAATATGTCTTGAACAATCCTTATGGACAAGCAGCAAGCTGGAATTGAGGACAGAGTGTTATTGAACAGCTCAGAGTTTAAAGGAACAATAGGTATATAATATATGAGCATTCTCATATTATATGAGAACCAAATAGAAACATAGATAAGGCGTCGTGAGTATATAGAAGAGGAATAATGGGAGATGGTGAATTCAGGAAATTCTATGCAGAAGAGGTGATACTTGAGCCCTGATTTGTATGATAAATTGAGGGTTTTCCAGAAAGAAAATTACTGTGAGAAAGGAATGGCTTTTAATCCTAACAGAAACTGGGTTTTCGTGTACTTCAAAGTAATTTTGTGACCAATTAATGGTGCTTGATTTGATTTATCTAGTTGTTTGTATTCATGAAGGTTGGGGAGAAATAAAAAGCATAAATCTGTAAAAAAGATGAGAGCCAGGTTTTGAAAGACATCTTATACCAGTCAGTCTAAGGAGTTTGGATTTAATCTTTTAGGCAACAGATAGCTATTGAAACTTTACAATCTAAGGAATGACATGATGGGATTTTATTTACTTCTGTTTTATAGACATCACTGTAATAGCTTTGTTTAGGATAAGTATTACTTAGGTGATCAAGAATATATATGGTATGTTCAGAAAATATCTATCCATATGCTGTGGAAAACAGACATTTATTGAAGAAGACACAAGATACAAGAAACACTGTACATAGGAAATGATGCCTCAGTCCCTTTGGGACCTCACACAGTTCTTTCAGCATCTCTCCCACTGTTCAAAACACTCTGGAAAATCCTTTTTTTGGAATCAAAATCAGTTGCCTCATCATATTTTCCTGAGTCTCATCAATCTCTTCCTTCAACAGTGATTTTAGTTTTGGGAAAAGCCAGAAGTCACAGGATACTAAATCTGGGTTGTAGGGGGTCTGAGTCACTTGGTAATTTGATATTTCACTAAGAAACTCTGCATGACTCTGCATGAGACATGATTCAGGCACATTGTCATGATGAAGCTGCCAATCACCAGTTGCCCATAGCTGTGGCCATTTTCATCATATTGCATGTCTCAACTGATGAAGAGCATCAAGGTAGTACTTCATAAGAAATGGAGGAGTGTACTCACGATGGGACAACAACCTGTACATATTCAACATTCTCAGGTGTTCTGCTTGTTGCAGGCCTTCCAGAACATGGATCACTTTCAACAGATTCTCGACCATCTTTGAAGGGTTTGTGTCCCACTTTTATTTGTGTTGACTCACTGCATTGTCCCCAAAAGTTTTTGGAATCATCCAAATAGTTTCTGTGGAGGAATGATCAAGCTTAATGCAAAATTTGATGCAGATTCATTGTTCTACTTGCTCAGTCATTTTGAATGCAACAGCCACACAGTACACATGCTCACTCAATGGTGTCTACCATCCCCACTGACTAGTACAGTGAAATTGTCATTGGACACCCATCCACATTCCACTCCACTCTCCTTGGCTGCCAGGTTACATCAATGTCATGCAAACCATTCTCATTATATTAACAATGGCCAGACAGACCTCTTATGCATAGAAGATTATTTCAAGTCCAAGTGAGATACAAAACAGTAGAATATTTAAGACAGTGAAAATTGGGGATGGAGTAAAATATGTAAGTCTGAAGGGAAAGAATTTTGATTCTCACAAAGATGTGGAATATGAAAGAGACAGATGTGAAGTATAACCTAATTGGTGGTTCTAACTTAGGATACCGTTTTAATCACTGATGCTATTAATCAAGGTAGAGTATGTAGATGGGGCTTGGGCTGGGAAGTGGGGAGAGATATTGTGTTGTTTTGAAAATGAGTGTGAAGTTGTTGGCTTACCTAATTGTGAAGATCAGATGCCAAGTGCAATTATAAATGAGTAACTGGGGAGAGAGGTCTTGCATGACCATGTTTGTTTGGACGTTCTCAAGTGTGAAAGTTCAATGAAGCCTAGATAGTCAATGTATTCCTTAGAGAAAGACATGAAAAGAAGGTTCAAGGGACAAGCATTGTCTTTAATAGAAGTAAGGGCTTAGACATTCCACCCTAACTAACTTCATTTAACTAAATGAAAAGTGGATTGGGTAGAATGCAAATGGGGTAGAACTGGTGGATTTCTATAGAGATTATGTGGAAGTTTCTTGGACTGTTCATACGACTTTTCTTGAAAATTTGAAATTATATTAACATTAAAATGTTATAAAACATCTTCTCCATAATTATGAATAGAAACACTACTAAATACTTACTCATAAATGATTTCAAATCTAACATTTTGTATAGGATGGAGCAGACTGACCTGGTAGATGAAATATTTTTCTTTGATTGCATTGATTTGTTATTTTTTGCTAATGTTGGCAATATAAGATTTTTAGCTTCAATGTTAAGCTCTCTGCCTAAGGATTAATGAAAGTTAACTAGTTGTATGATACTGTGAAATTCCTGGTCATTTAAAGTGAGGGATTAACTAAGCTTATTTTCATTTTAGTCATTGAATATCAACTCAATTTCTGCATGAAAATGCAGGAAGGATTTGGAGGGGTCTGGTTATCCAAACTGAGGAAGTGCAGGTATGGGAATTCAAGTCTGTGAGTTTGTTACTGTTACAGGAATGTTCATATTAACTTGGACTAAGCTCATTTACAATCTCTGACTTGGGGCTCTTACTTGGTATATACCACAAAAAGTGACACAGATCATTTTTTTTTCTGTAATACTTTCCCATTTCCTTTAGCTTGAGAAAATCTGTTGGAGCCTAAGGGCTCAGAGGAACACCATACTCATATCTGTTTTCTTTGGAAGGATATGTACAGAGGCATGTTATTTTAGTTCTGTGAATGTGGTCATAATGTACCTGCCAGAAGGGCTTTCTTACGGATTTTCCCATACAAGGTGAAGGGGGTTTTGTTATTAGAATATCAGCTCAAGTAGAGAGATCTCTTAAAATTGGTCATTTAATAATATTCTCTGCCACCTGGCCTTTGAGTGTGAATATATACTTGAAAAAAATCCACAAAATTAATTTTAACAAGTTAAAACATCTGAAAGAACAATTTCATTTAAACTTACTTAGAATTTTCAGAGAACTTTTTAAAAAAATTTATTTACTGTGGAAAAACATCTCATAATTTACATTGGTCCTTACCTTTCTTAACAACATCATCTGTGCTGTGTTGCATGGTATAATTATTTTATGTACAGTTTTCAGTCCCATTTCTTGGTTGCAAACCCCAGCAGCTACATGATCTTGTGTGAATTATGCAAACACACTAAACCTCAGTTTCCCCTAAATGAGGACAGTAACAGTACTTTTATTTTTAGCTTACTGTGAGTATTGAGATAATACATTTGAAATATTTAAAATGGTGCCCCGTCTGTTCTAAGTGAGCAATACACATTAGTTATTATTCTCTTAAAATGAAGCTTTAGCAATTTTATTCTTTCTGGCTAAATATATCTTTTAGTTTAATAGTACAATGAATCAAAATACTCACTTTGATTGATTTACTCTTTATTTTTAATTCTCTGGCAAATCAAAGTGAACTCAGTGTCATTTGGTACAATAATCACTTAAGCATATAGTCATTCAGTTTTTGAAAATTATCTACATGTTTCCTGTCTTAGCCATTGTAGAGAATACAATATTCATGTTTCTCCCTCAGGGTTACCCTTTTAGCTGGGAACTTAGCACCCAGCTACCTTTTGAATGTTTCATAATGAACTTGCTATCCCTCTCAATTATTTTAATTCTATTTAATTGAACAAATAGAGTGTACTCTATTTTCATATGAATGGAATGTACAGATAAAGGCTTACACTCTACCCTTAAAAGTCAGTCTGGTGGAGAATACAAACAATACGAGTAGACTGTTATATGTAATGCAATAGAAGTGCATAAAAGATAAGATGCTAGCAGAGGGTAACAGAGATGAAAATAATCAATTATTTCTAGTAGGGCCAAGAGGGCTGGATTGGGATGGAGAGCTTGAACTAGGATCTGAAGGATGAGTAGGAACTCAGTTTGGAATTCCAGACAGAAGGAAGAGCCTATATGAATACATGCTAACTGCATGAAATAGCCCATGTGTGCAGGAAAATAACTAAGTATTATTTGGTTGCAGAAGAAAAGTATTATGTGTGTGGGGGAGAGATAATGGGAATGGGCGATATAGGCAGAATAATATGATACATCTTGATTATTTCTATTCCCATCACATTTCTTTATGGGAAATCTAGTTATCCATTCTCATTTGTCTTGGAGTAAAATACACTTTCCCCTAGCTATTCTTTCCCAGTGTTATGTATAATGATAATCTATGTATTCCATCATGGGTAATTCCCTTGGGTGGCTGGATGAGAGAATGGACCTCTCCAAACAATAAAACATTCTTTTCCTAACGTCTCTCTGCTAATCTCACACAGGGCTTCCATTCATTATTGAACTATTCCCAGAGCTACAGTGGCTGCTTCTTATAGGCATCTGAGAGTTTCTTATCTGCTCAGGTAGTGTTCAGTGTACTCTTGATCTTTCTGAAAGACTGTTCTGAAGTGGTTACTTAGGACCTCCATGTGGTAGCTGCTTAACACCTGTTACTTTTGGGGGTATTGTCCAGAGTTCCCTATCTACATATCTGAGAAAGTAAGTCTGCGAAACAGCCCATGCTGTCGCACTCTGTTGATTTTAGCTTCCCCACCACCCTGGCCCTGCAGTGGTCCAAGTCAGGTCAAGTTTTGCGACATTAGCAGAGGGAAAATTCTAAGAACATTTTATGAATTTGACCCCCAAAGTCAAGGGAAATAAAGGCAAAAATAAATGAATGGGACAATATTAAGCTGAAAAGCTTCTGTACAGCAAAAGAAGCTGCCAACAAAACAAAAAGACAACCAACCAAATAGGAGATGATTTTTGCAAACAACAGCTCCAACAAGGAGTTAATATCCAAAATATATAAACAACTCAGACAATTCAACACCAAACAAACAAACAACCCAATTAAAAATGGACAGAGGACCTGAACAGACACCTCTCCCAAGAAAACATACAAACCACCAACAGATGAAAAGATGTTCAAATTCTCTAGCTATTAGGGAAATGCAAATCAAAACTACAAGATGCCACCTCATACCTATTAGAATGGCTATTATCAACAAGTCAGGTAATAACAAGTGTTGGAGAGGTTGTGGAAAAAAAGGAACCCTCATTCACTGCTGGTGGGAATGTAAACTGGCAAAACTACTATGGAAAACAGCATGGCAGGTCTTAAAAAAGTTAAGAATAGAGTTACCATATGACCTAGCAATCCCTTTTCTGGATATCTACATGAGAAACTTGAAACATTTATTTGCAAAGACATATGTATCTCTATGTTTATTGTAGCATTATTCACAGTGGCCAAGACATGGAAACAAAGCAGTGTCCTTCAATAGAGGATTGGATAAAGAAGATGTGGTCCATATACACAGTGGAATAGTACTCAGCCATAAGAAAAGATGAAATACTGCCATTTGCAAAACCACAGATGGACCTTGAGAATATTATGCTAAGGAAAATCAGTCAGTCAGAAAAAGCTAAAAATCATATGATTTTACTCATATGTGGGATATAAAACTGAAACTCATAGATAGACTACGGTATGGTGGTTACCAGAGGGAAGGGGGTGGGGGTGTTGTAAATGGGGCCAAACATATGGTGATGGAAGATGGTTTGACTTTGGGTGTTGGGTACACAATGTAGTATACAGATCAGATATCATGGAAATGTACACTTGATAGCTATATGACCCTGTGAACCAATGTCACCCCAACGAATTTAATAAGACAAAGTAATTATCTAGAGGAACCTACTAAAGAGAATTTCTTGGCAGCACACAGATTCAGTGTTGGATGTTTGGCCAAGGCAGAGTTCACTTTTACATAGTCATTCATCTACTTCCAGAGGACAGAGAAGCATCTCTAAAAATGCCTACAATAGTTGTGAGTCTCCCATCTTCCCCCAAATTGGACAGCCCACCAGAGGTAGATTTCTGGGTCTTGCTCATGACTAACCAAATCAATATCTTAAGTATAAGACATGGAATCTGCATCTTACAACAGTATATGCCCCTTAGTGATCTTTTAGCTTACTAAAATTTGAGGAGGTCTGATATAAAGTAAAACATCAGAACATACTGAAGAGTTTGAAAGTTGTGTTTTGGAAAGATTAACATGCTCGCATAGTGTGAGATAGATTGGATCAAAGATAAATCAGGGGCCATGACACAGATAGAAAGTTATTGCGCTTCTAAAGCAGATGTAAGGGCATGAGAACAGATATTAATCTTGCTATTTGGATGGAGGCATGGCTCTAAATCATGGAAATGAATAGAAAAGATCCCTGTGTGAATGTTTATTTTGATGTGCTTAAAGGGCTTTCCCTAGCATACCAAATCCTGCCCCATCAAAAAATAGTTACGGGATGGGCATGTGCCAGATGTTCCCCATGAATGTTGAGAGGAAATTTGGAATTGAATTTGACCCTCTAACTTCTCAAAGAAAGACACGCACTGAATTAATAAGATCGAGAAAGCATCATCTTGCCATAGTTGTGAATGGGACCAGATGGCCAGTCACACATGTCACTGAGAAACACTGAAGTGGCTTTGCTGTTTTTTTTTTTTAACTAGTTTTTGATTATTCCAAGACGAAAGCTGTTATGGGAAGTCTTTAGAAAAAGGCCAATGATAAAGCCAACAGAAAGAACGTAAGAAATTGAAATAAAAATCAGAGTCCCCATGGGACTAGGCATGAAGAAGGTGTGTAGCTCTGCTCTTATCAAGGTAAATGCAATTTCAAAACATATTTTTTAAGCTCCTTTTGAAGGTTAATGCCTTTCACTCTACAGAGGAGAAAACAATAATCCTGAGAAGTCAAAGGACTAGTTTTTAAGATCGGAAACTAATTAATGACAAAGCCACCACAGAAGCCTCATCTCCTAAAGACTTTCTTACATCCTTTCATCCACATCACGAAGCATTCGCTCTTGTTCAAAACCCACACATGCCACATTGACATGAACATGTCTGTTTTTTACTTTATTGATTTTTAAAGTGAACTTTTAAATAAAATATAACAGATACATGAAATAAAGTGCAGATTGAAAGCACTCTGATTGAATTTTTGCAAAATGAATTGCATAAAGGCAATGCAGTAAAGAAACAGGATGTTGCCAGTGATTCATAGTTCTTCTTGTACTCCTCCCCATTCATAAATATCTGCTCCGTTCTCCCAAAAGTAGCCATTTAAACTTTTAACAGCAGATCCATTCTACTTGTTTTCGTATGTTAGATAAAGGAATCATACAGTGGATATTTTTGCCCAACACTGTATTAGTAAGATTTGTTCCTGAAATATGTAACTGTGTTCATCATTTTTACTGTTGCTTTGTATTTTCATTGTATGGATACTTACAATATAAATGTAAATACTGTATTTATTCTTTCTCCTATTGATGATTACTTAGCTTGTTTCTATTAATAATTTTGGCCTATTACTAGCAATACTGTTTTGAAATATTTTTGTACATGTCCTTTATAAATATATATGCTTCTCTATTGATTATATACCTTGAAGTATAATTGCTATATTGTAATATATGAATACATTCACCTTTAGTAAAGTTAGATGGGTAACTTTAGTTTACTTCCAGATGCTTGTGTATATGAATATTTGATTAACAATTAAGTTAGCAATGCAGAGCTGTGGGGTATAGTCTTCTAATGAGTATTGCTATAACAATTAGACATACATATTTTAAAGAAGTAAAGCTTGAGCTCTCCTCATAATATGCACAAAAATCAGTGTCAGGTGGATGACTGTCATTTGAATATTTGAAGTTTCAAAACACAAAGCTTCAATAAGTTATAGTAGAGAATATTGTCCCACAGGGTCATGACTTTTAGGCAAGTAAAAATCGTTGTCTATAGAAAGCATGTTGCATAAGGAAAAGATTGATAAAAGTTAACTACATTAATATTGAGAACTTCTTTTAAGAAAATTAAAGGTAAGCCACCAAGTGGATGATATTTATAACAAATGTAACTTTTGAAAGGTATGAATACAGAATATATAAAATCTGCAAATCTGTGAAAAAGAGACAACATAATAAAAATTGTGCCAAAATCTGGGATGGCCACTTTATACAAGTAGATATCCCAATAACCAACAAGAATACAAAACTAGCCCTGACAAGTGTGGCTCAGCTTGGCATTGTCCTGAAAAATGAAAGGTTGCTGGTTCCATCCCGGGGTTACATGGTCAACCCCCGGCTGGGGCACATACAAGAAGCAACCAATCAATGTTTCTCTGTCATATCGACGTTTTTCTCCCACTCTTTCTGCCTTCCTTCCCCTTTCTCTAAAAATAAATAAATAAAATCTTAAGAAAGAATACAAAACTAAAATTAAAAACAAAATCAGATGCCCCTATATGCACAGCAGATTGGTTCAAATTCATTGGCTAGGAAGAAGAGCACTGGGTTCTGTTACACACTGCTGATGGAAGTGTTAATCAGCACAACCGCTTATAAAACATTTTGCTGGCATTATTTACTAAAGTTGTAGACACTCATCTGAGTCTGCACTCAGCAATACGGCCCCATAAGACAGATTAAAAAATGCTTGTAAAACTTTATTCTTAATAGCCCCAGTATTAAACCCACACATATGTGTGGTCAAGAATAGCACAGACTGGTAATTTTGTATGTCAAATAATGGGATACTCTACATCAGGGGTTAAAGAACTTTTACTTGAGAGGGATGGAATAGTGCAAAGGAAGGACCGTTGTGGAGGGAGAGACTTTCGGGTACCATTGGCACTGGTTTTTATTTTTTTATTTTTCAATTACAGTTTATTTTTAATATTACTTTGCATTGGTTCCGGGTGTACAGCATACTGGTTAGACATACTTTACAAAGTTCCTGCTGATATTTCTAGTACCCACCTGGAATCATGCATAGTTACTGCAATATTATTGACTATATTCTCTGTGCTGTACTTTACATCCCCATGACTGTTTTGTAATCACCTGGATGGCATTTATGCAGTTTGTTTTGTGATAATCCATTCAGCTGTACATACTTGTGCACTTTTTTGGTGATATGTTACATTTCATAATAAAATTACTTAAAATAATATTAAATAAACTCAGCAAACATTTGATATAGGATCCTTACATTAGAAATAGAAGGGAGATATTTTTGGATGGAAAAGAAAGTCAGCACT
The DNA here is from genome assembly GCA_039655065.1 of Glossophaga mutica. Classification (NCBI taxonomy): domain Eukaryota; kingdom Metazoa; phylum Chordata; class Mammalia; order Chiroptera; family Phyllostomidae; genus Glossophaga; species Glossophaga mutica. The sequence continues at coordinate 22,665,163 of CM077312.1, read as the reverse complement.
GAAAGTAATTGGAATAATTCAAAAAATCTAACATGAAGTTAAATTCACTTGCTATTTTCACAGCACCTAAAAAATACCACCATGGTGATTTTGAAGAAATAATGGGAGGTAAATAGAATTAAAATAGAATTTGGAGGTAGGAGTTGTCTCTGTAGTATCCTACTCCTTAGTGATAACACAGTTTGATTTGGACAAGGTATTTTCTGTTTTGAAGGGAAATAAAAGATGCTACTTTTCTAATGTATTCATCCAAAAGCATAATCCCTTTTCCCATTTCTTAAGGTAGCAGCTGAATTTAGTGAGGTGGGAAAATATCTGAGTAAATCAGTGTTATGAAATCTTCCTTATTTTACTCTTGGGAGCACTGTATCTCTTTTCTTTAACAAGCATGCCGGATAGCTATCTTCAGGACAGGTTTGTCTAAAGCTGGCTTTGACTGAGATGCAAGGACTGTAGGGTCCTAAGACTTAGGCCAAAGAGGCTTCGACATCAGGGACTCTTCTTGCTGTGGACCCACTGACGTTTTAGTGGTCTCCTCACTGACTACTATAACAGGACATCTTACCACCCATTTTTCTCTGTATCTCTCTCTCTTTTTAAGTTAAAGTACAGACTAAGTTTTTAATTTTTTTTTACTCTTTACCCAAGGATGTGTTTATGTTTTTTTTAGAGAGGGATGGAAGGAGAGAGAGACAGAGACAGACAGACACACACACACACACAGAGAGAGAGAGAGAGAGAGAGAGAGAGAGAGAGAGAGAGAGAGAGAGAGAGAGAGATCGGTGTAAGAAACATTGATTGGTTGCTTCCTATATATGCCCCCAAAATCAAACCAGCAACCTTTTGGTGTATGGGACAATGCTCCAATCACCTAAGCCACCTGGCCAGGGCCAGACTAAGTTTTGAATTCATGTATTTAAATACCACTCTGGGCATTAGCAAAATGAGAAGCCTACATGCTCAAATATTTTTTTGTATAACCAAGACATTTTTAATACATGAATAAAACAAATGAACAGCTTAGTAAACATACCCTTAAAAGCTGGATCTTGAATATAAAATCTTTAAATTGTTTCCTATTTCATTTGTATTCATTACTTTATCCTAATTTTTATATCTTTCTTTTGGCAAGTCTACTGCTAAGTTAAAATTACAGTCAGATTTTCTGAGCTGTCAGTCTTAAGAAATTTCAGCTATATTTTTTCCACCTTATGCAGATTGTGGAGATTTATCACTGTGGTTCCGAATAACTGAATATTCTGAAGTGTCTACATTCCACATTGGGTGGGAAAAGATAATACAGCTTTGCTCTAAAGATAAAATAAAACAATCTGAAAGAGCAACCTGAAGAGGGTAACCATGTCTCTGCATCTCTCTTGGTTATTGACTGTTTTCACGGAAAATTGACTTCTTGACTTGCTCTCTTTTCTATGTAGCCTCATCCTTATTGTTTTCATGGCCTCTGGTATGTTCATTTCATATATGCTCAGCTTCCTGCATCTGGATCCTCACTTGATCATTTAAACACCTGTTTCCCCTAGCTTAGCATGACCTCGGTAGACAAGCATTTATATACCTGGAACAAATGTAAAGTCTGGAGATAGTGATTTCATAATAAGTAGCTGAGACAGATCAGGAAGAGGCGAAGAATCACCAGAAAGGCTTGTGAATTAGTAATGAAAAGAGTGAGAGAGTGTTAAAAAAGAAACTCGTTTGCAGATGTAATGGAGTGAAGATTTCTCAAGAAGAATAACTTAAGTAGCTGCAGATGAGAAGAGGGTATGTACTGATTGCAGGACCAAGCGTTAGATCAGGGAAGAGAGGAGACTTTGCAGAAAGGGAACACCAAGAACAGATGTTTAAGAGCAAGTAAATTGGTTCAGTGTAAAGCTGAGCTTTCAATACTTTTAATATCAGAGAAGGTGCTTCCTTTCTGAAATGAAGAAATGACAGCGAATCCTCAAATACCAGAATAAGGCCTTACTTCATCAGATACTGTGTGTTAAACTGATTCTGGCATATTCAGTAATAACGTTACAACCAATAAGAGAGATTGAACAAGAAATATGGAATTACCATTTGATAAAAATTGTTGGTTGGAAGTACTGCTGGAAATAAAATAAAAGGACACATGCAGACTGCTCCTGACAAGCCAGCGCAAAGAGTCAAATTGAAATCAGTGTGTCTCTCTGTGCCTCATGAGAAGTGGTTGTCACCTACTTTCCTATACCAACACCTGCGTAAGCCAGCATCCCTGCCTTTGTCCCTTTTTTTCCTTTAACAAGTGCAGAGCTCTCTTCTTAGGTACTGAGCATATATACAAACCACACAAGCATGGAGCCTGCATTCACATCCAGTGGGGACACAGAGTACAAATGAATAACTGATCAATTAATTACATAAGTAAGTGCTATAAAGAAGAAGTGAAGCTAGCTAAGAGAGTGTATCATTGGAGTGGAGATTGAAGGAAAAGTTCTATGAGGGAGTGATATTTTTGCTTAAATTAGCCTACCTAAAAATCCCAGTATATATAGGAAACATCCCTTTTCTACCTCTCCCACAATCCTTGCTCATCCTGCCCTCAATCTGGAACTTCATTCTTTGGTTTCTTGTCACAGTACCTAATAACTTTCTTGGAATGGTTTTCTTCCCCCACAGTGCTGAACCGATTGAAAAGTTGCTTGTCTAATTCTTTTTTGATATATTCTCTGAGAACTCGTCATTTCTTTTAGGCCCTCAAATGTATAATATCACATTAAACTAAAAAGTTTTACTCAAAACAAATCAAAATTCAAAAACTTACAACACACATTGGAAGATTTAGGTGTACAGGAGGAGATTGGGCTTCATGAATTCCAATCACCAATGTGTGGTCTAAAGACTCTTTTTCCTTAAGAGCAGCAGCTGATGTAACCAGCAGTGAATGCTAAGTATTTCTCTTTGAATGGCTTATCCAGGAACCATTTTCTTTCCTCAGCACTACAGCGATTACGCAGCAAGACTGAAGAAACTGCATGTGCAAAATACAAGGTTGAGTACAACATACTCAAGGAGTACCAGGGAGACTCATCGTGGCTGGCATGTCTGCAGTCTCATTGCAGGGGAGAAAAGGCAGCAGTCTGGTGTTGTCATGGGGAGACTAGGTTTTTGATATGGGGACCTGGGTTAAATGTTGACTCTTGGTCATACTGTTAGATAATAATTGGCAGGTTCCTTAACCAGTCTTTGTCTTGTCATTTTCATTTGTAAAATAGAGACAGGCATATACCATTGCAAGATCATTTTGAAATTTAAGGGGACACTGCTAGTATAACACTTTGCTCAGAACAGCGCTATACCAATAAAGCATTTTCTGGCTGCAAATGATTGAAATCCCATTTAATTTAGATTCAACAAACAAAAGGATTTTTTTGATTTTGATAACAGGGAAGAACAGAGGTAGGTTAATCATCAGGTCAAGTAAATTCAGGGAATCAAATTGCCAAAACAACTCCTTCTTCATCTCATTCATCTTACTCCACGGAATCTCAGCTTCATTTTTTTTTTTCTACCGAAGACCAGTTTCTTCTGTTCGTAGGGACACATGACACAGACTTCATTTCCTCTTTCAACACCGATGGTTTGGAGTGGGTTTATATGTTCGTACTTCGTCAAAATAGACATCTTCAAAAGGATTTTTTCTCTCCAGCTTTGACCCACGACTCCATACTCAGAGCCGTGGAACAGGGGGAATTAGATTGGTGTCTCCAGCAGAATCGCACAGTTGGAGTGGGGGAAGAAGAGGAGCTCCCAGGAAGGGCAGGGAGAATACTCGGTCACAGGGAGGAGAAAGCAGCCAGATTGAGGAGTGATATAAAGTGATTCTAAAAGGTGAGTGTTAAATAGATGTCAGTTTTTAGTTATGGAAGAAAGTAATCACTGAGTTTAGGTGTCTTTGACTTAACAGAAGAGGGCTGATGAATGACTTCATTCGAAAGAGGAAAGAGTGAAAGGAGAAATCTCAGCATGTGTAGCCATTCCTGCCTCTTGTTTCATAATTTAGACTTTGCCCAAAAAGGAAGGACATGAGAATACATCTGTGGCAGACAGAATAATGGTCCCCAAAGATGTCTATGCCCCAAATCCTTACAACACGTCAATATGTTATCTTATATTGCAGAAGAGACCTTGCAGCTGTGATTACATGAAGGATCTTTTTTTAAAAAAATTAGTATTTTTTTTTATTACCATTTGTCCCACTTATACCTTCTTCTACCTCCACCCACACTTAAAATGGGAAGATTATCCTGGACTATTTGTGAAACCGTATTGTAACCACAAGCATCCTTACAAGTGATAGAGAGAAGCTGAGGCAGGTAGTTAGAGTTAGTAAGGAGATGTAATGATGAACATGGATGTGGGAAGGATGCAGCTGCTGGCTTTCCAAGTGAAGGAAGGGACCACAGGCCCAGAAGTGCATGTGGCCTCTAGAACCTAGAAAAGGTGAGGACATGATTTTTCCCTGGAGTCTCTAGAGGAATGTGTGTGCTGTTTCACTTTCTACATCCAGCAGTGATGGGCTTCGTCTCCTTTTGGGAAGCTCATCCAGGCAGAACCCAGGTTAACATCAGGCAATAGATGGTTTTATATGTTCAGTTCATGTAGCCTGGGTAGGTACATTTATTAATTTTTTATGAAAGTCTCTTTGGAAAGATTTTGAGTTATAATTATTTGAATATTTTTGAGTCAACTTGCCCATTATGGCTTTTTCTAGTTCCTGGGGAATGTGTGGAGAGGAGAGGATGGATGGTCCGCTGCTGGCAGGAAGACACGGAGTCAGAGTGGCGGAGTGTACAGGGAAGTCTTGGCTCCCCCTTGGCCTGCATCCATCTCTAGCAGCAGTCAGCCGGCAGAGCCATCAGCAGGTCTCTGCAGGCCTCTGTACGCTAATTTGCATATTAATGGGTATATTGAACAAGTTAGGCTTCTAAATGCAATCAGAGTGCAAATTTATTTTCTTCTCCTGTTGCCCAGTTACTTTGCACAGGAGATTGGAAGTTGCTTTTTCCCCTTAATTTGGAGGAAAACTTAGGCAAACCCCCAACTTTTCTTTCTCCTAATTAAGTCAATGTTTTATAGTCAATGTGAGTCATCAAACAGACTTATCTCAGCACTCAACATGTCCAATCCCACAGAACAGTCAAATTCTCAGCTTCCCAGCTAGAGGTTGCCGCAGTGGGTAATAGAGATGTGGGCAGATTCTTCTATCTTCCCTTGATTCTTTTCTCCAAACTTGCAGTTGATGAGCCCTCTGTTGCTGAATCTTAGTGAAGCAGGAATGGTAAAGGGAGAAGAAAAACTCAGTCACATGTTGGTTTTGTGCTCTCTGATTTTCGCCAGTGTTCCCTGCTGAAGTGGGTTCCCCCATAGGTTTTCCAGGTAAAGCAGGAAATGCCTAGGAAAATTTGGACTTCAGATAAACACTAGGGCTTTTTAGTGTACTTATGTCCCTATAATATTTGAGACGTACTTATACTAAAATATTATTTGTTGCTTATCTGAAATTTAAATTTACCTGGTACCTTATATTTTAATTTGCTAAAACTGACAGCTCTGTATCCTTAAGGACTTCCCATTATTATTGGAGATATCTAACTATAGTACCCTGAATGTGGGTGATCTTTCTGTTCTGAAACAAAGAAAAACAAAAACAAACAAACCTGAGATGTCTTGCTGGGGTCTGCTTGTCACTCTGTAGGTTTTTGGTGAATAAGATTTAGGATAGCCCACGCTGCTGTGCTCTCATGCTTGACCCATTCTTACTTGGTCAAAAAGAAGCACTCACTCAATCTTTGCCTTGGTTAACGCAGGTTCAGAGTACCATCACCAATTTCACCACCTCACCTTTGTTCCTGCTACCCAGGCTTCTAGCTAGCTGGCCCTTGACTTTCTAGCTCTCCCTGCCTGCATTCAGATGCCAAGCTACTGCACTCCTTCATACTCAGACAGCTCCCACCGAAGTCCCATTCACCAAACCTGAGATGGGGCAGGAGGGATTCACAACAAAGAAGACACCTCTTTCCAGGGAACTGTTCTCCAGATTCTCTCACTCAATCTCTAATGACAAAATTCTTTTGTTCCCTTGAATCTAGTAATTGATTTTCTACTTTTTTCATTGAAAGTACGTGAAGGAAAGTTGCACTTTGGTGCATTGTGTCTGTTACACTTTGGTGCTTCTGGCAACATTTCTAACACCCTGTCCATGTAAAATTAGAAATTGGAATAGGTGATTAGGTGATCTCTAAAGTCTCTTCTTGCATTACTTTTAAACATTTCTTTGAGGATCAGTTTCCTCTGTTCAGTTGCAAGTCAATTTTGTCTCCTTAGATGTTAGATATCTCATTTCTGCTATACAAATTGGTTCTGCCTATGAAGTCTCTTTGTAAATGTTCTTATTAGAACATTAGGATTCTCATGTAAGTAACTACAAGAATTACAAGGAAGTAAAATAGTTTTCAAAACATACAAGAATATATATGAATATACATGAATATATATGAATATATATGCATATATGTGCGTGTGTGTATGTGTGTGTGTGTGTGTATAATCAATAGTAGAGGCATCTTTCTAGAAAACCAATTGTAAAAATAAGTTTTGGCAATAAAAATCCATGCAACTTTCATATATATATACATATACATATATACATATACATATATATATTATATATATACACACACACACATATATATATATCCTTGGTAAGATATTCTTGTATTCATGATGTGGTTCCTAAAAACCCTCTCATTTTTATCTTTATCCCTCCTCAACCCTCTTTCTGGAAATTATAACTTATAATTTCTCAAATGCATTAGGCTACTTCATGCTCTATGCCTTTGCTCACTCTGTTCCCTTGTCTTAAATGTCTTTCCTGAATTTGTCCAAGTTGTAAAATATATAAATCCAAAATTCTATGTTCTAAACAGATTTTTTTTGAGGTTTTATCTCTTATTCCAGAGAATGGAAGCACACTCCTTTGTGTTTTTATTGTGTCTTACAAACACTTCTGGAATGACTTTACAAAAGAATGACTAATTAGTACTTCCTCCTATTTGATCATAAGTCTGTTTTTGTCTGCCAGAACCTAAGTTCTTTGAGGAAGGGTTTAAATCACTTTTTTTCTGAAATCCCAGCAACAAGTTCACAGTATCTTGCACTTGGCATGTACTTGCACTTGGTGTTTGTTGTTCTGAGAGTAAAGTGAAGGTGTGTTGGGTCCCCTTCCATTTGTTTACTTTGAGGTGGAACACTATGATTCTGCTAATATTGCCAGTGTCCAAACTCTTTGGGGAAATCCTATTCTGAACTTTGTAGCCATTTGAGATCCATATAAGAAATCAGTTTTGATTGTACATAAGTTCAGGTAATTGAAAATAAGAGAAAACATATTAGAATAAGATGAAATAAAAATCAAGCCCACCCATAATGCACAAAGATTGATATCTGTGAGAGTATTCAATATGACATTAAACTAGATTTATTTGTGGAGGACTAAATGGTAGAGATAAATATGTTTCTTTAAAAATGCCATCCTACAATATCTAATAGACTATTGAGAACACTTTTACAGTAGAAACATTTTTTTTTTTTTTTTTTGGTTTTACGGTTATAGAGTTCTGATTTGGTACTTTTTCTAAATGTTTTGAACAATTTTTGCAGAATATCACAAAAAGGTTAGTCCATTTTCTACTAGGTATTATAGGCCCTATGATCATGTTAATATATTGCCATGTTTCCTGATAAAATAATAAAGTCATCACTTTCAAATTTTTATAGAACTTAAAGCATTTCCTTACTCGATGATATACGTGTGTGAGAGACTGGACTTACAAATGGACAATGCCTGGACCACGTATAAAAATAGAACTCTGGCCCACAGCCTGCAGCAAGCTACCTATGAACGCAACCCCTTATCTACAATAAACAACCCAGGAAAACAGGCTGCTATAAATCATACTTTGAAGTATGCTAGATTGCTATCTCTAGCAATAATCCAGGAAACTAGTAACTTCTAAAACAGTCAGCCCAAATGGCCAGGACTTGACTAACAACTGCCAACTTCCCTAAATTTTGTCCCTGCTTCCAACTTAGGGCCAACCGGAGAAAGCCAGTTACACATCTCTACCCAGTCACATAGGATACCCGGCTTTCAGTTGGCTGAAGTTTCCCATGCCAACAGCTTCCAACTCTGACTGCCTGCAGCCTTCTGCTTTTCCCACCACTGAGCTTCCCTACTTCTTTGCTGGTCTTTGAGTCTCTGCCAAGACATCAGTAATGGTAGCTCTCTTCCTTGATATAGCAAGCTCTGAATAAATAGACTTTGCTTTTCTCATTTGGTTGATCTTTATTTCTACATATGTGATACTCATATATATTTTTTAAATCTCAGAACATACAAATACTATATATGAGGTCTGTCCAGAAAGTATCCAGCCACGTGCTAGCGATATTTATTGAAGAAGATACAAGAAATATTGTACATAGGACAAAAATGTCTCAGTCCCCTTCAAAGTAGGCACCTCGGGTGAAGGTGCCTACTCTGAAAAATCTTTTGTTGGCATCACCATCAGCTTCCCCATCATATTTTCCTGGATCTCATAGATGGTCTGAAATCTATGGTCTTCCTTTTCAAAGGTGATTTGAGTTTTGGGAAAAGCCAGAAGTCGAGGGCACCAAATCTGGGCTGTAGGGGTCTGAGTTACCTGGGTGATTTGACATTTCACCAAAAAACTCTGCATGAAATGAGATGCACTGGTGGGTGTGTTGTTATGATGATTCTGCCAATCACCAGTTGTCCATAACTGCAGCCTTCTGAATCATCCAAATAGTTTCAATGGGGGAATGATCAAGCTTAACTCAATTCGATACAGATTCATTGCCCTCCTTGCTCAGTTATTTTGAATGTGATGGCCACACAGTACACATGCTCACTCAATGGCATCTACTACCCTACTGACTAGTACAGTGAAGTCTTCATTATTCATGCATGCTTATTCCAATCCACTCTCTTTGGCTGCCAGGTTACACTGGTGTTATGTAAACCATTCTTGTTATACTAACAATGGCTGGGCTTTTTTCTGGACAGACCTTGTACTTTTAAATTGCTCTAGCTCCCCACCCCCCGCCCCATAATAAGGAACCACATGGAAACATGGCAATAATTTATAGGGCAGTTCCTTTATTTTTAGAGGACATTAGGCTGTACTTAGAACCTGGTTGAATTCTGATCCTTGAACATAGTATCTCTTTGAATTTTTCTTTCATTCTTGTTGCTCCTGATTACCTAGTCACTGCAGCTTTAATTATACTGGCATCTTTTCCAAAGATAGGAAGCTTTTTAAGAGATGAAAAAATGATAGTATTTAATCATCTGCTCACAAAGGATCCCCAAATATCTCTCCTTTTATGAAGCACTACTTCCCAGTTGTTCTTTCTTCATAGGCCTTGTTTGAAGAGTGGCTTGATAGATGAGGAAACTCCAGCGCAGAGTGCTGGAACATGAAAGCTGTATGTTCTTAGAGATACGAAATTACAGGGAAAACTGCTGTGATACGCAATCTGCAGCAGGATAGAATGCCATCAGGCCTAATTGTTCCCCTTGGTGGATGGCTTTCTGGTGTTGCTATTTTGGAATCACCTTTCTCCTGGGAGTTATGATCATGAGTTATCTTCACAGCTAGTCTGCTGCCTCATACATCATATATTTGGTCAAATGAGATGCTCTAAATGCTAGCTAGGTTGAGAATCAGGCTGTTGCTACTGAATTTACAAATGCTTTGTGAATTTTTCTTTTGCCTTCAGAGACTGTACTTAAAAGAAGAAGAACCTTCTTTGAACTAGAATTGCGTGGCAGAGGAAGACCTAACATAGTGCTTAGATTAATATTCTTTGATAAGGTTTGTGCTTGATAATGTGACATGAGCTGTAGTCAGCGGATTTCATTTAAAAAATAAAACAGATATTGAACATGTTCTTTCAAATTAACAAATGTTTAGTTCTGACTGTGGTCCTTTGCTATGTCAGACCATGAAGGTCTACGTTTTGTTTGTTATTGTTGTGAAGCTTTAAAATGGAGCTAATAATAGCTACTTTTTAGGGTCTTTGCAAAGAATTAAAATATTATGTCTAAAGTGCATATTTGGTACTTGAGGGGGACCCAAAAAACTGGAATTATCTTCTGGAGGAATTATTCCTTATAGTAGGCTTCCCCACTAGGTGAGTGTTTAAGGAACCCATCCGTATCAGTGCAGCAGCTGGCATTGTTGTAAGAGGCTGCGCTCAGCTTTAGTGAATTTTGTTGGAAGACTCTTTCAACTTGTTTGCCCATGTCACGGTGAGCGATTTACTAATGCACCTGCCCACACTGCGCTGAGTGTTCAGCAATTTTTGAGCAACAGCAGCATGATCCCCATGCACACCCTTTCTATTCACCAGATCTCACCCCAAGCAGCAATTTTTGTTTGTTTGTTTCCCTGGATGAAAGAAGTCCTCAAGGGGAAATACTTTGCCAATGTGGAAGATGTGAAACAAAAAATGGCAGAAGCACTAAAAGACATCAAAATCAACAAGTTCAAAACTGTTTTGAGCAGTGGGAAAAAAATCTGGGTAGGTGTATTTCATCAAATGGAAAGTACTTTGAAGGTGACCGAAGTTTAAACATGTGAGGATAAATACACAACTTTTAATAAATAAATTCCATATTTTTTGGTTCCCCCCCGCAACCTATAAAAGCTCAAAGCTTGATAAGTGGTGGTTTTCCTGGCTTTCTTTCTTTCTTTCTTTCTTTCTTTCTTTCTTTCTTTCTTTCTTTCTTTCTTTCTTTTAATTTACCATACTGACATCTGATTTTGAAGACAGATAAAATTAACAAAGCACATCCCCCCCCTTTAGATTAAATTAAAAGTTCTCAAGGTTAAAAAATAGTAACATATTCTAAAACCAAAACAAAGAACTACTCTAATTTTTCTGAGTCATTTCTGAATGACGTAGGATACTTCCTATGTTATGATTGACTTTGAAGGTGGTACCCAAAAGGTCAAAAATGACTGACTGTATATTCAATTTTGAGGGATAAAGAATGAGCCATTGCTGTGAGATCTTTCTTCTACCCACTAGACAAGCTAGAGTCAGGAGTGGCTAAATAACATGAGGAGAAGGAGTTGTTGGCTTCAAAGTTATGAAATCGATGAAGTCTGTCTTTGGGAGCTTAGTCTCCCCTCTCTGTCCTGCCCAGTGGTCCCCTTTCCTCTCCTCTCTCTCCTTAAAATTTCATCAGAAACTGATGATAGTTATTCAAATACCAGACATTACAAATCACTAGTTTCCTTCCCTTGGGACATTTGCATCTTCGATTTTATATGTAGGAATAGAAAAAAGATCAGACCCTGATTGAAGGGATTTGAAAAGCCTTGCTTTCCAAGCAAGGCAAGGACATGTCTACAGTAAAAGGGAAGCCCTTTCCTAATCCCCTAAAAAGCCACCAGTAATATTCAGATCTAATGTTTTTATAGGCAACTTTTGATTCTGTCCAGTTGAAAAGATTAGCAATTTGAATGCAAGCATGGTGCTTGAAGAGCTATGCATACTCTTGAGAAGACCAAGAGAACGAATCCCAAGGCATGTACTGTTACATACAGCAATTCTACCTACAGAAGTGCACAGCTGTTTTAAGTAGTTTCCACAATTGTAAAATTGGGATAAAATTATTAAGTATGAAAAAATAAGACACCAGATGTCCATATGCTTTAAAACCCTGCCACGTTGTAGAACTGAAGCAGTAGAGTGCTCACGAGTTAGAAACTGTCCTGTCTACTTGAAATGGGAGCTTTTGAGACATAAGGAGTAGCTAGCTCCTCTTACTTTCTTTTCACTTATTTTAAAAGGAAAAGTAAGCTTGTATTTTGCTGTAGTAGATACTGTTTATTTAGATAATTTTGGCAGTCAAAGTACACAGTCACAATAATGCTTTCATGACCCACTTTAATTTTTGACACAAAGAAATAATGTTTTTCCAATAAAGAGGAAAATATTAAATGAAACAGCATTTTAGGTGAGCCCATTTGGATGAGTTTGTTTACAGTATTGGGATAAATCACAAAAGAAAACCATAAGAAATCATATTGGTTATTGTCAAAGATAAAATTGGACTGCTGAAAGTACAACACTGAAGTGTGATTTAATTGGATTTCCTTGTTGATTCTGATTCCAAGGGCTTATTGTTGTTTTAAGTCCAGTCTTTTGCCTTGACTGCAATTGTGCTTAAATGGATGGATATATCTGGTGAATATGCCTTAGGTATGAATGCAAGTCTTAAAAGATTTACTTGTTTTTGATAAATGCAGAAGTATTTTTATTCTATATATTCATGTGTGTATATGTGTGTAGCAATAGGCAAGTTTCAAAAATAGATAATTAGCTTATGGAATAGAAATGTAAGAATAAAAATATATTAAATTTCTGACTTTTTCCCTATACATTTATCTACTAGCCCTATGTATTCAAGGATATTTCTATATTTTATGTACCAAAGAGGACAAAATGGTGGGAATCTTTTAAATTTTGAAAGAGTGGGTAAGGCTTCTTATGAATTCTGGAGATTTTAAAGACCCTACTCTCATCTTTAAATTTTATTGTTATTCTTTGTGCCATTAAAGTTGTTCCAGATTTTTCTCCTTTTCCCCACCTCCATCTAGTCCCAGCCTCTCCCCTGCCCAAGCCAATCCCCACATTATTTACTCCATGTCCATGGGTTGTGCATAAATGTTCTTTGGTTAATCTCTTCACCATCTTTCATCCTGTCCCTCACTTCCGTTCTGGCAGCCATCTGTCTGTTTTATGTATCTAAGCTTCTGTTAGTATTTTGTTTATTTGTTTATTGTGTTCATTAGATTCTGCATATAAGCGAGATCATGTGATGTTTTTCTTTCACTGACTGACTTAATTCATTTAGCATGATTTTCTCCACATCCATTCATGCTTTTACAATGTGTAAGTTTCTTCTTTTTTACTTCTGCATTGTATTCCATGGTGTAAATGTACCATAGCTTTTTTTCATCTACTCATCTACTAATGGCCACTTAGGCTGTTTCCCAAAACCAGGTACCTTGGAATAAATTTAACCAAGGAGGTAATTTTTGTATTGTTTAACATCAAACAATGTTTAATTGTTTAATAAACAAGGTAATATTTATAGCAGCACTATTTACAAAAGACTATTTATACAAAGAGAAGGTTAATTGTCCACTTATCTGAGCTGCATTGAGCATACTCTGAGCCATAAACTAAGCCAAATGCTCAGGATACAGTGATGGTTAAGACCCAGTCCCTGACCATAAGGTGTAGGGATAGTCTGACAAGAAGGCTGTGGTTGTGGTTAAAGATGAGATTGATGTTCTGTGACAGTGCAGCATGAAACACATAACAGAGCTATTTTAGGGAGTCATGAAAGACATCCAAGAAGAAGCAATGTTTAAAATGAAAAACAAGGGGGAAGAGGCAGTGGAGTCATGGAGTGAGCTTTATGCAAAAGTTAGGGATATGCAAAAGTTCAGAAATATGAGAGAGGATAGCACATTTGAGAAACTGGATTTTGAAGGGCAAATGGTGAATTCAAGTTAAGGAAAAGAGAGGCTAGGTCATGACAGGTCTTAACAAGTCTAAGTAATTAGGACAGTATCCTATGGCAATAGCAATTCCTTGAATGATATTGAGTAGGCAAATGATCTGACCAGACTGGACCCTTCAACAATTATTCAAGCTATAATGTGGAAAATGGATTATTGGATATCAGAAGTTGGTGTGGAGGATACACTCTTTGAGACTGTGTAATTTGGCTGAGAGTATTGGTAACCTGAAATAAGGTTGTGTATTAGTGATGCAAAGAAATACACATATTTCAAAAGTAATGCATATGAAGGGAAAAATCCAAAAGACCATATTGAAATTGAATGGCAGAAACAAGAAAAAAGTAAAGGCAAAACTATTGCCCAGGTTTCTGGGTTAGGCAACTAGATTTGCAGTTATGGTATCCAATGAAATGGGAAGGATTTTAGAGTAACAGTTTATTAGTCAAGATAAAGGAATGAAAGTTATTGTAACAAACAGTCCCCAAATCTCAGTGGCATACACTTTGATAAAGAAAAAACAGTTTTCCTGGTGGCAACTCAGGGTCTGTCATTTTAGAATCTTTTGCTTCTATCACATGGTTCTGCCATTTTAGAATCCTTTGATTTCATTTTCACTGATGGAAAAGAAAGATATTTCAAATTTATTTTAAGCCATTAGCATTTAAAAAAAATAGCAGTCATTGTTATCATGACTCATACAGAAGTAGTGTGCTCTCAGACCATAAGAGACTTTCTAAAACATCTGGCAAAGGCTAGTAGTCAGGTAGCAAACAGGGTGAAACCTGGAATTAGAATTTGAAAAGATGCCTGCACATGTTATACAGTGACAGAAAGTTTGGAACAATTGTTTCCTCTAATAACTTCAGAAGCAGACCACATGCCCCAAAACAACTAGGGCTCTATGTTGAGCTTGTCAGAGAGAACCTAAGTTGTGTGTATTTGTTTTTAGCGACTCTCTGGGGCAAGTAATGCAATACGGATAAGACCTCAGGAAACAATTGGCTGTCAAGAGGTCTGGCTGAAGTTGAGGAACAAGGTACTATTGTAACTAGGTGTATGCATGGGGTCAAAGGAGATTTTAAGACAGGAAAAGAAAAGGAGGAGTATTTGAATGATCCACAGCACCTCATTCCTATCAGCGAATACAGGAAATCCCATTTTATACCACATTCTAACCCTGACTCCACTTTTCATCCTTAAATAATGTCTGTACTTTATCCTAAATTCTCATAAGGTTAGATTTTAAACCTTTTCCACGCAGTAGAAGTCTTCTACTTCTGTGTGTTCCCCAGGGCTAAATGGAGATTGAACACACTGTAAGAGGGTGATAAATATTTTATTGGTGTGTAACCATTATAGATATTGAGATTACTTGATTGGGAAATGAGATTCTGAAGAAAATACATGGTATTAGATTTGAAAAATAGGCGTTTAGGATAGAAATTAGAAAAGAAAAAAATCCTATTTCTCAGAACTTTGATAAACTTTACCAGGGAATTTTAGAACTTCCTCCTGTAATTACTTTTTAAAATTTTACTATTATTTTTTAAATCCTCACCTCAGGATCCGTTTTTATTAATTTTAGAGAGGGGGCAGGAGGGAGAGAGGGAGACAGAGACAGAGACAGACATCAGTGTGGAAGATAAACATCTATCAGTTGCCTCCTATAAGCGTCCAGACTGGGAACCATACCTGCAACCTAGGTATGTGCTCTGACGGGGGATTGAATCCGCAACCCTTTGGTGTAGGGGATGATGATCCAACCAACTGACACACCCTGCCAGGAATGTAATTATTTGTAATATCAGTTTCCAGGCCACTAACAATCCCCTCAGTTATAAATATGCATTATGCAGAATATAAAACTGCAGTTATATCATGAAATACTTATGTATTCCTATAATTGTGTTTTTGCTACATTAATTTTCATTTCATTCCCCTATTAATGATATTTATACTAATAAACTATAATAGGAGCATCTTCACTTATGAAGTGGTTGTTATAAACAATTATAGTTTAACTTTCACATTAGTTACATATTCTGACATAGCCTAGGAAGATAGGCTAGAAAAATACATTTATTTCTACTTAGTGACAGATCTGGGATTAGAATTCATTTTTTTCTACTTCCTAGTCCAAGGATCTTGCACTATAATAAGCTTAATCAATGCATTTGTGACATTTACATCTAAAGTATTGTATTTAGCTCAAGAAGTCTTGCCAGGTTTTATGTCTGCCTTCCTTTACTTGGTTCCTTTAGTATATTTGAAATAAAGAATGATTACTCTTACATAAATAGAGATAACAGTTTAACACATCTTTAAAACATTTATTGGGTAGATGGCTTAGAGATAGTGGCTGTTCGAGATACACCTTCATCCGAGATGCCCATTCAAATTGCCTGAAACCATTTCACACTACAGGCTGGCACGTAAGGTCTTGATTCTACATTCAGTATCAGGGTACTCTGGGAACCCACGACATTGATCTTAGGAGCACCACTGCTCTTGCAATACCCTTGTTCAGTTGGTAGGTGGGAACCAGCAGGATACAGCTGTTCTCTTTCTATTTGCCCCTGAAGCTCCCCAGTGTTGTTTGTTGTGCATAACTGCCTACATACAAAGCTCACTGGTCAAAGAAGAAAGTGGTCTAGGAAAAAGTACTGAACTGATTATGAGGGAAACAAAGAATTTCAAACTATGGCAAATTTTAATTTTCAGGGGTTGTATCAAGAATTGTATTTATTTTTTAAAAAAGTATACACTACCAAACGATCCAGGTTCGATTCCCAGCCAGGGCACATGCCTGGGTTGCAGGCCAGTTCCCAGCAGGGGACACATGAGAGGCAACCATACATTGATATTTCTCTCCCTCTCTCTCTTTCCTACCCTTCTCCTCTAAAAATAAATAAATAAAATATTTAAAAAAATAAGTATTTAAAAAAAAAAAAGTATACACTACCAGCTACAGTTATACTATTATATAACTCTATTACTGTAGCAGTGTTTAATCTGCATTTTAATTGTCTCTTGCTAAATTACAGATAATGACCTGTCCTTCTCATGAAAATAGAATAAAATAAGCCTTTGAAAATAAACAGAAAGGGACGTGATCTGATTGAGGAGTCCAGGGGAGTGGTGCCAAGCTGCTGCGCATGCACCTAATTCCATACTCTTAATGGCACATTCTTAGTGATCGGATATTTTCAAAACCTTTTTAAATAATAGAAAAAATAATTAGATGTCAGCTGGAGATATTTCAGAGTTCCATGCCAATTTTGACTTCAGTCTTGCACCCAGCTTCCAAACACTTGTATGGGAGAGTTCATCTTTTCCAAAGAGTATTGTCATTCATTCTCCAGAAAGGAATAACCTGCAGGAATACAGCACAGGGTTTTCAATGAAAGGATCTGGGCTGATAGGAAGGTGGGCATTTTATAATTAGGTCCACCATCAGATAGCTACTAAGTTTTTTAGAGACAAATTGTTTAACTTTTCTGTGTCAGTTTTCTCCCCTGTAAAATAGGAAAATAATGTCTGTGCCTTTTGCAGAAATTCTAAGGTATCAAATGTACATTTTAATACAATAAATAATTGGAAAACATAATTATATTTTACAATGCAGGGTTTGCATTATTATGTCCTATGTATTATCATAATCCACTGGCCATTGTGGACCTGGTTGATTTTAAAACATGATACACAGTTTTTTGAGTTTCTATTTTCAAAATTGGCTTACAGCTTGGATATATTTGAGCAAAGCAGCTCTTCCTTATGTCCCCAATCATATGGCTCCAGAGCATATAGGGAAGAGGATAAGAGGAGAGGGTGGAAAAACATAACATTAAATATTCAAACTCCCTAGAGATTTCTTGGCTTGAAGTATTCTATAAAAAGAGGAAAAAAAAAAAAAGGAAAGAAAAGAAAGACCAGAGTCTCTTCCTTTGTCTATTAAGATATTGTCTATGGCCACATTTACCCTTTTAAAATTTTTCCTTTCATTAAGTGCCAGTGAAAAATAAATTAAATTTTAGTACTGACTCCTGAGCTCTAATTGAGTATACATATACAATTTAAAGCAGGTATCTGCCTTCAAAGAGAAGAGCTACCCCCCACCCAAATGCTTTATTTTATTGATTTCCCTGTTTCAGATTCTGCTTTTCATTTATGTCACCTGTCAGTGTATATGGGCTCACAGAAATGATCATTCAGGGAATATGCCCTGTTTGGATGTCAATAACTCAAGGAAGCAAACCAACAAGTAGCATTTGGTTTCTTCGATAATGGTGCCATCTTCTTGGCACTGATGAAGACAATGAAATATTCATGAGTTTCGTAAAGGCTTTGGAAAGACTGTGTGCTGGAATGGAACATTAATGAGCCAATCTTTTCTGGTTTCATGCCAGGCAGGGGCTGACTGTTAAATAATTAAGGTGTGACAACCCAGAGTTTACACAGGAGGAGGTGGAGAGAAGCGGTCCTTCGGCATTGGCAATGCTGCCCTGCCATATTAACATAAAGACCCATCTGGTCCAAGTTCTCATACATCCCTGGGAGTTTCCTCTTTTAAAGCCTCAAGACACCGAATGCACTGCATTGTTTTGATAAAAAGCTGCTGAAGGAACATAGAACTACTTCAAACATGTTTGGAAGTCATTCGGTTAGTCATTACTGAGTGTGAACAGCACTGTGTTAGGCATTAGGGAGAAAAAAGAACTATTGTATCTCAAGATTTCTGCCTTCTAGTACCCCCAGTTGTAGTGGAAAACTAGTGAAACAATTACTCTGTGACCAATTGTTAAATTGTGTAGAGATTTAAATGCTTAAGGGAGAGATACACTGAGCACTGTGGAGTAAAGGAAGTTTTTCATGGATGATGAGGGACATATCTTGGACCTTGGAGAAAATATTACACTTGCAAGAAAAGAGGAGAAAAGAAGGGTTCATCTTAAGAGGAATAGGAAATAAACAAAGTATAGATAAAGGAATGCACAAAACATAAAAGAGTGCAAGTGTTCTGTGATGCCAAATCCTCAGTAGACATATAGAAAATTACATTCCTATTTTTCATGCAAAACTCTATAAATAAAGTGATCCAGTATCCTAAAAGAAGCATTGAGTTATTTGGGTGAAGTGTTGACTTACTACGATGTTCAGACTCTGAAAGGTAAGCAGGCCTCACAGAAGAGGCTGACTCAGCCTCTCATCAAGGAGACAGATTGAACTCTAAGGAGTTTTTATGTGTGTATTTTTCATATCAGGTCAGGAAAGCAGATATTTTCACAACTTTACATTAACTATGCAAACTCTCACAGTTCTTCCATGAGGGAAAATATTCAGGCTGCTTCCTTTGGTCACCCACACATTGTCCTCAGAGTTGTCAGTCTGTGGCTTTTTCTGTAAGTCTGGGCTCTGTAGATGTTTAATGGCTATATTTGCTTATTTATATGTTTTTTTTCACTTAAATAACTAAGCATCCACTCTGCAGAGGTTTTAAAAACACATCTCTATGTCCCTCTCCTTTGGCTTACAATCTAGATTAGAGAAATGTATGAATAAAAATATTTATAAAAAGTCATCCCTAATTTTACCAAGGAAATCACAACTAATATTTTGATGAATTTTCATTTAGCTATTTTTATCCTGTATGGCATTCATAGGTTATTTACTTATAGAAGAAAATTAATTTTCCCAAATAGTTGGTATCCTAATATTTCCCCTCTTTATTATATTAAAAATGTTTCCTGTATCATTTTCAAATATACTTAATCTCCATATAACATACTATAATTTAATAAAGTAGTTCTTATTCTTAAACATTTAAATGTTTACAATATTTCATCATTGCAGTTAACACTTTGAGAAACATCACTGAACATCAATCTATAATTCAATGCTTATTTTTATTAGCTTAAATTACCAGATGTGAAATGTCTGGATCAAGGTATATCAACATTTTTGGTGCTAGGGGCACATGTTGTCAACTGTTCTAAAATTGCCAGTTTGTCATCTGTTCGATATGTGAGAAGGCCCATATATTTTATAAAAGGTTCCTTGTCAATTGGATATTATCTTCTAAATAGATTTTTTTGCCAATTTGATAGGTAAAAATACAAGTGAACATTTTTTCTTCTATTTAATAGATATTTGTGGTTGTATATTACATGTTTGTTTGTAACCTAATTGTTTCATCACTATCTTTGTCCACTTTTCTATTTCTGTGAGTACACATCAGTAACTATTAACAGTAATTACTGTTTTTAAGATCCCCATAAAAGTTCTAATAATGATAAATTTGGTCTGGAGATTAAGAATTATAGCCAAGACTTGTTTATGGTGAGAGCATCATCCCCCATGGTTATGATTTTACTTTTTTTATTACTTTGCCCGCTTTCCTTGCATTTTTCCATAAAGTGGAATCTATTTTTTCAGTAACCTATCAGTATAAAATGTAATTTTCATCTTTTTTCTGTATCATTCACAGATTTTTTAAAACTGCCTTTCTCTTAAGCAAGAGAGACAAGAACTCTGACCACACCATAACTTGAGCATTTTTAAAAAATAACCCTTAATTTATAGAGCTGGCAAGACAGAATCTTATTTTCCTAGAATGGATTGAATCACTCATTATAATGCGACAAAGAAAAGTAATAGTGTTTTTATATTAAAAGAGTGTATATCTAGACTCATACATAAGACCTCTGATGGACCCAACCTAACCACATTGTTGTGATCTAGGTATCTCATTATAAGAAAGTTGCCAGTGTCAGTGAAATAATGCCGAGGCCTTGGAGAACAAGACTATTTGGTATACAACTCTAAATGAGTTTCCTCTGTCTTTGGGTAACAACAATCAGCCTTGGTTTTAGTATTGAGGGAGTGGCACTTTGAGAGGTATGGATTGAAAGATCCCAATTTCATTGGGAATGTAAGAGAAGATACACAGATGGAAATGTTATCATATTCAAGAAGAATCACACAAGAACACAGGAGAAAAAAAATGTGCTCTCACTATTACCAAAGTAACTCCAGAGGAGAATTCACCTTAAGATGGATCTATCACGGAATCCACTTAAGAAAGTATATTAGTGATAGTTACTTTGCTCATGGCTTACTCATAACTCTATTTGTCACGTACCCCCACTCATGGGGTCCACAGTGCTGTAGCCGAAACAAAAGAAATTCACAGGGACTACTGAATCTTGTGGAGAAAAAGGGCGAGTGGCTTCTCTCTCAAGGGGAGTGCAAAAGCCTCTGCACTTGCTTCAATGAGCTTTTCTTTTCTTAATGGGCACATTATTGAAGGTTCTCATTAACTATGCACACGTTCCCTTTAGGTGGTTACCTTTTGCAGAAAACAAAGGAGAGGATGTGGGTAATCACATCACAGAAGAGGGATATTTGCAAATGAAAAGGCAACAGTGGTTGAACTGGTTACACTGGTCCTTGGAAGGTTTAGCATGGATTTTAGGAAGTTACTTTGCAGTAAATGTCTGCTGTAATTCAGGATGAGGGAGTTTTTAGCAAAAACAAGACTCAAAGTGGCCTAGGCACATTGCAGGCCTGATTTCCCATGGGAGAACCTATCCGTGGGCTTGGGTCCTGTGCATCTCTGAGTGGGAGCTGGGCCCACACCATGCAGAAAGGTCACCTACATTTACTAAAATATTATTTTTCAATTACAGTTGACATTCAATATTATTTGTAAGCCAGTTTTCTCAATTAGGCAGGTCCAAAAGCAGAATTTTGTGGACTCCATCTAATGAGGTGCCTGTATCTAATGTAAGGCAGTGGAAAGGGCTGGTCCTGCAGTTGTATTCAGTGGGTCCTCGTCTTTGGCAATAAACACATCGCTCTTGTCATCATATGCTCAAAATCAGGCTGCTCTTGACCTTAAAATTGCTTTTCTCTATCTTCTTGCCCTTATTCCATTCTTTACCTTCTCCCTCTTTATTCCTGGCTTTTACCCAAATCTTCATTTCTGTACTCAGGATTGACCCTTGCTTGACTTGTACTGGTCTACCCTAAAGCTGCTCAATTTGATCAGTCCTCTGTTTGCTATTCACAAACTAGAAATCTGTCAGCTCACACCCAACGTCACAGGTGTTAGCCAGACCTCTCAGTTTACCTTCACAATGTCTCTGGAACCTGATTATTTCACAGCACCTCTACTGTTGCCTCGCACGTCTAAGCCACCGTCATTGCTTCCCTGGGTTGGTTCACATGTTCTTTGAAATGTTCACCCTGTTTCACATGTTGCACCATGTGACATTCTGCCAGATCCTTACCTTCCTGACCTCATATTCTATTAGCTTTCATCATTTCTATTTCAGACACCATGGCCTCCTCAGGACTTCTCAAACTTGCAAACACAATTCTTGTATTAAGATCTTTGCTTTTGCTGTTTCCTCTGCCTAGAAAGTTTTTTCCCTAGAAAACCTCATGACCATTTTTACAAAAATATTCTTTAATTACCAAGGATTCTTTCTCTGATGTTTATACATAGAACAATACCCTATCTATATCTATCCTCCTTCTCTGACTTATCTTTTATCATTGTATTTCTCATCTTCAAACAGAGCATGTATTTATTGTTTGTCTCTTCTAGAACAGAATTTCAATGATGGCAAAGATGCTTACCTTCTTAAAAAAAATTGTGTTACTTAATGTCCAATACTTAAAACAAACCGTGCCTAGCACAGAATTGCCCTATAATAAAAAAAATGGTGAATGAAGGAAGATATTAATGAATTTTATCTCTGTCTTAGCTCATTGCATTGGAAGTAATACCTCTAGGCCTCTCAAATAATTAAAGATTAAAAGGAAATTTTAATCTTACTCTCAGTCTAGTTGTCCAGGAAGGAAAAGAAATATACAAGACAATTTGCTATATACAAAGTTGGCAGATACCCAATAGGTAAGAGTAGTATTTCTGGGATGATATATTCATTTACTTATATTTCATCTTATTTTACTCCTTGAGGCAACTTAGAAAGATAAGGGAATGAAGTTAGAGGTAAAGGAAATGAACAAATGGAACACAAGATCAGTAAAGTATTAAATTAGTACGACTGAAAGCAGAGGTTGCATATCAAGCTTTGATTGTCCCAGTTTAAGAGTAAAGAAGGAACACAGATCAGCTCTAGCTTCACAGTGTCCGTGAAGACAAGCAAGCTGGTGCAAGAAGCAGGACTTCTGGCATCTTTTCGTATGTCTATTGGCCATCTGTATGTCCTCTTTGGAGAAGTGTCTGTTCAGGTCCTTTGCCCGATTTTCAGATTGCATTCTTTGTTTTTTGTGGTGTTGTGTAAGTTCTTTTTTTATTTTTATTTATTTATTTTTTATTATTGTTCAAGTACAGTTATCTCCATTTTCCTGCCACAAGTTTCCCCTGTCCCATCCCCCCCCCACCCTCAATCCTACCTGTCTTTGGCTTTGTCCATGGGTCCTTTATACATGTTCCTTGAGGGCTCTTTCCCTTCTTTCCCCCAGTAACCTCCTCCCCGCTTCCATCTGGTTAATATAAATTTGTTCTTTATTTCAATGTCTCTGGTTATATTTTGTTTGCTTGTTTGTTTTTTATCAGGTTCTTCTTATAGGTGAGATCATAGGTAATTGTCTTTCACTGCCTGGTTTACTTCACTTAACATAATTTACTCCAGTTCCATCCATGCTGACACAAAGGGTAGGAGCTCCTTCTTTCTTTCTGCTGCGTAGTATTCCCTTGTGTAAATGCACCACAGCTTTTTGATCTGCTCATTTACTGATGGGCACCTAGATTGCTTCCAGCACTTGGCTATTGTAAATTGTGTTGGTATGAACATTGGGGTGCATAGGTTCTTTTGGATTGGTGTTTCAGGGCTCTTAGGGTATAATGCCAGCAGTGGAATTGCTGGATCAAAAGGCAGTCTAATTTTTAGTTTTTTGAGGAAATCCCATACTGTTTTAGTGGTTACACCAGAAATAAAGGTGTTATGTAAGTTCTTTATAAACTTTGGAAATTAACCCCTTACCAGATATATCATTGTCAGATATCCCCCATGCAGTGTATTGTCTTCTTATTTTGTTGATGGTTTCCTTTGCTGTGCAAAAACTTTTTACTTTAATGCAAATTAAAACCACAATGGGATCACCTCATGTCAAAATGCCTATTATCAATAAATCAACAAACCATAGGTGTTGACGAGGGTGTGGATAAAAGGGAATGCCTGTGCACTGTTGGTGGGAATGCAGGTTGGTGCAGCCACCATGGAAAACAGTATGGAGTTTCCTCAAAATATTAATAATGGAACTGCTTTATGACCTGGTGAGTCCACTTCTGGGAATATATCTTAAGAAACCCGAAACACTAATTTGAAAGAATGTATGCACCCTTATGTTCATAGCAGTGTTATGTATAATAGCCAAGATTAGGAAGCAGCCCAAGTGCCCATTAGTAGATGAATGGATAGAAAAGCTGAGGTACACAATAGAATGCTACTCAGCCAAAAAAAAAAAGAAGAAAGTCTTACCTTTTGCAACAGCATGAATGGGCCTCAACAGTATTATGCTAAGTGAAATAAACCAGTAAGGGAAAGACAAATACCATATGATTTAACTTAAATGTGGAATCCAGTGAACAAAATAAACTAACATGAAATAGAAACAGACTCCTAGATACAGAGAACAGCCTTATTAACAGCTCTCAGAAGGGAGGAGGTTGGGAGGCCTGAGTGAAAGGGGGGAAGAAATTAAGCAAAAATCCCTACATACAACAGAATGGTGATTGTCAGAGGGAAAGGGGGGTGGTGGAAGAGGGCAAAGGGGGGATAAATGGTCACAGAAAGAGACCTGACTTTTTGTGGTGAGCTCAGGATGCAGTATGCAGGTGATGGGTTACAGAGTTGTACACTTGAATTTTGTTTGGTTTTGTTAACCAACATCACCCCAATAAATTCAATAAAAAGGATATTCCTTCAATTCCACTGAAGCCATACATACATACATATATATATATATATATATATATATATATATATATATATATATAATTTTTTTTTTTACCATTTAGGGTTTTCTCTCTCTTCTCTCTTCCTCAGAGAACTACATTATATCTGTTCTCTTTTACTCACTAACGAGTTCAGTCTTGCAAAATATATGTTCAAATAAAACCATCAGGAAGAATTGGGGGAAAAAAAAGAAGTAAGACTATTCTTGCTGCTGAGACTCAAGTGACACATCCAGCATTGAATGGGTTTCCTGAAAGCGTCCCTTTACCATATCTACTAACAGGAAAACTTGAATAAAGATGCCAGCAGGATGCCCTGACCTCAGGCAGAATTACTGGGAATACCAACCATGTGGTTTGCTAGCAAATTCCATATGTTTCCTTATCAAAGCCTTTTACAATGTAAGTTCGTGCTTAGTTTCCTGTTTTCCCTGCCCGCTGGTGTGTTCCATGGTGGTTATTCAGCTCACTATTTTATCCCCATTGTCTGGCACACTATGGTGCTAATAAATATTTGAGAACAAGGAATGAAGGTTAAAATAAGAAGCAACACACATATTAAGGCTGGGCTGAAATATGGTGCTCGTTGGAGCTGGACTGAGTGACCCAAGTCAGGTCAGCTCCAGGTTTGGGTTAATGGTGGGTGTATCTACAAGTTGCAAAGACTATAGGGATGTACTAAATAAACCTGAAACAATCAAATGGCTTTCTGCTCTGTAATGCAGTTCTGGCCAGCTCGAGGGAAGCTCTTATTCTGAAAGTCAGTATGCCAATGTGGCAGATTATAACGAAGGAGTAAAAGTCACTGAGCACTGTTCTTAAATTCTGGAATTGGGGACACACTAATGTGTTCCAGTTGCTGGGTACTACCTATACCCAGAAATAAGGCCTTTGGGTTTAGCATGGCTAACTGAATCCTAATCCTGACTTTTGCGCCTGCTTAGCTTAAATATGATCACCTTTATCTATTGAGGACCTACTTCTTAGCAGGCATTTCTGGATACTTGTGAAAAAATAAAAATATATATCCACACCCTACCATCACACAACTCAAGTTCATAGAGTTATGGGCAAATAAAGTTGAAAATGTAAAATTTTCCTCTAGGTTATGGCATAATTTCTTGGCAAACCCAGTGGCCTTGTAGCCAGTTGCCAGTCTACAAGACTACTATTTAGGTTGTACTTCAAACTACTAACTGAAACCAGAGCCTTCTTTACCTCAGGGTCCTGGAAGAACCTTCCTTTCATGTCAGGCTCCCCAGTTCTCACCCTGAGGACTAGCCTTGTGGTCGGGCTTATTACCAGTCTGAGGATCACTTCAGGCGTTCCATAGGGTGGTTTACTGCACTTGAAAGACAGAATGAATTCAGCACCACTCAGCTCTAAAATTCTTCAGGAATATGACCTTGTGAAATTATTTGACCTCTCTGATCCACAGTCTGGAAATAGGAATAATATGCCTTCCTCTAAAGGTTTCTATGAAGGTTAAAGAAGATGAGATAATATTATATCACATAACGCCTGGCATAGCAGCTCCTATTTTTGTTTTATTTTTCTTAGTTCTTGGGTACGTATGTATGGCTGGTGAACTATGCTTGACGGAAGGAAGTAGAAACCTAGGACAATTTAAAAAAATAATTCACTGAATTTATAAATTGGGGTGATTTTAATGGTGAGTACCCTTAAATAAGCAATTGAAAGCTTTGAGTAATTAGCAATATTTAAGACAGAGTGACCTATACTTTGGGAAATGGAGACAGTGATGTAGTTTTCATAATGTCTTTTGCTTATTATCTTGTATTCATTTTACACTACAAAATACAGTGAACTAATCTATATATAGGAATAAATTTATAATAACAAAGAACTACCATGACTATTAACTGTTTTGAATTCAAGTCTTTCAAGATACTGATTAACCTACCTCTGTGTGGCACCTCTGTGAAACATTTGGCAATTAAATAAAAAATTATAGAAAAAAAGCTTTTCTAGAGAGGAAAAACACAATTTCTCTCATTTTTTCTTTGAATAACAGCAGTTTCTGTGCATGTATTTTTGAATTGCACTGAAGCTTGGGGTGCCATTGTGTTCTTTAACTGTTGATTTGCATTGAAATCCTTCGAGTATTCAAGTAGTGTAGTAGAAGTTACAATTTAGTTACATTTTTATCCAGTTACTCTCCCACCCTTGCTCACACTTGATGTTCCCAAGGCTATATGAGTCTTTATTAAGGTTATAAAATGTTTCGACCTTCACAAAAGGCACCGTGACTTCCCTTGAGGTCCAAAGCATTAATGATGCGGTGAAATGCAAAATCATTATCTGAGAGCAGCATCTCTCCTACCACAGAAGCCATTCAAATCATCCAGTTGGAAGGCAAACTTATCCAAAAGCTAATAAAGAATTCTCTCTGGCAGTTGAAATATTGGACAAATTGCTTTCCATCCTATGATAGGATGTTAACTGCCTGAGAGCTAAATGATGCTGCTGGTTCCCTATGCCCCACTCCTGTACGCTGGGTAATTGATGGTCTTTGGGTTCAGAGGTCACAAGCTCTTGGTGAGTTTGCAATGAGAAACTTCACTGTGGAAAAGGGCCAGTGGCAAAGGTTTAATTCTTGCCATTGTTTCAGTACCAAAGGCTCTAAGAAGAGAGTCATGCTTTATTCAGGGTTAGTGCCACAGCTGCATTCACCTGCTCATGAAAACTTGTAAGTGCACTGGTGAAAAATTAAATGCTGACAACATGAGAAAATGTTAGTTCCAAATGAAAATGTGAAAACCGTCCTACAAATAGAAAGGCTTACCTTTTCCCGTCTAAGACGAGGTAGTATGCACCCATACGTGTAAGGTCCACAGGTGATGGTAGTGACGAGTACGTGGCTCTAGCAAAACCCACCTTTTCATTCCGTCTCAGATTTGAGGATTATATTAAGAAGAAGCTAAAATATTTGAGAGCTGGAAAGCCCATCCCAACCAGTCCTTACCTTACCGTCAAAACATTTTTGTGCATGAAAAGAGTTCTTTATGAATACAGCAGAATCTATATCCCTTATTGTCGATTAGCACATTTATAATGAGGTAGGTGTTCTTGGATTTCTATTGAATAACATTGATGATTTGATATATACTATCAGAAAATCAAAGAATGTCCTAGTTAAAAAAGATCTAAAAAATAGACTTCATGGTTCTTCATCTGGTTCATGAGTTCATGGAGAACTACTAGTCCAAAAGGTGGAAATACAGTTTGATAATCATTTTCAATATTACATAAAACTTGCTGGAAATCATATATTTACTATTTGGTGTGTTGATCAATTTTATTTGTTTTTGACTGGTTTGTTACCAACTCAAGGCACAAGTACTGCTATTATCTATGTTCTCAGTGCTATTTAGAAGCTCTTTTTGCTATAAAAGTAACACAGGAAGTACACAGAATCAGTTTTCTGTTTAGACTCAGGTACTATGTAGCACTAGTACTAGTGACTATGTAGTTCTTGATTCTGCTGAAGCATTTTCTCCTACAACTGAGGCACTAGAGCATAAGAACCAGTGCAGTTGCTTGCTCCAGGTGCACATTTATGTATTAAAGTGGGAAGATACAGAGAAGATTAGCATGATCCCCTGAGCAAGGATGACAAGCAAATTCATGAAGAGTTCCATAGTTTTATTTTTATTTAAATTACTATATTGTTGTTCAATTACAGTTGTCTGTATTTTTCCCCCACCAGTCCCCCCCCCTGCAGCCAAACCCACCTCACTCCCTTGCTTCCACCCTCCCCCTTGGTTTTGTCCATGTGTCCTTTATAGTAGCTCCTGAAAACCCTTCTCCCCACTGTTCCCTCCCCCCTCCCCTCTGGCTATTGTTAGATTGTTCTCAATTTTAATGTCTTTGGCAATACTTTGCTTGCTTGTTCATTTTGTTGATTAGGTTTCTGTTAAAGGTGAGATCATATGGTATTTGTCTTTCATTGTCTGGCTTATTTCACTTAGCATAATGCTCTCCAATTCCATTTATGCTGTTGCAAAGGATAGGAGCTTCCTCTTTCTCTCTGATGTGTAGAATTCCATTGTGTAAATGTACCATAGTTTTTTGATCCACTCATTTACTGATGGGCATTTAGGTTGCTTCCAGCACTTGGCTATTGTAAATTGTGATGCTATGAACATTGGGGTGCATAGGTTCTTTTGGATTGGTGTTTCAGGGATCTTAGGGTATAATCCCAGCAGTGGAATTGCTGGGTCAAAAGGCAGTTCCATTTTTAGTTTTCTGAGGAAATTCCATACTGTTTTCCACAGTGGCTGCACCAGTCTGCATTCCCCCCAACAGTACACTAGGGTTCTACCAAAAAACTGTTCTACCTAATAGATGAATTTGGCAAAACAGTGGGATACAAAGTCAATACTCAGAAATCCAAGGCATTTTTGTACACCAACAATGAAATATCAGAAAAAGAAATCAGGAAAAAATCCCATTTAATATAACAACAAGAAAAATAAAGTACCTAGGAATAAACCTAACCAAGGAGGTAAAAGACCTGTATTCAGAGAACTATACAACACTGAAGAAAGAAATTAAGGAAGACACAAACAAATGGGAGCATGTACCATGCTCATGGATTGGAAGAATTAACATAATTGAAATGGCCATACTACCCAAAGTGATTTATAGATTCAATGCAATCCTTATTAAAGTACCAATGACTTACTTCACAGATACAGAACAAACATTTCAGAAATTTATACGGAACCATAAACAACCCTGAATAGCTGCAGCAATTTTGAGAAAGAAGAATGAAGCAGGAGGGATCACAATACCTGATATCAAACTGTATTATAAAGCCACTGTAATCAAAACAGCCTGGTACTGGCATAAAAACAGACACATAGACCAATGGAACAGAACAGAGAGCCCAGATATAAACCAAAGTCTCTATGCTCAATTAATATTTGACAAACAGGGAAGAAGAACAAAATGGAGTAAAAATAGCCTCTTCAACAAATGGTGTTGGGGGATCTGAACAGCTACATGCAAAAAATAAAGCAATTAAATATGAATGGAGAAGGAGGGGTGGGAAGTAAAATAAGTTTATTGATTCTTATATAGGCAAAAGGTAAAGAATACTATTAGAAAGCAATATGCCAGAGATTAAGATTACAGGACTAGGTAGACTCTACACTGAATTTTGACTCAAAACTGTTTTCCAAAGAACACATAAGATAAAAATGCATTATAGAAGATATAAATTCAAAGGTAACCACTAAAATGAAAATATAGTTCTTCTTAATTATCATTTTAATTGAAAAACAAATAATACACATTGTGTAAAGAAATAAGCATGGCAATTATGACCTAACATACATAATTTTAAAAATATTGTGACAGAATTGAGACATAGTAGTCATATCTGTAAATGGGAATTAACTTGTTAAAAGAATGTACTTTTCACTTTGTTTTGCAAAGCAATACATAGCTTATGCTGTATACAAGGGACATAATTAAAATAACTAGAAACACAAATAAAATAGGCAAAGGTACACTGAATCCACAGAAATAGTAAGAAAGGAGACATTTGAACTTATTATCAAATAAAGCAATATTCAAGCCAAAAAAGCAATAAAACTGATGAGAGATACTTTTTTAATGCTAAATGCCACAAGTCAAAACAATCATATGAAATTTATGAATATAAACTGTAGAACATACATAGAAACACAAAACAGATCAAGTGAACAAACCAAAAATAATTAAGGAGCCAGAAAACCTAAATAACATAATCAATAAAAGAGATGTTATCATCATATTCCAAATGGTAGGCTCTGATAATAGAAAATGCACTTCCTTCTCAGGTGCTTATGGAGCATTTATGAAGTTTTTCATACACTAGCTCACAAGGAACACATCAAAATGTTCTATAGTGCAGAAATATTACCAACAATATTCTCTGATTACAATGAAATATAACTAGTAATTATTAACAAAGCAAAAAATTAAAACTCCCTTCCACCAGGAAATATTTTAAAAACCTTTTATTAGACAACTTGTGGGTGAAACAAGGGAATACAGACTGAAACTGCAGAATTTAATAAGATAATCAAAACACTACACAAAGCGCCCTTGGGGTACACTTGAAGCGGTGGTCAGAGGGAAATTCATAACACAGACTCTTTCACTAGTAAAAAGGAAAGAATGAAAGCAAATTAAATACCCAGCCAAACACCAGAAAACAGTCAAGCAAAAGAAAGCTCAAGAGAGGAAATAAGAAAAGCTGAAGTTAACAAGGTAGATTATTACAGAAAAAGAGTAGATTTGGATGTGTGAGCATCCATGTGTGTGTGTTGGTGCAAGTGGGTGTGCATGCGTGGGTGGGGTGGGGGGTGGTTCAGGGAGAATAGAGTGGCGTCTTCTTTCAGACTTGCGGAATTCTATGGCAAACAGATTTCTCTAGGGTAGAAAAAATTGTGTATACACACATGCATGATTTTTCTGTAATTCATTGTTTTATAACTTTAAATTGGGAGCATATGTGATTTTCGTATCTGAACTGTGATCTCTCATCCCAAAATGACAAGTGAGAACTAACACAATTAAGCCCTAGGAGAGTTGCTGCCTTTATCTCTCTAATGGTGATAATTGATTAGAACTTACGCTCTCTGGTCAGTGCCTGAGCTCTTTAGGCTGGCAGCTGACTCAGTGCTGCTCACACCATGGCTGGGGTCCTGACTATGACCCAGCCTTGAGAGAGACTTGGGTTCTTGGAGCCTCTTCAGTGCCAGAGGTCTGGCTGCAGGCACCTCCGAGGTGATGAAACCAAACCTCTGGAATGGATGGGCTCTTCCCAAGCAACTTAACTGTTTTGGCAGCAGACAGTGTTTCTCATTGATATCTATCTGTCAGCACAGATTACATCACATCATTGCATTCCAGTGGCAGGGACTGAGCTCTGAAATCTATATAGAAAAAGCACCTGGATCCAGTCTTTCAATGGCTTCAAGACAGCCAGGAGTGACTACCCTGGAGCAAGATGGGTGTGGGCCCTAGGCAAGCTGTCCCTGCCCAAGGGGCTGTGCCACTGGGCATTCAGCTATGATGATGCCCTGGAAGTCCCTGCACCCATGACTCCTCCTATATCAGACGTGGGCAGCATCCCCTAGAAGCCAGTGATTCCAGAGTGCAAGTATCAGCACCTTACCAATGTGGGAGAAGGAGAGGCCAGTGTCTCTTCCCTGCTATGACTCCGTCATTGGCCACTGATAGTATCGACAAGGTCCGCACAGCAAGGGCAAAAAGCTACCCACGTTATCATGAATTCTCTGGTTGCAAAACAGACCCAGGAGAGCATTCAGCATTTTGAGCAGCAGGCAGGGCTGAGAGATACTGGCTACACACCACACATGGGCCTTCCCACCGAGGAGGCCAAGTACCTTCGAGTGGCAGAAGCACTCCACAAAGTAAAAGTACGGAGTGGAGAGAAGCAGCCAGCCTCAGCCCAGTCCACCCCCAGCAGCACCCCCACTTCCCCTAGAGGCTGGTTTTCTTCTGGATGTTTCACAGCCTTACCTGACCCAAATCTTAGCACCATGGATTCTGGAATCAGGGATAAAGACAGAAACTTGGCAGATAAATGGAGACTCTTTGGACCAAGAGTTCTCCAGAAGTCTGATTTGGGAGGTTTTGCCACCTGGACTTACAGAGGAGCCCAGAAGCCTTCTCCAAGCAAGCTGATCCATGTTCAGGCCACCCGAATGGCTAAAGATCCAACAACCTTCAAGCCGACCAAGATGGACATCCCAGTGATCCAAGGGAAGAAACAACCACCAATGGACCCAGAATCTCACATCCTGTGACTTGAATTTGTTCACACCCACTGGCTTCTAGAGTTTTCTTTTCCAATGACTCTGGATAGAGGGTGTCTTGCACCCACTCCCCTATTACCCTAGCTTTGGATTAGGAAACATTTTTTTGTTTTTAAACTTCTTAAATTGAGGTTAGAACTGGAGACATAATTGGTTTTTGAGAAACATTAGACCAAAACCTGTCCTTACATGGAAGAAGCGGTTGTGTGTTGCTTTAATTTAAAGTTAGACTAAATAGTCTCAGCAGTGGTGTATGGGGGCCTCATCACCTGTGTTTGCATCATTTAGGCTAGACCAGAACCTGATCATTGCTCACTAGGTAGATAATGTTGATGTTGTTCCTTTACCATGGTCAGCGTGTGCATGAGCGGGTCACGGGCAGAGAGGTGCTCACCGACTAGTCTCTGGCCCTCTCGACTGCTGGTGCTGTGTGCTCCAGCCTTGTCAGTGAGGGGACTTACCATCTGTCTGAGATCTGGGCATGAAGAAAAGCCAGACTCGGCAGGCACCAAACTGCTGCATGAAGACTGGAGCCCTTGCTATCCGGCAGAAACAGTTCTTACTGTGCCTCTGCAGACAGACGTTACCTGTCCCAGCAGGACAGTTTTGCTGGGCAGTGCTTCTCTGTCACATGTCAGCAAACACAAGTCTTGCATATCCTTTGTTGCACTTTACACTGAGATTAAGTTAACTCCAATTGTGGAAAACTTTCTCAGGGAGAAAATTCAGCCTACTGCTTTGGTACAAATGGACATTAAGTTTTTTTAAAGTAAACATGGAGGTAACTGTGTAGGTTATAGTCTGGGCATTCATTGAAACAAGTGTCACCAGGGCCTGCAGCTCTTTCCGAGAGACAGGAGGGTGAAAAAATGTTCCACACGTCACCATTCTCCCTCAAATGAGCCTCATACCTGCATAAACACAGCGCTCACTGAGGAAAGGAGCCAAAGGAAGCACCTGTTCTTTTCTCCTCGCTGTGCACCTGATTGGTGGTTGTCCTGAGTGCTGTCTCGGATCCCTGCTCTTTTTGCTTTGGAAGGATCGTGTTTACATGGCCAGCTGCGCTGACCTTTCCATAGAGAAGTCCTGGAATCCCAAATGATGAGAACGAGTAATGTATTTGTGTCCTCTGTTATGCTCATATCTCTTACTCGTATTGACAATAAAAATCTGTACTGCTTTCTCAAAAAGAAAACAAAACAGTGATAATCGATTAAGGGACTCCATAATGTGCAATATTTGGGCTAGCAGCAGTGATGGCGGCAATAAGAGAACAATGGACGTTACCCTTGAGCAAATGAGAGATTCAGTGCTGGATTTCTTCAGCTATGTTTGGGTTCTAGAATTATAGTCTTAGAGCATTTCTAATGCTCACTTCTACTAAAATTCTTCCAGGAGAAATAACTCACTTCATTATGGTGAGTGTGAAACACGTTAGCCTCATGCCCGTGAAGTACTCTCACAAAATGCTTTATTATCAGAAACAATTATGTTGTAGCAGAGCAAACATTTTGATTGGATGAGCTGAAAAAAGATGACTTACAGAATATTTCTACAACTCAAAGCTAAGAACAATTGTTCTGAGGATTGAAATTTTATCTTACACATCAGTGCTCTGAATATTCCAGGCTTTCAGGACATCTATTGACTAAATATACCCAAAAGTAAATAATTGTTTATTTTTAACAATTCAGTTTTCCCTTTTATAGACACATTATAGGTTGTCAATTCCTTTTTTTGCTATATATCCATAAAATTTCTACCCTCATGAACAAAGGAACTTGTGAGTTCTATAGCATGAGGCTGAAATTTTTCCTAGTAAAAAAAATAGTTTAATTAATTCGTAAACTTTTCTCATTTAAAACATATTTATCCTGTGTCTTTGATTCTCACTATAAATTGTAGCCATACTTCATTCTAATATATTCTATTATTATTTGGTGCCTCAAAAGATTTAAAGGATGCCAATTTTCTGTAAAATTTATCAGGAAATATTCAGCAAAGCTGTTTAGAGGAAACTTATAAAAATACAACATACAAAAGATTTATGACATTGCTTGCATTTTAGCATGTTTCCAGATTCAGTAACCTAGTTCCTTTCTGCCTCCTTTTGACATGAGTAAGTTTAATATTAAATATTAACTCACTTCCCCATAAAATACATATATATTATTTATTTAGGATGGATTTGTTATAAAATTATTTAGAGATTTTCATACTCTACTGCTGTGCTTATATAAGGATCATTTATCCTTATTTCATATGATTGGCTTTCCTTATAAATTTTATTTGGTAGTCTTATCACACACCCCTGCCCCCCCCCCCCAAAAAAGGAAAAAGAATAGGGATCCTCCTTCATTGGTGGGGGAGGGGAGTTTCTGCTTTATTTTAGCACCTTCCTATTTTCTTCTCCAGAGAAAATGACCTAACTAATCTGATGACTCAAATTCCTGGAGACTGGTCTGGCTGTGCAACCTCAGGTGTTAGGTATCCACGTGTTTAAAGGCCATTCCCTGCTGTCATGTTAACTTTAGGTGTCATCTTGGCTTGGCTATGTTGCCACGTTGTTTGGTCAAACTCCAGTCTAGATGTTGTGGGTGGAGGGTGGGTGAATAGGAGTATAAGGGGACTAAATGGTAATGGAAGAAATAAAACTTAAAAAAATAAAATAAAAATACAAACAAAAAGACATTTAAATCAGTAGAAATGAGTAAAGCAGGTTACCCCTGATACTGTGTGAATGAGTCTCAGTCAATTAGTTGAAGGCCTTAAGAACAAAGATTTAGCTTTCTAGAAGAAGAAGGAATTCAGAATAAGACTTTGATATCTATGCTTCCCTGAGTCTCCAGCCTGCTGGCCCATCCTTTAGATTTCAGATGAGTCAGCCTCTGAATTAATTACAGCTAATTCCTTGTAATCAATCAGTCTCTCCCTCTCTATACCTCCCCCTTCCCTACCTCCCATTCCTCCCTCTCTCCCTCCTCCTCTCTTCTCCTCCTCCTCTTTCTTCCCCTTCTTCCTCCTCCTTCTCCTCCTCCTTTCTCTCCCTCCTTCTCTTTCTCTTTTCCTCCCTCTTCCCCCTCCCTCCCTCCCTCCGTCCCTTTCTCTCTGGCTGTGAGCTCTGTAAAATGTACCTGCTAATACATCTCTCCCATCACTTTTCTATTCTATTCTATTTCTATTTGCTCAGGAAATTGACTACATAGGACCAGTTCCTTTATTAATACTCTTTCTATCTCACCATACTTCTTCTTTCTTGAGCAATAAAGATCTGGAACTTCCTCCAGAGTGAGGGAAGCTAAGGCTATGGGCTCTGGTCCAGCCCAGGGACTCCCACATTGAATCTTACTGGTGCCTGGCAAAAATGAAGTGATCCTCTTCCTGATATTTGCAGCTCCTTTGGGATCAACTCAGGTTAGGAGGGCAGGATGGGCACAGGAATTTTTGGATGAAGCCAAGTATCATCGAGTAGAACCCTAAATCCTACTCACTCTGCAGACATATCCTAATTAAATTTGTTGGGGCTATAAGGCAGCGGCTGTACTTTGCTTGAGGCTAAGTCTCATTCTATCACGAGATGGAATCTCTCTGGTCAGAAGATACAGAAAAGACAGGCACAAAAATCTTCATCTGTTCTGCTCTCATTCTGGGACCATGACTGAGTTATTAGCTTTACTTTATTATTTAGTCATTAAATTCACACCATAATCCTATGAGGTAAACTTTGTCACGAGAGTACTCAAGGGCACACAACCCCCAGGTGCAGCTGATGTCCATCCCCATGAAGAAGCATGCCCTTCACAGTGCCCACAGTTCCTTTGCTGGCCAAGGGGATGTAAGTCCCACAGACCCACCTCAGACCTGAGGATGGGCCTTAAATTTGAGTCTCTGCAGGTATTTGAATTATATTTTCTAAATACCTAGTTTGTTAGGTATCCACTAAAGTTCATGTTCTCATTCTTTCTAAATTATAGAGTTGGGCTGAGATTTGGCTGTCTTACCAGAGACCACATTATCTCAGCCTTCACTGCAAGTAGGGACTGTCATGTAACTGAATTCTGTCCTGGCCCCTGACATTTGCATGCCTTGCCGGAAGTACTCTTTTCTTCCTGCTGGATGAGGTGCCCAAAGCATGGCGGTTGCTGGAAGACGTCAGAGCCCTTGTACTCAGGTCTCTGAGTCGGGACATCTGGGAAGCTACCCACTGCCCTGAAACACCCACCCTGGACTATTGTATGAGTGAGACATAGACATTTTTTATTTTTTAAGACACTGAATTAATATTAGGACTCTTGCATCAGCAGAACAGCTTAGTCTACCCTAACCAGGGAGCATTCTGTTTATATTTTTAGTATATTTATTTGACATATAGGATTTTACTATGTAAAAATATGATGCACTAAAATAAATGTGTTTTATTGGTGAATTTACCCTGATGATTCAGTTGATGTCTTTATGCAGGGCCAAAATTCACCATCAAGTCAATAAATTTTAAAAAATTCCACTGAATTTGTTGGCAGTCAATATGTAGGAAAATTAGCTGGTGATTTTCGACTGATTCTTTCTGCTCCATTTTAGAAGTAGTAGATGGACTCAATGACAGATCAGGTGTGTCCTCCCTACAGACCAGCAGGAGTATTTTTATTCCTTTGCTTCCTTCCACTGTAGCTATATCGCAAATTTATCTCAAACAAGCTATGTTTCTAGCCCCAACAAAGAAAGACATGTTTTTGGCCTTTGTTTGCCTTCATTTCTCTGTGTAACATACTGTTGCCATCAACTTCTACCATGTCTTTAATAATGGCAGGCCTTCCTCCTCACTGGTCACTGGGGAAGGCCTGCTGACTTCTGGGCAGGGGGACACGTGGGCACTCACAGGCACTTCTACTTTCTCATCACTATGACGTGGTTATTTTTATGGAATAATTATTATAGATATTTCAAACTTACCATTTTTTTTTCCTTTTCTCACATAGCAGCTTAATCTAGTGTCTTAACCATACACTTAAACTTGTTTCATGATCTTGGAACAGGTGGGCACATATTATGAAATGTCAGTTTCCATCAGCCTGGCTGAATATAGATATTCCATGTGGTGATTTCCAGTTTAGTTAAAGGGGGGTGGGGGGGAGATGATCTATCAAAATAGCAGTGAGTGATTTTACTCATCATATCTCACTTTACCCCCACTACAATTTTATTTCTTTATTTATTATCTTCTACTTTTATTCTTCATGGCTCTGGAAGTCTCAGCTGTGCAATTTAAGTTATGAAAACATCTATTGGATCCCATCACATTTTTTAATCAAAACCTATTACACTTGAAAGAAATACAAAATCTTCAGCTTGGCCCACAATAGACATTGATTAGATCCATGCTTTCATAACTCTGTGTTGCAGTGCCGTGTGTTTTTATCATTCTCTAGACACAGTGACCTTTGTAGGGGTAATTTTGGTCATTCTAAAAATGGTTTGAACACTCATAAAAGCCTTTCTAAACCTTCTAATAAGGTGTCCTGCTCTAACTGAGCATTCATAAAATTGCAATTTGCTTTTGTGTCTGATTATTAATTTAATATTTGTCAATTCTCTTCATTGAATACCTATTGTTTTGCCTGCTCAGTATACTTTCTTCTATGTTTCCTGTGAGCAGAAATAGCTTTCTGTAAACTTCCTCTCCCACCCCACCTATGTGATTTCTGCCAGAAATGTTTGTTATGTAATTATAACTCTGCCCCAGCTATACTTTAGTGATAGAACAGTGGGCACCTTATTCCACTATGCACCTTCTAGTCACAGGTGATTGGAAAAGGGAACAATCAGAATTCCTTCCTACGATTTTCCAGGTTGCAGTTATCAGAGTCAACCCTTTTGTAGTAGTATTTTGGTGCTTTGGCAGCCTTTCCTCCAAATGTGGGGAAATCCTAGCCATCTACAATGAGCTGTCATGCAGAAAGAATCAGAGGTGAGAAAGGATTCAGAGTACCAGTGGTATTTGAGTGCCTGATTCCAGTTAGAAGCCAGGTAGTAATACTGACCTTAAAGGTGGACTGATTTATGAGATACTCCAGTCTCTCTGTTGCTTTCATGCAAGTGAGTTGAGTTGGATTGCTGTTACTGGCAATTAGGCTCCATAAAGGCACACTTTTTGGCCAGGATTTACCATTTTCCACTTTTCTTTAGAACAATCTTTGTGTGGTTTTGTAAAGGAGGGTCTATTGCTAAGAGTGCATTGAACTACAAAGGACTAATAATCCTACTTCTATGATTTCTTCATTTCATGCTACACTGTCAATGTTTGTGTGAAGGTTTTTTATTTCCTTTGTTTTGAAATCTAGAGAGTGTCCAGGCTGTGAAAGTTTCTTTAAATGATAGATTTAATACTTGATTTAAAGCAACCACTCTAGATCGTATTTGTGTGTATTCTCGTATTTTCTATCCTCCTAAACTGTAAACACTTTTTTGAAAATAGATTTTAAAATTATCTTCTTGAAAAAGTTTGTTTTGCTGATTTCTCACATTTAAAACTTCTTAAGTTCTGTTATCTTAGGGATGGTTAGAAAGGAGCTTACTATTCTGACAATTTTTTCCTGAAAGTATCCCACCAAGGAAGGCTTCAGGGATCCCACTGTGCGATGTGAAAACGTGGGCTCTCCCCGTCTCTTAAAACTTTCAACCAGGGACCATGCTCTTGCCACTTTGCCATATGCTTAGAATATTTCAGGGAGTAAAGTCAAGTTGGAACCACATTTCCTACTGTTTCACTGTAATTGTTTATAGAACAGATGCAGGCAATCCATCAACATCAGGAGAAACTATGAGGAAACCGCTCCCATGACTGTAGATATCAGGCCACAGTCTTAAATGCTTGCTTAAAAAGTGCACCATTATTTTCACCATTTGAAAAAAAAAAAAAACCCACTAACATTTAAGTAATATATTTGGAGGTGGTTTAAATGTAAGTCTTATGGAAATAAAGGTTGTGTAATTAGGTCTGAAAATTAGCAACAATGACAATAATAACATGTGAGTAATCATAGTTTACAGAACACCTCCTTAGCCATTTATACATTTAATGTGTTCAGCAGCTCATAATAGGTAACATTTTAGAGATGACAAAAATAAGTCCAGTTAAGTGATTAAATAAGTATTGCCAGATAAAATACAGGGCATCCAGTTAAATTTGAATTTCAGATAAACAACATTTTTTTAGTTTAAATATATTCTAAATATTGCATGCTTATCTGAGATTTAAATTTAACTGAGTGTTCTGCATTTTTATTTGCTAAATCTGGGAATCCTAGATAAAACTATGGTCACAAAGTTAGTAATTGGTAAAGCAGGAAGTCCACTACTACAGCCAATGGAGAAGCTGATGGTTGACGTGAACTTTGAAGATTCTAGTATACGCTCAGATGGAATCATTGTCTTTGTCAGGACATTGGAAGAGACATAATTTCTTCACATCCCAAATCAGGTGTGAAGCAAGTTTAAATTCGCTCATGAGCAGGCAGCAACTCTGGTGTGATTTAAAAATGTGTGGCGTATTGAACCAGGTATGCTAAGCATTAAGCAGGCAGGTTTCTTTCCTGGCTACCCTCCACAGCTACCAATTACTGAGGGTCAATGACTTCTTTGAGTGCACTGCCTGCTCTGGGATATTTACAAAGAACTGATTCACCATTTAAAAAACTGACCAATGGTTCTCAGGTTGCAGCTTGAACCCTAAAAATAAATTCCAAAAGGGACATTTCAAAGACAAAAGAGAACTGTTGGCCTCTTGAACCCTTTGGCAATAGTGCCAGAAGTAAGTCAGTGAATCGATGGTGGAAGACTTTGGTGGGCTTCTTAGTTCGTCCTCCAGAATAGATATGTATAGATCCTGCTAAAGTAATTTATGTATTTTTCCCTAATGGCTGTTTTCAGACTGATAAAGCTGTATCTGACTACAAAGATAAATAGGTAAGAAGACTATCATTTTATCAAGAGAAGTTTTATTTAAAAATTAATTTTTAATTCTAGTTAGCAATCATAGGGAAATTTTAAGATAGAAATATGGTATTTCTTTTTAGATGTGAAGTAACAGTAGCTCTATAAATTACTTTATAACTAGTATCAAGCTAGGCAGCATTGGTCAGTGGTGGCTGGTTGTGTTACTTGACTGTGATTGTGAGGTACATATGGTAAGTTTGTGCTTAGCAAACAGCTTCTTCCTTTCACTGAGCATATTCACAGAACACCAAAAATAAATGCCCAGAGAAGTCAGGGCCATTGAGAATCCTGGGGAGTGGAGCCTTTTCTCTAGGTGACAGAGCTGAAAGCAGGAGAAAATCAGTTGAAACGATATACAATAATAGCGTCACTTCATTATGTTTCAGATGGATCTGTCATTTTAGAGATTCACCTATAAATTTTAGTATTTCGGAACTGAAGTAGCCTGCAAGAAACATTCCTGGCGCATGCCTGCAGTGCCAGGAGAAGTGATCACCTAGATCTCCACTGTGGAATGAATGATACCAGAGAACATTCAGCAAGCCCTCAACTGGGTGAGCTTAAATTAAGTGAGAAACATTAAGTAGCTTAATGCGGTTGGTATGTTCTTCTTGGAGGAGGAGTCTGTTCAGGTCCTGTACCTATTTTTTAATTGGAGTATTTGTTTGTTTGGTGTTGAGTTGTATGAATTCTTTATTTATTTTGAATATTAACCCCTGTCAGAGCTGTTTTTACAAATATCTTCTCCCATTCAGTTTGTTGCCTTTTTGTTTTGTTGTCAATTTCTTTTGCTTTGCAGAGGCTTAGTTTGATATCATCCCATTCATTTTTTTTTTTTTTTTACCTTTAGTTCCCTTGCCTTTGTGGTGTAATTTACAAAATGTCCCCATGACCAAAGTTCATACCTTTAGTATGTATGTTTTCTTCTATGTAATTTATTGTTTCAGATCTTATATTTAGGTATCGGATCCATTTTGAGGTAATATTTGGACATGGGGACAAATCGTAGTTTAGTTTCATTCTTATGTGTGTAGCTTTCCAATTATGTATGTAGCTTTTCCCAGCACCATTTATTGAAGAGGCTTTCTTTTCTCCATTTTGTGGTTTGACTCCTGTGTCAAAAATTGTTTGCCCATATACATGTGGTTTTATTTCTGGGCTCTCAATTCTGTTTCATTGGTCTATGTGTCTGATTTTCTGCCAATACCATGCTGTTTTGATTATCATAGCTCTGTAGCATAATTTGAAGTCAGGTAGTGTGATGCCCTCTGGCTTCATTCTTTTTTCCTCAGGATTGCTTTGGCTATTTGGGGTCTTTTGTGGTTCCATCCAAATCTGATGATTTTTTTCTGTTTCTTTAAAAAATGACCCTGGCATTTTTATCAGGGTTGCATTAAACTGTATATTGCTTTGGATAATATGGTCATTTTAACTATGTTGTTTCTTACAACCCCTGAACACAGAATATCTTTCCATTTCATTGTGTCTTTTTCAATCTCTTTTAACAATGCTTTGTAGTTTTCAGTATGTAGGTCCTTTATATCCTTTTTAAGTTCATTTCTAGGCATTTTTATTCTTTTGGTTGCCGTTGCAAAAAGGATTTTTTTTTCATTTCTTTTTCTGGAGTTTCATTGTTAGTGTATAGGAAAGCATTGGATTTTTGTACATTGATTTTGGTGATGGAAGATGATTTGACTTTAGGCAGTGATAACACAATGCAATGTAAAGCTCATGTATTATAGAGATGTACCTTTGAAACCCATATGATCCTATTAACCAGTGTCACCCCAATGAATTTAATTTGAGAAAAGGAGCTTAACACTTAACTACAACTACAACACTGAAGACCATTAAGCCCTGGTATAGTTTATAAGGGCAATGCTACACATTATAAATTTTTATGAAACAAACATATTTGGAAAGGAGTAAATCACTTATATCTAAGAAAATTAACTCATATGTGATGTTGGAAGAACACATCAAAATGCAGATAGATAATAACACATTTAATTAAGGAGGGACATGCCCAAGACTGTTAGGGAAGTTCCTCGGGAAAAGCCTTGTGTCTGAATTTCAGGGCCTCGGCTACATGCATGCTGTTTCCATTTTACTGGAGCAGAGAGATCAATGAATTATGGTCATATTTGAAATCAACTTGCTGTTTATCTCCATAAGTTATCTGTAGTGCACTGCGGGAGAATGAGTAACACATACCCATTTCCTGCATAAAACTCCTTTCTCTAGGAATTGAGCTTACCTACCCTTCCCTATGTAAGTTCCTCACACTGTTTTAAGTGGAGATCTGTTGTTGTGTTGACCAGATAAAACAGAAAAGTCCAATGGGATGTTGCCACAGGCAGCATAAGGGAGCAAATTATGAATACATTTATTATTGACTCTCTAGTGTTTGTCCTCCAAAAGGTGCAAAGCAGATCAGAATACTCCTGCCATTTTCTAGGATGGTATCAAGGCCATGGGCACAGTGATTTTTTGCCCCTCATTACAAGGAAGCAATGCCAGCTCCACTCAGAGAAGTGAAATGTCTGACCTTTTGACAGAGGACTGAATGCAAGATAGAAACTAGATAAATAGTATGGACATTGCATGTGATAACAGAGTAAAAGTTCTCATAAAATGCTCACCAGTTTTCATTACCTTGTTCCTCAAGTGTTTGGCTCATGGC
This sequence comes from Glossophaga mutica, assembly GCA_039655065.1. Taxonomy (NCBI): domain Eukaryota; kingdom Metazoa; phylum Chordata; class Mammalia; order Chiroptera; family Phyllostomidae; genus Glossophaga; species Glossophaga mutica. The sequence continues at coordinate 22,621,978 of CM077312.1, read as the reverse complement.
AATTATATAAACAAAATTCACTCTAGTGCTGATGGTCTCTAATTTTGACAGATAAAACGATATCCTCTAATCAAATGAAGAGGAATGGCATTGTCAGCTTGCCTCACTGGAACCCAGTTAGCTGACAGCACATTGGGGAAACATGAACCCTGCAGAAAGGGTTTAGTGGTCCTTCCTGTCTTACCTCTTTCCAAAACAGAGAAGATGAGGAGGGAGAAAGGAATTGTCGGGAAAGTCTGGGCCCGGGAAACATGCATACAGGCTTTAGCGTGGAGTACAATAGCTTCTGAGCCTAGAACTCCTTTGAACATGCCATGTATCCCCTAAACCATGAAGGACTAAGGGAACCAGGGATGCTGTTATCCAGGATGGAAAGTTCATGGGCAGCAAAACATTCTTGAGAGGGGCTTATTGGAGAAATTTTTAGAAAGCATAGAGATACTTCATTTTGCTGTATATGATGCACAATTTTTTGCCTACATTTTTGAGGGAAAAATACAGATGCACCTTATACATGGATGCACCTTATACACCTGAAATACCTTGTATCTGTTCTTGCATTTTATAATTATTTGTTATATAAAATTTTGTGTACCTTAATATATTCAAAAATAAAAACTAAAATTCCTTTATAATACAAAAACAAGTATCTAAATGTAAATTAAAAAATTAAATTAAAAATTAAAGCAAAATTTTGGGCCAAAAAATGTAGGTGCACATTATACATGGCAAAATACGGGTATCTCTCCTTTGCCCAAATCCACTTAAACAGCTGTGCTTTACTATGCCAGATAAAGGAACCATCCGCATGACTCAGGAACTTGCAGGGATGTCTCTGGCAACAACTTAAAAGACTGCCAGTGTCTCCACTTCCCAGCAAGGATGTTTTTCCTGTGAGGTTTATGTAAATATTGAAATATTTATTTCCAAGAGTGAATGACAGGTGGATTTGTGGATTCTGGCTCTGTCTCACCAGGAGGGCATACTTACCAGAAGTCTACTTCTGAGGGGCTGTGAAATCCTGCTGGAGATACTTTCTCTGAAGAGAGGAATCAAACACAAAGGCTGGACCTAGTAACAAAACACTGGTCATTAGAGGGTGCATGTGCCTCTTGAATTTGAACTAAGGCTCACAGTAGAACCTAAAAGGTAGGGATTGAGAACTGCAAGAAGACAACTGAAAAACCTGTTTGTAGTAAGACCTAAATCAGATTCTAGAGAGTAATGTGGCCCTCCTTTGGTAAACCTCTAATAGAACATCGCAGAAAAATAAACGGTGAAATGCCTTTGCCCTTAACCACAGAGATCAAACAGATTTGGCACATTGGAGGCTCTATTTTCATCTGTAAAATAGTAATAATAATACCAGGATATTATGCTATGAAGGATATTATGCTATGAAGGATATTATGCTAGGGTTATGTGCTATGCAATGTTAGTTGGTATATAATATTAGGAGTGGAAAGACTATTAGAGAGTACATATTCAATAAATAAAGAAGGGAGGGAGGGAGGGAGGGAGGAAGAAAGGAAGGGAGGAAGGAAGGAAGGAAGGAAGGAAACTAATAACTGGAATGAGTAACCTCTGTAAGATCATAAATATTGTTTGTAAGAAATTCATCAGTAGAATTCAGTTTTATTTACTCCTACATCCAGTATTTTTCAGTATGCCTTCCAGCTTATTACATCTACAATTTACTTTAAAATACTCTGGCACAGGCAATGAGATATTATGTGTATTTTAAGTAGTTTAAGCTTTAGCTTTAGCTCTTCACTGTGAATCCACACTGCACAGATAATAGCTAGCATTATGTGGGGAAAGTCTGTATTTTACATGAAGCTACTACATGGTATCGGTATCTTGGGCAATACCTTATGTTATATGCAAATTAGACTGGTGAATGGTAGGGACATTTTTATGGGTGAAATTACTTATTTTGTAATTAGACTGGTAAATGATGAAAATAGTTGCTCACGGGTGATTTCGAAAGGTGTTCAAAGTATATAGCTTGATCAAAAAATTGAGAGCCACTTCCCCAACTTGCAAAAACAGAGCATACAAATTCAGTGAGATCAGTAGTTTTTACATTAAGAATGGCGCTTGAGACGATACAGTCCTGCCATTGGTTTAAGAGAGTGGATGGTTGACCAATGATGATACAAATAACAGAATCTTAGCTCTGGAAGGATGGCTTGTGTGTTCTGAGTGGACCTTTCTGTTGAGGTAGTAGTCACAGCAGCAAAAAAAAAAAAAAAAAGAGTGTAGGGACTATAAGCTTGCAGAACAAGGGAATGAATGATTTCTGTTTGCCTACAATAAAAGTATAAAGTTCTTTAAAAAAAAAAAAAACATTGTTTTTGAGGCAAAATTTGGTCCAGGCTGGTTTTCAATGTCCTGCTGTTTGTAAGGGTGCGAAGGGAGCATCACAGGGCCTCAAATACATTAGTGGTTCTTATTGTCTCCAAAAGACTTAAGATTTAGCCACAGTCCAATGGGCTTGAGTCAGTTCCCAACACTTAGGAATTACAACTTTTAGTGAGTATTTGAAGCACTTTAGCTGATAAGAGGAGAGAGATTTGGAGGAAGGGATTGAGTTCGGCTGCAGCTTAGTTGAGAGTCTGAAGGCAATCTTCTGCTGCAGGTCCTCCCCCGGTGCTGCGGAGCTCACACAGAGAAAGTTATCTTTTCTCAACAAATAAGCAGAGTTGGAGATGGGAAATCTAAGGGAAGTGACTCAGAAAAAATACATGTTAGTAAATGAGGATATACATTTGAAGAGATAACAGTAATGCTTTTTTGAAGCCCCTTTGAGCAGCTCCTTTTGAGGGGAGGAGTATCGACACCTGGGAGAGCTGCATTACATAAATAATGCTGCCAAAAGCACATCAGAAGCTTAGATGCACTCTGAGCAGGCACTCGGAGTTGAATTAATGAGACCATCTTGTATTAAATCATTTGACAACCTGGATGCTATTTGTCATCGAAATATAACTCAATATACATTTTATATGCTATGAAATGCTCATCTGCAGAATGAGTGTATACATTGTGAATATATGTGTGCATGTGGATGTGTGTGTCTTTCTCAGACTAATTCTCCACAGGAATGCATGTGGTTAGAAGGACACGCCTTAGATGTTTAGCAGGGAGGGCAGGACCATTAGCGGGCTCCTGCAAGTGGCACCTGGCAATCCCCTGAAGAATTCTTACAAATGGCGAGGGCTGTAGGGCTCCTGTAGGCTGCAGTGGACTGTCAACATCCTTTAACCCGCTCCTGCCCATCCACCTGCCTATCCGTAGGCTGTTGCCCGATTCATTTTCTTTGGTCTCCAAATTCGCCATATCCCTCATCAATTTCCAGCCTTTCAACAGCTACCTATGTCTCCCAGATGAAATCCACATACCTTCACCTGCAAGTTCAGACTGACTAGGTGTAGCCTTCAGAAACCCTTCTTTCTGAACAAGGTGGGGATTTTGGCCTTTGCTGCAAAGCACTTAAAGCTTGACTGAGCATTTCTCAAGACAGTTCTCTAAGTAGTTCTAGAGGAAGAGAAAGAGAAAAATGAGAAAATAAAACAAACCTTCCTATTCATAAGAAAAGACAGCTTGCTCACAAACTCTGTAGAGGCATTCATAAGAAATTTACATAATCAACATGAATTCCAAGGATCTCAGCACTTGATTACATTCAATAAAAGCAGTTTGCTCCATGTAAATTCAGTTGGCTCTCCCACTGCCCATTTACAGTTGAGGAAAATCTCTCTTTACCTCAAATGAAAAGAGGGTATTTTAGGATCAGAAACTTGTGTCACATGCCAACGCAGTGACATTGTAACATGCTCTTCCTAAAATGATCAATTATTCAGGCTTGAGTATTGCCAGGGGAGTGGGAAACATCAAAAGAAAGCTGAGGGGGGTGGAGGAATTAAGCAAAAAAGAAAAAAGAGAAAGAACTCATGGACTAGGACAACAGTGCGGCGACGACAGGAGCTGGAGGGTGGAGGGAGGGGCGGAGGGCACAGAGGGGATAAATAGTGGTGGACAGAGCCTTGACTTGGTGCGGTGCACATGATACAGTGTGGAGATGATGTGTTGCGGAACTGTGCACCTGAAACCTGTATAATTTTGTTAACCAGTGTCACCCCAGTACATTCAGTTTAAAAAGAAAGCAGAGAGAGAAATGAGCCAGGAATGGAGGGGAGAGGGATCTGAGTAGCCCCAAATGGAAAAGAACCTGGCGCCTGGCCCCTGTAGGCTGTGCCAGCCGTCCATCTGTGGCCAGACCGACGTCATGTAGGATAAAAACGCTACACTCTGAAATGTGTGCCTGTCAATGTTTCATCTTCTTTCCTTTTCTAGTTAGAGACGGATTAAAACCTCAGATTGAGATGGCAATGTTGTTTGCTTTATCTCAGATGTTATATTGGGCAACAGACCATTTATGGAGAATCATCATGGGGGGAGCACCATAGAGGGCAGCTTAGGACTTAAAATGAGTTTGGAAAGCAGAGCTAGAAAGAAATAAACAGCAAAGCCTATCCAACAAAGGGATTTGCATGATTAGCATCATGCAGCTAGGCAGAAGCATGCTGAAGAATAAATACACCCTGCGTTATTTTTCTCTGTCTTCATCTAATACATCCAATTTGTTTCCTAAACCCTAGGTTGGTTTCACATCCCTCTTTGCCCACTCCCACCCTCCTTCACAGGAGCCTCAGTGAGCATCAGACACTCCACGTTCTCCAGATGGCGATGGTGGTGGTAACCAAGGCGGGAGTGTGTTCAGAGGAGGGAGACACGTCCACTCTCATTTAACCCCACTTCTCAGGCCCTTTGCTGTGGCATTCTTGGTGGCAAGATTGAGACAATTGGGAAATAGGTGCAACTTTTGCATTAGAGAAGTAAGAGGGCTGGGGTCTGATGGGGAGAGCAAGTGTAGCTGTTTGGGGAGACTTTGAAGGTTGTTTCTTTTTGTTCAGTTTAGTTGACCAGATTAGGGATGAGGATGAAGACTTGAGGCAAAGACTGGCCCAAGAATGAATCTTCCTTTAGCCAGAGAATCAACTACTGAAATCTCTTATCAGGATGGCAAACTTTCCTTTAACCCATCACTAAGAAGGGGGTTTTGCTAGTTTTGTGGGTCAAAAGATTGCAGAACACTGAGTGGATCATGTTTTCTAGAGAATGAAGGTACTCCTTCTTTTTCCTGTTCTATTATGCTTATTCCAGAAGGAATATATTTCCTCCTCCTCCTCTTCTTCTCCTCCTTCTTCTCCTTCTCCTTCTCCTTCTCCTTCTCCTTCTCCTTCTCCTTCTTCTTCTTCTTCTTCTTCTTCTTCTTCTTCTTCTTCTTCTTCTTCTTCTTCTTCTTCTCCTCCTCCTCCTTCTTCTTCTTTCCCTCTCTCTCTCTCTCTCTCTCTCTCTCTCTCTCTCTCTCTCTCTCTCTCTCTCTCTCTCTGGCAGAAGAAGCATAACAGTAGAAAATTATACAATAACAACTAATGTGGTACGCTACTTTGGAATTTCATAGATCAGCAACATTTTCAGGAACTTATATAATCTTGCTGATAGTATTTTCCTGGTTTTATATATATATGTAAATAAGTATGAACATGCATACTACTATCAGCATAATTTTGGTAACCTCGAATTTATTTTAACATCAAAAATATAATAAAATAATCTCAGTTTTTAAAAGTAGTAAATTTGGCTTTAAAAGAAATCTTATGTATCAGATTTCTCCTGCCCAGGTGAAGACTTCATCATTCGTTAAGTGTAAGGTCTGAAAGGGAAAGCTTACTGTTTGGTGATAGGAAGAGTCAGGGAGCAGATTCCTTCTCACAGCACTCAAAAGGAACTGTGATCTTCTTAAACCTCCAGCCTCCAGAACTGTGAGACATAAGTTTCTGTTGTTTAAGCCACCGGCCTGTTGTGTGTTGTGACAGCAGGCCCAGCAAACTGATACAAGGTGGGAGATTGCATTCCTCCAAATTAATGTAACTTGGCCAGAAGCAGAAATTGATAATAATCTCTTATTCAGAGCACACAGATGTCTGGATTTGGTAAATACACATAATTGATATTATAACTGATAAATGTGAGCAGATTCAATTTTGAAATAAAAGCCCTATTGAGGGTCAGTACTTCCCTTGTTTTATATAGCATTCAAAGGATTCTGCCTGAAAAGTGTGATGATAGGGAGAGTAGAAATAGCAAAGAATTGCTCTAAAATATGAGGGCGGGGGGACAGGTAATTGGTGTGTCCATTAGAATAGAGATTTCAGGAAAGACACTAAATCATGAATTCAGAAAATACAAAGAAAGTATTGCCAGAGAAATCAAGAATCCTGTATTAGGCAGTAACCTACCTTCAGAGGCAGGATGGTCATCATCTCCCCATCACTGAGTGGTGTTCCATGGAGTCCTGGCTCTAGGGACTGTGGAAGACCCAAAGTCCACAAACTGGGGAAACTAGACTGGTAAGTACAAAGAAGTTACCTACAGGACTGTTCCCATAATGCTTATTTGCAATTATTTCTTTTCAATGATGATTGCTTATACTATGTAGGAGTTTTCTAGGTGGTTTATATGTGAGGTTTAAGGAACTAATCAGGGAAATTAAAATGGGCCAAGTTTAAAGTAGTCTGCAGCAAAGTCTTTTGGGATAGTATAGCAAATATTTCATGAAAAGAAATGCACTATTAAATTAACCATTTTATCCATCATAATTCTAAAATTAATATTTCATGTCCTCTTTGCCCTCACGACTACTGCAGCCCATGACTGATTAACCCAAGACCAGCCTTTGGCTGTCTTTTGTTTTCCCATGTTTTTGATATTTATCTAATGGGATATTAAGAATGTGTCAACTAGCTAAATTCAAAGGAAAAAAAATAACTTCACCTTGCCCAATAGATGCATTGCATTTAAATCACTACCTCAAAATTTTTAGAACTACAATTTTAACTCCCTGAAAAGACCGACTCTGTAGGCGAAAAATGATGAGCCCTTGGAAACATTAATTTTAGCTTCCTTATATTTCAGCTAATTGGGGCAAATGACCCAAGCGTAGGATTTGTTGGCAGCATAGGTTTTATTTAATACAAAACCTTTCTTATCTATACAGAACAGCAACGAGAGCCCTTGGCACACACATTTGTCTGTGAAGCAATAGTGTTTTCATTGGCTTTGCCCTTTGGGGAGAAGGAAAGCAGAACAAAGAATCAGCATCTTGAATTTTGAATAGATACATACTCGGCTGCCATTGTAGGTTACCTACAGGCTATATGTCTCTAATTATTTTCCCTTATAAATTCTAATTTGTCTCCTGAGATTTCAGAAAAGTAGGGATTAGTGAATATTTTCAGGGAAGGAGACCAGGCACTTTCTTAGCCTCTTTCCTTGACATCTCACATAACATTACAGCGTTTTCTCATATTTTCTGGCTAATTTAATCTAGTAATTTTTATTAAGGCCTAAATCCCCTGGAGAAAACTACAGATAATTGGTTGGCGCTTTCTCTACTTTGTTTTTTAAAAAGTCATTTCATGATGCATTGTTACTCTTGGTCATTCTTTTCTCTTGAATTTAGTTAGGTGTTTTAAGTTTTATGAATGTCCAAGGGAATGAATGGATTACACTCCACTCCAGAACTATGTATTAAGTGCCTATATGCACAGACATGTACCAAACCTTGGGAATACCAGGATAAATAGACACACATCATTCCCTCCAAGGAGTGTTTATCCTGGCTGGGATGACAGATATCTTTACCATTACCATAATGGACACAGCCAGGAGATCCCAGAAAAAGAAACAGTTCTTTCTTGTAGCCTTTGTATTCCCCTACCCCATGACTTAACAACAACAACAACAACAAAGTGAAATCTCATGAGAGTTATGAACCTGAATGTAATAGACAGCTTCTAAGACAGTGAGCTGGCGGTCTACCATTTGCTTTAGTGAAGGTACCCTGAGTTTGATTTATCCATAGTTGGAAGATAGAGTCAGCTTGGCCTGGAAGGCCCTCATAGAGCAGGCACAGTGGAAATCTGAAGTCAGCTTCATCAGAGGCTGAAGCACTTTGTTCTGCACACGCCCTTATACCTTAATAACTTTATACACCTTCAGAAAATTTATTATCTGGACATTATCAGTGTTGCTCTGGGAAGAAGTTACTATGAGTTTTGAAGAGAAAGAGATACCACAATTGATGACAAATGACTATAGGGATTTTAATCTACTTTATTTCTTATGTACCCTTCGGAGATGATTACATGGGTGAAAATGCAGGGGCACCAACTTTTTTTCTTTTCCTTTCTTTTTTTGTTTGCATATTTTCAGGTTTATTTATTTATTTATTTTTAAGAAAAAGACAAAAAAGAAAAACATGGTTAGCTAGTGAATATTTTGGTTCTTAAAGCTATTTCTATGTTCTACATTTAATTTATTTAAATGTGTCTAATTTAGGGTGATTTGTTCTGTAATGATGTAGGATTTATTGTTGAGTGGTGGTTTACCGAGCCCAGGGAGCTACTGGAGTTGTGACTCAGGGTGCAGAGGCCTTTTGTGTTAACAAACAACAGTTCTCAGAACCTTAGAGACGATGATTGATTTTGCTGTCATTGTTACACAAGGACTTTTTAAGAATTCATTTTTAACTTCATCAGGGATTCCCAGCTAGCTTCTAGGATCAAGAGAAAGAGTGAGGACTACTGCTCCTGCAACTGTTATAAAATGATTGTTTTGCCATTATTACTAATTTGCACTGCTTATTTTTAAATGTTTTGGAATCCACACCAACTGCAAGAGCACAGAGAGCTCCTGTGTGCCCTTCACATGGCTGCCCAGCCGCTCACTGGCATCACATCTGCCCTGGAATTGTTCTCTCTCATCTGCATTCTCTTTTGTGCGATGCGAGAGTCAATGAGACGAGGCATTAGGGGCAAGATCAGCTGACACTGCTAGTCAGTATCCATTCACAAGAGCTAGTTGCTAGACACAAGGCCAGTTATACATCTAGCTTAGAGAATGATTGTGAAACGTGAATCCTGAAGAATTCACCAGATTCTTACACCCTATGCAACAATGCAAACAGTCTCAATAAGATTTTAGACAATTCATGTATTTTGACCACCATTCATTTCACTAACAAAACCTCAAAGTTTTATATTCTTTATGCTAATTAAAAAGTCACTAATTTTACTAGTGCAAATTTAATCATTTTAGTATTTATTATGCTAACTTGTACAACAAAGGTGTATTATTAAGTCTGACATGCCAGATGGCTGAGTGTTAAGATAACTGTTTGTCAGAAGCCAAGTGTGAAGATATATATCATACTTTGTGGTCAGTCATTAAATCAATTAACCACTTTGGTATAGAATAGATCAAAATTTATCCTACCATCCTCTCTTCAAACCTTTACACTATTCACTAGGCTGAAGTACTTTAGAAGAAATAGTAAACATCACAACAATCCATTCCTAAATATTTCATGTCCTTTATCAGAAACTGAAAGTATCTTTTTACATAGTTATAAAATATGATAACCAATAAAATGTTCTCTTCTGTCCAAATATGTCCTTTGGTCTTTTTCTGTTTGTCATGATCCAAACCCAAACCGTACATTACATCTGGTTGTTATATCCCTGAAGTTTCTTTCAATTTTCAAGTAATCTTTGCAAAATCATTCTACCAACTGACCTGTAAATTGCTCATTTGGGTTTCTGTGATTACTTTCTGTGGTATCCTTTAATTTTTTTCCCTTATCCCTATAACACCTAAAGATTGGAAGTTAATTATAAATATTCAAGTAAATACACATTAATATATTTTTTTCCAAAAGACATCAGAGGTGACTTTCTATATTGCACACTGATTTCTCAGTGTGGGGATCATTGTGGACCAGTGACTTTTCGTGGACTCGATGTATGTACTTCAGTCAGTATTCCCACTGTTATCTTTTTGATGTTCACATTGTCAGAACTTTCATGGGGAGAAACCCCCAACTTCAAGCTGTCACCTTTTTGTTCTTCTGAAATGGTCACAATCTTTGAAAACTCCCCTTTTTCTGCAAAAGATATCCCATTCTCCCCTCTGCCATCTCTGCTTCACACATGGAAATTATCCATTTTCCCAAGGAAACGGGGGTTATTTTAGTTGAAATTATATTAGAAAAAAAGTTGTTGATTCTTAGTGGTATATATCTGGTGTACATTCTTGGAATAACCTGGTTTCTTGATGGTTTATTGAAAAATATATATTTATATATATTTATACGTGTGTGTGTGTGAAATTTTTAAAATCCTGAGTTCAAACTGCTATTTCTAGATCAGCTCTAATATTATAGTATGGGCATAGATAGGGAGTGGGCTGCTTTCAGAGTAGGGTCTTCAGAGAAGACCTTATAAGTGACAAGGAGAAAGTGAAGACAAGCTAAGCAAACATCCAAGGAAAGGCTGTTCTGCTTAGAGGAAGCGGCAAACACAAAAACCTCATGGCAGGAGTTTGCTTCATGTGAGGAACGGTGGCAAATCTAGTGTGACCCAAGTGAAACCAAATGAAGCCGAGAAGGAGGGGAGAGGAGCCCATCAGGGATGGAGAGGGCTGGGGAGCAGGTGTCCAGACCCACGCACACACGCACACACGCACACACACGAACAAAGTAAAGAAAAAAAACAGAAAATCATTTACGTGTGTGTGCGCGTGTATATATATATACGTATATATATACTTACCCACACGTACATACCTATACAAAAAACAGAGCAAAGTAAAGACAAAATAGAAAATCATAAGGTGCTTCCTTAAAAAACAACCTCTTTTCCTTATACATAACCAATTTTCTGGTAGAAGATATAAAATTCAAAAGTCAGATCTAAATAAAAGATAATTAAAAAAGAAATAGGTCAGCTATAATAGAATTTAAAACATCATAAAATATATGACCATAAATTTGTCAAGAAAAGTGAGAAATTCCTGGAAAATTCTAAAATGTTAAAGTGACTCAAGAAGGAACTAAAATATGAGTAAGTTAATAATGTTTAATAATAGTAAAATGCTAAATAAAAAGGCCAAACTATTTCTTTTCCTCCCCCCAAATATAAGAACACTTGTTCAATTTAGCTTTTAAGCATCTTCTATCAACCCTTTAAGAAATAGATATTTTCTTTCTTACACGGTATTTTCCAGAACACAAGGTACACTTGTTTAATTATTTCGGGAACATTGCATAAATTTTATCCCCAATCATATATAGACAGGATAAGAGATGATAAATCTAAAGATTCAAAAGCAAATATTAGGTAATCAATTCCAACAATGTAATACAAAAACATATATCATGATTAAATTGGATTTATGCCACTGCTCAAAATGCCACGTGAAAGATTCATATCAAGAGCTGGAGAAAGAACAAATTACCATATGAATCCCTAACCATGGGTTATAAACCTTGCACAATTTGACCCCTACCATTTCCATCTGATGCGTGTCTTCATTGCTACTAGATGTTAGCCGCACAGACATCTAAATATCTTACTCTGTAGGGCATCTAGCCCTTTCCTGTTTTATCGCCTTTGTGCCTCTAATTCCCTCTTCCTGGAATTCTTTTCAATGGCTTTCCTATTGGCTGTCTCTTCTTTCCATCTTCTCAGGTCACACATTTACCCCTCAGAGAGACATTTCTTGACCCCTCACTCTGAGAGAAGACCCCTATCTACACTTCCTTCCAGCAATCTCTCTCTTTTTTAAAGTTATCATTATGTGCTTCGTCATCATTCCATTTGTTATTATCTTTACTCTCTTGCACGTTATTTGTTTATTTGAGAATTAAATGACCCTGCTACTAGAACACAGGCTGTCTGAGGGGCGACGCTGTCTCTGGAACAGTGCTGAAGATGCAGGACCAGCTCTACAAGTTTACATAAACTTCATGAATGAATGAAGGGAGCACGGAAAAGTTACCTAGTATGACTTCGGTTGCTTTATCTATTAGTGGAGCTAATAATCATTGCCCTACTTACCTTAAGTGATGTTTATGAGAAACAAGTAAGATGCAAGTCTATTATGACACTGAAATAGGTATTGTTTCTATTAAAATCATCACCCTAATCATCATCTTAGCTGTTATCATCATCAAGTTACCAAATACACTTTTTCCTCGCTCCTGTCAGCATCATTTATATGAGGACGGTCACCTGGCAGCTGGATGCTGTAACCAGTTCTAATGTCCTCCCTTTGCAGTATGGGTACACCATTCACCCCTTGCCTGAAATCCAAGATTATCACTCATATTTCCCCACTATGGGGCTGTGTTGAGCACGTTTATGGGTACTTTGTGGCCTTGTAAACAGATGAACAAGATCCAACAGGAAAACTGCGCAGGCTGTGCTGGGATGGCGGGCTGGTTTGCTTCTTAAAAGCCATCAATAAGAAATATGGGGCAGCATGAGAGCTGGTTATAAATGGGAGGCATCTGAGACACGAGCAATCTGCCCATAAATGAGGCGAGCTCCCATAAACCGGCAATAAGAAGGAACGAGCACGGGCACAGGAGACACATCAAAGCGTTCACTTTGAAGAAAGTTGGGAAAATTTGATCTTTGAAAAGGCGTCCCAGGATGGGAGTGTTCTCATAGTTTCGCTTGGTTAATGTTGCATGAGTTTCTCCTGGATCCAGTGTTTATTTATTATATTAAGCTAAGGAACAAGACCTACACAGTACTCAGAAGGTATCAAGTTTTGTTTCGGGTGTTTTGGAGCCCACAAAGATAATCAACCATGATTCAGAACCCAAGTATGAAAAACGGCATAAACATTTTGCATGTAGTTTTACATGGTTTCGTGTACATTATTTTTTTTTAAAGATTTTATTTATTTATTTTTAGAGGGGGAGGGAGGGAGAAAGGGAGAGAAACATCAATATGTGGTGGCCTCTCCAATCTGGCCTGTAACCCAGGCATGTGCCCTGACTGGAAATGGAACAAGAGACCCTTTGGTTCACAGGCTGGCACTCAATCCACTGAGCCACATCAGCCAGGTCTTGTGTACACTATTTTATTTGACTCCCTGAGGAAATTCTGGAAGTATGTGAGACAATAAAACCAAGGCTGTCTAGGCAAAGTGACTTTCCCAAAGTCACTCCCTAAGTTGTGAAGCTTCAAGGTGAATCCAGGTCATCTGCTTGCCAACCTGGTGCTCTGTCCTGCCCATTACACAAGTTCTTGCTGTCCCCAAAGGGCACAGGAGTCATCATAACACAGATCATGTGTCAGGTGAGAGGCTCATGTCAAGTAGCTGGAGGGAGAATCAGTTACCTGAAAGATGTGGCATTTCATCAGAGTCTAAAAACATGAAACAGCTTCTTCCAGTTAGGAGCTCTTGACCTTATTGGTCTTAAAATCTAGCCCATATCTGAAATCACAGCAGAGTAGGCAGTGTAAGCCAGAGTTGTGAGTCCAGGGAATATAAGGTGATGTCTGAGAAAGTGCCAAAGGATAGTGTTCATAAGAAGGAACAATAGGCAGGAGCCACACTCAGGAAACCTTCACAGCGTTGGATCTTGATGAACTAGATACCTGAACCGATGCATTACAAGGTGGGCCGCAGCATCACAGGTTCCAAGGCAGAATGTTGTTTGGGGTGACCAGAGACCTCAGTGGAGTAGAAGTTGAGAATAACAATAGATATTTCTTTAATCGTCATTCTGTTTCTCCTGAAATAACCAGACTCAAAAGAATGAACAAAATAAACCTTATGATACTCCAGTGTAAGGCCAGATTTAATTAGTGTGCCATAATGGCAGTTCACTTCAACAGGGAGCTCAGGCTGGTTTTTAAAGCAATCAAGTGAGAATTTATAATGGAGGAGACTTTGGTATTCCCAGGTTTCTCTTAAAGACCTCTACCTAGACTGCTATTCAAATAGTAACTATTACTTAGGATTTAAAATTTTTCCTTCTTCTAAACACAAAAGAAATAGATACAAGTTGTAGAAAATATAGAAAAGTCCAACACTGAAATAATTTATAACGTTAAATCCATGCTCTGGCTGTGTGGCTCAATGGATTGAGTGCCAGTCTGCAAACCAAAGGGTTGCTGGTTCGATTCTCGGTAAAGGCACATGCCTGGATTGCAGGCCAGGTCCCCAGCTGGGGGCATGCAAGAGGCAACCACATGTTGATGTTTCGCTCCCTCTCTTTCTCTCTCTCATCCCCTTTCTCTAAAAAATAAATACAATCTTTTAAAAAATCCTGAATATAAGCCCATTGGTAAAATTTTAGAGTATTAAATTTCTGTCATTAAATTCTAGCATTTTATTTGTAAACTATGCATTGTACATGTGTATAAAATGATTTTATCTTTGTATTATATGTAATTATAACCAAATGTATATAGTCATATGAAACATACACATAAACATACATGTATATGTAGATGTTAAAGTATGATCACAGTATGGATATAGTTTTGTGCCCTGCTTCCCCTTCCCCCACTTAACAATTGTGAAAATTGTAACATTTTATGTAATTCCTAGTGTTAACCTCACCACTTTCAAAGGTCATCTTCTTCTAGCACAGCGGTCCCCAACCTTTTTGGCACCAGGGACTAGTTTCGTGGAAGACATTTTTTCCACGGACAGGGTGAGGGCTTAGATAGCTTCGTAGCCTGCCACCAGATGCAGCTTAATTGTCACTTGCCACTCACTGGTAGGGTTTTGATATGAGTCTGCAAGCAATGGATTTATTGTGGTCTCTGTGTAGTCAAACCTGTCTGCTAATGCCAATCTGTACTTGCAGCTGCTCCCCATACCTAGCATCACCACCTCAGCTCCACCTCAGATCCCTAGCCATTAGATTCTCACGAGCAGTACAGAACCTAGGTCCCTCGCGTGTGCGGTTCTGAGTAGGGTTCTTGCTCCTATAAGAATCTAATGCTGCTACTGATCTGACAGGAGGCGGAGCTCAGAAGGTAATGTGAGTGATGGGGAGCGGCTGTAAATACAGATGAAGTTTTGCTCCCTTGCCTGCCACTCTCCTCCTGCTGTGTGGCCCAGGGGCTGGAGACCCTGTTCCAGCAGACATTTGAGCAAAGGCGAATCTGGCAGACAATTATCCTTGAGTCCATTAATTGTGTAGGTGCTCCTTTTTGCAAGTTTGCTGCTTTTCCAGTGCCACTATTCCTTCTGCAGAGACTCAATGACTAATTCCAGGGAAACTCTCCACGCACACAAGGCAGCCACCACTGTGCTGACCTCACCAAAGGCTATTGCAGAGAAGGGCACACTTCTTGATGACCCTATCTATGAATTTTCCGTAATATCACCATACAGAGACTGCATGTGCGCAACACACTTTACTGAGGGACGTAAAGGATGGAGCGTAACCGGAGGCGATTAGGGTTCTGGGGACAGGGGATAGGGTGGAAAATTGCCTGGATGCTGACTATGGCAATTCTTAAGTTCCAAGGCAAAGAAACAAACATTAAAACCTTCCTGGGTTCACCATTGTCTTAAGAAGTATTCTCTCCCCAAAAGGCCACAATATCCTAAAGCAGCGATTTTCAACTGGTGTGCCACAAGAATTTTTAAAACATGCCAATACCCGACTATTTAGTGAGGGGCACTGACCTCTTTTCCTTTAGATTGTCAAATAAAAAAATGACAACAACCTATACAACAGTAACTGTCTAGTGTGAATGAATCAAAATTACAGCTATTCTTTTTTTCGTCAGCTTGGCAAAACATATACTTTTTGGTGTGCCTTAGAGTTTTAGTAATTAGTTTATGTGTGCCATGAGATGGAAAGAGTTGAAAATTGCTGCCTTAAGGTATCACATTTCCCAAAGTATTTCATTTTTCAGAACTCAGTACACAGAGGAGTGGTGAAGGGTGCCAGGGTGTGTTTCCTGGAATTGTCCAGGTGGGGGGGCAGGAGGCTTCAGGTCTGGCCCCCTGTGGTTTTTGCCAGTGTCATGAGAAGTCTTTTTATTTCTGGTGTTCCCCTAGTCTTTATGGGCGGAACTATTTGATCAAACTCATTATGTTTACTCAGGTGTACATACTCGTACACACTACAAATACTAATTCTCCCAGAGAGGACCATCTAAATTCATTTTCCAGGAGGCATTTTCCCCCAGGGTAGAGAATTCACACCAGCTCTCCTGGTCACAGTGGAGAAAGAGCTTCACCTGGCTCTGCAGAAAAGCATCAGATATCATTCAGGACACGTCCCAGGTCCACTGATTTATAATGCGGTTTCATACCTGTGCTGTTGAAACAATAGGCCATCTCTTGAAAATATAGTTTTTCTTTATCTTCACACAGAAAACTTTCTTATGCTTGATACGTTTTCTCTCTCAGTATCAGTACTGAGCACACACTGGCTGTTGATGTTTTTTCTACTTATGTTGTTTTATCTCTTTTTTACAAACTTTTCAGCCTCTGAGGCTCCTTCACACGTGCTTCACAAAGACGTTCAGAGTTAGTGATAAGCTAATTGGTAAAAACAATGAACCAGCTTTTAAAAACCCTGGGTTCTGTTCTTTATTATTTTATTGGCTACTATAGGAACATTGGACAAGTCACTTAGACTTTATGTGCTTCAGACTCTTTGGTTTTAAAATTATGGAGATGAGAAAAGCAGTCTTTTTGACTTCTTCAGTACAAGTTTATGCCTGTAAAAGTACCTAAGTCAGTAGTTCTTAGCCCTGAGACAAGTTATCCCCACACACCTTGAACTGCCAATGATATCAGTCAAAAAATTATTACACATGGACCTAATTATTTTTGACTTTAAGTAGAATTATATATGACAATCATAGTTACTTGGGAAGAATAACTATTTATAAAGTCAAGGCAGGGGAGACCAGTTGTGGAGAAATCGGTAATCAGGGAGTAGCTTGCTCCTGGGGGTCGTCACCACAGTCTCCTGCCCTAATTTTCCTCACTTAGTGTTCATCATCGAGCTCTCGTTCAGCGCTGGACACAGCCTGAAGCCCTAGGGATCCAACAGTAAACAAAAGTTCCTGCCTCAGAGACTTTTAAGTCCACATCTAAAGAATCATTATAGACTTCCGGCCAAGATGGAGGCGTAGGCGGACACGCT
The DNA here is from genome assembly GCA_039655065.1 of Glossophaga mutica. Taxonomy (NCBI): domain Eukaryota; kingdom Metazoa; phylum Chordata; class Mammalia; order Chiroptera; family Phyllostomidae; genus Glossophaga; species Glossophaga mutica. The sequence continues at coordinate 22,604,871 of CM077312.1, read as the reverse complement.
GTGCCTCCTCTAACAACCAAAATTAAGGACAACAAATATTTAGAAACAAGAAAACATCCAGAACTTATAGAAAATTGAACTGTACAGAAGTCCAACAACCATTCATCCAGACCAGTAAGAGGGGCGGAGTCTCGGCAGGAGAAAGTGGAGGTGCGGACCCGGGAACGCAAGCATCTGCAGGCAGTTCCCAGGTGCACGGGCAGCGGCTGGCGGTCCCCGGGCCCACAGGCAGCAGCTGGTGGACCCCGGGCACAGGGGGGCAACTGTGCAGACCCAGTGAGGCTGCACAAGGCGGCTGGCTGACCAGGTGGTCCCACATTCACGTGCGGAGACGGTCCAGGCAGAGGGGAAGTGGCGGAAGGGACTGAATCCAGGAGAGAGCGGAGCAGGCGCCATTGTTCCCTCTCAGACCCCGCCCCCACCTATAGCATCACAACCCGGCGACTGGGCTGCCCCACCCTGAGGAACACCTAAGGCTCCACCCCTCACTACTAATAGCTGCGACCAGACTAAAACCAAAACAACAACAACAACAACAACAAAACCACCAAAAATGGCTCAAACTGGAAAACAAATAAAAGCCCCAGAGCCAATTCCTCTAAGCAGTGAAGAGATAGCTAACCTATCAGATGCACAGTTCAAAGCACTGGTCATCAAAATGCTCACAGAATTGGTTGATTTTGCTCACAAACTAGATGAAAAAATGCAGGCTACAATACGTGAAATGAAGGAAGATGCATGGGGCACTGATAGAGATGGAAGGAAAACTGGGACTCAAATCAATGGAGTGGACCAGAAAGAAGAAACTAACAACCAAACAGAAAACAAGGAAGAAACAATTCAAAAAAATGAGGAGAGGCTTAGGAACCTCCGGGACATCGTTAAACATCCCAACATCCGAATTATAGGGGTACCAGAAGGGGAAGAAGAAGAGCAACAAGTGGAAAACTTATTTGAACAAATAATAAAGGAGAACTTCCCCAATCTGGCAAAGGAAATAGACGACCAGGACGTCCAGGAAGCTCAGAGAGTCCCAAAGAAGTTGGACCCAAGGAGGGACACACCAAGGCACATCGTAATTACATTAGCCAAGATTACACTGAAGGAGAGAATTCCAGAAGCAGCAAGGGATAAGGGGACAGTCACTTACAAAGGAGTTCCCATCAGACTGTCAGCTGATTTCTCCAAAGAGACCTTACAGGCAAGAAGGGGCTGGAAAGAAACATTTGAAATCTTGAAAAGCAGGGACCTTCATCCAAAATTGCTCTATCCAGCACAGCTGTCATTTAGAATGGATGGACAGATAAATCGCTTCTCAGATAAGGTCAAGTTGAAGGAGTTCATCATCACCCAGCTCTTATTATATGAAATGTTAAAGGGACTTATCTAAGAAAAAGAAGATAAAAATATGACAGTAAAAAGATAGCAAACTCACAGCTATTAAGAACCACACCTAAAACAAAAGCAAACTAAGCAAACAGCTAGAACAGGAACAGAACCACAGAAATGGAGATCATATGGAGGGTTAGCAACAGGGGTGTGGGAGGAGGAGAGAGGGGGAAAGGTACAGAGAATGAGTAGCATAGATAGTGGGTAGAAAATAGACAGGGGGAGGGAGGGCAAGAATAGTATGGGAAATGTGGAAGCGAAAGAACTTATGACACATGGACATGAACTAAAGAGGGGGAATGTGGGTGGGAAAGGGTGTGTAGGGTGGAGGGGAATGATGGGGGAGAAATGGGACAACTGTAATAGCATAATCAATAAAATATATTTTAAAAAACAAACAAACAAACAAACAAACAAAAGAATCATTATAGAATAGACTAAGAAGCTTGTTCATGACAACCTAGGGAAAATATGTATATCCTCATGCAAATGGAGAGGTGTGGGAGTTTGGTCATTATGTAGAACTTGGGGGAGAAAATGGTCAAGAAAAGAGGGAGAAGATTGTCTCTATTAAAACGAAGCAGAAAGCTCTTCAGCCCAAGCCTCTTGGCCCATTTTGGGTAAAGTGATCTCACTTCTTTAGAAAACTGTAAGCTACTTGTTTGTTTATTGCTTGCCTATGTTGTGAAATGCTGACCAATGTCTTCTGGTCCTAGTTCTTCCTTAAAAGCCTTCTGCAGAGTTCACAAATTCCATTCTGAGAGAGATGGTGACAAAGGCCCTGCAACAGGCTAACCCTCATTTTTGGCTCCCATTTAAAGCCCCCAACTCCACAGTCTTTGCTTGTGATACTCATGCTGAGATCCTGACCAAGATACATGCTTTCAGCCACAGTGTAGGTGTGCTGTCCTCTCCACTGGAAATGGAACTGTTTTCAGGCAGAAAGAGTAACAAAGAAATTACAGGAGTGGGAAGATAAATCAAAAGAATTCAAGTTCAAACTCATAAAGATGAGAAGAAAATCGATGATTAAACAGCACATGAAATGGCAAGATAGTGAAATAGAAATCAACCAGATCCAGATTCTGCTACTGAGGTGACTACCAGTACTGCGAGTTTGGTAAATCATGTTACATCTTCGAACCTCACTAACTCCAGCCATGAAATTAAACAGTTGGCTTAGAATATCTCTATTGTCTAAATGTGTCTTGTTGGTGTGGTTTAAGCCAGGGGTGTCAAACTCCTTTTCACCGGGGGCCTCATCAGCCTCACGGTTGTCTTTAAAGGGCTGAAATAATTTTAGGACTGTATAAATGTAACTACTCCTTAACTGTTAAGGAGTTGAAATTACATTTGGCCCTTTGAAGGCAACCACAAGGCTAATGTGACCCCTGGTGAAAAGGAGTTTGACACCCCTGGTTTAAGCAGTCTTATTTAGAGTAGATGACCTCTAAATTGTTTCAGGGTCACAATTCTATAATTAGTATTTCTCCTGTGATGTTTTTATGCAAGAGACAAGAAAGCTAACATGTGACAGAATTACTATTTTTTATGGACAGGAAGTTCTTGTAAAGTACATGTAAGATTTTTTTTGTTTGTTTACAAGTTGCTACACAAAGAAAACAGCCTTAACTTTTGAAGCAGGAGCTTTTGACTCTCAGAAAAAAGGCAGTGACTGTTCAGAGAGGTAGCTAAGGGCCTTGGCTGGTGTGGCTCAATGGATTGAGTGCTCACTTGCGAACCAAAGTGTTGCCGGTTGTTTTCCCAGTCAGAGCACATGCCTGGGTTGCAGCCCAGGTCATCAGTAGGGGGCCCATGAGAGGCAACCACACACAGATGTTTTGCTCCTTCTCTTTCTCCCTCCATTCCTCTGTCTAAAAATTAAAAGAAAAAGTTTAAAAATAAAAGAGAGTAGCTAAGAAGATAAAAGGCAACCAGCAGTCTTAGAGTTTTTATGCATTTAATTTGAAAGCAGGGATGTCATGGTAGCTTTAAAAATATGCCCACAAATTATTTGATTCTGTTACCTTTAAGGATAGAATATGGTAGAATTTATGGTATGTTTCTTCTGAAAACAGATTTGAAAAAGACTCAGTCCCTCTTCTCTCTCTTTATCCCCTCACCAACCCCCCCCCCCCACGCCATTCTCATTCTATTTCTCCAATCGCTTACACTCTAGTGTCCTTCGTACGACAGGTCAAGTTACTCAACTTCTTGAACTTCGTTTCTTCAACTTCAGCGTTCATTTAGGTCAAGATGTTTAAATTCCCTTTCAGTTCTGACATCTGAAAGTTATTCTTTCCTTCTATGTAATCCATATTTTTCTTAGGCCTAATGTGCAGGTAGACAAAGAAGTAGGCTTTTTAGTGCTCCAGCCTCTTTGTACCTATCCGGCCTGTCTTATAAGAAATCATTTCCTTGTGGGCTAAATAATATTGACTTTTTGAAAGGCTAAATTTGGCCTTCTTTCTTTGATTTTACAATATGAGCAGTCTGACATGGGATTTAATGACACAGATAAAATCCTGGTGAGTTCACATGAAAACTGATTTTATGTGGGTTCTGGTGCCTGAGCAAACTGAAGGTGTATGTACTTGTCCAAGACACAAAGGGAAAAATGTCCATTTGAAAGGTAGTAAAAGTTTATTTTATGTCCTAGTCTCATTTATGCCACTAACTTCAAATCTGTTTTTGTATGTATGTATGTATGTATGTATATGTATAAATATTTTGCAGATAATGAAAGGCAAAAAAAAAAAGGTTTTCATTCCTAGAAAATTGCACTGTTTATTTTCCACATAGGTATATTGATAGAATATATTAAACTCATAAATTTGGGAGAGCTGAAGAGAACTTGGGGATTATCTTATCTAATGATTCCTAATCCAAGGTTCCTAAGAGGAATTTGCAAATATTTTCAAAGCCCAATATAAATTATGTTTGATCTATGATATAAATATTCAAAAAATCATTTTGTAGAAAATTCAGGCAAGAGGAATAGGAATGATAACCAAAGATGCTTGGGCTGGTAGTGGTCTTTCCTGTCCTTTTACAGATAAGGAAATGAGGCCAAAATGTTTTCATTGTGTTCTCAAGGTCAACCAGGATGCTGGTGTCAGGACTGATAAGTCAATTGCAGACTTCTGTTCAGAATTCTTTCCACTTTACCTTTTTACTAAAAAGCATCCTGAGTCTGAACAAGTCCTCTGTGGTCACACTAGTCAGAGCCTTATGCTCCTGTCTGTGGGCCAGAGAGTGGCCAGGGAAAAGCCTGCAGAGAAGTGGACTCTTGTTGCTGGCCTCACATCCCCATGTTTATAACTCTCTGAGAGTCACTGCCAGCTGCATTCTTGCTCTGTTTCTGACTTCTTCAGATCTGTGTTATGCCTCTGCTTTTTGTGTAAGTGTAACCTGTCCAGTCCCTGTCTGACATTCATAATGAAAGTTATTATAACTGTTATTATTGTAATAATGCTAATATATATTGAATGCCGATTATGACATAGCCATCTTATTAAACACTTTGAACTCATACTTTCTTCAAAATTGATACAGTCTCATGAGGTTTCAGGAAGTAAGACTTACATAACTTAAGTAACTTGACTGAGACCACTCAGCTTCAAGTATTTGGTCCAGGGATACTACTATTTAAGCATTCTTATTCTAAAGCTCAAATATTCTCAGTGTAAGATGCAAAGAACTTGGATGTGCAGAAATCACTTTTTCTTTATATAATCAGGAGCAATGTTGTCAAAATCATAAAATAGAAAAAGATTGTTAGGCACTTTGCATACACACACACACACACACATACATACATACATACATACATAAATTAAAATATTGTGTTCAGGTGTTTTATTTTTTTTTATCCTGCTTTAACCAGGATTTTCACTTACCTTAAAACCATCAATTGGGCTGAGCTGTGTCCTATTGCATATGAATTGAATTGTTAGGAGCTTGCCCCTTTACCTCAGAACTAGCTTAGAGTTATGGTTCAACTTTCATTTTCTTATGCTATGTTATGCCATAGTATTAACATGTTCATTCTGTTTCAGAATTTTGCCTTCCCTGTTACTTAAATTATGATCAGATCATAAAAATAAAAATAAATATTTCAGCCAACCTCTAGAGCCTGGTAGAGTTTTCCTTTTTAAAAATTTTTTTTTGGTCTAGCAATCCACAGGCTAATGTCAAGGCATCTATGAACTCCATGAAATTATATATGTGCATGTATAAGTCTCTGTATCTGCAGGTACAGGTGTAGCCATAGACAAGCATGCCTGTATTTCTCTAGGTATAATTGCAGGCCTAGTTGCATGGGTAGGTGTAGATGTACATGTAGATGTATGTATAGGTACATATGATCTGTGTGTATTTTTCTTGAGACTGCATAGTTTTCACCAGACTCTTAAAAACAATTCAGGACAAAAAAAAAAAAAAAACTTAAAAAAAATTGAGTATAAGAAATTTAGCATATTTCTTTGTCCATAATGACTACATCTAAACCCAGGCAGATTATACCTCACTTATTTCTAAGCATTTCTTATTACCTTCCCAGATCCTTTTGTACACCTAAAATATACTTTAAGCTATAGTATAGGCCCATTTTTATTAGACTCAGGGCTCTTTATAAAAATAAATCTATTTCTTGCAACTGTACTCTTTTCTTATTTTCCTTCCTGTCGTGCTCATTCATCTTGGTTTCTCTAAACACTTTATTAACATTTCTCTCTTCATTTCCTCCCCTCACCAAACTTGATTATCAGGGATTATTATTCATAAGAATTAGAATTACAAAATCAACCTTGTCAAAACCTCTGCCCTGACTATATCTTTCTTCTGTAATAATGGTGTCCTTTTTGCCCCCCTGTCCATTTCTTCTCCTCCCGAAGCTGGCATTCTACTTCAGCATTCACATAAGATTCCTAACAATTCACATGAATTTAATGAACACAAGCCGAAGTTTTACTCATGAAATAACTTTATCTTATTATTTTTTTAAGCTCATTTGTTTTTCACCATGGGGATTTTAGTAAGGCTTACTTTTCCTGATTTTTAAACAAAGAAATCAAAGCCAAGAGGAATGTAAAATGTTTTCATGATCAAAACTGTACTTAGTGGTATGCAGGGTAGGGCAAAAGTAGGTTTACAGTTGTGAGCATGCAAAACACAGTTTATTCTGGTAGTCTTATTTATTAATTGTTGTAATGTTTTCCATATGAACAACTGCAAACCTACTTTTGCCCCAGTCTCTATTTGAAAACATACCCCCATGTCTTAACCATTTGTCTGGCACTAATAGCAGGCCTCTCCTTAGCTTAGTTACTGGGTAAAACTAAGTTGGTAGTACTTAGAACAGACAATGTATTTATAATATGAGAACCTAGGTTCAAGTGACAGATACTTACTAGATTTGTGGCTTTATTCAAATATTCAAATCACTTATCTTCTCTGGATGTTACTTTCATTTGTTAAGAAAGGGCTGTGTGTATGTCTGATTTTCTTTGGTCCTTCCCTCCTCTAACACTTAATAGTGAGTCGTTCACTGACTCCTGTCCTGCTGGATGTGTGAGTAACTCCATCTCGCTCTTTGGCATTGAGGATAAGGACACTTATACTCCCTTGAAAGGAAGAAGGACATTTTCCTGCAGAACCTGCTTCTAGGCCTCCTCCTAGCCTTTGGCTTATACGACCCTTGATAGAACAACGTTAGTTTTATAAGGGGCAAAGGGTAGCTAATGGCTTGGATCAGGATTTTCACACTCCTGGCTTCACCAATTCCTGCTAAACTGCTGATGCTGTTTCCCTTTGTGAATCATTCCACACTCACTCAGTTGTGCCATCGCCAACTGCTGTTGCTGGCAGGGCCCTCTGAGGGCTCCGCGGGCCAGTGCCTGTGGCATGGTGCCAAGTGGATTGTGGGATGGATGACTGACGATCAAATAAGCATCCTGCCTGGTGGTGGCACGCAGCATAACTGTTGTTATTACATATGGAATCTTTCAAAAGACTATGTTAAATAGCCCATGTGGAATGAAATCAACACCAAATTCCTATTAGGGGCTACTTTCCAAACAGATGAATCAAGAGGCCAAGGATTCTCACTTCTAATCAATCACCAAGATTTTTCTACCTCTTTCATGTCTTACATAGTCCAATTTCCCATCTTTTATTCATTAACTTGCTGCAAGAGACTCTTAACTGGACTTGTGCTCCATTTTATCTGTTTTCTACGCTGCTGTATCATTCATTCTTCAAGGTTACCTATATTGTTCAAAATAAAACCTAATCTGGTGGGCATTATCTAAAATGCCCTTCCTAAGAGAGGCCCTTCCAAATTCTTCAGCTTCATCTTTTGTCCCATCCCTCTGCTCAACTGACATACAACCCTACCAGCCTATTGGTATTTTTTTCAATGCACGTAAATCCTTGATAACCGTGAATAGTTACAGGCAAAACTTTACTGATATAAATTATTTACTTTGCAGAGTCTTGTTAGGTATTCCTGGCCATGTTAATTTTTATTTGAACCTGAATGTGTGCTATTGGCCCTGAGCATGGAACACAGCTCAGGGAAATAATATATATTGAACACTTCACTGGGCATAAAGATGTATTTATGCACCAATTCGTGGAACCTGTGTATATCACCTTATATGGAAAAAGTGAATATTACTCCATGACTTAGTCAGTTTGGTTGCTACAATAGAATACCATAGACTGGGTGGCTTAAACAACAGAAATTCATTTCTCTCAGTGCTGGAGGCAGGGAAGCCTTAGATTAAATTAAGGTTCCATCAGGTCCAGTGTTATGAGGACACTCTTCCTGGAATGTAGGTGACTGTTTTCTCAGATCCTCACATGGGAAAATACAGAGAGAGTGGAAGCAAGCACTCATGTCTTGTCTGATGAGGACACTAATTCTGTTCATGAGGGCTTCATGCTAATAACCTAATTACTTTCCAAAGGCCCCACTTACTGATTTCATCACACTGGGGATTAAGATTACAATATACAAATTATGGGGGAAACAAAAGCATTTAGCCCCTAACATTACATGTGGTAAACGGTGCAGTTAAGTTAGGGATCTCAAGAGGAGGTACTTATCCTGGATGACCTGGGTTTTCCCTGACTGCAGCCACATGTGTCCTTACAGGAGAGAGGGACAGGGAGTTTCGAGATGCAAGAGGAGAAAGTGATATGGCCAGGGAGGTAGAGATTGGAACGATGTAATAAGTCCAAGAATTCCTGGGCCGCCACAAGCTGGAAGAGGCTATGACGAATTCTCTCCTCAAGACTTTGGAGAGAGCATGGCTTTGCCAACACCTTGACTTTGGACTCACAACCTCCAGAACTGTGGGAGAATACATTTCTGTTATTTCACCCACCAAATCTGTTAACTTGTTTTAGCAGCCACAGGATACAAATACAAGTAATTCAGTGAGAAATGCAAGTAACTTGGGGGGCATAGACTAAAACCAGTAGGATCAACTGAAGACTTGCAAAGCAAAAAAATGGCTCACCCAATATCAAATTATTGTTTTCAGACTGATGGTAAATTAGAGAGCATTTAATTATGCATTTTATATGACCATCGAGGTTCAGCGACTTCCTAAAGCTGTGTGTAGTAAGTAGCAGAGCTGTGACAAGAGCTCAGTTCTCCTGAGGACCCCAATGCTCCTTTCACTAGTCCTCAGTGCCACTCAGTTAAAAACAGCACCTGTTCCATGTGACTTAATTTGTAATTGTGAAATATTGAAATGTGGCTAACTCTCCAATAATAAAAATAGTTTAGATAAATTATGTTATATCTAAATAATAGGAGAGTGAAAAGCAATTAAAGTATATTCCAGCCATTGTAATAGACATTACAAAAATTTAAGAATGTGTATTGAAATGAATTAACAATATATTATTAGGGAATATAATCCATTCACAAAAAAGAATTCTGAACACAATATTTTTATAAGGAAATTAGATACTTCAAAATATAGATATGAAACACTACATACCAAAGTGTTAATTATAGTTACCTACTATCACAAGGATTATAGATCATTTTTATTTGCAGTATTTTATCATTTTTATAACATATATTGATTTTATAATAAAAACATTTTCTTCTTAAACTTCAAAGAATACCCATTTTATGCCTTTCCCTCAGGTGCTGCTCAGGAGAGCAGAGGAAGACATCCTGTCTATATTTTATCCGAGAGTTAGGTCAGGGGAGTGGGATTCAGGGCTACTGCAAGGCGGGAAGTGAAGAAAGAATGAACCACCAATAAGCAAGAATAAATAAGGTTGGCAGATGGGGGAAAGGAGGAGTGGACACACCGGCTACAGGAAGGCAAGTTTGAAGATGGGCCTTGAGTAACTTCACAGTTAGCTGGCTATGTATATCATGATTTGTGTTATCATTATTAATTCCAATAAAGAGATGACTTTGAAGACTCAAAGTTTATTTTTAAGTCAGATATCAGACAAGGCAGTCGGTAGAACATTTAGGCAGCATAGTCTGAATGGCATGGGGCTGCACCTTCCCTGAAGGTGGGAGTCTGCTGAAGGCTGCCTTATTGTGGAGGGGACCGGTGGTGATGGGAGAGTAGTTAGGAGTGGCTGAGCCTGAGCACCAGAGAGAATTCAGGCAGGAGCAAAAGCGTGTGCAAATCTATATCTGTATGCACGTGAACTTTAGACCTTGTGTTAACCACTGGCCTTGGAAATTTAGTGAAGTAAATTTTTCAGTGAGTCTTGACATTCTTTTGAAACCCTCTTTTTTTTAAGTTTTTAGAATTTATTGGGGTTATGTTGATTCGTAAAATTATATAGGTTTCAAGTGCACAATCTATGATACACCATTTGTATATTGCATCATGTGCCCACACCCAAAGTCAGACCTTTTGTTACCATGTGTTGGCCCACATTAACCTTTAGCCTCTGGTAACCACCATACTATTGGCTGTATCTATGAGGTTTTTTTGTTTTTCTTGCTTGTTCATTTGTTGCTTTCAGTTTTATATCCTACATATGATTTTTGAATGAGGGGATAAGAGAATCAAAAGCGCTCCACTCAGAAACTAGAATGATAAGGAAAATAAATCTTTTAAGAAATTACTGGTGTTTTTATATCTTACCCTGAGGCAGGTTCTAGTTGTACTTATAGTTGAAATAAATTATTATTCACAACGCATTTCAATGAGTGTAAATTTATACGATATAATTCACTAGGAAACATTTTGGCACGTTTAGTAATTTGTCCAAAAGTCTTGAGGACATAATTTGAAAGGCAGCACAAATATGTATAAATATACCATCACAGTGATATTCATAATACTGAAAACCTAGAAATAAATGAAATGTCCAAAATCAGATGAATGATAAAGTAATATATGGTGTGTAAATATGATAGACTACTCTGTAATCATTAAGAATCATGTTTATAAATAATATAGTGAAGAAGAGTTAAGATACTAAATTGTACATAAAACTTTATTTGAGAACACATGATTTTTATATATACATGCATGTATACAAACAAAATCCTTTGAAGGGCATCTTTATTTTTGTAAGTTTATGAAATTAAAATTATGCATACCAGTTTTCAAGGACATAACGACTCTATAAAGTATTCATCTTTCTCTTTGCAAAGTAATGAATATCTTATTTTTTTTCTGTATCAAAAGGTCAGAAATACTAAAGACAAATATACAGAATAACTGGAAAAATAGAGAAATAAACATCAAAATAACAAATTTCCTTTTTTTTCTTTTAAAAGAATGGCATATGCAGATAGACCTCACTTACTTCCTCTGTGTTTTAGCCACACACTGCATATTTAGTCCAATGGCAAATTCTTACTTATAGGTAAATTCTTTGAATGCTAATATAGTTCTTTGTAGTTCTGGATCCAAGAAGAGACAAAATGTGAAATATAAAAATATCCTAGCTGATATGCCTTAGAGGCATGCCTTAACACTCACTCACACACAAAGACAGAAAAAGTTTACAACAGGAAGTACCAGTGTTCAATTCTCTGCATTTCCAATGATGGTTTCCATCTTTACCTTCTTCTGGGACTACCTGGCTGACACAGAGGTAGGTACCTGGCATATAGAGGGTATTGAGCCATTTTTTGTGGCCTACTCATAAGCTTCCTTTCTACTCTCCTGCCCTCCAGCAGCCCTCCTCTGCTAAGAGAATTCTTTTTTCATATAATCAAAGGCTCTGCCCTTGAGGAATGACTGAACCAGAAGACAAATCTTGCTTTGTCTAAATCAATCATGGCAATAACGTCCCCCCGTACCAATCACACATGATGTCATTCTGATCCATGAGATGAGAGGATAAATCTGCCGATGTCACTTCTGGGAAGATGTCATAGCTTTTAAAGTAACAGGGAAGAGATAGTGCCTTTCCTTTCTTATGGATACAAGTATGGTGAGATGTGAAGCCACATCTGTTTTGCAACCATGAGGAAGCTACTCAAACATTAAGGATGACAAAGTAAAAGCTCAAAAAATGTGAGTTTTTAAGACATTTTTGAAATATTAGATGAACTAACTAGGAGCCACCCCAAAGCCATCCACCTTCTACTTTTTGTGTTAGGAGACAGAGCTATTTTGTTTTGTTTTTCTTTTTTTGCTTTAAGTATTTCTGAATTGGATATTCTAGGTCTCAAAGCTAAAATAATTTCAACTAATATAGAAGGCAAAGAAAAGGTTGAGTTGAATTTAGTTACAAGTATCATGTACGATCAGTGTTCAGCTAGTACACTTGAAGGGTCAAAGGGTTGGGAGACAAGTTAGGGGGATAGTGGGGGTTGGAGTCACACAGAAGCTTAGGATCCGCATTAAAGCCATTGTAGTGATGAGTGCTTTTAAGCAAGGAAGTAACAAGATTTGATTTTGTTATTTCTAATTTGTTTTTGTGTGTCTCCAATTGTTTTTTCAACCCTATTTGGAGTTAATTCTTCCAATCTTTTCACCTTTTTCCTTAGCCATTTGCCTTTTTATTCACTGATCTTTTATTATTCTTATGATCTTAACACTAATGCTACTCATCTAACTCTGGACATTTGACCCTATTTCTTTTCTATTCTGTCTTCAATTGGGCCCTTGGCTCTCAGTATACTTTTTAGGGCTGTCAGTCTTTCTAAATATAAAACTTTTATTTATTTACTTTTACTAAATAAAGAAAGTGCTGTCAAACCACAGGGTCAGGGTCCACTCTGCATTTACCAAAGTGACTATCAATATAATTGAAGAAACTTTGCAAATTAAATAATTAGCCTTGAATGAATTTTTCCTTTAAATTGAATTTTCATACTTAAGATTGACTTCTAGAAAGGCCAACCTGCAAGTGAATGTGTTGTTTTCAATTATGAATTTTTCTTATCTCTTTTTCATAATGTAGAGCCCTTAATTCTTTGAAGACTTAAATATACTACTCCTGTAATTGAGTGGAATTTTGAGCTTGAGTGAAATATATTTAAAACTGAGAAGTCTTTTCCTCTTCCCTTCAATTATCTTATGTTTTAATACATATTCTCTGTAAAATGTCCATTCAAACATTTAAGCAATGTTCATCAAAGATCTTTCGATTCCATTTTCTTGAGTAATTAGAATAAAACTAAACAGATCTCAGCATCACACGGGCATTGGTTTCAAGCTAGTCAGCTGTTCTACTGCTTTGAGGAACATTGTTTTGTTGAACAGCATATTAAAGAGCATTTAATAAGTTCACTGAGGCTTTAATATCATATTATTGGACACTTTGTCTTACATTTATTTTGTTAAGACTTTGATTTACTTAAATGTCAGGGAGTTGATTAAACAATGAGACATAGGCAGCAGTGACCTGTTTTCAATGGACTTGAGTATACCTTATATCCTTTTAAAACTTTATTTATTTATTTATTTTTTTACTTTCTGAGCGTGGAGTTTTAGCAGTGTATCTACCAGACTGAAGGGGTTTCAGACCTTTTTCTCTCTGTTGTTCAGATTGAGCAAATTCTATTAATCTGTTTTCCATTTCTTGAATTCTGTCCCCTGTCATCTCCATTCTATTTTTGAGACCAGCCAGGGAGGTTTTTTGTTGTTGTTATTTTAATTTTATTTAGTGTATTTTTTTAGTTCCAAAATTTCCATAATTCCATTTGGCTCTTTTTCAAAATTTTCATTTCTTTGCTGAGATTCTATATTTATTCATTTGTTTCAAGAGAATTGATAATTAGTTGCTGAAATGTTTTTATGATAGATGCTTTAAAATATGTTGGAAAATTTCAACATCTAATTCTTCATAACATTGGCATAAGTTGACTGTCTTATTCAGGTCATGCATTTATGCATTTTTGGTATAACAAGTGATTTTCTATTATAGCCAAGCCATTTTAGCTATTATGATAGAAGATGCTTGATCCTATTTAATTTCCCATTTCAGGTAGTCACCCTGTCAGGTAGTATATGAGTGAAGTCCTACTTTTGTAGGATTTAGTTCCAATGCTGATTTAGTTTGCAGAGCCCTTGAGATATTGTTTTGGCCTGTTTTGTTATACTGGTAGTTCTGGGGCTCACTCTCTGCTGGTGCCATCTGCATGGGCAAAAGCCACACCTCTGGACTGCCTTGTGTGACTAGTCAACTTGGGGGTAATCAAGGGGGCCAAACCACTGAGCCTAGGGCTCCACTAGGGGATGGACAGAGAGAAGCAGGACTCTGCTGATGGGTACTGTCAGCAGATTAGAGTCCTGCCTAGGGCCCCAGTTGTAGGGTAGAGTCTGTAGTGTTTTGAAGTTTTGCTATAGCCTCCCACCAACCCCGTGGTGATGGTATACCCACATTACCCTGGTTCTAGCGGGAACTGTGGTGGCCTAGGGCAGGGGTGTCAAACTCATTTTCACCGGAGGCCACATCAGCCTTGAGGTTGCCTTCAAAGGGCCAAATGTAATTTTAGGACTGTATAAATGTAACTACTCCTTAACTAGGGGTGAGGAACTCAGCACTGCTGCCAGGTAGAAACAAGGTGCTGGCCAAATAACACAAGGAGGAGGGCCGGATTCGGCCTGGAGGACTTGTGTTTGCTACCTATGGCCTTAGATTTCCTTCTGCCAGTGGATCTCATAGCTGCTGGGCTGGGTTGTGAAGAAGACACTCTTATGGTTCAGGCCTGCCTTCTGTTGCTGGCTTTCAGGCAACAGCTGGGGACTCAGTTATGAAACAGGTATTGGGGCTCTCTGTGACCTTTTTGGGGAGTTATTTTCTCAACCCTTTGGCCAGAGAGCATGATTTTTTTTCCCTGCTTCTTTCCTTCCCCTACCTCTGTCCCTCCCTTCTTTCCTTCTTCCATTGTTGCAGGTCTCTCCAGCAGCTAGCCTGGGGGCATAGGGAGAGATTCAGGGCACTTACTGTGCTGTCCTTCCTGGATCCCTGAGGTTCTTAGCCAGCCTCCTCCTTTCAGCTTTCAGTGCCACTTTAGCATTGCCTGGTGAAGGATTTCCAAGGTATTTCATTGTGTTAAAAGAGGAGAATCAGAGAAGAGTAAGTCTCTTTCATCTTTTTGTAGAACCAGAAGTCTCTCCATATTCTTTTTTAAAAATAAATTTATTGAGGTGATGTTGGTTGATAAAATTATGTTTCAAGTGTACAAGTCTATGATATATCATCTGTATACTACATTTTGTGCCTACCAGTCGGAGTCAAATCTTCTTCCAGAGCCATATATTTGACCCCCTTTACGCTTTACTAGCTCCCAACCTCCTACCCTCTGGTAACAACTATACTGTTGTCTGTGTCCATGAGTTTTTGTTTGTTTTCCTTGTTTTTTCATTTGTTGCTTTCAGTTTTGTATCCCTCATATGAGTGAAATCATATGGTTCTTGAATTTTTCTGACTTACTTTGCTTAGCACACCATTTATATATATACATATGTATGTATATATATACATATAATGTATAAGAGAAGATGAAATTTCATAAGATGAAATACCATCATTTGTGACAACATGGATGGATCTTGTGAATATCCCAGATTCTTTTTAAGCAATACATGTCTGCTAGCAACGTTGGGTTTTTATCTAAAATTTCTATATAACCCATATAACTCACCATTGGTTTTTATATAACAGTTTATACGAGGTAACACCAATTCCTTACCTATCTCTGCCATAGTATCTTATTTTAAAAATCTAGGACTTAGTCTTTTCCCTAAATTTATTTATTTGTGTCTTCTCTCTTTTTATTCTTAGCGAGTTCTAACTAAAGATTTGTTGATTTTTTGTATCTTTTCAAAGAACCAGCTCTTAGTTTCATTGACCTTTTTCTAGTGTCTTTTTAGTCTCTATTTCATTTATTTCTGCTCTGATCTTTGTTATTTTCTTCCTCTACTAACTTTGCTTAACTCCTTTTTCTGGGTGAGAAGAGATTAAAAGAAATGAGAATGGAGAGTAGGAGGATTCTAAGAGGTAAACTGGAAACCATCCTTAAACAAACCTGTTGTGAAAGGAAAGGGTAGGGCAGTAGTAGGTTTGTAGTTGTTCATATGGAAAATAATACAATAATTAATAAATAATAACATAAGAATAAATTGTGTTTTGTGTACTCACAACTGTAAACCTACCTTTGCCCCTAATTATGTATACTTATTGCACACTAGGGAGGGGTTAGTTTTAGAGGAAAGGTAACCAGCCCTTCGTGACTATCACTCTGTCATGTACTTTGTTTAATTTTGTTTTCTGTTATTCCTCAGATTCTAAAGAGATGAAAGTCTCTAGGAAAATATGGGTTCATTCAGGCTATGACAAAATAGAGAACTAGGAGAAGCTTCACAAAAACAGAAGATGTAATACAATATCAAAATATTTATTTACTTTCCTTTCCTTCTAGTGAGATCAACAACAGGGTCAAGCCAGAGAATCAGAAAAACTGTGAGACAAAAACCAAACACCACGGTCCTCTCCTCTTCCCAGATGTGCTATGTCCTCATCTCTTTTGTTTCCTTTAGGCACACCCTCTTAAGAGTTCAATGAGGTGCCCTATCTTTTTCTTCTCTTCCCCCCATCTCCAAAAGCTTCATTGTCTTCTCAGTGACAACAAGACATCATAACACAGCCCAATGACAAGACAACATAACACAACTCACGTAACCCAACAAAATTATCTGACCTCCATTGATTTCTATAGTTGCGGTCTTCAAGAATGTGACTTTAATGAATTGGGGTGGGTTGCAGAAACCAAGATGTCATAATGGGCAAAGGATTGATCTGTGGCACACCAGCATATTAAGGAACTCTGTAAAGATGTTCAAATAAATTGTGGAATGCAATATATGTACATATAGTTTCCTAGGTATGGTTGAAAGAATTCTGAAGAACAATCTTTAACTTCTTGGTCTGTTTAGAGAAGGGCTTTATGAAACTCTATGTAGAGATAAGAGAAGAATGTGTTTTCACTGTTATGAAAATGACAGCATCACATTTTGTTTCCCAGAGAATGGCCAGTTCTTTAAAATTTGTATTCAGCCCTGAGTAAATTATAGGTATTAAGTTATATAACTTCTGGTAAAATAAAATAGAATTATGGTATTTTATTCTGTTATTCTCTGAATATATTCTGCAGAACCAGAATTGCCATTTTAAAAGGCAAATAATTTATTACTTCATCCAACCATTTCAATCCCTTTCATAGCCTTTTATTTTTCTCAGAATGAAAACCAAACTTTTAACTCTCACCTACACAGATCTGCATGGTTTTGTTCTTAACTTGTTCTCCTATCTTGTCACAGTACAGACCTCTTTTTACATCCCTATCATCCTGGTCACCTTTACTCATCATGCCGCCACCTGCCACAGGTGATGCTCATGCTCTCCTTGCTTCCCAAAACACCTTAACATCACCCCTCTCTGCTAGGCCTAAAAAAAAAAAATGATATCCTTCATATGAGAACTCAAACTTCACATCTTCAGGGGAGTCCCTGATTTCCTCAGCTGGGCCAAATCCTCCTATTATGAAAAATGCTCACACCCCCAACTCTGTCAGCATTGGTTATAGTCCCAATTTTAAAATTATAAATCTAAATATTTTGCTGCTATATTCTTAGTTAGACTATAAGTGACAAGAGACCAAACACCATAGCTAATTTTGTACAATTGTGTCCCCAGAGTTCATTTCAGTGCTTGACAGAGTAGGTGCTCAAAAAATATTTTCTTAGTGTACATATGAATGGTTTGTTTTATTGTGTGATTATGAAGGAGTAAATAAAACAGTTCCAAGCAGGTACATGAACACAACAGAAGCTCGAAATATTAGTGAATTAATATATGCATAAAGAATGCTGAATTATCTGTGAGTGAATTAATCACTTGTGAATTAGTGAGTTATTGATCATTTTAGTTTGAGGTTTTTGGCCATATGGTTAGTATAGAGTTCTTCTTTCCTCCAAGGGATAGTTGAAAGGATACAAATAATTTCTCTTGTAGACTTATTAAAAAAACCCATTAAACTCAGAGGATATGCTATAAAATAAATTATACAATCAAAAGTCATGATAAACCAGTCAAGGAATATCTATTTTTCCATTCCCTTTTCCTATCACAGTTTATCTGGAAACTGGTTAGTGTTCAGAGAGGTGCAGCATTTGACTGACCCAAAGTCACAATTTTTCTGTGATTCAGGCACAGTATGAACAGGAGGCTCTTGTGTATATAATTCATAGTAGCTTTGAACTTTTCAGACATCTCCAGGGTGGTGGCATGCTGATAGTGCTTTTATTTCTCTCTTTACCTCTTCCACACATAAATATACACTCTAATTGCTGTAAGTCCAGCACTTCTCACCAGCAATAAATTAAAAACCTTTGGCAAACTCTCCTTAATTGATGCTCTTGCCCCCTTGTCTAATGCATTACCCTGGAGGGAGTGATTTACGATAGCATTATTTTCAGCATCCTACTTGCCTAACCTAGAAAGGGAAGTAAACAGTCATCATATTTCATACATTTTAAAGAGACACTATGGATCTATTCCAGAAACCATATTTTTATTTTATTTATTAGCTGGTTCTAATTACACCTCTACAGAAAGCTAAATGATGCCCAAGTTGCAACATAGAAAGGACAATGAAGGACATGAGAAAAGGACCAGAGAGGGGATGGGGGTGCCTAACTGACCCCAGAGGCCTGGCGGTTTCTTTCCTCGGGTCCTTAGTGTCTTCATCTCTACTAAGGAACAAGGTTGTAATCATTTATATGGTTGCTTAAAGGAGTAGTATTTTATTTATGTTTAACTTTTTTTAAAGATACAAAGGTTAGATACTATGTAATATTTTTTAAAACAATGAATCAAATGTAAATCATACTGACATTATCATCAAAACTTTGAAGCAGATTTCTTTGTTAAGATTTTATTTATTTTTAGAGAGAGGAGAAGGGAGGGAGAATAAGAGAGAAAGGGAGAAACATCTAGGTGTGTTTGCCTGTCCCATGCCCTGCAACCTAGGCATGTGCCCTGACTGGGAATCGAACTACTGACCCTTTGGTTTTCAGGCGAGCGTTCAATCCTCTGAGCCACACCAGCCAGGGCTATACCAGATTTTTATTAGACTAAAATGTTGACCTATGATGTGCTGTTTTTTCAATACAATTGAACAATGTGCACTAGTATTTTGAAGGGAGACAGTTACACCAGGCTATGGAGTGTTAGAGGCAGAAGGATGAGTAGAAGAGGGTATAGTTTATCCATGTGAGTTTTGTGTTGTATTCTTATTACTTACCCTGCTTTGATGGTCAGCATCCTGTTCCTCCCCTTAGAAATCCTTTCATCCTGTGGCCTCTGGTTTGTTTGCTCTATTTGTGATGCCCCTGGCACTTGCTAATTGCTGAGAATGCAGAAATGGATAAAGATGACCTGGGCTGAAGAACAGTGGGGTTATAAAATCCTAGATGGGGAGATACATTTTACATAATAACATTGATATAACTGGAAAGAATTTAGAGAATGATAATTTTTCAACTGGTGGACTCTACAGCCTTTCAGAATATAGTCTTTGTATATGCTCAGAGTTCCCAGGAATGGTGGGCTACGGGCACCTGTTGTCCCCTGGAAACGACATGTGGTCTAGATGCTCTTTTCACCCATAAAATCTGCATGCTCTTTGTCCCTTTCACCACAGGCCCCTCCTCTCTGCTTTTAAATATGTCAAGTTGATCCTATAACAAATGTGTTTATGTTGTTTACGTTTTAATGAGATAGTTAAATTTTCTACTTTCTTACATTTATGTTTAATAGTGGATAGATGGCCTGAGAGAATGGCTGCATTTTTTTGCCATCTAATCCCAAATAGAAACTCTAATGGAAAAGACTCAGGCCAAATAGAAGCGTTCAAGTGCAAGCTGCCACTTGAACTAGAGGAGGCCAGGAAGGTTTTTAGAGTATCTCTTAGCATCATGTAGAGACCCGGACTAAAAGAACTACAACTTTAATTTCTGTAAAGGTGGTGAGAAGTCGTCGCAGGTGTAACAAGGATCATTATGTTTTGAAATATTTTTCCATATATTACTCTATCTTTACGTTTTTTTTTTTTTTTTGACTCTTGGCTTTTTCTATATTTTTAAGATATATATCATTGTATTTATATGGGGTTTCCATGCTTTGAAGCAATGTATTTTGGTGTTTCAGCAGAAGAACAGAAGCCGGGTAAAACAAGGTGGTCATCTCTCACTTTTAACAACCGAATTCTGTTTCCTTGTTTAGTTTGGATGCCAGCATGTTGTTGCAGGACTACTTAGAGAAATGAAAAGCATATGGGCTTGTGGAAGAGAAGCACAGATAAAGCAAATGGATTGTACAGCAGGATCGTCTTCCTAATCCCACCATCCCAGGCCCTTCTAGCTAGTGGTGGAAGGCTGCTTACAAACACCCAAGGAGAGTTTAAGAACGGGAGCTAGTGAAAGGAGAGTCACAGGGCAGAACGTTCTGATCAAACACTGACCTAAGTGCACCCGGCAGAGGTTGTGTTATTTAAAAATTTTCTGATATTATTGCCTGAGATTAGCACTAAATTACTGGACCTAACTAACATTTTGTCCCCTCTGCCCCCATTTACCCATTAGTCAGGGACTCATGAGAAAGAACAGATGAGTTATAAGGAAATAAAGCAGCTATATCTTGCACATCTGAGTGTGACATGAATAATGTCTGTCCCAGATGTCCATGTTTCTTTCTCACTGGCATTTTCTACAGAAATTTCTAGGCTCAACTTTTGCCCACTAAACACAAAATGTAATATTTTAGACCGCCATTTGTTTCTGATCAGATAAATTATTTTATCATGGGGGCCCACAAGATAAGTTAATGAAAGATACCTAAGAATAGATGATACATTTCTGGAGAGCAGAAACTGTATTCAGAATTGCCTAGTGCCTCAGCAAACACACACACACCACACCTATACACACACTCCGTATCCACACCCCGTATCCATGTCCACACACACCACGTACAAACAAGTGTGGTTTCTGGAACCACACTATTTGATAAATTGTGTTGGGTGAACTACACATTTGTCTACCACGGACACTTATTCTTGTTTTCAACAGTTTCTTGACACATCCCTTGGCAGTGCTGACACGTGCACATGAGGCTCTCTTCTCTGAGATTTTGAGACTGACCTAGAAATCCGAGGTCTGGTCAGAAGTTTTCAGGGAGAGTGAACAGAAATGGAATTCTGGTATGCTGGTCTTATGTCAAAGAGAAGGAATGCATAGCCCTTAGGCAGACATACCTAGGTTTTATTTTTTTTGACATATTTCCTCTGACCCAGTCTTCCAGTAGGAAGACTGATTTAAAAAGAATGCTCGAAGTTTGCTTTTGTCTCTGCTGGTAACAACTATCTCAGATGTGTGCCACCCCCTTGGGTAATAATTTACGACCGTCTTCCTTCTGTAGAATGAAACAGCTGGATTTGGTAACTGTTCCCCAATCTAAACCTCACTAAGAACTTCTAAACTACATAAATTATTCATTAAAAATTGAGATGTATAAAGAATGGAAGGAGATAGAAGTAATTTACAAATCTCTAGAGCCAAAGGCAGGGAAGCTGACAATAAAATTTACAGAGATTCAGTTAAGAAAACACCTCAGACACTATTAATATTCACAGATAGGGCAGTCATCAGGTTTTCAAAGATATAGTTTTATTGTCTGAAACTAGGTACCCACTACTCTGCTTCCTAGGTTGTGTTTTCTAGCTCACAGAAGAGTCTGGTGGAATGTAGTATTCACGGGGACTTCCCAGGCTTGGAAGGGTTCTGGGAAGCAGGGGCTGAAGCAGGCAAAGAATGTGCAGATAGCAAAAAATAGACTAACCCCATTTTAACAGGACAAAGGCAGATGATCAAATATTAAACACCAGGGAGAGAAGGTGTTCTCTGACAATAAGAACCTATCTTGATGTCATCTCCGCATCTATTCTTTTTTAATATTTTGATTTTTCCTCCCTGTTTATGAATGTGTTTTAAAAAGATTACGTGGATTTGATTTTAGGGGCAATATGGGAAGGGGAAAACTGATGTGTGCCCTATCTTATAGAAGATGAGGGTTGAGAAAAATCCAAAGGGACGCAGTGGCAGCAGGTACCAGGAAATAATGAATTCATGCTCTTGATTCTAGAGCCCACAGCAAGAACAGTGAAGTCTTTGTGGGTTTAAGAAAGGCCCTGGCCCCAAGTGGGAAAGAAACCCACAAGCACAAATTCTGAAAGGCCGAGGTTGCAGTCCACCAGTTGAAAAAGTATAATCTCTAAATTCTTTCCAGTTGTATCCATGTTATTATGTAAAATGGGTCTTCCCATCTAGGATTTTATCATCCCACTGTTCTTCAGCCCAGGTAGTCTCAAACTAGGTGTTAGGTTACCTCCCTTCATTTCTGCATTCTCAGCAATTAGCAAGTGCCAGGGGCACTGTGAGTAAAAGAAGTGCTTGCATGTGGAATAATAAACTCTTCATCCTTTCTTTTCTCTAATTTCTGATAAAAACTTCCCCCAACCCATGAAGATTGGTTTGATGGATTCCTTCTCAGGCTTAGTTGTCCCTTCATGGCTTTCCTTTTAACATCTGTCTATTAAACATTCAGAACAGCTCTTCCTGATGGGGTGCTTCCTGAGCTTGAATTTGAATAAACCAACTCATTTATCACACAATGGGATAAATGAGTTGATGGGTAATTTCCTTTTACGTGATGATCTATTGTAAAGCAAGAAAAAAAGGTCCCCTGATTGGCGATGTTTCGTGGTTTAAGTTGGAGGAGAGCAGACATTTTGGCAACACAAAGAGAACTTAGGGTCTGTGGAGTTCAGGGGTCTCTTGCTCTGCAGATGTTCCCACCGCAGTTGAAGCAGCCCTAGGAGGGACTCCGCGCTGACAGCAAGCAGGGTGTCTTTCTCCAAGTGTGTGCACCACCGAATTTGTAGTAGCCGCCTCTTCCTGATACAAAGACAATACCCCTTTGTCTAAGCCCAGGGACTTCACCAATAATTTTGGCAAAACCTAATGGGGCGGAGCACTGTAAAAATGGGGATAATTTACTCCAGTCCTCCAATGACCCATAACCAGTTTCCATTATTAATAATTCCTCTAAGGGTAATCTATGGAGCATTCAAGAAGCAGTGGCACAACTTCTGCATATAAGGAAATACCAGGCTGCAGACTCCTGCTCCGAATGGTGTCCTGAGCTGCTTCGTTATTTACACTGACATTCCTGAGATGCAAACAACCAGAGTCTTATCAGGCAAAGGCAGATCCCCTGAGCCTTTTATCATTCTGTCTGCAGTTTTGAATGTTTCCTCTATAACCAGACAGCATAGCAAATGAAGCTAGACTCTTTGAAGGGAAATGAGTCAATTGGAATGTCAATTTTATTTAGTCATATATTATGAAAACTAAACAGCATATCCGGCTGATTGACAAGACTCATCCAACTGTTAAGGGCAAAACAAAACTATCTCAAGAGGTACAGCTATGCAGATCTTGCTTTAACCTACGGGCAGATAGTGAGGGAGAGAGAGAGACAGAGAGACAAAAGACACAGAGAGAAATGAAGCAGAATGCAACATCTGGAATTGTCCACCTGATAAAATTCAAAGAGAAAGAGTAAGGGTGTTAGAAGTAAGGCTATCATGTCATGTTTTCTCTCTTCTTCTTCAGCGAGCCTTTTAACTTCTTCCACAGGCTGTCTTTTCTCTTTAGTTTCTTTTCCGTCAAGGATGGCACAGACTCCTTCTTGCGGATTTCCCTCACTAAGCCATGAAAGGCATCATCAATGCAGAATCTGAGGGCTGCAGAGGTCTCAAAGAAAGCACAGTTATATTCTCGGGCCAGACCCAAGCCTTCTTCTGTAGAGACCTAAGGGAAAAATAAATGATGTTAAAAAGAGAGGAAGGGAGAAATGCTTAGGTCAAAAAGCATGTTCTCTACCAGAGCTGTGGGCCTGTTACATTAAAAAAAAAAAAAGTAAAATGTGACAATATGTTTTAAGGGAAGGTTTCCTAGAATTTTTGAACCTGAAGGACAAATGAGAAATTACAATTTCTGCAAGGGCAACTGGTTGTAACTTATTAAAGTGGAACTGGAAATCAACTCTCCAGACTTGGTGTAACAAGTAATAGCATAGTGGTCAAAAGCATGGGTTTAGATTAAAACTGCTTGGTTTCCATTCCCAGATCTCCTTGTAGTTTTGCAAACTTGGGTCAATTTCTTAACCTTTTTGCCTAAGATTTCTCATGTGTAACATAAGATAATACCTCAAAGACTCTTTATTAGAGTTAAAAATAATGGTCAATGCAAGATGCATTGAACATACTGAGCACATATTTAAAGCTTTCTATTAGTTATTAAGTACAGATCAGAGCTTTCAGTGAAGAACAAGTCAAGATGAAGTTGTCATGAAACTTGAAATACAATCTCCAGATGAAAAAGAAGCAGAACATCACCATTATGTTGAATAAGCCTTTCTCTAGCTGAGCTCTTCAGAGCAGGCTTAGAGCTTTGCATTTTTTGCAGCACTTAGCATGTTGTGGCTCATGCTACTGCAGTAGGTCTTTTAGAGATGATAAACTGACTGAGGTCAGAGACTCTGCCTCATTTACCCTCCCTTTGGTGTCTGCCACGGTGCCCGGTGCCTAAATCATCACTAGAGGAGTTAAAAGGATGATTAGTCAACATACCTGTGTTTAATAAGTATTAAGATGTAAACATAAGTGATGCACAAATATTTAAACAGTGGATTATGTGTCACTGTAGCAGGATGCTAATAAACCTGTTCAGAATTCAGCATTCCCATTAAGGCCTACTAGAATATTCACATTGGCTTTAAGAAAGCAGGAAAAGGCTGCCTTTATCTGACAGCCTTTAGCCCCTACTGGTCCATTTATTTTCTTAAAGTTAACCTGAGGTTTGTATATTGGAATGTTCATTTTTTTACCCCTGCCAAATGGAAGTATATGGCGAACTGGAAACGCCAGCAGTCTGGAACTGAAGTGAATGTGACGGGGACCATGATGAGTGGAGCTCTCAATTCACCCGCGTTACTTATGTGGCACAAATAGAAAAAACTGTTTTTTTTTTTTTTTTTTTTTAGTGGCTGACGTTTTGGAATTGTTTGTAACAAGTGTTAAATCACCCTTTCCTAACTGATAGAGCACCCCATATTGCCAGCAAGTGGTTGGGCAGGGCTGTGAAAACAGGTCCTTTCTAGTCAGTGATAGGTTAACCTCACCAGACTCCGATAAACAGATGAGTATAAGAATGTCTGAATTCTCTCCTCTCTCTCTCATTTTTGCTGGCCAACACACCAATTTTTTTTTAGCTCATTTCTGTTTTACAGTAACAAGAAATACAGCTAAAGGCATCCAACTGAAGTGATTAACATTCTCTCTTAACAGCAACTTAACAAAATCATAGATTTATTAATAACTGGTCTTTTTTCCAAGTAATCACAGGTGACAATCTCACCAAATCTTTTAACACCACATAACATGTGTTGTCCTTTATTGTTCAGTCTCCTATAACCATTTTCTCCACCCAGAATCCAATGACACATGTTTTATGTTTTTCCATAGCAACACCACATTTCTGGTACCATGTTTAAGATTAGCCATCTTTTTTTAAGCTATATAAATACACGAACAGCCTCAGAATCTCCATGGCTTGCAAAAATATTTGTCTTCCTCCCACTGCCCATTAGCAACTAGAACACAGACTGTGGCCACCGAGCTCTGGGCTGTTGGCTGGACTCTGGTTCATCTCCCTGGTCTTCTCATTCTCGGGCTCAGGCTGAAAGAGCACTGTTATCTGGGCTATGACGTTCCCGTGAGAGAAAGTAGGTGGGTGAGAGGCAGAGATAACTTTACCTACATCTCAATGGTAGAAACACAAATGAAGAAACCTGAAGTCAATAAAACACTATGTACACTCAGCTCAAATAAAGGATGGCAAGGATGAGAGGAAAAAGAATTCTAAAGAAATAAGAGAATCTAGTAAAATCAGTTATATGTAAATGCAGTATAATACACTTGTCTATTAAAAGAGGCAAAGCTTGTCAGACCAGATTTTTAAAACATCACTTGTAGTTGAAAGATTTTACATGTAAGAATATAGAAAGACTAAAATTTGAATGGAAATTACTACAAAATTCAGCTAGTATATTGACATAGTATCAAACAAAACAGATAGTAAATTTTTAAAAAATTACTAGAATTAAAGGGAGATGTTTTATAATGATAAAAAGATAAATCTGCTATGAAGATATTATACTTACAAATTTGTACTAAAAATCATAGCCTTAGTTTATAAGAAAGAAAAGTTGATAGAAATAAAATACAAATTTATAGTGAAAGATTTTCACATATCTCCCTGAGCAGTTGAAAGAATAAGCAGGAAAAAGTGACTAAGGATATAGAAAGTTTGAACAAAACACCATTGATCTAATCACATGTAAGGTGCTGCACCTACCCAACGACTGAAAAATTTATATTCTCTTCAAGTGAACCAGGAGCATTTATAAAAACTGACTTCATACTAAGCTATAGAGAAAGTTTTAAAACATTGCAAAGAATCAAGGTCACAACATATTCCCAAACAAATGGAATTAAGTTAGAATTATTTTTAAAAGTAAGATAACTAGGAAATTTCCAAATATTTTGGAAAAATGTACTTCTAAATAGTCAAAAAATTTATAAAATATTACATGAATATTAGAAAATATTTGGAATTGAATGATAATGAATAGAAAACATAATACCTTGTGGTGTATCTAAAGCTTTGTTCAGAACGACCCTTATAACAGTAGATGCGTGTTTAGAAAAGTGGTAACACTCAAATGCAATAATCAATGTAAGAATGTTAAGAAGTTACAAAATATGCCCAGCAAATTTAACCCAAAAAGGCAGGAAAAAAGGAAATTTTAAAGATAAAGACAGAAATAATATAATAGAAAACAATCATGCAGGAGAGAAAACTAAATCCAATCTGAGATATTTTATAAAGATATTAAATTGATAGAGCCCAAGTAAGACAAATTTAAGGTGGAAAAGGAAAATAGAGGGTACAAATAAACAATATCAAGAATGACAATGTGGACATCACTACAGAGCCTACAAATATAAAAATGATAATTAGGGACTGTTGTGTTTATGCTAATATGTGTGACAAGTTAGGTGACAGACACATTCGTACCAAAACAAAATTTACCAAAACTTACACATAAACAAGTAAAAATCTATATCATTCTCTTTGTGAGACAAGGAATGAAACATGTTCTTAAAATCTTTCCACAGTTAAGTCTCTATGACCAAAAGCCTTCTTTGAGGAATGTAAGTAGATGTATGTACCAAAAGACGTGTGAAAATGTTCATATCAGCATTATCAATAATAGCAAAAAAAGTCCTAACAGCAACTCAAATGTTAACATGAATGAATTCAATGAACACTTTTTTGTATATTCATACAATGGAATGCTGTTAAATGCAAATGAATAAAAACTGTTGTTTATAACTTAGCAAATCTTACAAACATGATAGTGTTTTGTGGAAGAAATCGGACCTAAGAATATTTTTTAGTAAACTTTTTATTTTCATATAGTTTTAGATTTACACAAATGTGGTAAAGATCGTAGAGATAGTACCCGTATACTATTCCACTTCCGGTTTGTTCTACTGTTATATTAATATG
The DNA here is from genome assembly GCA_039655065.1 of Glossophaga mutica. Taxonomy (NCBI): domain Eukaryota; kingdom Metazoa; phylum Chordata; class Mammalia; order Chiroptera; family Phyllostomidae; genus Glossophaga; species Glossophaga mutica. Next base: position 22,577,266 of record CM077312.1, on the reverse strand, counting down.
GTGCACGATTATACTTCCAGAATGTTTAAACATAGGAAAACTATTCTTCCATGTTAGGAGACAATATAGTACTTCCTTTAGGAAATGACACAGAGTATTCTGGGTGCTTTTTATTATCTTCCTTGACCTATTTGGTGGTTTCAGATGGGTTTACTTTGTGATGATTTATAAAATTGTATAATTTTAATTTGTGTACTTTCTGCATATGATATATCAATCAAAAACTCAAACAAATACACCATATAATGTGAAGCATCCTCTTTGAATTTGAAGCATCATTTTGTCCTCAAGTACACTGTTATTTCTTAGCTAACTATTTAAATACTCACAGTAAGTGGGACAGGTGCAGTCTCTAGATAGACTCCATTCACATCAGATTGTGTTTTGTCACAGAACAAACTGGGTCTGGGTGGATTTTGCAAATACACTGAGAAAATCCTTGACTTTTCATTTTATTTTAGATTTCTGAAACCAGATTAACACTCTGGACTTGAATTATGTTTTTAGTGGGAAGATTCAATATTATAAAGATTACAAATCATCCCAAATTTATCTGTAATTTCAATTAAAATTACCTTTAAATCCTGAAATCTTTTGAATCATTGAATGCCATACAGAGATAGTAAAATTTATAGGCAAGACTCAAAGTAAAAATAGGGAAAATCTTTGAATTCAGTAAGAGCAAGGCAGGGAGAATGATAACGACGATGTTCAATTTACCACATTGAGACTTTTTCTAAAGCTGTAACAGTCCAGGAAGATGTCCCAAATGAGAAGTGTGGTATCAGTTAAGGGCTAGACAGATAGAACAATACACTGAAATAGAGAACCCAGAAACAAAACCAAAATATATATGTGAGCTTAATATATCATTGGGACGGTATTAGTAAATGAGTGGGAGAAATCCAGGTGCATTCAGTGGCATCCTGACAGTGAGTTATCATTTTGGATTTTTTTTTTGACATATGGAGATGATTTCTACCAGAACAGGGATGCAATTTTTCTTTAGGGAAAACAGAAGTGAAAAGGGTATTTGAGTGAAATCTTTATCCCAATCTACAATATTTTTTTACACATTTGAAAAATCTCCCTCTGCAAACACATATATTTATGAAATATTTACTAATTATAAAATGTAAACATTACAAATAAATCATTGGCAATATCAAAATTCAGTTAAAAGTCCAATGTCACAATCTTAATCTGAAAGTGGAAGACAAATTCCATGCAAAGATTCTTTCTGGAATTTTATATAGTAAACACCTTTAACAAATGACACTTTATTTATTTAAACACATTTAACAAATGCCTATTTTATTAATTGTAGCAGGTTGAAGTATATTCAACTCTGTAGATACTAATGAGTAAGTAATGAAGGGATTATGAACCCTCTATTTCAAAGCATGAAATGTAGTTGCATGTATTCTTAGATTCCTTATCAGAATATTTATTTTGTTATTTAATAACAGTAATTTCCACATTCATCATAATGAATGTTAAGTGGAAATTAAATAGTAAAATGCTTATTTTTTTCTGTATTTCCTTCAAAAATTCTTATTAGATAAAAAATAAAAACTTTAGGTCTTTTAAGAAAAAAGTGAAAGCAGCTCCAGTGCCTATCACTAGATGAGCAGATCAAACAACTATGGGACCTTTACACAATGGACTACTAGTCAGCCATAAAAGAGATTACCCTTTGTGACAGTATGTATGGACCTGGAGAATGTTCTACTAAGTGAAATAAGATAGTTAGAGAAAGACAAATATCATACGATTTCACTCACATGTGGAATGTAATGAATACACTGAACTAACAAGAAGAATAGAGACAGACTCATGGATGGAGAGCAGGAAGACAGGTAGTGGGGTGGGACAATTTAGGTGGTAGAGGGATTGAGCAAAAAGGAAAAAGGACTCGTGAACACAGACAACGGTGTGGTGATTGCAAGAGGGAGGGGTGTGTAAGGGGACTAAATGATAATGGAAAAAGTGCAATAAAATTAATTATAAAACATATTTCCAAGTTTCAAGGAATTCCATCTCACCAATATTGACAACCCAGAAATGCGCCATCCCTACCTTTGCTATAGGATTTGGTATACTATAAATTCAATGAAAGAACTAGAGTCCAAACATGTAAGAAAACAATTTTTTACAGATTCTGGGTTTTATGCTTAGTAATTATGATCAGTTTAAAGGTCCTAAATATTTAAACAGTAACACTAGAAATAATTTTAATTCATTAATATTGTTCTGATTGGTTCAGAACCAGAATATAACAAGTAACAGCTGTTATGTTAGAGTTTAAAATCAGGATAATTAGCCTAGTATATAATGAATATATTATATCTTATTTATCCATATTTGAAGTTCAATTAAATTTTTCATCGTAAATATTTATCCACATTATATAGTAACTGCTAAGAAAGAAGCACAGTGTTATAAGGGAATTGATTTTTAAAAAAAAATTATTTCTCTAACAAGGAATTTCAAGTCCAGGAAGCTTAAGCAAATGGTTCAAGGTTACACGCACATTTAAGTAAAACAACCATCAAGTTCTACTCTCTTCCATCAAGTATTGTGTCCAGGCTTGCCTGCTATTTTTCACAGGATCTGTCCAGTTCCCTTCGCTAGTGTTCCTTTTATTAATTGATTATTCTCATGTGAGGTGTTTCAACATAAGGCGATTCTAAATGGTAAATGCATGGCATAGAAGAGTTTGTATTGCATTTACATAAAAAGAAAAATGTAAACAAATGCAGAAATTAGGGAAAAATAAATATTATAGAAAGATTATTTAGGGGGCGGAGGAGCAATCGCTGCAGATACCACTACACCACCAGGCCCCTCATTGCAAAGAAGGGCAGACTGGGGTTAAAGGTGCCACCTGGAGGTCTAGAAAGCACTGGCAGAAAATAAAAAAGGAATACAGAAAAATGTTTCATGCAAGTAATAGAAAATTTCAGTAACCCAAGGGAGCCATTGTTTTAATATACATGACCTTTTTCACTGAAGAAGATCACTGTGTGATATGCCAGGTACTCCCTGAAATGCCATTTCCCATTTGCCAGAGGAGGCATCTAACCACAGCTGCACGGGGGTGAATGAGACCACCGGGGCAAAGCAGAGCCTGTTCTCTTCCAGGCTCAGCTGCTTGTGGGCATTGCAAGCCTGCTGGTCAATTAGAGCTTCATTTCCAATCATCTGCTGACTTCAGGAGTTTCATTGCTCTTTACATCTTTTTATCTTTTACCTGAACTCAGTAAAAATAAATTTAAATTACGTTACTGCAAATGTATACAGGGTAATGGTGGTTGTCTAGCAGGCAATATAATTCTTAAGAGCAAAAAGGCAACTCTGATACTGCTCAGCTATAATTGCTGACCTTCAGCGAGGAGAGATTGGCAGAAAGATGGGTCTGGCTCTTTCTGGAGAGCTTCATAAGCAAAATATGTGTGTGGCTGAGCCTGTACGGCACTGTGAAAACATTTTGAGCACAGAACAAACTCTTTGGGAATTGTTTTGTATTTTTTAATGTGTCCCCGTCTGTGTTTCCCTTCATTGTTACTCATGGAATTATTAATTTTCGTTAGAGAGCCTGCATCATCAAGGTAGCAGGAACCATAGTTTCCTGGCAAATTTGGAACCAAAACATTCTATTTGTTAACTCAATGGAAAACTGCCCAACTTAGATTGCACAGTTTTTGTTTGGTGGAGTTATATATGTAATCAGTTTTGGCCATATGAGTAGCCTTGCTGATTTCCTTGACCAGTTCCAAGTGAAAATGCTTTTTGATTTATTTAACCAGATTTACTTATTTAATATGTGAGTTATTTATTATTATTACTTTTATAATTTAAAGATATATGCATAGATGTCATATGAAACTTCTTGCAGGAAAAATCAAAACAAGGAAAGCACTGGCCAGAATGTCCTGCCCTCGGCTGCAGTCCCTGAGCTGAGGGAGATTCATTCTCAACAGACCAAGGACTTGGCTTGCTGGGTGTTTCATCCCAGTGTGCTCCCTTTGTCCTGCTATTCTTCTCCAGTTCTCTTTTCTAAATGGGTGAAAAACAAGTTCACCCATTTAGCAGAGGTTCAACTGGAGAAGAGAGATCCATCTCTTCTAAGCACGCTCCTCCAACTTTTAGGAGAGATTGGCAAAGAGGGGTGCCAACTCCCCTCTGCCCTTCTCCAGGGCAGGGAGGAGAGAAAGCATGCCACACCTTGGCTTTAAGAACACAGATTACCACCACCCTGCTACCCCAGCTTCCCTGCCCCTGAAAATTTCCTTTATAGCCTGGTAAAAGAGGGTCTGGGGAAAGGCAGATTAGGAGTCAGCTGAGCCATTTTGGTTGCCCATTTGTCTGGGGCTGTCTTTATAACACTGACTACCTTTTACACCTTATGAACTACAACTCTTCTACACAAATATTTCCATTTTTCTTTTTTCCTTGTCTAGTAAGCCTTCCATTTTTCTTTCCCACACCTCTTCTGCACCTGCTCAAGTTTTCACAGATCATTCTAGTCTTGGTGATCTTGGCCTATGCTTTGCTTGGCAACTCATCATCCATGAAGGAAGTGTATGGATCATACAGTTTAGTTGTTTTATCTCACCAAACAATGCTAAATAGCTATATTCTGTCCATTTGTATCCTCAATGTGCTTAGCCACAAACTTTGCAGGTGGCAGATGCTCATTAAATATTCAATCTTAATGATGGTGATAGTGACATCCCGTAAACAGCCATGGAGCCCAATATGAGTCCATTGTACGGCAATTCCAAAAGCCAGGGTATTGCTTCCAAATTTATTTTTGTCGTAATGTGGCTTCCAGCAAGATACTTGGTAAAATTTCCCACAATGGATAACGGTATATGGATTCTGGAATCAGCTTACTAAGATCCAAATTCTGGCTATATACCACTTTTTAGCCTTGGGTTCTTGTAGAGTGACTTAGCCTTTCTTCTGTATTCTATCTCCCCATCTTTAAAATCCTACTGCATGGAATTGTTAATGTGACTCAATGAGCTATTACATCAAAAACACTTAGCATTTTTCCCGGCATACTGTACACATCCAATAAATGTTACTATTTTTTTTATGTCTGAAGATAAGATCAGAGGAAATTTCCAACTCCTGTAGATCAAATGTTGGCCCTACTTAATTTTTGTCTCCTTCCCACCATGACCTATAAACCCTACTGGATATGACCTTTGTCCACCACCTCCCCAGGCCCAATTCGTACCACTCTCCCCTCACCTATTATATCCAGCTACATACTTCCACATAGTCCCAGGGCAATCTTCTTGACTTCAAGTGTTGGCACATATTATTTCCTCTGCCTGGAATGTGCTCCCCCCAGTGCACTTTATCACTTGTATTCTTGTCATCATTCAAGACCCAGCTTAAATATTCCTCCACTGAGATGCCTTGCCTAGCTTTTCTCTAAAATCTATTCTGTGCATTGCCAGTAATTCTATCCCATTTCTCTGCCTTATTTCTTTCGGGGCACTGAATTACTCTCTGAAATCATCTCACTACTTTGTTCATGTGTTTATATTCTGTCTTCCTCTAGGATAGTGTAAGATTTGTTAGAGCAAGAATTTTTGTCTTGTTTATTATTGTATTTCATCTAGTGGCTGGCACTTAGTAGGAACTTGGTATTTATACATTGACTGTATAAATACTGTGTGAACACAGCTGGGGTTACAGTCAACAGAGGAACTCGTAGTTGGTTAGGACAGTAGAAAATCGTAAAGGCCATTTCAGATCACTGTGAGCAGTGCCACGATGGTGGCCAGTGCAGCATTTTAAGTAGTACTCAGATCCTTATTAGTGGTTCTCTGCTTTCTCAGGGTGGAAGCCTTCATGGGAGACCTGAATGACAAGGACAAATTACCTTAATTGGTGGGAGGGGGCTGGGTGTTCAGGAGCAGAAGGGCGTCTCAGAGGGAGGAACTAACAAAGGCCTAAGGCAGAAGGGATAATGGAGCTTTGTGGGATCATCAGTATTTAACATAGTTTAGACCAGAGGATGAGAGAGGAAGGAGTGAAGAGCACAATCAGAAGAAATTAGTGAACTTAAATGCCTAATTTACTAAGGTTTGTATGAAATTTGTTTGGTACTCATAAATTGAGTGCTCACATTTTTAAAAGACCTGTATCTTGAGTGCCTACTCTGTGCAAGAAAATTAAAAAAATTTTTTTTCCTCTCCTGCTGTTCTGGAGAGATATTGATTGCATGGACAGAAAAGCAGGACATAATAAATTGAATGGCATAGCCAGTCCTTCTGAGACACAGAATGGTAATGGCTCTAGGGTAAAAGGTTTAGACTGCTTTGTACAAGAGACATTTGAAGTCTCCAAGGTCTTGTGCTTTTCATCCAAGAAGCTCTGGTATGCTGGGGGGAAATGTTGCCATGGCAGCCAGTAGTTGCTATGAAGGGAAAAAAAGGGAAGGTTGATGCTCAATATTTTGCTAATAGCAAAATCTGGCTTCTTCTTTGAATTTTTCTCTTAAGAGCTGTATTTTTAAAATATCTTGTTAAAATTATAAATAAACAAACTTAGGCAGTATTTGAAATATATATGCAGGAATATGTATGTATGAGTATACATATATGTATGTGTATGCCTAAGGATATCCTTGTTATTTGCACCAATAAATAAATGTGTATATTTGATGCACATTAAATGAATGATTCTCCTGAACCTTAAGAGAATTAGGTATTATGCATTATTAAGTTTTTGAAGTAGCCAAAATTTTACCCTTTAAGCATGAAAAAAATCTTGATGGTTAATTTATTAGATTAATAAATTTATATTAGGTAAAAATAGAAAGAATGAACCTATGTATTATGCTTTACCACATATAACAACTATAATTAAGTAATAAATTATATAAATATGTACAATGTCTGGATCCCTATAGAATACAAGACCATGAGGGCAAGAAACATTGCATCCCCAATACCTCAATGTTCTGCACGGGAGCCTTGTTCAGTAAGCATCTTTCCTATCTCTCCTTTGAACGTGTGGGTGAATGAAATATAGAAAGGGGACCAAGGAAAACCCAACTGATTACTACAGCAAAAACTCTCCATTCATTAACTAGAGAGCTCGGAAGCTAGAATTTCACTGGAATTGCTGGAAGTTTTAAGTCTTTTACATTAAAATTTATGTCTAGCTTCACAAATGCCATATTACATAGATTCTCTGTATAAAACATGTGCACTGCAGAAACTCTAAGCAGAAAAGAAAAGCAGCCTAGGGTCATGATGCTTTCTTGCATGGAGTCTGAGGGTCACAGTGGCAGATGACCGATGAGGCACTGAGGAAACCTAGAGGTATCCAGGTTCTTCAAGCTCATGGTTAATCTGTGTGTCCTGTTGGATTATATTTGGAAATGTATGCCATGGGGGGAAAAAAGGATGAACCAGAACAAAGTAAATTTGATATACATTCTAATCCTGAGATCTACAGACGGCAAAAATGAACCAGTGCTCCTTATGTTCTGGCCCTACACACCTATACACAGGGAGCTAGATGTTTTTTAAAAAATGTATAAGGCTGTGCTTGTTAGCACTACTGTAAAGTCAGTTTTCAGTCTGAGCACAGCCATAAATCCCTTTGGCAATCATTTTGCTTCTTATTAGCCAGTACTCTTTTCTCATCCCTCATTTAAAACTTTCTTCAGAACTTTCACTTCTCAGGTGTTTGACCCTATCCTCATTTTCAGCCACTGCTCTCACCCTCTTCCTTCACCTCAATGAGGAAATAGAAGCATCCGAAAAGAATGACTTTAACAGCTGGGCCTAGCACCTAGCAGCTCACCTGTACCGTTAGATATCCTAATATACTCTTTCCAGTTTCTGAGGAAGATACATCACGGAATCTGTTGAGTCTAATGCCTCTATCTGGTCTGAGTCCTCTTTGATATCTACTTCAATCCTGCAGCATTCATTCTACCCTTTATTTCCCACATTCTCAGCCTTCCTCTCTAACAGTCCCCCTTTTTCCCAGGAAAATATGCCAACCACCTATTTTAAGACTCCAGTTCTAGTTACTTTCTTTTCTTTTTTTTTTAAATTTCATTTTAATTGTTCTTTTTTTAAATATATTTTATTGATTATGCTATTACAGTTGTCCCGTTTCTCCCCCATCATTCCCCCCACCCTGCACACCCTCTCCCACCCACATTCCCCCCTTTAGTTCATGTCCTTGTGTCATAAGTTCTTTAGCTTCTACATTTCCCACACTATTCTTACCCTGCCCCTGTCTATTTTCTACCCACTATCTATGCTACTCATTCTCTGTACCTCCCCCCCTCCTCCCACACCCCTGTTGCTAACCCTCCATATGATCTCTTCTTTCATTCACCGTCAAATGTAGATAATTCAGGAAAGTATTTGTACAAGGTTAGAAAGAGGAAGAATGGGGCTATAGCAGGAAAGTGATTTTCAAAAGGATGCATAATTGCAAAACAAATACATCCTAGATTTATATGCCAATTTGTCTCAATCACTTCTGATTTGCACATTATCATCCACAGTTTGGACTCTGCCTCCTTCCCACCCATCCTCCTAAAGTGGTTTTCAAAAGTATGAATGTCAACCTTGCTGCCAAACCCAATATGTGCTTCCAATAATCTTTCAACATCTGTAACATTTGACAAGTTGACTACTCCCTTCTTTAAATGTTGCTCCTTTGACATAGTGACTGTCTTCTTTCCTGATTTTTCTGATCTCTGATTACTCTTTCAGAACATCCTGTCTGAATGCCCTGGAAATCCTACTATTCACTCTATTCTCATATAATTATGTGCATGGCCATAGATTTTGTCCTGACATTTTTTTTCTATTTTCATTTGACATTCTCCTTATCTATTCTTATTCTGATCCTTAGCTTTAGTCATCATTATTGTGCCAGGAGTAACACATTGAGTCTTCACACCTCATCTCTCAGTGTAAGTCCAGAATCGTATACCACTGTCTGCTGGGGAGTTCCTCTAGAATTTCTCACAAGCACTTCAAAATTAATATGATCAAGTTAATTATTTTTCCTCCCAAAATGTTAAATCCTGGCTAATGGCATCGATACTCCCAGTAATCCAGGTGAGAATCTTTCAAGTCCCTTTTAGACCCCTCTGACTCCCACATCCCTAAATCAAATTGCTAATAAAGTCATTTTATTTCTATCTCTTTAATATTTTATGCTGACATCTCTATTTGCATGGGCATTGTCTTTATTCAGGGTCTTGTTTATCCCCAAAATAATTTTCACACCTTATGATTTGACTCCCTCAAATCTACCTCTTAACACTAACTAGCCAGAGAGGTATTTCCATAACATAAGGGCAAATATGTAGCTCTCCAGCTTAGGTTATTTCTGATTCTCTATCACCAATCACATAATGGGTAGCACATAGTAAGTACTCAAAAACTAGTAATAGTATTTCTACAGCTATTAGTACTAGATGAAGGCAGGTTCATCTCTGACTCTGGATAAGTAACTCTACCTCTCAAACCTCTCAATTTCTTTCCTCTTAAGATAAGAATAATTGTATCTCCTTCAGAATGTTCTTATATGATTACTGTAGCTTATGTAGTAATGTGGTTAGTAAACTTCTTGCACACAGAAAGTACTTAATTAATATATGCTTGGTGAGAATTACCCATGGAGTGCTCTGGACTTGTAAGAATAAAGGGCATCTGTTGGATTACCAGAATTAAAGAGTGCGGAATAGCCTTAAAGTCAAAGAATTCAGATGGCAATGGCCTTTAGAGTCATCTTCAAGCCACCAAATCATGATGCTGGTCTCTTCCACAACGTCTGTCAGTGATTAGTGTTTTTGGCCATGCACTTATGCACAGTCCTCTGTAAAGCGACCCTTCTGTCAAAAGTTCTTATGTTTGTACAGAAGGGAATTTGAATTTTAGAGCTGTAATTGTCCCTAGGTATCCTACACTCCAAGTTTCTCTTAATATAAATAAAATAAAACAGTTTGGGAACACTTAGATTTTCCAAGAGTATATTTCTTCAATGCTTTAGTTGGCACTAAAATCCAGGACTCTCTTTTTACCACCTTATATGCCTTTGTCTGGCACATACAGACTCCAGGGCTGAAGAGGCGGAGTGTGGGTGGGGCAAGTGAACTTTGGAAGAGAGCACATTGAAAGTCAAGGTTTCGAGAAGAAGAAATGCCCTCACACAATCAGGCTTGTGTGGATGTGGGGCTGATGGGGAGGAGAGGCTGCTATGTGCCCCTGTTTAGTGGAGAGCAGCTGAGGACTGCAGACACCTGGATCTGGGGCATTCACTTTATCAGGTTCATATTTTATATTTTTTAAATGTATATTCTTTAAAGGTATTGTATCATAGAATGTATATCTGCAAGTTCTCATCCCCATGGATTTGAAAGATATGATGTGGAGATTCAAGTGGCTGCACAGATGACAGCTTTTACCTGTTACTGGAACCCCCTCTGTGGCCTTAGAAACACCTTCCATTTGTTTCCCACGCCCAGCTGCCCAAGCCTCCCCAGGTGGGCACATGACCTGCCTCCACGGCTGGGCACACAGCATGCCTGTGCAAGGGAGGTAATCTTGACAAGCCTGTTAAGAAGCAGCAGCCTGAGACTGCATCTCCGAGTCGGTGACACCTGTTTTCTCTCCTAGACTCTTCTGGTCATGTTGGAGCACACAGCAAACAATGCTCTCGCTGCAGTGGCTTGTCAGCTCACTGACGTTATCTGTGCTCCATCCTCCCCAGAAGTAGCTGAGAACAGAGCCTCCTTAGTCAAAACAGCAGGTCTCACAAAGATACAAGGGAGAATACTGTCCTATTTAAGAGGACAGTTTCTGAAATCAAATGGTCCGAGTTCTAGTCTTATCTGTGCACTTACTAGTTGAGTGACCTTAACTACTCGACTTAGCCTTTCTACTACTTAATGCCAGCACCTAATGTGGGGTTAAGAAATATAAATTAGGTAATAAACAGAAAGCCCTATGCTTATTGCATAGTGAATGTACTATAATTTGGATGTTTGGGTTTGTTATATGTGTCTTTTAATATGTATATGACTGGCATGCCTCCATTCCGAAATCATGCTGTCCTGGTGAGTGAGAAGTTTGTTTCCTGTCTTCGCAAAGGTCCCCAGGAGTGGGGACTTTCTATTGTCAGAAATATTTTGATACAGTTGACCCTATGACCCTCTCTGTGCTCAAAATGGTCAAGTCCTCCTTTGGGCATACTTTGTTGAATGTGTCATAGAAGTATTTTTCTAAAACCACAAATCTTTTCTCCCCCCAAAGCAACTGCAGTTCTGTTCAATCAATGCAGGGTGGAGCTGCTGTTTCTCCGAGGTCTGCAGAAAGCCCTGGGTGCTGTCTCAGTTCCCCTGTGGCTGTTTTTCCTCGCCTTTCTCATGCGTAGCCTTTTACATTTACTGCTTTCCTCCATTATCCTATTTCATTTATTAATTTAAAAAACAATATGTGTAATACTCTATTAATACATTAACTATCGAGGTCTGCAGCAGGTCTAAAACTACTATATTTTTTAAATTAAAGTGTTTTAAATTACAGTTGACATATATTGCAGTTTTAGGTGTACGACTTAGTGATTAAACACATATAACTCACAAAGTGATCCCCCAATAAATCCAGTACCCATCTGACACCATGTGTAGTTATTACAGTATTATTATGCATTACATGCATTATTATTGACTGTATTCCTTATGCTGTACTTTATATCCCCATGACTGATTTTTATAACTGGCAATTTTTATGTCTTAATCCCTTAACCTTTAACTCGATGTCTCCAATGCCCTTCCCATCTGGCAACCATTGATTTGTTCTCAGTATCTGTGAGTCTGTTTTTGTTTTATTTATTCATTATTTTGCTTTTTTAGTCCATATCTATGTGAAATCATGTGGTATTTGTCTTTCTTTGACTGCCTTATTTCACTGAGCATAATATCCTCTAGGTCCATCAATGTTGCAAATGGCAAGTTTTCATTCTTTTTATGGCTAAATAATATCCCACTGTGTATGAGTACCACATCCATTCATCTATCAATAGACACTTAGACTGCTTCCATATCTTGGCTGTTCTAAATAACACTACAAAGAACACGGGGATACATATATCTTTTGGAATTGATGTTTTAAATTTCTTCAGATAAATACCCAGAAACGTAATTGCTGGGTTGCATGGTAGTTCTATGTTTGATTTTTTGAGGACTCTCCATACTGTTACCCACAGTGGCTGCACCAATTTGCATTCCCACCAGTGGTGCACAGAAGTTCCTTTTTCTTTACATCCTCACCAGCACTTTTTTTGTTGATGAGAGCCATTCTGACAAATGTGAGGTAATACCTCATTATGGTTTTAATTTACATTTCTCTGATGATTAGTGATGTCAAGTATCTTTTCATATGTCTATTGGTCAGCGGTATGTCTTCTTTGGAGAAATGTCTATTTGGTCCTCTGCCCATATCCTAATTGGATAGTTGGGTTTTTTTGATGTTAAGTTGCATGAGTTCTTTAAATATTTTGTATATTAACCCCTTTTTGGACATATCATGGGTGAATATCCTCTCTGATTCAGTAGTTAGGATTTTTTTTTTCGTTTGTGGATGATTTCCTTTGCTGTGCAAAAACTCTTTAATTTGATGTAGTACCATTTGTTTTTTTCTTTTGTTTCCCTTGCCTATGGCTTCATATCCAAAAAATATATATTACTAAGAACACTGTAAGAAAGTTAACTGCCTGTGTTTTCTTTTTGGCATTTTATGGATTGGGGTCTTACATTTTAGTCTTAAATCCATGTTTTATTCTTATATATGGTGTAAGAAAGTGATCTAGCTTCATCTTTTGCACCATTTATTGAAGAGACAATCTTCACTATCATTTGTATATTCTTGCCTCCTTTATCACAGATTAATTAACCATATAGGTGTGTGTTTATTTTGGGGGTCTCTGTTCTATTCATTTTTGTATCTGTTTCTATGCCAGTACCATGCTGTTTTGATTACAATGGCCTTGCAGTATATTTCAATGTCAGATAGCATGATATCCAACTTTGTTCTTCTTTCTCAAGATAGCTTTGGCTACTCTGGGTCTCTTGTAGTTTTACATACATTTTAGGATTACTTATTCTAGTTCTATGAAGAATGCCTTTGGTATTTTGATAGGGATTGATGGAATCTGTAGATTTAGAGGGTACTCAGGGCATTTTAGTTGATGTTAATTTTTCCTATTCATGAACATACTATATGCTTCCATTTAGGCCTATCTTCTTCAATTTCTTTCTTCTGTGAATTATAGCTTTCCATGTATAGATTTTATACCTAAATTCAATTTATATCTAAGTATTTTATTGCTTTTGATGCAATTGGAAATGGGATTTTCTTAATTTTCCTGATAGCTCATTATTGGTATATAAAAATACAATTGATTTCTGAATATTTTGTATTCTGCTATTGTCCTAAATTCATTTATTAGTTCTAATAGGGTTTTTTGTGGGGAGGTGAATTCTTTAGGATTCTCTCTATATAGCATCATATCACCTACAAATAACTATTATTTCTCTTCATTCTTTCCAATTTGGATGCATTTTATTTCTCTTCCTTGTATGATTGTGGTAGCTAGGACTTTAATGCTATGTTAAATACAAGTGGTGAAAGTGAATATCCTTGCTTTGTTTTTGATCTTAAACAAAAAGCTGTGGGTTTGTCATATATGGTCTTTATTATATTGTTATGTTTCCTCAATCCCCAGTTTGCTGAGAGTTTTCATCATGAAGGGGTTTTGGATTTTGTTATATTTTCTCTATTAGTTGATATATGATTATATTATTTTATTCTTTATTCTGTTTCTGTGGTATATCACATTAATTGATTTGCATGTATTGAACCATCCTCACATGCTGGGAATAGATCCCACCTGAACACAGAGTATAATCTTTTTAACATAGTGCTGAATTCGGTTTGTTAATATTTTGTTGAGGACTTTTGCATTTATGTTCATCAATGATATTGGCTTATAATTTTCTTTTCTGAGTGTCTTTGTCTGGTTTTGGTATTAGGATAATTCTGGAAACTTTCCCTGATCTTCAATTTTTTGGAATATTTTGAGAAGGATAGGTATTAATGCTTCTTTGAATGTTTAGTCAAAATCACCTGTGAAGCTATCCAGTCCAGGGCTTTTGGTTATGGATTTGATTTCATTAGTGATTATTGGTCTGTTAAGATTACATGTTGTCTATTCTGGAAAATATTCCATGTGCACTTGAAAAAAATGTAGGTTCTGCTGCTACTGGGTAAAATGTCCTAAGGATATCAAGTAGGTTCACCTAATATAATACACAATTTAAGACCACTGTTTCCTTACTGATTTTCTGTCTGCATTATCTGTCCACTGATGTCAATAGAGCTGAAAGTTCCATACTATGCTGTATAACTGTTAATTGCTCCCTTTATCATCTATATGTATATCTGTCAATATTTGCTTTATAATTTTAGGTGTTCCTATGTTGAGTGCGTAGCTGTTTACAAATTATATCCTTCTCGTGGACTGATCCCTTACCATTATGCAATGCCCTTTTTGTCTCTTGTTATAGCCCTTGTTTTTAAGTTTATTTTGTTTGATAGAAGTATTGCTACCTTGGCTTTTTTTTTCATTTGCATGAACTATTTTCTATTTATTTTCAGTCTGTGCTTATCTTTCAATCTGAAATGGGTCTCTGGCAGGCAGCATATGTGTGGGTCTTGTTTTCTTAAAATCTATTCAGCTACTTTTTTTTTTTTGGTTGGAGCATTTATTCCATTTTCAGTTAAAGTAATTATTGATGGATATGTAGTTACTGCCATTTTATTGTTTTTGTAATCCTTCTCTATTCCTTTTTTAAATTTTATTAATTTATTTTTAGAGCAGAGGGGAGAAAGAGAAGGAGGGAAACGATATGGGAGAGAAACATGGATGGGTTGCCTCTCGCACACCCCAAAATAGGGACCTGGCCCAACCCAGGCATGTGCCCTTACTGGAAATTGAACCAGCACCGTTTCGGTCCACAGGCCAGAGCTCAATCCACTGAACCACACCAGCCAGGGCTCTGTTCCTTTCTTATTGCTTTGCATGTTGATGACTTTCTTTTTTTTTTTTTCTTTCCATTTTTTTATTTTATTTTTAATCAGTATTTTTTAATTGTTGATATTGTACAGTTTTCTGTCTTTTACCCCGCCCCAGCCCACCACCCCAGCTCTCCCCACCTTCCTCCCATTTCCACCCCCCATAGTTTTTGTCCATGAGTCCTTTATACTTGTTGCTCTAAACCGTTCCCCTTTTCCCCTGAAATTCCCTCCCCTCTCCCTCTGGTCACTGTCAGACTGTTCTCAAATTCAGTGTCTTTGTTTATATTATGCTTGTTTCTTTGTTTTGTTGATTAGCTTCCTGTTAAAGGTGAGATCATACGGTATTTGTCTTTCACTGCCTGGCCTATTTTGCTTAGCCTGATACTCTCCAATTCCTTCCATGCTGTCGCAAAGGGTAGGAGCTCCTTCTTTCTTTCTGCTGCATAGAATTCCATCGTGTAAATGTACCACAGTTTTTTGATCCATTCATTAACTGATGGGCACCTAGGTTGCTTCCAGCACTTGGCTATTGTAAATTGTGCTGCTATGAACATAAGGGTGCATAGATTCTTTTGGATTGGTGTTTCAGGGTTCTTAGGATATAATCCAAGCAGTGGAATTGCTGGGTCAAAAGGTATGTCCATTTTTAGTTTTCTTAGAAAATTCCATACTGTTTTCCATAGTGGTTGTACCAATCTGCAATCCCACCAACAGTGCACTAGGGTCCCCTTTTCTCCACAACCTCTCCAACACTTGCTGTTCGTTGCTTTGTTTATGAAGGCCGTTCTGACTGGTGTCAAGTGGTATCTCATTGTAGTTTTAATTTGCATCTCTCTGATAGCTAGAGATATCGAGCATCTTTTCATGTGTCTCTGGATCCTCTGTATGTCCTCCTTGGAGAAGTGTCTGTTCAAATCCTTTGCCCATTTTTTAATTGGGTTGCTTGTCTTCTTAGAGTAGAGTCTTGTAAGTTCTTTATATATTTTGGAGATTAATCCCTTGTCTGAGGTATCATTGGCAAATATGTTTTCCCAT
The DNA here is from genome assembly GCA_039655065.1 of Glossophaga mutica. Lineage (NCBI taxonomy): Eukaryota > Metazoa > Chordata > Mammalia > Chiroptera > Phyllostomidae > Glossophaga > Glossophaga mutica. Next base: position 22,561,091 of record CM077312.1, on the reverse strand, counting down.
ACAGTTGGTTCTCAATACTGTTTTCTTTAGCTGTGCAGAAGCTTTTTATTTTGATGAGATCCCATTTGTTTATTCTTTCCTTTATGTCCCTTGCTCTAGGGGACGTATCAGTAAAAATATTGCTGCGTGAAATATCTGAGATTTTCCTGCCTATGTTATCCTCTAGAATTTTAATGGTGTCATGGCTTATATTTAAATCTTTTATCCACCTTGAATTTAGTTTTGTGTATGGTGTAAGTTGGTGCTCGAGTTTCATTTTTTTGCACGTAGCTGTCCAGTTCTCCCAGCACCACTTGTTGAAGAGGCTATTTTTGCTCCATTTTATGTTGCTGCCCCCTTTGTCGAATATTAATTGACTTTCTATAGTATGACGTAAGGATTCCTTTCTCTTTATTTCTTGTATATGTCTTGTAGATTTTTGGTTTGTGGTTACCATGTGCTTCATATATACCAAGCTATGTTTATAGCAGTGTATATTCAGTTGTGGTTGCTTAAGTTCCAACACATTCTAAAATCACTACAATTTTTATCCACCTCCACTGCATCCTTTTTAAATCCTCACCTTAGGATATGTTTGTTTACTGATTTGAGAGAAAGAGAAACATCAATTGGTTGCCTCCCATATGTGCCCCAAATAGGGATCACACCTGCAACCTAGACATTATGGCCCTGCCTGGGGAATTGAACCCACTCCTGTTTGGTGTATGGGAGAATGCTGCAACCAACTTGAGCCACCTGGCCGGGGCTCCACGTTTGTTTTGTATTGTTATCTTTTGCTTCTTTTGCATGTGAACGTTGGTATGTGCCCTTTAATTTATTGTTGTAGTTACATGTGATCTTCATACGTTTGCCCTTTAACCTTTGTATTGGCCTTATAGTTGGTTGACCCACTACTTTTACTGTTTGCTTTTGTCTGTGAAAATTATTTTCCTATATTTTCATATTCATATATATTTTTTCTTTTCTACTTAAAGGAGCCCCTTTAACATTTCTTGTAATACCAGTTTAGTGGTGATGAACTCCCTTGTGTGCATCCTCCTGTGTAGCTGAGCCTTGAAGGCTGCTGGCACATCAGCGGATAGGAAATACCCTCAGACTTACTGGATGTGACACAGCAGATAAGCCGTCATACAGGCGCTGACCCATAAAGCAGGAGTTGCTGTGGTGGGGCTCTGGTGTCAGCCAAGTCCACCCTTCTGGCATGCCATTTGTGGAGCTGGTTGGGTGATACTCTGTTTTGTTCTGAAGCCATCTACTGGTATATTGATTCTGGAGGTTCTTGGGGAGAGGGAGCTCTAGTGCCGGCCAAGGCCAGCTGCCATTTGTTTCCAAATTGGGGCCTCCTGTTGGAAGCTACAAAGTGATCTGAAGTTGGTTGCCACTTGTGCTGGGCTTGGAGGCCCTTTGGAAGCGCTGTGCTGTGAAGCAAGGCCAGCTGTCACTATTGCTAGGCTTGGGACCTTTTTGTGGGCATCATGTGAGCTGAGGCCAGCCGCTTCTTGTGCTGGGCTTGTTGCCACCTAGTTGAAGCCATGTTCCAGGCCAATGCAGGACAAAGCTCATCCCAAGCGTGGAGCCACCTGATGGGAGTTGCAATGTAAGCTAAGACTGGTTGCCACTTCTGCTGAGCTTTGGGCTGCGTAGTAAGAGGTACAGGGCATGCTGAGGCCAGCTGCTGCTTGTTTGGAATTTTGGACCTTTGAAAGATATCAGAGACATGCATAAGCAGAGGCAGACTGCTTGTGTGAAAAAGCTACTGGTTGCAGCTTGGCCCAGGTGTACGAGTTGGGTGGGAAGGGGTCTGGAGATTACCAGGGTAATGTGGTTAGCCATGGTAATAGAGAGCTTAAATTCGGCACTCACTCATCCCTGCAGGCTGGGTGGAGGGAGGGCTCAACAAAAATGTAATGGCATCTGCTAACAGTTCTGTCTAGAAAGAAAGCTACCCTGACTCTGGCCCCTCCAGCTCTCACCCTGAAGCCAATAAATTTGGTTCCTCTCCATATGTCCCTGGCACTTTTCACACTGCCATCCCTGCTCTGGAGCCCAGAGTGAGGGAGTTCATGTGTGGCTCAGGAGGAGTGCCTGCAATTCCAGGAGGCCTTTGTCTCACTTGGATTAAATCTGGTTGGTTTTCACAGCCAGATTCTATAGGGACCCCTCGTACCTCTAGGGTTACTTCTGTAGCCAAGATGTCCCTTCCTGATTCTTAATTCTCATACCATGGGTTTGGGATCAGCATATTCCACAGCTCCACCCTTCCTCTCAGTCTCGTAGTGGCTTTTTCGTATCCTAGGTTATAAGACTTCTGTTTGTCTAGTCTGTAGGTGGTCCTCAATGATGGGTGTTCTGTGATGTAGTTGTAGCTCTGCCATGGTCATGGGAGGAGGGAAGCACAGCATTTATCAGCTCCACGATTTGACTAGAAGTCCCCAAACCCTCCTGTATCCCGTTTTTTGTTTTGTTTTGTTTTACCTTTTCTTTTCATTCTTTTTTTAAAAGATCATCAACATCCTACTAATCCCTTGGTCTTCTCTAAAATGTGTTTTGACTTTGCTTCTTGAAATATTTGTTGACCCCTGAGACTGCGTATGATTTCTCCCTCTTTCTGAATCCCTAAGATTTGATTTTTGATAAGTCTTTTTTTTACAACTAATACTTTTCTTATTCCATACCAAGGGGAGTTTCATGGGCACACAGTGTTCCTTTCACCTCTGTGTCTCCTTCACCTAGAACAATAATCAAGTTGCCTTAAAAACCTGGCTTCTGCTATTTCCTGAAGCTAACTGACAACTAACTTTATAAACTTCTCCGCTCCCAATTAATACACAATTTGCCTTAGGGGTTCAATATGTTTTAGTTTATTTCCTGCTCATCATATGTGACTATCAAAGCAGCTTAAATTTGCTCTTGAGATTACTGTCTTTTGCAGCAGCATCTAATTCAGCAAAAATTTGAGTTATGACTCACCTAAGTGCAAGCTGTGATTGGGTGGAGAGGTAAACCATGACATCATGGAACAACAGACTTAGTGTTGTGAATGTTAGCAAATATCATTACATCCAAAACAGTCCTGTGAGATGGGACATGCAGACCTTTGTAATGACACTTCCAGTAATGACTTTCCTCACATATAGGAGAAGCCCAGGCCATAATATGAAGCTCTCACTGGGGGAAAGTCCATAATATTAAGAAGGAAATGTTCTCCCTCGATTTTCTATTTATTGTCCATGTGACAACTCTTTTAAAATTGGAAAATATAGATGATGTCTTTCACTAATGGCTTTACCACTGATTGCATTCAGAAGGTGGTGCTATCTTGTTTTAACAACACAGTCTTCATCCTGCAGAATCGTAACCTGAGAAATAGCTCATATAAAAGAAATGAGTAGATGGGGCTCCCTTTTGCTGTGTTCCTATAGGAAATGTGTGACAAAAGAAGTATCTCTAAAACTAATAAATAGAAACAACAACAGTGAAACTTTGGTTGTAAGATCATTACTTTTCTATCTTCAAAGGTTGCACATCCACATCAGAAATTAAACATTTTTTAACTATGTTTGTTACTCCTTCTGCTAGGATAAAGGCAGAGAGTTGAGCCACTGCATTTTAATTTCTTTGTTAAATATGCAAGCAGAAATGTGGAAAACTGAAACATACCCTTGTCAATATCAGTATTAGCACTATCTCCTTCCTATGAAAGTTTTCTTTAATGCCTTAGTCCACATACATTGTGCCTCACATGTAACCTCTTTTGGACATTTGCATTGTTTTGTTCATGTTAAATTAACCAACACACTGTATTTGTGCATAGTAGAGCCTTAATACAAGTGTATTAAACTAGAGTTGTCTAGGTAAATATCACCAAGATAAGCACTATAGTACATCATCTTGAAGTGGGAACCCTAAAATTGTCAGAGAAAGAGAAGGATGATCTAGATTAAATAAATAATACTCTAAGAGGAAACCAGTGGGAACTTAGAAATGACTTATACACATGAGTTTCATTTTTTAAAAAGTGACCTAAGTTCATGTTCTTCAAGACAAACATGATGACCACCCTAATTTGGACATCACTGTTCTTACCTGAAAATTAAGGGAGAGGACTAGATGCTATCTAAGATTATTTTCACTCTCAGTTTTCAGTGATTTCTCACCTTTCTCTATCCATGCTTGTCCACCCTATATTTTTGAATCAATATGTTTTTATGTCTCATTTTCCCATCACCCAGTTGCCAACCACACCCGCTGTACTCTACAACTGCTCCCTCCTTCATGACTGCATCATTCTCTCTGCTTTGATACACTTTCCAGGAATTCACCACACCCCTTTCAGGATTACCACCATGGTCTCTGAAGTGAAGCATGACTTTCGTCCCCACTCTGTACATAGTCCTAGGTACCTCATTGGCTAGATGCCATTTTTTTCTCTCATAAATAGCACTTTCTGAGGGTAGAGACTATCATATTCATTTTGAATTCCAAGAGTTTACCCAGAGCAAGGATTTGATAAGTATTTGTTGAATGAATTGGATTAACAAATAGGGGCATATGTTAGTCCCTCATCTGCAGACTGAATAAGAGATTGCTAGGGGAAGATTTTCTTTTATTTATTTAATCTGTATTATATTCTTTTCCATTACTATTTAGTCCCCTTACACCCCCTGACCCCCAGCAATCACCACACTGTTGTCCGTGACCGTGAGTCCCTTTTTTTCCTTTTTGCTCAATCCATCTACTACCTAACCTCTCCTATTTCACTGCATTTGTGCCATCTTTTAGAAAGCAATAAAGTATTAGCATAAATAATTAAAACTGAAGCTCACTTACCATACTAATTTGTAATGCAGTCTTATTTATAGTATTTACTTGCTAGATGATCTGAGAAATTTAATATTCCATTTTCCTAGATATCTTGAAAAGTCATCATTGCCTTAATATTTAGGGCCACTCAGTCTATATACTTCCCTCTCACTGGGGGGTTTGGAATATCCATTAATTTTGCCATTAGTTTCTGGATCTAATGTTTGGAATGCATAATGACTATATTTGCAAACCAGTAGGGTGAATATTTTGTGTCAAAAGAAAAAAATTCTTTCAAGAATCAGGCATTCCATAATAAAAAATGCTATGTAAGGCAAATAATTCAATTCACAGACAATTTAAATACAATACAGTTTAACTTGAAAAATGTCTTTATCTTCTCTGAGACCAGTTGACATACAGCCTGTCCTCATGAGAAGGGAAACATTCACTGTCTCCATAGGTATTTTACAACATTAAAATTCTGTTTCCAGATTTTGTAAACCTCCCCTGGAAAATTACAAGTGAGATTAAAAAGAACCCCCAACAGCCCAGGGAGGAATTGATAGATGACCTGCCATATGTAAGACAGCCGGCTCATTGCTAAGGTCCGCCCGCACATACCGAGCGGGCGAAAGCGAAGCACAAGGTCCAGGGAGAGCAGGGAGGCTGAAGGAACGAGTGGGCCCACATCGGCCACCCCCAGCCCTGGCCTAAGGGGAGAAACTGTTTATATATATATAAGTGTTTACACACACACGCTGAAATGTTTAGGCACACATTTTATATATAATTTTATATGGTGTAGTATAGTGTGTGCATGTGTATATATGCATATGAGGGTTGAAACGTGCAGTGATTATTCCATGTCCTTGATGTGTCCTTGCAAGAGATTTCTGTTCCTCATCCTCACTGCTCCAGTTGAGTTTGATACAATTACCTTTTTGAAAGAGTTTGTCAGAACAATAGTGGCATCAGCCCAAGACAAATTTTGGTGGGGAGCTACCATTAACAAAATCATCTGAATCAGAATGGCAGGCCCAAGTGCTGGTCTCCATGCAGCCTAGCAATAAATTGCCCTCTGGGTGCCTGAGTATGCCAACCACCAGTTATTAGAAGTTCAAGGTTTTCATGGAGACCTCATCCTGAGTACAGGTGCAATGACAACTCTTCAGAAGCTCTTTGCACAAACACGATGGCCTGGAGTTCAGTGGGGGTAGGCCTAATTAGTTACCAGAGAAAAGCAGGCTTCTTTGAAGCTCACCTTAATTAAAGAACAAAAAGGGATGAGAAAGTGAAATCGTGGAAGGCAGTAGTGTGCGAGTTTAACCCAGGTATTATTTTATTACCCCTCTAATACTACTGACTGATTCCCTGTTGCCTAAAACAGAAAGTGGTTATGACCTAGACAAAGCTAAAGAGACCCCTCCCTAGGAATTGTGCCAGCACTATTTGAAAGTAGTCATGTTTCTTGATAGAAGTAGCTAAGTTTGTGAAGGGCCTGTCCAAAGTTAAAATCAATAGGAAGGTAAGAAAAACAAAGAAATAGAAAGATGATGATGATGATATAGTCACTGGCTCTAAATCTATTTATGCCTGAAGCCAAATGTATTGGGTTTCCCAGTTATATGAGCTAATAAATTCTTTCTTTCTTTCTTTTTTTTTTTTTTTTGGTCATTGTTTAAACTACTATATGTAGAAGTCTGTAAGAACCGAATGGGTTCTGACAAATACGGTTGTCAAGTTTTTATTTCGGCAAACATTACCCAGTGATGTAAAGCATTACTGAAACTCCTTTCTGGTCCCCTGGGGTTACAAATGACTACAAATTACCGTGAAAGGACCCACAGCTAGAAGCAAAAAAGTCCAATTTCAGATGGCCAGGTTCAGTGGGAACCTGATTCCTAGTGTTACATATTCATATTCTGCAACAAATTTCAAGGACCAGTGAGGTAATATTTGACTCCAGAAATACTTAGCCATAGGCTAAAAATTTTTTGGCATACCAGAAATTAGTGAGTAGGGCCCTGTTTTTTTTTTTTTTTTTTCCTTTCGCATCTCATGTGACTTGGCATGTCACCCAATCTGTGATTGCTCGTAAAATGTGACTGCATCTATGAGAAAGGTATTCCATTTCCCAGATGGAGACTGGATGTTTTTTCTGAGCTGTAGGGTGTGTTGCCACACTCATATCCACTGGACCACGTGTGGCAAGTGAACCTTAGGGAAGAACAGGGTGACAGACTACACTGGGTGAACTCCAGTACTATTTCCAAGGCAGTCAATATCCAATACAGAGCCAACACAGTCATGGCCAAAGTTCCTAGGCTTTCTTGTGTCTTAGTCCAGGTTTGGGAAGAAATTACAGTTTCTGGTTGGCTACTCAGAGACCCAGAAAGCCAAGGACTGGTGTTTGAGAGAGGAGCAGAGATCACTGAATGAGAAAAGGAAAGAAGGGTAGTGGTATTTCCAATGGTAGAATTATTTTATTTTAGATAGCCTACATATTGAAAGACAGGCTTACATAGGCAGCTAGTTTTGGCCATTGTCATTGCAAAGGCCAGCCTGTAGGGTGGTCACTAGTATCCACAGCCAACAGAGAAGTCACACTGACATAGAAGTAGAGTTTCTATCCAGATAGAAGCAGATACGAATCCCTTCTCCATCTCTCCCTCCCTTGCTATTCACACACATATTCATCAACTTCTGTAGTGAGAGAAGGCTAATGGAACAGGGAGGGAGAGGGGGAGAAGAAAGGTGAATTAGAATTTCCTTCCTTTGGCATGAATCTCATTCTAGATCTGTGAAACCTCAGCCCAACCTTTTGAAGATGGGACTCTGAATTGGAGAGTGACAAACAATGACACCTAGACTTGGTGAATTACTTGCCTGAAATTAGATAGTCTTAAGCAGGAATTAATTAAAAAGCCAAAGAACTGGATTGATATCTTTTGGAAGGAATGTAAGTATTTTTAATTAGCAATAATAAATTGTCTCCTCTTGCATGCCAGTTTACAATGGGTAGACACTTAAAAAAGCAAAATAGATTTTAGGTATGTCTCTCAGTGAAGACTGCTCACTAAAATATTCCCATCCAAGTACAGACAAAAGAAGGAATTGAAGGAAAGGAAAGACTTAACCTATTATTACCATCAATTCATTTTCAAAGCAAAACATCAAATGATGAGGGGAGAATTAATACTCTAATATCAAAATGAAAGATGGCATTTTATATAGGGTAAATGTGAAAAATCACCTACGTCGTTACTTTTCTATTTCCTGGCAGAATGGTACAAATTTTGTCATGGACTAGCATCTGGACACAGGATGCAGGCTTGCATAGCACCCATCATCTACATACCTTCACAAAAAAACATCTCCCACAGTGTCCTGGTTTCTTGGCTAAAGCTACACCAATAATTTTGGATTTTAAATAACAGATTTTCTCAAAAGCACTTTTCTAGTCTTCCCTTTATTATTTCTGTACCTCTCCTCCCTTAGCTAGAATTATCTTTTCTTTCTTGTTGGCCTGAACAACCAATAATCATGTATGAAGAGAGATGAAATGTTGGTTTCACTGCAATGCCATTCCTGACCCTCCCAGATGAGATAAGTTAAACTGCTTTCTCATGTGTACCTTGTGCCTTCTTCTATGATGGCATTTATTACATTTCTTTCCATACTTGTTTTCCTGTTGGGTAGTTTAACTTGGAATTAAGCTCCTTGAAGGAATGGAAGAAGCTTTTTGTGGTGGTCATAAACATGAATTCTTATGCTTAAGAGTTCAAATGAAATCTTATAAATATGAACTCAAATTCTTATCCAAATCTTGGCTCAGTCCCTCACTAGTTATGTGGCACTACACAAATTATTTTACCTTTCTGAGCCTCAGGTGATCTATAAATTACTAATTTTACCCAGAATTCAGTATAGTGTCTATCATATGTGTATGTATGTATATAATGTTTGATTATTAAAATTACGAGTAATTGATTTGAACAGATACGCTGAAAGTGTTAAGACTTCCTTCACCTTGAATAAGGGGGGAAGTCACTAACAGTTTGCAAAATTTTCTTGTTGGAATATAGCCTAATTAATGGAGTTTGGTGCTTATCGACTGACTGGTCGCAGTGCAACCCCAGGTATATTCCTGTCTTCAAATTTGAGCTGTGTTGTAGTGGAATGAATTGCACTGACCTTTCAGTGAGGCAAGAATTAGAAATATTGACATATTTCCCTTCGTAACCTTTTTTTATGACCGTCAATCCATGTGTGACTTGTTGACATGGCAATTTATCCTAGGTCCAAAGAAATAAAATAGTTAAAATAGAGTCACTGGATGGTGACGGCAGAAGAAACTCCATGGAGCTTAGTCAAATACCTAGAGACTGAAGGGAACTTGGAATTTCCTTAATTGCAAGATGTAAGCTCTTCAGAAATTAAGTAACTCGCCCTCATTCACACCATAAATTAATGACAGAGCTGATCTGAGCCCTCAAACATTTTGACACCATGTTCAGTGCTTACTGACACTAGCGTGACATAGTGTCTCTTCTTGCTTCAGAATTGCTCCTTGTGTTTCTTTGGATGCAGAGATACTCGCTACCGTCACAAACTTCCTCACTGTCCTCAATTGGCAGTTTACTACTTTTTTTTTTTTTTCCCAAAGCAAGCATATTCCTCTGGAATGTACTTCCTTTGCATACACAAACCTCTTAACTAACCGTATAAAGAACTCAGCAGCTACCCTCAACTCTTTTTTTTTTCTTTAATGCAAAAATCATACTAACTTCTAGACTGTCTTTAAGCATTTGAATCCTGCCAGAAAAAATTCTTCAAACCTCCTGGGTGACTCTGACAAATCTCAGCTGGATCCTCAGTCCTTTACAACCCAACCCCTCTGTTTGCTTTTTACGTGGCCATCATCCCTCACATGACCTGCCCTTGCTTTACATCTTTACACATCCTTTGTCTCAGCCAGCTTCTCCCACCACCTGACACAGCAGATGAGCCGCCCCTCTGCTTCGCAAAGAAAGGATAGGCTCTCTGGCACAAGCTCTCACTATTGTCTATCATCAAACTTCTGCGATTTAGGACTCCACTGGTTCCTTTTTTAGCTCTATTTACAAGTAAAAAAAAAAAAAAATCACACGTCTTCTTTTAAAACCACTTGATCTATGAAATGTATTCATTTTTATGTCCACCAGAAATAATTTTTCCCTCTTACCCTCAACTTTTTTCTTTTTTTACTAGCATCTTTCCATCATCAAATCAGTGTGGCATTGTATTGTCTGTGTTTGATTTTTTTTTCCTGGATGATCTTTTATTCCCTCTGGTCACCATATAGTTTCTCTCCTTTTTTCCATTTGTATTTGTTCCAGGAATACTCCACTCTTGTATACCATGCACAATTCATCTTACTAAAATTAGTCAACTGCCTCACCTCTCTACTAAAACCGATCTGGCAAAAGTAACCAATTACTCACAAATAAATAGAAAGTCATCTCACGTACATGGATTAGAAAAGTTAATATTATTAAGATGCTGATACTTGCCAAAGTGATCTACAGATTCAGTAAAAGCTGTATCAGTACCAGTGGTGTGTTTTGCAGAAATGGAAAAATACATTCTAAAATTTATATGTAATCTCAAGATATGCTGAATAGCCAAACTAACCTTGGAAAAGAAGAAAAAATTTGGAAGTCTCACACTTCTAGATTTCAAAACAGTGTGGCACTGGCATAAAGGTAGACATACCAATAGAATAGAAGAGAGAGCCCAGAAATAAACCTTGTAATATATGATCAAATGATTTTTGACAAGGGTGCCGAGATCTTTTAAAGGAGAAGTACAGTCTTTTAAACAAATGGTTTTGGTGAAACTGGATATTTAAATGCAAAAGAATGATGTTGGATCTTTATCTTACACATGCATGAAAATGAACTCAAAGTGGAAAAATGACCTAGATAAAAGAGAAAACTCTAAAACTCTTGGAAGAAAAGAAGGAGGAAAAGCTTCATGTCATTGAAATTGGCAATGATTTATTAAATTTATTACTTATGCTCTTGGTAGTATGAGAAAAAATAGCTACATGGGGCTGCATCAAAAAATACAATCAATAGACTGAAAGGCAACCCACAAAACGGGAAAAGTACTTGCAAATTATATATATAGTAAGGGGTTAACATCCAGAATATATTAAGATATCCTATAATTCAATAACAAAAAACTGATTACAAATGGCAAAGGACTTGAATAGACATGCCCAATAAGCACATGAAAAAAGATACTCCACATATTAATCATTAAAGAAGTGTAAATCAAAACCGCAATGAGATACCACCTCACATGCATTAGAATGTCTGCTAGAAAAATAAAATAAAATAAATATTAGTGAAATGTGGGGAAAATTGGAACCCTTGTGCACTCTTGGTAGGAATGTAAAGTGGTATAACTACTATAAAAAGCAACATAGCAGTTCCTCAAAAAAAGAAAATGAAATTACCGTATGAACTAACAATCATTTCGTGTATATATTTGTATATATATTCAAAATTGAAAGCAGGGTCTTGAAGAGACATTTGCTCACCCATGTTCATAGAAGCATTATTCATAATAATGTAAAGTTGGAAGTAACCCCAGGATCCACTGATAGATGACTAGATGACCATGCAATGGAATATCATTCAGCCTTAAACAGGAAGGGAATTCGGACACATGCTACACCACAGATGAACCTTGACTTCATTGTGCTAAATGAAATGAGTCAATCACAAAAGGACACTGGGCTCTGTCCAAAAAGTATCCAGCCATGTAATATGAAAAAGAGACATTTATTGAACAAGAAACATTGTTCATAGGACAATGACTCCTTAGTCCCTTCAAAGAGGCACCTTACGACCTCACACAGTTCCCCCAATTGCCATCAGCTGCCCCATAGTATTTTACTGAATCTCACTGATGGTCTGAAATCTCTTCCCTTTCAAAGGTGATTTTAGTTTTGGGAAAAGCCAGAAGTCACAGGATGCCAAATCTGGGCTGTAGAGGATGGAGTCACCTGGGTGATTTGATGTTTCACCAAAAAACTCTGCATGAGATGTGATGCATGAGTAGGTATATGGTTGTGATGAAGCTGCCAATCACCAGTTGCCCATAGCTGTGGCCTTCTGAAGTATATGAATAGTTCCTATGGAGGAATGTTCAAGTTTAACACAAATTTGATGCAGGCTCATTGGTCTACTCGCTCAGTCATTTTGAATGCCATGGCCACACAGTACACATGCTCATTCACTGGCATCTCCTGCCCCTACTAACTAGTACAGTGAACTCATCATTGTTCACACATGCACATTCCAGTCCACTCTCCTTGGCTGCCAGGTTACACTGATGTCACACAAACCATTCTTGTTATATTAACAATGGTTGGACTTTTTCCAGACAGACTTTGCCATACTGTATGAGTCCACTTACATGAATCAAATTGATAAAGGTATAAAAGAATGACAGTTTCCAGAGACTGGGTAAAGAGAGAAATGGGAAGTTGTAGTTGATTCATAGGAATAGAGTTTTAAGTTTGCAAGATTTTTTTAAAAAACTGGGAAATTGGGTGAATAACAATGTGAATGTACTTACTACTGAACTCTACACTAAATGGTTAAGATGGTAAATTTTATGCTATGTGTTTTACCACAATTCCTAAAAATGTAAAAAAGATCCTACCCTATTTAAGTGAAAATAAAGGTTTATTTTATTATTATTCAAAAGAGTTTAAAAAACACTTTATTAGTATCTCCAAACCCAGGATTATTTTATAATCTTATATTTAAAATTTTTATTCTATAGTATTTTTTCAGTACTCTCCTATTAAATTCTATTTTTCACTGGATTTTGTGAAATGTAATTTCTTTCTTTCTCTCTTGCTGATTCTTACTCTTCTACTCACACACTGAGGATAGGTGTTGCCCAGAGACTTGGGCAACACCTGTCAGCCTCTTAGGACTAGTAACTATCCTTAGACCTGAGTGACCAAGGCTTTTGCCCAGGTGGTCCCTGCATTTAAGAGGGTATTTCTCTGAACTTCCTCTGGTAATGGCCATTCACAGGGTGAGGAGGTCAACATTATATGCTAACCTAGATTCCATACCTTTGTAGAACTTGATATCTGGGACCTCAGGATTACCTGATGGTCTTAAATTTACTTCCTGGGCTTCATTTCTAGAGGCAACCTGCCAAAGGCCATCTTCCCTTCCCAATAAGTACACAGTAAGTATGAGGGGTGGTCAAGTGGCAGCTATATATAGAGCTTGTACACATGGGGAGAAGGGCTCCTGAGATGAAGGACACAGTCAAAGGTAAAAAGAAAGGAGGGAGCTTGGCCTTGGACCCTCCAGGGTCATTCATTTCTATTGTGGACCTGGTCAGGTCCACATTTCTAGAGGCGGGTCTGCCTATGCACATCCTGTAGACGCCTTTATTACCTCCCATATTTTAAAACTCCATCTGTATGCAGTACATGCCCCTATCTGCTGCCTCTAACCACATTCTCTCTGCCCAAATCCAGAGATGAATTTCTCAGTGTCCCCTGTCGTTGTCAGTTTAATTTTCAGACACAGACTAGGGGCCCTAAGAGGGTGCAGGGAAACTTTCTCCCTTACAGAACTTAACAGGAAATTTGTTTATAATAATCTATAACCATTGGTTTTCAACAAATGAAAAGTGAAGGAGGGAAGGGCTAAGGTAGTTGGGAGGATGTGTGTCAAACATTGGCAAGTTGTTACATACCTCTGCCACACACCAGGGCTAGGATGAACTTGGAGAGCCAGGGATCTGGGTAAATGGTCAGGAGAGGACAGCAGACATGTTTATATTTAAATTTCTCCTCTGGTTTGACGCAAATTATTCTCTCATGAGAGCCACTTCCATAAACAGTATAATAAATGCGTATTTTTAATATATTGTAAATATCTACTCATACAAGGAAAAGCAAAATGTTTTTAGCTTCCTTCCATGTAAGGCAAAGACTAAATATTTATGTGCATGTAAATAAATAAAAGTCTTTCAAACTCCTAATATTTATGAACTGATCATAAAATTCGAGGTAGAACCAACACCAAGAAAAACAGATTGAAAGGAATTTCAACCAAAAGTGATGGAAGCTTTTTGTATACGCTTGAAATAAATGATTGAAGCAGAGCAGTGGCCTTGGGATACACTTTCAAGTGAGATTATCGGAAATGTAAACTGATGGATGAGAAAATAGTTTCTTTTCTAGATCTTAGGCATGGCAAGCTAAAGTATTAACAACGGTGGACTTTAATAGTCCTTATGGAGATAAAACAGATGGAAATATGTGCTCCTTTAAGCAAATTTAAGTACACAGCACCAGGTGTATGCTATATGGTGGCTAAACCTTATCCTTCCTCTCAATGAATCTATCTATATTCACTTTGCAGAACACATAGTAATTTATTATTCAATTTAATAAATAAACAATAATAAATGCCATGACATAAAGCTTTAATGAGTATAAAAATTTGAATATATTCTGTCAAGTATGGCAAAGAGCCAGAAAAAGTAATAATTGAGCAAAGAGATGACAGAAGAGTTGGCATGAACTAGATTTACTGGTCTATTTGTATAACACAAAAGCTGGATGATTCCTCTCTTTTATTCTTTAAGAAATCATTATTTTAAAAGACTCCTAGGAAAATTTCTCCCTCTTTCATTTGATTTAGTTTTTCCATAGGTTCTAAAGGCTACAGAAAAGAATTTGTAGAAAATGCTGGACCTGGTATAAATGAGAAAGTAATGGAACTGACAATTTTCCCAATGCTGTAAAAAGCAATTAGTTATTAGGAGGCGGTAGGTTAGCACTTCCTTTCAAGAGATTTAAAAGCTATTTCCAAGCCCATGGAACTTAAGAGAAAGAAAGCAATTCAGACCATTTACAATGGTTTTTCCTCTTTAAACTTCAATTCCAGACCAATTTTATTTTAATGTCTGCACATGTAAATGCTAGACTCAATGGTGTGTATTTTATCCCCCCGCCTTTTTTTCTAACTACATGGGTGACTCAGTAGGGCCACTTTCTCAGTCAGTGTCTAATAATTTCACTCTAGAGGGGAAGAGAGTTTTTTCCCCTTTCCCTTGGAGAGTAACATGATCTCTCCCTGCCCCACAAATTGACAGTATCAGTCCACTTTTTGTGAAAGCCTTGGCTTGAGCTTAAAAACAAATGAACAAAGTAAGATAAAGCACAGAAACGCCGCAATTATCTTTTCTCTAGACAGCATGCATGGGGTATGGAGACATCTGGTAAGTTAACCAAACGTTTTTTCTACATCACATCAAGTATTCAGATAACTGGATGTTTTTTAACCAAACCAAATGAATTACTTGACACCATGGAGATATAGCCTTATTGCACTTGTTTATTCATTTAACATTCATTTATTCATATAAATATTAGCATATAAAAGAAGGGAAACTAATTTTCTGAATAGGTATCTTGTCTTTGTTTTCCCACAGGCAAAATATATACTTTGAATGAGAGGCTTAGAGTAGACTCTGAAGCTTCATGACCTTTAATAGGTAGTGATAGAAGACCAAGCACTAGCATGACTACACACACACAATGTCTGTCTGGAAAAAAATCCAGCCATCATTAATATGAGAACAGTTTGTGTGACATCAATGTAACCTGGCAGCCAAGGAAAGTGGACTGGAATATGCATGCATGAACAATGATGAGTTCACTGTACTAGTCAGTGGGGATGGTAGACACCTCTGAATGAGCATGTGTACTGTGTGGCCATGACATTAAAAATGACTGAGCGAGTAGACCAATGAGCCTGCATCAAATTTGTGTTAAACTTGAACATTCCTCCATGGGAACTATTCATATACTTCAGAAGGCCACAGCTATGGGCAACTGGTGATTGGCAGCTTCATCACAACCATATACCCACTCACGTATCACATATCATGCAGAGTTTTTTGGTGAAACATCAAATCACCAAGGTGACTTAGCCCCTTACAGCCCAGATTTGGTACCCTGTGACATCAGGCTTTTCCCAAAACTAAAATCATCTTTGAAAGGAAAGATTTCAGACCATCAGGGAAATTCAGGAAAATACTACAGGCAGCTGATGGTAGCTGGGAAAATTGTGTGAGGTCCCAAAGTACCTACTTTGAAGGGGACATAGGCATCATTGTCTTATGTACAATGTTTGTTATCTTCTTCAATAAATGTCTCTATTCATATTACATGGCTGGATACCTACTGGACTATACATACACACACATGCACATATATATGTTTAAATGTAAAAGTATGACAGCAGTGATTGAGACTTAAAATGTTATGTTTTTGAGCACAGAGCATGCTCTCATTTATATTTTTCTGATTGCATAAGAAACAAGAGAAGTAGAAAATGACTTTTTAAAGTCATTTTGTGTATGTCAGGATAGGCTAAGTTATGTTGAAATTACACAGACTCCAAATCTCAGGGGCAGGAAATGACAAAAGTTTGTTACACACGCTAAGTGCTTATCACAGATTGCCTGAGAACTGGGCTCATTTTCACCACTCAGGAACCCAGCCTGGTGGAAGAGCTGCCATCTCTAATAAAGTCAACACCATGCTATAGAGAAAAGGGAGCTCTGGAGAGTTTCACAGTAGCAATAAAATGCTTTGAACTAGAAGTGACGCAAATCACCCCTCTTAAAACTCACTGGCCAAAACCAATCATATGGTTCCATGCAAACAAGGAAACTATGAAAAGTTAATCTACTATGTGTGTAGATGCAGAGAGCCAGGCATATTTTATGTACAGCATTAATGACTGCCGTCCCCCTCAGGAGTAAACAATGACTTCAGGACCAAATCAGATAGATTTCTGATGCCAATCTATAAATCTCCTCTTAGCTCAATTTCCCAAAGTTAGTGTTTAGGGATGAAGAAACCTAATAGGTACGCACACGCGCGCGCGCGCGCGCGCGCGCACACACACACACACACACACACTTCCATACTTTCTTTTTTCTTCCCAGGACACTTCAGTAAAGAAATAAATAAGTATAACACTTAAGGCAAAAAATTGATGTAATGAGATGAGAACATGAGAGATGTTAGAGCACAAATGTGGGTTCAGCTTACTGTTGTAATAAAAATGAACAGCTGATCAATGCTCTGGCTTTTGGGTCTATTATAAAGCAGAGTAGGAAAAGCCATGATAAGAGAGAAAGGACTCTTTTAGGAAGAATAAATTCTGAAGAAGGATATTTCCAGGTTTTAGGAAAATGAAAATGTATAAAGAGCTGGAATAGAGAAAATCAAAAGGATAAAAAGGACTGAGAATAAGGATAAACAACAATTGTTATTTTATTATTCCATTCTTTCCCTCATTCAGCAATTACACAATCATGATAATCCTTAACTTTCACTGCGTACTTAAACTGCAAATTCATTCTCTGTGTTCATAAAAATTATACAGGAAGAGTAGAAAATGTCAGTTTTATCAAATGCCTTATTTAATTCTCAGATCTAGTGATTTTATTAGGCAGTACAATTATCATGCACATTTATAGACAAGGCCATTGAGTCTCAGGGAGGATTAGTAATTTGGTAAAAGTTCCAAAGTAGAGCCTTGGTTAAAGTCTAAGGATTCTGGCCCTACATCCTACAGGTGCAATAGCTGCATCACAATGAACAGCACAACTGACTCCTAAGCAGGAATTTCCATGGGATGACAAGTGGTGGGGAAGAGATCAGGAAGAGAAGTGACCTTATCAGAGTCACATTTTCAGAAGGATCAATATGTATGTGAAAAGATATTAAAACTTCCAAATGGAAGAAAAAGGTAAGAAGAAGGAACTTATTGAACTATTTTAAAAAAATGAGACAGTGGCTTGGATCAGGGTGGAAGAGGTGGTGGAAAATGGTCAGATTCAGGACATACTGTGAAGTTGCTGCCCACAGATTGCATGTGCATGCAAGAAATGAGAAAAAATGATTGATCTCACTTTTGTAGCCTGGTTAATTGGATGAATGGTGTACTATTTACTGAGATGGAGAAAAAATGTTCATGGACAAATTCTGGGGGTAGGAAAAATTATGTTCAGAAATATTTAGGTTTGAGATTAGAAGAGATGGAAGGAGACTTGACTTAGCGTGGTGACCACACAATATAATATACAGATGACTATTATAGATTATTCACCTGAAACCTACATAACTTTATTAACCAATGTTACCCCAATAAATTTAATAAAAATTTAAAACAAAGAAGAGCTGTCTGTATGTCAGTTGGAAACACTCGTCTGGATTTCAAAGAAAAGGAAAATAAGACTAGAGGCATAATTTAGGATTCAACTACATGTAGATGGTATTTAAGCCAATGTCATGGGTGTATGAGTATAAATTAATACCTGCAACTTTCAACATTTTCAGATCAGGGAAAAGAAGATAAATCAACGCAAAAGATTTAGAAGCAGTGGCCAACAAAGTAGAAAGACAACATGGAGAATGTGGACGGACTCCTGGAAGCAACTGAGAAATGCTTCAAGGTTTATGAGAAAAGTGATACTTGGCAAACATTGCTGATAGGTCCATAAGATAGATTGTGAGTTAAACATTTGACTCAATATGATGGAAATCATTGGCAATATATATCTTGTTATTTAGTTAGAGGCTACCCATCATTTCCAATTTGTTGGAGATTTTAGAAACATAGTCTTATTCCACATTCTTATTTTGTCTGTGCAACGTAGTATTAACCAAAATCGAATTTTCACAGTTCACCCCATTAGAGAGACTGGCTACTTTCTCCTAAAAGTCATATCCTTGACAGCAGTAGTGTGTAGTTATTATGTGAACAGTAGAAGATTAAGTTCATTACATACATAAAAAGCTAGAATTTGTAAACAACAATTCAATACCCAAGTACCAGACCAGAATTTGGTATAACTATTTTAGGAAGTATAAACTCTGTAAACTCCAGCTACAAAATAAAATAATCAGATGTGCAAAAAAGTCATTTCGTAAAATGACTAATGATACATAAAGAACAGTGACATAATTCTAACTACAACTTTATCTACTATTTCTCTTACTGATCCTCACTTGCAAATTGGCTTTCAAGAAAGCTACTTTTTAGTCTGTCCTCATGCTACCGTCAGGGACTTTGCTATTCGAAGCCCTGATGCTGTCTGTGGCTGGCTACTACTGTGCTTTCGGAGCAAAATCACAGCGAGGGACCGATGCATGTACACATGTACTCTAAATTCATATCATTGTGCCCCTTAGTTAATTAGGCCTGGACTGCTCCCTTTAGCAGTCAGAACCAGGATTATATGCTTATTTCTTCTCTCACAGTGTCACCAAAAGAAAAACAAATCTTTACAGAAAAATATGGGAGTTCCAGATGGTGACTTTCCATCAATTAAGAGAACAGAAAATTTTAGTTAACCCTTGGAAATCTTACTGCCAGTCATTTCTCCTTTTCTTTTGACCTGTTAACTCTGTAAAGTATCCTAACATGTGATCACTCATGATTACTCCATTTGAATATCTACTGGACTCGTTATTAGGACTTTTGCTAAAAATATACAGACACATTAAAACTGACTCTTAAGGAAACCAAGACAGTTTCCTGGTGAATACCTTAAAAATATTTTGAAACGGAAATGACAATATACACACAAGGAGATCCCTCGCATTTTTAGAAGCAATTCCATTATACAGCTTCCCTCACCAGCACCATGTCAGTGACTTTCCGGTCACCACAGTCAGCTCTTTTATGCTAGACTCCAAGACTGCTTCCCTTCCCTTCAGCCCTAGATGCCAAGGATTCCATGTAGATTTAAACATTCCAAATGTCTAGATCTGAATAGCCGATTTTTTATTTCATGTATTTTCCTTAGCTGTTCTGTGAGCATCTTAATGCTTTCAGGACTTCCACCCAAAATGGACCAAGAGAGCACACAAAAAGTCCCCCTGGACAAGGGTTTGGCTATGATTCCTTAAACTCAAGTGACTGACTAGCTGCTCATGACCCTGTCGGGCCAGTCTTCCAAGCTGCTAGACTGCCTATGACTCAATTATCCCAACTCAATCGATAGCCCACAGCTCAATTGAAACACTCTCTCACCTCCCACAACAGACACCTGGCCCAGCCACAATGGCTGGTGGTCAGACTGACCCTCCCGTAACTGGGAAGAGGTGGGCCCTTTACCTAACCCATTGTCCAGGCTTACATCCTGAAACCCTGAGGCACCTGCCCAGAAAAGCAAGAGAGTAACCCCGCCCCTCCCCCTCACACACCCCATACTTTTCTTTTTAAAATCCCATTCCTTCCTCCTCGCACAGCTGCATTCGGTCCAGACTCAGCCCACCTGTAAGTGCAGCATCAAATGAAGGCACTTGGATCAGATCATCCAATTCCTCCTGTCTCTGTCTCTCTCACATTTCTAACAGTAACCTTAAGCAGGTACCGTGGATGCCTTGTCCGTGAAATAGAATAGCTGATTTAACGTTATGAGACTTAAAAATAGCCAACAATTATTGAGCACTTATGATGTGACACATACAACATTCTAAATGCTTTACCTGTAGTGAATCACTCAATTCTCACAACTTCACTGTTGGGCGATTTTAATCCCTATTTTACCTATAAGGAAAATGAGGCAAAGCAATAGTAAATACCTTGACTGTGGTTACCACCTCATAAATGGCTGACCTACAGTGAAAATCCAAGTACTATATTTTACTGTTTACATCACTGAAATAAAATCTATGAGTTTTCAAACTGAAAAAAAAAAATCGAATACAAAAAAGAAATGAATGTCCACTATGAACAAAACAGGAAAACTAGTTGGCTTCTGAAATTTCTCTGATTTTATACATTCTGGCATTTGGGGAGCAATACACATTAACTCTAAAAATTGTGCTCTCCTGGTACTTCTTCCAGTTCTACACTAAAATAGCATAAATCTGTCTTTTTATTTGAAAACTCTGCTTAAATCTATACATTCTTGGATCAGAAGCATCTCTCGGAGAGGGATTTCCTTTATCATTCTGAGGAGGACAGATGGGAATCTGTGCCTTCTCTGCTCTGAGAGCAAAGGAGAGAAAGCCTGGGGGCTGTGAACCTTCCCTTTTGTTTACCCTGCCTGGCCACGGGCCCACGGCAGCCTCCTGGTTCTCGCCCTGGGAGCCTCAGCACAACTGTTCTGAAGGTCAGAGCTGTGCTCCACGTTCTGAAGGTCAGAGCTGTGCTCCACGTGTCTGTCACCATATTCCGTGTGGTTTTCCAGCATCAGAAATGCAGAATGGAGCTGGGTTATTGATAAATATTGATGCGTGTCTATGAAAATGTACTAATGCCTATAAACTAGTTGTGACTGGGGGAAATTTTTGTTCTCTTGACTCTCCTGTCTTGTCTTTCAGTTATTTGCACACTTGTTCATACACATCCTCTGGGACCAGCAGGCACCAAGGAGAGCTATGCAGACTTAAATGAAACCATCCAGGTACTGTGTAGTTGTAAGCAAAGGTCTGACAGGGTGGAGTTAGAAATGGGTCATGGGGTGATATGTAATTCTGCTCTCCTTTTAGTTGTTCTGTACTTGGCATTTTCCCCTTACTGAGCCAGTTTTTCTTTTGTAATTGTGAATAAAATAAATATTTATAATAAAACCTTGAAAACCTTGAAAACATTGTGTTAGCTTCAAGTTTCACAAAAGTACTAACTGATCAATATGCAAAACATAAGCAAAATGTGCAGTTTATTTATTTACTTTTAATATTGATTTTATCTGGATGCAAGAATTGGACTAGACATAGGTGTCTGGAACACAGCCGTTTAACCATTAATTGGACAGACATCAAGTTGGGCCACTCTAAAATGGTCTCTTTCTCCTATGGATTGTTGTAACATTAACAATTAGACATTTTTGCTCATGTGTTAAGTACAAATAGTTCATTGAGCACTTATAAATGCTCCTAGTCCTAAGTATTATGTGATGCGTTACTTGGCTCTAACTAAATTATTAACTATATAACAAGCAGCAAGATGATTTATTATTTTAATATAATATTTATCACATATAGTTTCTTACTTATACATATTTATGGCTGCCTACCTGACAAGAAGATAAACGATAGATATGTACATATATACTTGTAATATAGGACAGTAGCACTATATAAGTGTAGGTAAATTCAGATAAACAAGCCATTTAGAATGGAAGGGCAGATCAAGTGCTTCTCAGATAAGGTCAAGTTCAAGGAGTTCATCATCACCAAGCCCTTATTATATGAAATGTTAAAGGGACTTATCTAAGAAAAAGATGATAAAAAATAGGACAGTAAAAAGACAGCAAACTCACAGATATTAATAACCACACCTAAAACAAAAGCAAACTAAGCAAACAGCTAGAACAGGAACAGAACCACAGAAATGGAGATCATATGGAGGGTTAGCAACAGGGGAGTGGGAGGAGGAGAGAGTGGGGAAAGGTACAGAGAATAAGTAGCATAGATGGTGGGTAGAAAATAGGGGGAGGGCAAGAATAGTGTGGGAAATGCAGAAGCTAAAGAACTTATGACACATGGACATGAACTAAAGGGGGGAATATGGGTGGGAGGGGGTGTGCAGTGTGGAGGGGAAAGATGGGGGAGAAATGGGACAACTATAATAGCATAATCAATAAAATATATTTAAAAAAGGTACACAAAATACTATATGGGCTATAAAATAAATGGTCTAAGAATATTCTAAGATTTCTAGAGATCAATGTACATAGGGTAAATCACAGGAACTGAAAAGTGGATAAGCTCTAGCAATTTTGGTTTTAAGCCCAAGTACAATGTGGCCACCAAAAGTATCTCAATGCTTCAATGCCAAGACAGAGTGCCCTCAACATAGGGCACAGGGGAGGTAGAATCTTACATCTCCTGGGGAAAAGCAAAATATCAGAGACAGACACAGAACGGGCAAGATCATTTCTAGGGTGCTGGAGAGGAAATGACGGTAAGAATCCATTAAAAGTAGAAGGTGAGAAACTGAGGACAATCACTGGTGGCTACAGCTACCCATTAGCAATCTTAGGCTAGTGGAACAGCCACGTTATTCCAGAAACTGAGTTTGCACTTAGTCTATCGATACTAATGCTTGAAATACTTGTAAGACCCATTCCTTTAGTTCTAAATATTAGTGCCTTATCAAACAAATGCCTGTGCAGATTCTAACACCCAAAATGGACTTGTGTGATGCATGTACATTTATATGGAAATTGAAGACTGGACTGGTGAGGGAAGTCTTCATTCAGGAAATGAAACCTGAGCTGGGCATTGATAAGTAGGCAGAAATGGACAGGCAGAGAGTGGCGAGGGAGAATTAGGGCAAAGAGAACTCCCAGAGGGAAGGTGTGAAAGAAGCAATGAGGGGATATTAAGATTCGTGGAAGGGAGTGAGGCTTTTTACATGGGTTGGTCCAAATTATAGTTGGCCTGTGTCTTTTTAAATGCACTCCTAAACACTAATTGCAAGGGTAATAAAATTATGTGATTTTTTATAACTGAAATGATAAATTTTTGCTATTGCAAATAAAAATGTTGATTTTTCTTTTCTTTTTTTCTTTTTTTTTTTAGTTTACCATCTTTATAAATTACATAAAGGCTGGATGGAGGGGACAGTGGAGCCACAGCCTGTGAGAGGCTACATGTGGAATGTCTGTTCATAGTTACATTAAGCACTACTTAATTCTGCTTAAAGCATCCCATGAGTAACTGTGAGGAATGAGTTGGAAAGCAAAGAGCAATTTAATAGCTCTTTTTTCCCAAGGTTTTCTCAAATGCCTGCCAAGTCTCATAGAACATAACACTGTATTTAGCAATGCTGACTTCACATTAAAAACGCTCATTTGTGAACACTGGGTGGACAAAGGCATACAAGCTAGATGATAATTTTCACAATCCAATGGAAGGTGCCAACTCAGTTATGGCAGTCAGTTATTATTCCCTTTTGAATCATAGAAATTGGATATTTCTTCCTTGAACCTTTGGTTAGTCATCCTAAATCAGTATCCATATACTCTTAGCTGTTTAAGGAAAATTTTCAGTGGAAGACAATTTCAAAAATCAACAAAGACAAAGCCATGTTTTCTTTGTTTGCTAGTCAATTGGGGTGAACGTGGTTATTCACATTTCCCATTTTCCTAAGTACCACTCTCACTTTGTTCATAGTTATACCCTTCAGTTCGTATTATGATAGTTTCCCACATCTCCTTCACATATCTAAAATGTACATATCTTTCAAGGCCAAGCTCAAAATATAGTCCCTTGACAATCTCAGTCTTCACTAATCTCTCTCCTTCCCTCTCTAAGTTGTTTATTTTTTTTTTAACCTTAAAATGAAATGACAAATTAAGGCAACAGAATACTATAGATTATGAACTCAGGTAGTGGATCTAGATATACTTGGGTTTGGGCCACAGTTTTGCTATTTTCTGTATCAGGTAAATTACTTACTCTCTTTTCAGCCTCAAATTTCTCTTTGTTAGAATGACACTGATGCAATTCTCAGGGTCGTTACATGAATTGAATGAGACAGTTTTCCAATATACTTTGGCATGATTCTTGACTGTAAACCCTGAATAAATGCAAAGCATTTTTGGTAGGAATGATCATAGTATTACTGTTTGTTCACCAAACAAAATTTTTTTAGTTTAAATGGAATGACTCTAGTTTTGAAATTCACTGTGACTCCAAAGCGTTTTGTGTTCATATAAATCTTCACTATCCTTCAATACACAGTTCAAATTTTACACGTATCATTAAGACTTTCTTGAATACCTCAGTAACTATTGATCTCCTTTGAATTATGCAGGTATTCATAAGAACTTACTGTAAACATAAAGAGAGCTATGCAATAAATCTGAGCACATGGCTGGCCTGACAAACTCAGAGGCCACACATAACCACACGGCATGCGTGGTCTGATCACAAATTCCTAACTGGGCAGGTCATAGCAAGTAGTCATGTCCCAAGCCTGTAGCTTCCTTACCAAAGGTCAGCCTTTACCTTAGGTGAGTGCTGGCCATTGTTCTTACGCATCTAGGATGACATATCTTCAATATGTCAGAGTGATTTTCTTTTTCTATCCCTCAAAGGCACAACCACCAGCACCAGAGCAGGAGACCAGAGAAACCCTCATTGTTATCTGGTTCCCTGAGTACCATCTCTCTGTAGTAAATATGAATCCTGTACCCACCATGGTAAAAGAAGTATATGTTTTTCAGTTTTGCCTTTTATCCATCCTAGACATTTCCCTACTATTCTTTCTCCTGCTCTCTTAATCTACCACCAGTGGATTTCATGTAACTCTCTATACATCTCCTCTTTTGATTCTAATGTATAAAATAAGCTGTAAGACTGCCATTCTGTGGGGGTCCCTGTCCTGGGCGCAAGATGTAGGGGGGGCTCTGCCCGCAGAGCCCCATCCCTCCGTCACGGATGAAAATAAAACTACCAAGACATGATCTGCTTGGGGAGGAGAGGTGGACAAACTCTCAGAAGAGAATGACGTAGAGAGCCTTCCTCATTAGGCTTTTATTGGGTTCAAATACACAGGAATACAGGTTTAACATTTCAAAGAAATCTGAGGGCTTAATCTGAGTCAGTGTTTGTCAGGAAAGGGGGTTGCCAAACTTTGGGAGACATACTCATTTCCTCCTCTGACCCTTATCATTTAAATGAGAGCACTCTTAGCAAAGCAGTTTTCACAGGACTTTAGGAATTCTTTCTTATGTCCGATCACCCAGGGAACCGTCCTGTCCAGCACAGGGCTATACCGCTTGCCCTCAGAGTTTCAGGCTTTAAGCCAATTAGAAAGCAGAAGACATCTCCTAGATGGAAATGAGGACGTGGGCTATGTCAGAATAGCTGCGGGGGGGGGGGGGGGGGCGCGCGAAGGTCCATCACATCCTCTTTGCTGCAGCCCCCCGAGTCCTTCCATAAAGGCCTCCCAAGTGGTAGTGTCTGGCTTAGGTTGCCCCTCCCATGAGGAGTCTTACCATCATTGACTAACCAACCAAGCATTGGGGCCAGAGATGGATGAGGCAGAAGCAGCACTCCTGCCAGGGAGATAAGCTTTGTCTCCTTAGTAGGTCATGTCCTCTTAACAGAACAGACCCAGATGAAGCGGGTCCCTAGGCTCTTACACAGCCCACCATGGGGTGAGGGTTACAACTCCTGAAACCGGGCTGAACGGTCCGCAACACCATTCTCCAGAGCATTTCCTCAATCTGTTGAGATTTTTGCCTACTAGCATGTCATCAGTATGCCTCAAATAAACTCAAAAAATTCTCTATAGGTTGGGATGTTTCTTATGTCAACATTACACAAAATTTTCATCAAACACTCTTTTCCAAATCTGGTTCAGACACTGAATTTTTGATTTTTGAAAGATACTTAAGTGGAAATTATTACTTCAAGTCTCACTGTCATGTGCATAGTTTTAGCACAGTTGATTTTTCCCCCTCATTTGTCTTCTATCAATAGCTGTGATAAGTAGCATAGAAGGTGGGTAGAAAACAGACAGGGGGAGGCCAAGCATAGTGTGGGAAATGTAGAAGCTAAAGAACTTATGACACATGGACATGAACCACATGGGTGGGAGGGGGTGGGCAGGGTGGAGGGGAATGATGGGGGAGAAATGGGACAACTAATAGCATAATCAATAAAATATATTTAAAAAAATTAAAAAATAGCTGTGATCATAATGATTTACAGTATTGGTTTTTACACATTATTTTTCAAAAAGATTTTATTCATTTTTAGAGAGAGAGGGAGGGAGGGAGGGAGAAAGAAGGAGAGAAACATCAATGTGTGGTTGCCTTTGTAGCACCCCCTATTGGGGGCCTGGCCCACAACCTAGGGATGTACCCTGACTGGGAATTGAACCAGTGACCCTTTGGTTCCCAGACCAACACTCAATCCACTGAGTCACACCAGCCATGAAATTTTACTGTATTGGTTTTTAAAATGATATTCAGTCTGGTATATAATCATCTCCATTATTTGGAATTGTGAAATTATATCGCCAAGGATCATTATTAAGTCAGTGTTAAATTTCTTGGTCTCTTTTTTTTAATTTAAAGCAATTATACTTCTACACACATTTAATGCCACCTGTGACTAAGGTTGTTTAAAGCCAGAATATCTTCCTCATATGGCATTTTATTGTGTAAAATAAGGTAATTGAAAGAGTACTCCAAATTCTGAGTGATATTGAAGGGCTCAACCATAAGACTATTCCCTTTATAAGGGATAGTTTCACATTTGAGCATGTGCGGAACTGACCCCCTTTAGGAATCAACAATCCCACTTACAAATGGTGCTGTCTGTATCTACAGTTACAGAACTGTTGTGTGGTTAGTGCAATTTGATGGGATGTGGAACACCTGATATTGTGTCTGGCACGTTTATCATTCATCGCACATTTTAGAACTTTAAGGAGTCACGATCATCATCAAAGAATAGAGATGCCCAGAAAGCTTGCCCAAGGCAATGCAGCTAAAATGAGAACCCAGGATTCCCCAAAATATATTCAGTTTACCCTTGGGTAAGCAATTAAAAATGCCTTTTTAAAATTTAATGCACTATGGATGAAAGGAAATAATTTCAGAACTAGTTCAGTGGAACAGTAAGTTGTAGCAGACTTAAAAAGATGAAAGAGAGGTGAATGCCCTAAATCTCTGGCATACTGGGATTTAAAATAAAGGTGAATAATAACTGGGAAACTTTCCCAGAAATATAACTGGCAAGGACAGCCAATGTACTGACACTTGTCATGTCCATTAGGGCTTTAGGGTTGCTTGTTGTTTGATTCATATTAGTGTAAATTTAAGTTTTCCTATATACAAAGAATGTGAATTTATGCTGATAATGTTTGGCCTTTTTAATGAGAAGAATTTTCTAATCAAAATAGTTTAATTAGATATCCGCCTTTCATTCATACTATTACTTATGCCATTTGAAAGTTGACTTAATATTCCAGAATATATAGAAATATTTTATATAATTATCATTATACCTTTATAACTACTTGGTATTTAGTTCTAAGAGAAATTAAAATAAATTCACAATACATATACAACTATTAAAACATGCAAATATTAAAATGTAAATATATATTATTTAAATGGCCTTTCCTTTCTCTTTTAGTTCACGTAGCACAGTTTGGGAGCACATGTTTGGCAATAAATAGGATCTCAACTTTTAAGTTTCAAGACGGAGCATCACTTTGTTTCATCCTATTGCCCAGTGGTATTTTTTACTAGTCTTTTATATGAAGTCTTTGCTCTACTCAGATAGAACTCCCCATTTCCATCCACACATCCTCAAAATAATTCTCAATGTTATGACTTTGTGTTACACCTGAAAAGCCTACCTTCCTTTGCATTAATCAAATGTCTAATTTTCATATCTAGTCTAATTACTCCAGAGAATTCCCTATGACCCTACTTGATTTACCTTCATTTTGCTCGAAGTTTATATACCTCTTATTATCTTACTAGTCCACTACAGAAATTCAGAGAGGAACGAGACCCAAGAAATCATGAAGTTTATAGATATTAAGACTGGAACCTCAAAGGGAAAAATAAATTTCTAGATAAGAGAAATATATTTATTTTAGCTTTTGTTGCCTGCTTTTTTGGTGTTTTATGTAGGCAACCATTGACAAGATTAATATCAAGGAACTTTTTCCATATATTTTCTTCTAGGGGTTTTACAGTTTCAGATCATACATTTAAGTCTTTAAACTATTTCAAGTTAATTTTAATGAATGGTGTAAGATAGGGGTCAGGGCCCCACTTTAAAAATTATTCAGAGCCTTATATATTGGTTATATAAACAAATGGGTTATAAATATTTCCATATTATAAAATAAATCTGAGAATTAAAACATTAATACATTAATATAATGAATTCCATTATATGTTAACATAAATAACGTTCATAAAACAAAATAACTATGACTTCCAAAACACAAATATTTGGTGAGAAGAGGGTCAGTTTTATATTTTTGCAAATCTTTGTGGCTTAACAGAAGACAGCTAGATTTTCATATCTGCTCCTGCTGTGGTTGATTTTATGTGTCAGCCTGATTGGGCAAAGGAATGCCCGCAAAGGATTATTTTGGGGTATGTCTCTGAGAGTGTCCCTGGGAAAGATTAACATTTGAATTGGTAGACTGAATACAGAAGATCCACCCTTACCAAAGCTAGTGAGTATCATCTAATCTGTTGGGAGCTTGACTAGAACAAAAATGGAGGGGAAGGACAAAGTTGTTCTTTTTGTTTGAGCTGGAACATCCATGTTCTTCTGCCCTTGGACACCAGACTTGAACCAGGACTTACACCATGAGCTCCCCTTGTTCTCAGACCTCTAGACTCAGACTGAATTAAATCGCTGTCTTTTTTATTTTCCAGCTTTCAAAAAGCTGATCATGGGACTTCTCAGTCTCCATAATCCTGTTATAGAGCCAATTTCTATAATAAATCCTATGGGTTCTGTTTCTCTAGAAAATCCTGACTAATGTACAGTTTCTCAATTCCATAGTTACCAATATGTTGTATGGTTAAAGCATACAACAAACATCCAAGCTCACACAGATATAGAAAAGAGAGAAATAATTTCCTCTTCAGATAGTTATGGGTGTTCCCTATTGATACTACACAAAATATGGCAAGGGTAGCTTCCTAAATATTAGCTGCAATATGGGAATCTGAGACCAACACAATAAACTCTCTATACTTGTTACATTTAAAAGTCATTGGTCAATGTTGAATAAATTTTTATCCACGGATTGTTTTTGAAAAAATCTTACATTTATCATTGGGAGACCTTGGTTTACTGACTTATGTTGAATTTCTAAATTTTGACATTTAAATATCAAGAAGTCAAATTCACTAATGTCACTACTGATTTCATCAGAAAAGTCTTTAAATATTTAAAAGCTGTCTAACTCCATGCGTTCCATATGTAGTTTCCAAAAATCCTAAGTTTTATTTGAAAGTTTGATGATACTGTCATTTTTTCCCTTGAGTAAGCTCATTCATTCATTTTTGAGAAAATATCTACTTAATACCTACATCTGAATGACCAAACATATATTGCCAGTTAGTCATTACAAATAAAATGAAAATGGCCTTCTAAGAACTAAGTCGCTAATTTAGCATGTCACTTGATTGCACAGGTGATTTTCCTGGAGATAACCTGTTAACATTAATTAGTATGGGGAAGAAGTACTGTAAGTCTACTTACCATTTCCTCATACAGAATATTAAAGAGATATGCACTCAAGGGTTGGATTTAATAAAAATTAATATGTACTGATTCATCAAAGACATTCTTAAATTAAACTGGCATATTTTAATGTGAGTGTGTGGTGGTCAAGAATAGAATAATCACTACTAGAGTTTGATACTACCACATTGATTTACTGTAACTTACCAGCAGTTTCATCTACCATAATTCCTGAACCATCAATACAAATGTCAACACAGTGAAGAAAAATGAAAATGCTGTATTTTCATTTTATTTTAAAAGGATTTCACGTTATGGGTTATCTAAACTGGTCTTGAAGATCCCCAGTCTTCTAGTACCATAAATTGAGTCTGGTCTAAGATTATATTTATATTGTATCACCAATGTCACTATTTTGGTCCTATACATATATTTATTCATACATTATATATATATATGTATTCATTTATCATATGTATATGATTCTTGGTATTTATACATATAGCCAAAGTCATGCCAGCAATCATAGAAATGTCTCCTTTTATACTCTGAGAAAATCATTATCTTCTACTCTTAAACCCAGGAATACTGTTTACAAAGAGTTCTTCTGGCAGGAGTTTCCTCGTGTTTGCTTTCTGTTCTATGTGTTAATCACTTTGAACTTCCAACTAAATTAGGATCAAGCACAGACTAATAACTTGACAGGTAGCTAATGACTTTTCTTATCTTGATTGTAACCCCAGGTTCTGTAGAATCATTTTCACTCTCAAGTGTCAAATGGCTGCCTCAAAACACTTTTTTTTTTAATCAGTTTTGGAAATACATAGGGGTACAAATATACTTTTAAAATATCTCTTGTATTTCTCCATTTTCTCTGTTTTAAAAAAGATTATTCATGAAACACGACACAGACAGGAGGTAGGATCTACACACACAGATGAGGCAGGTTTCAGAAGGGAGGCAGTGCACCAGGAAAGGAGAGGAGAGCAATATACTGCAGGGACCAACATGCACCTACTTGATAGTTGATAGTAAGGCCTTCCAAATACATATGCAAAGGCAAATATGTATCTATTTTAGGAGTGGAGATGAGAAAAATTGCGTATGTGAGTGAAAGGACTGCTTATTTTAAAACAATGTTTAAGGTGAAGCAAAAGAAGGAAAAGCAAAACCCCTATTGTAATAATCATCTTGGGAAAACCACTTATTTTATCACCAGCTACACTAGCCCAATGAGGAGAGAGCTGTATACTCGTAGATCCCTCACTTTATTTTGTACGAGCTGTAAACTTAATAGCAAATATAGCCATGACAGTATTTCCTAAGATGAGAAGAAACCAATTTGTCAGATAATTCAGGAGGCTACACGAGTCCCCTTCAGTAGAGTCCCCAGATAAGATGCTTCGCTCACTGCATTTTCTTGCTTAGGGATCATAGTTTGAAAAAGGGGCGGGGGGAATCCGGAAAACTCTATCAGTCTTCAATTTCTTATTGGGAATTTTGCCATTTCTTTGTTTCATGTATATATTTTGTTGGAGAGTTTTACTATTGAATATGTAGTTTGATTTTTATTTTTAATGAACATTTTAAAAATATTTTCTTTAAGATCCAAGAAGAGAGAGATATCATATGTAGCATGAAGAAAGAATAGGGCAGATATAATGCAAGGTTTACTGGGTTTATGAGCCATAATATCAAAATATTGTATATTTTCTATTAAAATGTAGTTCTGCTTATCACCTTAAAAGAGTCAAAATGATGGTGCTACTTTGCACTTTATTTCTTTTACATAGAGCTAATCCTGTTGCTAACGACAGTAATTTCAAATCTACATTTTTTTATATCTGTCATCTTCACACATTTATAACTTCCCTGCAGTTTGAACAATTAGATATCTCTAATTTTCCCTCCTTTGTTGTCTACTAAAATCACATTCAACTAAACAAATGGATCAATAGGCATATGCATCTTTCTCCCTAGCCATGTGCATCCCCTGCCTAGTTTAAGGATGCAGGGCCCTCTAACACAGAAAAAAACAAATCCTATTAGAAGACCAACTTACACCAAAATAAATCTTAAATTTTTACCAGTAAATTTTTGAGTTTCTTACTTATTTTATTTTGATAAGGCACACGCAGTTAGAAAAGTTAAAGAATGTGTTCTCATATCACAGACGAGCACACTGGTGGGTAAAGAAGCTGAGATGAGACCCTGTTGACCCTGTGTTTTACCCGTCTGTCCGGCTGGCCCAAGCTTTTCAGATAATCACAAGGAGGGAGGAAACACGATCAACAGCTACCTGGATGACTCCATGCCTGGCAGGTCATCTGATACACATCTATCAGAGAGATCCCTCCAGCTTCTCTCAGCATAATGATTCTCTCCCTACATGCGTTTTTTTAAAAAAGATTTTACTTACTTATTTTTAGAGAAAGGGAGGAAGAAAGAGAAGGAGAGAAACATCAATGTGTGGTTTCCGCTCACACACCCCCAGCTGGGGACCTGGCCCACAACCCAGACATGTGCTCTGACTGGGACTCGAATTGGAGACCCTTTGGTTCACAGGCTGGCACTCAGTCATCTGAGCCACACCAGCCAGGGCACCTACATGCCTTTTTCAGTTAGTAGGATGGGGAAGCCAATGTAGCAATAAATCTACATTTCCCTATTCATAAATTAACTTAGGAGGTCCAAAGTTAGAAGCAGCAAAACTATGGGATTCTCAAAGTTATTACATATGTTTGGATTAACAGACTCATATGAGATAACCCTCCCCCTTTTCTTGTTTTTCCTTAACACCACGCAGTCTTTTATTCAGTATGTCCATCAGTTGTTTATATCCTGCCCAGGCAAATTCTATAGTGTCACTTTGACCAAATTAGGTATGCACCTTCGTTTCTTGTTTTATCATTTAGTAGGAATAGGGTGAATGGTTTTGTGTCCAAGACTACTCTGAAGGTGCCTGAGTAGCTAGCCCATCGTTGGTTGTATTTAATATTTTTAGTACTTTGTACTGTTTAGTCAATTTAATTCACTTGAAACTCATAACATCATTCATTTCAGGTAACCAGGCTCAATTCTCAATTGTTTTTATTTTCCAATCTGTCTTTGTCTACTTGTGTACAATATTATTTATAATGATAGCTACCACCTTCTATTTGCCTTGTGGGTTATGCACATGAAAACAATTTCAAGTTCATTATCTATTTTAATGCATAGACAATTGATTCAATGAAGTAGGAAAAGTTTAGTTTTGCAGCTTATGAATGAAAACTATAAGTAATATATAGAT
This sequence comes from Glossophaga mutica, assembly GCA_039655065.1. NCBI lineage: Eukaryota > Metazoa > Chordata > Mammalia > Chiroptera > Phyllostomidae > Glossophaga > Glossophaga mutica. Next base: position 22,527,684 of record CM077312.1, on the reverse strand, counting down.
TATGTGGTATGTTTAAGTTCATGTATTGAATCCCTGATGAAGCCAAGCAAAAATCTCACTTCTACTTGGATGTCCTTTACATTCTACTTTCCTACTCCACAGATTGACCTGTTTGTTTACCCATAAATTAATTTGTAAAATAAACACAGGCACACTACAGATCAATTTCTTATTAGCAATATGGCATACAGAATTTTCTTTATTAATGTCAGCTTTGATTGAAAGGTCTAATTCTACTTCTGTCCTACTGAACAAAATAGTAGTAAAAGTCATATTTTTTTAATCAGTATTTTTTTAATTGTTGATATTGTACAGTTTGTTAACAGTATTTTTCTTTCCAAAAGCTGATTATTTTTATCAACATAGAAAGTTTAGGAATCTCTCCCTCCATACAAACATCCTCACTGTCAATGTGGAGCCCTCTAACAGATTATGTGTTTTAATTCTGCTTTCAGTAGTTTCCAACTCTGTCTTAGAATACTTTAAATTGACTCTACTATCAAGCCAACTAGGAGTATTACAAGTGGTTCCTTTAGATGGGTAGATTATAGAATGGAGCAGTTACATGTAAAATAAAATTTTGTTTCTTGAGTTGAATTTTATCCAAAAAAATGATTCTTATCAAATTTTCTAAGCCTTTTTTTCAATACTGTCCACCATTAATTTGCAATTTAAACATAAATCTTTTACTTCTTGGCCCTTGCACAGGACATAGGCATTTTTAGCCATTCTCTACAAACTGCACATGTCTTTTCTATCTAAAAACCTGCTCCATTAGTTAAGACTAGCTCAGGGAGCATGAACTCCATGATGCCCGTCCTGACTTCACAAAGTACATTTATATCTTACCTGGACTTTTCTTTCTTTTTTAATTAAGTGGTCTTCGTTACAGAAATGAACTTGGGAGACTTTGGCATAGTGATGCTAAAAAAAGTCTTGAGACCAAATTAGATCATGTGGTAATTGGGTACAGTTAGGAAAAAAAGTCTGAGGATTCTCACCATAAGGAAGAACCAAAGGAAAACAACTAAGAGGAAATAGAAGATCCAAAGTGAAAGAAAATCAAGCAAAAGCAGACAGCGTTTCAAGGAGGAGAGAGTGATTGGCTTTGTCAAATACTGCTAATAAATTATAATTCGCTTTTGCTCTAATACCCTTCTTATCTGATAGAGAGAGAGAAGAATGGAGATTAACCAAAAGTTTCCTTGATTTTTTTCCCCATTTTTCTAGGACAGCCTTATAACTTTTAGGAAAGCCCTTTCTCATTTATCTAAGCCCTTTTGTAGTTTTAATTAGCACCTTTTTTCTGATGCTGCCATAAACTTATATTTCCTCAGCTCCCAATTTTAGCAATTAACTGGTATACACAAAGGGATACAGTGACTTTATAAGCCTACCTTTTATTTACCCCCAAGAAAACATTTAACCCTTCTCGGTGAGGCCAGGCCTTCTTCCTTTTCTTCTTCTCACAGTGCTTATCAGGGAGTTATGCCAACATTACCATCAGACACGTCAGTAAGAACTCAGCAGAGAGCTGCACCTGGCGCTTAAACTGATTTGGCAATATCAGTGAGGTCACTTGTTCTTTTTAATTATCAGAATCCACCTTTTTAAAGCAGAAATATCTACCTCGTCCAAAAGAAAAAAGTCATTTATGTGATATCACATTGAACAGTATAAATCATTGAATGACCATCATCACAATAATGGATTTAGTTAATTAGTCAGTTTTGCAATAATTATAATGCTCGCTTCTACATAATTTCTTCCAAAATTTTCCCACAATTCTCTTGATTATGAGGTGTAGAAAGGTAAGCTAACAGGAGTTTGCTTTCTTTTTTCTTTTAGGTTAAAATAGAGAGGTTTTACAGGCACATTTTATACTTCTGATTTTTAAAAAATGGTTTGCATGGATGTCTCAGTGCAAACATCTAAAATAAAAATCCTTAAATCCAATAAAAGCAATGGAAGTGCTGTATGGTGCATTTTTATTACAGGAAACTGTTCATATTATGCAGTAAAAGCTGATTCATGTCATGTCATTTATCAAAAAAGGAATGAAAAACTTGGAGGCTGCCATGCTAACTGGGAAGGGGGGAATTTTTCTTTCAACTTTATGAAAAATAATACATAATAAAAATGATGAAAATAACTGTCAAGTAAGTTGACAGTGGTGAGAGGCATACACTACCTATGGCATTTCCTTTCCACAGAAAAATCTTGAATATGTCAAAGTCTATAGAAAAATTGACGTTAATATTTTAAATGTTTCCCCTTCCTTGAAACTAAGGAGAGAAAGAGGCAGGGGCCCCACATCTGCCTCTGACCACAGCCAGCTGGGGGCTGGGTTCAGGGGTTTCCAGTTCTCTCATTGACTTGCCTTTCACTAGGCATCCCTATATGGCAGATAACATCTTTATTTTTCAAAAAAGAAATAAAAAAAGCGTCTGAGTTCATAGAGTTAGTATGTGACAGAATTTAAACTGAGTTCCAAAAAGATGCCCTTCCATTTTTTTAGTGTGGTTGTTTAAAAAACTTGGAATGTTATTACTACATTATTTCAATATTATTTTCTTTCTCCTCTGACCTTCCCCCGCCCTTCTCATTCACCTCCCCCCATCTCCTCCAAATTGAACTCATCATTGTTCCTCAGAATCTGCTTTCCTTCCCTTTTTCTTATCTAGTCAACGGAAACAGTATTCTTTGTGTCTCTTAAATGCTTTTCAACAACTTTTCATGACATGTGTATGCTGGGTTCAGCCAGAGAGCTCAGTTAACCAGCACTGCAAAAATTAAACTCCTGTTTTGTAAAGCATTCACCTGTGGTCCCTGACTCCTTAAGTGAAGATAGGAATTATCTCAGGATGTCAGAGTAGTAGAGTAAATAGAATTTTGGTAAAAGCAATAAAAGTTAAATTTCCATGTTTTTCTGCACTTGCTGCTGGCTGATTTTAGATATCTCCGAACGCATATTTGTCCATCTATAACAAGGGGAATTACTGTTAGACTTTCATAGTGTGATTGAGAGATTTACATACTATAAACCTGTGTCTACAGGGAGCACCCACAGAGTAGGCCCTCAGTAAATATTACTCTCCCTTCCTTCTCCCTTGCCTACTTTGTTGCTGTGTAGAATAAAGGTAAAGTACAGGAAACCAGGCTCATAAAATCTAAAAAGGAGCTCGAGATCTTAAGGAGGGGTCATTTGGGAAACCTGAAAGTCCACAGTTGTGGACTGTCGTACAGAGAAGGGGGACAAAGTGCCTTTACATCATCAATTCTTCACTCAAAACGCAGGCAGAAAACAGACTTCCATGTGTAATTCTGAGATCTATATCCCAAACAGCATCTCCTTCTATCCCACCAAAAGAAAAAGAACAATCACAATATTGTAAGAGAGTGAGAGTGATGGTATTACGGAGAGTAATTTGCAGGTCTGTATTTCATTTTGCTAAAAGTAGTTCATTTGCAAAATTGGGCATTTTCCATACTTGTTACAAGTCATGACGAAGAGCCTCACATTCAGTCTCAGCATAAGTGGATCCAGGACAATCGAGGTTGGGTTGTGACCATCACTCTGGGTCACTATCTGGTAGAGAAGCAAGACTGACCCACAGGTTTCTACAGTACATTGGCCTTTTCAGCCAAATTCCGCAAACATTCCCTAGCTATAAACTGAATTGACATGGAGAGCAAGTATGGGCAAACAATACATTTGTCACTAGTGGGAGGACCTCCAGGAGTTACTTATTTGAAAGGCATATTTAAATATTTTAGAGAACACCAAAATGACAAGACATGACCTTCTACAAAAAGGTAGCCAAGTAATAGTACATATAATAGAGTGGAAATTAAGACCTGGATTAAAATTCTATCTCCATCATTTTGACTAAAATTTTGAGTTTTCATAACTTAGATATTTGAAGCTCTATACTCTTGTCAAATACAGGGTTGGCACCATCCTGTATATTTCCTTTCATGTCTATATATTCTGTTATTCTTGATCATAATCTTAACTTCCAGGAAGACATGCAGGCTTTTATATAATGCCATGGAATACATGGTTTTAATTACCTGATCTCTGGAGCCATTATCCCAACAGAACTTTAGCCTGTCTTTTCAGCCTCTGTATTTGAGAATGTCAATATTCCTAACTGGATACCCCTGGGTGTGAACAACCATTCTGAGTTCAGAAGTCCCTAAATAATTGTCTCAAAAATTTCCTTTCAGCCCTGGCTGGCGTAGCTCAGTGGATTGAGCGCGGGCTGCGAACCAAAGTGTCGCAGGTTCGATTCCCAGTCAGGGCACATGCCTGGGTTGTGGGCCAGGTCCCCAGTAGGGGCCATGCAAGAGGCAACCATACATTGATGTTTCTCTCTCTCTCTCCCTCCCTTCCCCTCTCTAAAAATAAATAAATAAATAAATCTTTAAAAAAAAAAATTTCCTTTCAGAATTATTACTATTAATTCTAAGAGAAACAAAATAGCCTAGGATTTGTAAACTTAATATTATAGAAAATTTTACCACATAGTCATATGAAATTAAAACAGAAACCACTTCTGAGAAACAACAGTCCATTTCTTATATTTTAGGCATTGAGTTTATGTGTATTGATGAAAGCTAAGTCACTTTAATTTAATTTCCAATAGTTTATTATACTATTGACTTCCCATCCCTAAAGTTTAGTGAGCTAAAAAGGTATTAAAAATAAATACAATAGAGCCCATAACCAGTAAATATTAAATTGGAAAGACAATTAGATATATTCAATCAGACCGTCACTTCTGATGAGACAATAGGAAAGCAAGCTTGTTGTGGAACATTCAATTGCGCCTTCAGTTCTGACATATTTTCTTCCCAATCCCTCCCCTCTACTATGATTGCCTAGCCAATTTGGCCACACTGTGTTTTTAAAGGTGGGTTGCCACTGATTCCCAGACAATTGCTTTATAAAAGGTTTTGTCTTTATTCACAAAGGCTTAATTGAAAATCTCCAGTCTCTGAGCGAGCCTGATGTTAGCTCAGATGCAAATGGAGCTGTAAGGACCCTTCACTCAGAAGCTCTGCCTGCTGGAGCATCATCCTGGAGGATTTTCACAGGTCTTTAATCATGATCAAGCCATGGAAATGCAGCCAGGCTCACTGCATAAACTGTTTATTTTAGTTTTAGTGTTTATTGTAATTGCTTGTTATCCTCCACTACTGTCACTCTGTCAACATATTAACTTCAGCAGCTATCAGGGGAGAATTAACTATTCTGAAAGATAAATATATAGGCTGCCCCTGTCAGGCCTTCAGAGGTTGATCCAAATGAAATTCTGTCTCCCTACCTTCCCACTCCCAATGGAGCTATGATAGTGCATTCAAAGTCTATTCCCTTTTTGTGGAATTGCTATATAAGTAGGCATTAAGGTGTTACAAAATAATAAGATTATACTTTCTTGAAATGGACCTTAGAAATAAGCTCATCAAACCCTTTATCCAAAGCAGAATTTCTCACTCTTGCATTTCTCATAAATAATCATCTTTCATAGCCATTTGAACACCAAAATACATTTTAAAAAATATACGAAATTCATATCTATAAGTGAATATATAATAGTTATAAAATACTATATAATGTATTATATGTAATATGAAATATTAGTAATATTAGCATATAGTAGTATTACTAGCATATAGTATTACTGTATTCTGAGCTATCACTATTTCCTAATAAATTTATCCAACTTTATCCACTTTACATAAAATCAGGTTTCAACTTCTAGCTGCTGTCTACATGATCTTGATTCCTAACTTACTTCAGGGTTTTATATTTAAACTATTATGCACACTCATTTTAACCTGCTTACACTGCACATAGAGGTAAACTGCAGAGCTGAACCATCTGAAGATAATAATTGTTCCTCCTTTCATTTTTAGAACACTACATTCTTCTCCTCTAAACTCCATCATTTTCTCTTAGTTTCGTTTGTTGGACCCTTTCCCTCAGAATGGCTGCTATGTTTTGATGAACTCACAATTGTATCCTCTGGCCCACTTTATTAATTTTGCACATATTCCTTCAGCAATTTCATCCTCCCCGCCAGTTTCACTAGCATTACTGATGACTGGCATTCTTTCCATCTTCCTTATACCCAGTTCCTGAGTGAGCTGCAAAGGACAGAAGCTGGATCTAAACAGCTCTATGCAGTGTTTCTCATGATGGTCTGTTTTTACAGTGAGCAAAAATATGAACTTGATGCTAGTGTTTTACATACATGTGCAGTTTATTGAACACATCGTACTCACAACACGTGACACTGGGCCTCTGCTCAAAGTCACTTTGGACATCAAATCCCAAGGGCTACAGATCTGCTCCCACAGGCCTGCCCATAAAATTATTTACTTGTTTATTTACCCATCTATTTGTTTACTTACTTATTCATTTGTATTTGACTCATAAAAATGACTTAAAAAGCTGGCATTTAAATAATGCAAGAACACAGTGCTGCCAAGCTAAAATGCAGAATATGTGGGATATCAGAGTCAGAACCGGATACACTTAAAAATAGAGTCAAAACTGAAAACATGAATTTTAATTAGGATTATAATTAGGATAAATGATCAGTTTACACATGGGCTTAAAAAATCATTTTAAAATGCAGAGATGCTTGAGAACTTATTTAAAAACTAGTTCATGCAGAATGAGAGAGCAGTTTGTTAGACTGCATGTCAGTGTGATCAAACAGTGGTATGGCAAAGTTACGAAAAGGGATTGGAATTTTAGGCTGAATAAATAGAAAAATACTATACATAAAAATTCAGGTCAGATAACACCCAGAGTCTGGTCTGCTGTTTTGGGCATCATATTTTAAGGAAAACATTTATAGTAGTACGTACCAATATGGAAGATCAATGAGCAACAATATCTAGTATCAATTCCTGTCTGCATGCTGGTAAGATGAAAACAGAAAACTGCTAAAAATAGTAAGGCCAAAAAGAATAAAGGCATTAATTATTCTGTAAATCCTCCCTGGGTTTAGGGTTTGTTTTTTTTTTTGGTTTTTTTTCATAAAGTGACTCTTCAAACCACATACAGGGATCTTGTTGCTGTGTTTTCTTTCACTTTATTCACTGCCAGGGTTGCTTCTCTTGATAACCTGACATTGCTGATTCTATAGACGTTTATATGCTTGCTCATTTTCTCTTTATGTTCTAGAATCTCAAAACCATGTTGTTGTCAGGCATTTTGAATTCTTATTCCCTATTTTTAAAATGAAACAAACCTCTAACTTATTTCATCATAAGCTTTTTTTAACTGGCAGTACACTATGGATATTGCTGTTAGCCCTCAGGGAATCATGACTCTGTCACCTACCAGCATTGTGACCTTGGGCAAGATGCTTAACCTTGCTAACTCTTAGTTTCCTCGTCTGTAAAATTGAGATCAAAGCACCACCAATCCCTTCATTCACTGATACATTTTTTAATTAAATACTCATTACCATCTACTTAGTAGTCAGTAAACATCAACTGTTCTTTTCAATTCCAGTGACTTTATCATTTTAACCTATTCTTTACTCAAGTATTATTTCCTCCTTTTGGTAAATGCAAGTCTGTACTGAATTTTCCCAGCCTCACATTATCTGAAGAAAGGAACTAAAATACACATTACTTACTACTAAAATAAGTTATGAAGATGAGTGGAAGTAACTTGCTACCTTTTGAATGCACAAATATGTACTTGTATATCTTTTTATTCAAAGAAACCTATTATTTTGTCTCAAATGGCTGTTTATTAATTACAAATTGTATTTACTTATAAATTATATAGCAAATGTGAAGTTTGTGATGCTGGAACTAATTATATTTTTATTTTATATACCTATTCATTGAAACATTCCCTCAAGTTATTCAGATTTATTTCCTTAATCTGGTCCTAGAACTTAGACCCTAAAAGGCATACTCAAACAGGTGGTAGTAATTTTCATCATGTAGATTAGTAGTGGTCAGCAACAGAGCTTAAGAATACATTATCACTCTATATAAATTGAAAGGATATTAAAAAGTAATGTTGGCAACTGAGTTCAGCAATGTTATGAGGCTATAAAAATAATGTATTTAAAGTTGAAACAAGTTCAGAAATGTTTGTTTGAAGAAAGCAAATAAATTCATCAGATTTATGTCTACAATATGGCTGATTATTCAAGACCACCCTTCAGTTCCCAAACGTTCATGGACAAGACTCAGCTTTCAGACATCTATAAGCCTTGAAGAAAGCAGGTTTTTCAGTGTGCAAGTCAGAGGTTAAGGTCAGGTAGTGTAGAGACACATGGGCAAGAGAAGAAACAGACCGTAATCAGATAAACTTCCTTTGACCCCGAGTGGAGGGCCCTTTAAAATACCTGTCAGACTGAATTTCAGAATTACTGGGGGGGGGGGGGGGGGTCAAGTGTCCTGTGTCCCATTGGTTCCATTTTTCTGAAATAAGGTCTACTACTAGAGTATTAAGTTCCTGTTCTGTCATTGCATATGGGGAATGGCAGGAGGCCCGAAACTTGTCTTTTTGGTGCACAGGCCACTGGAAAAGGAGGAATCATGTAAAACAAGATGAATATCACTGTCCTCTTACCAAAAAACTACCTGTGTAATCACACTTTTTCTTACCCTCCTGTGGCCACTGTAGACACCAGGTGTGGAAGATGACAGTTTCATAAGATGAAAGGAGCATAGATTCCTGACTCTCTAATTGGAAAGGAAAAAAAAAAAAAAAAAAAAAAAGCCAGCCAGGAGACTTGCTCAAACTATATCACAGGTGGCGAACGCAAGGCCTGCGGGCCGAATCCAGCCCTCCACTTTGTTTTATCCGGCCCAGCACCTTGTTTCTACCCAGTGGCAGCGCCGAGCTCTTGCTTAACTGTTAAGGAGTAGTTACATTTATACAGTCCTAAAGTTACATTTGGCCCTTTGAAGGCAACCACAAAGCTGATGCGGCCTCCAGTGACAATGAGTTTGACACCCCTGATCATATTATAATATGAACTAGAATAAATCCTCATTTTGTTTAACCACTGAGATTTTGGTGGTGGTGGTGGTGGTTATAGGAGTTAGCAAGTATTACCCTAATGAGCTTCTAGACTTTAGAATCAAAAAGTAGCACTCTCCAGCCACTGTCAAAGCATTTTGTACTCAATAATAGATGGAAATAAAACAATGAATGAAAAAAATAATGAGAAAATAGTTCAATTACACTAAGGAGGATCAGACCTCAGAATCTTGCTCAGAAACATAAGATCAGTTGCTTTTGCATGCACTGGAAATGTAGAGCTGGGAGCCTAAAAGAGTATTTTTCTATTCCAGTGTTATCTGACTTTAGTGCCCAGATGGAAAATCTTTGCTGTCAGTTTCAAAAGTCCATTGAAAACAACTGGTATTTGACCTGGTTTGATCTCCAGCTACTATTGTTTGTTACCGAATCCTGTTATGTCAGTGTGAGTGTGTTTGCAGTCAAGTGTAAACAGTGACAACTTTTCGTTTCTGTGAAGCCTTCCTGTTAGTCTTTCTCTAAGTGGAGCATGGAATTTAGTATGCTCTCTTTTAGCCACAGCGGTATTGTAGGATGAAAGGGTTGCCTTGGCAACTCCATCTAATTTAAGCAATAAGACAAAACAGAACATGTTTTATGGGACAATTAATGCATGTTTTGGTACATTTTAACCTGATGTTATTTTCTGCCCAAGGTGTTTATTAATAGTCCTATAAAACATTTTGCAACCAACACTGCTCCAATAAAAATGGAAACATTCGTTTAAAAAACTCAGCTTCAGCAAGAACTCTGTTTTAATTACTTTTCAAGAGTTATTTCCAGTGTAAGACATAGAACCTGTGATTATTAGCTACCATTGGACTGGACCCTTAATAGGACAGATTACAGGTAAATTTTGAGGTGTGATGCTACTTTTAGGAAAACAGTTTATTAATGTCATACGTTTTGTTACAGTCAGGTCTAAAAGGAAAACATTAGCCAAAGGGGTATAAGGCATTCTGACTAGCAAGTGAATCAAACTGCTTATAAGCAAAGAATTATAGTAATAATTAAGAACGGAGTCACAGATGGTGGGTTATATATCAAAAAAGCTGACAATAAACTCTGAAAGTCAAGATGTCCCAGGGGAGCTTTACAAATACATCAGCATTTCCCAGAGAACAATCTACAGATCAAGCATAAATTGGACAAGAAGGAATACCAATGCCAACATGGGTTAAGATTTATATTCTTAGGAAAGTAAAGATAAATGTCTTCCATGTACCCCCAAGATTCCATCCTTACTGAACAAGGTATAAGTGATTAACTCATGGTGTTGGCCCTCAAAGCAGGTGCCAACTGTCACAGCCCACTGCCACCCAAGTCAACCTCTATGTGCTTGAGGTTCATTACCATCCCCAAGTAACCAAAGCTCAGAATTTCTAACTCCTGTTTTAATTTCCAAGAAGGAATGAATTTTAAAGGCCACACTCTGTCATTCTTTGTTTTCCTAGATGTGCCCTAGTCAGGAAAGAGATCTGATGCAGAGTTATAGGGTTCTAGGCTTTTTGAGGACAACAGAGAGTGAGGTTTCTTATTGGAGATGTTTGGAAATTATTGAGGCAGTTTCCACCCTGGTGGACACACGCACGCTGGCGCACGCACACACATATACACACACACTTTTTTTTTTATAGAAAAGCAAAAGCAAGAACAAAAGAAAACACTTATCTTTTTTTGGATATCAAAATACGAGACTGAAGACCAAGGATCTAGTTCAGTGTCTCCTAATGCTTTATGTGAGTTACATCTATTAATATGCTAAAATACACTGTTTTGATGTAGTAGGTCAAGGCAATCTTGGCTTACAGAGTTAGAAAAGGGAGGAGTATTTGCATAGCCTTTCTGGGTAATGTAGATGTTTTTATTTGCTATTATACCAAAACATGACTAAAAGATAGTGGTAACGTATGAATCTGAAACCATATAAGTAAATGGCTTGTACCTTCTTACACTTTAATCTATTTATTTATCTTACATTTTGAATGGGTTTTTTCTACTCACTCCTGATTTTCTAACATCATATAGTGATCATTTAGAAAATATTGGTTCACTCAGCGATGTTGATTTTCCAAATGTTAACATACTGATTATGCAATATCGAAAGAATCACATTTGTTTATATTGCTACCAAGCTTCTAGATAAATCATTATACAGAGAGATGCTGTAACTACCATTGTACTTCTACATGCCACAGTAATGCCTTATGTCAGTCATTTCATCAACAAAATGTTAAAGTGACATGTACTCAAGGGAAGAGATTCAATAAAATTCATAATTTGTAACTGATTAATCAAGGGCATTTTTAAGTGGAAGTGGCTTCATTTTCCTTTTCTTTGCTTATTTATTTTGTGAAAAAAGTGTGTTTATTATTTTTAAATTTATTTTTACTGAATTTATTGGGGTGACATTGGTTAATAAAATTACATAAGCTTCCAGGGTACAATTCTACAACATACCATCTGTATGTTGTGCTGTGTGTTCACCACCCCAAGGCTCCTTCTCTTTGCTTTTATCACAAAGAATACTATGACTGCTAGTGCAAATTAGTAACACTGCTTTGAGTTGTGCTAAAGGGCCAGCAGCTTCATAGTAACAGAGGCTAGTACAACTTAATATTACTTTGAAAATAGTTTTGACCTTGCAGGGTCTCAGGGGTCAGTGGAATGCACTTTAACAGCAACTATTCTAGATTAACATTTTGTGGAGAAATGAAACCAGATTGACTTTAGTAAATGACTACTGAATTGGCAAATGCAATAGTTATAAAATTTTCAATACCACTCTAACAGATGAGACCATATTTAATGCAAGGCAGTTAGTTGTGAGTAAGGATTTCTAGGCTCAGCATGTGGAAAGAATTATTTTTCCTTAAATAACCATTATAGAAATATTGAAGGAAGATTCCTGTGATATGTTTATGGGGGATGTATTGGCTGAATTGTTCATATTTTCTCATAATTCTGGGCCAATTTCATTATCTCCATGGTATGGTCCTGTAAACTGTGTGCCTCTGAGTTCTCCAATTTATATATTTGTTACCAATAAGGCCATTTTACTCTGGGTGGGTCATTTCTTCCTCGGTATTTTCTGAACAAGATAAAGTTCTCAGCTTTTCTGTTTTCTTTGAGAATGGGTCATACATTTCTTGTTTTAAGCAGCCTTGAATAAAGTGTTTGTGTTCTAAGAACACTGCCGATATTTTAAAACATGGTACCTGAAAACTATATCATACATACTGAGTCAGAAGAACAAAATAAAACAAAAATTGTTATTGTGAAAACTACTGTTCCTTAGAAGCACAAAGGCTAGAGGCAAGATGATTTTAATAGAAAGGGAGTACATATCTCATTGGAAATAAAATAAATTAGATGTGAGTTTGCTTGGGAACCTCAGCAGGTATTGGTGTTGGTAGCAATGGATGCTAAAGATGTTAAGGTAGGGTTTTTGGTTATGCCGGCTTATGAGAAATGAAAAAAGACTGAAGGCTGGTTCTTTTGGCAAATGTGGACGATGGGTTAGAGGAAGGGTACAGCAGACTCTCATGAGCTATTAGTTGGCCAACTAGTCAGCATTCTCAGAGTGTCAGAATAAATGCGAATAAAGGATTAATAAAAAAACTGGGAGGCTTAAAATGGCATCTCTCAAGGTTGTGTTGCTCAGTGGAGAAAAAGCAAAATCATTTAGCATCTATTTTCCTGCCCCAGAGTTGTATGAGCTAACTGAAAAAACTGAGTTACTGCTGGGAAGATGTAAGATATTCATGTGAAATTCTGCAACATGGATGCTGGCTATTTAGGTTGCTTTGGAGGTCTGCATTCTGCTGAAACCCATCAGGAGAATCTGGAAAATTATGTACTTCACAGAAAAGAAAGATTATGCATTCATGCAAAGAACACTCATAAAGGATATGTAAAGTCTTCATTTTGTGTGGAGATTCCACTCCCCCCTCACTAAAGAGAAGAGCTATTGGTTTCTATCTAAAGAAAAAGGATAGTTCTATATTCTTATTTCAGTATAGGTGCCACAACAAAAATGTCTACATTTAAATAAACGAGCCTACATAATTTGAGTAATTAAGTTGGCTAAATAGAAAAAAGATAATTTTGTATCTTTTTACTTGTTAAGAGGAAAAGAGGGCTATTAACTCAATGTCTGATTAAACTGAAAACTAGTCATGTGTGTTTAGTAGAGTTCCCTCTTAAAACTGCATTTGCTTTATTTTGTAAATACCTGAAAGAATGCTGAGGCATATGATTTGCTCTTGTAAATCAACAGTGTATGTAAAGATTCACTGAAGACTGGGCTCAATAAATAATTGTGGACATCTCTAGCACTAACTAATGTATAATCCAACTGTTCTATTTAGATCAGTTATCTACCAGTAGCAGTTACTAAATTTAAAATGATATATAAACTACCATCAATCCTAGCCTCTCACTGTTTACAGTACAGATCTAGCTTTTCCAAATTTTGTATCAATAAGTTTGATATACCATTGCAATAAATTTTATATAGAATTTAATAAGAAGCCTTCTTTATCTAGAATGTGTTTTCATTGGGGAAAATTTATATTAGAATTGACATTGTTTTTAAGGATTTTACAATACTGTTGATAGGATAAAGCAAAACAAAGAATAAAGGTCCTGAAATTCTGATTATATTGCATTTTGAAAGTAATCTAATTTCTGTCATAGTATTTTAGTACTGAAAAGAAATTTAGAGAAAACCTGAGCCAAATTATTTATTCAAATGAAAAAGATAGGGACAAAGTAAAAAAACTTGACCAAAATTCTATAACAAGATGGACATAAATTACTTAAATTCAAATCTCCTACATCCCTATATTATTTTCTCTCCATCACACTAAGCTGACCAATCATATGTTATGTGGACTTTCATCAAGCAAGGCTTCATTTTGAGCCATGAAAATAAAATATTTGAAATGAGTTTCAAAAGCAGTAGTGAATAATTGACTGTGCTATTAAAAGCTGGGAATGGAGAGGGGAGATTAACTTCAAAGGGGCACGAAGGAACATTTTGGGATGATGGAAATGTTCTATATTTTGATTGTGATAGCAATTACTCAGCTATAAATACAAGGGGGGACCCCCCAAAATCTGAAACTTATTTACGAAAAATTGTGTATTCTTAAATGTTTAAACTTCAGTACCTTCAAAGTACTCTCCCTTTGATGCAATTCACATATCAAGATGTTTTCTCCACTGTTCAAAACAGTTTTTGAACTCAATTTGATGTCTTTTAATGCTTTTGTCATTTTTTGTTTCACCTCTTCCATATGGGCAAAACATTTCCCTTTGAGGACTTTTTCATCAGGGAAACAAAAAAAGGTTGCTTGGGGCAAGATTGAGTGAATAAGGAGGATGGGTCATAGGGGTCATCCCCTTTTTGGTCAAAAACTGCTTAACACGCAGCATGGTGTGGGCAGGTGCGCACATAAATCACTCATCATGAAATGGGCAAACATGTTGAAAGAGTCTTCAAAACGAATTCACTGAAGCCAAATGCAGTGTCTCACAATAATGCCAGCTAGAACACTGATACAGATGGGTTCCTGGAATGCTCACCTAGCGGGGAAACCTGTACTACAAGGGGCTCACTCTCCAGAAGATAATTCCATGTTTTTTTTTTTTTTTTTGGGGGGGGGCTCATCTTTGCCAAAACTCATCGAATTATATATGGTAAAAGTTAATTTTATTATATATAAATTATAACTTAGAAATTTATTATTATTATTATTATTATTATTATTATTATTATTTATTTTCACCTGAGGACATTTTTTTCAATGCTTTCAGAGAGAGGAAGGGAGAGAGAAGCATCAGGAGCGGACTGTATGCTCCTGGACAGCTGATTGGACCCACAACTCAGCCACATTCCCTGACTGGGAATTGAACCTGCAACCCTTTGTCTAGGGAACAATGCCCTAACCAACTAAGCCAAACTGGCCAGAGCACACTTAGTAATTTTAAATAAAATAAAAAAGAAACAGTTCTGAATCCCATCCTGCAGAGTGCATCCACTGGGATAAATGTTCAAACTTTTCCACCTCACCTGGATGAGGCTACTTTGTAACTGATTACTACCAGCCTAGTGAAAGCTTTTACATGTATCTGTGTGTAGTGGAATAATTGTCCAAAGAAGAGGCAGAAAATTAAAGAATTGTATGGTAACATTTAAGCAGGTATATTTCAGAGTCATACTAATAAATAATGAGATTCATTGTTGTGGGCTTTTACAATTTACAAATGCCCCTGTCAAAACTGCTTACCTATCAAAAATAAATCATGTCTTGCCTTTATAGCATAATTCGTCTAGTGTACTTGCAATGTAATCTAAGAAAGACATACTCATTAGTGGCTCATTACTTAGCTGGATAATTGCTGTTCATATCAGCAACACAAATCACAGAAAAACTTATTAAAGTAACCTATTAATTTTTTTCCTGACGACCTTCATTATAGAGTATCTTCTCCTAATTAATGTAATCAGTACCATAAAAATCCAAGATGAAAGAGAACTACTCGGTCATCTGCATTCAACTACCTGGAAATAGAAAGGCTATTCTCTGCAGTGGCCAGTCCATTAATCTCAAGCAAGGAATCTCATTCACTGTACCATGAATAACTGCTTTCCTTTCAAAAAGCCCTGCCTCTGACATTAAATCTCTTCCTCCTGAGGAAATTCCTTGGATTTCTTCAAGAAGAGAACAATAGCTAAAATTCAGAGCAACTCTGCGCCATAGGAAACTTTTAATGCCTTCTCACTAACTCCAGTATGAAGCCCCCAAATGTTAAGATATGAAATCTGAGCTATTTCCTTTGCATGACCTTTGAACACTGTGACCCCAAAGTGTGTTTTCAATTTCATCTTTCTGGTATTGTCTTAATTTGGATCTTAAGTTTTAGATTAAATCCCTCTAATTATTCTCTCCAAGAAATTTTACAATTTTCTCTGCCTCTGCTTTAGTTCATGTCATTCTTTCAGTTTACAATGCCAGACTCATTCCTTTCAACTGCACGAATGTACAGGGAATTTAGACTTTGCTAGGAAGTTAGAGTAGGTGATCTCAAACTCTTTCCTACTCCTCAGATGGTATTTTATTTCTTATTCATCCCTAATATGTCACCTTCTATTCAGTTACAGATCAAATGTTATAGAACTAGAAAGAACCACATAGCAGAGACACGAAAAAACATAAATGCTACCTTTGATTACTGAGCAGTTCCAGCATTATCTGTGGCTTACCACTGAATATTAAACAGTAAGACCAATGCACCAATAACGAAGTATTTTTGAAAGTTCATAAACAGTTCACACTGAAGGCAGATTTGTAGGTGACATGTGTATAAGGACGTGTCAAGCAGGAATTATTAAGCAGGATCACAACCAAGAAACAAAGAGCTGGACTGAAGTTCAAGGGTCCTACAAAAATGCCCAAGAATATGGAGAACAACATGTTAGTGATCCAGGAATGTCTCTCCGGTTGTAAAGCTCTAGCAGAAGTTCAAAAAGTTATGTACAATCAAATGATTTGACTTTGTGTATAACGTCCATAATAATGGGTTCTGAAAACATTTTTTCTAAAAAGATGGTTTAAAAGAGGTGAAATTATAAATACTCAGTAGACAATAAATATTATTTAAAGATCCACAGATAATGGAAGGAATGATTTAACTAGAATTGAATGATTCAGTTGAAACACAGGGCACAGTACTAGAATTTTGGATATGTGATCACTGAAGAGCAGGCATGAAAACTGTTAAGAGCACATATACACAGTGATGAAATAATCAATAAATGTTAGAAAAATTAATTACCCAAAGAGTACAAGGACCCGGATTTAATTTCAATCAAGCATAAGGTAAATAAAGTCAATATGAGGTACTTGTGTATAAGTGTTGAGCATTCTACACAAACATGTAAGTGTTTGAGCATTCTATACAAACATGTAAATCCTAGGCCTGGAAGTACATAAAGATACTTGAAAGCAGAAAAAAAAAAAAAAAACTTAGTGGCCTAGAAGTGTGCAGAGTAGTGTGCTAAATGCAAGAGGAGCAACTTGGTGTGTCTCTTGATAAATCTCTTGGTATAGATGCTATTAGTGCTGTTCACCAATGACTACTGGCCCTCTATTTTCCAATGCATTGTATATCCTTGACATCTTTGAAGTTCATTGTGGCCATGTAATGTGCTTTGGCCAACAAGATGCAAATAGAAGTTTCAAAAACTAATGTACAAGTTTTTATATTCCCTTTTTTTTCCTGTCTTGAGAATCATGAACTTTCAAATAAGCTTAGTAAAGACCAGATTAAGTAGAACTCTCTACCAACCCAAGACTAACAAGACTGTAAATAAGCAGTAAAGTGTTGCTGTTTTAACTTACTAAAATTAAGGGAACATTTTCAGCATAAACTACTTCATCCCAGATGATATATATATATAGCCTGGGGGAATCTGTCAGAATGCGTCCATTCCTTTCTTATACCTACTATATGATAACATGGCAAAGTTTTGATTGTGATTGTTCTATGCTTAAGAATGTTACCTTCTCAAAGATCAGATGTTTATCTTCTCTATTGTCTATTTCTAGGGTCTAGCGTAATACCTGGCCTTTAGCAAGATCACCAATGCAGTTCTGTAGAAGGAAGAGCCAAAGAAAAGAAATGAAGAAAGGATTGATGGGATTCTCAGGCTCGTCATGCCAACTGCAAATCTGATAGGCTAATCTATTCCAGAGAGTCAGAGTAAACAGATTTCACCAAAGGTTCCTTTCATATGCTTGGTGTTTTGTTTCGGAGGTTCTTATTTAATCTAGTTGTCTCATCTGCATCAACAACAAATCCCAGAGGGTGCTGTGCATGCTGGTCTAATGACCATGACTCAAATAACAAGAAAAATATTTTTGTTTCTCAGACTACAGTCTGACTCTGAAGGAAAAAAGAGAAAGAGCTAAACTGAATTTCTTATCCAAACCTGGTCAAGCTGAAAACGGCTGACCAGACACAGGCTGAGCACAACTCCCCGTTATCTGAGCGTGGAGGCTCAACCCAGGGAGCAGCGGGAGGAGCCCCGGGGCAAGCAAAGGTGTTCAAACAACATCAGTTTTGTTTGTTTGTTTTTTCACAGGTCTGAGCTCACTTGGTAGATGAAACATTCACAACTTGGTTGAAGCTAAATTGATCATTTGATCACTGTGTTCTCAAAGTGGATTCTGTTTGTAGTTTCATTTTTTTAAGTGGTTTCACAGAAAGACCATGGATTAGATTTGCAGAGTTTTGTTGGCGTAATGGAAAAGAAAATCCATTTTGTGACCAGTTTGGTCTATAATAATTAGTTTCACAATTATTATCCACAAATGCCTTTGAATAATTAATTGAATAATGTTCATGTAGGTTTGAAATTACTCCCATCAAAAGGTTAACATTTATTAGATGCCATAATTATGAGATGTACTAAAGGAGTTCAAAATAATAGATTAGCATAGCTTTTGAAGGCAATTGCAATGTAATGGAAATAAAACTGGATTGAAATTCAAAGCTTGTCTGTATTTGTTGTTTTGATGAGTGTCAACTTATCTCTAAATGGGAATTGAGAGAGGGAGTTTAGTCCAGAGAAAAGATAGAGAACGTGCAAACCACTGAAATCTGGGCCTAAGATTTTGGTTGGCTGAATAGTAATTGTGGGACTTGAGACAAGCCAGATTACTTGAACCTTAATTTCCTCATATATAAAATAACAAGGACACCTACTTTTCAGGAATGCCTCGAGGATAATATATATTTATACAGTATCTAGTGAAGTACATGCACAATGCAAGCATTCAATAAGTAGTCATTTATAATAAATATTATCATGGTTAGCAGAGAAATTTTTATATTATTTTGTGCTAAATATTTTATTTAATAGGTAGTATGAATAATTTACTTAAATTGAATATATTTCTATTAGAGTACTCAGTATTAAAGTAATATATTAGTCATGTTGCTATTTCAGGAGGTAAGATTTTATTAAAACCAGTAATCACTATTATTAATGAAACATCTGCTTAATATGCTTAATGTTAAGATAAAATGAGATACTATATCTGAAACTTATTTTAAAAATATAAAGTATGATAAATATGAAATTACTTTTCCACCAGAATGAATTAGCCATGCATTACCAGATATACACAATCAAAAAAGATACCGATACCCAGAACTGGCAAATCCAGACAAGCTGGATCTGTAAGGGCACTATAAAATTCTATTTTGATCTGTTTCTACAACATATTACATTTGGTACTGTGAGAAACATATTAAACATATAAAATGTTTAATACAAATTATTTTCTTTTTCCCCTGAGAAATCTGAGGACAAGATTAGACACATGAAGCAATGAGACACTATCAGTGGTAGACTGTATGGTGCTAATTCTTTGTATATGTCAATATTCAGGAAAAAGTGAATCTTTGGATAACACTGTCATGAAGTAAGTTTTTGTAGAGTTCTTGGTATCTACTTCTTTATCTTGAAGGACAGATTGGATTTGGGAAGGTTGCTGTAAACAGCAATACGTCATGTTCCCTTAGCTGAAGATGTCAAGGAACAAAGACACAGAGCAAGGAACGCAAAGCAAAAAACACTACAGGCACATCGCCAATTACAGTGAAAAGGGGATTCTGACAGACTTGGTCAATATAGCTGATAGGCAGGATGGGGCCAATTATGAAGCATCTGGAATACAATGCAGCAGTGTCCGGAGCAAGCAATGGGAAAGGCAGAACTGTGAAAATAAAGGCAGTGCATTCAGTAAATAATTCGATTGGTTCTTTCTAGAAAGAACTGGAATACAGAAAAATTCAAGTCAGAAAGGATATAGCAGCCACCAAAATGCTCATAAATATTGAGTCTTTAAAATATTTCCCGTTGTCATTTCTATTTTAAATGTTAAATGCGATGAAAATATTATACAGAATTAAGAATACAAAAAGCCATAGCATTGCTATACCAACTCTTAGATCAGAAAAGTCATTCGTTCAAGAAAACAAATGACAAAAGAAGATAGAGATGGTAAGAAACTCAGTTTGGTAGCAAAAGTGAGACTCTTATACAAAACAAGTGTTTCTCTGTCTGCATTGTAGGATGAGATGTGAGATGTTATAGCTGAAGAGTAACTGGTAGCATCCACATCATGGGAGTTACCAAATTTGTATTCACCAACTAATAGCATTATGCAAACACAATGTAAATGCTGCAATCCTTTAATTTGTATTCTAATGCTAGATACGGACTAGCATGCCCCTTAGTTCCATTTCATTAAAATCACCAGAGGTTTGGAATACTGTGTAAACAATATGTCAAACACAGAAAATATTACAATTCATAAACTGTTTATTTCTAAAGAATATCTTGTTAAATCCTTGTTATCTTAGGTTATCTTAATTTTGTTGTTTTTTTCTTTAGAAGTAAACCTGTCTTTATGATGTTATATTCTCCAGCATAGTAGTCTTTTATTAACTGTTTTTATATTTAAATAAAGTACATATCTATGCATGTCATTGTACTCTACAAATATGAATTAATTTACCCTGTTCATGTTATCCTCAGGTTTAAAAGGAATTGCATACTTTGAAGCATAAGTAAATAAAATAAATAAGTAAAAAAAATGGGAAATTATGACTTTACTAACAGACCAATGACGCGCCTGAATTCATTGTCTAATTCCATCTATCTGTTCAATTCATTAAAATTAAAAGAGAATTCAGTAAAAACACCAACAAAAAAAAAAAAAAAGAGCAATAGGTAGAAAAAATAATCAAACATGAACATACCCTCCCCCAAATATTTGTGTCACTAATTTTTTAACCACAATTACTTGAACAGCTTAGTGAAACTGGATGTTTCCTATGTAGTTTCAACATGAGTAGAATATTCAAATACATTTTTATTTCACCACTGGTATTCACCTTTAGTCCAACTTTGATCAACAAATATTCATTCGTTTACTACTTTTGAAGCATTAGACTGTTTTGTGACATTCATAGCCTATTGATAGCCAACATGTGGTTGGACCAGCCACACAAAATATGTAGTATCACACAGCAAATTTGTGGTGAGAGACTGACACGGAGAGAGACAGAGAGACGGAACAACTGACCATGCAAAGGACCTAAGGTTCTGCTGTTATTGGGGTTGGGGGGAGGATTTTCACAGGCTCACTCTTCATTGGTGAATTTAAAACATTAAGAGCAGAAATTTAAAGTGTGGCAGAAGAGGAAAATCTAGTGTCCCAAATGGTCAGTTCTCAAATTTGGCCAAGATCTCCAAAACAAAGCAGCCTCAGTGGGCGGAGACAGCCTGGCTTTCTACCTTGTCCTGTGGCAGGCAACGTGTTAACTGGTGATAGCCCTCTTGAAGAGGATCCCTTGGCAACCTAAGCTTAAGTCAGGTACATGCATTACAAAAAAGAAAAAGAAAACTGTAAAGTTTCATACTACACAGATGCCACGCTCAAAGCCAGAGACTTAAAGATAGATATCATTAGGACCCTGACCTTGAACAGAAACTGGATGTCTAATGTAGGAGGCAAAAATAAGGCAGTTTGACATCATGGCAAATTCTGAGAGTTCTTATGAAAATAATGTGTGAGGAAGCATAAATTCATTCATTCATTCTTTCTTTTCATTCAAGGAAAGGAGGGGACAGAAATTCATTCTGGAGTGAAGCATGCAGGGGCCAGACAATCGTTAGGAATAGATGTAGGTGACACCTCAGCTTCTTGTAGGACAGTAGGAATTTTCCACGTGGGTACCTGTGAGGTGTTCCAGGAGGCGGGAACAGCACAAACAAAGGAGTAAAAGAACAGGCAGGCTGGAAGAATGCAAGACTGTGCTGTAGTAGCAAACTGCAACAAGTGCAAGTGGAGAAAAAGTGGGAGATCACACAGCTGTGATCAGTGGGAGCAAACTCATCTGGTCTACGTGGGAAGAAACTAGAGAACTCTAGAAAGATTTTTGCAGGCAAGAATATGACTGGTGTGTAAGTTGAGAAGCTGTGGATTAAAAATAACTAACACTGAAGTAAATAGGGGTAAGAGTAGCAAAAGTAATTATATATATGTTCTGATTTAAAGAATTAAAAGTTCAGAAGATAAATTTATGGTAAAATTGAAAATATAAAATTAGATGGGCTTAAAAACCAGTGGTATGAATATATTATAGTAGAAAAATAAAGAAGCCAGAGGAAAGCCATACTTAAGTGACAAAAAACAATGTGAGAGAGAGATGAGGAAAGGGGAAAAATTAAAATTTCTAGAAACAACCAAGAAGTGAGAATGAGAGTCCTCAGAGCTATCCAACTTTTCCTCTTGAGAGCTCCGTCCTCACAACCCCTTCCACATGATCCTCGTGGCAGATAGGGGTAACTTCCCCGCTGTAACCACTCAGCAGCTTCTTCCTTAAGGAGCCAGCTGACAATGCCACTATCTGAAAAGATGGAACCATGCGTTGGTATCACAGAACTGCTGGTGCAGTTTCTGAGTGATAAAAGCAACTGCCAGTCTAGACTAAGAAAGCATCCTAGTTTGGTGTTACCTAAAATGCTGTTTCCTAGTCACAATAGTTATTTGGAATGGCAGTTTAATACAGTACTACTCCTAGTAATGGTTTCACATGACCCATGTACATGGACACCAGTGAAAATGCCTTCAATAGAGACTTCACCCATCTTCTGAGGAATTTTCTGGCAAGAAAGAGCCTCCATGAATGTCTTAGGGGAAATTACATGCTGCCTGTTCACTGAACTTTCTGGAATAGTGAAGGAAGATTAAACTTTGAATCCATCAAGTGGATAGACTTAAATTCTACTAGAACTAAAGACAGAAATTTACTAATAACCTGGAGCTGGAAACAAAGTTCCTAAGTGAGGTCAGGGTCCCTCCCCATCACTCTTTCCTTCTGGTCTGAGAGCCTTGTGAGGATAAAACAATAGGTGCTATGGGAAATTGATGCGACACTTAACGAATCCTGCTTCAGTTACAGACGGACCTATGGTAAATGCTTTTTGATGATAATCTCCTGGGCATTTTCCTTTCCAGGACCATTAAATGAATTGATGCTGATCAAAGTCTTCACATAAAAGCAGAATCATTGGGTCACCAATTGTACTTTCTTTCAGAAAGTAATTGATAGAAATGGATTCTTCCTTCCATAGTAGTCCCTAATTTACTCTTGTAAATAAGGGCAGAGCACAAAGATGTAGGGACTGGAAGTGCTTTTCCTTATTCATAATGAAATTGGAGTGTGCTGACCTCCTGACCGAGATGTATAAGCCTAATGATTTTGAAATTACTTTTGCCTGCTGAGTTGTACATTTTAGCCTGGGACTAACTAATTATCATTTTAAACTGAACAGATTATGTAAATGAGTATGCTTGATAGTTTATTCTTTTTGGTAGACTATGAGAGGGGAGAATGGTTTCACAAAATGAATCAGGCATTTGTGCTTAGGATTGTCTCAGTGTTAAAAACGTTTTCTCATAAAACTGATTTTGTGTCTAAACAAGCAAATCCTTCAAAGTAAGATTGATTTGAAAGACAGAAAATCCCCATTCTCCACAAAACTAGTTCCTGTTTTTGCTTTTTTTCCAGATTTGTTTTTTTTTTTTTGGTGGGGGAGGGGGTTAAGAATTGTCCTCATTGATCTTTAAACCCACAGGTATTTGAGATGTGTTTGCCTTGGAGGGGTGGTTCATCAAATCCTCTCCTGTAACAAGACAGGGATACGCTCAGTGCAAGGATGGAGGCCCTAAAGGGCAGTGCCATAAACCCAGAAAATGTGTGTGACAGAGTGACAGGAGACAGGACTGGAGGCAGGAAGATGAAAATTAAGTTTATATCTGTGACCATTAGTCTTACATTTGACCCTATTCCTGCAGGTATGGAACACAGATATGTAAAAAATACCCTAAACTTGCAAAGGAATGTCTAAGAAGGGTTGACTATTGTTTGTCCTTAACTCCTGAGCATCAAGTATGAATTAGGGTTGGGAAAATCGCCCGAGGGATAAACCCTGCTTCTATTCTGAGCTTCCTCT
Organism: Glossophaga mutica; assembly: GCA_039655065.1. Taxonomy (NCBI): domain Eukaryota; kingdom Metazoa; phylum Chordata; class Mammalia; order Chiroptera; family Phyllostomidae; genus Glossophaga; species Glossophaga mutica. Next base: position 22,503,517 of record CM077312.1, on the reverse strand, counting down.
CTCTCCTCTTCCCTACAACAGCAACAGGGGACCTGTCTTCTGTTGCATCCGCCGACGCGAGAAACAGATGTTCGGGAACTTTCAGGATTCAGAGATGTTACTTTTATTGGCCAAAAGTTTAACCTGCGCAGGGGCGGACTCCCAGAGTGTCCGGAGACACAATGCTCAGAAGAGCTACAGACGAGAGCCGCACCTAACGCTTATAGATAAGCCTTTTTATAGACGCAAGCAAGCAAGCATTTCACAGAAGCAGATGTGGCTGTTAGCTATTGGCTATCTTTTAGCACGTGGGATCTATGCGTTGCAGGGTTTGGGGAATGGGAAATTTAAACCTAAACATCTCCTTAAATGGTAATCCGCCTCAAGTTCTTTGTTCTCTGTCCTTGGAGAGCCAAATCTCACAGGGACAGTCCTTTAGCTATTTTCCTGGTTCCAACATCTTCTAGAACAGTGATGTGGATGATCAGACCCATTTGATTTTCTTCTGATCCTACAGACACTCAGACGAGCCCAAGTCACGATATGTAATATCTCCTATTTTTATACTTGACTTTTTTATTAGGTCAAATGCAGACTCAGAGGAGAAAGCTTCAGGGCACACTATCACCTGAGGAGCAGTTTTATAGAAAATGTTGAAAATGGGTTGGAAATGAGGAATCAGGAAGGAAAGAGCTTGTAGTCCAGTGGGTGCCATAGATTTGACCATTAATCATTGAGGGCCTGGCCCAGGTCAGAATGAACCCAACCATCAAAGGTGACCCTTGAGCCCAAAGCAGCAGTAAACAGCCTTGTGTTGTAATAAACGTATGATCAAGCAATTGCCAAATAATTTAATGCCAAGTGGAAAGGGTCAATGGAATAAACTTAGAATCAGTCACTTCTCTACCCAACCCACACAGTGATAAAAATGGATAGTCCCCCTTTTTAGATAATTTTACTTGAAAGCTGATTTTTAAGTAATTCTCACTATTAGAATATGGTTTAAGTGCACTTGTAATAAATACTATTGTAAAATGGTCATGAATGCAAGTCTTGCCTTTTAAATGAGAGGGTAAACTCGATCCACAATAAAGTCATCTAATTTGTATAGCTTTTCCAGTACACATACATTCACGTACAGTAACACACAACTAAAATAAGAAAAATAACTTGCACCTAAGGTCATGCAGCTTGAAAGTCACAGATGGTCTCAAACTGATTCTCCTGAGTAAAAAAACTCAAGTTATCTAAATTGAAATTAAACTAAGGAAGTCACTTATTGAACACATTCTTATTGATTGATTCAACTCAAATTAGTCAATATCATCCAATAAATTTTTTTTTAAATTTGCATACATCATATATATTTTATTTTTCTTTTAGTATTCCATGATTTTAAAAATTAGAAATGACAAGAAAACTAGGCTTTTATGTTGTCTTCCACATAACTGTATATTTTTTAAAAAGATCTTTTATTTTTTATGTCTTCAGTTGCCACCTCTAAATATATTACTATCTGCAAGTATATGTTCTGTAAAATGTTTGATTTCTTTTTTTTTTTTCCCCTTGCACCGCCATTCCATGCTTTAATAAATATTTATTGAGGACGAACTGTGCCCAGCGTTTTAGTTGATACTGATAGGAAAAAAAAACCAGATCAGGAATGTTACACAGCTCTCAGGAAAACTGTACATAAAGACCATAGTGAAAAGCCACAGATCTGAGGAAAGTGGAAGGGGGAAGAAATATTGTGCCACTCTCGCTGTCCACCAGGTACGGTGCTCTGTCATTCAAAAAGCTCGACCTGTTTCAATCTCTTCAGCACTCACTCAAACCCATATTGCTTCTCTTTCATAAAATGAAAGTATAAACACAGATGTGTTACGTAACTTGTCCCCCACCCTCCCACTCCCAAAGCTGGCGTAGAGTGGACTCCCTTAGCCTTATCTTTTCCCCACCATACTTTGCTCTTCCTGAGAGATTATGAATAAATAAAAGGCAAAACTCATTTACTATGGAAGTTCACAAGGAGGAGTGAGAGGATTGGCTCTGTTGTCGAGGTCCCTGGCTGGTTCGTGCATGGTATAGTTGAAAGTTTTCTAGATTTAGAATCAAAAGGTCTGCAATATAGATCTGTATCTGCTTTCAATTCATTCTATAGGTTTGGCAAGTTCGTATAAAATAATTCCAAGAAACTTAGTTTTCTATAAGTGATGGGTTGGAATAGACAAAGCCAAAGGTCCATCTTATTTTTTTAAATATTTTATTTATTGGTTTTTAGAGAAAGGGGAAGGGAGGGAGAAAGAGAAGGAGAAAAACATTGATGCGTAAGAGAAACATTGATCAGTTTCTTCTCACACCCCCGACCAGGGAACTGGCCTGCGACCCAGGCACGGGCCCTCACCAGGAATTGGACCAGGGGTCTTTCACTTTGCAGGATGATGCCCAGCCCACTGAACCACTCCAGTCAGGGTGGTCCATCTTATTTTTAAAGTAATTGTTTAACTGAAGTTGGTCTGTCTAAATTATATCACTGGATATTTGCTATAGGGAAGGGGGTAGAATTTTGCGATCACTTGAGCTCATACACTCTCTCCCACACACTCATGCATGCACATACACACACTTCTACAATGGTTTCAAGTAGCCTTTGAAATTTCTTTCCAATGAACATGATTATCTACATATAGATTAAATTCTGCTAAGTAATAAAGGCAAGGAATTTCAATTACTAATATAAAAAGATTTTAAAAATTGAAGGCAATTTAAATATACAGTTATTCAGTGGAGAAGCATACAATTTTCTTAAAAAATATTACTCTCTAGTAGGTAAGTTCAGTATTTGGTCCACTTAAGTACGTACCTACAAATTAAGCTAAAAGCAGTTGATGCCACAGTGAATTCACTGCTTCTTTCAGAAGGCTTTTGACATGCTTGACATAAATTAGTCCCCTAACAGACATGATTGCTAAGCTATCTAAGCACAAAACAAAACTCATTTAATTTTGCTGAATGAGTTGGTCAAGGAGGAGTCCTCAAACTGTCCTCACTCTGCCATTTGACATAGGAGATGAATGACTCCACTGAGGTCCACAGGCAATTAAAACGCATGAAGCTTCCAGTTAAGAGCCTCATTATTAACTATTCCTAACTGAAGTAAAATCTCAGGACAAAGTGTTTCCGGAATTCCGTGTTCCACTTTGGCAATCCTCAATGCACTTGCAGAGATGTTTCTCCACGTGCTCTGGTTCCTCCCAAAGATTCGACAGATATGGCAGCAGCACTCATCCAAACAGGTAGAGAAAGGCACATAAAGTCAGAATTGTGTCTTAGAATGATACCCTTTAAAACAAGGTTTTCAGTGTGGAGGAATCAATGCTTGCAAATTTTGGAATCTACTATCAATAACAGGGAGACCAGATACTTTCAGAATGGCTGGAGCTTAATAAAGAGTTGTAAAGAAATGTGTACTGTATTGCACCAACCAGAATATTTGTTGTTTGCACAAAATGAAACTATTTAAATAAAGTTAATAAATTTATATTCTTTTAAATATAAAATTGTTTCATAATCTATAATAATGCATTTGTTTTTAATAACAGTATCCAAATCATAGGTCTTAATTTTTCTATTGGCTTGATCAGAAAGTCCTTTACATTTTTCCATAAAATAAAAGAAACATTTTTCCATTTTTACCAATATATTGATTTGGATATTTTGAGTATGTTGGCTATGTTCCTCTATTGGCTTCTAGTGGATAGAGGCCAGAGGTGCTGCTAAATATTTTCCAGTGCATAAGACAGCCCCAGCACAAAGAATTATTTGGCCAAAATGTCAGTAGTACCATGAAACTTCGCAAACCACTTTTGACATGTTTGATCAGTCACAGCACCTCCTCCATACACAAAAATACACAAATCTTTTTTTGCATTTCAGTTGTATTTTTACCTTTCTTCAAATAATGAGGCATAATATACTGAAAATGTGTATTTTCTTCCATCTTCAATATTAAAATGGTTGCACAAAAATTCACTAATCTTGATAAGTTTTTTTAATGCAGGCTGATATGACAGCTGTCACAATACAATCTAAAATTGTTTTGACTGAAGTTAAAAACAACTAAGCACTACTAGGGCCGTCATATGGAAAAATGTAATGGATTTTTTGGACATACCAATATTTTGTAAAATGATGGTGAACTTACTGATCATTAAGTTCCCTTTCTAAGTGTAATAACCTTATTTCATATGTAAGAATGTATTTCTTACATACTTCCTCTCCTCACCTCAGAGTTGTGGACAGAAAAGAAATTGAGACAGTAATAATCCACAAAAGCGTACGGTACACAGGCTTTTAACCAGGCCAAAAATAAATAAGTAAAGCTTCATCTCATACTTGATCATCTTTTTTTTTCTCCCAAGAAAGTGTCCATGCTTCCCTGACTTTTGAGTTACAGATGGTTTAATGCTTCCCTGGAAGCAAAGATTTACAAAACCACCGTTTTAGGCTTAGACTTATCAGTGTGTGAGCTAGACTAAAGGAAATCTACAGGCATACCTCATAGATACGATGGTTTTTGTTCCAGACCACCAAAATAAAGCAAATGTCACAATTTGAAAACAAACAAACAGAACAGCAACACACACACACACACACACACACACACACACACACACACACACACACAATGTCCTTGAAGTGCAATAAAGCAAACCCTGATAAAACGAGGTACGTCTACACAGAGTGGATGGGTGGCGTCGGCCCAGCTCAAGGCTGCTGCTCTGCCTTGGAAGCCTGGGCCTGTGGAATAGTCACAGAGACAAAAGGCAGCATGAGAGCCCTGGACCCTGGAAACCAGAAACTAAGGAGAAGAAAGAAGGCGATGAGAATGCAAAGTAGCCAAGCTTTACTTGCTTTACATTTTTTTATCTCCAAATGATAATGAGGAGAGATTTCTTCTGGGAATAATAATTCTACTTTTTCCCATGCTGGGTTAACAAACACAAAGAATAGGAAACTTTAAGCCCATAGAAATCATATGAACAATAATAGAGATAAAAAAAAATTACCACCAGGCTTTTTAGCTTCTGCCGAGGAATAGCAATGTACTGGTAATGTTCACTTGACTTTGAAATTACCAAATTATTCTGAGATGATATACAATATATCATTTTCTGTCCTTCAAAAGGAAAAGAGTTATGATTCGAGTACCTCGCAGGTTTTAACATGTTTTGTGATTTGCATAAGGATTTAATCAAGCCTTTCCCCAATATCAAAAATGCCAAGAATTCTGTGACTGTGTGCATTAGAAGAAGAATGGATTAAGAGAAGAAATTCGCATGTGCTCACTAAATCTGTGAATGGAGAATTTTCCAAACTATATGTGGGGAAAGACTATTTTGTTTTCTTTTTCAGCTGTCACAGGTGGGCACACGGTCCTGCTGTGCCTGTCTCTTATGTAGCTCAAGTTATACACAATATTTACCATATAAATTCAATCACATTCAAATTTATCTGAATTTTCTTCAGTGAAACAATTCAATTGATTATGCCCTTGAATACCATGGCAATATTAAATTGCTATAAATATATTTGAACTTTTTCAAGTTTTGTACTTATACCAATAATGTACATTTCATGGACTAGCACCATTCAAGGGGCAAATTTGAAGAGAAATTCAAAGCTGTTTGGTAATTTATATAAGAATTTTGTCAAATCCTTCCCCAATTACAAGATTCTTCAGACATGAAAAGAAGATGATTAAAGGAAATACTAAAACTTGGAGCAAATTATGGTCTTTCTGTAATTCTTATGTGCGCTATTAACCATATTGCCCAGGTTTTATAGTTTATTTTTGTTGTTTTTATTAAATTATACATCTTTAAAATCATTTTAAAACTGAAATTAAATAAGGCATTTGGGAAGCACCATAATCTAGGTTTGGTTCTACATGGTACTGAGGATATTAAGTAAATGTAGATAAGTAACAATGAAACTATAAGTTGAAAAATAAATGAAGCATCTTACCAAGTATATTTCAGGAAGGAAAATGAGTGACCATTTGGGGGAAATGCAGAGGAAGGGTGTGCAGTTGTCATGGTGATAAGAAACTCAACCATCTCATACATGATTAATCTTTTATCTGAAATGCTGAAATTTCTAGATAGCACACCACAGAATCCAATCCCTGATTACATATCCCACTGTATTACTAATTGATTTATATTCAAATAGACTAAAAGCTTACCAAAAGCTGGGCTCATGAAATAATATTCTTTTCATGTGACTCCCAGAACTTAGGTTGATTTCTACTCTGCAGGGAAGAGTAAAATTCCAGGGAATAGCCCTTTCCACTTTTTTTAGCCCTTTTGGAAATATGCCCCCCAAAGTTTATTTTGCAATAGCATTTTTGGTTAGAAAACACAGTGGACCGGAACCATGTTAATTTTTCTATATATCCTTCTTTTCCTTCTCCTGCCCTCCTCCTTTTTAAATGTTGATGCCAACACTCCATGGTGTATGTTTTATAATATTACCTCTATTTTTCCATGTCAATTTAAGGGTGTTATGCTCAAGTTTAAGTTGATGGATGAGAAAACTGAAGTTCAGAAAGGTCAAACAGCATGTCCCCACTAACATAGCTACTAAGTGGCAGTGTTATTATGAAATACTGAAATAGCTGTCTGGGTCGTCCCAAACCTCTTTTCTTCATATTGCTTTGTTTTTGTGATAGACCATGTTGCCTTTTCAAACACCTAGTATCTTCTTGGTTGAAGACCTCAGAACTTGAAAACCAAAACATATGGATTCACTTAGCTTACCCTAAAGCCAAAGGGTTCTGATTAAGCACTAGAGAGTTTGCTTCAGCTGTTATTTACAACCAAAAAGAACAAGCAATGGAAACAGAAACATATGTTGTAGAAACTGGCATGCACAGCTTCCTCTCGTTTGGGAAGAAGGCGCTTGCCAGAGCTGGTGCACACCTCACCTTGCAGAGCAACTTCCAGCAGCAACTTGCCCAAGCCAGATGGGCCCTGGCACCATGCATGGTAACACACAGCCCAGAATGACAAGGGAGATGCTAACATGGCAGAAAGCAGCCCAGCTAGTTAACATGTTAAAAACATTTTTTTACCCCAAACCAATGCACTGTACCCTAGAAAATGAGAAGAGCGAAAGCCCAATAAACCAAATTAACAAAAATCAAGAAAAGGCCAAGTTTTATGTCTGAGTTCAGCTGACCCCCATTAGAGAACCATTCCTTCAGGATCAATACACCTAATGCATAAGTATAGACATCTACTAATCAATGAAAAGTGATAAAGGAAGTGGAATCAATGAACAGTAGAAAGGCAGGAGAGAGTGAAGAAAGAAAGAAAATACAGTGGGAATACTAGACTGTGCTGAAATGAGAAGTACGGGAATTGATTGAGAGCCACATGTTTTCTCTCTAATCCAAACTATTTCCTCCACCTGAAAAAGTTTCTGTCTTGGTGTCAGTTGACTCTATGACTCTATGAGCAGATGCTTAATACAGGATATGGCTTGAGGACTTGATTGACCTAAAAAGTTTTCTCAAAAAAATTACATAGTCTGGAATTCCATCGTAAGAGACTGACTTTGCCACACTAAAGTGGTATGTTCTCTTTGGTCTTTTTACAAAATGCAAATACTCCTAGGAGACTAACACACATGTCATTATCTGTGTAATATTAGTTATGTAGCATCAACTGTTTAGCAAGTACTTAATATTAGTGTTGCCAGAACACAGTGCCATATTGGGGGCTGAGAGACTGTAAAGAAATGCACAACGGCCAGGTCATATATAAAAATAGAACTGTCACCAACAACCTTCAGCAACCTTTCAAGGAAAGCAGCCCATTATCTGCAATAACCAGCCCAGGAAGCCAGCCTGCTGTAAGTCAGACTGGCAGAAAGTCAGACTACTATCCCTAGGGGCAATCCAGGAAGAAAAACAGTAAGTTTCTTAACAATCAGTCCCAAATGGCCAGGACTTGATTAATAAATGATCAAACTTCCCTATTCTGTCCTTGCTTACAATTGAGAAGTAACTAGAGGAAGCTAAATACACTCCCCTAACCAAACAGGTAGGATGCCCTTTGTACTTAGCACACCTGCAGCTTTCTCTTGCCAACAATCTCTATCAAGGCATTCCAGAAACCTTCCGTTTTCTCTACCATCAAACTTTCTCAATTCTCTGCCTGCTTTTGAGTCTTTACCAAAATGCAAGGGACAGTGGCTGACTCCCTTGCTGTAAATAAGTAGCCTTTGCGTCTTCTCACGGGTTAGTATATAGGCTTCATTTATTTCCACAAGACAACTCTATTTCCTGTATACCAAAAACTGCTATGAGAATTTGGCAGATATTGTTTTTAATGCACACATATTAATTTTTTTAAATTGATTTGAGAGAGAGAGAGAGAGAGAGAGGCAGGCAGAGGAGAGAGAATCATTGGTTTGTTCCACTTATTTAAGGTTGATTCCTGTATGTGCCCTGACCAGGGTCGAACCCATGACGTTGGCATATCAGGACAATGCTCCAACCAAGTAAGCTACCCAGCCAAGAACTTCACAATATTCTAAAGTAGATATTATCACTCCCTAATGGGACAACTTGAGGTTCAGTGCCATTTAGCAATAATCTTGAGTGCCAGAATGAGGGATTATAAACCATGTCTATCAGATGGCAAAGCTCATGTCCTTTCCACTCGACTACACCTCAAAGACAAGACTGAAATTTCTGCAATGAAATTTATGTGAAATTTCTACTTAAATCATCTAAATGTTGATTGATGAGCAAGAGACAAGAAAGAAATTGGCACATAAGAATCCTAAGTAGAGGGAAGTGCTAGATTAGGGAGAGGAAGGAAGTGAGAGTAAGCGAATGATGTTAATGGAGTGTTTCATAAATACTCTGATGAATCCCCATATAAAATTTTGAAATAACAAGAAGAATTATGATAGGCATATAAGAGACTTATATGGGGAAACTTGCACACATTTTCCTCTCCCATTCCTTGCTCACCTTAAACTTGTTAAAACAAAAATCTGTCCTCTGTTGGCATTATAGCAGCTTTTCATCCAGAAAGTCTAAACTGAATAAAACATCAGGTTCCTTCAGGAAAATGTGTAGTTTTTAAAGGACAGAATGATAAAACATTATTGTTTTCTAATTTCCCTTCTATAAAGAGCTATATGATGTATTTAGGTAAAATGTAATTTCTAGAAAAAATGTGTCTTGCTCCTTATGGTTTGCTTCTTTGGTCTAACAATAAAAATATATAACCTATAATTTTTCATCTTTATATCTTGGCAACCCAAAATCAGAGTCAAATTTAACTCTAATCTAAATTCTAATCTAAACACTGGGTTTCACATCACACACCCTAATTTTCCTTTATGATCTTGCCTTTTCTTTATGTTTCTGTATCTACCATTCAGTAACTGTATGGCACCAACAGAATAAGTACATTAATTTAGATTTTGTCATATTTATTCTCCCTTCCCATTTGTAGAAGTTAACATTATTTTTAAACATAAAGTATGTATATGTTTCCATGATTTTACAAGAGAGAAGTCTCCTTTTTTCTATTAATTCAATCTAGTATCACTCAAGCTTTGAAGCAGCTAATTTGCATCATTAGGCCACATTGCACCCCTATTCTCACTGAACCCTCCAGAGCTTTGACAAAAAGCTCATGTCACCCAGTTCTGTATAACCTGCTTCCTATATTCACATAATAGATTCTTTTAAACACAAAGTTAAGTCTTCACATTTATACCCACTACATTTCATTTCTGCGGGGTTTACCGATTGTTCCGGCAACTTCCAGCCAACTGAGGAGATAAAAAGCATGTATTTGCTGGGGGCTGATATATAAATAACTTGTCTATTAATGGCATTTTTGTCCAGGGGAAAGTTGGCCTTCAGACTTTCTGCCGCATTCACCTTCTTTTGTGTTGTGCATCTGATTACCATTTGTTAATTTTATTTGTATTCATTGACCCATTAATATATATCACCCCCAGTTTAACTGAGCTTCCATTTGGTGGAAAAGGCACAGAAATGTTATCAAACTGTCTATGAAATAAAATTGCCTTAGGTCTATTATTATCAGTATCTTTCATCTTCTAACAAATGTGTATAAATTACCTAGTCATGGAGAGGTTGAACTAGAAGATGAAAATATAAGTTACTGATAAAAAGTATTTGATTTTCCCTCAAACTATAATTTTATTGAACATAACTGTAGAAGAGCAATTCATTTATGCTCATGAAAATTACAAGGGGGGTAACTAGAAGTCTTGTATATTTCTCAGATGTTTATCAATTACACAGATAAACTTGTACTAATTTATTTCATCTTCCTTCTTCAAGCTGAGATAAATTTCCAGTCCTTTGCTTTAAGGAAAAAAAAATGTATTATGGCTTCATAAGGAAGTCCTCAGTCTTGAAAGTTTCCACAGTGACAACACAAACTATCCACCAAATCGCAGCTTAATCAATATATAAATCAATGCACACACAGTTAGTGTAAGATACATGTCCAGTATCAGCTTTAAGGCTAGGATGGATGCAAGGAAGGATAAACAAGTGAAACTATATTTAATAATATAAATTAGTAACAGATGTATGTCAAACAAGTGACAAGTTGAAACATATACATTATAATACTGGGTAGGACCCACATTCCTTCTGGCCTCATAAAACTTTTCCAAAGGACATACATTAGAAGGGCATGATTTCTCTCCAAATGTTAACCTTTCATTTACTACATTACGGGTAGGGAGTCTTGATATTTATGACATTCATTCACAATGGAAATTTGTGAAGCTATTTTTTGAATGCTCATCATGCTTTCTCCCTTCTTAGGTTAACAATATCAAATTCCCTGTAAGGAAATTATCTTATTATCCATTTGGTTGTTTTGAATAAGGACAACTAAACTTCCTGATCAGGATGGGAGCACTTGATACAGACCTAAATCAATTAGTGAATTATATCCCTTTCTTAAAACAGTCATGATGGGCATAGGACCCCATTATCCAGGTGAAGGAGAACCAGATACAAGCCTTTTGCTCAAACTATTAGGGAACGAAAGATCTCTTCCCTGTCTGTGTATCCCTTGAGATGGACTGTCAGCAACCATCATGTGATCATGAGGAATGACTAGTTGAGATTGAAGTCATCCAAATAAAAAAAAAAATGTGTTCAATAAACGAAGAAGATCATGTCCTGATAATTTCAGTTGATCATCCTAGAATTATAATCTGTTAAATCTAAAAGAAAATTTATAGATAATCTCTTCATTTAATATTGTAAGGAACAGAAAACTAAGGCCCAAAGAAGTTCACTGACTTTATCAGGTTCCCAACAATTTGTAAGCCAATGATATTTCTGTTATCATGGCTTTTGGGATCAATTAAATTCAACATATTTTCCTCGTGCTCACTGTGCACTAGATATCATTCTAAGTATTAGGATTTAATGAGGAATAATGTTAAGTCTCTGCCATCAAATAGCTAGTGGTAAAATAGGCAATTCGCATAGAGTGTGTTGAGTGCTACAGTAAGGGTAAGCACAGGGCTATGGGAACTCTAAAGACAGAATCCATGCTTGAATTGTAAGAGAGAATGGGAGTGACAACATGTTAAACTGAAAGCATCATACATTAATGAGTACATGACTAAAACCCATCAACTTTAAAATCTGCCATCTCAGCCTTTCAAAAACCCTAGCAACTTAAGGTTCTCTGCTATGAACTTCCCCTATGTCTCCCCTAATAATATACTAAAAGGAAGCAATAAAATATTTATCTCAGGATCATAATTTAGAAATCATGAAATACATTTTTATGAAACTCTTGGATGCTCTGGCCAAGATCTTCCAGAGCATGACCATATATCTGGAAACTTGGTGCATAAAACAGAGTCTCAAAGGAAAAGAACTAAAGTAGGAATACACACACACACACATACACACACACACGGAGAGAAAGAGAGCACTCCAGATTCAAAGTACAACTTGTTCATTTATCATTTTATTGGCCTCAGTGACTTGGAATAAAGCAAGCAAGCTCAGAGGTTTCCCGATTTGGCAGTTGTTATGACCTATTTCTATAGAACTTTGGCAGGTATGTAACTGACACTTGGACAACAGAAAAGTGGTGAGGTTTGTAGCAATGACTTCAGACACAGTGATGAAACCGATTGCTCAGACATTATTGTAGATAAAAAATGAGTTGAAGATGAAATTCCATGGGCCAATAAAAATTAAAGGCCAAAAAGAAAGATCACAGAGATGACACAGTAGTTAACCTTTTCAAATTGTACAAGGAGGTCTAATAACCTAAATTAGAAACTAGTAATTGCAAAAAACCTGATTATTGAAACAACTATTTTGGTGCTTGAAATTGTCCATCTAATTTTAAGAAAAATAATGATTGATAGTTCCAAGGTAGGTCTATAAACATTAGATCACTATTTCTACTCTGCTAATTATAAAATCAGATCATGGGAAATCAAAAAGAATAACTCTTGATTTTGTTTGAGTTTGCCAGTGCATCCAAATATATGTTAGTTAAATTACCCAATTTCAAATTCCTGTACCCCCACTTAACAACTTTAAAGCCTTGGGCAAGTTATAATCCAGCTGAGTCTCAATGGACTCATTTTTGTTTTCAGGCTTACTGTGAAGGTTAACTAAAATATATGTTAAGGTTTCATTACAGTGGATGGCATGTAGTAAGCACCTCAATGGTCTACTGATTATTATTAATATTTATAGTAGCACTACTGAAATACCAGCTTATGTTTGAGAGTGACCTTCAACAAGAAGAAAAACAAGAAAAAAACCCTTTTTACATGCTGAACCCTCTAAATCATACAGCAAACCATGGGGCATTTATTAATCACTGTCTCATTTAAACCTAAGTGGAGTAATGGCCATCAGTTGTCTACCTCTAACCCCACCCAGCATGAGGAGCTGGAAAACCCCAGGGAGGCAGGACATATGCCAGGTTCTCAGCTCAGCCAACAACAATGTGACTCTCCTGAGGCTAGCCATGTAACCCTCTGGACCTCAATTTTCTCATTTATATAATTAGAACTGCATTGAATGAATTCAAGTTTCCTTTGAAATGTAATAATCCATGATTCTTATACTAAGAATTCCAAAACAAAGGCCCATAGTACCCTTCCCTTCTATTCCTAAAATATTCTAGGAAGCAAATATTTTCTTTAAGCAAAATCTCCCCCATATGTATCTGTATGTGTGAGTGTGCAGACATAAACATAACAAAATGAATAGAATGTTAGTGAATCTGCTTTGGGGCCATGCAGTGAAATTTAGTTAGGAAAGATATCTGGCAATAATTCTTTGGAATGCTTCCCCTTTACCTATGTTTAATTTGCTATCAAATTAATAGTTAAAATCTGGCCAGGAAATGTAAAATGCCCCCAGTTTTGAATCATTTTCCCCTGGGGCATGGCTCACACTCAGTTTCCCCATTACCCACATTATCTAAATTGCTCGAACATGTTTATGCACAGTTAATGGATTGTATTGTAATGAGCAAGGTTGGTCTGGACATAAATCTGGTGGCAGACCGCATTTGATGATGAATGTGTTAATAGCCTTTACGCATGAATTCCTTTTACAAGTCAAGCAGAGTCACTGGCAAAGATATTCCTAGAAGATAGAGTGATTTCAAACACTGGGGGAAGTTTATTGAGAGTGGATAAATGAAAAATTTTCACAGAAGCAATGTGTAAAAGACTCAAAATTTACCTTTTCACTCTCCTTTGGCCCTTATAGACAATCAATTAAGGTGGTTTCTTAGCAGAAAGGTTCAGATCCCTATCTAATCTTTTGTCCTGGCTTCAAGTCCACTTTGTCCAAGATGCTTCTTTAAATTTCTGCTCCTATACCCGGTGATCTCATCCACCTCTGTCTGAACTTACCATCCTGACAGCACATCAGGCAGTCTAATGGTCCTGTCACCCTTATGTGCCTTTTCTCCACATACTCTATAATTCTCTATAATTCTCTGGTTCCTTCTCGTAAGGAACCAGATGTTGTACTATTCTGTTATATCCTCCACTTTGCCTCCTACAGTAGTGTACATAGAAGAGGTTCCCCTGAGGACATAAGAAAATAAATTCATAAACCAAGTGGCAGTGCCAGTGACCAAACAAAGCTACCTGATTTTGCTCAATTGATTCCACTGATTTTCGGATGCCAAAATCCAGCCAAATGAGACTACTGTCTCTCAGATGTCTCCGACCATTTTGAGGTGGTCATTCTTTTTCCTACTACCGAAGTACCACTTGGTAGTTTCCATTTGTCAAGGGCTTTCAGCTTAAAATTTTCTAATGTAGAATCTGTTTAATAGCAATAATAAGCTAGCGGAAAATTTAAAAATGCTAATTTTGCCTGTAGATTATTTTAGAATCTGAGTATTAAATCCTAGAATATTGGGAAATAATGTGTTTTGAAAACGAACAAATAAAAAAGATCAGTAATAATGATCCCAAAACACAAACAAAAGGGGGATTCTCCACAACTGGGCTCAGTAGTGCCTAGCACATCTTTCTAGAATCAATCAGAGACACAAGTGGAAAAGTTGGAAGGCAGGAGTTTCTGTTTTTATTTTGTTTACCTCTGTGCTCTTGAAAGTCAGGTAAGGGTCTCCGAGCCAGGAACTCTATTTCTTATGGGCAAAGTGTGCTCTATGAGGTGGCTGCAGAGATAAGATGGCCTGTAGGACACATGTGCATTCATGGAGGCCTGCAAAGTCATGCCTGATCTCCGCCTGATTCCAGACACCGGGGCTGTGCCCCTGATTCCAGTTAGAAGTATGCGACAAGGACGCGACAGTGCCAGTCACCATCTACTCTCACTTTCAACTCTCTACACTGAAACTGTCACCTCTAAATTAAGTCATCAAGTCCTAAAGACATCTATTCAAATACAAAGTGTACCTCAAGAGAGTAAATTGGTAGCAGATACAGAGAGAGCATGATATAGCTCTCTCGCATGTATAACAATACATTCTAGATGGATTAGTTAATCAGGCTTCTTGCTGCTGTTTAAAATTCATGAACATGGTTCTAAAACTTAGGAAAATTCAGTTGCAATAGAAATAGAAGGTTGTAAGAAAGGCAATAATAAATTTAGACTATAAAGAATCACAGTTAAACATCCTAGTGAACTAGGGGACATGATAAAATACTAATAAAGCCATGAATAGTTGAACTGGAGTGGCTAAATATGGGGTGTGAGGCAGACTAAAGTAATGTGACTTTTGCCTCCTGCTGTTCAGACCTGGGGTTTTGTCCTTATTTGCACTATTGGTTTGTTGGTCAGACATGTCTCTGAGAGACAGAGGGTAGAATCAAAGCTAAATGGCAATGAAGTCCATTTCCAAGTCTTCTCCTTTCAAACACATGCCCTTTATTTATGATCACCTGCCTGTACAGCTTATAATATGCATGTCTCTGTAAAATTAAATAGATTCAATTTAATTCTCTTTTGAGATTTTCTTTTAAGAATTCTATGACTTGAGAAAAATTTGTGATTTTCTTGCATATAGGTTTAAAGTTAGCTACTGATACTGTCTCTATTGATATAATTATTAAAAATAGATCTATCTGCTAAGCCATTTGGGGTATTTAATGAGTTGCTGTAGGATTGTCACAAGTGAAACTGCTTTGCCGTGTGTGAAAAGCTACTATATTTTCATAAACCTTGATCATGCAAAAGATAGAATCTACATAAATCACTGGCGTAAACTCAGGCTATAGCTAAGCAGAGTGACTAAATCCACCATTTGGAATGAATTGATAAAGTCTCTGTTCTCTGAATTCCAATTACTTCATCGTAAGTATTTTTCTGAATATTTGTATGTTGAAAGCATAAAACCCAAAATAAGGAAACAGAATCTTGTACTTGAATAGATTACCAGTATTACAGCATCCACTTTCTCACCTATAACTATATTTTGGGCTCCTCCCCTCAGATTTTCAGCTCCTGTTATTATTATACAATCCTTCTCTACCATGTTTCCTGAGATGTGAAGTCTCTCTCATAGATCTGTAGTTCCTATAGAAGCTATTAAAGTCCTGTGTACATGCTCAGTATTTTTAACTGACTGCATAGGTTTTCAAGCTATTTTTGGGTTTTCAAAAATGCAACTCAAACACATCTTCCTAAATCTCAGACCTGTGTGCTTAAATACAGGCTGCAATAAATGCTTAGAGAGAAACTCTGGGTTTAAACACTGATCAAATGATTGAATTTGTTTTATGCAAAAGTACCTTATTTTCAGCTTGGATATTCTGTTGAAACTAGACTCAATGGAAACAACCTATTCCTCTCTACGTTCTATTATTTCACATGACAGGCAGCTTATTACCTTGTTTGATCCTTTAATTGCATCATCAAATTTAACAATTTATTTTACAACTTTTTAAAAATAAATTATTCTTCACAAATTTATTTTTTCTCCATAGGTTATGAAGGCAAGATCCACACCTTATTGCCAGTTTGCTTCTTCACTTTCTATAGTTCAGAACTTTGTACAAAGTAGTTATATTACATACACCTTTATTGCTTTCTTAGCTAATAAAGATCCCAATTCTCTAAACAATAAGTTGATATAACTTTTGCTTGATTGGCAGGGGCCTATTCATTGTTCATATAATAGCTCTATAGCTCCTTGCTAGGATTTTTAATATAGTGAACATACAATAAGTGACAAGTAAAAAATCTGAGAGACAAAATTAAAGCGTACATCTCCAATAAACACAGGGTGAGAGCATTCTTATGTGGGGTTGTTTTGAGCCTTCTGTCTTACCCAGGATGCTCCGTTGTTAATATCAGTCCCTACTGATCCTTTATCAGTCCATACTGATCAGTCCCTATAAGATCCTTCAGGATCTTACTGGTAATGGTGAATTCAAATTGGCCTGTGGAACTGAAATAAATGTAATTTCCCATCCCTGCCTTATTGGGATCAGGCATATCTTCATGTTCATGTGTTAAACATTATGGGGTCAGGCATAGAGTTTAACAATACTGGGAGCAAGCAACATAACTCAATCATTTGCTCCAGGAAATACTTATTCCTAGAAGAGAAGACGGTGACCCAACTAAAGTTACTTTCATATAACAGGCTTCCAGCTTGCCCATCAAAATTTGCCTGAAGACCTTCACCTTGCCGTACCCATCAATCCAAAGCCAGTATGGCATAAATTCTGAACACTCCCGACCATTTACCCTCTTTATGGGGCACACTTTAAAATCATACATCCCATGCCCAAGCACATATAAATACCCTTCCTTGACGTCCCCCTATGAAGACACTACGAAGAGCTTATGGAGGTGGTGTTCTTGCTCACTGCAGTAGATGTAAAGCACTTAGGTTTACCTGATTAACAAGTTCTTATGGTGATCTTTTGGGAGAGTCAACAGTCTTCCAGGCCAACTATTAGCAGAATTGTGCATTGATATTATGTGTTCTCATTTCTGAAAACCAGCAAATTGTTTTGCACAGCTACAACATGTCTATCTCAAAGTTATTTCATGAGATTTGAAATATTTTTCACATTCTTTAGATACTTACTTCTGTTTGAGGTTACATTATTGGATAGGAACTTTTCTTCATCAAGGTAATGCTTTTAACCCTTGTAACAGTTTCATTTAAGCATTACCATCTTAAAATTTATATAGAGATGAAGAGGTAAATTTTTATTCCAGAAGCACTTGGAAAGGGCAGAATAGTCACTCAAGATATACAATTATGAGAGAAGTTAACCATCTTCTGCTCAGTGCTATAATTCACCAAATATATCACACAGTAAAATTCTGTGATAATTCACTTTTCCTGACAAAACCTGTAATGAGAACAGAAAATGGAATAAATTCATCTATTCACTTGACCCAACATATAAGTAAGAAGGGGGAAATGCCACAGAATTATACTTTCTAAAAGTCACCATTCAGCTATAATCTCATGGTTTTCCTCAGATTAGTTAGCAATATATCTTTCATAAGTCTTACCTCCCTCCCATTTAAAAAAGTTCACAAAGTCTAGTCAGCGTTGTAGATCATAGTTACAGAATCAATGTAGAAGAACATTCCGAATCCTGGTTTTTTTTTTTTTTTGGGAGGGGGTCTATAGCACAGTTTTCTAATTTGTTTCAGAGATTATATAGGAGGTGATCTAAAAGAAGGAAGATAGGCAAACATTTGATAAATATGGAATTATATACAGGGGTGAGCAAGAGTAGGTTTACAGTTGTTCATGTGGAAAATAATGCAATAATAAATAATAATAACAATACAAGGATAAACTCCATGTTTCATGTACTCGCAGCAGTAAACCTATTTTGCCAACCCCTGTATGTGTGTGTATATGTGTATATTTATGTGTATAGATAGAGATATATAGATAGATATCACTATTCCAGCTCCATCATGAATTAGTGATGTTTTAGCATTTTACTTTAAGAACCACTATGTCTTTACTGTCTTTGTTGAGGGTGATGTCAGGAGGCACACTGGACAAAAGGTCACAAGAGTGTTTTAACCAGAGTTTACTTTGACTTATATGCCATAAATAGCAAGTCACCTGAAATCACTAGAGTTCACTTTGCTTTTGGAACATGAAGGGATTAGACTAAAAACTGACTCTCAATTATTCTCAGTTGTGGGGAGCGGGAGAAGTTGGCCTCTCCCCACAGAGAGACAATTTTGATCCCCACAACCAGAGTCAGGAAGCTATTCGCATCTAGTGGGGAGAGGAAAGGAAAGCCAGCAAACAGCCTAGGGTGCACAGGGCCGACCCTCACGACAAAAACTATTCATTCCAAAATGCCAATAGTTTCACCGTTGAGAACCCTAGACTAACGGGTCTCATAGATCCATTCTTTCATGTTCTGTAATTCTGGCTCTAACTTATGTGTCCATAAGATTCTTTTCAGCTTATTTTTTTATATCAAACTACACATTTGTAGACAACAGCACTGAGTTATTTGTTGGGAGATATACTAGTGTTATTTTTTTTCTGACCCAGTCTAAGAAATCCATAGTACATGAGATTACAATCAAATACATAAAAAATAATAAAATAGAAATAAGTTACAAGAAAAGGACACACATTTGTAGAACAGGACATCTGAGATGAGGGTGCCCAGACTTGCTGGTGTCGTTGGGCAACTGCACCCCACACACATTATAGCCAGGCCCTGGGAAGGGTCCCTATCCCTCACCATATTTTCATATCCACTGATCTAAATGGGGTCTATCCTTTTGCAACTGGGGTATATGGAATTCTTTGACTAGGAGCAAGTTATAAAGATTTATGGAGGGGATTGCATGGTATGTACCTGGGAATACCCAAACCCTTGGACTGGGAAAGAGCCCGTGGCTAGAAAGGAAAGAACAAAAGCTGATGTAGTTACATTCATTAAAGACTACGATGTTGGGCTCAAGTAGAATTTCTTTTGGCACCCAGACAATGCAATGTGAAGGCATGGCTATGGGAAAAGGGCCATTACTCTGCTCCTGCACAAACACACACGCTATTCTGGAACCAAAGGGTTTTCGGAGCACAGGCATTGGAGCTGGGGGGAGAGAGATGGGAACAGGGCAAGTTAAAATGCCACAAGGTTGGTTGCTCTTCCTGAGAGACATTTTTCTTTAATAAATACTCATTGATTGTTGCAAACATATGGTTTATTTTCAGAGTTTCTAAAAGTTAATTTTGACTTTTTTTGCCAGTATTCTCATTACTTTTATGGAGAAGCAGATTTTGGGAAGTCCTTACTTCACCGTTCCAGATGGGCTTTTCTGTCCCATAATAGTCTGAACAAGAATTACATGGTTCCTTTGATCTCTAGTTGAGGAGAAGATGGGGAGAACAGAGTGAAAATACCATTTCCAGTAAAAGTGCTACCTAGCCTGAGATATAGAAACATTTCTGCCATTCTCTATGTAGCCCTCAGTAGGCTACAGAGAGCTTTGTGATGAACCTGCTTTTCATGCTTTTGGAAAAAAAAAATTCCAGTGGGCAAGCCCTTAGGCAGAGCCTGAAATAGAGGAGATAAACCAAAGAGAAAAATAACCTCACTCTGTACAGCCATGTTCAAATATTCCCAGGATGGCAAGGGTCTGTGCAGGTCACACTTTGTGTAAGGAAATGATTTTTCTTCCTTAATATCCATCTATATTTGAGAATTACCCTCTATCTTTCTGAAGGCTGTGTGTGTATATGTGTGTGTGAGTGTGTGTGTATAATGGGTCACAAGTCTATTCATATTGTACTCAAATTATGGAGAAGATGCAGCTTCTTTGTTCTGTCTATAATTGACCTGACATTTCTTATAAGACTAATACTGATGCATAATGAGGAAATAAAATAATAGCTGTATTTAGGGCAATCTGCTTTGAAGTTTACTAAACTTCCTTGTTTGACCTGATAAATGACCATGTAATTAGGTTTAAAATCTTTTTTAAAGGTTTTAAATTTATTTTTAGAGAGAGAAGAAAGGAGGGGGAAAGAAAAGGAGAGAAACATCAATGTGAGAAATATTGATTGGTTGCCTTGCACCCCAGCTGGGGACCAAACCCGCAACCCAGGCATGTGCTCCAACTGGGAATCAAACCAGTGCCCCTTCACCCTGTGGGAAAATGCCCAACCAACTGAGCCACACCGGTCAGGGCAATTAGGTTTATACTGGATGATTTACTTAACACTCCATAGTCATCTCCCCTACCTTCAGCCACCTTCAAATGGTGAACAAGTATGTGAAAGAGACTTGAGCGACCCAGTGACAGGGCAAGGAGATCTCACATCCCTTTCCTGGGTGACATCCTCTGAGATATACCTGACCCAAGGCTGACTGTCACTGCTAAGAGACTATGTATGATTTGGACAGCAGCAAGTGTCTATCTTTTTGTACTCTGTCAGGGCTGCCAGCTGATTTAGCTTCCCCATCGTCTTCCATGCCTCTAAGTCTCTAGGTATTTATTTCAGAGTCTCTAGCCCACATCTCTGTGGAGATACCACCAGATATCCCGCCAGAGAATGGTCCATGGCAAGCATGCTGGCTCTGAATGGATCATTCACATCACAGAAGAGCAAAGTAAGGCTCTGAAATATGGAAGAAACCATTTCTCTGCCTGACAACACTTTTCCACTCTATTAATAGCTTATCACTCATGTCCTCTTTGCGATAATTTTGTTCAGGGATCCTATAAGAAAAACGTGTTCTCGAGTTTCTGAAGGTGTGTCAGTCATCTGTCTTCTAGTTCTGTCAATTCATCCACTGTATTTCCGCTCCCTTTCACTAGGCCCATGCTAAACAGGGGCTAAAGGAAATTTGAAAATGCTCTTTCCATAACAGCTGGCTTTTAATCCTGTTCTATCAAAGCATAATACTATTTTGACTGTCATAAATTCTACCATTTTCTTTATATTTCTGCTATCGCAATCCTAATCCCACTTTCCACCCTGGAAGTTGGACTTTTTAAATCTAATGAGGCAGAAGTTCAGGCATGTTGAAAAGCAAAAGAGAAAAAAAAACATACTACCTTTTCTTCCAAAATATTACCATTACAGACATCTGTAATATGATCCAGAGAGAAAGAGGGATGCTGGGATATGTAAAACCAAACATATTTCACTGTGGCATCTCATGTAATTGCATTAATCACAAAGCAGAAACTAACAATTTGAGGTCACAATTTGTTTTCAAATTATAATTAGGAACTTGTAGTGTCAATTCCATATTTTGTGAGTTCATTAAAATCTGGCCTAATTCTTATATGATCTCCACATATTTTTTTGCTAATGTCCTTATTCTGTATTATGTATCATTGTTCTATGACCCAACATTCCAAGTGCCGGAACCTGTATCTGTCAATGGCAGTGACTCAGCCTCCTAAGCAAGAATTGCCTTTCATTGTAACTTAACTCTCTATGGTGGATGTGTCTGGAACCTTGCTAATAAGTTTATGGAACTTCTGAGAACAAAGGACAAATCTCTTACTGCTTTATATTTTCAATAATACCTCTAAATAGATTAGGCATAATGCTTGAGAACATAAAATACATACTAAATAATTTATTGATACTTAGAATCATTAAATACACACAAAGGTACTGATTTTGTATTCATATGCTTCTTGTTTTATTCCGTTTTCATCCAATGATTGAGCAGGGGGCTCCAACATGTAACTGTAGAATAATATTTGTACACCATGATCATCCTCTAGGCAGGGATTATAGAATTTACTGTGTTGATATGCCCATAAAAGAAACTCTTTTATAGATGAGAATTTTCAAAGAAGTATAGTTTGGCAGAATCTTCCTCTTATTTGAATGTTTGGATTCAAGTGCGTGTGTGCATGTGTTTGTATGTGTATTTTGGACTTCTCATCACTTGAAAGGCCAATTTGAAGAACACTTATTTTGGTTTGGTGACAGCCAAAAGACTTCTATCCACATCTACTCCTTTATAATCCTCAGGAATACTTTTTTTTGTTTGTTTGTTTGTTTTTTATTTATTTTTAGACAAAGGGGAAGGAAAGAAGAAAGACAGAGGGAGAGAAACATCAATGTGTGGTTGCTTCCCACACACCCGCTACTGGGGACCTGGCTCACAACCTAGGCACACACCCTGAATGAGAATTGAACTGGTCACTCTTTGGTTTGCAGGCCTGCGCTCAATCCACTGAGCCACACCAGCCAGGGCAGGAATACTTGTTTTCAATATGCAAAATCTTAGGTTCCACCCCAGGTATACTGAATCAGACTGGGGAGTAGGAAACCAAGTTTGCTTTAAAAACAGACAAACAAACAAACAAATCCTTCACGGTACTTTTTGGACTAAAGGAAGTTCCTGAACCTCGAATTTAAAACACATGTGATCCGTGGAGCATCTATCAGGCTGTTGTGGATTCAGTGTTACAGAGTGAAGGGCCAGTCCAATGCTGGCCACAGTATAGGCAGTGAAGGGAGAATTAAAACCTTCCCTTAGTGAAGCTTGATAAACTCAAGGGACTCATCCAAATTGTCAGTTTTTCATTACCAATATTCTCCCATTACATATGCCAGTATTTAATATTCTTGATTCTCCTTTTGGAGTTTTTAGAAATGAGTGAAAAATTCTTCCTCTGTGATTTTCTTAGTCTCTATTGTTCAGCTAGAGAAAAATTCTCTGGATGAGAGTAACGGGGAATTTAGCTGGACCTCTTACAGGAAGATAAAACAAATATCTTCCAAGTTACATTTAAAAACCAAACATACTCCCACGGAAAGTCCAGGAGATGAACTATTCAACTTTTTAAAAAAATATTAATTACTAGAATATTCACCGGAACATTCCCCATTTCTTCAGCTGTTTCACCTACTGGTTGAGTTCCTCTCTTAGTGCATAAACTTGGAATATGGCTGCAAAACAGCTCAATCCTTATCTCAGGTCATGCTATCTAATTCCTTTCAAATAACCACCAAAGGGTGTATATTTCAAGGATAAATCTAAATAAATTAGAGAAAAGCAGAAGTAAATGACCAAGATCTGTGAATTGGGAGACCGAAGGCAAACTAATGGAATCAGGTACTGATTTCATAGAAAAGGAACAAGCAGTGATGAAATATCATAAGATATTGATCTGGGGCACTAGCAACTCTATCCACAAATTGAATAAAAAGACTGTTTATTAAAAAGGTGGAGAAAAACTATACAGAGGTGACACTGTTAAATAATCCATCAGCCCTTTCAATACCTTCCTGACCTAGAACGCACTGAATAGCACTTCCTTATCAGTCACTCACGCCTGCTTGCTGGTTATCACGCCTGTCTGCCTGTTTACTTGAAAAGCTCAAACCATCCAAAAGAAGTAGAGCCTGGAATCAACAACTGAAAATACTCACACCCCTAATGAGATTTTCAATTTGCTTTCCAATTTTATTCTTTTCCATGTTATGCCCCCGAATAATTGAAAAACATTTTGTAAATTGCAAATCCCCATGAAATCTGTGCACAATAGTTATTTAATAATTCAACCTTTTCTACGGTTGTTATCACTAATAAAGTAATTGACGTTTTCACTTCAAACCCTATGCTCTGCTATACTCTGAATGGAAGCTACTGTTTTGCTTTATTTTTATTTTATTCATAGGAAGTAGCTGGGTGTCTGGGGCCTGTCTCAGAATGAGTGAAGCATGGGCAGGAAATTAAAAGCTTTTTCTTGTTTGTTTGATACTCTTCAGAGTGCTCGCTCATACAGATTTTCTCAACTCTTTGTTATTGAAACCATATCGCTCAATCAGCCGTTCCATCTTTGCATCATAAAGAACCATGATACTTTTTCAGCAAGATCAAGTCTATACCACTTCCCTCATTCCTGTGCAGCTGGAAATTCTAGGAACTTCAGTGCACAGGTTCAACACCCCCCAGTTACCCACCAGGCCTGCCCACCAAGGCAGGTTATTTTTTAGGAGCTTCCATGCTCATTGGCAGGTGATGATTGCTATTGACTCAGCTTCCTATATGATCCACGGTCTTTGCCAATCTCGAGTTTGAGATATATTCTAGCTATCACTCACTTGTTCAAGAATATGTTCCTAGATATTTTCATAGGATAACAAGCAACAAAATAGTGTAGTATTGTATCTTGAAGCAAAAAAATAAAAAGGAATAAGATGTTAAAATACTAAGAAGAGGTTATGGTATCGAAACAGCTGGCGTGAGAAGCTTTTGGGTTACTTCCTTCCATCCCCACCTATTTCCAACTCTATCTAAAACATTCAAATTCCCAATGTATACCTTAGCATAATGCACATGTCTCATCAGTTCTTGATCAAGAAATATTTAATTAAAAAAAAACAATGCACATCCCTCCCAAGACACCTATAATATTGCCTAATATTTGTAAAGCAAACAAAAATACATCCTCTTAGAGACGAGTGATCTATGAACAGAGTGAACACTGGGCAAACTGTGAAGCAAGAAAAAATATGTAGCCCAGGTCTTCTGGCCCCTCAACTCTCCACTAAACCACCGTCCTTAGCTCTGATACCTCTTCTGTGCGTCCCACCCCTGAATCAAGCAGCTGCACCCTCGCTGCTCATGTGCAGAATGCCATGTTCCCTCTCTATGTGCCAGGTCATATTCCCTTGAGAATCAGCCGTTTAAGATGACAATTACTTCAGAATATTTATTTTGTGCTGGTAAAAGAAGGACAAATAAGACATGGTCTTCTCTAGGATTTTTCTGTCTTGTAGTTGTATGAATGCAATTTTGTAGCAATCTTAAGATACATGCAACACTTTTTAATTCTAAATATTTGCCCACATTATTACTTAGCTCAGCTGAATAACAAATTCATCCATATATTTAAACGTTTTTTCTTTTGTCTTTAAACATCATAAGATAGTTCAAAAAGTCCTTACGGTTGAGTTGTGTTTATGACATTCATCTCATACTTTTTTTTTTTTTTTTACCTTTTTTGCTTGATTGCATCTTGTTCTAGGTCACTAAAGGGCACTCACTCATTAAATCTGCCACCTAAAGTTTAATGCCTTCCAATTTTGAGTAAGTTTAAAAATATCTATTTTATTTTTGTCAAAATTGAGCCATCATTCTTTTATTCAGCTTGAAATACTATTTAATGCTCCTCACAAAACTATTCTTTACCTTAACTGGGAGGAAAAGTTCTTCATGACCTCTACTGATTCGAGTTTGCTTTAACACTCCCAACTCTGCTCACACGAGAATGCAACTGAAAAGTGGCTGGTGACAACAGGCTTTGTGGGGACTCAATAAAGTTCATCTCCTGTGGCAGTGGTTTGCACATGAAAGGTGCGTAGGAATCAGCTGAACAAAACATAGTTTACGGGGCTCTAACCCTAGATTCCTGACTCAGGAAATGTGGGGTCACCTACAAAGGAGTTCCCATCAGACTGTCAGCTGATTTCTCAAAAGAGACCTTCCAGGCAAGAAGGGGCTGGGAAGAAGTATCTGAAGTCTTGAAAGGCAGGGCCCTACATCCAAAATTACTCTATCCAGCAAAGCTGTCACTTAGAATGGAAGGGAAGATAAAGTGCTTCTCAGATAAGGTCAAGTTCAAGGAGTTTATCATCACCAAGACCTTATTATATGAAATGTTAAAAGGACTTACCTAAGAAAAAGATAAAAAATATGACAGTAAAAAGACAGTGAACTCACAGATATTAACAACCACACCTAAAACAAAAGCAAATTAGCAAACAACTAGAACAGGAACAGAAACACAGAAATGGAGATCACATGGAGGGTTAGCAACAAGGAGTTGGAGGAGGAGAGAGGGGGAAAGGTACAGAGAATGAGTAGCATAGACGGTGGGTAGAAAATAGACAGGGGGAGGGCAAGAATAGTGTGGGAAATGTAGAAGCTATAGAACTTATGACCCATGGACATGAACTAAGCTGGGGGGGGGGGATATGGGTGGGAGGGGATGTGCAGGGTGGAGGGGAATGATGGGGGAGAAATGGGACAACTGTAATAACATAATCAATAAAATATATTAAATTTAAATTAAATATCCAGAATAGGAAAAACCATAAAGATAGAAAATAAATTAGTGGTTGCCTTTGGCTTGTGGAGGAGTGGATGGGACTGGAAATGGATATAAAATTTCATTTTGAGGTGACAATGTTCTAAAATTAGGTTATGGTGATGGTTGCACAACTCTGTAAATATACTAATAAACATTAAATTGCATGTTTCAAATAGGTAATGCAAAATAAAAATGTATCATTTTAACAACTTTCTAGTGGAGACAACTGGTCTTTGCACCACAGTCCTGTGGAATTCAGTCTCATTGTACTCTAACTCTCCACTATAACTCTACACTTAGCCCAGCAGGCAATCAATCAACAGCCTAAATAAAGCAGGTGATTTTTTAAAAGGGCTATTCCTGCCCCCATGGTTCTTAGCAATGACTGCACACTAGAATATTCTAGGGAACTCTTAAATCTCTGGAACCTGAGGTCAATTACATGAGAATTATTTTAGGAGTGTGCTCAGTTATAGTAGTTTCCATAGCTGCATCCAGTAGGCAGGCAGCACTGAGAACTATCATCTTACTTTAAGGAGTACTTTTTTTTCATAAGGTAAGTCAAAATCAGTATGTTTGAATGTTGAGAGTCAAGATAGAGTTTTTCTATCATGATTTAATTACATGATTTACCAACCTACAAAATGATTTACCATCCTACACAATGGACACCAGCAGAGATTTTTAGAGAGGAACTAAAGGTAGCTTAAAGATATTCCATCATTTTCTCAAGGTCTTATGACTGATAAATTGAAGTATTAGAAACATTATTTTTTAATTTCACACACACATCTAAAAAGTAACAAATGAGTGTTTTTATTTGCTAGGCAGTAGTCTAGGTGCTATGTATGCTATTAACTTCTACTTTATTATAGGTCAATAAATATTTATTGCATAATGCTCAACTATGTTAAGGTGGAATACACATAGGATTCATGAAGAAATGGCTCCATCTTTGTGAACACCCACAGAAGGAGAAAAGACTCCATGACTTAGGGATAACCATGCACCAGAGGCTATAATCTAACTTCTTATTGGAGCATTTGACTGGAAACTGAATATCACAGAATCAATGGGCATCTTGGTGGCCATTTCTTCTAGCTTGTCTCCTAAGTTAGAAAACCTGTTGTAAAACATCTTTGACATGTGATGGTCTGGAGCACTGACTGAAAAAGCTCTTATTTTTCTTTGCTAAGCAGCCCCCTACATTGCAGGAAGCACTAATTGGTGAATTCTCCACCAGATGAGCCTCCAAATGTGTTTATGTGCAAAATTTATCTTTTAAGTCCTAACCTTATTTTTGGAACAAATTTATTATTTCTTCCACATGATAATCTTTCAATTCTGGTTTCTTAGATGATAACTATTTAGGGACTATTTGCCTCAATACTGAGTATTAGAAAACACATTTTCTCTCCTAATAACCTTGCCCTTGTTATCTGGTTCAAATTTATACATGGAATAAATACTAATCAGAATTCTTCTTAACAATAGAATCAGCTAAGGTTTAGCTGACTGAGGACATTCTACTTTCAATAATTTTTCTTTCCTAGGATTATACTTGTTACTTAACAATTATTAAACAACATTACAAAAATATCAAACACTTTAAAAACAAGGATCCACCTCTATGGTATCACTAATGGAGATACTGTGCACAAGAAAACTCTGAGCAGGAAACCGGTCAACAGAGAGGTTAAGAGCCAAGTCCATTTCAATTGCTGCATTCCATACAGACATCTCCCTGTAAAGTTGGGTAATATGGCTGCTCTGCTGAGATGATCAAAAAAGAAACTTATTGATAAAAACATTCAAAATAGAAGTTTTACTTTAAATCCTGTGAACCTTACTTTCAGCTCTTCCCCCAATACAAGGGGGCACCCCACAAGACCAGAATTATCATCTGGAGGGCAGGCCCCTTGTAGTACAGGCTTCCCCTGATAGGTGGGTGTTCTAGAAACCCATCTGTATCAATGTACTAGCTGGCGCTGTTGTGAGAGGCTGCGTTCAGCTTCAGTTAATTTTTTGTGAGGACTCTTTCAAAGTGTTTACCCATTTCAGGATGGGTGCTTTATGAGCACACCTGCCCATGCTGTGCGGAGTGGTCAGCAGCTTTTGAGAAAAATTGGCATGAGCTCTGTGTCCCGTCCTCCTTATTTCCCGATCTTGCCCCAAGTGACTTTTCTTGATTCCCTGGATGAAAACATTTTGTCAAAGTGGAAGAGGTGAAACAAAAAATGGCAGAAGCGCTAAAAGGTGTCAAAGTTGAGGAGTTAAAAAATCATTTTGAGCAGTAGGAAAAATGTCTCAACAGGTGTATTGTATCAAATGGAGAGTACTGTGAAGGTGACTGAAGTTTAAACATTTAGAATAAATGCATAATTTTTTATAAATAAAGTCTGTTTGGAGGGTCTCCCCTCATATACCACTTAATAGTTTTATGGCACACAAACAAGTCCTTAACTCCTTAGAGATTTAATTTTTTTCCAAAAGACTGAGTATTCCATTTTAGAGGTTAAATTTTTATCTGCAGAAATAAGTGTGTATTTATTATCACTGTTATTGTGTGGACTGCAAAGCTATTATTTAAGCTATTAATTACTGAATTATGATCCATGTTCTAACTGTGAGGACCTGTGTCACCCAATGGCCAATCTTGCAATAACTGCCTCATCGTGGGAGATAATTATCTAGTTCATGTTTGTAAAGCACTGCTAAAATTAATTCTTCTAGAATAGGTCCAGTCAATATGCATCACGTAACCCCTCTTAACTCTGTTGCAACTATAGTAGTAACACATTTTGGCAATTAATATTCCTCTACCATTTCCTTATCTACTCTGATATTTTATCTGGGAAACTACATTTTCAAACTATATTTTAAAGTCTTTATAGAAGTCAAATACATTTATATGATGCGAAGATATATATAATGTATATTTCAACAATTACTGATTAATTACACACATTTTGTATTTCATAATGCCAAAATAGAACTAGACAGGGCACCTGATTTATTCCAAGTAAAGTAGAACCTAGATGCACAGCAAATCCATACTGAATTTGTTTAAGCCAAGTGTTTTTTATGTCTATAGATAACCTAGTGTCAAGGGTATATAAGTCATGAACACATTTCTGCTGAGAGAAAGCATAAACAGAACCAACAGAGCAAATAAAATCCCCAACTCATTGTTCTGCAGCTGAGGCCAGCCAGGTACAAAAGATCTATTTGCATCATGGACAAAGGAGGGGTGGTAAGGGTGGGGCAGAGGGGGCTTGCCTTGCAGGCAAGCTCTGTCCCTTCCTGTGCAAAAACTGTGTCAGTCAGCCTGTGAGCTCCTAAGTAGCTCTTCATTTTTTAAAGTAATAAGACCTATTTCAAATGATTCGTGGGCCCTGGAACTATGGTAGAGAGTACATACAAGGGCCCTAGAAGCACCCTGGTGTATCAGGAAGACAGACATCATCCGATGGTCTTGTCCCACAGATGCCCTTAGTCCAGGCAACAGAATCTCTACTAAGCTGCGAAATGGGGAGAGGGAATGAACATCCAGGGCCACCCCCATTTGTCACTCATCGCAGTACTGTAAAAATCGACCCCTCCATATCTGAAGTTTTGATATCCAGTTTAAGAAAATGTAGGAACATTCTCAATAACATCCCCTACATTTATTTTACATAGTTTTATTTTACGGTTCTTAAATTTTCTTCTGTTCCTCTTCTAGTTACATCTTCGTGATTTTTTTAAGGTAAAAATATTAAGGAGAAACAAAGAACTTTTTACTTCCTCTTAACAGAAAGAATATTCAAGAAGATGCTGAAAGAAGATATTGGGAACTTTTCAAAGTACTTCTTCCTCCAAAGTAAAATTAAAAGGAAGGAACCTTGCATTCCTAAAAGTAATTTCTCTTCAGAAAGGAATCGGTGCATTTTCTAAGTTAATAAAAGAAAATGGCAATTTTCTCTGTCCTTGGCAATGGTTTGGAAGCAACAAGAGGCCATACGGCAAAGTGCAAAGAGTACTGAAATAGGAATCACAAAACGCAGCGGTGAGTGACGGGTGCGCCCTGGGAGAACACGGTGGTGTCACCTTCTCGCTGGTAATGGCCGAGTTGAACTCGGAGAGCACATCTTTAGAGACGGAATGGGAAATGAAGGCGGATTCACCGTCACAGCTCCATTCCACAGAGAGACGGATGGGAGCAAATTATGAATCAACATAACCCTGGTCTCGCCTCTGAATTATTGAACGTGAAACTAAAACCTCGGAGAGACTTAAACAATCTATCAGCTGCTAAGCTTTCCTTAGAAAATTAACTCGCGATATGTAATGGTCTTTCTTATACATTTTAATTTCTTTTAACAGTTTAAATAGAGTTTGAGTAATATCTTCTTAATGTTCACCACAGAAGGTACCTAAATCTTTAATGGACTCCTGCTGCAGCCTTCTTAATATTATAATTTAATTGAAGTCTATGTAAAAGAGGTTTTCTTCTTTTTTCATATTTATACTTACTGATTTGTTGAGAACCATGTTTTAAGCAAACTGTTTTGTATAAACACAACTAATATTTGTATGCAACTGAAATGGGAATCTTTACAATAGGTGTATCCTTGTTTTCTTTTTCCTTGTCGAAACACTTAGATTTGAAAATATGAGATTTTAACAGAAGAAGTAATAGTTGGCTAAATGCATAATTTCTATTCATGTCTGCACAGGACCAAGAACATGTCTTGTATTTCGCTGGCCTTGACAGTGTGAAACTGCTGTCTTACTTCCTGATGTACAATGCACGTCACCCTTTCATGAGATGCTGGTTACGGAATCTTTCTATAACATCACACTATGTTATGAATTACAAAATCAATTGAAAAAGGAACCTTCCCTTTACTGAAGCATTTGAATTTTTCTTAAGCATCAAAATACTGAACTACAGTTCTAATGATTTTACACATCAGTCCATAGCTGGGAGGAAGCACCCATGTGAGGGAGAGTTTGCAAGGAGTAGAGAGAAGGCTCACTCGGGGCTGCCTGGTGCCCTGGGAATTACACCGCACAGCCAGGAATCTGTTCCTCTGGAGCTGAACTGATGTATGTGAAGGATGTGGCTTAATGTACTCCCATAGTGCAATCCCATAGTTTGGATCTAAGCAGGGACAAAAATTCACAACCAGATAGTCAGCATGTCACTGTCACCAGCACCATGAAGAGCCATGGCCAAAAATATCACTTTTGTGCTCAGTATCGCTAGCCATCAAAAAGATACAAATTAAAATCACAATGAGATACCATTTCACACCGGTCAGAATGGCATCATAAACAAAGCAACAAACAACAAATATTGGAGAGGGTGTGCAGAAAAGGGGACCCTAGCGCACTGTTGGTGGGATTGCAGACTGGTGCAGCCACTATGGAAAACAGTATGGAATTTCCTCAGAAAACTAGAAATGGAACTGCCTTTTGACCCAGCAATTCCACTGCTAGGATTATATCCTAAGAACCCTGAAACACCAATCCAAAGAACCTATGCACCCTAGTGTTGATAGCAGCACAATTTACAATAGCCAAGGGCTGGAAGCAACTTAAGTGCCCATCGGTAAATGAATGGATCAAAAAACTATAGTACATTTACACAATGGAATTCTATGCAGCAGAAAGAAAGAAGGAGCTCCTACCCTTTGCAACAGCATGGATGGAACTGGAGAGCATTATACTAAGTGAAATAAGCCAGAGAATGAAAGACAAATACCATATGATCTCACCATTAACAGAAACCTAATCAACAAAATGAACAAGCAAGCAAAGTATTGCCAAAGACATTGAAATTTGAGAACAGGCTGGCAATCACCCAGGGAAGAGGGGAGGGGATAATGGGGGGAAAGGGTGAAGGGTTTACAGGAACAATTATAAAGGACACATGGACAACAACAAGGGGAAATAGAAACAGGGGAGGGAGGCAGAGAGGCCTGGGGTGGTGGGGAAGGAGGCAGAAAACTGTACTTGAAAAATAATTAAAAAATTTAAAAAGATCATTTTTGCATATTACTTTCTTTTTTTCACTTTTTAAAAATTTTATTTTTCAATTACAGTTCACATTCAACACCATTCTACATGAGCTTCAGATGCACAGCACAGAGGCCAGACACACTTTAGAGAGAGGCTCCCCCTGATATTCTAAGCACCCACTGGGTCCCACCCATAGCCACCATGACGCTATTGACTATACTCCCCATGCTGCAGCCCACATCCCAGTGACCACTCTGCAACCACCAATCTGCACCTCCCAGTTCCTTCACCCCCCGCCACCAGCCCCAACCCCCAAGGACTGACAGTCTGTTCTCTGCATCCACGAATCTGCCTCTACCCTGCCCGCCCTTTCATTTCGGTCTTTGGATTCCACATATCGGTGAAATCATATGTGTTTCTCTTTCTCTGTCTGACTTATTTCACTTAGCATGACACCCTCTAGGTCCTTTCTTCTCTCTCAGCTTACCCCACTGCACTGTCTGCCAACTGTTTTCTGCAATTCCTTCCACTCTTAGTCTTTCTTGTTCTCCCGTATAATTTTTTTCTTCTCTCTGTAGTTTTAGCATGGTATTCTTATTCTCTGAAGCAAGTTACAATGGATACAGTTGTGTGTTTCCTTTTGTTTCAAAGTATGGCTCTCTCCCCTGGGCTTGTTAATGTACTCTTCCTAAGTCCAAATTGCCTGCTCTGATTGTGTGTGTGTGTGTGTGTGTGTGTGTGTGTGTATGATGATATAAATGAAAAATATGTATCTACTTCATAGAGTTGTAAACCTTGAATGAAAGAGTGGGTATAGAAAGAGCATAATATTTCATGTATTATAACATACTAGTAAGGGTATTGTGTAAGTATTGGTGTTTTTATTTCTCCATGAAAAGCACTTTTGACCATGTGAAAAAGGGAGATGCTGGCATGCAGGTAAAACTTTTGGTCAAGGCCACTTCTGAGCCCTTGTTAAGTTCATGTATCTGCACTGTGATTTAGAGACACATTATGGGAGATTCATAGAAAGAACCTTTAGGAACCAGGGTGAATTTTCCTTACCATTGCACATAGCTTCAGGAAAAAAATAAAAGAACAGACCCTATCACTAATGCCACCCAGTTTAGTCTCTTTGTCCATCTCCACTCAGAAATGCTTATCCTGTTTCTTTTTTTCCACTCTCCTTCATGATCTATCAACTTAATATTAACAGAGTTTTAGAGACTCTGCTATTTGCATTTGAAGGAGTGCAGAGAGAAACTCATAAACTATTTTACAACAAAGATTTAATCTCGGAACTTGGGAAGGATATGGCTTGGCAGTAAGTTCTATTAAGCTATGATAACTCTTAAAGTATCAACAGATGACTGAATGTCAGGTCCCAAACACAAGAAAAGAGCACCCTTTTTTAAAACTAAAAATATCTGAATATAGTTCAGCACCTACTGAACTATATCTTCACAGACCATTTATTGGTCCAATATTCTGACTTGCAGTATAAATATTAGGTTTTGGAGAAGTGGGAAACGTCTCTTATCAGGATAACCAAGATCATATAACTCAGGTCTTCTGACTCCCATTTCAGGTTATTTCCACCACTTTCCATTATTTGAGTATATATCAAATACTAACAATTCATCTTGAAATCAAACATAATTGAACTCTGTATGAAGCATTTTTTAGGAAAATACAGTATTGAGAAAGATTATATGAGTTAGTACTTTTAAGACAGTAGAGAAAAATGGAGTATCTAGAAAGAGACAGAAAAGGAATGAGGTCTTAAATTAATTTTGTTTTCAATTTCATGCCTTTTTGCTCCTCTCGCTCTCTATCACTAGTGAGAAAAGTAATCACAAGGAGAGGGAGAAAGGAAAAACCTTGAATAACACTGTTACTAAACATTGTAAAGTTAGTAAATAATTCCAGAAAGCACATTCTCAAGTAATTTTGAGAAATGCATTTTTCATGTTCATTTATTTAGAAATCCATACTTAATTTTAGTACTTTTTTCTAATAGCCAATGGTCTGGGAAGCACAGGTTCTTATGGGTTTTTTAATGAGTGTACTTAACTCTGTTTTTATTCAATTTAATATATTGTGAAAATGAACTGCTACTGTATACATTAAAATATTTGAAGGTCAATTCTTTGGAACTTCAGGGATCTAGATTTTTTAAAATCCTGCCATTCCTGGCAAAAACAGGAGAGAAAAATCTAAGCCCTTCAAAATTTGCCTCCACAGTTTTAAAGTCCACTTTCACGAGCTGGACTATTTCATTCTTTAACGTAGAGAATAGTTCATCCAGGGGGGCATTAAAAAGCTAAATAACTACTACAAAAAGCTGATGAGAAACTCCTGAGGGCATGGGCAAGACATCGATTGTGGGCTTCATGATATGATGATTTGATTAGGATCAGAATGAGTCTTGATCTTGATATATTTGGGTTAGAGGCTCACAGGCTATTTGTTTTCTCCCAGACAGACCGACTTCAATCTTCTGATACGGCTATTGGATTTCTGGGAGCTCAGGAGGAGAGAGTGAAGGTTTAAAACACATAGTGGCACATATATCAGTTTCTTTCTCATCTATGGCTAGTTTAGAATTTGCTTTCCAACTTTCTAACTTTTAGTGCTGTGTCTTGTTTTCTCTTTTCTTGATCCTTGCAGTTGCATCCCTTTAAAATAAACCCCTTACTGTTGGTTTAGTAAAGTTTTGAAAGGGTTGGAAATATATCCTGCTACATATTCACTTTGTGATATGTAGCAGGAGCCGCTGTCATTCTTAAAACTGCTCTTTTTGCCTTTGGTGTCTGCATAATTGTTCTCTCCCTTTAATGATTATTTTTTATCATTTTCTTTCATGTTCCACAGTTTCCTGTGTCCATGCCTTTTCTCCCTTCTTTGATATTTTTTTAAATTTTATTTTTCAATTATAGTTCACCTTCAACTTTACTTTGTACTGGTCTCAGGCGTACAGCACAGTGGCCAGAGAATCGTATGTTTCACGCAGTGTTCCCCTGATATTTCCAGCACCCACCTGGCCCTATACATAGTCATCACAACGTTAAGTGTATTTCCTATGCTGTACTTTATATCCCCATGACTATTTTGTAATTACCAATTTACGAGGTCTATCTGAAAAAGTCCAAACATTGCTAATATAACAAGGATGATTTGTGCCACATCCATGTAACCTGGCATCCAAGAAGAGTGGATTGGAATGTGCATGCATGAACAATGATGATTTTACTGTACTAGTCAGTGGGGATGGTAGATGTCTTTGAGTATACTGTGTGGGCATGGCATTCAAAATGACTGAGCAAGTAGAGAAACGAATCTAAAACAAATTTTGTGTTAAGCTTGAGCATTCCTCTATGGAAACTATTTGGATGATTCAGAAGGCTGCAGCTATGGGTAACTGGTAATTGGTAGCTTTATCACTACAGTACACCCACCCAGGCATCGTATCTCATACAGAGACTTTTGGTGAAACATCAAATCACCCAGGTGCCTCAGCCCCCCTACAGCCCAGATTTGGTGCCTTGTGACTTGTGGCTTTCCCCAAAACTAAAATTACCTTTGAAAGGGAAGAGATTTCAGGCCATTGATGAGATTCAGGAAAATACGACAGGGTGCCTGATGGGGTTTGCGAGAACTGTGTGAGGTCCTGAGATGTTTACTCTGAAGGGGACTGAGGCATCATTGTCCTATGTATAGTTTCTTATATCTTGTTCAATAAATGTCTCTATTTTTCATGTGCATGGCTGGCTACATTCTGGACAGATGTTGTGTACTTCCTTCACACCTTTCACTCAGTCCCCTAGTGCCTCTCCCCTCTGGCAATAACCAGTGCTGCTGTCTCTGAGTCTGTTTCAATTTTGTTTGCTTATTTTTTCTTTATATTCCACATGTACGTGAAATCATATGGTATTTGCCTTAGTCTGACTGACTTACTTCACTGACCATTATACCTTCTAGGTTCATCCATGCTGTTAGAAATAGTAAGAGTTCATATTTTTATGGCTGAGTGATATGCCATTGTACATTTGAGCCACAGTTTGTTTGTTTGTTTTTTTTTTAACCAACTTTTTTTTTAAGATTTTTTTTTCCCTTTTAGATTTTATTTATTTATCTTTAGAGGGGGAGGGAAGGAGAGAGGGAGAGAAACATCAATGTGCGGTTGCCTCTTGTATGTCCCCTGACGGGAACTGGCCTGGCAACCCAAGCATGTGCCCTGACTGGGAATCGAACCGCGATCCTTTGGTTCGCAGGCCCGCGCTCAATCCACTGAGCTACACCAGCCAGGGCTGTTTGTTTTTTTTAATTTACTCATCTATTGATGGACACTTGGGTTGCTTCTATATCTTGGCAACTGTGCATAATGCCGCTTCCCCCACCTTTGAAACTTCATTATGCTCCAAATACCTTCATATACATCAATGGCTTTGAAACCAGGACCTTGAGCCTGGTTTCCACCCCTCTATTTCAGAGCAGTGATTATAACTGCACGTGTATGAGTCGGATACAGAATTATTCTTCTTTCCATCTCTTGCCCAGTCCCCACAAGCTTACGTTTCTGATACTTAAAAACTCATTGTGAATGACACCGCAACCTACCCACTGAATGAATACAAAAATAACAAAAACCTGAGAGTTTGCTTAAATACCTGTTTTTACTGTTTTCTACCTCCAGTTGGTCAGTAAATCTCATTGACTTTGCTATCTCAATAATCTCTTTTTCTCTGCCTGCTTTCCCATTGCCACTATTTTGTTCCTCTCCTTTTAATTCTTGTGTTTCTTTTAAGACTCAGGTTGTTCCCTTCAATTTATTTCTTTATCCTTTCTCAAGAGTATTTTCTCACATATAAACAATAAGTCACTCTCTTGTTTAAAACTTCCACTAATACCTTTTTATCTAAATTCGTGTAAGTCCAAGGCTCTACAGGATCCTGCTTCCTAGTAACTGCATCTTCCTGGCTACCCTTGCTTCTCTCCTCTGAAGACCTGCAGTGTTCCAGCAAATAACTGGAGATTCTTCAAGTGGCTCATGGCTTTCTCTTCTCTGCAGTTCCTTTCACATCTTCCTTTATTTAACTAATGTTGGGTCTTAACATTTCAACTCAGATATCATCTCCTCTAAGAAGCATTCTCTGCGTGGTCAGGCTGCTTAGATGACCCTCTTGTGTGATCTCTATTTAGAGCACTCTCTCGGCATTTTCAACACTATGCTCATTCTGGCCTATTGGAGAAAGAGTTTGAAGCCATTAGATGAAGGGTGAGAACTGTATCTTGTTCATGTTAAATAACTGATACTCAGGTAGGAAGATAGGTTTATTGGATTAACGAACAAAAGCAAGACTGAATGATCAAAGCTGGCTTCTATGATCAACATCACCTGTTGTGTTTGTCTAGGCAATGAACGAAGACAGCTGAGTCTCCAAAGGGATACATTAGGAGAGAAAAAAAAAGATTTGAGACAAACTAAAAACTAAATTTAATTATTCATAATTTTTCTCAGATCTATTTTTGCCTACAGCCATCAACCTGCATGGAACAAAAGAGAAGGCTACTTCTAATTCAGATTTTTATGGCATGGCCACTGTTGAACTGGACAGGCAGCAGCTGATTCACTATTTTGAGTCATGCTATGTAATCGGCAATGCAGCTGTTGATTGGAACTACCATGCATGAAGGGAAATTTAAAACAACCATTCAGCCAAGACCCCCATTGTACTATTGTCTGAGTCCACACTGAGTTTTCATCTGCTTTCCTTACTCATTTTATGCTTTGAACCATGTAATCTGGATTTTCATAATAGGTGCATGCATCTTAAATGTTTAATTGTATTCCAGGCATAGGGATAGATCATTCTAGAGCCCATTCCTCATTTAAATTTAAATATTTTTTTCACATGATTATAAAGGTCTTATTTTCTCCTTGCTAAAGAAAATAAGCATTTCATGCTTTTTTCCAAATTAGCCTCTGGTTGCCATTTACACCTCCCTATTTCAGAAGAATGAGAGCACGTTGGACCCTTGACTTCCATTTGATTAGTTTTTAACTATTTATTTCCTGCCATTCAAGTTTATTGCTGAGTAGTAAAAGACAAGTTTAATGGGCCAATATTCAAGGAGAGGAAATCATCCAGCTACCGAGGCATTGAAGACATCGAACCGGAGGCCGTGCCGATCCATTCTCTCCCTACTTGACACCTGCCTACACATGCGTGCAGGCCAGACTGTGTGCCATCCGGGTCTCAGACCAGGGTGTACCACTTACTGTGATGCTGACAGTTTTACTTTCCTTCATGCTTTCTACTTAAAAATGTTATTGTTCTAGCAGTGTTTGTTAAATTTAGTGATGGCCAGTTACTCATATCTAAGATAGGCCTATATGCCTTAAGTACTTTGACCTTTCAGGAACTATCACAGTCCAGTTAAACAATCAGTTAATTCACACGGATGCTTTACAACACATGTACTGGGGTTGGCTGGTGGAACTGAGTAGGTAATTAAGTCAAGGGGGATGAAGTTTTTCAAGTCAGCATGAAACAGCTGAATGTTTATATCAAGATCATTGAGTCTAGTCACTGGCACTGATAGCTGGCTTTGACTTGGGTCAGTCAGTGACACTCTAAGCATTGATTTCTGCTTCCAGCAAATAAAGTGGTTGGATGAGAGGAGAACCATGAGGGGGGATCTAATGCTGAGACATAAAGCTTTATTTGGATAATAAATTCTGGCTCTGCACACCTCTTATAGCCTATTGATACGCTGCTTATAATTCTAGGAAAATTATGGAGAACTAAGAACACTTTTAGCTTTATACTATGCCTTCCTCACACTTAGAAAATTTTGACAGTAAGAGGGTTGGTAGCTAAGGGGGGGCGGTCATTGTATGACCACATGATTTGCAAATAGGTACTTCACTGATAGCACCTGCCTGTATCCCTCCTTTTCCAAACAGGCATCTTACTGTAACCTGAATTGTAAGTTTATTGAGTATCTCTGGTGTGCCAGAAACTGTTCTAAGTGTTAATGACAGTGTGATGAGCAGTACAGGGTCTTCTGTGAGCTTCCATTAATTGCATATGTGGGTGTGTACGTATATGAGCACTGATTTTCTCCACACAGAAATGATGAAAGAAAACAATCATAACCTTGGTAGATAATATTTATATTATATGTGCAGAAATTTTCTTGTAATAAAAGAAACATTGTATTCTGGAATTGCACCTAGAGGAAAGTTGCAAGTTCGTTTTGTCTAGAGCATTTTTAAACTAAATAAATATAGCTCCCAGGAGGATTTAGATAAACTATTTGGAAGCAGGGATCTGATAGCATAATAATATCATCTTCCTTGATAAGAACCCTGTATGATTTTTTAAAAAAATTACACATAAAACACAAATATGACATTATCGTATATGAAATTATATATTTACATTAATAAAATAATTCTTTAAGAATTTAAGAAAAATGTTTACTCTACCTGAATACCAAAAGCTAGGTTTACAAGTTACAAAATAAGAGAATTTGTGAATTGCAAGTAAAGAAATGCATTGGAGTTTGAAGTGGTGTGTGTGTGTGTGTGTGTGTGTGTGTGTGTGTGTGTGTGTGTGTTTCTAAAATGCATTTCAGAACCCCAGGCAGAACTGGTGTGTTAGCATATGTAAAATCCTGAATACTACACAAAATGCTACTAAGGCTTAGCTTTGTTCCTGACAATAAAGCCAGGAACAGAGGATGCTGGTGATCAAATATTGCTTAATGGACTATTCCACACTTCACAATGTCATTATAATTGCTCTGTAGTTAATTTGAGGTACTCTGTATTTGTTCCATCTATGACTATGTTAATTTCCTTGCCAAATATTATCATACTTCATGTGTAAATCCTCTGTCCCAGAAATTGGACATTAGAGCCTCAGCAGGAGACAGATTCCAAATAGCACTTTTGCAAATTGGTTACTATAGGTGAATGCTTTAGGTTTCTTGGATTTCCTTTTGCTTTGTCCAACAGAGAGGAAGAGTAAATCTTTTCTCTCTGTAGGAAGTCCCGGTGCTATTTTCAGAAATAGCTGAATTGTGAATATGTAAATAACCCTTTGAAGTGCATTTGATGATTCTATGCATATAGATATAAAGACAGAAGAGTTCTATTCAAATCTTGGGTGATTCCAAATACCCAGATGTTTGGCTCTTCGGAGACCTTCTATTATATGACTCTTCAATACACCATATTACTTCTTTAAAAAAAAAAGAGGTCTTAAAGATCATGAGTCCAGCTACCATCATTTCCATCATTTTCTGATCAGAACCAGAAGTGTTAAATATTACCCCTAAAATGATGTGGTGACTCAGTAGCAGATTAATTAGTGTCTTTTTTTTTTTTTTTTTTTTTTTTTTTTTTACCATATTATACATTATAGAAGTTTAGGGATCACTCAGCCTTAAAAAAACCTTAGCAAGTTTGCAAGACAATAAAATTCTATGTTATCTATCATACAAATAAATGCAAATTATAAATATCACAACATTAGGGTTATGGAATCCTAAGACAATTTAGAAAAATGTTCTTAAAACTCCTGTGAGTTTAAAGATGGAGCACCGTGGTGAATCTCAAAGGCTTTTCTGAGAAGGCACTGGTAACCCAGGATCTAAGCAATCCCCTGGGAGTGGACAGCTCTTGATCTTCATGTCTTCTGAGGCTGCCTGTCCCCATGGATTGTCATGTGAATTCTCTCAGCACAGAGGGTGCAGAGTCTCAAAAGAAATCAACCTTTCTCTTTTCCAATGTCAACACCTAAAGTCATAACTATGAGAACCAAGGCTATACTAGTCATCTGAGAAAAGTTGTCTTTGGAAATTTCCATGCATAACAACAAAATAAATAAAGGGACCTTAAGGTCTAACTTCTGTTCCAGTTGATAGATTTCTATCACAGTTTTCTTCACTGTGGCTATTGATAGTTATGTAGACCTCTTAGGTCGTATCATTCTGGGGTGCTGTATGCCTTTTCTAACCTCATATGCCCTTTGTTAGAGACATTCATTCATTTGACCCTCCATCAATGTGCCATCACGAGGTTGCCTGGAATAGTTTACATAGAGATCACCGATTAATATGTCAGACGAGCAACATGTTTCCAAACCAACTCTAGGAAATAGGTACAAAAAGGGTAAGACTTTGTTTAAGAGAAGTCAGAAAATTTTAAAACTTGAAGAGAATAGTCCTGTTTGTTACAATGCAATGAGCAGGTATCCCATTGGATACCAATGAGTAGGTATCAAAGTATCTCTAGACCCCACCTCAACAATTTCCTCTAAGTTATAGGCACATCTCTTTATATGATATATATAATTCCATCAGCTTTTATCACCCCAATAAATTCAATACAATTAAAGTTATCCGTAATTTGAACCTTGACTCCCCAAGCACTATCTAGTTGATTTTTTATTTTTTTTATTTTAATTGTTGTTCAAGTACAGTTTTCTGTCTTTTACATCCCAGCCCCCCCAGCCCTCTCCACCTCCCTCCCATTTCCACCTCCCCCAGTTTTTGTCCATGTGTCCTTTATACTTGTTCCTGTAAACCCTTCCCTCTTTTCCCCTGAAATTCCCTCCCCTCTCCCCTCTGCTCACTGTCAGTCTGTTCTTTATTTCAGTGTCTTTGGTTATATTTTGCTTGTTTGTTTGTTTTGTTGTTTAGGTTCCTGTTAAAGGTGAGATCATATGGTATATTTGTCTTTCACTTCCTGGCTTATTTTGCTTAGCATAATGCTTTCCGGTTCCATCCATGCTGTAGCAAAGGGTACAAGTTCCTTCTTTCTTTCTACTGCATAGAATTCCATTGTGTAAATGTACCACAGTTTTTTGATCCATCCATTTACTGATGGGCACCTAGGTTGCTTTCAACACTTGGCTATTGTAAATTGTGCTGCTATGAACATTGGGGTGCATAGGTTCTTTTGGATTGGTGTTTCTGGGTTCTCACTCTTTACCCAATTGCCACAAGCTACAGACCCTCACCACAACTGTTCTCACCAAGTTGCCGAAAGGAATTGGGTTCCTTTTAGATCATACCACTGAACCGACTCTCAAGTCCATTGTGATAGTGAATTGCTTTTGTTATTACTTAATCTTAAATCAGGTAAACGACTGGCTGAAATATGCATGGCTTGCAGTAAGATAAAATGAAAGTATTGAAATAGAAAATAAACACAGACAAATAACTTGAAACATTTAGGGGCTGCTTTTATAAGTACCATTCATTTCAGAGGTGACAAATTGAACTCAATTACACCCCCAATAAAAATACCAATCACTAATGGAAACGAAATGGGAGAGCACTTGGTTGCCAATTAGAGAATGACAAATTGGAGTCCACAATGGAGAGAGATAGGAAATATTATGAATATATTTTCAGGAATGTTTATTATTACAGGTGAAGGCTGGTGGGGTAGCAATAACAAGCCATTCATTTTCATATCATAGGGTTTTCCATATGAATATTAAAGACCAGCAATCAAAGTCACTTAAATGGAATGCAAGCCTTTTTTGAAAGGTTAAAAACATATCCGTACATATAATTTCTGGGATTTTGGCTTAAAAATGAATCCTGTAGCTTTATAATACCAATGCTTCCATATTTTACAAACTTTGTAGATCTTCAAGGGACCAGACATGGAAGTAAAATTAGTATGTTAGTTTTCTGACATGATGATTGAAGGATTTAAGTCCAAACAGCAACCATCTCCTCTTTCAGAAGCATTTGATTAGTAACGAGGATGTGTGATCATGCTAA
Source organism: Glossophaga mutica (assembly GCA_039655065.1). Lineage (NCBI taxonomy): Eukaryota > Metazoa > Chordata > Mammalia > Chiroptera > Phyllostomidae > Glossophaga > Glossophaga mutica. Next base: position 22,460,097 of record CM077312.1, on the reverse strand, counting down.
TTCAATACTTGTTTTTCAAAATGAACTCCTTTTAATTCTTACGTTATTTTTAAAAAATATTTCCATTATTTATTTTTAGAGACAAAGGAAGGGAAAGAGAAAGACAGGGAGAAAAACAGTGTATGCTTGCCTCTCACGTGCTCCCCACTGGGGACCCAGCCCGCAACTCAGGCCTGTGCCCTGACTGGGAATCAAACTGGAGATGCTTTGGTTCACGGGCTGGCACTGAGTCCACTGGGCCACACTAGCCAGGGCTGATTTTCACTTTAAATGAAATTATAACATAAAAACTAAATAGTAATCTTTCATTTACTGCTATTTATAAATTTTTACGATAGGCTGACTGATTAAAGTATACACTTAAAAGTATAAATTTTAAAATATATTTCCATTTCTGTCAGTTGTAGTATTTGCTTCCCAGCAAAAGCACAACTAAACTATCAGACAACAGAGGGATGAATATTTTAAACAGATTTTAGTAATTGCTTTGTGAACAGATTGACAATATAATAAGTTTATTAACAATTAATGGGTTATAAATAGCCTCCTATAACAACAATGATGCTATGCTAGATATCGAAATAGGAAAAGACAGACCATTAATAACTTGAGATGTCTGAACTTTCTGAACTCATGCTGGCTATTTTGCCTCTGCTATGAAGAGAGAGATTCCAATGCTAGTCACCTCACCATCTTTAATGGTCAAGTAGGTCTGCAGGAACATTTGGGAAATTATGTAAATTGTGAATCTTAGAGAGAAGGTAACTGGCACTTAAGTTTTATTGCCCTTTCTTGATTTAATGAAATCTACGCACTATGTGAGTGAATTGGCAGATTATTTTGTAGCACATAATAAATGCTGACATAATTTTTGGTGCAGAGCATTAATACAACAAATGAAATGAACCAACATACAGGATAATAGGAGGGCAACATGTAAATTAGACTACAAATAACAATGCTTGTAAGATTGGCTGTTTTCTAATTATGAGATAATATAGGGATGGATGCCTGGCTGCCTCTCAAATTTCCTTGGATTAGAAAAAATTATCTAGAAAAGCACAAAAGCCAGGTCTAATATTTTCTCTTTGCAAGATCTCAGTGCCACATCCATTCCTAAAGGATTATATAGTTCAAATTCTAGGTTATTCAGTGTTGTTTCTAGAAAGAAAAGATAGAAAATGGCAAGGCTGTTGTGTTATAAAATTATGACGTAGACAAATTTTAGTCACAAAAGTATTTTATACATCTATTTTAAAATAATGTTTTGTTTCACTTAATTCATTTTAAAATATGATTAGAGAGAAAAAGACATGTACTGAAATTGAGACTGGTTATACCTAATCAGACATTAGGCTGAATAAAAGCACCCAGAAGTTAAAGGATTTGTTGATGGAGTTACTAAGGAGATAAAATACATAAAAGATAATATCTAATTGATAAGCATTCCACAACTAAATACCAAGAGAGAAAACTGTGGCCTCTTTAAGGAAAAAAAAGTATTTTCTATTTAGAAAAAATAATCTCAAATACAATTTTATAAGTGATGTATATGCACATGCAATTTCATGGTACTCTCTTCATGAGTTTCACAAGCAGCATGAAATAGGAAGTTCCCAAGTTCAGGTTTAGTTGATGATGTAAGAACCTGGCTAAGCATAGCCTCCAGAGGTCCAAATAAACAGATGGCTAAGTTTTGGAAGGTCCAGAAGTAGCTGGCATGTAATGACATAGAAAGTTGGGGGTATTGGAAACATGCTCTAGGGACTCAGTTATGGATTCACTTTAGAGAAATTAAATAGTTTTCCCTAACTGGAGAGTGTCAAGTTGCATATTAAAAAACATACAGTGACTACTATCTTCTATCCAGAGTTCTCAGCTATCTTTCAGCACATCCAACTACCCTCTATCTGTTTGGGGTTGGATGTCCTTCCTTTCCTCAAATCTATTTCTACCTTAAGGGTTTTCACTTATTGGGCCATCTGAGTGACTCACAGTTTATGAGACAAACTATCTTGCCACAGGCTACTCTCAAAATCCTATCCCTCATGTGGTCTCAGGTGGGTATATTCTTCCCTCATCGGGTAGTACCATTGGCTATACAGAGCCAGAAATATTTCTTAACATTCCTGTCATGGTGGGATACTGATGATCTTGAAAATATTAATTCAAAGCGGTCATTCATTACCAGAAGAAAGGTGCTGGTTTTGCAATGTCCCAACTAGAAAAATCAGTCATCTATTTCTTTTAGAATGGATTGGTGAATGGCAAATGTGCCTTAAACCTAAGAAGAAAAGTTATTTTGTGATTGACACATTATTGACAAGATTCCTTTTAAAAATGTATACTGCTATCAAACATTTATACATATAATTACAGAAGATAAACATGCACACTATCTCATGTAACATAAGCAGGCATGTGTGTTGACAACAAAGTTTTAGAGAAATACAGAAAGAACATCAGGTTGTATTGCTAGTTATACTCTATGACTATGAATACTCCTTCAGTCCCTACTTAAATCACCATTCACTTATTCAGATTTGCCCTTGTGCTGTGAATTTGTTTTATTTTGTACAAGGGACATGTGTCTAAAGAGATGAAGCCTCCTTCCATCCTCTCCAAATGATCAGACTCGTTTGAGTGATTTCTTTCAATTACCATTAAATATATTGACACGTTTAAGCATGATGGTATTCTGCATGATGTGATAATGCAAGAAGCTGGGTGATTTTTGCACCATTTCTAGCTACCACTGAGATGACTTTAGGAAAATCATTTGACTCGAGTTGTTTCAGCTTATAAAAAAGAGAGCTTTAGGACAGCTTATCATTATATTGCTTCCCATTTCTAAGTGTCTATTTCTTTACAGGGAAGTAAATATGGTTGCTCTTTTCTTATTATTCTATTTTAAAGAACTTCCAAACATAAGTTTTACTCAAAGTTATCACTAGCAAAAGTCATACAAAAATACACTCAACAATGATAATTGTAATTTAGTTTTTATCTTCTTGTAAGTAAATTGTTTTAAATAGTATTTCCTAGACAATTTGAACCCTATTTGGGAAAGATGTTAGCTATTTTTGCAATTCTTTAAATGTAAAGGAAGGAAGAGAGAGGGGGAAAAAGAATTTAAGAGCCTAAAAAAGGTCCAGAATTTGGCCCTCTTCACTGCTTCCTGTGTAATAGCCAAGGTCATTTATATGAAATTTTAGACTCACTCGGTTTGCTTCTGCATTCCCTTAGCTATGTTGCCAAGTTGGAAAAAGTAAAAACATCAAATTTAAAATATAATAAAGACAAATCATCTCACCTCTACCTTACTGCTCTTCCATAAACACAGAACTATATTAAAGAATGGGTCAGCTGCCTGGAGTGTAATTGTAGGAGTGATTCTAAAATATGACTGAAAATAAGTGAAGAACTTTATATTCACCAGAAGTAATATTCAGGTTGTGGTTGGAAGGTTCTGATATGCCTTCCCTGTGGTGTGAGAGGGAAGGTGGAGCTCTGCAGCCGAGATAGTCAGCTCAGAATCGAATGATGATCTGTGGCCTAAAAAGAAAAAGATCTGGATAACTGCAGAGCTTGGACTTGGGGAAGTCCGGAATATGGGGATAGAACTCAATGACAAAGTGGAGACACCATTCAGGTGTCAGCACTCTTTCTTCCTTGCCTTTCTCTAATGCTGTATTCAGCCTCAATTCTAAATTGAATATTTTACTCATATTTTAAAAACAGACACGTGAATGTACATCAAACCTCAGAGATTTATAGTCTTTTATTGAGTTATCATATAGCCCATCTTAAAATATATAAAAATTATGATCTCTAAATAAGCTACTCAATTCATTAAAATATTATTTTGTATCTTGATCGCATGGGGAATAGAAACTCCATCCAGTGTCCACAGAAAAATCTGTGTGTGGATCTTTGTAACAGCTTTATTCTGAGAGTTGCCAAAACCATGATGCCCTTCAGAAGGTGAATGGATAAATAAACTGTGACACATCCAGACAATGGAATATTATTCCATGCTAAAATGAAATGAGCTATCAAGCCATGAAAAGACATAGAGGAAACTTATATGCATATTACTAAGTGAAAGAAGCCAATCTGAAAAGCCTACGTACTGTATGATTCCAATACAACTATATCCTGGAAAAGGCAAAACTATAGAGACTTTAAAAAAGATAAATGTTTGTCAGAGGTTAGGAGAGAAGGGGGAATCAACAGAGAGCAGAGAACTTTGGGGGCAGTGAAACTATTCTGTATGATACTTCAATGATGAATACATGTCATTATACGTTTGTCAAAACCCACATAATGTACAACACTGAAAGTGAACCTAATGCAAACTATGGACTTTGGATGGTAATGATGTGTCAGTGTAGATTAACTGATTTTGACAAATGTACCACTCTGGTGGGGGATACTGGCAAGGGGGGCTGTGTCTGTGGGAGGCAGGAGGTTGTATGGGAACTCTGTATTTTATGCTCCATTTTGCTGGGAGTCTAAAACTGCTCTAAACAATGAAATCTTTTAACAACAACAAACCTGTCCTGTGCTGACAACCCAGATCAGTGTTATTTCCTGCCAAAGTTCCTGCTGCCTCTCCAGTCTATACTCTTTTGGAGTTTTCTTTTCTGAACTCTAGAGCATGTCTCACCCGGAGTACTAATTCGGACCTTAGTATTCAGTACTCCCACCTACCTGCAGTTTCATTTTCCATGGTTTTAGTAATCCAGTCAACCAGGATCAGAAAATATTACATGGGAAATTCAGGATAGAAAAAACTCATAAGTTTTAAATCGCATGCTCGTCTGAGTAGCACGATAAAATCTTGTGTCCTCCTACTCCGTCTCCTAGACGTGAATTACCCCTTTTCCCAGTGTAACCATGCTGTTTCCGCTAACCACCCATTAGTCACTTTGCAGCCAACTCAGTTACCAGATCGAATGTTATGGTAAGGCAGTGCTCCTATGCAGCCAACCTTATTAAACTGTTAAGGTTCAAGACCAGCAATGCTGGTGGTTTGGGTACGCTAAAGAGGAGCTGTTAAGTGCACCTTTTCAGTGAAAAGGTATGTACCTATAAGATGAGGTTTAGTACTATCTGCAGTTTCAGGCATCCAATGGGGGTCTTAGAACATATGCCCTGCAGATACGGGGAACTACTGTATACTCCACCCTGCATTGTTAAAAACACTTTCATATGTGAAGGCCACATTTTCCCAGTTCAAGTGAACACTTTTTCTATAAAATCTAGGCCAGGAATGGACTAATGATGATTCAATTAACATATAAATTAATATATTTTAATACTAGCTTAATTGGAGTCCATTGAATTATACATATTCTTAAAGCTATTTAAAAAGAAAATCTCTGTTCTCAGAATACCTTCCTGCTTCAGAGAAATAATCCAGCTAAAGAAGCTGAGATCTGCATTCCAAATGGTCTTGTTCATGTTAAATATAATCTGCCTGAACCTTAACTGTTCAGAGTCTGGAGTTGTGTCAAATATAAATAAAACACAACATTTGAAAATGCACCTGGAGAAAACACCAAAGCTGTTTGGAAAATAAAGCAACTGGAATTATGGATATGAAACATGCATTGGTGATAAAATGCTTATGAGGAGACTAACAATATCTATTTTTCCTAGGTATAAAAATGACTAAATAAAATTATCTGCAATCCTTTCGTCTTACAAAAAATATTATCTAACTTATTCTGCTTTACCTGGGAATGAGTCTGCATACTGAAATCACAGTGTTGTGTTCGCTGTTCTGTGGGTCGTCCATTCTCAAAGTGGTCTAGGCTGGGTTTGTTCAAGTGTGGTAACTAACACTGATTAACTCTGCTTACTAGAGCAAGCTCCATTAGGCTTTTAGAAAAAAAATATATTACTACAGCACAGTGGACTTTATTGAATTTTCTTATATTTACCAAAAATCCAAAGTCCAAGGCATTTTAGAGACCTCAAATTTTCACCATGACCTTTAAACCTAACTCTGATTGTAAAAACATGGAGTTTGTAATATTAAAAAATGAACCATATTAGAAATGAAACACTACCTTTGTAATGGGTTTTTGTGTTATTGCTAGCAGGGAATTTCCAAATATCTGTAACAAAAATGGAAGAAAGAGAGAGGCAGTCAAAGATAGAAGATCTATTGTCTTTCTTCTATCATTGACTGGTATAACTTTATTTTTTACTCCTCCTTTGATCTTTCTTTGCTCTCGATCAAAACTAATTCTTATAAAAGTGTTTTTAGCTCTGCAGATTAAAACAATTGTCACTGAAGTGTGAATGAACAATAGGATTAATCTCTTTAAGAAATCTTTGCATCAAAAAGACCAAATTTTGGTGACTAATTTACTGAGAGATTGATTGTGAGCTGTGTTCAGGACAGCCAGCCTGATTAGAGCTCTCTGTCTGTGTCCTAAGGCTGAGGGCATTCAGTAAAAACTCACAGCACAGCCAGGCCCTTGGAGCTGCACATCACTCCTGTTACATCCCTAGGTACCCTGTAGTGTCAAAGACACATGAAAATGCGGAAAAGAAGAGGTGTTGCCACAGTCAAAGCAGATAAAAGCATTCTCTATCAAAAACGCACTGATGTAATAGACTATGAGTTTTGTGGGGGCCAAATTTCAGCATAAATCAACAGAAAACCTAATCATCAGCAAGACACATGGAAAGGTTTCAATCTCCAGTGAAGAAAAACTTATCCAAGATGTAAGTGGCATACAATGTCACGAGAAAATTTCACTGCTTCCTGAAGTAGTAAATTAAGAACAGTATGGTTATTAGTAGAACTACATTTAAAGTAAACGTGTTTTGAAAATACTGATAAAATAGTAGTTCGATCAGCAGATGAGCTGAATTGTGATAATAAATGAAATATATCTTGATATATTCCCGAAACTGGTAAATAATGGGCTATGAAATCAACCCTACAGAGGAAATAAGATAGGCAGCCTTATATAGTAAAAATTAAGACAATTTGCAGTTATAATCCATTTACATAAAACTGCAGTGTTTTATGTGGAACAAATGATACTGTATGATAAGGCAATCACACTTATTGGAAGGTGAGAGTTTTCTGTACATAGAGACAGTTGTGAACAGTTTTTAGAAGGCAGTTTTCTATGAAAATGTTCAGGCACTAATCCAAATTGCTCCGTTGAAAAGAAGCAGTTTTATAGCAAAGGATTAACTAACTTCTGATTTCACCACTCCAGGTAGCTAGCATGACAACAAACACAAGTGTTTGTTCAGTCTATTTTTGGGTTATGAATATTCTATTTTGAAAAGAGAAGCCTCAAGTATAAGTAGAGGGATGAAGAGAGAGAGCTTCCCTCTTTTCCTCAATGAGGAAATGTGCAGAGAGTTTTATATTGGGGAATTAAGCTTTGGCATTTTAATCTCATGGAATCAGATGTAGGATATGAATGGGAAACTTCTCTTAAACCTTTTCACCACACCTCAATCTTGATGGTTTTAGTGATTCTTTTTTTAGCCACAACTATGTTACCTTATTTCAGAACATGCAGACCCTCCCTTATGTCCTTTGCATTGTTTGCAATGGTTACCAATTAAAGACTTCACATCAATTAAAACTTTTTCCTATTTTCTGAAATTAAGTACAATAAACAGGTACTTTAGATTCTTGCTATTGAATCCTAATTTTCTCAAAATGGAACATTTTCCTCCACGTTATTTAGGAGTTCTAGTTGAATTTTGATTAAAAAAAATATACTTAACATCTGTCAGTTTTCAAATTTGAATCATTTGGGGACAGGAGGAATCTGAGCACAGAGTTCACCTTTAAAGTAACACTGTTTGTAACACCAAAGTAAAAAAGCCACTCTGGGATAATGAGATTAGACTCTTCTGATTGAGTATGTGTGAGAAGTGAAGAACTTGAACCTAAAATTCAAGAAACCTGGATTCTCGACCAGGATTTTCACTAAAGAGTTGCATTAGCTTAGGAGTGCTATTGACTTTTAGAAGTCTCACTGCCTCTTCTCTCAATTGCTAAGTCTGAGATCTCTATTAACGGACATAAAGAGATTTCTCAGTCACAAGGTGGATTTGCATAGCAATGTGTACTTAGGAAATCATAAAAAGGTATACAGAAAGGTCTAGAAAGGAACACAACAAACTGATAAATGTTTTTTTCTGGGATGGGAACCAAATAGTGGGGAATGGGGTGGGTACATACAGTGTGAGGTAATCAAAGACAGTCTTTAGATTGACTGATACACGGTTTTAGCTTTTTTAAAAGAAGTGTTTTTGTGAATCATTTGTAAGAAGGCACTTGTGGTTCATTAATTTTCAACAAAAAATGGAAAAAGAAAAGTGTCTTTAATAAATGGCACTGGGAAAAACCCAATGCAAAGGAATAAAAATGAATCTCTATGGTACATCACACAAAAGAGTGAATTCAAACAGATTAAAGAATTGAATATAGGATCTAAAACCATAAACTACTGAAAAAGGTAGGGAGTAAATGAGTAAAGTTCTTGACAATGGTCTTGGTCATTACTTTTCTATAATAGATTTGACACCAAAAATAAAATCAATAAAAACAAAACTAGGCAACCAGGACTATATCAAGATTAAAAAAAAAAAACTTCTCTCTAGCAACAGACACTGTCAACAAAATGAAAAGCTTACAAACCACATATCCAACAAGGGGTTAATCCCAAACATACCTATTAACAGCAAAAGGAAAGAAAAAAAACAAGCAGTAACCCAATTTAAAAATGGGCAAAGGACCAGAGTAGACATTTTTACAAAGAAGCATAGAAATGGCCATTAAGTACTTGAAAATGTGCCTATGACTCATCATCAGGAAAATGCAAATCAAAACCACAGTGAGATATCACAGCACACCTGTTAGAAAGCCTATTCTCCAAAAGACAAGGTATGACAAATGCTGCTAAGGATATGGAGAAAAGGGGACATGGGAACACTTTTGGTAGAAATAGCAACTGGTACAGCCACTTCGGGGAACATGGAGGATCCTCAAGATATTAAAAATAGACTATCATATGATCCAGCAATCCTTCTTATAGATATATGTCCAAAAAATCATCATCTCAAAGAGATTCTGCACTCTCTTAACACATCTAGATTACTTTAAGTCATTTAAATATGAAACATGGTGGCATCGTTTAACCCAGTTTACAGTTTTAAAAATTCTTAGTAATAGTACATACTTCCTCTATAGTGCATTGCATGTAATCCCACATATAGGGGTGGGCAAAAGTAGGCTTACACTTGTTCATATGGAAAATACAATAATTAATAAGTAATAATATAAGAATAAACTATGTTTCATGTACTCAGAACTGTAAACCTACTTTTGCCCACACCTGTATTATTAAATTGAGCATGTTAGACCAATAAATATAAAACTATATAATTTCAAAACAATTAATGAAATAGCCAGAAACTAATTAAATAAATTAGTAACTAAATCCCAGCAATATTTAAGAATCAATTACTACTTACAGAGCATATACTGTCTTAATTAATCTTGATTAAGATACTTAAGGTAATTTATTTTTAATGAGGTACTTTTTAGTCTGTACAATTTAATGCTTTATAATTTAGGGGAAATTTTTGCTTCTCTTAGGTCTGAGATATCATTACAATACCTCATATGTGACATGCAACGTACAGCCACTTAATGAGTTTTAAAGTTAAAATGGTTTCTCTGGGATTTTTCACAGCACCTACCTTTGAGTCAAGATTTAAATGCATCAAGGTCAGTGCATGCCAAGACAGAGGCAAACACAAGACCCTATTGAAGTTAAGCTAATCTCCAGATACGAATTAGTTTTAGGATGGGCCAGGTTAGCAACTCAATCTCTCATCATACGGTAGTTTTCAGTAAGAAAAACAGAAGAGCTAAAAAGCACTCCCGGCAAATACTTTTTAGTGAAAGAGTTTCCTCTGATGGTATTGGCCAGATCTAATACCATAGCTTCATCTCCCTGCCTTACCCTTCTACCACAGGCTACCTTAAAAGGATAAATATTTTATTAATGTGGATTGTATTTCAGTCACAAATATATGGGGATAACAGCGACTCAGCTTTGTAAACTGAGGCAGAGGGGCTGGACAAGAAAGAGAGAAGTCGAAGAGGTAAGTGAAAGGGAAGAAATTATGAAACTAAATCACACCGAAGGTAGCGAGGGATGGAATCACTAAGTCAGTAAGGAGAGTTTATCTTTAACTATGATCCGCAAATTGGAAACGGAACTCCGGGTATTCCAAAGACTTTCTCAGCAGCTCTGGGAGGTCAAACAAAACTACTTGCATACACTGTGAACATTTTACTTGCCTTTTTCACCGTGCTGGAGTCTGTACTGATGCTGCACAAACAATATCAGGTAAAACGGCTGGTGCTTTAGCACGAACCAGGGCAGTGGCACCAAAGCGAACTAACACTATTGTGTTCTTTGCTGTCACACGCTCACGTTATCAAGAATGGCATTTTACTTTAAGGATAAACTTAATGAAGCAGTGAACATTATTATTAATGTCATTAAGTATTGGCCCTTGAGTTTATCTTTTTAACATTTTGCGTAATGAAATGAGAGGTACGAATAAAGCACTTCGGCTGCTCAAGTTAATGCACAATGGCTGTCACGAGTTAAAACTGGGACACAGTTGTTTGAGGTATGAGCTGAACTAGCCACATTTTCATGGAATGCTCTTTTGGCTTGAAAGAATAATTAAAAGATAAACCGTAGTTGTCGGACTTGAGGAAGAGGCATACATTGTCTTGACAATTAAGGAAATGGAACTTTCAATGAGAACAATGGACAGTATTTGTGGCAAGTAATACAATTTGAGCTTTCAAACAAAAATTAGAATTTTGGAAAACTTGTGTCCTCTACCATGAGTTTAACACCTTCCCACTACTAAAACACTTTTCAAATAAGGTTGACAGGAAAATTAATAAATCTGGTGTTTGCATATTGTATACTCAAACAGGCAACCATTTGGAAGATCTGCATAAGTTAGTGAATATTTTCCAAAAGCTCAATGCATGGTGTTACAAAACTCAGCATGTTTTGGCAAAAGGTCCATTAAAAATGCAAAGTAAACCAATGAATTTTAAGGTGGGAGAGTACTGGACATGGCTGTGAAGTCCACATAGCAACCAATTTTTAAGAAAAATTCAAGGAAGAAAAAATTTTTTAAAAATTCAAGAAAAAATAATTTCTTAATTTTTAAGAAATTTTCAAGATGGGAAAATTCCCCTTCTTGAATTTTCATTTATTGTCAAAGGAGAATATCCACAAATATCTGGAAGAGCTACAAAAATATCTTCACTTTTCTGAGCTTGAATTTCATTCACATACTCTAACCAGAACAGGTTTAACTGCAGATTGAATAAAGAAGCAGAAACGGGAATCCAGCTGTCTTCTTTTAGGCCATACCTTAAGGAAACTTGCAAACATATAAAACAATGTCCCTAGTTGGGGGTGGGGAGTATAGGTTTTCACTTAAAAAAAAAAAAAAAAAAAAAAAAACTTGTTGTTGATGTTAATGTGTAATCAGTTTACTATTATTAATTTTGGGGTAAGTTGTTTTCATTTAAAAAACTGTTGTTGATACTCATTTGTAATTAGTTTACTATCATTAATTTAAATGACTTATGAGTAACAATAAATTTAAAAGTTCTGTTTTAATTTTAACATGGCAAATATCAATAGATCTGGCTCAGATTAACAGAAGCTCCTTGAGTGGATGGTGTTTAAAAATTTTAAGAATGTAAAGAGACCCTTAAGAACCACTGGCCTTTATGTTTACTTACCTATAAAATGTGCATAAATGTGCCATAATGTTGATTAGTACAGACATGTAGTCAGAGTGTAAATTATAGCAAATTATTGTGAATGTAAATATAAATCTAGAAGAGAACAGCAGGGAAGGGCAATTACAGAGAAAGCCATAGGGAGCTTTGATTTTATCAATATTTTGATTCTTCAGTTGAATGTAGAGTTCATTGATGTGCATTTTATTATGTACTTCATAATAATTTATAGGTACTCTGACATAGTCATTATTTCAAAATTTTAAAACATAGGAGTAGGGTTCTAAATAACAATTAAATGGAAGATGGCAGTGTGAAAATTTGTAGGGCAATTGGAGTATGCTAATGCTTTGTTTGACAAGGTAATGAGAACACCGAATAATTTTGATTCTTGTGACAAAATAAAAAACAAATATATTTGTGAAATATTGAATAAAATAGAAATGTAAGCTATAATTTCCAAACAAGATGAGATTAAAAAAAAACAAAGAATTGTTAAGTAAAAACAGGAATGCATTAAGAGAGAAACAAAGAAAAATACCATAAAAAAACATTAAATAAATCTCAGTGTACCAGTAATAATAAAAAATGCAAATTATTAACATTGTCTTTAAATGAACCTTTAAAATTAGATTCAAAAATTTTAAATGCTATTTCCAAGATAACAGTTTAAAGGATGATAGAGAAGAAGGAATAGAGGAATAGAGGAGATTACTAAAAAAGGCATACTAATAGCATACGAGGTATAAAGCAGTAAAACAAGATAAAGGACATAAAAATAGAAAATTTAACAATGTGGAAGATTCAACAATCATATACTCATATTCTCTTAATAAAATCATCTTATATAAGTTAAAAACTAATACAGTTATAAGAAAACATGAACAAATCATCAATCTTAGTGTTATAGCACCTACAAAAAACCTTGTAGCTAAAGTTGTAATGGTGAAAGACCACCTGCTTTCCCTCTAAGACCGAATTCAATGGAAGGATGTTTGTTTTCCTTGTACTATGTTACATGGACCTGGAAGTTCTTGCCTCTGCAATACGGCAAGAAAGGGAAAGAAAAGCATACAGTCTGGAAAGGAAGAAATAAAACTGTCTCTATTTGCAAATGGCAAGGTTGTTTACATAGAAAACTCCAAGAACTCTATGAAATACTCTGAGAACTAGTAAATTCAGTGAGGTTATAGGATACCATATTAAAACACAAAAATCAGTTGCATTTCAATATACTGACAAGAAACATTTGAAAACAGAAATAAAACAATACCATTTGAAATCACTCCATATTAAATACCATACTTAGGTATGAATCTTACATTTTTCTGCATGATGCAAATTATAAAATGCTGATGAAGATATCAAAAAATACTTGGAGAGGCATATTATATTTATGGGTTGGAAAAACATAGTAAAGGTATTAATTCATCATAAATTAACTGATTTAGTAAATTTCTATTAAAAAAGCTTGAGTTTCTTTGTAGAGAAAGTTATAAAATTCATATGCAAAGGGAAGACACCAAACTAGGTGAAATAAATTTTTAAAAAATAATGAATTTCTTTTTTAAAAAATATTTTATTTATTTATTTATTTTTAGAAGAGGGGGAGGGAGAGAGAAAAAGAGGGAGAGAAACATCAATATATGGTTGCTTCTTGTGAGCCACCTACTGGGGACCTGACACAAAACTTGGCTGTACCTCAGGATACAATGCTGACTTTAAAAAGCCGGTCTCTACAGGCTGCATGTTAGATCATTTTATATGTGAAACTCAAGAGGTAAAATGACTGTAGAGCTAGAGCATGGACTAGTGGTCACCAGAATATAGGCATCGGGGTAAGTAGGGGATGAACTGGCTCTGAAGAGTAATAGAGAGCCTTAGAAATGGCACAGTTAGTTCTGACTGTGGTGGTGGTTATGTAAGCTGTCTACCTATGGGACAGAATTGCATGGAATTATACATACATACACAGAAATGAGTGCGTGTATAACTGGTGAAATGTAATAACTCCTATGGATTGAACCAATGTCAATGTCTTGTTTTTGATATTATTCCATAGTTGTATAAGATATGAACACTGGGGATGCTAAGAAAAGAGCACATGATCTTTTCTACACATTTGTTTGCAATTTCCTGAGTCCCTATAATTACTTACAAATATGACATTTAAGGGCAAGATAGATTATGTAGTTTCCTAAACATGTAGTTCCATGAAGTTAAAAAATTTCCAATGTACGAACAGCAAGTACTCCTCTTTCAGAGCATTTGTAATTCAATCCATAGGTATCATTCTTTTGGGTTTGCAGACTTGCCTTGGTCTCTAAGATACCCACACCCATACATATACCTGTGTACACACACCCACACACACGCTGACTTATTACATTCAGAGCCTGACTGAGAGTTGAGAAAAATTCTCACAAATATCAGAATCAGGCCAGGATCCACAGGAAAGGTCATGGAGAGCTGAAATCTTGGCTAGGACAATAAAAATTTAAAACTTCACGCACTTGGTATTCATTTCCTTTTGGGAAGCTCTTTTAAGTGATATGTTTGAAACATTATAAAAGATCAGTTTAAAGCAGCAATTTTCAACTGCTGTGTCAATTCCTATCCTCTTTTCCTTAAAAAAAGAAACAAGCTTATACCTATATGCTTTCATTGACTTGTCAATTTTATAAATGTGGTCAGTAATTCCTAAAAAACAAACAGTTCAGTGTAGCACCATTTAAATAAGGAAGGGAAGTGAGCAATTACAATGTCAGTTCAAAATAAGCATATACAACTTCTACTTCCAGGGACACCAAGCTGCCAGATGGAAGGCTTTTTAGTTGTAGGTGCGCAATATACTCATACACAGTGAAATTTTAATTTTTTATGACATTTCCCTGGAGAACTGAATCTAATCTGTAATATTTTCATCACTTGTTTTATATAAGCATTAATTTTTATTTCTAAAATTATTATTTTTGAAAGTGTGTATAGTTTTTTTTTTCCTTTTAAATCTCAAATATTTAAGACCTTTGAAATGCTTATAGGATCTAGGGTTTTCTAACAGGGCCTAAAGGACAAAACGACCCTTCATGTCCTTGCATCAGTATTTAAGCCCAGTGGTCCTATAACTTAGGCCTGCTTCAGAATCAAAGGATTTGTTAAAATAGATGGCTATGCCCTACTCCCTGGGTTTCTGATTTACTAGAATGAGGATGAGGCCTGAGAATGTGTTTCCAACAAGGTTTCCAGGTGAGATTAATACTTCTGCTTTGGGAGAACATACTTTGAGAACCACAGGTGTCATCTAAGATGAGTTTGACCATACATGGAAAAATTAGCATACCTCTTCTGATATGGCCAATAATTTATGTGTTTCTCATCTGTCTCCACATATTTAGTTTTATTAAGTTCATGAACTAATGAAAGAAAGAGAAAAAAAGCACAAATTTGTCCAAAATTCTGTTGTTCGGAATCCAGTTACTTCAGAATTGCTATTGTACTTTTCATAGCTGGAAATTACAAAAATAATTTCAAAATCGATTTGGCAAAGTCCTTACGCCAAAGCCTGTCACGCTGTCGTACATTTGGGCTGCAATGGGTGGACAGTCATGCCCACATCTTTATGAAAATGGCTGTCCCCAGGAAGGGTATGACTTAAGGCAGCAATTTTCAACCAGTGTGCTGCAGGAAGGTTTAAAACATGCAATACCTGACTATTTAGTCAAAGGCACTCTTTTTCCTTTGATTGTCAAATAAAAAAATAACAGCCAATACAACAATAGCCATCTGGTGTGACTGAGTAAAAATTATACCTATTTTTGTCAGACTGACAAAAAATATAAAATATTTTTTGGTGTGACACAGAATTTTAGTAATTAGTTTATGTGTGCCGTGAGATGAAAAAGGTTGAAATCACTGACCTAAGTCATGGGGACTCTGTGCACCTGAGGATGGCCCTGAAGCATCAGACAGCCAGAAAATGCCTACTGACTAGACTGGCTAGCTCTGTGCTGGACAGGAAGTGCTTCTTTGAAGGAAAAATTGGGTGTACATCTTGTATCTGTCACTGATTTATACAAAGATACAGAAATTGTCTCATTTTCTAAGAAAACTAAAAATGGACATACCTTTTGACCCAGTAATTCCACTGCTTGGATTATATCCTAAGAATCCTGAAACACCAATCCAAAAGAATCTATGCACCCCTATGTTCATAGCAGCACAATTTACAATAGCCAAGTGCTGGAAGCAACCTAGGTGCCCATCAGTTAATGAATGGATCAAAAAACTGTGGTACATTTACACAATGGAATTCTATGCAGCAGAAAGAAAGAAGGAGCTCCTACCCTTTGCGACAGCATGGAAGGAATTGGAGAGTATCATGCTAAGCGAAATAAGCCAGGCAATGAAAGACAAATACCATATGATCTCACCTTTAACAGGAAGCTAATCAACAAAACAAACAAACAAGCATAATATAAACAAAGACACTGAATTTGAGAACAGTCTGACAGTGTCCAGAGTGGGAGGGGAGGGAATTTCAGGGGAAAAGGGGAACGGTTTAGAGCAACAAGTATAAAGGACTCATGGACAAAAACTATGGGGGGGTGGAAATGGGAGGAAGGTGGGGAGGGCTGGGGTGGTGGGCTGGGGCGGGGTAAAAGACAGAAAACTGTACAATATCAACAATTAAAAAATACTGATTAAAAAAAAATAAATAAAACCTTAAAAAAAAAAAAAAGAAATTGTCTCATTAAAGATTCAGACTCAGGAGTATCCCGTTCTTCTGACCATATACTTTATCACTTTCTAAAATATATTTGCTAAATATATTTAACTATGTCTTGAGAAGTCCATCATAGACGCCCGCTGTATTGTGCAATGATGCAATGATGACCCAGGTACCACTGAGTGGTACAGCAGATTTTGTCCATACATGAAAGGTCTCCACGTCTCGTGTCATTTTGTTACCCGTCATCCAGCCACGTGCTGCATAATTATGGAACCTGAATAGTTAGTGCTGTTGCTTTCACCCAAGCTCCCACCAGTCCTCGTCCTGAAGACCAAGGCTCCTAACTGGTTTCCCTGCTTCCGTTGTTGCCTTACCCAAACAGCTAGCCTGATATAAAATTGTATTCATGCCACAACATGCTCAGATGTTTGAAATAATTTCTCTTCACACATATGTGTGTCTGTATATATTACACATAGATATTATGAATGTATGTATGCATTTGTATGTGTTATTCATAGACCCAGTTTTTGCAGCGTGCAGTTGGGATACACACACAGATTGTTCATTATCTGTTTCTTCTGCTATAATTTCATGTTCTTACAGATAGAGATTTTATGTCATGTTCTCTCCTAACAACCAGGTTTCTAAAACAATACCTGCTACTTACTGAACAATTATTAAATATTTGGTAACTATAGCAAATGAAAAATGTTAGCAAAAAAAGTGTTCGAAAACTGATTTGGATTCAGATTCTAGTTCCATAATCCATCAGTTTAGATAAATTACATAAATCTCTAAGCTGCATTTTGCTTTGTTTTCCATCTTAATTGGAATACCTTTGCATTTTAATGAAATAGCATATAAAAATCTTATGAAAAGAAAAAAAATAGGGCTACATAATTGGCATTTGAGTGTTTATCCCCAAATTATTGGATAAATTACCGAACCTTTCTTTTCTCATAAAAAAATAAACACTCATCATTTGGAAAATGTGTCCATATGGGTATCTAATGTACTGATGATGAAATTTGACTGATGTGCTACTCTTTTTTAAATTTGATTAATATTTACAATGAATCATTGTATTACAGTATATCCAACACACTCCTATACCTATTTACGGTTTGAGTTTGATTACATCTTCAAGATGTTGCAGACTATGCAATTACTCTGAGGATGCTTGATGCGTGTGTATTGGGCAGGCTGGTCTTGTCCCCGCCCCACCCCCCCACACCTAGCTTTAATGCCTTGTGCACACTCACAGCCCCATAATTCATTTCCTTCTCTTAGATTTACTCTCGCTGGTCCTTCCTAGAAAGCACTATCATCATTCACTGATCCTTCCTACCTGGTCAGGATGCTTTTCCATTTGACATCTTCATTCCTCAAAAATGCTGCCTACATTTTCATTTCTAATTCTCAAGAAGAATTGCATGTAATGCATGATGCCCTATTGTTTACATTAGTTTTATTGCTTAATATGGTTTTCTGTGCACTTCACATGTATAGATCTCTTCTGAGAATGGAAAAGTCCTTGAGGACAAAGACTGGCTTACTCATTCATTTACCTTGCAAAGCTACCACCTCTCTACAAAGATAAGTAGATGCTTAGTATAAGTCTAAATAGATGTAATTTTTCTTAATATCGTGATTCTTAATCTGCACAGCTTCCACATGCCCCTTGCAGTACAGTAACGGAATATTTTCCTTAGATATCTCATTGAAGAATACACAAAGGGTCTTTCAGGATCCTAAGTCAGCATTCAAAGAGTTAATCAGGCTGTGGAAAGCAGACTTTCAAGGCTTCAAGCTGAGTATTAAGCTGCAATTAGACTGTCAGCACTGAGTGGTTTGTCATAGTCTATCTTTAGGGTAAAACAGTTTGTGGTCTGCACCTGATGTAAAACCTCGCTAATCTACCCCTCAAATCCCTGGGACTCATTCCACTCATAGCACCATTTTCACTCTCACAGTTGGCCAGGGCTTTGCAAAAACAAAAACAGGAATTAGTCCTTCCACTCTCCAGTGTGACTGTAGAAGACATGATAAGTAGGGACAAAGACCGTGGAAGCTCAGGGACCTCGTGTTGTCTGGGACTTCAAAAAAAGACATTACAATAATCTGGATGGACTCTGGACTCATTCATTGATTACCTGAGTAGAACAGTGCTTTTCACTAGTATTGAACCTCATGTCTTTACTCTTACTTTTCCTCACATCCTTCCCCCTAACTTCTGGCTGTTACTGATTTGTCCAGGTTTTGGAGTTCCCCGTTCCACATCCAGAGTTATCATTCTGATCCTTCCTTCTTCAACTTGCCAATAAAATGCAATTGCTTATGTCCTATTCTCTGAGGAACATGCTAAGATTCTAAAGCTGGTAAAATTAAAACTAATTTATAAAAAGTAACAATGGTTTACAAGCCAACAGTATAACATAGTGAGCCTTTCAAATCAGAACACCCTGGGTATTGCCTCTCAACTCTAACTAGCTGTGTGGCCTTGAGCAAGTCACTGGGTGTATTAAGGAGTCAGTTGATAAAGGTACCATATAGGAGGCTATGCATGTGCTATAGTGAGGAATAAATACAATTATGTGTGGTAAGTGCCCGGCACAGAGTTTTTCAAATATTAAATGCATCGTCAACATCATCAGTGTCAATGGGACTATTGTTCCCCTTCAATACTTTAGCTCAAATCAGCAAATGATGATAAAAATAGTAGGCACTAAAAATTCACTTACTTTTACTGGTAGAAGGGGACTGAGGATTCACCAAAATGCACTAAGAAAGCAGCCCCTACCTACTCTACTAAGCAAACATGGTAAGAAATAGCTTCCTTTCAATCTCTTTTAATGTAGACTGAGGAGGAGGAAGCGCTGCCGAATGAGGGCCCTACTTCTGTCTCCCAGCAGTGAATCAAAGCACCAGCAGGACTTCCTCCAACCTTTTGAGAGTTTAACCTTGTTAATCTTGGAATGAAACTTCACAAATTGCCTTTGAGCTATAGATAATGGAAGTGTCAGCATCTTTGTTTTTCCTTTTTACATGAAAAAAACTCTAGAGATCTAATCTTTAAATACGGATGTAACAAAAGAAGTACACATTATCTGGGTTGTAGTCTTAATTATGTTACAAATAGCAATAGTTTCTTAAAGTCAATTTCTATCAATATATTCACTTCTCAAATATCATCCATCATATGCTTGTCTTAAAACTACACAGGGCAGTTCTAGGATTAAAATAAAGTGTGAATTGAAAGCATTTTGAAAATGAAAACCAGTCTACAATTACAAGAATAATTATTTCCGTTACAAACACCACAGCCAGAAGCCAAATTCATGTAACAACACTTCATTATCAGAGACTTGGGTACATGAACATTTTTTTAAAAGATTGTAATTTGAGTTTTCATGGTTATTGCACCTTCTGTGACTATCTTGTTTACTTGCTTTTATCTAAAAGGAAGTCTGTCAAATCTGCAAAATTACTCAGCTTAGTGTTGTTACGGGTACTTGTTTCAGGGACATTTGTGATACTGGCGATTCATATCACTGCTAAAATCCAGCTCCAGCTGAGACAGAGGTGCTGCTGGATATCCCCCTTTGGGTCGTGCAGAGGGCCAGTCCTGAGCCTAGGAAAGCGGGAGCAGGGCCAGGAGAGGAAGCAGAAGTCCATGCCAGCCAGTGTTGGAATCATGAAGATCATTCTAGAGAGAATCTGATTACCTTTTGCCTGAAGATTTTCTTATGTTCGCAAATTCGCCTGCTTTCTCATTCACTTAGAGCTCTTTTGACTGACATCCCATTAAAGGTTTATATTCTCTAGGAATTCTGGGAGGTGCAATAATGGCAGTCCTGCCATCACTGATGGGACACTTCTATCTCAGGGTACTCCCTCATGCCACTCCCAGAAGTGATAAACAAATGGTGAAGCACACCCACTCCCCAGAGGAGCATCTGAAGTTTCCAGCACTAGACCTATACCCCTCTTTCTTTCTGTCTAGTGTCTGAGAATAGTTTCATATTTAGCTAGTGAGAAAGCCTTGAATTTCTCCCTCATAGTAATGCAACCATATTACACTAAAAATTGCTTTGGAGAAAGATAAACAATAAAGCAAGACAGAAGAACAGATGCAGAGGGGACAAATATTATAGCTCCGAAAAACAGCCACCACTTTAAGAAGCTTAGGCTTCCAAGTAAAACACACACACAAAAGTCATCATTGATTTTGCATGAAATGCATTGCACAAAATCATAGGAATATGTCTGTGTTAAGCATAAATTCATACACATTAGCTCCATATGAGAACTTTTCACTTTAAGAAGACTTAAAATGTGTTAGATAGAAAAATCCAAATATACCTTAGCAAAGGGGTTTATTAAACAATTCCATGTTGTTTGCCTAGGATTCTGTGCATCAGAAATCCAGACCAGGCTCAACTGGGAGGTTTTTCTTTTCCACGTGGATTGATTGGCTAGGGTATCATGAGTTTATAGTCAGATAGTGGTTGGTACTGGAACAGGCAAACTAGCTTTGCCCACACATGTGGTGCCTTGAGAGGGACGGCTGTGAGACTGGATGTAGCTTTGTACACATAGCTCTCTTCAACGGTTGGCTTGGTCTTCCTTACATGGCTAGATCCTAATAGCAGGTCTTTCAAGTGCCAAACGCAGAACCTATTTCACCCTTAAGGCTTAACCTTAGAAGTTATACTACTCTCTCCTGCTCAAAACAAATCACAGGACCAGCCCAGATCCAAGAGTATGGGAGAAACAGACTCTGCCTCCTGATTGGGGAGTAGTAAGGGCACTGCAAAGTTGCATGTGGCACAGACATACTGTGGTGGCTAACACAAAATACCACAGGACCTCAAAGACTTCTTAGAAAAAACATGTGCATCGCTTCTTGGAATTCTCCATATGAACCCTGGAAAGCAGCCATACTTGGTACTACATGTCCTCAGAGGAAAAGACAGAAGCTAACAGATAAAATTGGCACTCACCTGGCGGAACTGTTCCAGGTCAATTTTGTTACCCACCAGCACCAGGGGAATTTCATAGGTGTGACGGACCTGAAAAATGAGCTCTTTAAACTTGGCAGCCTCCTGGAATGACTGGCGGTCGGTGACGGAGTAGCAGACTATGAATCCCTCCCCACCTCGCATGTACTGCTCCCGCATGGCTGTGAACTCCGCCTGCAGGCAAAGAGCAAAACTGGGATTCAGTTGAAGAAAGTGAAGCCAACATGTAACACCAATAAAGTAACAGGTCAGAAGCAGACAAGTTATGAAACTAAGAGTTTAGGGTTAAAATTTTCTAAAATTATATTTGTAGGCTTTGCATATAGAAAAGCAATATGAGGTCTAAATATACCATTATGAAAACAATGTTTTAAATTGCTGAAAATATTGAGTTTTAATCATAGAAGATTCAAGAGATTTGGTGATATATGTCAAATAGCAGATGTACTAATGTAATGTTGGGGATTATACACACACACATATATATATTATATACTTTTGATAGTTTTCTAGTTAATGAATTAATTTTAGGAAAAGGAATCTAAATTTATAAACTCCAAACACTAAAACCTGTAAGAACTGCCATGGCGGGAACAGCTCAGTGGATTGAGTGCAGGCTGTGAACCAAAGGGTCACCAGTTTGATTCCCAGTCAGGGCACAAGCCTGGGGTGCAGTCCAGGTCCCCGGTAGGGGGTACGCAAGAGGCAACCACACACTGATATTTCTCTCCCTCTCTTTCTTCTTCCCCTCCCCTCTCTCTAAAAATAAATAAAGTCTTAAAAAAACACTATAAGAGTTAAGTTTCTCCTCAAAAATATGAAAACAAATTAGTCTATTGATTATTCTTGTGTAGGAAGGAAGTTATTAGCATAGATTATCAAAGACCCATTTATAGGTTTGGGAATTCTTAGAGTGGTCTCCTTCAAGTGCATAAACAGAGGGGTCATGGTCTATTTCTACATTCAGCCCATTCTGCCATCCTCTCTGCAGAAGACAGAATCACCTTCCATGATGTACCAGTGTCTCAACCTGGAGACACTGCTGTACGAGATTTTCCTGTTGCATCCTCCCTGAACTACAATTTTCTGGCAACTGAAAATTCAATATTAGATCTGAATTACAATCTCGAAAGTTTCCCTCAGTCTGAAATATCTGTGAGTCTGAAATATCTGTGAGTCTGAAATATCTGAAATAGTGAGTTAAAACTCACTATTATTCTTAATCTATGGTTAAAATAACAGGAGCTAATGAAGTTCATGCAATGGGAACTAGAAAATTTAGACTCTGGTTGTGGAACAAACCGTGGTAAACGATGAAACAACAACACAAGAACATACTGTGACTTGGACAGTTTGCGAGACAAATAACCAAAGGAAGGAAGATTCGTATGAACTTAAACTATATTTGAACTGTAAGGCAAAGGTGTGTGAATCCTTCACCCAGCAAAGAGTTTATAAGAACTACTAAAATATTCTTTTCAGGGTAATTGCCTAAACAAATGTTAATTTGATTTAACATGGCTTGACTTTGAAGAATGGGAACATTTACATAGATCCAGAATTTTTGGAAAACTGGGATGCTTACAAGTCTATGTAGAATAGGTCCAGAGTTAGTGCATGAATATTTTAAATCATTTTCAATCAAAATAGAATGGGTGCAAACAGTTTCACTGGGTTCAACTGATCACTGTAAAGTTGTAAGAACTTGAACCCAGGGAGGAAAGGAGACTTGGCCATGGATGGACAGCCAGCTAATGCAAAGCTGGTTTGAACAATTCATGTTCGTTGACTCTCACTATATCAATTGATATTAAATTTTACTTTAACTTCACCCTAAATTTTGCCATGTGAATCAATGTACTGATATAGGAGAAACAAATCTACATGGTCTCAATTTTCTCTATCTCCAAAAAATACCTGAGGCCCCTTATTGTTCCGACAGTCTCTAATTTTGAAAACACTAGTCCTCACTCAGAATCTCCTGGCTGATGTGGATCGGCTAGAGAGCTATGGACCGAAATTGCTAAATGTTGTTTCCCAAACTTATAATTAGTTTTCAAATGGAAATGATAGAACCATCATAAAAATACATGTAATATTTTTTGAAAATATGAATGGGTTTGTTACATCAGTTGTATATGATTGAAATCATAATGAAAGTGCTACCTAAGGAAAACTGGAGAGATTTACTTTACCACTTACAGTTCATTTTATTTGTCAGTTATTTTAAACATCAACATTATTTTTAATAGTCTATTGAGTACTATTAAAAATACACACTGCAAGATACTTAAGTGGTACAAAGTATATAAAGTTAGTTTTCTTTCCATCTCAAACTTCCAGTTTTTCTTCCCAAATGTGTGACAGTTAATAACTTCTTCATCCTTATAGTCTCTGCCCACACAAGCAGAGACATATATACCATTATATACCTTTTTATACCTTTATATACATTTTAATACTCAAATGGGAACATAGTATACACAATTTTTACTTTTAACCATAAAATTTGACAGCCCTAATGTCCCATAAAGGTCATTCCATACAAGCATGTATAAGTATCAATTATTATTTTTCATGAATACATAATTCCTTTTATGCATGTACCATAAATTTATTTAACTAGTTGCCTAGGAAGAGGTATTGAGATATCCCCCATTTATTTTTACTACAAACAATGTTGCAATGTATATTCTTAAACATCCTTGTTGCACAAATTTATGTGCAGTTGAGAGATACTACTACTAGATCAAAGAGAACACACCTTTTTACTTTTGAGAAATAGTGCCAATCTCAACCACCAAAGACATTGCACCCATAACTCTCCTTCCAAACATTACATAAAAGTGTCCATTTCCCTTCATTCTCACAAATATCACATGAATTTTTTCTACCTTTTATAAAGTTTAGAGTAAAAAATAGCATCTCATTTCTTTCATTGGTATTTACTTATGAGCCATATGTAGTATCTCCTATGTTTATTATCCATTTACAAATTATCTTCAAAATATGGCTCTTATTTTGTTGTAAGAAATAAAATAGCTTTTTGAATTTTTGAATTTTTAAAAATTTGGACTAGAGTAGTTTTTTCCTATGTCAGAATAACAAAACAACAATAAAGTTGACTCTAAAAACCCACGGAAGAACGACTAATAAATTTGAAACACTCCAATAACATATTAAGAAAACAGGCAAAATACATGAAGGTAAAACTCACAGGGAACAACATGGGAAATACAGATGAGTGAATTCCCAACCACATTGGTTAACAAAACTCAAAGTCACATATGTGTTCTATTAAAAATAGATTCGTTGGGCCTTGCATCTGACCTGAATTGGAGTCTCCAGGTACAGGGTTCCAGCATTAGTATTTTACAGGACTCCTTGTTGGATTTTGCTTTGCACCTGGATCTGGGGGTACGTAACTCTGTGTTATGCTCAAAAGCACTGACTCTGGGAGGCGCAGTACATGACTGCTAAGTCTGCTACTTACTTACAGCATACCCTGTAACAAATCACCTAACCCCTCAGCGACCCAATTTCCTCTTTTGTCAAAAAGGATTAGAACACACATTTAACCCATCTTACAGGGCTGTAGAAAGGATCAAAGGAGAAAACAGATGTGAAAATACTTTGATGAATTTTTAAAATACAACGCAAACTAATCCTATTATTATCTCCGGTACAAATCCTGCAGAATAGAACCTTACACTGGGAGAATAGGCATGAAATCCTCTTAGAGATGCATTAAATATGAATGTGGAAGTATTTCTCAGATATGCTTAATCAGAAATTATTAAACTTTTTTTTAAATAGGAGACTCTTTCTACCAATAAAATATATATAATGAAGTTATCTCAATGAACGGGGAGGACACCTCATCTTAGCTGACCTTATCCATACCAACTCTTTTCATAGCATATATTTTGCTGTGTATAATGTGCACATTTTTTTGCCCAAATTTTTGAGGGGAAAATAAGGATGCACAATATACATGAGTATTACTAATTCCCATGTATAACGCGAATTATACATGGGAATTAGCACTAAACCATGGGTGTACATTATACACAGCAAAATACTGTGTGTGTATACAAACACATATGCATATATATATATATATATATATATATATATGTATATATATATATATTACTTAAAAATGCACTGTAGTCTGGTGGGGCCCAGAGAATTGAGCAGAAGCTCTGCACCTATGTGTGAACTCAATAATATGATACTGAAATTGTTTTCTAAAAACAGTGCCATGTTCAGCATGTTGCTTCCATCTTTGTTCACCTATGAATTAAAGATCCCTGTGCTTTATGTTCTGTGTATACTGAATGTTAACGTCTTCTTCACTTGCTTCCTGCCACAAATGAAACTTGTTGGTTAATTCTTCAGGAATATTACTAGATACCATTTGCTATCCACGCATAGCAAAATATCTATAAAACCAACCCATTATGGAAAACCCTACAAATATAAATATTTCTAATATTTTCTAAGCTATTTTGAGTACAGTGCTGCAGCTTGATCTGCTCCTTTTGATAGCTTCCTGGGATTAAAATCCCAGTCAGACCTGCCTTTAGATGGTTTCCTAGCATGACACACACATACAGTTGTCAATACAACTTGCCATATATGCAATAATCACATCTCCACATCAAATTTATCCTCCTAGTAAGAAAAAAGGAAATTAAAAAAATCAGTCAGTTGTGCACCTAACACTATGGTAAGCTACATTAAGAAATAAGGAGTTCATCATCACCAAGCTTTTATTATATGAAATGTTAAAGGGACTTATCTAAGAAAAAGATAAAAAATATGACAATGAAAAGACAGCAAACTCACAGCTATTAAGAACCACACCTAAAACAAAAGCAAACTAAGCAAACAGCTAGAACAGGAACAGAACCACAGAAATGGAGATCATATGGAGGGTTAGCAACAGGGGTGTGGGGGGGGAGGTGCAGAGAATGAGTAGCATAGATAGTGGGTAGAAAATAGACAGGGGCAGGGTAAGAATAGTATGGGAAATGTAGAAGCTAAAGAACTTATGACACAAGGACATGAACTAAAGAGGGGAATGTGGGTGGGAGAGGGTGGGGGGAATGATGGGGGAGAAACAGGACAATTGTAATAGCATAATCAATAAAATATATTTAAAAAATAAAAAATAAAAAAAAAGAAATAAGAAAATTTTGACCCTGTCCTGGTTGATGAAACCAGGATGAAGCAGAGGAAGAGAAACCAAGCGCTCCATGAACCACGGGGATTCAGAGAAGGGAGTGCAAGAGCAGTTTACAGGAAGAAGGCAAAGAGGGCATGGGGCAGGGACTTGTATTTTACGGGATGTTTTGTCTTAAATGTGTTATTTGTAAAGAGTTCCTCAAACTCAACAGACCCCTATTTCCAAAGGATGTGTATTGTCGCCATTAAACAACCTTCTATGATTCACATTCGGCCTTTGCATAGCATCTGGGGCCTGCATACCAGTCAATAGTTCAGTTTCTGGGGTCTGTCAGAGGAGCAATGTGGTCGGTGTTGCTTTTGTTTGCATGTTTTTAGGGAAGGAAGTATAAAACAAAAATATTACGAAAGTGATGGAAGGGTGGATATTGCACGTTTACTGTAACTGATGCAAAATACAAAGATTGAAATGAGGGGAAGTGGTAGTTCTTCAGTCTTGATCTGATGTCTGAAGCTGGTTCAACATGTTCAATTGAAATGGAAATGGACAAAGGGCTTTTATAAATGCTGATATCATAAGGTCAAAAATTAACTCAGAAAGGCAAAATATAACGTAAGACTTTATATTTTGTAGTTTAAAGAGGACATAACTATCTCCATCATCACATATTTGTCATCTGTCTTTCAATATTTGACACACATGTACATTTGGGAATTCATTAAATCATGGAATGCTGCCTAACTCATCAAATATTTATTGAGCACTTATGTGATAGGCATGTAAATAAAATGAGACATGTAATATAAAACAATACATATAATAAATACAAAAATAATACATACATGCATAACACATATAAACACAATAATCCATATAATAAAAAAATATGGACAAATATGGAAAGTATAGAAAACATCAAAACCAAGATAAAGTGAGTACACAATTTCATCTGCAAACTTGACTCTCAACTTTCAGACAACCAAAGCTACAATAGAAACACAATCAATTATTCCACTTCTGTGGTCAATAACAACAACACACTAATGGGTCAGGTGACACAAATCTCTCCCTGAGCACTGAGAGTTGAAAGCAATTTCTCTTATGGGGTTTCAGATAAGGGACAATACCGTCAATATCAAAAGGATCTGCAGTATCAGATTTCCGAAGTCTAAGTCTCTAACTGCCTTTTTCAATGTAAGTCTCACCAAACATTCCATAGACTTACTCCATGGTACTACTGCAGCAAGACTCAAGTACAATAACAGAAACATTGCTTTGTAGAAGATAGAAGAACAGCATGCTAAAATTGAGGATAGTAGTTAAAATATCTCTATTTTAATGCTTGAAAACAATAAGGACCCTTGATTCTGATGTGGCATTGGACCCAGGGAGATTCAGGGTGCCTAGAATCTGGCTATAATGGCAAAGACTCCCATAAAGCTCTTACCACAATACAACTCAGAGTAAATGCTAAGGTCACAATTCAGGGCAGCCTACATAATTTGTAGGCCCGGCGCAAAATGAAGATATGGGACCTTGGTTCAGAATAAAGAATTTCAAGATAGCAACAGCAAAGCCTTAAACCAAGTTCATGGCCCTTCTGAGCACAGAGCCCTGGGCAATTGCACAAATTGCAGGCCCATGAAACCACCCCCACTGACATCTTTATATAACTGCAACAGAGCAGCCAAGAGCGTATGTGAGGAGAACTCCAAAGAAAGTCTCCCTGGGCAGGTCTCCCAGAGGAAGGGGCAATGACAATTCTGCTCAGATAATAAGTCACTACTAAAGCTTCCTGACCCCAGCGAGGGACACAAACTGGACCATGATAAATATGTGAGATGGTGTGAAGTGTGGGTCTGGGAAGAAAGTGAGGGACAGGTGGTAGGGGGCTGGCATGTATACTTCTTATAGGAAATGATGTTACGGAGAGAGACATGAGTATGGCGTGTTCCTACCATCAAAGTGACGTGACGCTCCCATATTAGATGGGGAAAAAAATCAAACTATAGAGATACTAAATGATATGGGCATAGTTGGGCACAGTCCTAGAGCTACCAGTTAGGAAATCAGAGACAGCATATCCTACTGCCTCTCCAAAGAAGGAAGAGTTAACTTAAGGTGGCCCCAGGTTTTGTAGCTCTGGAGCCTGGAATACAACATAAACCATAAGAAAAATACATTGATTGGGAAAGTAAATAACTTAAGGGTCATTTTGTAAAGTAAAAATTTGCATTTGTCTCAAGTTGACACTATAAACCTAGAAAGAACTTTCCATAGGTGGCTGGAAATAGTGTTTTTGTGAAAAAAGAACCTCTGAATGGGGCAGGATTGAAGGCCACACTCAGGGGACAAGTCTTTTGGATTGATCATGGAGTCAGAAATTGGGCTACAGAGTTGACTAGTCTGGATTAGTTTTAGGGGGCAGGGGTTGTCTTTGCTATATTTGGAGGCATTCTGGAGCTTTATCCTATTGAGAGTACCCATCTATATTTATTTTATTTTTATTGGAGTTATTGGGTTGGCACTGGTTAATAAAATTATGTTTCAGGTATACTGTACTATAACATAGCATCTGCACATTCATTGCGTGTGCATTACCCCGAGTCAATCTCCTTCTGTCACCGTTTATTTCTCCTATGTCCTCCTCTTCTACCTGCCCCATCCTTTGAGAGTATATTTATCTGTTTAAAGGAGTTTTTATGGAAACAGTTTTTGACAGCTATCTTCTGGTTTTGTTCCCTCTTACCAAACATGCTCAGTATTTAATGGTCCAGATATGTGCACTTGTAACTCTTCCTCTGTATTGTAATGAATGCACTTTGCTCTCCTTCCAATCACTAGACTCTCAACTACTTGAGAGAAGAGCTATTCAGCATTGCATTCTCCAAACCACCAGGGAGGTGCCTGGACCACAGCCCGAAAGCTAGTTATATTATCATTTAGTTAATTACTTAAGTTAAATGTTTTTAAGTAAAGTTACCATTCCCTGGATGATACACACTTCAAGGAGAGTAAGGTTGGAAGAATGGAGGATGGAGATAAAAGGAAAATGGAATTAAATCTCTAAATTAAATGGATAAAGCTTTTAGTTATTTACTCACTCCCATACATGTAACACCAGGCCTGCTTACCTTTTATGTAAACATATATCCCACTGAAATCTGCATTAATTAAAAAGCTACGTAATGTTTCTTATATCATTTTCTACTGTCAATCATTTATCTTACTCTAATAGGAAAAGAAAGGTGAATCTGTCTCTGGATGCATCAAATTTTTTCCCATGGAAGCCTGTATGCCTTTTCCCATTCAGTTTGACTTGTACTTTCTCAAAGACTTAAAGTTTCATGACTGGCTCTGGTGGCACAAATCCACTAAAAGATATTTTCATCACAGCTGGTTTCCTGTTTATCCTGGAGGTCACTCATACTGTGAGCTGCTTTCCTGCTAATAAAACCTACAGAAATGCATCTTGGGAAAAGGCAGCATAACTGTTGTGTTACAGAAGTATTCCATCCACCACATTATAGTCATTCCCAATATGATACCGAAAGGATGATCACAGCAAAAATAGAATAAGAATTCACATGCCAAATTGCATTTGCTAATTTATTTAGAGCACATGATACTATTATAATTTAAAAAATGATGTGTGAGATATGTGTGTATATACAGGGTGGGGCAAAAGTAGGTTTACAGTTGTGAGTATGCAAAACAGTTTATTTTGTTATTATTCTATTTTTTCCATACAAACTGTAAACTTACCTTTGCCCCACCCTGTATATAAACATACACATATGTGTATGTATGTGTATACACACACACAAAATGCTCTAAAAAGCCTTATTATCGCACACAGAATAATTCACATTTCTACTGGCTGAATAGAAAAAAAATAAATTACTATTTGTTGCTCCAGGTAAAATCCTAACCATCTTGTTTAACAATACTTAGAATGATTTGTTACCAGATAATCCTAACACTTTAGAGATGTACTGAGAAGCTGCTATGTCCTCACCATACAAATGAGGAATAGACACACAAAGTGTTTGTCCGCCCTAATATCAGAATTAGAATTGACAAAGATGCTGTCCTTCTATTTAGGCTCCCTGAACCTTTCAACTAGGTCTTGATGTTTGGATTCTCATGTTTCTTTCTTCTTGGTCCAATGTTAGCAACAATTCTACTAAACTGATGTAGCTAGAATCTCCCATCCTTTTTTATCATCCTGGACATTTGATCAGAATCCTCAACCTCTGCCTTCTTCCAGATGTCTAATTGCCTCTCTGTCTACAGTAAAAATCCTACTAGGTCAGTTTAGCCAAAATCCTCCCTTACCTCTAATGTTTCCTCTTCATAATTTTCCATCACCCCATCCTCACCCTGCTTTTATGTGATAAATTCCTACTGGTCCATGCTGTATTTGGAATCAATCCTAGTTTTATACTGAGGTCTTTTCTTATTGTAATGGTCCTGAATAAATGTTTTTACCACTTACGCTGCTATGCAGCTGATTTTTAACAACCAGGCATAGTTTACAGGGTTCATGGCCCTTGTGAAAGGCTGGCTGTACCTCCCCCTCCAGCACAGTTCCCGGTCTCCTGGGTGGCTGCTCTAACCCCAGGCTCCCTCTTCTCCAATCAATCCATCATTCATTCGTTTCCCTGTCCAAACAATCTTCTTTAAGCACTGCATCCATTATGCAGCTCTTCTGCCTTCAAAGGTCCAGTGGTTACCCATTTACTTTCACATCAAATCTATACTCATCTGCTTGATTTTAAGACCCAGTATAGTGTGTATAATGATATCATGCTGCATAACCAGCTTTATAGTCAATTAATCCTGACTATGTACTCACTACTCTAATGGGGTCAGTTCTTTAATGCTTGCTCATTTTAGTTGTCTCCTCTCACCATTGTGCCTTCACCCACATTGTTCTTCCCAACTGAATTTTTTCTAGGTAATATAGAATTTAGTGATTATCCACTGCAACTCTTATTCTGCAGATGAGAAAGTCAGGGCCCAGAAATGTAGTGTTGATATCATTTTCTCATAGCTAATTAAAACCCAGTCTTTCGACCTTTTACATTGTTGGGAAGCTGCCTTTCCAGGACCTGTGATGTACCCAGTCTTCACAATCAGTTACATTTTTTTCTTCTTTCATGAAGCTATGACTAAAAACTCAGCCCTTGCTGATAAATCTGTTGTTTGTGAGGAAAATATACACATCAAAAATGAGCGACTAAACATATCTTTATTATATAATTAGCAATTAATTATATCTGTTAGATTTGAGTTATCAAGTACATTTTAAATATTCTGGGGTCAACACCAAGGCTTGAATTATGTTTAATGTTTCCATTTCCCAGTAGATTTTGGATATTTGACAACTTTGATTAAACTGCTGCTTTTTAAATGGCCCTGGCCAGTGTGGCTCGGTTGGTTGAAGTGCTGTCTTGTAAACTGACCTGTAAAGGTGGTGGGGTCAGGGTACATACCCAGGTGGCAGGTTCTATCCCTGGTCAGTACCTGTATAAGAAGGCAATCGACTGATGTTTCTCCGTCATATCCGTATTTCTCTCCCTCTCTCCCTTCCTCTCTAAGAGCAATGAAAAAATATCCTCAGGTAAGGATAAAAACATTTTTAATGAAATAAACTGCTTCTGTTTAAATGGATAAATGCCAATTCTGACAAATAGTCATGCTTGCTCTACAGAGAATGTGATTGTTCTAGAACAGAAATAATTAGAAAGCTTCAGACACCACAGAAGTTTGTGATGACATGCAAGACACATTTTCACTCATTTATCATTTTACCTCATGGAAACCAAAGTAACAAATCCTAACTGCAGTGTTTCATTACTGGATAATTTGGTCACCAATTTTATTTTCAAAAGCCCTTAAAAACATGTCTGTTTTGATAAGCCACGTCTATATGGAGAGTACTCTGTTATCCGAGTGATCCTAAAATTGTTTCATGCTGCTTAGGCTTCAGACGTATAGCAGAAAAATCTGACTAAGGGGATGGTAAGAGCTTGGCTCTCCTGGCAAGATGGTGGCAAGTTGGCTGGTACGTGTGAGTTCAGAGTTAAGTAGAAGGAAAAAAATAAGTAGAACCTGTGTTCTGGAGAACATCGAATCCATCTGGAAAACTGACTTAGTTACATATCGACCACAAAGTTTCCTGTTCTACACATCTCAGGGGAAGATCCACTTTGCTCAAGTATATTGGCTTGGCCAAAAAGTTCATTTAGTTTTTTCCATACAATGGCTCTAATAGTGCTTAGTTGTCTTTAACTCATTCAAAATTATTTTGTTAGATTGTATTGTGACAGCTGTCATTTAGCATGCATTTAAAAATGAGCAAAATTGGTAAACTTTTGTGAAGCCCCTTTAATATTGAAGATGGAATAAAATATGCAATATTTTCAGTGTATTATGCTTTATCATTTCAAAAAAAGTAAAAACACAACTGAAACAAAAAAAATAAAAGTTTTGTGCAGTGTATAGAGAAGGTGCTGTGACTGATCAAAGGTGTCAGAAGTGGTTTGTGACGATTCTTGGTACTGCTGACATTTTGACCAAATAAGTCCTTGCTGTGGGGCTGTCTTAGCATTGGAAGATGTTCAGCAGCACCCTGGCCTCTACCCACTAGAAGCCAATAGTGGGAGATAGCTGACATACCCAAAAATATCCAAATCAATGAAGTTATTGGTGAAAATGAAAAAAATGTGTCTCTAGTGAAAAAACTAAATGGACTTTGACCAGCCTAACAGATTGAACAGAAAAGAGGATAAATAAGACATGGAGAGAATATTTCAGAGAGTTATAGAAATTTGTAAACAGATAAAAATATATTGGGGAAAAATAAAAGCTAACAATTATAGCAGTCAAAGAACCCAGGAAATAGTCATTGTGACTATTTGCAGAGGTATAGACAAGTAAAACCCTTCAAGGGGCCAGCAATTGGCCAAGGTTATTCAAGAAGCAATCGTAGGGTAGGGGAATGTCTTCAGAGTTCTCTGCCTGACAGAGGCTGGAGGAGGTTGTCTTGTGTTCACAAAACCTCAGCATCAGGCACAATGTAGGTAAGTGGAAGGGTGCTTAATTAGGAGTCTCTAAGACATTTCAAGAGTTTCGTATTGCATACAGAGGTCATGATTAGAATACGGAAAAAGTAAAACAAACAAACATGCAGAAAACCTAATGGTACTGGGTTGACCAAAATGTCTGTTTAGTTTTTTCTGTGAAAGAAGTGACATATCTTTTCATTTTCACCAACAGCTTTATTGATTTGGATGCATTTTGAGTATGTCAGCTATCTCCCACTATTGGCTTCTAGAGGGTAGAGGCCAGGGTGCTGCTGAACATCATCCAATGCCCAAGACAGCCCCACAGCAAAGAATTATTTAGTCAAAATGTCAGTAGTATCAACAATTGTCACAAACCACTTTTGACTGATTAGTCACAGCACCTTCTCTATACACTGCACAAATCTTTTTTTTTTTTGCATTTCAGTTGCATTTTTACCTTTCTTGAAATGATAAAGCATAATACATTGAAAATGGTGCATATTTTCTTCCATCTTCAATATTAAATAGCTACACAAAAATTCACCAATTTTGGTTAATTTTTTTAATGCATGCTAATATGACAGCTGTCACAACACAATCTAACAAAATAGTTTCAAATGAGTTAAAGACAACTAAGCACTACTAGGGCCATTGTATGGAGAAAACTAAATGAACTTTTTGGCCAACCCAATAGAAATGCCAGTCCCAGAGATACTTGCAATGAGACTTGCATATTTGTAAAATCATGAGATTTCTGTCCAAGGTAAGACATAGCAAAATGACAGCATAAAATAAGTCTCTCACCTAATTTTCATAATTCAGTACAGATTAACACCTTTGGGAGGTACTTCCAGAGTTTACAAACCCTTCCTTTGTCTCTCCTAAAAATATCAGTGTAGAGAACAGATTGACAGCTGTAGGAAGCAGGGTGGGGCTTGGTAGGGGGTTGGAAGGACTAAGCAAAAAAGAGACAAGAACCTCGTGGACTTGGGCAACAGCGTGGTGACTGTCAGGGGTGGTTGGTGGGCGGAGGAGGAGGCGGGTAGAGAGGGATAAACGGTGAGGAACGGAGACTTGACTTGGGGTGGTGGACATACAACACACTGTACAGATGATGTATTGTAGAATTGTGCACCTGAAACCTGTATGATTTTGTTAGCCAGTGTCATCCCAATAAATTCAACAAAAAGGTGAAAAAAATACCATTTTTCAAAGCTGCTTAATAAAGACTTTAAAGGTGATCAAGTTTCCAATTTAAAACTCACTCTAAGGAATATTTTGCTTCCACAAATAGCAAATCATCTACTTTAGTGTACAAATTCATCATTATTAACTGAAGGATGATCCAAATATGAAAAATAAACTATTTTATATTTAGGCAAAAAAAAAAATCAGATAATTAACCAACTAGGATTAAAGATTATAAGTAATACCCATGATAGATTATTTCTGATTTGCTTGAAGGAGATGAAATAAAACAACTGATAACAGAAATTTTGTAACAGAATCAAGTCATTTAGGACGTGAAGTAGAAAATATTGCAAAATTACAACTAGCGAGAGCCTGAGGGGATTGAGCAGGGTCCTCTGGAGCCTGAATCCCTGCGTTTGAGTTCTGATTCTGTCACTTTATTGCTCCACGGGACTCATTTTTTTCACCTGTGCAGTGGGGTTAATAAGATTGCCTACCACATAAGGTTGTTTTGAGGAGCAAATACATTAATACAACTAAAGCTCTGAAGATTTCTGTTTATGAAGCACTTCCCAGAGTCCCTGGGACATATGAAGATCCAATATACCTTGGCTATTATTAATATTGCTTCTACTAGGTCTGTTTCCTCACCTTAATCCAAGATAGAGCTAATAGCTCTATTTGTCATAAATGGTCAAGAATGGGATGTGGAATTTGCAATTGGGACTTGCCTCTTTTAATCACTTATCTTAGGCTGACAGTTACAAATGACTCGAAAGCCACAGATAATTTTCTTACAAAAGCAACTATAAGAAATTAAAATGTTTATTAGTTTTTGAGAGACAGGAAGAGGAAGAGAGAAAAACATGGATGTGAGAGAGAAACATTGATTGGTTGTCTCCCATACATGCCCCGACATTGGTTGCAACCTAGGCATGTGCCCTGACCGGGAATCAAACCCCCAACCTTTTGGTAAAGGGACAATGCTCAACCAAATGAGTCACATGAACAAGGGCTAAAAAAGCAATTTTTAATTATCCTCTAAAATGATTTACTAATGCTTAATCCAGTGTTATTGCTAAAATACCTGTTTTAAGTTTAAAATTTTTGCTTTGATTCATATTGATTCCCAATGCTTGTTTTTTTATTTCAGGGAAAAGCACTTTTATAATATTTTTAATCTACTGAAGCAGCTATTAATTTCCAAAAACTGAACTGTAATTCAAATTACAAACACAACTCCCACTTCCAACACTATGCTAGAAAAACAATGTGACTTTTGATAGCTCTTGGCACATCATATAATTTGAGAAAAAATAAAAATACTTCAGTTTTTTAATATTTTGTAAGTACAATAATTGGAGTATGCTGACTAGAGCCGGAAGGATTCGCTCCAGAGGATCTCATATAAGTCCATGGCAATTTGCATTAATCTGACCATTCTCTTATTGTTTGTCTACCTGAAGGTTTTCTAGATGTAAATCCTATAGATTAACACACTGAGAAAAAGCCAACACTAGTGCTTTAAAGTGTGTGCAAGCTAGTGTAACAGAGCTGAATGACAATGGCTCAGGAAAGATACATTTTAATGCCCTCTGCATTTGTTTATGCAGTTCCTATGCCTCAAATTACCCTTTCATTCCTCAAGGTTCATTTTAAATGTCGCAGGTCACATTTGTCAAGCGTCTATTCAAAATAGAAATGAATGTTTTCTTAGATTTTTGAAGTCCCACATGTTTTTATATATGTGCTTGTATATGGGTGTATTCATATACGTACCTATACATATAATACATTACATCGTCTTACATATATTACAACATGTCATCTTATCTACATACACACACATATATACATTCTGTCTTACTATACATGTATTCATATATTCTGTCTTACACTCTTTACTGCATGATGAGCTACCTGGGAAGCGGGCTGAACACTGCATTCAGTAGGTCAAAATATTTGTTAAGGGGATAAAGAATCATACTTGATACAAACTCCTTTATAGATTATGTGGTTATTTTTTATGCTTGGCTTCTTTAATACAATATTGAAAACTACCAAGAATTCCACCTTATGGGTTAGGAAAATACAGCTTAGAAATATTCAATGTATTGGTCTAAGTCACACAGTGAGTGGGGGTACAAGGATTTGAATTTGGATTAACCCCACCTGATGCTAATTCTGGTGCACTTCCCACAATACCCAACTGGCTCTTGGAGCAACAATGCCATTTTTTATTATATGAAATCCCATTAATCTAAGACTTTAAATGTAACCCTCCAAAAGCGTGAACCAGGGTCCTGTTTATTCCTCCATTATATATTGGAAAATTGCATTTATTCCATCAGGCTTGACAAGCAGGCATCTAACACATGTATCTGGCTAGCTGAACTTATGCAGCAGAGGAAGAATTTTAAGCCACATCTAAGGGAAGGGGAAGGACCAGTTGAACTCTGAATGTGGGAAAGGTATATCCAGACTACAACTAGACAGAAGTAAAAGAGAAACGAGCAAGGAGCATGTATCATTTTAAACAGATTTGCCTGGCTACAGCCGAGAGCTGATGGGAGGGAAGAAAACAGACTGTTCGTAGAATTGGGTAGGAAACGGTCAGGATGGGGTGATCTGAGGGACTAAAAGCCATTCTCTTACCTAAAAATATTATCCCTACTGCCCTCCCTCCCCCATCCCAGTATTACTTATTTTTTCCGAGTTAAAGCATCAAAAGTTTGTTTATAGACAAGTATGTTTTCTAGGAGGATGAAACTTTCCTCGTTTGCTACGCAGACATACTGTGAAGTGTTTGATTAGCCAAGGGTAATGAATTCTGTCAAATAGTGCAAGTAAATCCAAAATAAGGCATATACGCAAAGGTTTCTGAAAACCGCCTCCCTTGAATTCATTGTTCTATCCATTCACTTTCCCATTTACAATGTTGGCTGTAACATCACGGATATTTAGAACTTGGGGAACAGTCTTAGGATGCCACAGTCCTACACGCATAACATTTTGTGCAAAACGGGGCCTCTGTGAAAGGACAGAAACTGCCACCAACCCATTACATGATCTTTGTTGGTTTGCCACCTCTGCAGTTCCCAGGGTGAAATATGAAACTAGCCCCCCCACACAAGGAGGCCAAGGATGGGTTAAAGAAGACACAAGCCACTCTAGGTTGGGAGATGGAAGTTTAACAAACAAGGGAACTTACAGCTAAGGCTTGCCTCATCCATCCAAAGAGCAGTACCTCTCAACACCCGCCCCCCACCATCTGAAGAGTTTATATAGTGGCCTTAACTGGCATTTGACTCATGAACCATCCAGATGGCCTCAATAACACACTGCTCTCTCCAGGCTGTGGCCTTAAACTGGCTCCAGCTGTGGGCAAAGTGGATAGAAAGTACAAAGGATAGCGGAGCACTGAGGGGCTTCTGATTGCCTGGGGCCAAGCCGTTCTCGGGTCAAGCCAGGGTCAT
Organism: Glossophaga mutica; assembly: GCA_039655065.1. NCBI lineage: Eukaryota > Metazoa > Chordata > Mammalia > Chiroptera > Phyllostomidae > Glossophaga > Glossophaga mutica. The sequence continues at coordinate 22,421,571 of CM077312.1, read as the reverse complement.
GGCCTCCTGATGACCTCCTCCAACAATCTTGAGTAATAGTCTTCACATGTCTAGTTTCTTCACTTTTAGAAAAGTTGAAGATAAGTCTGATCCTTTCTAAGAAACAATTGTTTTGAAGGAGTCACATTAATTTCTTACAAGGAAATAGTGCTAGAAAAAAATGTAATACTATTTGCTTTAAAGCGCTAATATCTAACACATGAAAGTGGAATTATGAACATTTACTTCATACTTATTGTCAATGAGGTCTTATTATATATAAATTTATAATGTATATTAATATAACAATATATTTACAGTTTCAGTTAATTTTAAGAAGAACTCTATGAAGAAGAGAAACTGAGGAACAGAAATTAAGTAACTTATCTAAAGTTACACTGGTAATTAGTGGTAGAACTGGGATTATTATGACAGACACTTTTATTTTTCTCATTTCCATTGTATGAGTTTTTTAAAAAAAGAGCTATTTTGTTTCCTGGTATTCAAATCCTCAAGGTATCACTTAAGTGTAGCTACTTAGAGATGTAATTTTAGAGTTGTTATCTTAATGGTTCAAGTTAACAAAATAGTGATTACATCAATAATTTATATTCCATTGGACTTTTCATAGTAGAAAAATACCTTAGAACCTAGAAATAACAACTGATCACAGAACAACTTAAGATGCCTTGGAATATGGACTGCTTTTCTCTAGAGCACAGATGATACCAATGTGGTGTCTCTGCTCCTGTAATTAGAAGATTGCACGTAACCTCCACCCTTAGGAGAGCAGAGGACTGGGCTCTCAGCATCTGAATACTCTCTCTGCAAAGAAGTCCCATGACTTGCCTACTAGTATATTTAATAGTCAAATTTCACTGCTATGTTTAGTCTTCCTCTTAGTTAACACTAACTTCACTGTTGTCGTCCTAAATTACAGAGTTAGCCTTGACTTTTCTCTTATTTTCTGCACCTTACATGAAATCTACTGCAAATTTTGTCAATTCTACCTTCAAGATATAGCTAGAATCCAACTACTTTTCTTTTAGCACTGACGCCGCCTGGGTGCAATTCACCATCACCTCTCACTTCCTTTACTGCAATAGCCTCTCAGCTACTCTTCCTGCTCCTACTTTTTCCTCCCAGGTCTGTTATCAACATAGCATGCAGAGTGAGCTTCTCAAACTGAAGCCAGCTCCAGTCCCTTCCCTGCTCAGAACTGGCTAATGGCTCCCTGAGCCATTCGGTGGAAACAGTAGTCCTGAAAATGGACCACAAAGCCTCCTGCAGACTGCCCTCACGCTAACCTCTCTAGTCATGTGTCTTGCTACAGACCCCTTCTCATCCCACTGAAGCTACCCTGGCCTCTTCTCTGTGCCCAAGAATACTAGTCAAACTCCTGCCTCAAGGCTGTAGCAGTGGTCCTTCTGCCAGCAGCTGACCACATGGCACACCTCCTCAGTTCTCCCAGGACTTTACTCAAATGTCACATTTCAGAAAGTCCTTCTCTGGTCACCTTTTAAAACCCTTCCCCCTCATTCCCCGTTCGTACTCCATCCAACAGACCATTGGGTTTGGTTGTTTATATAGAATTCTGTTTACTGGCTGTATTGGCCACTATAATGGAAGCCTCATGAGGTTGAAGATTTGCATCTCTTTTATTTGCAGCTATATCCCTTAGTCCCTTGGGTGTGCCTGGCACAGAACAGGTGATCACTGAGTCTGAGGAAGGGCTGATTGGCCAGGTGGGTACTTGTGATACGGAGAACAGGTCTATGTCTCAACGAGACAAGCCCTTCTCAGCTCCAAAGTCCAGTTTTCACATGGTAAGGAAAGCCAGAAATCTGGATTTTTGTGAGGTATCTCCTGGTTTTAAGATTAAAAAAGGATTCAAAACAGTTTTTGTTATTTGTGTTAGTAGCTCTTCAAACCAAACGACCCCTATAGAGACAGAGAGAGGTGCGCTTATGTGTCACCACTCTGGGGACTCTGCTCTCAGCCTCTGAGTTGCTAGAGAATCCTTTTAGGGCTAATGCTCAAATATTCTACCTTGGGCCCATTTACTGGATCAAACTTATTTCCAGAAAAACGTATAATTTGTGAGTGCCAATATTTTCAACCATCCCAGGAGAGAGATTATATCACTTCGGAAAAGTCTATCTCCATTAAGCCTTCTGGGAAAAGCGAGAAGGCAGTTTCAGTGACTGCAGGAGTTCTGAGAGTGACTATCTTAGCTAAAGACACTCAAGCATTAGCGTTTGGGTTTGTTCCGTTTTGCTTACAAAACAGCACGTATCAACATTTTCCTTACTAATTAGTGACATTATTGAATGTGGTATATTTCTATCCAGTGTTATGTTTTGGTCAAATGCAATTTCTTTCCATTTGATGACTTTAGCACTTGTACTTTATTAGATATTTTATAGGTACATTTATGTCACTGACCATTTAATATTAACATAATTAAACTGCTTATTGATTTTCCATATTGATATCTATTCCATAAGAGATTTTTCTGCAGAAGATAATCACATTCTACACACATGCATAGCTGATGAATGTGTCTAGCTTCTTTTGAAAACTTCTTTTATTGTCCCATGGGAGGGAAAATGTTAGGATTCTAGTTTAACACTCATTTAGGCATAGATTTCTTCTTTGGAGCAGCAAAACAGACTGGCAAAGACCCCTTCTGTTAGAATAATACAGGCCGTGTGTACCTCTGAGAATCTGGGCTCTGACACTGTGTGAACTGCATGTTTTCGATTCTGAAAAATCTACGTGAGCAAACATGGGTTTTGTTGAGTGGTTTTCAGCAAGAGAATAAACATAAGCCAATTTCAATCAGGCAGTTATAAAGTTACATTTGACCTGGTGGTTAATATAATTATTTTGTAGTTAAGTGTGATCTTTCATTAATTTCTGTTTCTTTTTTTAATTTTTAAAGTAGATATTTTCATTCTCACATTTGTGCAATGATACATTTTATATCTGTTAAGGATTGTGTTTACAAAATGAGTGAGCTACACAGAACAAATCACATCAGTTTATCATCAAATAAGAGAAAAAATGTTAGTAAAAATATTATTTGATGGATTTTAAGCTGGTTACAGCATTTGAAATATTCGCATGAGAAAACATAGAAAAGAGGAATATCAGATAAATAGCATTTTTGTACACACAGAAGCACTTATTTGGAAATGTTTTTATTTAATTTGTAATTATTTCAAAAATTATACAGAAACAAATTTTAAATTCTGTGAACATATTGGATGCGCATTCTTATGTAATTGTCCATTATCCTGTAAAACAAAACTAAAGTTCTACAAAATTTAAATGAAATAAACTGACCATAGTATGTGGGCACATAAAAGAATACAAGTTAGACAGAAGGGGTACAAATTTGCAAGCTGACACAGCATTATTATCAACAAGCCCAGCATTTAGCAAACTCCTGGTGCAGACCAGTGGTTTGGAAACTTGAGCATGCATCAGCATCACCTGGAGGGCTTCTTGACACAGGCTGCTGGGCCCAGAATTCTCATTCTTCACACGTTCCCAGGTGATACTGATACCAAACCCACACTTGGAAAATCACTGATGCAGCTGATGTGTATTGGTAAGTCTGATATGACTCTATTAAACACAGCACAAAACAAAATTCTTGTGTTCAGGAAGATGTCTACTCTCAAACCCCAGTGAATCTACTGTTTCCTATCAGTTCTTAAAGTAATTTACAGGATAAATTCTTTAAATGCTCTATTTAATCATGTATATAGCATCTGCAATTCAGAGGGGTTACAATTGATTAAAACTAGTTATTTCCTTATTTGTTAATAAGGATATTATTTTAGGGATTGACAGGATATTCTTGCTAAACAATATTAAGAGCTCTACAATCTGAATCTTACCAACTTTGTTCTTGTTAAGATACTTGTAAAACAACTGGGAATTAGCAATAACCAAAGATAATATATTGCCTTAAAAATATTGCCACTACAGAAGGTTTACAGATAAATTACTCTGCTGGTTCAGAAGAAATGTAAATTGGAGTAGAATGAGTCAATCAGTTGAGATCCAAGATAGTAAAGAAAAAAAATACATACATGCAGGATTAAAATTTGCTCAGGAAATTCCTTAATAGATTTGAATTTCCTAACCTATATTTTTAGAAATTCAAAAGAAGATGGGTTTCTTTCTTTCTTTCTTTCTTTCTTTCTTTCTTTCTTTCTTTCTTTCTTTCTTTCTTTCTTTCTTTTTCTTTCTCTCTTTCTCTTACTTTTTTCTTCTTTGCCTGGACCAGAAGGGATATGGGCCAGTAAAAGATGGGATCCCTCTCTCATGTACCTCAATATAAAACACATAACTGACTATGGGAAGAAACTCTAGAATTTCCAGCTGAGTAGATTGGGTAGTGATCCGTGGAAGAGCTACGTTGTGTTAGACCTAAGGATAGAACTTAGAAATGTAGATACAGGGGAAACTGAGCACACAAGAGTATTACTCACAAAGACAAGGTTAGAAATTGAGATGCATAAATGGTGAATGACCAGTGGTTCCATTTGGAGAGAAGGCTTAATGAGAGAACAATGAATTCCTTTGTCATGAAAATAAGGTTGACAGCAGAATTGATTAATTCATTTGTGAAGTCTAGGTCAAACTGTGAATGTTGTGATCAGTTGGTGATCAGTGATTTACAATTCAGTGAGGCACTGTTTCATTGCTTGTGGCTGAGCATGTTGAGAAAATGAAACTGAGTTTCTGCAGTGGTTTGTTTTGGATTTCTGATATTAACCTCTATTACTTCCTGTGCCTTTTCTTTAGTGTTTTTTAAATTAAAAAATTATCTTTAATGTATTTTTTACATTACCTTTTAGTCCCTTGTAGCCCCTCCTCCAGCAATCACCACACTGTTGCCCATGTCTGTGAGTCCTTTTTCCTTTTTGCTCAGTTCTTCCATGCCCTAACTCCCTCCCGCATTAGCTGTCATACTCTTCTCCATCTATGAGCCTGTCCCCATTTTCCTTGTTAGTCCATTTGTTCATTAGACTCCACCTAGCTTTTTCATGACTCTGGTTCTGCACAACATACTAGAGGAAACAGGCCCCTTATAAATCACTTGATAAAGACTGTGCTTAATGGGAACTTGTAAAGGTACAGATGTAAAAACAAAAGTTTTTCTGTTAAGAGAATGAGACCATGAATCAGCAACACTGCTCCTATTCCAGCACAGCGAGCATAAGGCAGGCAAAGGCATGAAGTGCAGAAAAAGCACATGGAGAAAGTCTAACAAACTGGATCAGGACAGAGAAATGCAGAAGAATTGAGAATTGCTACAGAACACCACTGTTGAATGTTCATACTAACTGTACATAAAATATACTTTAGTAAACAAAATAATGTATGCAGTTCTCCTAGAAGGTAGGTGCTATCACTTTTACCATATTTTTGTTCTATACCTAAATATCTGAACTAAATAACTTCTCTAGGTATGATACACACACACACACACACACAATTGTCTGTATCTATATGAATTAAATTGCATTGTACCTAATTTAAAAAGTTAGCAGGACTACTTACAGAATGCGGTTTTCACACAGTGTCTGTGGTACCATCATACCTCCTACCATTGTAAATGTGGCATATATAATATGATTTTAACTGGAATGAATTAAATTTAATTTTATGCAGAGAACAGAGGCATTTGTAGCATCTAAAAGCATAATGAGAGATGAAAAACATGGACTGGGAATAATTTTCTTATACTGTAATGGCCTGAAATGTTGTTCAAATGTTCAAAGGCATTCACAAGTTTAGTTAGAGAAGAAGGGAGCGATTTGACTATTACAAATTTACAGCCAGGGCCTGACCTTTGATATTCGATCCTCCTCAGTGACAGTCTGGTCTACAGGAACAGGGGAGGGTTTACCATTCAGAGTGGAGCACCAGGGTGTCAGGAGCACAAGGGCCATGACAAACAGGCATCTTACCATTGAATGATGAGTCTAAGAAAGAGTCTTATCAGATGGGAGGGTGGGAATGAAGTCAGGACACAAAATAGAAGTTCAGTAAGTACCCATGTGTCCTAGTGAATGGACTTGGGATGAATGGGAACCAGGAAACATTCCAGTTTGCCCAGAGAGTCCTGGGTCATACTTGACTTGTCTTGTTTGTGTATTAATACATCCCTTAGAGCCTTAAAAGTGTCTGGCTGGATGATAAATACACGGTCACCTTAATCAGAGAAAAATCTGTCTGTTGGAGCGAATCTAAAGCAAGTGAAATATTTGAATAACAGGATCCTTGTCCAGCCACCTGCCTTCCTCGCCAATGTACCTTAAGACCCAGCTATAACGCACAGCATAAGAAAAGAAATAAAGTCACAGAATCCCGCCTGTTTTGGGAGCTTAGAACTCTCAGAGCGACTCTGCTCTTGTCAAAGCTTCATTGGGTTTTCAACTCACTTTTCAATTCTTCTGATTTCCCACAGCTCTACTTCCCATCTGTGTTTCAGCCAGTCACACTGCTGGGGGGGAATTAAAATAGAGATGCCACAGTCATACTCAAAACTGGGAGCTCTGTAGATGCCCAGTGACACAGACCAGGGCCTCTGAGACAAAAAAAGAACCAGACCACACACCTTCCTGCTCCAAAAGGTGTGTGTGGGGGGCAGGGGGAGGCACTGGATGAAGTGGCAGTTTGTCCCCTTTGACTTGTGAGTGGCAGGATACACTGAATGACAGAGCTGCAGAGACAGAACGACGCTGGGCTTCAAATTTAATAGCCTGAGAACCATCTGATCAGTGGAAAGAACATTTGAAGAATCAACTTAGTTTAATACAAAAGGAAAAATCACACTGAATCTCCATCCCAATTGATCTGCATTTCAATTTGTTCCCAAAAAGAGCTTTTTTAGAGGTTGGATGATGTGTACACAAGAAGGAAAGAATTGATATCTGGGTCTCACATTCACATGATAGAGAACCATTTCTCAGAAGTGCTAAGTTGTTTTGTTTTTTAAATTAGAACAATTCATGTACATGGTATGAAAGATTAAATCATATTTCAAAGCTTATACCAGAAGGCATCAGTTCCTCTCTGACTCCCCCCCAGTGCTATACCTCCACTTCTCAGATTTTCCAGGAATCTACAGAATCAGACACATTATCTGCCATTGTAATCTTCCCTGGCAGACACCCAGGTTATAGTTTCCTCCCATCTACGACCTCAGCTCAGTTCATCTGTTCACTGTGTTTTTCCCCCGAAATGTGTTTCAATCTTTCATCTGTTGTCCTCTCTCTTTGTCTTTGAATATAGTTTCAGTCTTTTAATATGAAGTTTTAGTCTTTTGACATCATTTTAACATGTTTTAAAAGAGAGAGAAAATAGACACATTTGATAGTCTGTCATGTTTATCTGTAAGTCATGGTACATCATCCGAATAACGATTACAGGGGAAGGTATTTTATGGAAGAGGGAGCCATCCCTGCACTACCTAAAAGGGGCAATACTCACATAGGGGCAGGCACATTGGTTGCTTCTGCATGTGGCTGAGCAGAGAGGACGTTATCAAAGCGTGGGAGGCATCTGCGGAGGAGCCAGTGCTTGTCCGACTCCCATAGTCCTCTGACTCGGGCCTATCAGGGGCAAGCATGCCCAAAAGGACACCTGTGGCCCCAAATCTGGTTAAGACAATTTGCTTCTTACAGTCACCCAGATATGCCTTTGGAAGTGGCGTGTTGTCTTGTAAAGAACTTCAAAGTTCTTTACAAGGCTATTCTCCACAGGGCATAGGTCAAAGGTCTCAAAGGTTTCTTTCCTACAACACACTGAGTTCTTCCAAATTCTTTTGTGATCCCCAATGCTATCCTTAAAAAAAGTTTCAATTATTATCTCTATAAATAATGATTTAAAGGGAAGATCAGAAAGAATGGGATTTAAAAAAGAGAGTGCCAAAGAGTAACACTATAGACCAGATGTGCTCTAGACTCCTGGCCGCTACAAAGTTCCAGGCTGAACACAGACGTGGCAATTCCTTTATCTTCCCAAAGGGATTCCATTTTTCGTCTGAGATTTGAGAAGAAAGGGTTATAGTTTGATGAACAGTATTCCCTTGAAAACCTAACCCTAACCCTAACCCTAACCCAAACTCACAAGAAAAAATTCTCATCAAAAAGAGTAAGGGAAAAATTTGATAAAGTGGTATTATATATTTTTAAATATATAGTAAATATAGTAAATATATAAATATATTTTATATATAAATTTTATATATAAGTATATAAAATTTTTAATATCGATCAACTTGCAAAAGAACCCAGATAGATAAATGATAAAAATGCAGTCTAGTACTTAATCCTTCTTAGTAAGTTCTCTTATTCAAGATGCAGACTCCCCCACAAGATCTACGTTACATAGACTTGATCAGCGTTTTACTTGCTGAGCCATGTCTTACTGGGTTGAAACTAAATGTATTTTAAATTTTCACTCTAAATTTCCTGTAGTCTTGATGAGATATGTATGCAACCACATGGCCTTTTAAACTGATTTTCCAAGTGCAGTTTTAGGTCCTGGTCTCCAGCCCACACACTGAGTCAGTGCTTTCTCAACGCTCCACAAAAAAAAAAAAAAGGCCTTTCCAGCATAGACCTGGCTCATGGGGAGATGAAGAGATGATTGCTGTCAACCTTTTCGGTATAAAAGGCCTGATGTTAAACTTCGTATCTATTTTTGTACTGATACTGGGTTTTCAATTGTAGTGAACAAATATAAATGTCATACTATCTTAAATCCATTGTTGGCTAAATCATGGCTGAGGAATTGCCCTAATTACTGACAACACTGCCAATGAAATGTTGCAAAGCATTGTGCAAGTGCTTGTCAACATACAAAGAGTCCACCCTTTCCCTCTCTGCTCTCAGAATCCTGCAGAAATGTTTGAAAACTTATGTTGAATAGACAGGAATGCCAAAAGCTGAAGTGTATTAGTAGGTGTATAAAAATAACATAAATACAGGTGGTGTGCTGAATAAATTTATTTGTGAACTAGATACATCATACCTGTAAACTGTTTTAGATTTTTTTCATTAGTTATCTCCCTGAAGTGTAAAACTGTACCATGCACTCTTTTGAGTGATAAGCTTTGTCTCTGTTGAGTATCAAAAGGATTCTTCTTCCTTATTTCTATCATCTTCATTAATTTAGAGATGTCAATCATCTTTCTCCTTAGCCTTATCCTTTAAAAAATAGAAACCACTTACATTTATCATCTCACCACCCTCAATATATTATTTTCCCTTCTCTATATAGCAGATTTAGGTTGCAATAAGTAGAAAAGGAACAGCTTCTATTTTTCTTAACAATATTTGTGTTATGGAGCATATCAAAGCCTGTTATGCCAGGCAATCTATTTATTACATGTGGAGCTATGGGAGGCCAGGCAGGAGCACTGCTGTTTCTATGTTCAATATGAAGAGGCTACGGGAGGTCATGTGAGGTCATATTTTAACATATTTCTGAGGAGGTCAGATAAGCAATGATCAAATTATCAGAGAAACAGTTGAGTATCATATGTTTCAAAATAGAGATCTCAAGAACTGGGTCCACAGATTGAAACTGTTCAGTAGTACTACTACTAATTTAGGCAAGAGTTACTATGGCTGGAACCCAAACTGCATGCAGAAGGATAGGCTCCAACGTCCAAAGATTAGCATATAACTTTTGACAGACAGATGAGTAAGAAAACAAATATACAAAAGTCCAGGGTGTTGGGGAAGGCAGAAGGCCCACTGGCCATGATGGCATTGACCATGATCACGCATGAAGCACAGGGGCTTGATTATGAATCAGCCTTTCTCTGGTGTTTAAGATGCCCCCAAATGTTCTACAGTTGCATTTTAAAGAGGGTGCTGTTAGATTAAGGCTTGAACATGAGAGTCACAAGGTCCTTCTGCTTCTCACCTTTTATGATTTCATGGCTTCCCACGTGAAACAGAAGGTCAATGTGGGAGCAGAGGCTGGGGGCCCTCTCTTCTCTGGTTCGATGTCCCAGGTGTTCTGATATAATTGGTCTATTGTAGCCTGATCATCATGACGTTTGTGACTTTGAAATATTTTTCTCAAATGGAGATTTAATTCATATACTATAAAAGTTGCCATTTTAAAGTACACAATTCAGTGCTTTTTAGTATTTTTACAAAGTTGTTCAACCATCACCACTAAATCCAGAATATTTTGGTCACTGTAAAAAGAGGCTCCCAAATAATTAAATGTCATGTGTTATTACTTCCCTTACCCCCAGCTTCTGGCAACCACTGATCCACTTTCTGTCTCTATAGATTTGCCAATTCCTGATAGTTCACTGGGAAATCAGAGGGTCTGGGTTTGCTTAGGGTTTTGAGGCAACCCTTGAAATATGGGAGAAATCCACCTCCCTTAGCACCATAATAGCAATGCTAATTTCTACCCACATCCCACATCCCTGCAGAGGACAGCAATGATTATAAGAAATGGGTCAAATCCCCAGTAATCCAACCAACCCCGGTTCTGTGTCCCAGGAATAAGAGCATATGCCTAAAAACGTCTTTATTATTCCTCTATATGCCCCGCTTTCAGTGTCAGTCTCCTGAATCTTTGATCACTTAGGCATCAAGACAATGCATCTATAACCTCCCAAGACCAGTTGGGCTTCGTGGCATGAGATGAAGGTTAGAGATAAATGAAACATGAACTGAAATTTGAGTTCCTCTCTGCTCCATTTCATTGGATTGGGATACAGTGAATCTAATCACAGATTGATCTTATTAAGGCTAATGACCTGATGATTAACAAGAGAAAGGCATCTGCGATCAAATTGCCTGTTTTAATTATTCTAAGGAGCTGAACCATCCACAGGCAGCAGTCTCTTGGATGAGGGTTTGCTTGCTTGCATCTGGTGCTGTATTGATTATGACTCTCTTGGTACCTAGCAGAGGAAATATACCCGAAAAGCTCAGAGGTACTCAATTTCTCACTACTCATTCAATGAGGCAGTAGGAGGCAGAGGTAAAAGGGTTGATCCTGCTATGTGTCACAAGTTGCAGTGAAATTGAGGTGTTACAGAAGGCAGCTGAGAGGAGACAAAAGCAGGCTGGATAGGAAATTTTTTGGCAGAAGGTTAAGTGGAGACTGTTGTAAATCAGGGAAGCCAGATTGTAGCCCAGGAAAATAAAGATATAGAGGCCAGAATGTTTACTGATGACTCAAGCAAAGAATGTTCGATGTCTGGGCTGTCCTATGGACAGGGACAATTAGGGACAACAAAAGACTTGATCTGACCTCATGCTGGTTAATCAGCCCCAGTTAAAAAGTGGAACAGTTTTAAATGATACATAATTTAAACATTTTATATTCATTTAAAACATACCAATGTATATTCATTTTCCCATCTTTGATGGTGAGCCAACATGCCTCCTTTTTAAAATAATCTGCCAAATGGAGTTGTATTTTTGCACAAAACATCCATAATGCATCATTCATGCTTTGAAGTTTTGATACCTTTAAAGTGGAGCAAGGATTTAAGACATTTGGGATTCAGAATAATAGATCTGTAATGCCAAATTGTTAATTTATCTTGCCCACCCCTATTTGATAATTTGAGGTGAGAGAGCTGAGACTTATCAATAACATTACCATTTTGAAACACACTCAACTTAATTTAAAAGTTGACTCTCTCCTTACAATATTTTATCAGTTCATGTAACTTAAATAATATAATTACAAAATTATGTATAACTGGAATAATCTAGTTGAGGAGCCAACATCAATGACTCTTGGAAAGTAGATAGAGAGAACTGATTGCAGGGGGAGTGGAGAGTAATCTGGCCACCAGAAGGAATGAGAGAGGGAGGAGGGACCACTGGTTAACTTGGTGAGGGAGCTGAAGAGAAGGCTCTTTAAAAGCGTTCCTATTGTAACAGATTAAACAACCCAGTCAGTAATTCTTTCACATGCTTTGGGAGCCAGGGACTGCCCATTTTGACAAGTTAAAAAATGGTCTATAAATGTGAGTTTCTTATAAAGGCTTCATTTTGAGAGCAGTAACTTGGAAATTATGCAGGTTTGTAAACTCAGATCTGCATTTCTGTTTTTAAATGTGAATATGCAATAGCATTCCAGCAATTCTTTTTCATCTATAGTTTAATAAAGGGCTGAGAGTCTTTATCTGTTATGTTAAAAGAAATAAAGAACATTATTGGCCAAGGTATTTAGCCATTCAGTACTTACACATGCATCCAGTAACTAGAAATGCCCTGTTAGCTGGTTCTAGCTGCTGATAGTATCATTTCTGATTAGTATAGAAGTATCAGCAAACCAAGAATGAGCTAATATAATATAACCCATACTTGCAGTACCTAAATAAACTAGGAATGCTTTTTATAAAACTAAAGGACAGTGTTTTCATCACAACATGATCTTAGAGAATAACAATATATAACTTGATCATGAAAAATACTAACATGTTAGGCTATGACTAGACGATAACAACATTGTCAGGCTGGTAACTCTAGAACGCTTCCCCAGTCTTGCTTCTAACTGTGAGATGACTGCCATGTGCCCCTTCTCTCCATCTACCCAGCCAGGCTACCATTCTCTGCCTGGAATTCTGTAAAGGGCTCGTAATGGCCTTTCTACAGTTTACTCTGTCTCCTCATAGCTCTTTCTCTATGCTATTCCAGCGTGAACATTTAAAACCCTGATTTTGCTACTGTTCACGAACAACTTCTCATTAATCCTGAAACAAAATTCAGAATGATTAACCTGGCTGACCTGCTTATCCCCACCTTGTCCCATGTGCCTGCATACGCTCCTTGTCTGAATACGGGCTGCCTCTTCATTTGCAAACCCACAATCCTCTTGTCTTTTGCAGACTCCCCCACATGCCAGTTCTCATACCTGAAACAGTTTTTATTATGCCCCTCTATTTGCCAAATGAGCTCAAACTAATTTCTCAACTTAAAGCCTCGGCTAACCTTAACCCTCCGTATTGAGGCCAGGTTCCTTTTGCACATTTGCAAGTGTTCATTTAATTTACATTTGGCTTAGTGTATAGTTTCTCATCTGTCTTCTGCACAGGACCAGGTTCCATGAGGCAACAGTCTATCCCTGCTTTGCTTGGCCACTCACTGCTTTGTGTCCAGTTTCCTGTGAAAACATCATTGTCTCTTAATCAAAATTTAACAGACTAAATCAGTTTTTATTGTTTACAAAATCATCTAGGGACTTACTGTTTGCTTTTTTAATTACTAGAGTTGAAAACTCTAGCAGGATACTTGTCAATATTAAAACATAGTAATTTTAAGATAATATGTAAAATACTTTTATAAGATTTAAAAAATGTTAAAGTAAAACCTCATTTCTGAGTTCAACTATTAAAATGCACACACATGTATATTACATATAAATAAAATGATAAGTATGACAAGCATTACACAATTACTCTTAAACCCTGCAGTTGAACAGTTACAATTTCTACTCTAAATCCTCAGTAAATGCTAAATTTAAAATGATAGCTTGTGGCTTATTACAAATTTTCACATATCAGTCTGCTCTCCAGAATTTACATGTTAAGAGGTGTTCATTCTATTTGGAAGCAAACAGAATCATTCTACTTGGAAGCATTCTATTTGGAACAGGCTAGAATGATGCTATTCTCATGGGCTATAAGGACAAGATTTTTGTCAGATTTAGGTCATTGCACTCTATTTAAGATTAATTCATATGATTAAATTGTTGCATTAATAAAAGTTCATAATTTATTTGCACTATAAATCATTGCTTAGAGATTTACCTGTTCCAAGGGGAACCAATAGCCGGGTGAAGACATTACAGCTTTTGGAATGTAACCCAGTCATTTATCTTATGCCTCCACACATTTCTGAGAAATTTCTAAGCTGACAACTAGGGAGATCATCGCGCATGTGGAGAATTGAGGAAGCCATCAGCTAGTATCTCTTCACTAAAGTAAATTTGGCAAAGGTGACTATGAATGTGACTATACACACTCCCAAACAGGTAATGAGAAAAAAGAGATTTTTATAATAAATGATATCATAACAAATAATCATATAATTCATTTCCATAAATTAAATGGAATGTCTCAAGCCCCAGGCAAGCTTCGCTCTTCTATGGTAGATTTCCCAGGACCCAGAATCTTCATGTAGCTTCACTGTTTTGAGGATCGGCTCTGAAGGAATTCTAAGAATTGTCACAGGCAATTACCTAACATCATGTACAAAATTACATGGACAAAAATCCTAGAAGGCATGTAGAATTCAGAAGATTTGGAGCAAATTCTTTGAGTTATTGCCAACATGTGCAGTAGCACTCATAAATAATCATGAGTCCACTCAGAAGGTCAATGCCAGCTCTGTAAAATTAATAAATTGTGAAGATATTTCCCAACTATATTTTCTTAATAGATCCTATATCAGTGGTCCAGGCTAGCATAAATTCATCAAGATTATATACAGTTAGCTGTTATCAGAAAATATGTTGTTGACTACTATGTTATTTTTTTAGGGAACGTATTGCTCTTCATTCCATCAGGATAGAAAAAAGTCTATGTGTTATTAAACATGCTTCTCGAAATATCATATATTTGCATGTTTTAATCAATCACCTTTCTTTTAAAGTTTTTATAACAGTTAAAATTATTTGTGCAGTAGTTTTTGTTTGTTTATTATTTGTGCTCTTGAGGATTCTCAGTGCACCTTAGAAAGTCTAGCTTGCAGGATTCCATATGTGCTGCCATATTTCAAGACTATGTTATTCATGGGATGAACAGGTAATAGAGCTTTGAGGATTATTTTAAAATTCATTGTGGTTTATAAGGTTTATACACTAAACAAAATATCAAAAGGCATAAATTTTATAGTTATTATATGCTAAGCAAACATTTATTCCATTTCTCTACTATAAAAGAAATTCAAGAATTTCAGTTTTTCCTGAAGTGACTCAAACTCTATACAGTCTTTCTTCTCTTAAAGATGAATAAATGTCTCATTAGGAATGTTATGAAAGTTGTTACCAGTTACTCCAGAAGTGGAGTTTTGGAGATGATTGGGCAGTAAGGCTGGTCAATTTATTCCTGGATATATTAATTCAGTGCAAACTCAGAAATGCTGAATCCCTAATATGATTACACGCAGACCTAGCTAAAACTATTCAAGACTCAAGCAAGTTTATTCTAATATTACCCCTCTGCTAACTAACTCTCAATTACACCTGAAGGTTTTTCTTATCTACAACTGGAGTATAAGGTCAAGTAGGAACACGGAACATGGAATCATGTTGATCTATTATGATGACCTGTGACCCCACAAGTTACTTGACCCCCATAGTTAAATTTTTAGAAGCATACCCCTGGAGACACAACTACTAAAAGATGTCATATGATATTATGATACCAATTAGTAGAAGAGCCTTCCCAAATGGTACTTATCATGGTTAATTTCATGCGTCCACTTGACTGGGCTAAGGGATCCCCATATAGCTGGTAACTCATTATTTCTGGGTTTATCTTTCAGGGTGTTTCTGGGATAGATTAGCATTTGAACTGGTGAGCTGAGTAAAGCAGATGACCCTCTCCAATGTGAGTTAGCATCATCCAATTATTTGAGGACCCAAATAGAACAAAAAGATGGAGGAAGGGTGAATCAGCTCTCTGTCTGCTTGAGCTCAGATATCCATCTCCTCCTCCACTAGAATATTGGAGCTCTTGGTTCCTGAACTTTTGGACTCCAATCAGGGCTTATATCAGGCCCCCAGTTCCCAGGTCTTTAGACTTAAACTTAACACCATAGGCTTTCCTGGTTCTTCAGGTTGCAGACTGCAGATTGTGGGATATCTTGGCTTCCATAATTGTGTGAGCCAATTACTATAATAAATCTCCTCTTATCATCTATATCTATATAGAGGTTAGCAAAAGTAGGTGTACAGTTGTTCATATAGAAAATATAAATCGATAAATAATAATACAAGCATAAAATGTGTTTTCATACTCATAACTGTAAACCTACTTTTGCTCACCCCTGTATCTCTGTCTATATCTATATCTGTACCTATATCTATATTTATATCTATATCTATCTACATCATTTATGTCTATATCTATCCACATAGATATCTTATTGGTTCTGTTTCTCTGGAGAACCCTGAATAATACATTATTCTCTCAGAGAGAAAAGATGGCATGAGTTTCACATAGCACTGACATCGGAGTTCCTGCAAATATATTGGTTCTACTGACTTCTTATAGTTTAATGAAAGGTGATGTTTGGCTGGATTTAGCTCATCACAGTGTTTTGTTGTTATTGTTGTTGTTCTTTTTGAAAACTGTCTGTCTCCTCTGCATCATGCCTATTTTTCATTACTCTGTGACTCAATATTTTATTTTCTGTGAAATTTCAGATACAAAAATAAAAGAGAAAAGTTTAGGAGGGACAGCATGGGGTGCTTCTTAAAGGCAGATGTTTATACCTGAAACCTATCCAAATTAGGGTAGTCATTTTGTAAGGAAGCACTTTGGGTTTCCCAGAATGGCAATTTGATTTTGAAATCAAAGTTGGATATCTACAAAGAGAAGTAAGAGCACTTAGCATTTTATCATAAATGGGCCTTTCCTGCATTATAGTAGGGGAAAAAAACACCAACAACAAAGAAAGTAGGAAGGGGAGACCCATTTAAAGTGGTTTTAAAACTATTGTTGTATTTTGAGGGACTCAGCATATGAACCATTATAAATATTACTGATAAAAATGCTTTCTGGATTTCCATTAGATATTTTAGCTTTTATTTGAAACTTGAATTAATTAAGGACATGAGAACATTTTTGGATAATAGGTTAAGAGAATCTAGATAACTGTCAGAGCAACTCTTAGAAGCATCAAGTTTAGGATATGAATGTATATTTATCCAAAGAGTCTTTGGGAGTCAAACAGCTTTGCTTCAAAGCTGGAAGCAGGGGCAAAATGTTTGGCTTAGGATCCTGGCAGGAAAAACATGCCTTGATTCCTCAGTGATACTAAAGATACGTGTTATCCTAGTGGGTAGACTTATCATTTAGTTTTCTCATTGCCATTCTAACACAAACCCCCTATAACTTTGAGTAATCTCTGAATGAAAGATTCATTATCATTTTCATTTGAATTTAAAATGATTCAGAGCATGTTTAGGAACACAGATAAATGTAACAGTTCCTAGGATAATTCCATATCAAGTGGCTCCTCATCAAATTATTATTTTTTGCATCTGTTGTTTCTTTAATTGAATGCAGCCTCATTCATAGAAAAGAGAAATGCAACCATAGCATGTAAACTGACATTAAATGTAGTTCTGAAGGAAGATCCAGACCCACTTCCTCTCTTCAGCCTAAGGAAGGGCTATAAAAACAAGTCAAGAAGAATAAAACATATTTCCATCTGTAAGGCAGAGGCCTGACCCAACCTCCCCAGCCCTGGCATCTGGAATGGACCAGGTAGGGCAAAGGGGATCCCAGGACCAGAGCTGCCAAGGGTCCCAGGACTAGGGCCACTCAGTGTAAACTCCAAGGCTTCATATGTATGCATGTGTGTGACCAACACAAAAGTTCACTGAAGACTAGACAGAAACTTAGGAACCAGCCCTGGGTCTTAGAGTGAGGCTGGGATGAGGGACACAGAGAGAAATGTCATATCTGTTTCTTGAGCCCTTTTCTGTGATGGGCGCTGGGGCTCCTGTGGCAATGGAGGAGGCAGAAAGGGCTGGGTTTTCTGTATTCTCCCTCCTTTCCCCCTGGACATTCTCGAACAATGACAATGGCACTGAAGGGCCCCAGGCTGGGGGTTGGCAAGACTAAGGGCCTGGAAAGGAAAAGGAAGGAGAAGGGTGCATTGCTTTTTCTTTCCAATTCTGGTGGTTGAAGGAATAGAAAGATGACCTCTGAATTAAGCCCCTCAGATCAAAGGCAGTTGATTAGAGGTTTCTTACTTTGAAGGCACTTAGTGGCCCTGGGGCAACATATTTTCCAACTCTTTTGGTCACAGTTTGTCTTCAGGTACTTACTGACATCAAAATCCACATGCTATTTACTGGTAGTTGGTCCAAAGAACAACTGGACTCACTTGAATGGGAACATTTGATCTTTGCTGCCTACTTGCAGCATTGATTTCTAATAGAGAAGTTAGTTACCCAAACCCTATCTGTTTCTGAATTTCAAATGAAATGCAACGCACATTTTCCAGAGCCTTTTCAGATTCTTAGGTATGTAAATTAGATTAACAGAAAATATTCACCGAGAGTCTTAAACCCCTCCCTGCTCCAAAAATCTGGATTTATTCTTTTCTTTCCCAATTGATTGAAAAAAGCTACATGATTAAGAAACATGTACAATATACTTAACAAGATACCAGACATAGACAGAGACATAAAAGAAGACATAATCCTTCACTTAAAGGATTTTTTAATCTTGTAAAGGAGACTAACTGACCCATTTGCATTTTGATATATTAGCTATGCTGTATATAATATATAATAAGAACTAGTAGTCTTTTCCAAGAGATTTTCTACTGCAATCTGTTTACGGTAGAAAATCACTAAGGATCCATAGGTCATCCCAGCCAAATTCATGCTCTTCTTATCATGTATGTTCCCAACCTGCCAACCTGGGCTGTAAAGTGTAGAAAAATTACCTAGAAAAAACATCAAGCTTCTTCCTTAAGCTTTGATTTAGTTTCAAGAGCCCAGTTTTCCATTTCCCTTCCTCTGATTCCTGCTGTGACCCCCCGTGGCTTTCCAGACATACAAGATGCTCCAAACCCACACTCAATCTCTCTCATCCTCTATTTCCCACAAAAGAACACAGAAAAGAAGTTTTAACATCATAGTATTACTGTATTCCTGAAGGGAAAAAAAAAAGAAAAATTGAAGAAAAAGTTTTTGGTAATATTTTTGGTTATATAATCAAAATGTCCTACTCCTAGAATGTGTAAGATGATGGGCATGTTACCCACTTGTTTTTCTTTTAACAGACTGCTAATGTGAAGGTATGTGTATAAATGCACCTTCTCAGTGAAATTAAAGGTCTGTTGGGAGAAGCCATTCTGTGTTATTCTTTTCTGGTTATCATTTACCAGAGCAAAAATAGTTGGTTTTCATTCTTTAACTTAATTGAAAGCCACCTTTATAGGTGGCATTCATAGGTGACATTTTCTCTTAACAAACCAAGTATATCTTGCCTCCACTACTAAATTGCAAATTTCTTAAAGGCAAGAACCATTTTTCAAATATGTTTGAATCTATCACAGTGATTCTCACTGTTGAGAGAGCATCATCAGTGTCCAAAATGTAACGATTCACTGTTGAATGAATGAAATGGTTTTGAGATTGACAGAATGATAGGGCACAAAATTCAATCTAAGATCTTTATTTTTAAAAATGGGGAATGAGTCACAGAGACAATAAGTATTTTGTATAATTATACATATCCCACTCATGTCAGATGTGGGAAATATACAGGTCATACGCCCAAATGTCTCATTTACTTTTATTGAGTACTTATTCTAAACTGGGTACCTCCTTCGTGATATAACCGTATAAGAGGTAGAGAAAGTGGTATGGATTGTCTCCATTGTTCTTGCTAACATAATCATTCACATAGATGCCAAATAGATGCAATATGGCTATTTATTTAAATCATCTAAGTCCTTTACTAATGGACCAATTTATTGACAATGTAACTCCAGAAAAATCGGCAAACTAATACTCCTGACATTTTCAATTAGGGAAGATACATCCTTCATGCAAAACAATTGTAAAAGATGTAAAGAGAGAAAAAAAGATGATTAGAAACAAAATCTTGTACTAATGTCCTTTTTTTCCTTCAGATTTTTTTTTTTGATTTTACCATTTTCAGTTATTGATTCATTGCTCTTGCCAGTTTTCTGAACTGGTGATTTTCAGTTAAGAATGCCATTGACGTTGTCACAAAAGTAATACACAAATAGTAAATATTATTAGGCATGAATAGCCCAGTACTATTCACAGAGAAGGCTTTGACAGGTAACACAGACACATCACTGCAGACTTTCAGGAATGACTCACAGGCATAGCACCTGAATCCCTTCCTTGCTGGTGGTTAGGAGCCACGTGACCTTGGGTAAACTACTTATCTCTTCTGAGCCCAGTGTCTTTATTTGCAAACAAAAGGAACCAAAATATGTGATCTCTAAAGCCCCATCTAGCATTAAATATTCACAATGTTAGGCATTTACATGGATATTAAGTAGAAACAATTATGAATTGTCTGCAGAGTTTCTACTAAAGACTATTCATAGTGAAAGTCCTATTTGCACAACGGCCCAGCAGTAATTATAGGATAAAAGCTCCAGCACTGTCCACCACAGAAATCAAATAGAGAGATGCTTTGAATGATGTGGTCATTGAACAACATTCTGTTTTTCAGCTCTATCTGTTAGACATATAGTTTACAGAGTCTTGGTAGTCATTTTATTCAGTACATTTATGCTATGCATATATCATTTTTTTTTTAATTTGGCAGGTTTTGTTTTGAAATTGCCAAGTTTCAGTTAAAAATATAAATGATATGTAGATCATTAAGATTTATATTTATCACACTGCTTAAAACATGGTAGGATAAGGAACACTCACTGTTTATAAGAGAAAACTAAAGAGGTGATGTGATTAAAGACACGATAAAATATGAAATCTCTTTCTTCAGTTTTGAATAATTTCTTTCTTAAACATGTGCAAAAATAAAAGTGTTACTCTCTTCAGGGCTAAGAACTACAGTGATATAATTTTTGTATCCACATGGAAAAACTAGCCCAGTATTGTGACACTATGGATGCCCAATTAATCATATTGAGAATGTGAGATACAGACATGGACAGACGCAATCTTACCTAGCTGCATTTCACATACACTGAATTACTAAGGACACTGTGGTGGGCCTTTGTATCTCTTTAGATTTTTATATAATTGATGGTCTAGCTATCTTTTCATAAACCAATAGAAATGTTTCTGTTCTAAATCTCCCCAAAGTATTCAAGAGTTATGGAGGTTCAATGCACCCCATAAGTGCATTGCCCAAAGGTCCCCGGAAACAAGTGAGTTTCTTCATGTATGGGTTTCAGAAAGTCTTCACATAAATATAGAAGGAGACCACTTATTTCCAATGGCTTATACAGTATCAGTATTCCTAGTAATGCAGTTGTTTTTCCAATAGCTACATAAAACATAAAATAATAAAGCATTTTTAAAATATAAATTATTTAAGTACAAAGGAAAGTACTATAATGAAGATTTGTGTACTCCCGATGTAGGTTTTCGGCTATTAACATTTTCTATATTTAATCAGAACTGCAGAAAACATAAATCATTACATGTACAGTTGAAGCCTACTTTGTACTGCTCCCCTTCCCCAGTTCCTCCTTTTCTGCTCAACAGGTACTGCTACCATAAGCATACTATGAAACATACTATGAAAATTTATCACATTCTAAGTCCACAAGGTAAAATTCTACAGACCACATTCTTTGCTTAGATCAGAAATCAATAAAAAGTATAAGTCACACATGTATGTGAAAAGAAAACCTTCTCTCATATTGACTGCGGAATTCTACGTAAGTTAAATGGGTTTTCAAATCTTCCACAATTATATTACTTTTTGATCCAACACTTACTGACAGAGGAACATTAAAATTTCCTGCTATACATGACTTTGATTTTATATATTTTTCTGTATAGTTCACTCCATTTGTCTTGAATATTACAGACTGGAAGTTTTAACCTTTTTAATGTTTTTATTACAAATTGATACTTTTACATCTTAATAATCCATTTTTCCCAATAAGATCTTTTTCCCCCAGTATTAATACCAGTATATCTGCTTTAGGTTTGGTTACTTTTGCCTACTTTTGAAATAGTCATTCTTTGATTTGCCACATTTCTCTACCCTTATGTCTCTTTTAAAACAAACAAATACAGAAGGTTAGTTTTGTTCTTTTATTCAATATGATGTTACCAATTTGCTTGCTGATGTGGGGAGAGGTATATCCATTTCCATTTATTTTGATTCCTGATATATTTATATTCATTTATTATATTATGCTTCTTTACTTTTTCTTTGTTTATTTTCAACCTTATATTATATGCATTATTTTAAAATGCATTCTCCCCTTTTCCCTCTGCTACTTTTTAAGACTTTATTTTTTTAGAGCAGTTTTAGGTTTGTAACAAAGTAGGGAATTATTTGTTTTATGTCTGTCATTTAATAGATATATTTATATTTTAAAAATATAGCATTAAAGAAAATCTCTATTCTCTCCCAAAATACTATAAGGTTTTGAAATATTTTAACTCTGATTCCTTTTCTCTCATTTTATCTTCAATAGCTGTGCAGTATTTTAGTTCTACCTTTACTTTTATATCACACAAATTATTCTCTTCTCCTTCTTTTCATAGTTATCTTTCTCCTTGTTCCTATCTATAAGTTTATAATCTAACATATTAGATTATGCTAAATCTTGGTTATGATACCCATTCTATTAAACTGTCTGCCTAGCCTCTGTTCCATAGGCATATTTGCCAAATAGACCTTCCTTTTTTATATTCAACTAAAATTCTCTAATGAATCCATCACCAGATTAGAACCTCAAACACAGTATTGAGCCTATCTGAGGAAGAATAACAAACTATCTTATTAATTTTATAATCTCACTAGCAATATTACATCTATAACTATATTGTTATACTTCGAAAACTAAGGGAATCTTGAAGTAGTTTGCTCGGCACTGAGTCACATTTTCCTGTCAGTTTTTAAAATCTCATTCCTGGCTGCTATTGAAAATGTGTTCTTCTCCTGTTGGAATAAACTTATCTTTTTTATTTTTGGTAAATATGTTTGACTTAAAAGTCCAAACTGGCTTCAGAGACTGGAGGGGTCCAAGGAAATGACCTACCTGACCAGCAGTGTCCAGGATGTCCAAATACGCTGGCTCATTGTCGATCCTGACTTGGGTCTTATAAGCATCTTCTGGAAAAAGAAACACAAGACAAAAGTTTACATGTAAATATAGTTAATGGAAAAGGCATGACTAATTTTTAATTTCATAAAAAGATTCTTTCTAAATAGGTTCCTAAGGGAGAGAATCAGATACTCTAGTGAAGTAGAGTACATAGAGGAAGATATGACCCAGGAAAATGTAGGAAAGGGAATTTCCGGTTAAAGTGAAGTCAAGTGGATTTCTCCTTTATCAGGAGAATCTCATGATTTGAGAGGCCTTGGTTGTATTACCTAGAGAAACAAATCATGAAGTAAATGTATCAGTTCTTTCTTAGTCATGCACAAGTTTGTATCATAACATTATCCTCAGTGACAAAAGACTAAAAGCTCTTTCTTAAGATCAGGAATAAAACAGAGATGCCTGCATTAACCATTTTTATTTAACATAGTACTGGAAGTTCCAGTGACAGTAATACAGCAAGAAAAAATAAATAAAAGGCATCCAAACGGGAAAAGAAGAAGTCAAATTTTCTGTTCACATATAACACGATCTTACATGGAGAAAGCTCAGAAGATTTCAGAAAAATAAAATAAAACAAATAGAACTTCTAAACAAGTTTAACAAAGTCAAAAGCCACAAAATCAACACACAAGAATCAATTGTGTTTCTGTACAATAATAATGAACAATAAGAAAATAAAATTAAGAAAATATTCCATAAATATTCCATTTGTAATAACTTCAAAGGGAATTAAATATTTAGGAATAAACTTTAACCAAGGAAGTAAAGATTTGTATACTGAAAACTTCATAAGTTTTAATGGGTTTATTTGTGTACTTTGCCCATCTGTGTATTATTTAAATGAAAACTGCAAATATCTGGGTCTGAAGCTCTGCAGTGAGAGCCAAGAATCTTATTTTATCTATTTATTTCCTCATCAATGCCAATCCTATTCTATATATCTCAGCTTGTTTAAACACCTACAGTGAGTGTACTGTTATTTGTGAAACATGGTGGGAACTTCTAACCTTAAACTCACAAACTTGTAGAGTCTGGCCACAATCTTTATTTTGTTTTAGTCACCATTTTTCAGTGTAAGTAAAGAAGAAACTGGCTCACCACAAAAACACTGAGAACAGCATTGAATTTTGGCACAATTCAACAATTATTTATACCACTGATTTTGAAATACACATAAATAAATGATTCTTTCCACAACCTGTTGATTTAGAAAGTAGTGATGATCAAGCACAGGAGGCGCTTTTTCAATGGACAAAACTGAGCACCCCCCAATTAGATTTCTGCTAGCTGCTGAAAACAAGAACACACACACACACACACAACCATGGTCTGTACTCTCAAGGTACTGATACAATCATGGTGAAAGATATATGTGTATGCAGTGGGGATGTGAAAATCCAAAAATATATAGGACATACAGCTTACCTTCCAGGAACTTTATTCCTTATGACTGTGCTCTGGAAGATGAAGTTGTGGGAAATATAAGTTGCAGGGAGGTCAGTCTAGTGTGTTTTTAGCAACCCCCAGCCATTCTAAAACCGTTCAGTATATGGGCAACCACGCAGTCTTTCTATTTTTTATTCTGCTGCTCTTTGTACTTTCACTGATCTTCCTCTCACAAAAGAAAAATCTTGTGGAATTACTTGCAATATTTTTTTGGAGATGCACAGGATTGTTTTTCAATTTCATAGGGAAATATGAACAGTTATTTTGAAAAGTGTGCTGTGACCGGAGGATCACATGTAAGTCTTTCAGATTTCGTATTTGTTTACTTCAACTCATAACCCCCCAAAAGAGGTGACTGAGGCCTGGAGCATGCTGAGTAATCCAGATGAGAACTTCTCTGTGTGATTATCTGAGCCCTAGATAAACCCAGCACATAAAACATATATCAAATAAAAGCTTCTTCTGGGATTAGAAAACTCCTTCAAAGAGACTTCATGGGAATTGGCTGGAAATTAAGCCAGGCCCTCTATCCAAGATTTCTTTCTCTCTTTTAAAAAATAACCATCAGAGCACACAACCCAGTGTTGTGAATCTAGGTCACCTGCCTGGCCTCCATAGAAACTAATCCCTTTTATTTCCTCCCAGTAAACAATCTTCCCTTCTGTTTCCATCCATCCACTCCCGTTGAGACCTCCCATACAGAGATGCAGTGACAGAAATACTCTCTACAATGCATGTAAACACTTCCCTGAAATTCAATCATCTGCCTATAGACCCAACCCTGAAGTGAGCTCATTTATCTTTCCAAGCAAGAGGCCAAATGTACACAAAGCTTTATCAGGCAGAAATGGTAGCAACTATTTACTGTATTGTTTGCAAAGAAAAACACAATGGAGCCACTCTCTTGGAGGTATCTACCACCATAAAATTCGTTTGAAAACAAATGTGAACAATGACATCCCTTAGGATGTGTCTTCTTCACTCTTCCTCTCCAGCAGGATCTTACCAGAAGAAATTATCAAATGCCTGTATTAAAGCCTCAAGCCTGTCACTAAATATTGATGCTATGATTGGCCAGCCACTTGATCTTATTTATAAGATGGAGACAGTAGTACATGTTAGTCAATGCACAGGAGATCTATGAGGATCAACATAAGTGGCAGGTATCATAGTGCTTAAAAAACCCAATTCAAACTTAAGGCATGTTACATTGTGATTTTTAAAAATATTGCTTTACATTAACCATGAAATTATATTAAAACTAAATCACTTTGGCTATTTATATTTACTCATGTAGTGATGCTTTCTACCCAATGAGTAAATCAAAGAGGATTTGGCAGGATATGTTTGCAATAATTATCAAAAACATAAAGTTTTTAATTACTGTATTTTGCCATGTATAATGCGCACAAATCTGGGTACATGTTATACATGGCAAAATACAATAATCAAAAAACTTTAAGGTGTTCTGGAGAATTTACCCAAAATAATTTATTTAACTCCTTTGTAGAGCAAACACATGTACTTAAAGAACTTTAAAATAATTATAAATATGAAATTAAGATAATTTAAAATCACAATATATAACCAAGAATATTAGGTGATCATTGAATTTTCACTAGATGACTTTTAAAATATATGATAATTAGTATTACAGTGAAGATATATTTCTATAACTCTGAGCTAGTACATGTCTCTAAGATATTAATCATTGATCTAATTTTTAAAAGGACAATAAAAAATATAAAGGTGTGAAAAATCTATAAGAACTTTTTGAAAAGTATATTTTATTGATATATTTTATTGATTATGCTATTAGAGTTGTCCCAATTTTTTCTCCCATTTATCCCCCTCCACTCTGTACCTCCTCACCCTCCAGCATCCCCCCTTAGTTCATGTCCATGGGCTGTTTGTAAAAAATTACTTAAATAATCTTAATTGTGTGCACATTTGTGTGTGTGTGTGTGGTGTATATAAAGCAGAAACATTTTAGAACACACTGTACTGGACACTTTCACTTGAACAAAAGGTTAAACCATGGCTGAATCAGCACTGATACAAGTCTAATGTGTCAGTATATTTATCAATGATGATATCAATGTATATCATTACATGTATATCAGAAGTGTATAATCTGTGCTGTGCACTCTGACAAGCACAGAGTCTACAATGTTGGAGAAGACAGAGTTGATTTCTACCCCCAAGGAGTTTATAATCTAGGGGACTACATAAAACTAAACAGGCAGTTACAATGAGTATGGCATTGGAAGCATTTGGAATGTGCTCATGGCAATAAGATGTGGCCCTTTTCCAGAACTGAGGGCACAAAGGAGGCATAACAACGTTCACTGAAAGTTGGAGGCTGGAGAATAGATAAAGATTTCACAGAAGTCTGACAAATAAACCTAGTGCACTCACACAGCGGATTATTTTTGCTCTGAAATTTAGAAAACTACAGCACACTACAACATAGATGAATTTTAGAAATAAATGTTGAGTAAAAGAAGCTAAACCCAAAAACATATATTGTAGGTTTCCATTTATATAAAATTCAAAAAATAAATATCCAAACTAAGCTGTATTTATTGACAAATACTTTTTTTAACTAGGATGGAGAAATACTTTGCGATAAATCATTGTTTTCTACACTTTCTGTATTTGTGTTATATTTTTAGTATGTAAAAACATTTAAAAGGGGAATTTTCTTAATTGCTCAATTATACAAAAGAAGAAACTACCAAGTTCCAGTTCTCTAACTGTTCATATTGTATAGTAACACAATATTTGCACAAATTTAAACTATAACTAATGTTTTCAATGATTTCTATTTCTTCCTCTAATCTATATCAATTTTTACTCATATCATGACAAATTCCAGATATTTAGTGTTCATGTCAACTAAATTTCAACAATGCTAATGAATATTATGCATAGGAATGGAAAACAGGAAGATACTAAAGGACCCTCCTACCCAAAATATCTTTCTCATTAGTTTGGCATGATGCCCCAAATTCCACACCTTCTGCTTTATTCTCTCGAGTTGAGATAAGCCATTTTATTTCCAGGAACTGCCTATTAAAATGCAATGAAACTACAGGAGAGGTAAAATATTAAGCTATTATCAAGCACAAACACCTTACTCTGAGATTACTTTTGCACAAAATTAGCTGTCTTGAGAGAAACAGAAAGCAGAGCCCCAAGGGATGATCAGCAGAAACGATAAAAGCAGGATGGAGGGGAGGGAATACAGCACTAACAGCTGTGGCCACAGAGACTGGGAGAGCACCAGGTGAAACAAAAGAGCTGCAGGCGACAGGAGGGCACCTGAGGACCAGAAAGGACCCCAGGTTTGGCAACAGCCTGCTGAAGAGCAATGTATCCGTGAGTGGAAATGGTTCAGGCTGCCTTCTCAAAACTGATAAAATGATCTCACCTTTAACAGGAACCTAATCAACAAAACAAACAAACAAGCAAAATATAACCAAAGGCATTGAAATAGAGAACAGGCTGACAGACACCAGAGGGGAGAGCAGAGGGAATTTCAGGGGAAAAGGGGAAGGGTTTAAGGCAACAAGTATAAAAGACACGTGGACAAAAACTAGGGGGAGTGGAAATGGGAGGGAGGTGGGGAGGGCTGGAGCGGTGAGCCGGGATGAGAGTAGAAGACAGAAAACTGTACAGGAACAACAATTAAAGAAAAAAAAGTAAACCAAAAAAAAAAAAAAAACCTGATAAAATGAGGTTGCTTTGTGTCCCAAGCTTGCTGAGCATGGCCTTTTAACAACAGAACACTGTGCATATCTAAAGATACATTGGACAAAGAGAAACATTGTATCTAGAATTCTAAGCTAGCCTTTTGTGAAGTCAGATAATCCTTACTTTGTTAGATGGAGGAAGAAGGGAAGTATTTTTAGGACCACGAGCTGGAGTACTGGTTCACAATTTTTCCTGTACATACAGATTTCCTGGGTATCTCGTTAAACTGCACAGTCTGTTTCTGTAGACCTGGGGCTGGGATTCTGTACTTCTAAGAAGCTCAGGTTGTACCCCTGCTACCTAGAGCAACAATACTATGCAATGGTCATACGAGATGGGCCACATGTGCAATTTAAATTTTCTGGTAGTCTCACTAATGCAGTAAACACAAATGGGAATTTTAATGTTCTTTAACTAAATTTATCTAAAATATTATTTGAATGTGTAAGCAACATAGAAAAGCATTAATGCGATATCTTACATTCTTTTTCCTGTACTAAGTTTGTGAAAGCCACTGTGTTTTTTATGCTTATAGTATGTCTTAATTTGGGCAAGTCACATGCCAAGTGCAACAGAGCCTCATATGGCTCAGGGCTACTGTACTGGCCATGACAGATCTGGACAGAGGGTTGGTTATTGCAACTGTTGACTCAACAGTTGTCTCCATAGACTCAACACACATATAGGATATTTTTTCACAGCCCTCAGTGGCCTTCTTGAAGTGAATGACCTATTATCATTCTGGTAATAGTTCATAGTTTATTTCCTGTACGAGTCAAGGTTCTTGTGGGAAACAGAATGAATATTTAATAAAACATTAATTATACATTTAAATGGCATCTTTATATGTAAGATTCATTGATTGATTATAAGACATTAGCTTACACAATTATGGAGGCCGGGAAGTTCTAAGGTCTGCAGTTGGCAACCTGGAGATCCAGGATAGCTGATGATATAATTTAAGGTTCCAGTGCCTGAGAGGACCCATGTCCTAGCTGAATCAGTGAGGCTGGCAAAGTTCCCTCTTACTCAGCCTTTTTATTCCACTCAGGTTCTTAATAGATTGGATGAGGAACTCCCTCATTAGGAAGGGCAATGTATATCGTTCAGTCAGTCTACTATCAAATGTTAATCGTATCCAGAAACAACTAACATCCAGAAGCTCACAAAACCAGTTACGAGGTGGTTGGGAGACTAAACTAGGTCTGTTACACTGTTTGCTTTTCAAAGATTAATCAAATGAGTAAAGAGGATTACTTTGAAAGTTAGGTGCTGTTGTTTAATTCAACTGAGTGAATACATAACTCCCAAATCTGGACCACACTTAAATTAATACTTAGATATAAATAATAGCTGAATCTTCCATGAAACCACATTTAGTGAGAAGGGAAAAGCAGAGCAGTGAAGAATTCTTAAGTCTGTGGACATTTACTATCTTCTAAGTCCTACATTCATTCCACAATTGACATAGTAGCGGCCACTCACTTTTCCAGTCTCCTTTGCAACAAGGTTACAGACATGAGACCTAAGATTTACCAAGAAGATATGTTTGATCAAATCCCTGATTCAAAAGTGAACATAGGAGGATCCCTGTGCCAGGGAATTTGAATTCCTGGGAGGATGACAAAGATGAGAATCACTGTTCCCAGTGGCAGCAATGGTGCCTTTGCGGCTTGACTAGTGCAACTACAGTTTAATTTTGAACTGGTTCAGCATGGTGCCCTCAGAATTCACTTCTCTCTAACCACTGGAAGTTATGTGAACTATGGATGCCTTAGCTCTTTCCAATCTAGGGCACCTCCAAATTGTCCTGGGGCTGCGGCTGCCCACATCTCTTTTAAGAGGACTTGAGCTTGGCCACCCACCATCCTGGATCTTTTAATGAGAAATATTCCCAGACCTACCACTGATCCTCCCTTCTTCTTACAAGCTTCTACACCGCTCAAGATATAGTTTTTCTTATCCACAGCAGCAGTTCTCATTTATAGTCTATATGTCACCTTCAAACATCTGGTCTCCATTTACCTTTCCAACACTCTGTGGGAAAAGCCTGTGATGCAGTAAAGCAGAAGACAAGGGCACACAGCTGCTGATTGACGTTTACAGCACATACTTTGTGCCTCAGTTTTCCTCTCCCTTCTCAGGCATGAAATGTGGACAATATCAGCCACATCTGGAGGCTGTGTGACTGGTGCCTGCCCCACCCCCCACTTGGTTAGGTGCTATATCAGCAGGTAGTTCCAGGTGTGTATGTCTCTTTCCTGTTTCCTCTCCTCCCTTCCTCCCTTCCTCCCTCCCTCCCTTCCTTCCTTCCTTCCTTCCTTCCTTCCTTCCTTCCTTCCTTCCTTCCTTCCAAGTTCAATGTTATGGTTGAACTTTGGGAAAAAAGGAATATTTGAGAAGCCATACAAAATAAAAAGACCTGAAGTTCTTACTTGTCTAAATGTTCACTTTCTTCCACACTTTTATGCCAGAGAGAAACAGCTGGTGATGTTAAATTTGTATCCCATTTACTCATTCAAAAATATTTTGAGCACCTTCTACATACTCTGTTCTAGGCCACAGTGTGAATAAAACAGACATCACCACTGCCCTCGCAAATTTTTAGCCTAACGGAAGAGAATCTAAAAATAATAAAAGGGGATAAATACTGAAGTACAGTTTCAAGTCAAGGTGTTCCCACCAACTCTTGTAAAAATAGACAGCCATTCCAAGAGATATTCAATTAATGAGGATGAAGAGATGCCACCAACAGTGGATTTAAAACCTTCTGAAGCTCACTGATATAGAACTATTTTTTCCATACTTTCCTGTACTGTAGGGAAATAAGGAGAATAAGAAGGAGAAAAAAAAATTCAGTGAAAAGCAAACTTAACTGTTCTTTCAATCTTCCAACGTATAATAAAATATAGCTTATAACAAGGCTCCTGACAGTTTCACCATAATACATTTTCCAAACTTCTACTCTCTGTTATGCATCCAGTGTTCTAATGACGCTGAACTTGTGTTCCCTTAGCAAACCATGGGGCAAAAAGCTGCCGTGCCTTTTTTTTTTTTTTTTTTTTTTTGCTAGGAATGCCTTTTCCCACATGTCTGTTATGTAAAAAGCTAATCAAACTTTAAGCCCCAGTCCAAATATTGTCTCTGTTGTAAGGGCTTGACTTACCTTTCCTACTCTTATCAAATACATTTCTTTTCAACAACTCCAAATAATTTCCCACACCTCTATGAGAAGACTTAACTTCTGCTTATACTATGATTTTTCTGTAGCCACTAAACAATAAAAAAATAATATTCTTCACTACTTTGATCAGTTCACATTGATCTGAAATTCAAAATTCAGGTTTACATTTCTAAAAATGCCAATACCAGTAACCATATAAGTTATATATGGTGCAACTCCAGAGGGCCCCATTTCTTTAACTCTAATGTGAAAGAAACAACATCAAGTTGTGAAAAGCATAGCCCGTGGTTGGGAGGAAAGAGAGAGGGCAAGTAATGTATTCACCGTATGCACAATTATGTACAAGTATGCATGTCCCATGCACCTGCAGCTAGAGGAAGTACTAAGTACTAAGATTTGCATGAGGCAGGAGAGGGTATTTCTATTGGAGAGATGGAGTCAAACAGCCCAACTGGGAAAATTAAGGAGGAGTTCCAAAGCCAGAGATGGCCCAGACAATTATAAAGACATTTAGGAATAGAAATTGGATGAGGCACAGCACTTAGTCCATGGGGATACTAGGGATTTTTTATCAAAAGGTTTATTGAAGATTTTAATTGCACTTCTTTCAATCTTTAAAGAAGTTATTGTAAGATGGGCAAAAGATAGAAAAAGACAATATATCCAGGGAAAAGGTGACAAAAGGAGTGTGTGATGCTGATAAATGGCAAAAACATTAGAATTCCTTGACTTCTTTCTTCTTCTTTAGGATGAGAATTGTATTGAGAATCAAAAGATAAAACTAACATTTGTAAAGAGAGAATGAAATCCTAGAATATGTAATTAGATTTGAAAGGTGTATGTAGCTACTCCAATGAAGTGCAAATCTGCTTTTCCACATTAATGATGTCCTTCCACAAAATGTATGAATGGCGTTTTTAACCAGCGCTGTGCAGGGACATGAGCTACAGTCAGGCGTGACTTGTACTAAGATGAAGTACAAACTGGGATCAAATGTGGTCAGGGGGATTAGTAAGTGTTTGGATTGCCCCACTCAAAAGGAGAAATAGCAGACTGTTTCGGTAAGTAGAAGTTTTCTAGTAGTTTGCCACAGACCCTGTTGTTTGCCACAACGTGGTTTCCATTCTTATTAATGGTTTTAATGAAGGTACAGAATGCTACATGTTTACATAGGAAGATTGTAAGAAATAGAGAATGATAGTGAATAATTTCAATGATATTAATTAGTATGCAAAAGCTCTTTGACGGTGTTGAACAGTGGACTGTTTATACTGGGTAACACCCACTGGTGGCTGAAGTAATTTTTGAGGCTGCTTTTTTCTCCCCTCCTCAATGCCCATGGACATGAGGAGAAGGCTTAAATTCAAACTTTTATCAGTGGAACACGCATTGGTTAGGGGCCACTCATCAGTTAACAGAGAATTGAGTATTTTTTTTAAAAAGATTCGTTTGGGGTCTAGCAAAATGAAGAATGTTAAAATTCCCTTCCTCTCAGTTGGTCTGCGTGTGTGTGCACAATAACACTGAAATTTCAGAACTTCAAGAGGCAGAAACAATTCAAAAGGCATTCCTTCACATCAAAAGTAATTTTTAAAAATATCCAGATAATGTGAATGTGCTTTGGGATTTTAGTATCATCCACCTTTTAGTAAAATCCCATCTTACTCTTCAAGATTTGTCAGTATTTGTAATTGCCATTATTTTGGTAAGGTACCAAAATAATGGTACCTTACCAAAATATTGTAAGGTACTGGCCCAATATCTCTTATATTCTTATTATTTCATCATTTTTTCAATTGAAATGAAATAAATCATCAGCTGCTTAGCAGCTTAAAACAATGTTGTTATGAACTGAATTGTGTTCTTCAAAATTCATATGTTGAAGTACCAACTCCCAAGGAAACTGTATTTAGAGACAGGGCCTTTGATGGGTTAATTCAAGTTAAATGAGATCTTAAGGGTGGGAATCTAATCCCATAGGACTGGAGTCTTTATAGGAAGAGGAGGAGGCATCAGAGCTCTCCCTTTTTGTGCACAGAGGAAAGGGCATTCGAGGACACAGAGGGAAGGCAGCCATCAGTAAGCCAGGAAGAGTGGCCTCATCAGCTATAAACCCTGCTTTCACCTTGATCTTGGATTTCCTGCAACAAGTACCCTGAGAAAATAAATTTTGTTGTTTTTTTTAAATATTGTATTTATTTATTTTTAGAGAGAGGTGAAGGGAAGGAGAAAGAGAGGGAGAGAAACATCAATGTGTGGTTGCTTCTTGCACACCCCCTACTGGGGACCTGGCCTGCAACCCAAGCATGTGCCCTGACTGGGAATCAAACCGGTGGCGACCCTTTGGTTTGCAGGCTGGCCCTCAATCCACTAAGTCACACCAGCCAGGGTAAATTTTATTGTTCAAGCCACCCAGTTACGGTAATCCAAATAGACTATTAGAAATGCCCATTTATTAATCTTCAGCTTCTGTTGATCAGAAGTCTGAATATGGCAAATTTGAGTTCTCTTACCATAGTTTCACAGGGCTGAAATCAAGATGTGAGCAGGTTCTGTTTTTATCTGCAACTTTGGATCTTTTTCCAAGTTCATTCAAATCACCTGCAGGGTTCAGTTTCTTGCAATTATAAGACTGTGGTCCCTGTTCACTTGTGGGCTATTATCCAAAAGTCACTTTTAGTTTCTGGAGGTCGCTCTCATAGCCTAAGCACAGAGCTCTTGCAACATGGCCACTTACTGTTTCAAAGCCAACAAGAGAATCTTTGACCTCTATACTTTGTTTTAAGTGTTCATTTCGTAAGGTCATTCCCATCAAGATAATCTCCCTTTTGATGAACATAAACTCAACTGATTAGAAACCTTAATTACATCTAGAAAATCCCTTCACCTTTGTCATATAATGTAAAATTTCATGGGAGTGACATTCCATCACCTTGTTATTAATTAGAAGCAAGTTATATGTCCCCCTCCACCTTCAAGGCAAGGAGATTACATATGGATGTAAGTCATTGCATATCGTCTTAGAATTCTGCTTACCGTGAGAGAAGCACGACTTTGTTCAGAGAGTAGTGTTATCATATTTACCAGCCCCCTAGTACTCTCTTGAAGGTAGGGAATGAGATATAACTCATTTATGTCAGTTTCTTAGATGAGGCTTCCAGGGAGGCATTTTAAAAGGCAGGACTTGCTTTGCAGCTCTGTTTTGTCCTTTGCCGATCACCTTCCTCTTTTCTGTCTTGAATGCAGATGTAATATCTACATTTCCTGGAGCCTCTTTGTGTCCATAAGTGTTATAACCACAAACAGAAAGTTGGAGTAGAAGCCATAAAAATATTGGGCCCACAGACTTTGCTTCACCGTCACAACTTCTGTGATCCATGCCACCAGACCTCTTGATAATGAGAACAGTTTTCCTTTTATGATCAAAGGCTATTTTATAAGTCTCCATGACTCATGTCTAAGTAAAACATAATGGGTAATGCAATCAAGAGTAGCTTCCCTCTGCCTAGTGCTCAGAAATGTTAGTAGCCCACCCATCCTCCCACCACGGTGCAGTTCAAATAGTACAAAGAACATATTTTAAGTTTTCTTGTGCAATTTCCAAGACTTTAGAGAAATAAAAATTTGCTTCTTTTTTTAAACCAGATATTGAATATTCCTTCGTGAGAGGAAGCAAGCATGATGTATGGTCGATAAGAGAAAGTAGGAAAAAATTAAAAAGTAGGGATAATGACATAGAATTATTAAATTATAGAGTCTCATCAGTCCTCAACTCTTTACCACCAATGCTTGAGATAATTCTTTCTTGTTTTATTCAGTCTGGTTTCTACACCTGCTGTGATGAACTCTTCATGATGAAAGCTAAAGTACATGAAATTTAATTACAAAAACAAGATATTTGCAAGTTAAATAGTTATTGTAAAGTTGATTTACAAAAATAGGTCAAAAACTGGCCAATAAATAATACAAAATATTGCTGCTTTCTATTCATATATATGTATATATACATATATATACACACATGCAATTGCTTACAGAGTGACTATTTTAAATATCTACAATACATTTTTATTATCTCTGAGGTTAAAAGGCCATATTTTTGAGACTATGAGATTATCTATCTGAATGAAATGATAGTGAGAAAACATTCAGAGGTAAACAAATGCACATCCACTTTCCATTACAGGGCTTCACGGCATCACTCTAGCAAGCCTCCCATGTTGGCAAGGATGGCAATTGCCCAACTTTGTGACAATGATATAAGATGAAACAGTGTTGTATTTCTCAAGAAGTCAAAGTTTGATTCTGAGAAGATGGTGGTGGCATAGATTTTAAATCTTTCTCAGCTCCCCCACAACCTAAATGACAAAGTATCCCATATATCCTCAAAATATAAATGGCAATTGATGTATCATTATTCTACAGGTCTCATGTGGGTCAGCATCTGTATAAGGGAAAAACATAGGTGAGCAACACGAGGTCTAAGGGATTTGAGAACTCCACTATAACCAAGCGATACTTCCTCAAAAAGGCAGAAAGTCAACTGGAGCATAATAGCTGAAACTGAACGGGATTTGCACATGTCAACAGCCAAAAGAGGACAAGGGATCCTCAGTAAGTATGAAATTGCTGGCATACAGCTCCCCAAATGTTTCCAAAACTGAGCAGCTCTCTGCCATGAACAAGTTCACACTGAGAAGAGACTTTAGGGGGAAAAGAAAGTATTGAGCATGACAGCCTTAATGGAGACAAAAGAAAAGAAGGTTTAGATAAAAGTGAGGGAAAAGAACAAAAACAGAAACTCCAAAAATAAGCCTTGAACAAAAAAAGTGTGCTTTACAGTTGTAAAGTTAGAAAAACTATCCTAAATGATGCTTCTTTAGATTTCAGGAAAATCACTTTCATGTAAAAATGTATAGAAGGATTGAAGCCAATTAGTATACAAGTGTAAGGCAAAAAATAAATGCATAAGGAGAAAGTAACATCCCTATAGACAAAGAAACAGTATGCTAAAAAAATAGCCCATACCAACATTTGGAAATGTTACTAATTATGTTTAGATGATTTATGATGTACTAAAAATAATACAAGATATTAAATAGCAAATCAGAACTAGAACTCAGAAGTAATATGATAGAACTTAGGAGAGAACACATTATATCAGAAATATAAAGCTAGAGAAAAAATGCAGAGTAAATACACACAATGCCTTAAAAGTAGTGTAAAATAAAACAAAAAAAATTAAAGAAAAATAAAATTATTTTAGGTTCACAACAGCATGGATGGAGCTAGAGAGCATTATGCTAAGTGAAATAAGCCAGCCAGTGAAATATAAATACCATATGATCTCACCTATAACTGGAACCTATTAAACAAAACAAAGGAGCAAAATAGAACTGGGGACATGGAAATAAGGAACAAACTGACAGTGACCAGAGGGAAGGGGAAAGTGACCAGAGGGAAGGGGAATAATAGGGGAAAGTAGGGGAAAGATCTAGTCAAGGAGCATGTGAAAAGGACCCATGAACACAGATGACAGGCTGGGGATTGACTGTGGGAGTGGGGGGTGGGCGGGGCAGGGGAGAGTAATGGGAAGAATTATGATAACTAATTGAACAACAATAAAAAAAAAGAAAATAAAAAAAGAAAATGAAAATGATTCAAGAAAAGTATAAATATATAAGATAGATATGAAAATTCCAAAATAATTATAATGGTAGCCTCCAAAAAAGGAGAGCAAAGCATGAGAAGAGAGAGAATAGTAAAAACTATATTTCAAGATAATATCCTGAAATTTAAAAAAATAGAATTCAAAATTACATATTACAATGATAGATTGTGTACCTTAGGTAATTGACCCAGAAGCACCATCACCAACACAAACCTCATAAAATCAATGGACTTTATTAAAAAAAAGTTCTCGAGGCATGCAGGCAAAAAGAAGAATAAAATAATAAAAAGGAAATTAGATTATCTTCATACTTTTTATTAGGAGAAAAACAGGGTGATATATTTTAGGTAATTATGAAAATGTGAACCAAGGATTTTATATCCTGAAAACTAACTTTCAAGTATAAAGGCAACAGACAAACTATCAACATGCAAAAACCTAGGAATATTGTTTTGATAAGCTCTATCTTTATACTGAAGAAGGAACTGTGGAGACATGGACACATATGCTAATAAGCATTGCCTCTATATTATATTTACACGCAGCATTAAAACTACGTAGGGACCATGTCTAATGACTACATGCCCTGATGACAGTAATATACTACAACTGCAAAACAATGTGTGAAGAGAATGGGGCCAACATATGCAAAATTTTATTTTGAACTTTTAGTAACCATATTTCCCACCTCCATCCACTGAAAAAATCTAGGAACAGTGATCACTTGGTAGTAATAACTATTCCTGGCACACAGAATTTGGTCTTATATAACCATTTTGCATTAAAATAAACCAGGGCTCCTTAGATAAATGGCTGCATCCAGTTCTGTTCTGGGAAATGAGCAACAGAACCCTCGAACATGGTGCCGTGTCAGAGAGAAGAAAGACATTAATTAAGGCTAAAGTTGTGTTCAGAGGACTTGGGAATCCCCTTGAAAAGACAAAAAAGATGGTGCACCAAAAACAGCACTAAGAACAATGACTGCAATGAAATAAAGTCCGTCAAATAGGCTTGAATCTAAAAATTAATAATTATATAAAAATATAATTGGTCACTTTCGGAGGATGCTAGAGAATCAACTCATTATTTTAGAAACTGGTAACAAAAGGGAAAGATTCAAGTAGATATTTTGCCATTCCCATACAAACCAAATTATTGGATAAGCAAAGAGCATTTGACAGAATATTCACATGATAAAACATTCCAAATAATAAGTAAAATAGAAATGAGAGAGTTGAACGATCACCATTTGGAAACCCTTACTGAATTAAGGAACTGATATTTTAGCACCAGCAGCTGTTAACAGCACAACAAGGTGCAGCCAGACATCACATGCCTTTGGATCGAGGGTGCACACCACATATGATGTTGATCTTCCACAAAATACCAAACCCTAATCTGATCAAACCTTTGGAGCCAACTACAAATTTTAGGAAGTTCAGAGAGGAGACTAATGAACTAAACTACACAATGTGTAACACCAAAGGACAATTATTATATGCTTTTTTTTTTTTTAAAGCAATGTATTGCTTGGAAACAAAGTGATGGAGGGGAGTTGTGTGTTTGTGTGTGTATATATAATATAATAGGTATATATACATAAATTTTATACATATACAATTATATATATTTATATCTACATATACAGACACAACATATATTTGGGGAGTTTGGGTAAGGCACGGCCAAATATCCAAACTACGGTGAACTGGATGATAATATAATGATAATTTAGAAAAAGATTTAATAAAAGGTAAACAGAGATTACTTGTAGTGGAGAGGGCACAAGGATAGCTTTTGAGGTGCGTGTCAAAGTTTAAACCTTTTTACGAGTCATCCTTTTAGTAATGTATTAAGCTGTTCCATGTTTTATGCTGTCTCAATAAAAAGAAATACAAAGTAAAAAGATAAAAGAAGCTAAAATTGGTTACTCCATTTATCTAGATCATTTATTTGATTATGAAATAAACCTTATTTTACCATTCAACATCAACTCCCTGAGCATATCTTGTATTTCCACCAGCTGTGAGAAACAAAGTTTTGGATAATTTTGTATAAATCTCTTCCCTTATAGTTAGGAAAAATATTTATAAAATGGCAGTAATATCACCTTAATAAATAATTTACTCTTTTAAACAAATGACATTAATGTATTTTTATTACGACAAATATATAAAGCAAAGGATTCACAAAATCATATGTCCTTTCTGTGGAAACTTGAGGAATCTGTGGTCTCTGTGGAGCTTGCTTTCCTAATTAGTTACAAAATAGAGAGATTATATCCATCCTGTTAAAGTTTTGTGGGGATTAAATAAAATATTAAATTAAAAACACCATAAAAGCAACACAAAGCATTACTGTATTCAGTAGGAAATGTACCAAACTTCCACAATTCCAAATAATCTTCAAATGTTAAAAATTTTTTAAATTTAATATTTAATATTTGTTCCAAAATTTGAATTAG
This sequence comes from Glossophaga mutica, assembly GCA_039655065.1. NCBI lineage: Eukaryota > Metazoa > Chordata > Mammalia > Chiroptera > Phyllostomidae > Glossophaga > Glossophaga mutica. The sequence continues at coordinate 22,382,008 of CM077312.1, read as the reverse complement.
ATAGGAATGCCAGTAAAGAATCTCAAATTGGTCTAAATCTAGTCTAAGACATTCATATGCCCCATGTGTAACTGGTAAAAATTTTGGTTAAAATATTTAACAAGTTTTTAGAAAATGTAATGTTATTGCTGTCTTAACAGAATGAAAGTAAATGCAAGGAAATGCCAGCTAGATTTTGTAGTAAATCCATCTGACTGACCATATGAATAGGTCATTTAAGACAAAATGGCCCAAATGGCATTTGTACTTAAAGGAGGGTGGGACTGAGGGTGGTGTGGGGGACAGTGGTGGTGGGAAAATGGAGACAACTATATTTGACCATCAATTTTAAAAAGTAAAAAAATAAATAGATAAAATAAAAATAAAATTAAAGAGAATGTTCTTGTGTACTCTCATGCCATCGATGCAGCGATGGGAAAAAGCCGACTTCCTTTAAATAGGTAAAATGTTTCCACTTTCAATATAAACTTCGACAGGAAAAGAGAGGTGTCAGAAAACAGAAAGCTGGTCATTGCTGGCGTTTAGAGACATTAGTCCACTGGAATATTCTCATAACCATTCCCCACTTCTCCTTTGAACAACTTGAATATTTCCACAGTCCTAGTAAAGACAATTTCAGAAATGCTTCTCTGCATCACTGGATTCCATTTTAACCAGACTAAATTTTATGGAAATTGATGTTTAATTCCAAAGCGCGTTCCGCCCACCATCGTATTCCAATTAAAGCGTGACACTGACACATCCCGTGCCCCTGCCTAATGCGGTGTTAAGAATCCACACGATTTCACACGCTGGTATCTCTCCAAACCAGGAAGTCACTTTCACCTTTAATTTGCATGATGCATTCATGTTCAGATTAGTCACGTGATTAATGAGCGCCTTGGAAATTGTCCAGTTTCACCCACTCTGTCATGTTGGCCTTATTCCCACCACCAGACTCGATTATCTCTCCCAGCTGTTGCCAAGTGGTTCCACTCTGTGTACATTTGCTAGTTCATTTGTTCCAGAAACAGCCATATCCACTGCAATTTAAAAACTGTTTTCCATTTGTGAGTATAATTAATTGTTAAAATGTGCATCACCAAATATTTCCCCTTACTACTCAGACCGAACCTTAATCAATATTGAGTATTTGTCACCCTGCAAACTTGTACTCCACAACCTTCATCTCTAGTCTCTGAAGAAAACACTGCAGATTTGTAGGGAACTCCTCATAATGAGCAATTGCTGTTGAACTTGAACTAGGCTTTAGTCTTCCAATAGAAGAGAGTTAATGTAAAAATGGCTTTATAATGAGGAAATTGAAAAGGTACCTATTGTGTTCTCACCATTATATTTTATTCTTTTTTCTGCCTCTCACAACTTGATTGAACTTTGCATATTTTTATTCTTTGAACATTCAGGCATAATGTGAAAATTAAGCTCTGTTTTATTCTGCCTTTCATATCATCTCAATTTAATTGACAATTTTTTCAGCTCATGCATAATCCTAAAACTATTTCATTTCCTCTGCAGCAATTTGTTCTGGTTGGAGTCATTAATAATAATTACGAACTCTTGAAAAGCAAATAAAAGTGTTTCTTTAAAAAAATGGTTAGAATTTCAATGCAAGTTCCAGGCTGCATTTCTGTTTCAAAGGAAGAGTGGTCATTGGACATCTTGGTTCTGTATATTTGTGAATACACTACCAGTTTAATTGAAGAAATTTATATATTTTTTATTTCAAAATGCACCCACATGCATACATACCAGAGCTTCAGGTTGTAGTTAAGTTTTACAGGAATGAAATAGAAAATAAATGCAGGGGTAACTGTGCTGTTGTTGGAACCTTCCCACATGTTCAACTTGACATAAATTGGTGAGAAAGATGGGGGAACACTCAATTGCTTTGCAAGCAATTGTGTCCCCAAGATACAATTCTGAGAGAGACAAATGCCTTGTTTCTAAAATAGAGAATGAAACAATCTATGTCCAAGACAAATAGCAAATATTGATAAGTATTATGTGGAAAATTTTATAAAGATAGAGGGAAAGATTCTAAAGAGAAGATATTTAAGATGATAATTGAATAACAAAAATGACTCAGCCAAGGAACACAGGTAGAAGAGTCCTTGGGTAGATGAAACAACTCGTGGGTAAAGGTACCAGGGTAGCATCAAGCTTGGTGTGCTCAAGGCATAGCATAAAGTTGATGTTTACTACAGAATAATGGGCAAGGGGTAAAGTGGGACAGGGTGCATCATGAGATCAGAGAGGTAGGCAAGAGTTGACAACCAAAGGTGCCAGCCAGTGTTCTTACTTTAGTGCAATACAAGGCAAGAGACAGATAAGTGCCTCAGGCTGCTGGATGAAAGAGGGACCAGAGTGGGATAAGGAAAGAATTGGGGATGGGGAGGGGGAATTGTAATGTCTGGCATAAATTGCATAACCTTCCCCCATTTCTTATTTTATTGCATCTCAAATGAATTTAGACTGAGGAAATGTGGTAAAGAGAAATACAATAAATTAAAATCAGGCAAAGAGGAGTTTTTAATCCTGAAAATGAACTATTCCTAGGCCTAACTGAAGAAATTTACATTAAACTCCACTGACATGTATCTGTTCCTTTTATCTGTTTACTCTGCCCAAACACATAAATGCTTCCCCTTCTCCACCACTAATCCTAAAGTTATTTTGGGGTCAGCTCCAGTATTATGTGTCTAGTGCTTTCCCGAGCCTTTTCTAACTTAGAGGGATCGTCTTTGCTTTCTGAAATTCTAGAAAAGTTATGTATTATGAATGGCCTTTCCTTGCAATGTTCAGCAGTGTTGATTCACATACCTTTTAATGTACTTTTGTGTTTTAGTAGGGAACATCAATATCTTGACAGTAAATGAAAGATTATATAAGTTATAAATGGTTTAGGGTCCAGCGGGCTTCTGGTGTCCTGGAAATCACTTCAGTTGGTAACTGCCTATTCTTCCTCTGTCTGCGCTCAACTCAGTCCATAACCAGGAGAGCGTTAGGAAGAGCTCAGCTATGAGAAACACCAATTGTACTGGGGTTAATATTAAAATGTAAGGGTTTTCAATGCTCATCACATTTCTCTTTTTTATATGGTGTTGCCTAGAAATGTACATCATTGTGGACGGAACATAATTGTATAAAGGTTGAGACTATTTGATTACAATTTACTGGATTGCAAAGCAATGGAAAAACATCTTATTGCCTTCAGATAGTGCTTTTCCTTTCTCTTATTCTCTTTGCTTCTATAAATCAAAATCACAGTGTATTTCAAATGGGAAAAGTATTATCTATATGTGACCTCTGTAGAGCTGCATTTTAAACTTCAATTTATATACAATAGAGCCGTCTTGTTTAAAATATGGTAGAGATCGTTTACTCTGGAAGATTTGTATACTATACTTCTGAGGACCTACAGGAAAATAATAAATGTTCAGATTTCAGTTTAACTTATAGAAATGTAAATGCTAGTATCTTTATTCTTCCCATTCCTGAGTTTTAGAGTATTATTCCTCAAAAAAGTGTTATTTATTGGCTTTACTTTTTATCCTCCATTTCCCAGGGATACAGTAGCTAAATATATTTATTATGTGTTAGTTTATATATAGACAAACGTTAACATATATTTATATGGTATAATATATACTAAAGTAAGTTTTAGATCAGGAATTTTGATAGTTTATAATGTCAAGTCACATATGTTATCTGAATCGGTCCTCATTACACCTGCACATTTTGACAAGACAGATATTAATCAACTTTTGTAACTGAGGAAACTCTGGTCCCAGAAGGTTAAGTAACCTGCTCAAAGCAGACTGTTCTAAAAAATAATTAATCACACGAAGATGCTACACACTAACCTCAGGATTAGTGACTTATAAACATTTGAGTTCTGACATATAAGCTTCAATGTTAGTTGAATGTAGGCCACAAAAGAGGGGAAAAGCACTAGCACACATCGTTTTTGGTACAAAATGCACTCCTCCAAACTGATGTTCTAGTTCACCCCCTGGTCCCACAATTCAAGCCCTTTCTTTAATAGTGACTCTGTCCAGTGTGTGCGTGTGTACTGTACACAACACAGCCACATTTTTAAAGGCTGCAACATCACTAAAATGATGGCTATTCAACATGATGACTTTGAAGGAAGCAATCTTATTTGAATGCATGATTCTGGTACTTTTGTTACAAACCGTCACACTATTGTGTGATCAACCACAATGGTTGCTTGGTTGGTTTTTAAAGCAAATAGAGTATGAGATATACTTAGCCAGCTAACATGAGTGTGTGTGATGAGCACAAACCTGTGTCAGTCATTTTCATTTTCCCAGTGATTTTTAGTGATACAGTGTCTGGGGACCAGCGCTAAGAATTACTGCTCCTGCAATTTCTCATTCTTACTGGTGGAATGTTAAACTTTCATTATCCATTGACAAAGTTTACTTTTCCTAGTGTTTGCACTAGATGAACTCAGAAAAGGAAAGTACAACTCCACAGAAGAATGTGCAATTATTTGGGGCCAAGACAGCAAGGATATGTTCATTATACTGCCAAAATTTTTGAAACACTCCTGTAACATAACTTTTATTCTGTATTATCTGGACCCAAAGCATTAGGCTTTTTTGACTTATTGCCTCTTTCAACTTTATTGACTTATTGCTTCCTTTCAAAGCTATTACTTTGGTACTGTAAGAGTGATCATGTGTATGGTCTATTATTTTACTGCTATTTTTGGTATATAATGCTCAAGACTTGAAAAATAGAAAAATAAGTGTATTAAAATTGTGGATGAATAAGAAAAGGATAAACTGACTTTGACAAGAGACCCTAAGATTCTTTCTTTTAAGTACATTTTTAGTCTTTTTTAGTTTCTTCAAAATTCATCAGCTCTAGGCTGGCTATATGAAATGCTGCCATATCTGAGTCATTAAGCTTCTTCTGACAACTAAATATAAAATATCTAAATCCATTCACCAGATACAAATCAAGTTTCTTCAAAGTTCCATTACTGGAAAAGGCACTGGGATTTTCAGTGCAAAGATGTTCATGAAACTTCCCTGGCTGGTGTGGCTCAGTGAGTTAAGTACCAGCCTGCAATCCAAAATGTCGTTGGTTCTATTCCCAGTTGGGGTACATGCCTGGGTTGCAGGCCAGGTCTCCAGTTGGGAGTATGTGAGAGGCAACAGATTGATGTTTCTCTCACACATCAGTGTTTCTCCCCCTCTTTCTCCCTCCCTTCCTCTCTCTCTAAAAAAAATAAGTAAAATATTTTTAAAAAGATGTTCATGAAACCAGTAATCATGTTCATGAAGACAGGGTGACTCATGTTGGAAGGGAGTGTCAGGAAACTGATCCTTGAGAAGGTAACACACTCACTGAGTTATGAAGTAAGAATAGAGGTACCTAATCAAAGCAGAGAAAATGGAGGCAGAAGGAGAGGTAGAACAAGGCATAAGAACATACTTTAAACTTATAGATCACTTTGTGAAGGAGAACTGTGGGTGGAGGAAAGACATTGAGATTTAGTACAGAAGGAAAGAGAGTATTGCTTCAGGGCAGGGAGACAAAGGACAGAGTGGCTCCTTGTCTTGAAAGGTTGGCAAAGAGCAGCCCAGGTATAGCTTAGTAGGATATATGAATTTCTTTCTCCTAAATGCCAAGGAAAGTCATTGCAAGGGACTAAATGTTCATGCCCACCTTCAAATTCGTATGTTGAAACCCTGACCCCAATGCAATGTCATTTAGAAATGAGGCCTTTTGGAAGTAATTAGGTCATGAGGGTGGAGCCCTCATGAATAGAATTAGTGCCCTTATAAGAAGGCACCAGTGAACTAGCTAGCTCTCTTTCCACAATGTGAGAGCACAGCCAAAAAAGGTCATCTGTAAACTGATGACCATGAATCTGAACATGCTGGCATCCTGATCTCAGACATTCAGAATCAAGAAATGTGAGAAGTAAGCATTTGTCATTTAAAACCACTTAGTTCATGGTAATTTTTTCCAGCAGTCCCAAATGACTAAAACAGTCAATGAAGAGTCTTAAGTAGAAAGAAGGGTGTATATGTGTGCATATGTGTGCATATGTGTATTTATGTTGTGTGAATGTATGTGAAGATATGATCGTATATGAATCATCAAAAAGAAAACATTCTGGAGGCATTCATTTTAAGATGAAGTGTGTAACTGTCTGCCCCAAACATTTAGAAATAATTAAAAACAGTAAACAGGTTTTTAAGAATATAATAAATAATCCCCTAACTTTGCCAGAAAGAGACCCTCAGTGAATTAAAAACTTTGAGTAATACCTGAAGAAAAAGAGAAAGGAGAAGTGGGAATAAAAGTCAAAAATATCAAGGTAAGTAGAAAACACAAAATAGGATAGCAGGAATGAGTCCAAATATACCACTAAACAAAAAAGGATATGAATTAGACTGAAAAATGGATTAGTTTAATCTAGTAAGAAGAATAATGATCTGATTAAGTAGAGGAAATTCTCATATATGTTATTTTAAAAAATATTTTATTTATTTACTTTTAGAGAGAGGAGAAAGGAAGGAGAAAGAGAGGGAGAGAAACATCAATGGGGGGTTGCCTCTCTCATGCCCCATACTGGGGACCTGGCCCACAGTCCAAGCATGCCCCTGACTGGAATCAAATTGGTAAGCTTTGGTTTGCAGGCCCTTGCTCAGTCCACTGAACTATGTCAGCCAGGGCATGCTACTTAGATAGATAATAATAAAACATTCAATAATCTGCACAGTGCCATAAACTAGATAAACAAAAATTAATGATTTTTATAGCTATGTGAAAGAACATGAATATATTTCATAAACATAATGTTGAATGTAAGGGACCAGATGCAGAAAAACATAGACTGAAGAATTCCATTTGCATAAGTATTAGAAAATGGTCTGAACTATGACAAATGTTTAGGTATGTTTCTTTAGTTTTAAAACTATTAAGAAAAGCAAGGGCCATTTGGCGTCCTAGGCAGTGCAGGTTTTGCTGGGTGGCGTGAGGGGTGCTTCTGAGACTCTGACAATGTACCTGGTTTAGCTGCGTGGCAGCTGTATGAGTGGTTACTGTGTGGTAATTAATGAGTAATATTTGCATTTTGTACACACTCTGTAATATTTTATTATTTTAAAAGTTTAAAATAACCAAAAATATGACATATAATAGTCCATTCACTTGGCAAAGGATTTTTAATGTAAATATTTAGTGTTAGGCAAGCAATAAAAATTATAAACTATCATTGACTATCATGGAATTTTGTGTCTTCTCAGAGGGTAATTTTTAAATTTTTATTAAAATGTAAAATTCACAAGAATTATAACCTAGCAATTACACTTATCAGAATGCACCCTATAAAAATACATATGTGCCCAAGGAGGATGTTCATTGTGCTACTGTTTATATAAGAGAGAACCAGAAATAAATAAGCTGCCCTTCCTTAGGAAATGGCTAAAAATTAATTGTCCATAACTTAGATATGAGTATAATTAAATTGTCTATAATGTACATCAAAACAACTATGATATGTATGATACAGCATAAAATGGTATATATTAGCTAATTAGATTGAGGTAGCTCTCCATGTGATGACAAGTTCTCCATGTATAGACATGACTTTGAATTTAAAATTACAAGTTTTGGAATGTTACACATGATCCAATACATATTTTAAAAGATATAAAAGCCCCTGGAAGGGGAAGAGGGAAAATGGGGAAAGAAAGGGAAGGATCTAGTCAAGGAACATGTATAAAGGACCCATGGGCATGGACAACAGGGTAGACAAAGGGGGCAGGGAGTGGGCAGGGCAGGTGAGAGCAATGGGGGGAAAATTGGGACAACTGTAATGGAACAACAATAAAAAAAATACATAACATAAATAAATAAATAAAATTTAAAAGTCCATAAAAGCAATATTACAGTATATCCTTTTTCCCTAATATGCTATTATGTGAAGGCATAGTATATCTTCCTGACCAATGCTAGTCATTATCTCTGGAGTCAGGGGAATATTGCAAATGAAAGGTTAAAGAAAGATTTAATATTTTAAATTTTTGGAAGTTAATATAGACTTACACTATTATATAATTACAATTTATTTTTAATTATTATTTTATTTGCATGATGGCAATAAATAATGGATGGAGCGGGGTGGACCTCAATGGGAAAGCTATTGCAATAACTCAGGAAAGAGATGTAGCAGTTATGACGGTAAAAATGTATTTAAAAATATCTAGAGTTTAGAATCAGTAGGTCAATGATGGTACAGCTATGAGGGATGAGTAAGAGAGGTCAAAGGTGACTCCCAGTTTTAGAGCTTGACTTACTTCATTACTGCATTGAATACTGACACAATGAATGCTGCAAGAGGGGCAATTTTGACAAAAATGTCAAGTAACCAGTTGGATGCATAGGTGCAGATATTAGAAGATAAATTTTCCTAATTATCCTGAGCATATTGATAATGGGGGAGATTGTCAGGGGACAGAACCAACAGTAAGGAGAAAGTCTAAGATTAAGCCTTGAGCAGTGTTTCAATGTAATGGCCAAATATTTTTTAAAAAATGAGTTTTCAAAGGCAGCCAAGGATTGCCTTAAAATAAGTAAGAAATCAGGAGATTATGACTTTGAAGAAAACAAAGGAAGACGATATTTACCCCTCAAAGGGCATAAACCGTGTCAGTTATCCCTCAGAAGCTGAGTAAAATGAAGACTAGTAAATGTCATTTTGATTTAGAGCATAGTGATGACTTAGTCTTTCTTCAGTCAAGTATCAGCTGTGGAGGCTAGATTAGAGTGGCTTGAGGTGTGAATAGGAGTTTGGTAAACGCAAATAGCTAGTATAAACAACTCTTTAAAAAGGTGATAGTGAACAAACTGAACTAACAAGACAACAGAGACAGACTCATAGATAAAGAGCAGGCTGACAGCTAAGGGCAGGGAGGATAGGGGTGGAAGGATTGAGCAAAAAGAAAAAGAACTCATGGACAGGTACAACAGTGTGGTGATTGTAGGGAGAAGGGTATAAGGGGGCTAAATGGTGATGAAGAATATAATAAAAAATAAAAGGGTGATAGTGAAGAGAGGATAAAGGGGTAACTCAATGGAAACATACAACTTGAAAAATTAATATAGCTGGCATAAGGCTAACATGCACAACACATGACGATATATAAAAGTTTAAGGTTACAGCACCAACCACAAGCCTGGCCTTTCTTACATTGGTCTACTATGGCCCCATATATCCACTGATGAGAATCTTTTAATTAGTTAATTTTGTTCTGATTAAGGAAGATTTCACTATTCCTAGATGCACAGGATCTTAGAAAAAGGAATATTGATTTTTTAAAATGCTATCATCTAGCTTCTAAATATAAACAAAATGAGTTTTTTTTAAGTATATAAAATATTCAGATAGCCAAGTAAGCATAAAGATGAATCAACTTTTCATATGTACGGCATTATTTTAACCCCAAGTTACTTGGCAAATACCTTTGACCTTCATAAATAAAATGCATGTCTGGAAAATTGAATTACTGTCATTATAACATGACTAATAAAATAAAAAAAGATTAAATATTTAAAACTGTCTTCTAATAGAAAAGTAGGTTCTCACATTGGTATGTGGTACTAGATGGTTTTCAAACTGATTTTCCATACAGCTAATTTTAGCTTCCATCCCACTGTGGGGCTGTCTTTAATCAAAGAAAGCAAATTATAGGACATGGACAGATGTATGACATGTTCAATTTGATTATTCACATGAATCAAACTAACCAACTATTTCTAAATGTCTCTTTCTATGTCTTCATTTCATGCTGAGTAAACACATGCTGATATGGACAACTTTGATATGAAATGTCAAAATGCCAACCTCTTTATTCTCCAGAAATCATTTCAACATAGTAGTTAAAATTACACTAGTTCAATTAAAAGCATTAAGTAGAATCAGCCGTGACTAATAAAAAGATTCCATTTGAAGAGGCCATAAATTAGAAGGCTGTAGTTAAATATTCTGACATTGGGGTCAAACAAATATAGATTTGGATTCTAGTTCTACAAATTTCTAAACATATGACATTGGGTAAATGATTCTAAATGCCTCTAAAAGTTTGAAAATGCCAAGAGGTATGTTACAGTTCTAAATGTCTCTCTATGTAGTCACATTTTCCTTTTTTAAAAATGCATGAATTAGGGGACATAAATGTAAATTTTGTTAACTCTTTTAAGGTACATTTAAAACATTTTTATTTCATATATTGCATTTATCAGCAATTGGCCAATTTTTAGGACATACAAATATAATATTTTTCTCTAATTGTTTATGCAAGATTGCTCATTGAGAGCCGATAGAATGCTTAAAGGGTCTTTAAAATAAATACCGATAAAAAGACAAAGTATAAATACAAGTCATTTGACTTCATACTAAGTGCCCACTTAGTATAACCATTGAATAAGCAGAGAAAGGGTTGAGAAGTTTCTATTGTAGGCATACTTTTGTCCCCAAGGGCATCTATATTTAGATGAAATGACAGAATCATTGCCTGTCTCTAGTTGTTTAGATTGACCACAGATAATTTTAATGAGCTCCAGGATATAGTCAACATCACAGATGGTTAACTAAAAGTTTCCATGGTTATGGTACTATCTGAAAACTATTGAAAGCTAATTATAAGAATGGTGTTATTTTTACATAATGTAGCAGTTATGGTCTAGATTTGGGGCAAGAAAGCTTCTTACAGCAGTCTATATTTTAAAAACCTTTTTCAGCCCATTTTTTCCTTCATTCTCAAGCAACTGTAGGTAATGTTTTAATTATCTTCTAGGATACTTACATTTTAAAGACACAATAAGACTACATCTCCAAGGAACAGAGAAAGAATGCAACTTGTTTCCTCCCAGGAGTTTAGGGGTATATTCATATCTCCATTATCAGAAATCTAGGGTAATCACTATTTTAACATTTCCTTTGTATTAGTGGTGGGTTAGCATGGAGCACTTTACCTGTTTTGTTGTCAATCACGGTAACATCCTTCTCTTAGCTCTCTCAATTTTGCCAGAAATTCCACCTCTTAGTGCCTGTCTCCATCAGGCTTTGTCACAAGTTCTGGGACCTTAATTCACAGCAGTTTGCACTTTCCTGGCTTTGTAAAAACAGCACGCTAAGGTCTCCAACTTATCCTGATCTTCCACTTTGCAAATTAGTGGACAACTGCATGTCTTTCTCTTACCTTAGCTCTTTTCTATTTTTTTAATATTTTATTTATTTATTTATTTATTAGAGAGGGGGGAAGGGAAGGAGAAAAATAGGGGGAGAAACATCAGTGGCATGGCCCCCACTGGGGACCTGGCTCGCAACCCAGGCATGTGCCCTGACTGGGAATCGAACCAGTGACCCTTTGGTTCACAACCCGTGCTCAATCCACTGAGCTACACCAGCCAGGGATACCTTAGCTCTTTTCTTAACTTTCTAACTTGAGCTTCAGACTCTAGCTGGGTATCAGTCTCAGCTGAACTTCTCACAATAGAGGTCTGCCCACAGCACAGCCATTCCTTTCCTTCCATAAAGTTCCTCAAATGGACAAGCTGGTGTTTTAGGCATGTCCTTGTACTCAAGAACAGTCTACATGCTTCTAAGACATGGGCCACCATTCTCCCATACAGGTCATTGCTGAGTCAGGATTTCCCCCTTAATGCCTCTTTCTAAATATTCATTTCTTACATCTCCTGGCTGGCTCACCAACTGTTAGTTCAAAAATTGGCCCCTGCACATGAAGTAAAGAGAGAAATGGAAGAAAGACACAGGCTAGTCCAGATTGGTAAGTGTTACATTTAATAGACAAGAGAATTTACTTATGAGACTTGTTTTGGCAGCCACAAGATGAGTAGATCACCCCATTCACCCAATTCTTAAGAGTTTACATATAGGTCTTAATGGGGCTCAGTGATGTGTACCATCCAGATGATCTCAAAAATATATTGCTCTTACAAGGTTGCATCCATGAAATGACTCCAGCTATGTGAGTTGGGGGTGGGGTATAGAACCTTCATTCCATGGACAGGGGAGGGAGTGAGGAGCTTCCTAATGCCTAGGTCAAGATCATGGGCTAACCGGTGGTCATGTCATCTTGATGACCTCCTCCAACAGCAATGTTTAGTACTAAGATTTATTTATTTAGTACTAACAGTAATAATATTTGTGGAATGACTTCAGTATGCTAATATCTATGCTAAACATCTCATTTCTATCATCTCAACTAATCCTCTAACAGCCTTATGTGGTAAGGAAATTACTATTTTTGAGGTGAAGAAATGCATCCAATAAATCAGATGTAGAAATATAGGTATCTTCTCACAGTGCTGAGAATCAGATGGTATCCAGCTATTCGAGTTACATCTGCAAAGTGGTAGGACTTGTTTTTAGCTGTAAAATGTTTACATTACTTATAATGAATCAATAAAGATATTAATTTGGGTGACACTAAGAAGGCAATTCTTTGCACACAAACACATGAACACGGCAAGAGTAAAACAGTAGACGGTATAGTTCAGACTTGCAGCGTTACTATTTTGTGATATGTGAACTTGCTTCCAAGTCACCACACTTGATTCAGACTACCATCACCTCTCACTCTGCCCCCCTTTCCCTCACACTGTCCCTAACATTCGCAGGGGTAGGAAAGAGGGACAGGGCATCTCAGCCACCAATCACCATGACACTAATGAAGCTATAGCTTCTGGGCTACTTATCACAGGGCTCACTTCTAAAACTCTATTCCTAATTTCATATTCTCAATTTTATCTATTTTTTTATTAAAGAGGTAGGAGTACTTCCAGAAGCGATATCAAGTGAGCTATCAAGAACCTGACTACACACAAAAATTATTGCAAATCATATAAATACATATGATGAAACTCAAGTGAAATGTGTCCCCAAATTAACCTCCTGATGTTAGAAATTTATTGGTAAATTTACATTATCTGTCTTCTTCACCAAAATTAATCTCCATGAGGGCAGAAGACTTTGTCTTGCCCATTGTTGTAGTGTAGATCCAAGAAAAAGTGCCCAGCTTATTAATTATTCATTAAAGAATGAATGGACATAAGCCAGAATATTGATAGGCAAAGCAACCTGAAAGAATTGGAATTACGTCTAACCCACAGAACTCAACAGAAATAAGATTGCATTAGCATATATCAACAATGAATGTCTCATGCATTCAGAAGGCAATTGATTTATCATAAATGCTGAGAAAACAGCAAGTGTTATTTCAATTATTTCCAGGAATGATCTCACTCACTGACTATGCTGGTGCTGAGAAGGAAATGCTGTGTAGCCTTCAGTGAAAATAGTGCAGCCCTGATGGATGTGTCCTGCATTCTTAGCCTATCACTAAAATTCCTGTTCTATTAACTCCCTTTGTACTGATTCAATGCCAAACAGGCAACTTTTGTATTTCCATGTAAGAGAGCCATCATGGAGATGATATGCTGCCCATATCCAGCATTCTTAAAAAATTTATTTTATTAAATCAGGGATTTCTAATTATGATTATTTTCTTTTATGTAGGCATGGCTGCAGGAAATATCATAATCATACATGCTTTGAGTAATTGTAGTGATGGTGACAGTAACATCATTGTAAGTTAATAAATTGTCATTGTGGTTACTTTGTCATCCTTTCTGGGCCTTCAGAAAAAGAATGAAATCTAGGTGGTTTTTTCCTAACAGCTTTCCTTATTGCCATTTTTATCTTCAGTTCAATTGATTTCTACTGAGGAAATCATAATATTCCTTTGGTCTTGTGCAGAGTGTGAAGCAGTTATAGCTATATTTCTACATTATCTCACAAAACAATTATAGGAAATAGTATCATCACCTAATTTTTGCAGATGAGGGAAGGTCAGTAATATATGCTAATTTATTCAAGGTTGAAGGGCCAGTAAGTACTTTAGACATCCACTCATCTAATTTATGGATCATCCGCTATCAACCACACACTTATCTAGGTTTTTGGGAAACTTCAGTGACCCTAGTAGAGTTTAAGGTCACGTATTGTAGCTAAGGGACACAGATGTAACTACATAGTAAGATGGTACTATATGCTATGAGAAAAATAGATGAGAGCAAGTGTAATCAGGAGTTCTGGTGCTGGTCAGTGTAAGTATTTGAACCCAAAGGAAAGACTTGAAGAAGGTCATGAGGTTAGTTCTGTGAGTATCTAGGAAAAGAGTGGATAATCAAGTGCCAAGAGGCCAAGATGATACATTATCTGGCACACTGCTGTGTGGCTGGAGCAGAGCAAACTAAAGGGAGTTAGAGGATGAGTTGGGGAAGAAAATCAGGGGCCACTGTGAAGGCAGAATACATTTCTGATCTCTCTGGTTCATACCTAATTTTCTTTGTTTTAGTCTACCATGTTCGCCATTCCAGAGTCACTAATAAATGCAATTTTTCAATTTCAGTTTGTAAGCATTGATTTTCTTCAAGAATTATTTTGTAGCGTTTTTTCTACCTGGTAATGACACCCGCTTCCTTCTCCAACTTTCATGCTCTCTCTTCGGTGCTGCTCTAACAGCACTGAAGACCATGGCTTTTGATTGGCTCACTAGAATAATTGAATACATTAATCTATGTTAATGATATAAATGACTCCTAATGGTTCTGGGCTTTACCACTCCCCTACGAATTTACATTTCAACAGGGATTTTTCGAGTGACACAAAGAAGTGACTCTATTAGTGTGCATTTTAGACCCTGAGCAGGCCATTTCAGTGTGATTCAAACACACTAAAATGCTGAGCTTAGGGACTTTGTATCCCACTGGAAATACTAAGAAATATACACTTAATGTGGTGTATTAGTTCCATACTGGTCAAATCACATTAATATTTTTCATGCTCATGGAGTGTGGTATAATACCAGTCATTAGACATGGCACCATCTACAGATGAACCGTCCATACTGTTCATGTACTTTGCCACTTGTGTGAGGTCCTTGTTTTTCAAGCCTCCCAAATCATTCAGGCAGAATTAACTCTATACATGACATTTTATTCTCTCCCTGTGGAGCTTGTTACAGTTCTTACCAATTGCTCAGGAAGAATATAAATCTTTCAAATGAGTGTATTATGCAATATTCATGCCTCGGCAGTGAAATTGGAGGTTTAAACACTAAAGGAAGAAAAGCATTCACAGCTGAGTCAATTACAAGAGTATGTGTTCTTTGAAAATTCGGTATGTAGCTATAGCTAGACACTTCGTGGTCATTTGAATTTTTGGGCACTGGGAGTACTTGAATAAATGTAAGGTTATGTAAGTTAATAAAGTGATAACATTACTGAACTGTTTGTTAAGGCTGTTTTTTTTTTTCCCCTGCAAGAAAAAGAAACCATTAAATAGGCCCTTTAATGCCAGTTTACTCTAATCAAATTTTGCTGTACTTATATAATGACCACAAGTCATCCTAATGCAATGAAAAAAGGAGACAATTGGACTCTAGATAAAGAAATATGATTAGCTTTTAAAAATATGAAATAAAATTAGGCAGGGAAGATTAATGAGGAACACATTTCTGCCTAATTTTACATGTCATTACTTCCTGTGCCTTGTACAATGTCTGAATCATCATAGCTGCCCCCAAAATATTTGTTAATGAATGACTATTGAATGGAGAGGAAGAAGCAGAAGAGGAGAATAAAAAGTCAAAGCAGAAGAAATAATAACTTATATTATCATAGTACTTTTAATTTTTCAAAGAAAGCTTCTGGTAACTATTTTTGGTTATGAAATAGCCATGAATATACATAAGGAATTTCTACTAAAGACCACCAGCACAGCTTTGATTAGTTTAGCTTCTCTCTCGGACTCTAAAATTAACTGTAGCTAAATCTAAAGATGATAAATGTTTTCTTAGAAATATATTGCTCATCCATTTTTATTCAACAAATATTTATTGCACACTATTTTTTTTAAATTCTTTTAAAATATTTTACTTATTTATTTTTAGAGAGGGGAAGGGAGGGGGAAAGAGAGGGAGAGAAACATCAATGTGTAGTTGCCCCTCACGCATCCCCTACTGGGGGACTAGCCTGCACCCCTGGTATGTGCCCTAGACTGGGAATCAAACAGGTGACCCTTTGGTTTGCAGGCTGGCACTCAGGCTGGCAATCTGAAAGGAGGTACTATAATATGCCTGGCATTCTCATCAGGTCTAGGGAAACACTAGTGAATGATATATTGGGCGTTCCTACCCTCATGATGCATTCGTTAAATAGATAATTAACTAAAATCACTTACATAGAGATAAATGATACTAAGGAAGTATTTAAGGTTCTGATATAATGCATAAAAGGAGGACTTATTTTATTTTGGATAGTCAAAGAGGTTTTCTTTTATTTATTGATTTTTAGTTTTTGATTATGATTTACATTCAATATTATTCTGTATTAGTTTCAGATTTATAGCAAAGTAATTAGCAAATCATGTACTTTACAAAGTGGCCCCCCCAATGCTTCTAAGTACCCACCTGGCCCCATACATAGTTATCACGATAATTCTGACAATATTCCCTAGGCTGTAATCTACATCTCTGTGACTATTCTGTAACTACCAATTTATACTGCTTAATACTTTCACCTTATTTAACCCTCACTCCTCTGACAACGATCAATCTGTTGTCTGTTTCTATTTTGTTTATTTATTGTGTTTTTGAGCTTCCACATATAAATGAAATTATATGTTATTTTTCTTTCTCTGTCTGACTTATTTCACTTAGCATAATACTCTCAAAGGCAGCTATCTTGAGAAAGAAATATTAAGCTGAAATTTGACCAAAGTATGAGTTAACCAAACAAAAGGCAGGGAACACAGGTAAAGAATATTCTGGGTTCAAATATGTGGAGATATATTCTAAAGCAGAAAGGAGTTTGGCTAGTTTGTGAATCCGAATGGAGGTGGCTGCAGACGAAGCACCACAAAGGGGTCATTACTGGCAAGTGTGTAAGAAAGGGTAGCAAGACCAGGAGAATACTGGCTCCATTCTTGGAGTTTTATTCTTCATTCTAAAAATAATTTATATAGCATTGGGAATTGTTTAGTAGTCCAAGTTTGTGTTCATAAAAATATTTCTGGATTCTCTGTTAAAACCATTTAGAAGAATTAGTCCAAATTGAAAATGGGGCCAGCTAAGAATAAGAAGGCAGCAGAGGTTATGGAGAGATAGGGACAGGTTCAAGATATTTTTAGAAGGTGAAAACAACAGAGTGGTGAATGACTTAATGTAGAAGTTGAAACTGACAAGGAGATCCTGGTACATGAATGGCTTTACCATCGTAAAGAATCCTGAAGGAAGTGTACTAGGGATAATCAATTATTAGTTAAAGAGTTGGGGCATGTTTACTTTTGTCTGCCCTGGAGCTACCTAAATGTAAAAGTTAAGAAGGCTTTCTGAAATATTCATTTTTATCTCAGAGAAGAGTACAGGACTGTAGCTATAGACTTCAGGGATATCCAGCCTTTTGGTGTCTCTGGGCCACACTGGAAGAAGAGTTGTCTTGGGCCACACATTCTATACATTGTGACACACAAAAAAAATCTCATAATGTTTCAAGTAAACTTACGATTTTGCATTGGGCCACATTCGCAGCCATCCTGGGCTGCATGTGGTCCACGGGCCACAGGTTGGACACCCCCGCTAGCTGGTCCTGCCTAGTCTTTAAAGATCTAGACCCTGACAAATCTTTACTTCCCCCTTGCCAACCACACACACAGATAGTTGTTTTTTGTGAGAGGGACACTGTATTCTATTAAAGAAAAGAAATCAACAATTTAACAACTTGATATTTAATTCATATTAAATTAGAATTGAATATAACAAGATTTTTAATTTCAAGCAAGTTACAATTGGGTTAAAAGAACATATCAAAACAAACTGCCCTAGGTCATTTTATCTTTTTATGTGTTTTTTTAATTCTTTTTTCCCCTTTATTTTAATTGTTGTTCTTGTACAGTTTTGTTTCTTTTACTCCCATCCTGGCCCCCCGGCCCAGCCCTCCCCACCTCCCACCCATTTCCACCCTCCCTAGTCCTTGTCCATGTGTCTTTTATACTTGTCGCTCTAAACCCTTCCCCTTTTCCCCTGAAATTCCCTCCCCTCACTCCTCTGGTGTCTGTCAGCCTGTTCTCAATTTCAATGTCTTTGGTTATATTTTCAAAAGTCTTTAAGTCCAGACTTCTCAGGAAATCTTCCTCAAAGGATCTTGAGTTGTAGACTGGAGGACAGGGGTTTCTTGGCTTTTAAAACATATAGAAAGCTGTGATCCCAAATTACAGTAAATGCAACTTAAGAGAGGGTCACTGAACTCTCCATTCTTTGAAAACACCTTAGCACTTTACTCCTTTCTTATAGTAATAACTGACTTCAAAGATATTATAAATATTTGTGTGTTTGTCTTAATTTCTCTTCCTGAAATAAAAATCTCTTCAGGCTTCATTTGTGCTATTTTAATCTTTTATTTCTTGAAGATAAACAGATTCCTTTGTAAATATTAGGCATTTAAACATTTTTTGTTGATTTAATTGCATACAATACTTACCACTGATATATTTTTAATTAAAAATGGCATGTGCATATATTAGTATGAAAGGTTAGACATCAAGGCCTTTGGTCAAAATGTTTTTTCTTATGAGTTCTCTTATGATTTTACTATAGAAAAAGCAAAGTGTACTTAACACAATATTTACTACTTAGATATAGTCTATTTTAAAGATTAAATTAAAACTTAAATTTATTCATATTTTGTACCTTTATAGGGAACTTAAATTTTGAGTGAGGTTTTCTCACATGGAAGAATAGAATCAACTCCTTCCAATATCCCATTTCATAGGAATTTTTGTGAATTTATGGAAGCTAGACATATTGGTTACTGACTTTGAAAATGTTGCCAGTATACAAGGAGGGCAATTACTTCTTTAGGAAGAACATTGGTAGCAGATAATATGACTAATTCTAATCAATCCTAAAGGAAGCCTAAGTTTTCAGAATTGATGTGCATTTGAAAGAAAAACAATTTTAAGCGGAATATAGGGAGAAAATAAAACCATACAAATCTTTCAAAGATTTCAGAGGAAAACTATTCAAAACCTCAGTCAGTAGGATGACAAACAGATATGAACAAGGATTGAAAAATGGTCATGTACTATATAAATCTGGAAATAAGTATGTCTGATAGGTGTATTCTTCTCTAATTTGTATGATTTTCAAAATGTGCTAATATGAATTTCCTCTTGAGGGATCATTAAGTTAGCCAAACTGAGTTATAGTTATGTGACTTGAACAGGGGAAAAGTAAATTATTTGGAACTTTCACCTGCCTGGAGCAGGATACCAATGGAAAATTGCTAACAAATATTTCCATTAGAGATGCCAAGAAAAGAAATGATGGGAAAATCAAATTCAAAGTAATCAACGACTCTGTGTCTCTGTTTTCAAACTTCTAAGGCTATTTTATTTATAATCATACAAAGGTATGACTTCAGCACTTTGTCAGTATGGAATTTCAAATGATGGATGTACCTCGTGGATACCTAAAGGAATCATCATTGCATTCTTTTCCTTTATTCCTCTTGAAGGAGCAATTTATGATTTATTCACATATATTGCCCTATTCAAGCCATTAGACATGAGAGTCTAGTGAGCAAAAGGCAGGTATTTGAAACAGCAGTGCATATAAAGCTTACATAATGATGGAAAATAATGGAGTGATTTTGATTTCACACATGATATATTATACAGTCAAATTTCCCAACAAGATAAAAGACTCAAAACTTCTGCCCAGAGATTTCTCCTCTTCTGTAACTCATAATAGGTCATGCAAGTTACCAACATTCCAGAATCAAGATATTAAATAAATGGATTTAGAGGATTATCAAACATGGACCGTAGTTAATCACTTTTAAAATTTTACAAAGTGATAGTTTTTGCTTCGGATTCAAAACTCAACTCCTTGAGGAAGTGCTTTCTGATTAACAACACACTAATAGCCTGCACTTAAATCTTACTAATTCAGTTCAACCGATGAAGAGGTCTTGCTGAATTATGGGAAGTTTAAAAATGAGTACATCTTTTTTTATTTCAGTAGTAACATTCAAACACATATCCTAAGGATTTGCAGGAAGAGATACAATTATTTATAGAATGACATTTTATATTCATAGTAGAACCTTGAGTTAAAATTGCTAGAAGAGGATTGTACCCGTTGTAGGCAAGGGTAAAACACATTCAGGTTGAGTAAATAAAAAGGGTAAGGAAGGAGGTGTAGTCAAAGGAACTCACAGTCTAAACAAGCAGACAAACATGAGGGGCCCAGAGGCTGTGTTTTTTCTAGATGATGAAGTAATGCTTTATGTGTATTCAGTGCCAATGTGGTTTTAGACAAAGAATGCTATGACAGACTCTGCTTGGAAATTTTCAACTGATTCTTTAAAGTAGCTCTTTGAATGAGTAAAGCAGTTTTAAAAACCTCTTTTCTGCTTTGATTGAGGAAGAAAATGTGTTCCCAAGTTATGTGGAAAAAAGAAATTTGATGGAAGAATGAAACATGGCTGGATTTTTTACTCTAACAATATTTTGAGTCTTTGGGTCTCAGTTTCCTCATCTACAAAATGAGCACGGTGAACAAAATTATATCCATACTTAGAGTCCTTTCTAAGGCACCATTAATGTGGTTACCTCTGTAATGCAAGATCCAGACACTGATAAAGTGAGCAAATGACCACATAGAAACACATAGTCACATCAGTTATGTTTTCCAGAGCATAGTTTTTCATTATGCAGTAGATCTCAATTACTGGACCCTGAAATCAAGATCAACTCAATGTATTCCAACCATCATTAATCAGAAATAGAATAAAATGGAAAATATGAGAGGTCATAGCAAGAAGGACAAATATTGTTTCTTGAAGCTATTATTGTGGTAGCTTACACATTATGTATTAATGTGTGCTTGTACTGAGTCATAGTGTACAACACATTTCTTGTTTTCCATAGATGTCGACAATATTTATAAGCTCCTTATTTAGAATGCCTTTATTTGAGCTAAAGGAGAAAAAAGGTTTTTACTCACCAATAGTGGGGTCATGGTAATCAGGGAACTGATGACTAATAAACTGCATTGTCATTGCTGAAAAAAAATAAATTCAATTTAATAAAAATTCACTGATTTTTCAATAAGATAGTCACAAATGTACCCCATCAGTCTTTTACTACGTTCTAATGAGTGACTTCTTTCTGTGAGTAACTAATTACACAACATGAACTACAAAATGATGATAAGAAAAAGCTCTAGAGGAAAAACATGTATCTAGAGTGAAAAATAATGCCAGATAATTCTCTGAAATAACTATGTTCAAATTTTAATTGTATTTTAATAAAATTTGTATTGAAGTAAAAATAAGAAGGCTCTTGATATAATAGGAATGTAAACTAGAGGTAGGATCTTCTTTGCTTGTTCTGGTTAAATAGTTGTTATTGGTTGGGAAGATCTTCTTACTAAAGGTCCTATACATTCCCTGGTACTTAACTTCCTCTTCTTCAAAATAAAAAGATAATCTCTGAGGTCTTTATTGGTAATAAAGCATTGTATCAGTTTTTATCCTTACCTTTTCACAGTTGAAAGTGTCTGTCACTTTTATTTTGCCTAATCCATGTTATTTAAAACCTTTAATTTTTATTACTTTTTTGTTGTCTCATAAATTCTCCATATTCTTTTTATATATATAGTTATAACACATTTTCAATGTTCCTCTTGTAAAGTTCCTTGATGTAAATTTTCATTCCTATTTACTAGGAGATAAGGGAATTCTGAAATAGAGGCACAAACTTGGGGAAAAATAGTGTATAATAGTTCTCTCTCTTTTTTTCTCTCTGTGTGTATGTCTGTGAGAGAGAGAGAGAAAGAGAGAGAGAGAGAGAGAGAGAGAGAGAGAGAGAGAGAGAGAGAGACACTCTATTCTTAACCAAATGTGAGTCACACTCCTCTGAGTCCTCTTCTCAACTAGGGATTGACCTTGGCCCCTGTCCTTGCTATGCCTGTATACCTTGTTGTAGCAAGAATCCTGCTCAGATTAGTTGAGACTCTCCCATCCTTGATATCTGATCACTCTCAATATCAAAATCTTTATCCTCCAATCTTTTAAAAAATGTAATTAAATTTATTGGGATAACTCTTGATGTCTGATAATGGTGGCCTGTTTTCAGCAAGAATCCTTTCAAGTTCATTCAGCAAGCATTCTCCCTACTCTTGATGTCTCCTCCTCCTAATTTTCCATCCAACAGTGCCCACCCCTAGTCCTTGCCTATAAATCCCCCCTTTCCCTTGTATTTGGAACTTGGTCCAGTTTTACGATGAGTTCTCTTTTCCCCCATTGAAATAGTTCCTGAATAAAATATATTTTTACCACTTTACTGTTTGGCTCTGGTTCCCTTTGACAGTGTGTACATGCTTCAGCTAATGTTCAGAGCAGGGAACACAGTTAAATTCAACAAACCTGTACAAGGCACTAGTCTAACACTGCTGAGAAATAAAAAGAAATGGAACCTGAGCCAGTGAAACCGAATTTCTGTTTACATTTTAACACTGTTTTCCTCCTGTCTTTGCACTGACAAAAGGAAGCCTCCAGATGAAAGTACTACTCAGTTTGATAGTTGAGGGCAAGTTTTTGAAATGCAAATCAATATACCTTACAAAGAGCATATTTCAGGTAAACAAACTGAAAGCAGCATGCTTATTAGGTGGAAACTGAGGAGAATTTGGAAAATGTTTTTCATGGGTTTTAAAATAGCAGTCGCCTCTGCTCTTAGTCCCCAGCTGGTTTACTGTCACTGAGGTCAGATGCCCCATCCCATAATAAACAATTGGCTTGACTAGTCCATCAACTAAATTCAAAGATAGCTCAGACTCAGTAAATTTAAAAATAAAGTGAAGATATTCCCACTCCACCCTGCTCAAAGCAAAGAGATATGCAACTAACATGATGAGCAGTCTCACCATCCATCCTTTGACAGTCAATTATTTAGGCTAAAATCTTAAAGATGTCTTTGGACACTTCCCCTCTCATGTCCTCCATCTGGTCAACATAAGTTTTTAGTTTTGCCTCCAAAATAGCTTTCAAATAAGTCTTGATTGTTTCCGATATTCTAGTTCAGAATCTTATATTTCTCTTGAAAGTCTCTATTGCAATAGACAGAAAACTGAATTATCTATAGCTATTTTCTTTCCATGCCATTAGAACTTTCATGATGGTTTTAGAGTCATCACTTTAAAAATAATTATGTCATTCATATGTCAGCAACTATTAGGATAAAGACCACAGTCATCAATGTATCATGCTAACATATGCCCATCAGACCTTTTCAGTCTGGAATTACATCACTACCCAAACATCTACTCTGTGTTCTCAGACTTACTGAAGTACTTTCTTCCATAAATATGCCTTATCCTATGGCTTAGAATGGCCTTCACCTTCTCCTTCATTTTGGTATCATACTAACAAATGTTCTCCTTAACCAAACTTGAGTCAGGCTCCTCTGAACCTTCCTCTAAACTAGGTCTTGACTTTTAGCTTGTGTGTTCATCTCTGCTTCACCCAGTTTTAGCAAGAATCCTGCTGAGTCAGTTTAAGTGAATTCCCCACATTAGATATTTGATCACCCAAAAGACTTGTTCCCCAACATTCCCTGGCCTACCTTCAGGAAGTATTCTGTTAAATCTGATTAACCAGAATCCTCATTACTTCTGTTGTTTCCTTTTTAGTAATTTTCTATGCACTGACTCCTACCCTACACCTTGGCTATAAATTCCCACTTGTCCCTGCTGCATTTGGAATTGAGACCAGTTCTAAACTGAGGTCTTTTTCCCCTATTGCAATAGATCCTGAATAAAATCTATTTTTAATGTTTTAATTACTATCCAGCTGTGGTTCCTTTAACAATGCTAATAATGATCCATATCTTTGCACAAATGTCATACTGCCCAATCGACACATTGAAACTCTTGATCTATCATGTACTGGTGTACATGACAGTCATGGAAATGACCAAGAAGTGTTAGAAAACATTGTATGTAATTATGGCCTTAAGTTAATTACCGTAAACTCAGGAAAGCATTTGGAGCATAGATATATTTAATATTAGATTGCAGAATCAGAGAA
Organism: Glossophaga mutica; assembly: GCA_039655065.1. Lineage (NCBI taxonomy): Eukaryota > Metazoa > Chordata > Mammalia > Chiroptera > Phyllostomidae > Glossophaga > Glossophaga mutica. The sequence goes on along the minus strand of CM077312.1, from coordinate 22,357,786 downwards.
CCAGTATCAGAAATAAATGAATCGGTCAAGGATTTACACGTTACGATTATTTATAAGAACACCTAGCATATATTTAGATGATGGACTTTGTGCTTTAATGGAAACCTGCTGCTTATTGTATAATTGAAAAAGCCCTTCAATATCAAATCTTTTGATCTACCACTGAGACAAAAGCAAAGAGAGATCCAGCTGAGCTTTGTTCCAGAACTTCAAAGATAATTTTAGAAAGATTGATTTGTAAAAGTCTGTATTGTGTTTTAGAAAGTAGATGCCTCCCAGGAAATCTCAGAAACACTTCTTTTTGTGGAGATAATATGTGAAATAAACAATTTTTGAAAACTCTCTCCTAAATATCTGTCAAGTTTAATCTGCTAAATGTTACAATTGAACCGGAGATGAAATTTTAGCCTTTCTATGACGTATAGGCTTACATCCTCAGAAATTTGGGATTCTATTTTCCTTTGTTAAAGAGCCATTCTGTGAGAAAATCAATCACAATTTCTCCTCTATTTTTATTATACATTATAATTGTATTGACTTCATAATATCATAATACATTGGTTTTTAAGAACCTAATAAAAATGAAGGTCTATGTCTCCTTTCCAAAAGGTTCATTCATATATACATATGTACACAATATTGAACAGTAAGCAGGGATCAATAGATCCCTAGGAAAAACACATGTCCAGCAAATACCCACACATCATAAATGAACTTTATATTTAAAAAGAGGACATCCATGTACAATGTGATACAAGGGCATCTGAGAACTCCAGCTTCGAATCTGCCCCTAAGGAATTCCTAATATTCAGTTTAGATAGGAATTTATTATGTATATATTTTTACAAATAAAATATTTCCTTGATGAGGCATACATACTTCCTAATACTTCAACGTGAACCAGTTAAATGGATCAAGTTGACAAAACCTACCTGGCAAGCATAACGAACTAATACTCAGTATTATTTAGGAAAGATATAGGGGAGTAGGGCAAGATGTTAGAAACAAATTCTAAAAATATTATCCTAGAACGTACCCTGTCTATGGGTTTGCTATTCTGTAAAGGATAGCAAGATTCATCTTGGAAAAATTTGAACATGAACAATCTCACATTGAGGCAAGGATAACTTTTCCATATACTTTGGAAAATCTGCTAAGTGAGCAGAGTCAGAAACAGAACATTTCTCAGGGTTGACCCTGTAGTCTTTCACTAATGGAAGAGTCTTTTTGTATTTGAAATAGTTAAGAAATGGTCTACAAAGTTCTGAATCTCTGCTCAGATGGATGGATTTGTTGTGTTCAGAGAGTCACTCAGTCAAAATCATTGCCAATGCATGTTTAGCAATTCTTGTCTCTGAGACTGTAAAACTGAACTCAGCAGGAGTCCATTAGCCAGAAATAATTATGCTGAAGAAGGTGTGAAATAATGGGAGGCAAGCACGAGAATCGGTTGGATTTTATCAAGTATCTTATGGATTTTAGTCAAAATAGAATTGTGTATATGAATCTGGCAAATACCTGTTTTTGACCACTGAACCTGTTCAAAGTGAAGCATTGTGGGATCTAGCTATCTTTGGATTTTATGAAGGCTGTTGATTTTCATAGGTTAATCTTACACTCTTTTAATTTTTAAAAATATTTTATTATTTGAGTATTTTACCATGATGTCTAGGAGTTTCAGTTTCTATCATATCATGTACAATTAGAAATAGTTTCCCACTTTAATTTTCATAATTTATCTTGTGTTGTCATTGGATGTTCATTCAATACAATATTAAATAGAGCAGGTAGTGATCATCTTTGATTTCTTTCTTGACTTTAGTGGCAGTAACTATTTCTTCAGTAAGCTACTGGCATTCATACGGTGATGCATTTACATAATTCATCATATTATGAAAAGCCATTTCTGCATTTTTTTAAAACTTCAGTAAGGAATAGCTGTAATTTTCAAAGGAATTTTCAGTATATAATGGAGATAACCATGTGATTTTTTTCTTAAGAACTATTAATATAATGATATGTTAACAGACATTAACATTGAACCAACCTCACATTCCAGTACTACAACCTATTTGGTCATAATGCTTTACTTTTTAATGAGGTGTTAGGGTATGCTAATAATTTATTTAGTATTTTTAAATTATGACCTATAGGTAATATGCATCTGCATTTTTCCTTTTTCTTTGCATATTTTTATTGTTGTTCACATACAGTTGTCTCCACTTTCCCCCTGCATTTTTCTTTTTGGGGTTATCTTTATTAGGATTAAGTATCAACCCTGTGCTTCAATTATAAAATAATGTAGGAGATATTGATTTACTTTCTATGCTCCAAAATAATTTGTGTAGCATTGGAATCATATGGTCTTAAAAGTTTGGTAGAATCTGCCCTGGCTGGTGTAGCTCAGTGGATTGAGCGCGGGCCTGCGAACCGAAGGATCGCGGTTCGATTCCCAGTCAGGGCACATGCCTGGGTTGCCAGGCCAGTTCCCGTCAGGGGACATACAAGAGACAACCGCACATTGATGTTTCTCTCCCTCTCTTCTTCCCTTCCCCTCTAAAGATAAATAAATAAAATCTAAAAAAGGAAAAAAAAATCTTTAAAAAAAAAAAAAAAGTTTGGTAGAATCTGATGTGAAACCATCCTGACCTGGTGCCTTTTTAATAGAGGCATCTCCTTAATAACTTTTCTCTATTGTGTATATATTTGTCTGTTTATGTTTCTAACTGAACTGGGAAAAATTCTAAGAAAATGTATTTTCCTAAGAACTTACCCATCTAGCTTTCCAATTTCATTTTTAAAAAAGTATGCAAACTTATCTCATGATTATCTAAATTTCCATTGTATCTAGTTATTACCTCCTTATAATTTTTTTATGTTTGCTGGCTCCATTTTTATTTGCTGAAATTAGCTAGTAATTTGTCTCTTTTGTTGGTATTTTTAAAAAATTTAATTTTGATTTCATTATGATCTTCACTATTATTATTAATAATAACATCCGATTTTTTTTCTACCTTGCTGTTTTGCATTTATTATTTCCTCAGGTGTGGCTTTTATTTAGATTTACTTTTTGTTAACTCAGTTTTTATTCTTTTAATTTTTGTTGGTAAAACATTTTATTTAAATCATTTTTATTGTTTTCTATTAAAGTTATCCCAATTTTTCCCCCTTTGCCCTCCTCCACCCATCCCACACCCACCTCCCAAAGTTGACTCCCACACTATTGTCCATGTCCGTGGGTCATTCATACATATTCTTTGTCTAGTCCCTTCCCCTTTCCACCATTATCTCCTTCCCCTCTCCCCTCTGGTCACTGTCAGTCTGTTCCATATTTCCATGCCTGTGGTTCTATTTTGTTTGTTAGGTTATTTTGTTCATTAGATTCCTCTTATAGGTGAGATTTCATGGTATTTGTCATTCACTGGCTGGCTTATTTCACTTAGCATAATATTGTTCATAAAATATTTTTAGATAATGAATTGTCCTCTGACATCTGTTTTATATATTCCTCATGTATTATGATATTATTTTTCAGAAATTTATAATTTATATTTGTATTTTTCTTTCAACTATGAATTGACAAATAAAAATCATTTTTCAATTTCCAACTGGAAGAGTCCTTTGCTTATTTTATTTTTAAGTTCAGTTTATTATCTTGTGATTAGAGAGCATTATTTCTAATATCTTCACTTTATATAATTTACTAAAGTTTTTGGTGTCTTACTATAAAATTAATACATTTCATAAAGTATATTATAAGAAGGTAGTACTGATATATGCATCAGTAAGATTTATTTTGTTGATTATATTTTAATGCTTATATCCTAATTTTTTCCACTGTTCTTTCTTGAGAATGACATATAAACTCACCAATTAAAGAAAATGGCTATGTTATTTGATACATAACCATTTTTAACAGTAATATTCTCATTGCACTTTGTGGTTTTTATTATTAAAAAGTGTTATATTTAGGCCTATGATCCATTTTAAGTTAATTTTTTGACCCATATAAGGTCTGTGACAAGATACATTTTTTTCCCATATGGATGTTTAGTTGTTCCAGTACTATTTGCTAAAGAGACTGTCTTTGCTCTTTAATATTGCCTTTACTCCTTGTCAAAGATAAATGGACAATTTTAATGGTTCTCTGTTTCTGGGATTTCTATTGTGTCACTTATATATTTGTATATTCTTTCACCAATACCACATTGTCTTGGTTACTGTAGCTTTATAGTATGTCCTGAAGTCAGGTAACATCAGTCCTCCAACTTTGCTCTTCTTCTTCTATGTTGTGTGACAATTCTAAGTCATTTGCCTCTCCATTTAAATTTTACAATCAGTTTGTTGATACCCATATGATAACTGGCTGGGATTTAGTTTGGGGTTGCATCATATATGTAGATTAAGTTGGGAAGAACTACATCTTAACAGTTTTGCAATTCTTAATCATGAACATGGAATATCTCTCCACTTATTTAATTCTTCTTTGAATTTATTCTTCCAAATTTTATACTTTTCCTCAGATAGCATTGTACATATTTTGTTAGCTTCCCCACTTCATTCTTTACAACAAAGTGACAGAAGAGTGAAGAGAGAGCATTTTTGGAGGACTGCATGTGGGGTTTTGGGGGGAAAAGTCCTCCGAATATTGTGCATTGCTTTATCCACATTCTTTTGTCGCCCAGTTGCTTGGCTCCATGCAACAGCTATGAGGCTGAGGTGCATGTCAGAAAAAAAAGGAAATGGGTCTCGGTGACCACACGGTAGACTCTAGCATCTGAAGAAAAGGGCAGTGAGAGGAAATATGAAAACAACATATGCAAGAAAATAAAATGTCACCCTCTCCCACTCTCCAAAACAATCTTTCTCTAGAAGAATAAATTAGATCTTAATGTTATTTTTTCCTTTACTAATTTCCATGAGGGTTGCATCTGAAATTTTTAAATAAAGTACCTTAATTTTTGTTGAGTACCTCAAAAATTATTACAACAGATCACACTTCTTTAAAATATTTAGGTGACAGCAGTCTACATAATGGGAATCTAGAAAGAATTTTATAGATTTAATAATTAATTCATTAGCTAAGAATAAGTTTTAAATTTTGGGTAAAGTGTTTTTATTTTTAGGTCAACTCAGAGGCCATCTTGAAAAATTTGGGATAGGAAATAGTGATAGGAGATATGCACACTTCATGTGTATAAATGTTTCTCCTTATGTCTATTTGTCTCTCACTGGCTTGATGGATACAGAGAAAGTGCAGAAAGATTGCAAATAGAGAAGACATTTACAGGTCAGACAAGGTGAATCATCTACTGTAACTTTAACAAAGTAATTAAGGATGAAACCAAATGATATTTGGTAGATTCAGCCCCTGCCTTTTGATTTCTGAAAGTATTGAGGTTAGTGGATGACCCGTGTTAGCAAACAAGAATACTTTTTCCACCACAGAAATGAACATTTACTTAACATTAAGCTGAAGATAACATCAGTAAGTACCTGATATATTTTTACATCAAAGACACTTTTCCTTTATTAGTGGCCATACCATTAAAATATGTTATGTAAATGCAGTGCTTGCCCAGACCTTATAAAATATTCATTAAATGCATATAGTAAATAATGGGCAATCACATCTTCAATGTTCATACAAAACTAGTGGTGAGAGATTACATACAATCATTTTTTAAAGCAAACCCATTTGGATTGAACTCTCCTTTCTCATGCATATGTTTGTTATTTAAATTTCCATTTCATTATTCTGATATTCTGATAATTTACTATTTCATTTTAAAGTTTAATTTAAACCAACTGCTTCTTGTTTGCATAATTCAAAATTAACCATCAAATTTACCTATGTGGAAAAATAGACAATATTACATATTACCCTCTTTGGAATGTCAGTGGTATTTGCCCAGAGGCAGAGGCAGTCAGTTATGAGAAAGGGAAATTACAGAAAGAAGGGAGTCATTTTCTACAGAATCTGTAAGAGATTAAAGCATTGCATAAAATCACAATACTTCATTTTTATATTCCTTGCCTCCCCCCTCAAAAAAAACAAAGGGAAAATAAATTGGGTATCTATGGAAAATTATTAAACTGACACACTCTGGAGAATGATATAATTTAATGACACCATTATTTAATTACAATTACATGAGTGAGGTAGAGGTTGGTAAGTCATTGCTTTCCCTTTGGGACTGGAAGACCTTTCAGTGGAGTAGGACAGGTGAGACTGAAGTCTGGCCACTGATATTTAGTCCCTCCTCACTCAGTTTGTTGTGGTACCTTGATAAAACTACTTAACCTGTCTGTCAGTTTTCTTGTCTGGAAAATAAAAGGAGGAAGGAAAGGCAACTTACAGCTGCATCCAGAGTAAGCATTTTGCAATACCTCTTCCTTCCTTCATCTCATTGTCCTCACCATCGTCATTACTAATTTGCCATCCATTTAGGATGTGGTTCTGTTCATTGTTCTCTAATTTTGTCTTCTATTTAGTCATTCTTTTCTACCCAGTTGGATTTCTGGGAGTGTTTTAAATCTTTCTGGCCATGAGACTTCCAAAGGAAGAGACTTTGTCTGTGCTGTTCCCTCTGCTGGAATGCTCTTCCCCCAGATAAGTGCTGGGCTTGCCTCTTTCAGTATATTATTTGCATGTGATCTTCTTTGGGAGATATTCTTTTACCACTGAATTTAAACTGAAAATCATTCCTCCTCACTAGGACTCTCTATGCCTTTTTCTGGTGTTCATTCATTCATTTATTTTTTTTCTTTCATCTATTCGAAAACATTCCTGATATGCCTGACTCTGTTTTAAGTGCTTAGAACACATCAGTGAACAGAATGGGCCTCAGTCCTCTAGGGGCCTACATTCTAGAAGGTGGGAATGAAGAGGGAAACAAAAAATAAAAATGAATACATGTTTGACTCTGGCCAGTATGTCTCAGTTGGTTGGGTGATGTCCCTTAAACCAAAATGTCATGGTTCAATTTCTGGTCAGGATAGATGCCTGGGTTGCAGGGTCAGTCCCTGGTCAGGGCACTTATGGAAGGCACCTAATCAATGTTTCTCTCACACATTGATGTTTCCCTCCCTCTCTTTCCCCTCTCTTCCCCTCTCTCTGGAATAAAAAAAAACAAAAAAACAAACAAAAAAAACACATATTTACATACATATTAATAGCAGGTTAGGTGGTGATAACTGCCATTAAAAAAGTAAGATTATTATAGGATCATTATTAAAATATAAAAGAATTACATTCAGATAAACTTCTGCTAAAAATTAATGGATATACAATTTCCAGGAAGAATAGGAAAAATGTCACATTTTCCACTAATACAGAACTTATTCATGTAGTTTTAAAAGGATAATAATTACTATTGGATTACTATGTCTTATGTCCCAATGAAAAATATATTTATAAGAAATATAACATTTTTATTTAAAACATCATTATTTAAAACGAGCTAGAAATTATATCCTTCAAAAGAATTTAAATTTAGGATGAAATATTTAGATAGTAACCTTAACGTGTGTAAGTTGGGCACCTAATCTTTCAAAATTCCTTTAAGGACAATTTAACAAAAATATTTTAAAGACCATGCAGTGATTTCATGTGGCTTATAGAGCTATCAAGCAAATTGGTGGGGTCAAAGGACTCCAAAGCCAAATACTTGTTATTGTGTTAGTTGCTTCTTAGTAATTACTCTGTCTTACCTGAAAATCTTTGCTCTTCATGAGTGGACAATGGATAGTTGATGAACAATAAGTAGCATGGATAAGTGAGAAATATTTTTTTAAATTAATAAAGAAATGAATAAATCTAAAATTATCTCTTGACCTACAGTTCAACTCAAGTGAAAACAGTTGATAGTTCTTTTATTTTTCTCCCAGCACTCACATTTATAAACAATATCTAAGATGCATAAAGTCAAGGAGCAGAAACAGCCTCATGAGAAGACACAGTACGGGATATTTCGCAAGGAGAGCATGTCACCCTGCGGAGAACCTTGAGTGAGATGAGGTGGTGACCAACCTGGAATGCCTCCAAACAGAAATGATAAGATCCTTTTCAACTCAAGGTAACAGGGAGTTACTGAGTGGTGATAGAATTGGATCTTCATGCAGTTTGACAAAGATGTCCAAATACCCTTCTTTAATTCTTTTTATACCTTTTAGTATGGAATAGTTGGAACTTGTGGGCAGACTGAAAAGAATACTGAGTGAGAAGTTAGGTCAGAGGAAATCCCAATCTCCACTCTAATGCCGCCACTCTTTTTTTCTCTAATTATTGCAACTCTAAAATGAATGGTGTTTTCTCTAGGGGGGTTCTACAGGTTCTAAAATTCTACCAAATGGGCATTTAGGAAGAATACAGCAGTGGTGGTTTGGTGCCTTCTAACTCAGAAGTATAATTCAACATATTTATATCAGGATAAATGGAGCTTAGCAGCCCAGGCCAAAGCCAAAGCTAAAGCTATGCCTCCAAGAGTTGGATTCTCTCCATCAATTACTATTTTCTTAGAACAGAAATGTCACGCAGTAGCATAGATGGAACTGGAAAGCATTATGCTAAGTGAAATAAGCCAGGAGGTGAAAGACAAATGCCATATGATCTCACCTATAAGTGGAAACTAATCAACAAAACAAACTAACAAGAAACATATAACCGCAGCCATTGAAATAAAAAATAAACTTTATTTTTTATGCAAAAACATTTATGATATGCTGACACTAACCAGAGGGGAGGAAGGACAGGGATAATGGGGGAAAGAAGGAGAAGGATCATCAAGAAACATGTATAAAGGACCCATGGACAAAGCCAAAACGGGGAAGGACTGAGGGTGGGAGGTGAGGGTGAGTGAGGTGGGGTGGCGGGAAAATGGAGACAACTGTACTTGAACAACAATAAAAAAGAAAACATTAAAAAAAGAAAAGTTACACACATGTAGATATGAAGATGGTTAAAAAAGAGGAGGTTGAGATTTGAGCGTTCATCAACCAGATTGGAAAACGGCCCCGTTTGGTTGGGGGATGGTGCTAGACCAGGGAAGAGGATGGGAAGCACAGCGCTTACAGCTAGCTCCCCAGTTGGCTGAGGGTTTCCTCTCCCCAGCAGGTTCCTCCTCACTTCCCTTCCTCTTCCTCTCCCCGTAAACCCTCTGCGAACAGAAAGAATGGTGCTTTCCACAACATTAAAAATTCTATTCATCTTCACGGCAGGATTTCCAAGAATGACTGATGGGACACAAAAAGAAATGATGGATATTAAAACTCACTATTACCAGTCATTACTTATTTGCTCTATGCTGACAGTTTATTTTGTACTCAGTGAAACAAAGAAGAAAAATAGACAGTTTCACCAATCATTTCTCAAGTATTTTATCATTTAGGATAAAACCCATCTCTCTAGGTAAATAAAATACTGTTGAAGCTCTACATACATTTACTACCATGAGTAAATATATCTTTTACCTCAGCTCCATTCTTAGGCTATAATAATTAATGGAGCCAATTATTAGAGTCTCATTCATGTGAATGGGTGATGATAACCAGAAAATATCCCAAAGTTCTCAGTTTTAGAATGTATATATTGATAATTTGTCAGGAAAGTTATCATAAACATTAATATTTAGCCTATATCAGAGTTTATGTCCTTGTTATTTTCTAGGACAGCTATGTCAAAATATGATACCTTAGCATGCTGAATATTTTAAGTTGAAGGAATTTAAAAATGGCAGGTGTGGAAGGAGTCTGACCTCTCCAGTCTCCCCCTAAAGCAGGTCATAAAATCCTCATGTGAGAGCTGCCTTCCCTATACCCAGAAGAAAGCAGCATCTTTATGTCCAAAGACAGAGGGATGCTGAGAGCAGTCTGAACAATCAGGCCTCACTAACCACCCTATCTACCATTTAACTACCCTTGTCTCACATTCTTTTGTTCTATCACATTTTCCGTGTCTTTCCACTCTTCATCAAGCCTGCTGTAAAAATGCTTAGACTTAACCACATCTTCAGGTCTTCACTTCCTTATGAAGGTTCCAGTGTCATGTAAAACTTATATTAAATAAACTGGGATGCTTTCTCTTATTAATCTATCTTTTGCTAATCCAGTTTACAGGGTCCGAGCCTAAGAAGCTAGGATGGATAAAGTAAGAGAGTTTCTCTCTCCTGCACCAGTCAGCTGCCTCCTTCACCAACAGGGCAGTGAAGCACACGAACTGTGTTCTCCTGCCCCGTTAAATCTCTCTTCTCTCTGCTAGAAATTCCCCATTTGGGGTGTTGTGTCTTGAATGGTTCTGGGTTGCTGGATGTTCTTCTCAAACTCATCCTTGTATTTTTCTATCAGATTTAGAGTCCTTCATGGCACAAGAGATGCTTCAGCCAGGGAGAAAACCCTGAAAAGGCACACTTTGTCTATGGCCTTCCCCAGATCATCTCTGATTACATTAGAAATACTAAAAATTATAATAGCCTTTATATGAATATGTAGTCCTTTATGGGATTACAAAAAATTTTTTGGTCTAATAAATATAGTTTTAGTATTTTTCTGTCAAATCTCCCCTCTACTCTCCCCTCGAGATACCTAAAATTAAAACTTAGTGACATTCCTGAAAACCCAAAGCATGTATTTGAATTCTTCCCTAGAAAAACTTTTTAACATTATTAGAAAATAGAAGAATATTTTCTCTTAGCAAAGAGAAGATAAACATAAAAGAAAATTACTTTAGTTATAATATGGGAAGCACAGAGTCTTCAAATGAGAAGGGTAGGTGAAATGTGAAGAACAAAACAAGTAATTGCTGTGACAAAGTACACAGCCAGGGGCCCGCGGAGAAGGTACGTGCCAGACAGAAATTCCCCGCAATGGAATGTGGCTGGAAACTTTGAGTCAATTTAATGACAGACTTCAAATTTAAAGTTTCTCCTCACTTTGTGCTGACATTATACACTTTTGTCCCTTCTCTTAAATTATTACACACAAACCACCGAGGAGGGGAGAGGTGGTCCTGTTTGGACATGTGATGGGGTGAAAGCTGGCTGGTTATGTAAGTGAGTTAAGTCAGACAAAACAAGTGATATCATTTATATGTGGAATCTTAAAAAAAAAAAAAAGAGTAAAACCTGTGAAAACAAATAGTATGATGCTGGTTACTAGGGATGTGAAGGAGGGGTTGTGATAAGATTGATGTTAAGGATATAAACTTGCAACAAGTAGTGAATAAGCCATAGTGACCTAATGTACAGCATAAAAATACAGACAACAGTATTGTACTCTAATCATGTAATGTGATAGGTAGCTACAAAGGCAAGTGTATTAAAATACAGCCAGCCACTATGTAGTTAGGGCTGCTATGGTTGCTTCTGTACTAAACATGCTCAAATGTTGTTTTTCCTTATAATTTTTTCCCAAAACAATACAGTATAACAACTATTTACATTGCATTTAGATTAGATATTATAGGTATCTGCAAATGATTTAAAGTAGACAGGAGGATGTGCATAGGTTATGGGGGGAAGTAGGTTTATAATTGTGAGTACATGAAACGGAGGTCATTCTTATATTATTATTTTTGTATTATTTTCCATATGAGCAACTTTAACCTACTTTTGTCCCACGTTAAATGTAAGTACTATATCATTTCACATAAGGGATTGGAGCATCCGAGGGTTTTGGTATTCGTGACATGGGGGCATCCTGCATCAATCTGCCATGGATACCCCAGGGATGATTCTGTATAAATGCATCAAAGTAACATGTACCCATTAAATTTACACAACGTTTTATGTTAAATGTATTCAATTTACAATAAAAGACAATAGCGCTCAGGAGCTGAGAGCAAGACTTGAAACAAGTGAGAGCAAAGAAGGAGCTGCTGATGTGCATGGACTCGGGCACATTTAAGGCGCCTTTGCAATCACCGAAGCAGAGGGGAAGGCATGCTGCGCTTCCCACAGTGTGTTGTGCTGGGGCTTGAACTATTCACCTGAGAGACTTTTTGACTTCGAATCCAGGTATTTTAGCTATCATTGCATTATATTTCTCAGTGTTATCTTCTATCGGATGTAAAGCTAGATTCAAAGTGACATGAAATCCCGGGACTCTGGCTCCTGCTCATCTTTTGTATCTATATTGATAATATCTGCATTATCAATGTGACACTAAGTGTAGCAGGTATTCGGTAAAGATTGGGGACTGACTGGCCACTTGATATAAATAATATGCATCAAAATTTCTGAAACCAGTAATTCAGAGATGGATGTTGAGATTGTAAGATTATGCCCAATCGTCACTCTGGTGAAACAGTCAAGGGAACAAGCCTAGAGGATTAAGACATATTCTGGATTGAATCTTAACTCTGTCACATGTTTTTGATTTTGAGAGAGTTGGTAAATAATTTATTGTTTCATGGTGGCCTCCTATATAAAGTAGGGTTTATAATAATACCTACCATTGGGTTGTTATAAAGAGAAAGTGAAATGATATATATAGAAAACCAACTAATGATTGGGCAATCCTAAATTCTCAATGAACTCTCTTTATAAAGATTTTAAAAACTCTTTTATTTGAAATGATTCATATGACTTCTCTTGCTAATATTGTATTGTGATCTCAGGGTCACATTAGCTAAACTATAATGTTTCTTAAACCACATCTCAAATATATATATATGTGATACTATTTTCATCTGCTTAAAATATAATATTTCAGCCAGCTGGTGTTTTGCTTTCATGAGTACACCATGTTCGAGGGTCCTGTATTATCAGGGGAATGCTAGTTGTTCATTTTTTCTTTTTGTTGAATTAATGAGTTAGTAGAGAAGAGAATATAGTCAAGGTAATAGTTTCTAAAATTTTTCAACTACATGCTACAGTGAACTAAAAAAATGTCTGAATTTAGAATATACATCCTGCTTACTTTGTTAAGGTTGTCTTCTGTTGTTTGCTCTCCTTAATATAGTAATTGTAGCACTATTAATATAGCACTCCAATTCTCTGGAGTCAAAGTAAAGTGAATTATAAAGAGATAACTGGCAAATCATCATCAACATACATGATGACAGAAAAGCGTGGCATGTGAAATGTCTGAAGGACAGCCCACATTTCCATTTCATAAACAATGACACAATGGGAACTGCCCAGAATTTGTCCAGGGGTTGATAGAAATATCATTTGGAAAGAGCTTTCTTAAGAGTGTGGCCTTTGTTCTCCACCATGTACATCTGACCGTGTGATATGACATATGGGGAGAAGTCCAGGAGAACTCATAAAAACATTATGCATTTTACCTTTTCAGTAACATATTGTAGAACCATGTTAGGTCAATGTATTGGAGATGCTTAGAGCCAAAAGCCTGGGACTCTTTGTGAAGGTCCTGTACACCTCTCACTTTCTCTCTCGCTCTCCAATTTCCCTTCAAGTTTCCATTGTCTCTGCATTGATTCTATAAACAGTCTTTGTCTCCTCCCCACCTTAGTTTGGGGGTGGCAGACAGTCCTGGCTGAGACTCTCATGCCCTGGCAAGGTGGCTGCCAGAGCATGTTATTGTTAACCCCAGATTTTGTTCTTCTGGGGAGGTCAAGGCCAGGCCCCAACTTGGCTTGAAGGGACATTTTCAGTTTTCTTTCTGTCACCTGGGGTATCTGCCTCTGATATTTCACTAATAAACTCCTCAATTTAAAAAAAAAAAAAAAAAAAAAAAGCTAAAGCCAGCTCATTAAATTAATTCAGACAAACCCCCATAATAGTCCTAGTTCAATTTCCTTAACTTTAATCCACAATGGCTGTACTAGATGTACTTTTGTATTCTCCTATACTTTTATTCAACAAACAATTGCACTACAGTTATGCACTCTGTAAAGTTTTGGGACAAAGGTGAAAAAGGCAAACTATCTTCAATGAACTCACAGTTGAGTGATAGACACCGAATGTTACGATAGTTAATCATAGGTTCTCATTTCAGTAAAGAAAATAGGAATGCAATCTAGCCTTGGAGGTAAGTAATAATTTTTCGGAGAAGACAATCCTGATTTTGGAATAGTAAATGTATGCTAATAATGCACATGAGATAGGAACCAGTAGAGACTTTCAGGCAAAGGAAACAGCATGCTCCAAAATCACAAAGGCTCAGGCAACACACTACATTAGGGAATTTCTGGTAATTCAGTATATGGGTGGAAAGCAGGGTGTGGAAGGACCAGGTGAAAGATGAAGAGAAAGGCCAAGGTCATACTGCCAAGGGCTCATTATGCCACGCTAAACATTACATTTTTTCCTAAAAGCAGTGAGTAATCATTAAAAGATGTTTTAGATGGACGTGACGTATATAGAACTTCATTTTGAAAACAAAATCCACTGGCAGAAATGAAGCAATAGAAGGACGTAGTGTTACCACGTGTGGGGGTATCTGGTAGGAAACTGCTCTGGGAAGGGAAGGGAAGAAGCAATGAAGGCTCGACATAAGACTCTAGCAGCAGGAGTTTGAGGGGACAAATAGAATTGATAAATATTACTGAAAGAGAATTTGTATGAATTAGAGACCCATTAAAGGTACATAGAAGACAGTTATTAAATGTAGGTGGAAGAGAGTTATTTTTCCGGATGCATAGCATGGTGCCATTTGCTGAGAGACACAGTAATGGGAACAGGTTGGGAAAGATAATGCATTTTCATATAGCGCAGGTTCAGTTTAAGGTTCCTGTGGACATCCATTCAAAAACTGGACATACGGGTCTAGAAATCAGGAAATGATCCTTCAAATACCTCTTAAACTAATATTGTAATTCAATTTACAAAAACATACTTAAGAAAAGCACTTTGGTGTTAACTGTGTGTTAACCATTAGTGTAAGTCTGAATTATCCAACAAATGAGTATTATTTAGATATTTGTTATATACATTGCTCTTGCTTTGAAGTAGTTCATTAATACGGAAGGAATATACACCAGTAAGCTTAACTGTCTAATAATAAATCCAGAAATAGGAAATCAGAAATGCTAAAAGGAATGTTCAATTTCTAAGTCTTTAACATATTTTAGAAAACCCCTTTATTCCCTTTTTTTACAGATAAAATTGGTACTTTTTCAAGCTAGAACTTCCTTTAGCCTCCTGTAATTTACACTCCCTATCTTCTTGTGCGATTTTAGATTATCACAAGACTCCACATATCCTGTATGACACAGAGACAGACAGGGTATGAGGGCTTTACCAAAGCTTTACAAGCCAAGTATTGCTAGACAATAGCTCTCTGGACAATGACATGCTTCTCTCATGAATTTATCTTCAGCTTTTCCTCCTTTTACTGCCATTGTTATTTTATTCGACAATGGCTAATAAATAACAATCAAGTCCTTTTTCCTTCTCACAATGTCAATCTTTAGATACTGCATTAACTTTTATTACATGTATAATTAAAAAGTTAAATAAAATAGTACCATTGATATATGTGAAAACTATATGAACCTAAATCATTAAAAATATGGATGGTCAAAGAAATTTAATTAGGGTTATGTAAAGAATAAAGAACTATTTATGGGAATGATTTATTACTTGAACTTATTTGTTTCTTTTATAATATCCATGGTGACTCATATAATTTGAAAATAGAGGATACTATCTCTGAACTCTAACTTCCTGAATTCTTCATGGAATTTGTCATACAATCATCCATACTGAACTCTAATTTCCATTGTATATAGGATTACTTCCATTTCTATATACTTTGATACTCAAAAATTCTCCCTCCTCTGTTAGAATGAATCTGGAGTTCATAAAACTGTGAACTCCAGTGGCGATATTCTTTCCAGCCTATCCCCTCGCACAACTTTGACTTGGCCTCAGCCCTGTCTCTTTTTTGCTTGTTTCCTCCTGTCTACACTCAACATTTAGCTTAGTTTTCCTTCTTCTTGAAGAACGTCCCCAATCCTTCCAAACTTCAGTTGTTCTAAGTACCTTCAGCACATATTCTCTGTCATCCTTCTCTCTGTCTTCATACAAATGTGCATGTCTGTGTTCCCAAGAAGCCCATGAAGAAGGGGGTTGGGGAAAGTGGCCAAAAGTGAACAGGAGCTAACAGGTACATCCTGTCTGCCAGGTCCAGTACATGAGATGTTTTCTTAAGTCTCAATACTACTTTCAGACAGATATTTTTATTGTAGATGATTAAATAGGACATAGAAAAGTTTCAATAACTTCTTGACTACCCCCCACCCCAAGCTTTCAATAGGGAGCCGGATTTGAATTCAGTGGTGCCTGGTTTGTCCTCCTCCTGTGACCTGTGGCCATCGTGTAGTGGGAGTGACTTTGACGTCAGGGTGCTAGGCTTTAACTTGCAATGCTGCTCCTCACTAGCTGTGTGGACTACCTATTAAACATGTTCTATGTTCCCTGCTCAGGATTTCACACAGGTAGGGTTGTAAGCAAGAACCTTCAGCCATGGTACTCATAGTATTCTCACTTTATAAAAAAGAAAATGGAAGAACAGAGAGTTTAGGTTAGGTTGCCTAAGGTCATAGAATAGGAGGCACAACTGGACTTCAATACCAGGCTCTCCAAACCTGCACTCTGAATCATCATGCTGACCACTATGCCTCTGTAGGAAACCACCATAACCTCTTTAAGCAGCAAAAGTTTCCTTACGTATAAAATGAATATAGAATTGTTTTGAGAATTAAATGGGATTATGGGGAAACACTAAGCATAATAACTTGCACATAGTAGTAACTAGATAAGTAATGTTTGTTTTTATCTTCATTATTTGACTGTGCTGACTGGAAAGCTGGGGGCAGGGATTAGATATTTTTATCTCATTCAAAAGTGGTTCTGGGCTTTACCTGCTGTGGCTCCATTGGTTGGGCATCGTCCTGCAAACTCAAACATCATGGGTTCGATTCCCAGTCAGGGCACATACCTAGGTTATGGGTGTGGTCCTCGGTCAGGCACATACAGAAGGCAACCTCACATCAGTGCTTCTCCCCTTCTCTCTGTCCCTCCCTTCCCCCTCTCTAAAATCAATAAGCATGTCTGAGGGTAAGGATAAAAATAAGTGGTTCTGTGCATGCAATTGCTGCTTCATAAATACTTTTTAATTTCATTATTTTATATATTGGTTGTTTTGAAAGATGGTGAGGAGAAAAAAGGCAGGGTGTTATCAAATATTGACAGATACATAAGTCTACTATTAAATTATATTAGATTTAAACCATAGAAGATAATGGAGCCTTGTTTTATGCTACCATATAAAGAGGAGATCCTTGTGGGAGAAATTTCCTCATTGGATTGTACATCCATTTAATAGCAGAAACCATCAATATAATCTACTTCAAAATCTGAGCACTCGCTATACTCATATTTGCCTATAATACAGCAATCTAAATGTATTATGGACTCTGTTCAATCATTTTCTATCATTATTTTCTTTATGACACTGACATCCAAAGATGCACACAGAAAAGAAGCTGGTAAGCAATGGGTTTGTGAAATTCGGTGACTACTGGCAATGGTATACCAGAAGGGGAACAGTTGTCAAGTCAGCCCTTTGTTGACAGTTAGTTTTACTTTGTCTCCAGCTTCAGTCTCCCTCTAAGTATGTGTGTATGACTGCAAAGGTAACAAGGCTAGACCATGCGGCTGGGTCAGTATTCAAAAACCCCTCTGGAAAATATGGAAGACCTGAATGTGGACTGACGATGACATCACCCAGCTAAGGACACAAAGAATTTCAGGATGAGATCCAAAGGTGTCCCTTTGAGGCAATTTATAAATGTGTTACAAATAAGATTAGGAAGATTGCTGTATCTCAGAAAGAGGACTAATGTCTAACTCCTGTGAGCTAAAGTGATGATGTCAAATAACATGTTAAAAAAAAAAAAAACGATATAAGAAAGAAAAAGTCATCTATATAGAATCAAGAAAATTAATTGAAAAGTAATTCCATGCTGGGGTTAATGCAGTAATGACTAAGGAGATAGAAATGATATCTGGAAAATGAGTATTTTAGTTATCAGAAAGTCAGACTCAGAATAATCTCATTGAAATATTCCACACCTTCTTCAATTCCATATCCTCTGTTTGATGTTTTAAAACTGCCTGCTTTTCTATTTTGTTCACTTTGTACCTTGATAATAGAAGGGTCTCTTGGAATAGCAGGAAAAAAGTTGCTGGTCATTTGAAAAAGAATAAATCTCATTGTAAATTTGCTCTTCTGTTTTTAATTTTTTTTATTTTATTGTTGTTCAATAACAGCTGTCCCTATTTTCCCCCATTATTCTCCCCTGCCCTACCCAACTCCCACCTCCCACATTCAATCCTCCCCCTCCTTTGTCTTTCGACATGTGTCCTTTATACGTGTTCCTTGACTTGACCCTTCCCCTTCTTTCCCCCATTACCCCTCCCGCTTCTCTCTGGTCACTGTCAGTTTGTTTCTTTATTTCCATGTCTCTGGTTCTATTTTGTTCTTAAATTATTCTTCCTCTACAGAAAATTTGATTAGCATAAATTACTTTCAGGATTTATTATTCCCATGGTGCATTCATAAAAGCTCCAGTCTGAATCTGAAAAGCAAAGATCTTGAACTTGCTGAGATGCCCCTTGCTGATATTTGCAGCTTTCAGTTCATAGCCATCCCCCAGACTTGTGGAATCAGCCAGGGGCTGATATATTATTTTGAAAAGTTCTTCAGCTGATTCTTCTGAAATACAATAATACTATGTTTAAGAGAGAAAAGCAGCCTGATAAATCAAGGATTGCTTCTCAGTTGTTTGTATAAATAACTAATTCAAAAATGGAGAGAGAGAGAGGCATATTCTTCTTACAAAAAAAGCTATTGGGGCAGCATAATCCCATCTTCTCTCCCCACAGAGCCACACCCAGAGCATGCCCTCTGGGAGAGGTTGATGGATGCCTGGTGACGAAAACTGTGATGAATTGGCACGAGGTCACCAAGATGGAAATTATAGTTGTGGGTGCTTGACAGCTCTGTATCAGAGGCTGGGTTAGGAGCAGATTAATTAGGTCAGTCTCTCAACTTTAAGTGTCTCTACCTCTAAGTCAGAAGAGGTGCCCATGATGTTGTTCAGGTCCTCCAGAAAATAATAAAAAAAAGGATTAAATGAAGTAGATTCATCCTGATCTACAAGTGGGAATGTGCCCGCTACATTATTTTTGTAGCTCCTTTAGTAGAAGTGATATAATGTAAAAATACAGCACAAAGAGAAAACCTACAGTTCTCACATTGAATAAATGACATCACCTACTACCAGGGGCAGTATTATAGGACTAAGTATGAGGTTTTTTCCCACATGTTGTTGGCCTAAGAGGAAATGATCTGGACTTAACGGAGCATAGTTTGTTCGCAGGCAAACTATGGATCTATTAAGCAAGGATATAGGTGCAGAGAAGTAAGATAAGTAAGCTGGGGCAGGCAGATTCTCCAACTATTGGCAAACAGGTCTGTAAGGTTACAGACTAACAACAGCACCATAAAAATTAGAATCCAGACAAGGTGAATTCTGTACTCAGCCCTCAGCTGACCTCTGAATTTTGTTGGCTCCCTTGGTCTGTGTGGGTGACCCAGAGAGTGGAGGTGAATGTTTAAGTAGAGAGAGAGTCCAAGCCTATTTGCAAAAGTGAGAATTAAATGAGAACATACATAACAGGCTTATATCTGTTCACAGCGGACACTCAATAACTCACTATTATTATTACACATGCAGAAGCCTAAACTTACCAGGAGTTTCATTCACAATGATATATTTAATGGTACGAATAACTGTTTATACTTTTAAAAAGTTAATGGTAAGGACAAAGTCCAGGGTACCAAAGGATGACTCAAATTCTGTGTAAAGCTAAGCCATCACTATAAAACCTCCATCAATACCATAGCACACTGACTCAGAAAACCAACGAAAGTAATATTCCTCCCAAGACTGTACAGATGCTGTCATCAAAGTTAATAAACATTTACCGCAAAAGATTATTGGGAAGCTTCCCAGAGCTGTTTTCTCCCAGGGAAATATGTACTTACAGGAGTTGTGCTTTAAAGGTAACTCCGTCACCCATCATGTTTCAGGTGGAGAAATGACCGATAGGGGACCATGTAAGTGGTGGCACTTATGAAACAAGAATTCGCCTTTGACAGCCATTTTATTACACTTGGAGCATATTGAAGGAATAAATCATGAAGGTAGTAAAGCACTGAGATTTTTTGAAGCCCCAGTCTTGGGAACTCAAACTCTACAGAGACTCAGAAGATGGATTCTAGGCACTGAACACATCTGGATTGCTCTGGGCATCAGTAAGGACCTCAGCAATCACAGGTCCCCAAGGTCTTGCCAGGAGGAATGACAGGGACAATAGATTTTGACTGAGGAAAGATGTTGCAATCTTGGAATCCCCTTTAGCAAACAAATCTAACTCTCTGTTTCATTAGTCTTGTCTTCTGATACCTCAAATAGCCAAAACGAATTTTTATTTCATAATAGTCATGAAGTTTTGCTTTTCAATGTCCTGAAATTTAAAAAAAAAAAAAAAATTCTTGGTTGTGTTCTTATCATGGGGATTCATATGTCTAACCATCCTAGGGATTGTATAAATACAGGGTGCCAGCGAAAACTATTTCTGGATATAGTACATTGTGTTATCTATTTATTAAGGCAGGGAGGATTGCTAACAGAATGCAATGCTTATTCATATTTGTTATATCCAGATCTATTTTCTTTGCCTCTTCTTTTCCCCTAATGTATTGTTCTAATCATCAGACATTTTTTTCTGCCCTCTTTGATACCATGATCTTATTGTTTGAGTTAAATCACATAAGAGAATGATTTCTAGAGAAACCATAGAAATCTCTAGCCCTTGGCTTTCCCAACACTATATATAGTGTTTCCCAAGTGAAACACTATACATAAAATGAGTTACTGCAAATAAGACAAGGCCGGGGCCATAAACCTGTCAACTTCATCTCTAGGATTTTCTTTCCAAATAGCACCAAATACTTTCTCGATATTACCTCACGTTAAAAAAGGGCAAGCCTCTATTAAAGTTAGGCATTTATGAATCTCATGTTTTAACACATTCTGAATAATGTAAAGGAATTGGGAGTATTCAGTATGGATCATTTTGAAATGGCTTTGGTGAGGATTTATTGTGTGTGCGCATTAAACTGGCATTTACTATTTAGTTAGTGGGAACAGCAGAAGGCATTTCAGTTTGGGTTTAAGATCTGGTAATAGCATCCTGCTGTTTTCCACGCTCCATTCAAGAACATCAAACAACCAGAGAGCAGCAGATGTTGATATTTTCTCTAGCATTGTAGCCAACCCCAAGGATTGACACTTCCTTTTTGTATATCATCTAAAGCTGAACCACATGCAGCAAATGGCTTTGGCCAAGGAATTAGAATTAAATCAGAAGCCAAATATCCTTAGGAGAATTTGAGTGTGTCCTGCCTGGGCAACTCAAAATACAAAATTGGACATTCTGGATTGATAAGGGAAGAGGAATCATACAATGAACAAACAAAGCTAATTGGAACTGCATCAGGAAGATTTTACTTTCAGTATGACATGGTCAGTTTATTGTACCTAAAGTGAAGTGGTGAGTACAATGAGAAAATAAATGAAATGTGTAGTGGTTTAGGAGCCAAGTACTTTGAAACCATGCTAGATGGTTTAGATTCACCAGCCTGGTTGTAACTGTGTTGATAGTACCGTTGAAGAATTCTTTTCTATATTATATTTTTAGACAATAATTACTTGAGTGTATGTGACACAAAAATTACTTTTGCATGTACAGAAGGAAGAATCAAATAAATGACTCATATGAGAGGCCTAGCTGTGAATGATCAGACTCAGAAATTAAGATTCCACATTATCTGGCTCCTCAAAGAGTGGTTCCACTTTGGATTCATCAGGAGCTTGTTAGAAATGCAGATGCCAAGTGTCCACCACCAACCTACTGAATTTGATTTGCATTTTAACAATATTTCTGGGCGATTTGTATGCACACTGGAGTTTTGGATGCATGGCTCAATGACACTAAAAAGATCTGATATGTCCATGTTTGTATTTGTGAGTGTGCAGGACAATACACAAGAATCACACTATCTAGTAAGTGCTGTTCCATTTTCAATACATTGTGGACATCATTTAACTAATAAATACTGTTTCCTGTCTCTTGCTCCACTGAAACCATTTGCCCCCAATCTTTAGTGTGGCAGCTTGTCCCTCCTGGCCTCACACCAAGGGAAAGTTTCCACAGGGACCACAGGCTGGAGGAGTATGTGACAATGAAGTTTTCTCTATGTATTTCCAATGAGGAATGCCATGAAATTTTTCTTAAGATAATAAGAGGAATTGCTAAGATTCACTGAGAACATCCAATGTGCAAACTCGCCTCTCAAGAGTTTCATGTGCATCACCTCATTTATCTCCTAGTGACTGTGATGAAGGCATGCTTATTCCCCTGGTTTACACTTGAAGTTAGCTGCCTAAGGACACACAGGTAGCACATGGAAGTGTCAGGGTTCATTCATATAACCACTAGGTTATTCTCATCTTGGGTAAAGACAAGTATAGGGATCTGGTACGAGTTCGAGCTTGAGCAATATCAGGATTTAATAGGAATTATCACAGACAAGATATACATCAGAAATTGGATGATGATAGCACCATTGGGTTAGAAATGGGGCTTCCAACAGAAGTAGAAGAGCCTACTGTCCTCTCAGCTTAACGAAATCAATCCAAGTTCTAGTTATATGAAGTTTTCTTAAACTGATGAACAGCTATTCCAACCCCCTTTGAATTCTGTAAAAACTCACTGTATTCAAATCACTTCAACTAGGAACTTGAACTGCTCTATTGCCATGAGAAATGTGCAATTTCTCCAGCTACACTGTAACATTCTTATGGGGGTGGACACCACGTATACCTTTGTCTTTTATCTCGGAGAGTGGCTGGCACTATGTCCTGCCTTTAGCTTCTCACCTGCTTTACAGATCAATTGACTGCATGCTCTGGGCGAACTCTGACATTAAGGAGTGCCCTGAAGTTCAACAGATCCAGGGATTTAAATACTGCTGCTGAGTGGTAGGCAAACTACAGGTCACCCACCTTAGAGGCAAGGAAGCTGTCTCAGACACGTTCAGGAAGTTTGCATCAGGGGCAGTTAAGATGAAACCACAGTCTTTATTCCTTTTGTTAACTGAAGTTTATCCATGAAACACAGAAAGTTACACAATTAAGTAACTTGAAAGGGAGTACTAAGAGGTACTTTTCAGCATGCAATAGAGTCTGAGAGTAGAGAATACCTTAAAGAGAATAGTATCCCAGCTCTCTTAATTTGAAATCAGGGTTCAGAGAGTAAATGAGCAAATAGCTCAAGGTAGCGCAGCAAAACTCAGACTAGGTCAAGTCTGATACCCTGATATCCTAATATCATTCCCCCATCCGATGCTGTATCCATAGTCAAGCACATTTACTTTTTTGACTGAGCAATAAAACTTCTCAGTCAGGTAGGAGGCTGAATGCCACTAATCTCTTTTAATGAAGCACTTGATGCCAAGCCCCATGGTAGAGTCGTAATGATGCCAGAGTAACTCAACAGATAAAATTGTGCTTGTACTCGAGTGCCCAAGTGGTTGGCAACAGGATCAGCAGATGCTTTGAGAGAAGTGGCAATCCCTCAGTATTATTCCAGAGGATGTTTGATATAGCTTCCACAGACAAAGATAGATCCCGTAAGCTGACTGATGCCAATGATGTTAACTCCAGGAAGGAAAGCATTAGTAAATATGTGGGCTTTAAAAATATGGCCATATAGTAATTGGATGAAATAGACCCAAGGTAATTCAGCAGAAAACAAGTAAATGAACTAAAAAAATGGTCACAGAATGTCTCTGTTGTGTTTATGGTAGGAAAAGAGACCCATGGGTTTTAGAACCTGTCCTCATTCAGCTCTGCCCCACGTAGAAACCAACTGCCCCACACCACTGCGACACGAGGAAGGCACCCTGAGTCCCCACGTGGCCTTAATTGAGTGTGGTAGAAATAGATGCCTAATATTTTTTAGTCATTATAGCAACTAAATATTTGAGCATGGCAAACTCTATGTCAAGTGCTTCCCGCACACTCACGTAAATTATTGTAGCAATCTCTGTGACCAAGACACCATAATCTTCACTGTGCATATGAAGAAACTGAAGCTGAGAGATACTACAAACAACATCGTATAGTTGATGAATGATTGGGACACAATTTGATCTTGTTTCCCAGATTCCAAAACCAGTGCTTTCAAGCATTTTATTATGGCTTAGTTCCTGGCTCTCTAAGACGTTTTAAAATTATTTTTTCATAATGATGACTTTGCCACTATAGTAATAGATTCACATGGAGAAATGTTCCACAAAATAGACTATATGGGCTACTGTTCCCCAATCTTTCGAAACTCTCAAACTTTTTTGTTTTATATATAAACTTATTTACAAAACATTCAGGACCTTCTTGTCCATGACAGAAAAATAATGAGCACAAGGCCTGATTCTTTTGTCAGAGCCCTGTAGCCTGTGGGGAGAGTCATGTGTTTTAGATGGCTTATGTAAATTGCTGTTCAGATATTGGGACTATGGATGAATAAAAATTATTAAAGGATTATGGTTCGATTACTTATTAATATTAAAATGTATTTTTCTGTGTTTTAGATGACTTATGTAAATTGCTGTTCAGATATTGGAACTATGGATAACTAAAATTATTAAAGGATTATGGTTCAATTATTTATTAATATTAAACCTTATTTTGCTGAAAAATGTGTTATGGAAACCCCCTCACACTTCCTTCAGGAAAGTTGAGAGGAAACATTTACTTTGGGCTTCAACACATAGAAGAGGAAATTCCTCAAGAAGGCTAGCTATATCCCAGTTACAAATAAGAACGTCCCATTCACTTCTCCTCCACATGTTCAACATGTCTCTGCAATCCTCGGTGCCTGAAGAGATGTTGCTGAGCCTTATATTTGTAGTTTATAATATGGGAATTATGAATCCTAATAGTCTATTCAAAATAAATATTGGATTATAACATTTAGCATGCATTTTTAAATTGTATACATACCGCTAGAAACTTTTGATAAGATACCCATTGTACCCATGAAGACCAGTACGTTGATGGGCTCCACAACACCAAGATCATCAAATATTCTCTCCAACAGCCTGGACTTTCTAGAACTGCAGTGAAAAATTAATACTCTTTTAAGAAATATTCATCTTCTCTGACAGGCTGGAATGACTATATACTTAAATACAGGCTAGTGACGCTGTATCAGCTGGGTGCATGAAAAGGAAAATGCAGTTCTGACATGCCTATTTGGGTATTCAGAATGGTATATAAAGCACCGAGCAGACAAAGGCGCCCTAAGTCAAGTGTGATGTAGATAACTTGGAGACGGTATGGCAGCCAAGATAAATTGACTTTATTAAGAAAAAGTTAACTTGTAGCTATTTTTAAAAGGGAACGGCTGGGGACACACTGCAGCTAGGGACGTATTAGTATTAAAGAGAGGGCCTCAGCAGCAGTCACACATTTTCTTTGAGAGCGAAAACAAAAGCAAGGGGGTAAAATCCCAGAAGAACAGGTTTAGGTCAAACTGTGAAGACTAGATTACGGCTGGAATCATCCCTTTCTTTTAAATTTTTTTTCAGTAAATATTAGTAGATTCGAGTAAAAAAAGATGATATATTTTATAAATTTTAGTATGGAATCATTACAATCTCTCAGGGGGAGAGGGTGGTTTAAAATAAGAGCCACCACATGTGTGTTTGGACTTTTTATTCCCAGTCAGCCGAGGGCCACATGCCACATTAAAAGCCTAAGGCCTGTGCTTTCAGGCTGGTAAAAGTGCTGGCCAATACTGATTGACTTTCTTGGCTCTACTGGTAACACTTGAGGTTGAAGAAGCAGCCAATCTCTGATTTATATGCAGGGAACTACAACATAAGACCTACCCAATACCTCTCCACTTGTATAAGAAATAATTTGGGACATTGGTAACTCTAAACCACTGACACATTTGATAAAGTCACTTAATTTGCTTCCTTTTCAAAAACTGATTTAAACTTTGTTGGAGAAATTTTATGACCCCTTCTTTCGTAATATTCTCTGATCAGGATTCCAATCCAAAGTCTTTATGTTCAATTTTGATTCCTAAGTTGTTTTCCTATGTTGAGAGTGTAGATTTTTCTGGCAATGTTAAGGTAAAAACAATAATTGTTTTTCAATGGCAGCTTAGAAAATGAACAAATAATGAGGACTCAAACACTTTTATCCAAATTAATAATTAGAGATGTCTTCCAATTTGTTCCTGAACTGGCAACCAGGCAGGTTTGGTTA
Source organism: Glossophaga mutica (assembly GCA_039655065.1). Taxonomy (NCBI): domain Eukaryota; kingdom Metazoa; phylum Chordata; class Mammalia; order Chiroptera; family Phyllostomidae; genus Glossophaga; species Glossophaga mutica. The sequence continues at coordinate 22,331,409 of CM077312.1, read as the reverse complement.
AAAACAGAAAAAGTGAGCTGTGGAACGATGATAGCAATCTCTGTTAAGGACCCACAAGAGCTGGAAGTGGATTTGGTGGCAATCACACAGAGAAGAGAGGCCTCACCCAGGTGGCAAGTCCTCAAGGCAAAATTCTGAAGTCTTACAACAAAAAACGTCTCAAGATTTCAACTACTTATTTACAGATGAAGGAAATCTTATGTCCAGAGAAGCTAAGAGATTTGGTTAGGGACACACAAGCTAAACGGTGGCAGCACTAGAAGCAGACACAAGAGTTCATGACTTCCCTAACGTCAATCAATAAAGTCTGTTAAATTAATGGATGGGCGCCCTCTAAAAGTGGTCCCAAATTTCCAGGGAGAAGTGAGTGAAATTCAATCTTAAATTTTGTGGAAGGAAAGTAGATTAAGGCAGAGGTGATGCTGGCATCTTCCCAATTCAACACAAGATCATATACTGGGATACATAATAAACTATTAAAAACATTTGCTAAGCATTGGTTTCAAGGTAGAGTAATGCATGGCCTTTTCAGAAGAGAGTTAAGTGCATTTATTATTGGGGAATAGCTTATTTCCCTAACTGCAGTTGCTCTAAGTAATGTACGTTTTGGAGGTGACAAATTTCTTTTTACATCCTATTACTGAGCAATGCACATTTCACTCAGGAAAACATGGGAGTTAAATGAAGGGATGCAATTTCGGATGGAACACAGTACTTGGGATCAGTAGATGCCAGACAAGTCCCCGTAAAACATCAAAAGAACGCTAGAGCAATATTTCTGGAGAAAATTTTTTCTGGTTTCATATGATGTATTTTAATGCAGAAATGCTTTTTACCATAAAGTTCTGAAAGAACAATAGTTTCAATAAGGACCCTTCTCACAAAAATCACAATCAAAACATCAAATTCTAATGCTCACTGAGGTAATTGTCCACGTGTCACTATAACTACAACTTAACCAACATTTGTATATTCTATAATCTTTACAATAAAAATTCAACTAGACTTATTGTTTGTGAGTTATTAAGTTTTACAGAATTTCTTCATCATGAGCTCTTCCCTGCCCCAATTTCAACTTTTCTGAGCATGTAAAGTAAACCACAAGGTGGCAACATATATCATTTTAAGTGGACATTTTTCTGCTTTTGCTTTATTTCTCTATGCTTTCCTTGAGTTCATGTGAATTAGTACAACTTTCTGGGCTGCAGAGAAAACATCTTCAATCGTGTATGTACACAGGCACTTTAACAGCAATTAAAGTGGTTTACCTTCTTTGATCACTTCAGCGAATAACACTCCTATCTCCACCTACCCCGACTTTTATTAAAAAGGTGGAAGATATGAGACAGGTACACTTTCATGCTGTTAGGAATTGCATGTTAAGTAACAAAAGAGGGGGAAAGAAAGTAGAACTGGGTAACTTCAACTTCTGACAATCACGGGAGGTTTTATGGAGAACGTAGCATTTGAGGTAGGATATGAACAATAAATAAAATGCAGAGAGGCAGAGATGCCAGGTGGAAAAATCTTTAAATATGTAGATTATGAGTAATCTAAAGCATGGAGTTGAGACCAAGCAAATATACAAATGAACATGGTGAGGGGACTTTTAGTGAGTAGCATTTATGTTTAGACTATAAAACTATGTTCAAAGCAATAGAGTGCTTTAATTATAAGATAATAGATTTTAATTTACATGAATATTTCTCAAATAAAATATTTCCATGGGTCATGGATGCCTGATGAGTTGCAAGTGGAAGGGTAACTGGACGTGAACACTCGGTGCATCACTGTCATGATAAAAAGCTTAGCACAGGCACCGAAACTGAGTGGCAGGTCTGGGTTACACAGTGGCCATTCTGAGTGATCCAGAATATGCGCTCACTGATTTATGAATTGCTACGGAAATGAATTCACAAATTAAGAAAAAAACCATGGAGAAATTTCATACCCAGATAGCAAGTATCTGTAAGCTTCAGTTTAAGAGGCACTATCTCATACTTATGTAGCACTGTTAAGAGTTTAAAGGTACAATAAAATGGACACTTTACAAGAAATATTTCAGGGAATTTGATCTTAAGAGACACTGGGGAACCTTTGAAAATATCTTGTTCATTAAATTATTCCATTAACTAACATTTTGCTAAGACCCTAGATTCCACCTAGAGGCTAAGTACTGAAGAAACAAAGATGAATACATGTTTCTGCCATAAAGAAGCTCATGGTGAAGTTAAGGGAAAAGTTTTCTTGACATATAAAAATAATAAAATATTCAGATTCATTGGAAGAGAGATTGCCAAAGGAGTGCAATTTAACCTAGCTTGGAGGGCAGAGAAGACTCAATGGTCAGGCTGAGGGGTAAACAGTAAATTGGAACTGTGTTTAAGTTTGAGAATGTGTGTGTACTTGCATGGTGTGCAGCGTTTAGATATGAAAGAACAGCATGAATAAATGTTCCTTTGATGCTGCTAACATGCAAAGTTTGAAGCAGGGGATGTTGGAGAATGAAACTGGGAAGGTAGACAGTGGGTAAATCCTGTTCTTGTAGCACATTGGTGTTAAGGAACTGACTTTATCTTGACATGCAAGAAGTAAGGAATGGCACAGGTGCCTTGGTATTTTAGTAAGATAACTCTGAGAAGAAGAGAAATAGAGAAGGCAGACAGAAACTATTGTAATATTACTCAAAGGGATGAAGAGTCTCTGGGCTAGAACATTGGTGATAGAACTGGATAACAGAAAGATAAAGATTATATTTAAGAGGTAAAAGAAGCAGGACACTGACTACATATGGGTTGTGACTGAAAGGAAGAAATTAAAGATATACTGATTTTCCAGCTTAGAGATATCTGTGAACCAAGAATGAGAACATAACAGGAAGAGAGAACATCACAGAGAAAGTAATGAATTTAGTTTTTGACATGTTGAGAGTATAGGCCTGGGTGATACCCAGTTAAGATTCTACAGGCAGATGAATATATAAAACTGAAACTTGGGAAAATGCTATGGCCTACAAATACATTTTTAACATTCAACAACTTAATAACTGAACAGTCTGACAATGAGGTTTAAGATAGATACAAAGCTACACCTTATTAAGCAATTACAGGAGGCTGGGTGTGTTCCAAAGTCCTTTAAATGAATTACCTCATTTAAATTCACCAAGATTCTACAGAGTAGATATCAGTTAAATCCTCATTTTACAGGTGAGTAAACTGAGGATTAGTCTAGAGGTGAGTCAGTCCAAGGTCACACGGCTGGCTACCGTCGAAGCTCAGACCGAAGCTCAGGGAACCTGATTCCGGAGAACCTGTCTGTAACCACTAGACTATATGGCTTCTCTGGGAACATGTGTAGTGAGAGGAGCTGGGAACAATGGCAGGATGGTGGGGGGAACAGCAGCATTTTGTGCTTCATAGGTATTATTTTATTAGAGCCTAGGAGTGAGATAGGGCTCAGAAAGATTCACAGAGAAGTAGCCTGCATAGGACCATGGTGGTCACGAGACCGAAGAAGGAAGCGGTAGTCAACTGCATAACTATATTTGAGAAACCACTAAAAAATTGTCATTTGGCTTGGCCATGACGAGATGGTATTTATGAAAGCAGCTTCGGTATAATTTTTGAATAATAAGGGACTTTACAACTGGTAAGGTTGATGTAATAGTTAACTACTATGTCTAAAGTTCAGGAGAGAAAAGAAAAAGAGAGATTCAGGGAGGAATACTGTACTCAATTTGTGCAGGTGCTGGTCTTCAGGTTATGTGACCAGTTGTCACCATCTCCTTAATCCCGCCTGGATTTGACTTCTCTCTGTCATCTAAGCAGTCTCTCTGCTTTTGTCCTCGCCCACCTGCAGCACATTCTTCATAAAGTCACAAGAGTGATACTTGGAAAACTTCTATCATGTCACATACTTCTCAAAACCCTTTGGCGTCTTCCTATTATGCTGAACATAAAATCTAACTAACATTCTGACCTTCCTCATCTGCCCCTGCTACCTCTGTGACCTTACACTCTAATGGTGCCTCATTTGGAGTATTAATTAGTTCCCCAAACATTCCTACAGATTTTCACCATCATTTTCTTTTGGTCTCTGCACAGATGTCATGTCCTCAGAAAGCACACACTTGAACACAATAAGGTGATAGCCTTCCTATCCGAATCTCCCTGTCTTTTCCTGTCTTGTTTTTATCTCAGCACATCTCATTACCTTCAGTGTATCTCTTGTCCCAAATATAAATTTCAGAGAACCCTGTAGCTAGAACAAAGCCTTGCATAGAGTAACACTTAAAAATATGTGCTAAATGCAGAGATACATAGAGGAAAGGATGTTTAAAGCAATGTGGCACATTTCTGGAAAATAAGAGTGCAGCGGTTCCCTTTAGAAGGTTTCTCCAACTGGGAAATCATTGCATAGAGTTCCATTCAAGAAGGCAAGTCACCACACTGTTAAATAGACAATACGAAGTAACAGGGATTGATAATCAATGAATTGCCGCTGCTTCAATAGGACCTGAAACTTAAGTTTGCAAAGAAAAGCTATCAGCGTCATCTCTCTTCCTCCATAGAGAAATATTTCAGGAGACAAAGCCTCCTATGTCCTTCGTTATATCAGTGTAGAAGGTAACTCTAAGAGTGATGATGTGGGTCCAACTCATTAAAACTACAGGGAGTCTCCGAGTGCCCAGGGCTGTGCCAGCTACTGACAATGAAGTGGCGTTTCAAAAAGGAACACGAGTGGCTGACAGAAAAATCACATTAGTTCTCAGGTCACACAGGGTGTATTTTTAACCAGAGTGAATGCAACAGGGGATAAGAAAAGCAGCTTTTATTGATTCTGTTATTTATATGAAAACATGATTTTCCTGTTTACCACAGCGTTCATTAAGTGCATCAGCTATTATGCAGTGAATTTCCCCAACACAATGGATATATTCAGTTGAAAATTACCAGAGCAGCCCTTTTGCAGAATGATAATGCCTGTGAGAAATACAGCATAATCCCGCCAGCGAAATGTCTGCCCGTACATTCGGGGGCTGCTGGAACAGTGCGCATGCCTGGTGCCATGCCTCGGGCCAGCTCTCTACTAGTCGGCTTACTTCCTGTGTACAATCAGTTTTACCACTGCTTAAACCCTGTAAGGGGGCTGGCAATTAACCTTTTCTTGTTACACTTGCATCAAATGTGCCTCTGAAACAAGTTAGCAGAGAAACAAATGAGAGTACTAGCTTTTCTTGTGTTTTTTATTGCTTTAAAGAAAAACATTTACTTTTACTGATAATTTTCCAGATTTCTCCTTCTGAAACAGAGATCATATAGATTGTATTCCATTGTATCCGCAAAGAATGAGAACTTCTAATCTGTAGGTCTGCTTGAGTGGCTAAGTTCCTCTGAAATTTGGAATGAAATATCTTTAAAATTATTAAAGCCCCTTTCTTTTAAAACTGACTTGCAATCAGCATTAATTTTCTTTGATAACTCTAAATAATTAGTCTCTTGTTTTTATTTCCACTCTATCTTATATTATTATCCCTAGATAGGCTAAAATAAATGCGAACAGACAACAGGGTCTCAATTTAGGGGGCCTGTAAATTTATTTATTTATTTATTTATTTATTTATTTATTTATTTATTTATTTTAATTGTTCAAGTAAAGTTTTCTGCCTTCCCCCCCATCCCAGCCCACCACACTGCCCTCCCCACCTATCTCCTGTTTCCACTCCCCACCTTGTTATTGTCCATACTTGTTCCTGCAAACCCTTCTCCTTTTCCCCTGAAATTCCCTCCCCTCTCCCCTCTGGTCACTGTCAGCCTGTGCTCAATTTCAGTGTCTTTGGTTATATTTTGCTTGTTTGTTTGATTTCTTGATTAGGTTCCTGTTAAAGGTGAGATCATGTGGTATTTGGTCTGTGAATTTGAATGGGACAAAAGAGAACCTCTTTATTTTTAAGTAACCTCTAAGTGTCGGGTGGCATTTCCTTCTATGATGAATACAGTCAACCAACTGGAGTCCCATTAACAGTACCTGTGACTTTGTTACCAATAGAAATAACAGTTATTTTCAATTTACCTGAAGTTGTGCAACTGTTTTCTCAAGACATAGATGAAGATTATCACTACTTGGAAATGACAATAGTTACTTCCCTCCTGATTGATTTAATGTTATTTGAGAGGCATTCACGCTAATGTATTATAATTCTTAACACTAAGATAAATATAGCTCAGTGTAATTGGTTTCCTTTGTGACATCATGTCATTCATTTTATGTGTTTTGGAGCACTATTTTGAAGATGGGTTCCATGGACTTGGCCGGGCTGTCAAAATTATCTACAGCTTTGGTGGGGTTGGGGTATCCTGTTCCTTTTTGGGTCATACAAACTTAGTCTCCCTTTGAGTCAGACTCTTACCAAAAAAAAAAAAAAAAAAAAAAAAAGAGTTTTCAGAATACTTCTTCACACTTCTAGGTACTCTAATTGTTGGCATTTTTATTCCCGAGCAATTCACCAAAATGTTTCCAGAGTCAGGATCTACCTTCTAAATCTTTTTCCAGATCAATCTGCTCCTAAGATTGTTGGCAGAGTTAAACATTCAGCCAGATTTTTAGGGCTAAGAGTTCTCCTGAGCTTTACATAACTATACAGAATTGTGTAAAGGAAGTAAAACATCCCTCTTAGAGATAAATGAAAGAAGCTCTTCAGATCTTCAGGAAATTACAGCCATAATGTTACAGTGAAAAACAAAGCAATCAGTTAGCTAGCTCGTCATCAACTGCAGCCGAGTAGCTAGGAGGACATGCTGGTCAGAAGGACACTGGGGTTTTTCCCCCCTTTGCTGGTTTCTTCCACAAATCTTTCCCTTCCCAGAATCTCTGCCACACATCGAATCAGCTTGTTCTGAATCTTATTTGCTCAGGTTTTTGCAGCTTCCCAAGTCTTGCAAGGTGATTAACACTTAATCTCTTAATGAAATTGATACTAATAGGTAAACAAAAGAAGCAGAAACTCTCTTCATACCCATTTATTCCTTCACTCAACACTGATTAAGCACTTGCTAGGACTTCGGCACTGTGGAGAGAAAGGAGAATAAAGTGTGGTGCTTCTCCTCAAGGCCCTCTATGCACCCCGCTCCCCTCTTCTCTCCCCACTGCGCCACCCACCTATCCCTTGGGGTAGCGTGGTCACCATAGGGAAGTAGGTGGGGAGGTCGTAAGTAAAGTGGGTCAGACACATGGTGATGAGAGGAGATTTGACTCTGGGTGTTAAATCACAATGGAACAGACCGATGAGGTATGACAGAACCGTACACTTAAAACCTGTATAAGGTTATTAACCAATGTCACTCCAATAAATTTAATTTAAACATTAAAAAAATAAATAGTGATGAAACATAATCTGGAAAAACCCAGCATAAAAACCACCACCTCGATGAAAGAAATTTAAAGGGAAAAAGTGACAGAGTAAATTTCTATTTCTAACTAGAATTGTGACTTAAGCATAGGACCCTTCGATGGCCACACTCTAGCTGTGAAGAGGGAGGGGGAGCATGGAATAATGGAAAGAATCAAATGTCCCCATATTCCTAGTCAGATGACAGCTCAATGTCCCATTGCTTAGTGTCCATCCTGGTGGACCTAGTGAAGGCTTCTTCCATTTGTATATTTATTTTTAAGCAAAAATGAGGTCGCACTCTACGTAATGATTTATAAATTACTATTTTGAGCTAATAATTTTGTCTTTCCCCTTCAGTAAGTGCTTATCTAAAATTTAGACTCTATTCATATTTTCCCAATGGTCCCTAAAATGTCCTTCATTGCTCATCTGTCTAAACTGGATCCCCTCTAGAACTGTGTGCTACCCTTCACTATTCTGTGCTTTCCAGTTTTTTTTTTAAGACACAGTACCAACAGGTGTCTTAAGTTGCTTATCATTCTCAGTTTTGTGGTTGTTTTTTAAACCCAAATATATCATGTTTTGCTCTCATACTTAGATAATGTCTGAGTATATATAATTTTAAATCAATAGCTCTGCCTCTTTTATTTCTAATATGGCCATCACTACCAATAAAAAAGCCATTCTTCTGCACCAATCTCTGTATTATAGGAACAAAAAAATATATTAGTTTGTCCTCTCATGAAGAGCTATGAACAGAGGTTACAGGTATGACCATTTGCTGGCATTTTCTTTTTCTCTGTTAAGGATAAATTCCTTGACAAAAAATGACTCCTCTGTAAATGTTAATATTTACTTAGTTAGGAAACTAAAGCAGGCTTACATATAGCCCATCCTGATCATACTCAATATATACATATATATTTTTAAAGACTGGCTTTATATAGAAAATTAAATTGAATCCAGTCTAAAGGCACACAATTTAAAACATGCAGTTCCTGTAGACTTTGCTTAAATATGTTACTTGTTTCTCAGCCTAAATACACATGCATATTATTTTCAGCATAATTTAATCGTAATTGGAACTGTGGTTTCAACCATCATTCAAAATTGCTGCCATTTTGTCTCTTGCCACAAAGTTTCATTCTGCCCCTCCCGCTTTGTCTGAGAACTCTGTCAGCCCCATCGGATGAGCAGAGATGCTCTAACTTTTTTTAAACTGCACTGTTAGACAAAGAGGAAAGGGCTTTTAGAAGATGATTGAATTTTGTATGAATCCAAAGCTCATTTTCTTCTGGCTGTAGTGAATAAAAGAATATTTGCAAAATCAATCCAGCGATACTGGGTATCATTTTTTATCATTTTAACACGGGGAGCCAATCCGATAGGGACAAGCTGAGATGGAGGACAATTAAACACAGGTCTGGCTTTAGAGTATTGTTGGCATTCCTAGAAAGGTTCCTTTCTGTGATAATATCTAACTGCTATTCAATTTCCTCTGCTTTATAATGTGTTACTCACAGCTGCACGTTATTTGGATTCTGAGAATATATTATTTTTTCTTCTAAAGAAGAGCTTAAAATAGGAGTGAAACCTGGATATATAAGATAGTAGCAGAAACAGGGCAGTTCTCAAAATGTGTTGACTGATTTCTACAGTTCATTAAGTGCTAATGAGCTGCATAGCTATACCCTTCTTTCCCTGAAATTGACATTTTTTTCAATGCTAAGTATTTACTGAGCATCTACTATGCGCCATGCTTGGGATATAGCTACAGTGAATAGAACAGAGAAAAAAATCTTGCCCACACAATTTATATTCTAACTAGGAGTGTGTGCTGGAGAAAGAGAGGAGGGTTGATAAGAAGCAGACAGTAAGGAAGAACAAAAAGTATAATATGGATTATGGTAAGTACTAATGGAGACCTCAAGTATATACAGGGGTTGGGGATGGGGCAGTTACTAGGGACTGTCTCATAGGAAAGATAACATTTAATCAGAGCCCTGCAGGAAGGACGGGAACAAGCCCTGTAGATATTTGGAGGGATCTCCCTAGACCATGGTTCTGAAGAAGACAGGGGGTACTCCTATAACCAGAATAGGCTGGGCATAAGTGTATTCTAAAGGAAATTTATAGTGTAGAGTGTCAGTGCTTCTTGCTGCCTCTCTTAGTACCTAGACATCACCAGCAGGCTCATCTAGATTTTATCCCCATTTTTGAGTAGTGAAAATTATTATAATCAATTGAGTACCTAATACTTGTCAGGCACCTTAAGTTTCATACATGTAGTGTTTACTGTAATCCTCTCATCAATTCCCTGAGACAATCTACAGCATCTTACGTACCCAGAGAGGGCAATGAAATCTGTGCTCAGCTAGTGAACAAAAAGCCAGATAGCCCAGATCCAAAGCCAGGTGTCTGTCTGCCTTCATTCCATGAGCCACCGACCACTTTGCCATACAAATATGCACATGTCCTAAAATGCATGCATGGCCATCTGCACATATAGGACAAAAAATATTTGCCTGGCTGGTGTGGCTCAGTGGATTGAGCGCCAGCCTGCAAACCAAAGGGTCACCAGTTCAATTCCTAGTCAGGGCACATGTCTGGGCTGCAGGCTAAGTCCCCAGTGAGGGTGTATGAGAGGCAACCACACACTGATATTTCTCTCCCTCTCTTTCTTCCTCCTTCCCCTCTCTCTAAAAATAAAATGAATAAAAATCTTTTTTAAATTAAAAAATATATAAAATTAAAAAAAACATTTGTTAGGACACTCTACTTTCAAAATAACTTTACATTTATTTCTCGTTTGTGTCTCATAACCACCTCACGGTGTCAATAAATGAGAGCTATCCTTGTTTTCTAAATGAAGACATGTCAGCTCAGGATTGTAAGAATATTTTTTCAAAATTACATGGTAATAATTAATGGTAACTGTTTCGAATCCTGCTCTTTGATGATGAACTTATAATGCTTTTCATTATGTCTAAATTCAGTACTAAAGTTTCAAAGAACACGCGCATAACTGTGCAGTAATACATTATATTTTCATATTTAAAACCATGTAATACATATGTACGTAAAATAGTCCCCATGAAGATTTTAGCAACATGCAGACCTATGGACACAAATACACCAGACACATATTTTATAATAGTAAAGATATTGAACTACTGTGATATTAATTTTTACACACAAACTATACTTTTTTACCTATTTAAATAGGTAAACTGGTTTACTTTGGGCCAAGAAAATATGAGAAATACCATACTAAGGATAAATTGATGACTCTTCGAGCAGCTAATGCTTATTGAACACGGAATACGTGCAGATGAAGACGAAGGCAGAGAGCACTTACATAGGCTCCAGTCACACTGAGGCAGGGAAGTTAGAACAGGAAACAAGGGTCTCAGATTCTACCCCTCCCCTTTTCTGCCTTGGCTGCAACATTGTGGACACTACTTCTGACAACCACCTGATCCCCTGCTTGCTTTCCCTTCCCAATTTCCTGTGGCTAAGATAAACAAAAACCGGTCTTGGCCAGATTCAGCAGCCATATTGACTTACAAATCACCAACAGGGCTATTATAATATCATCATAATAAATTTACTTTACAGTTTTGGAACCACTCCCACCTCAAGTCACTATGACAGTTCCAGGAGGACCTAAAAAGAAATCGCTATCTGCAGGGGAGGGATGAGGGTGAACCACATCAGCAGTCACCCCAGCAGGGTTAGAAGATGAGATCCACCCCATCCCTTGCCCCTTGCCCCTTGCCTATGTTTAACAAAAACCTTCTACCCAGACCCCATCAGGGCGTCTTGTTCTCCAAATTCACTGCACGCCCTTCTTGAGTGTATAATTTTGCTTTCAATAAATTCACTGTACTTTGCTGAATCTTTCTGTCTTACCCTTGAATTCTTTCTTGTGAGGTGGCAAGGCTCTAGACCCCACTATCAGGCTGAGGCCTCCCTGGGTGCCCTGTGTCAACACCACCTATGAATATCGGAGGCTGCTTTTGAACCAGGGGTGTCTGCCTCTAGAGTGGTATTACTGCCCACCGAGCAGTCCTGCCTCCTGCAGTCAACACGGTGGTTTCCTCCCTCTCAGGGGACCTATTATGACACAGAGGGGTTCGTTTTGCCTCAAGATAACAATATCAAAACTTTAATAGTTTCTTTTTTAGGAGCTGAATCCAAAATCTTTAATCAAATTTGATATAACCTATAATTTATGTTTCTTCAGAAACACTGTCAGAGCAAATGTGGGTATGGGATGGCAAAGTAAAGAAAACCTGTAAGAGTACTTTCTACAGGTAGCTATTGAGAAGGCAACATTCTGCTTGTACGTATGCAGATGTTTATTATAGAATCTTACCACCAGAATGTCCATCTACAGGTAGCTAATAACATATAGTTCAGAAATCGCCAAAGCATTTCTTGGAACACTTCTCTCTGGGACACTTTGTTGTCAGATAGCTTCTATCCCTAGAAAATACCTCTCCATGTTGAATTAAGTCTGGCTCCCTTGTAACCTGACACTCTGTTTTATCTGTGTTACATTTGGAGTGAGAATACTGCATTGTCAGGAGACTTGATCGGTCATAGTCCAGGTATTGGTATTCAATTGGCTTTACCACTGTGATCATTCATGTGACACCTTCTGGATTTCAATAGCAGCATGAGCAATGCAGCATGGCCTCATTTACCTGACGGTCCCCTTCACTAGCCTGACAACTGCTATGCCCACCACCCTGTTATCATGTCTATTTCCGTTGCCCGCACAAAGTCTCTGTGTAAATAGCCTGTGTGGTCTTTACTAGACTGCATCACAGATGAAAACAATAGTGTCTAGAGCAGGCAGTGCCTAGCATTTGTTCTAGGACATTGACTTTTTAAATGGTGTTATGTTTCAGTTTTCTGTGTGAGGTGAGACAAGGTTACCTAGATGGAACTTCTTATCAGTGAGTCCAGCCCAATGTTGTCATCTCACCCACAAATTTACTAAAACATTTGTGTCTTTCAAACAGACATTTCTTGCATCTTTCAAATATATTTACTTCCTATAGAGTGCAAACAAATGAGGAAAGATTCTGTTTCAAAGTGTTTGAAGTCTGTAATTACGGTTTCATCAGGCTCATTCTAGGACCCACCTGCAAAGAGAATGGGGTCCCTTCCCTCTTTGAATTTCAGAGCATTTGTCAACTTAGAAATAAAAGAAAGACCCCTGAGCTGTAATGCACTATTTCCCCTGGTAAAATTGCCTTCTGTCATATTCCTGGGTCCTGTCACTGCAAAGCTAACTGTCCTCATGTGTAAGGAAGGACGCTAGTAGACACTGGTTTCACCCAGATGTTGGCTAATTTCCATCTTTAAAAATAATCAATTTGGGGGAACTGAGGTCTCAAGGCCTTAAAATTCATTCATTATTCACCACACTTAGTTCTTATCTTTCTATTTATTTATTATGAACAAAGCTTTTTGTGGCCTTGTTGACTTTTGGGCCACCAATCTTTATTCAGTTGCTAATCTGTGGCAGAACACCTTCCCCTGTGAGAGAACGCATGTGCATCACCTAATTCCTAACCTTGCCTCTGCAAACACAAGTGGTATTATTGTCATGCCACTCATGAGAAGAACGAGGTCCATAGAGGGAGGGTTCAAGTCAGTGATTTGAAACCAGTGTGCTGCAAGAATTTTTAAAACATGCAATACCTGACTGTTTAGTCAGGGGCACTGACCTCTTTTCCCTTAGATTGTCAGGTATAAAAAAAAGACAACAGCCAATGCAACAATAGCTCTCCAGTGTGAATAAACCAAAATTATACCTATTTTTGTCAAGTCAGAAAAAAAAACATCATTTTGATGTGCAGCAGAATTTTAGTAATTAGTTTATGTGAGCCATGAGATGAAGAAGGTTAAAAATTACTTGTTTAAGTGTTTCGCCCAAGGCCACACACCTGGTAAGTGACAGCTTGAGAACTGAGTCCAGAACTTTCCGATTCCCGCACTCTCCTGCCTTCTATTTATTGCTTTTGCATTTCACCACTGAGTTGGGCTTTCCTGCAGCGTTTGGACGTGTGGTCACTGAGACGCAGACATCAGCCTGGAGCAATGCCAAATGTTCCCTGCCTCCCCGCCCCCACTCTTCCCTTCTCCCCCTCTCCTGCTTTGGTTTTCTGCCATTAGATTTAGAACAATAACATTAACATCAAGCACTCATTTTGTTTTCAAAACCCATTATATTCTTATTTCACTGATACTTATAAAAAGCAAGATCGGGAGAGAACCTCCCAAGTTACTGCACAGGACACTGAAACCAACACCGCAGTTCAACAACTGCTGAATATCACTTGCTGCCGCCCACTTATTCTAAGGACAGGACTGTTATTCCCATCACACCCTGTGTATATTCCCAGGGTTTCTTTTTCCATGGAAGATGACCATATAATTTATTATTCCAATCAGGGCACTTTTGAGAACGGAAGGGGCTTCTGTTAGTGATTACATCAGAACCATGGTAATAAACCTGGATTCCTGGGCACACCTGAGCAGATGGTCACTTCAGTCTTCAGGAACATGTAGTTCTCTTTAAAAAACCATGATTCTTAATAGCAAGTTGCCTGAAGTTCCAGTGACATGTAATGAGCCCTGTTATGTAACAAAAGTGATCCAGTGTCCTCAGTAATTGACACAACAGTCACATTTCAGTCTATCAGTGGGTGTGCACAAACACAGCCAAAGGCTGAGAACACACAGTAGGAAGCCTGGGACTCACTGAAACCATGCAGCATCTGGCAAATTGCTGTGGGAAGGAAGGGGGAAAAGAAGCCACACTCAGTGACTTTTCAAAGGCAGTGTCGAAAAATGACAGGATTGAGCAGGGACCGATGAGAAGCCGCATCTTCCTTCAGAGCAGGGACTATGCACTGTTCGTCTTTGGTTCCCAACAGGTGACACACCTGTCCACAGTACGTCATGAAATATTTCATAGGTGAAAATAAAATGTCATCCAAAAAATAATCACTGTAACACCTGGATATGTTTAAATATTTGTTGTAAATAATAACACACCACCTTTAGTATGTGCCAGGTACTACTCACTATTCTGAATATGTGTGTGTGTGTGTGTGTGTAAAATATTCAATACCTAACACTATTCAAAACAACCGTATGAAGCATTTAAGCATCTATTTCTCTCTTTAAACCCCAACAATTTTGGGGGGTTTGGTTAGTTATAATTGTGAGTTTACCTTACTTAGTCCTACCCAACAGGAGTGGTGAAGTTCCTTCTTCTACTTTTAGAGTATATGTATTCAGATAATATTATGACTGAATACCACACATGGCAGAATTCCAAAAGTGTCCTTCATCAGATGTCTCCGTTGTATCATCTTCACCTCTTAGTTTCAGCTAAGTCTGAGGTAGTTGGTCTAACTGCTCCAATAGTACACGGATAACTCACAATTACTGCATTGTGTTTGTTCATTTTTCTAATCATTCTTGCCATGAAGTTGCTGCAGTTGTTCAGTGGTCCTTGGTGTGGTAGTTAGTGCTGGGGACCAGCTGCCACTCTTCTGCTCACCAGGCTACACACCACTCTGCAAGTGGACGCAGTGGAGTTCCAGGGGAGGAGCAACGAGTGTGGAGGGATTCAGGAAGGAGACCTCCCGCCCTGTACAGCAACGCATTGCGTCAGTGACACTGACAAACATAATAACTATTTTTGGAAACAAAGCAAGTGAAAATGATATGACAGCTACATCTAGAAGTCAAAGTTCACCTCAAATTATACACACTTGTTAACCTGTTGTGTCTTAATAATTGTGTTGTGTCTTAATTTTTCTGCTCATGTCTAGCAACAGTTACACAGCTAATAACCAATAATCAGAGGGGTTGAGCTCTAGTTCAATTCCTGCCACATAATTGCTGAACAGTCTCCAGCAAAACTGTTAACAGTGTCTTGTATTTGTCACCTTTTAAATAGGCATATACCATATTTTATACCATGTACCATATTTTACTGGCTCTTAGAGAAACTGAGAACAGAGCAAAAACTTTGAGGACTTTCGAATATTATTAAGGGATTATTATGGTCATTATTTGCTAGATACACTTTGCAGCTGCCCAACATTTTTAAAAGGATGATATATTTCAGTGCTCAAATGTTTCTAATAAATTTAATTTTATATGTAGGCAGTATAATCACAGTAGCTTATTAGAAAAATGAAAGTGCATGGAGAGTTACCCATTCCCTGCATTGCATGAATGTAGGAGGTGGACGTATATGGATGTCTCTGATACATAATTTTTTTCCTCGTAGTAAAAGAACTGGTGGAATTGAGGGAAATAATAGAAACAGAATATAGGGAAATACACAAAGTCACAGCAAATTAGTCTATTATAAGTCATTTCATGATTTTCATTAACAACTAGTAGCAAAAATCAGAATGAATTATTCATTAAATTTGTCCACAGATACCTTCTTGAACTTGAACTTTGATGAGCACAGTGTATTTAGTCAAAATTATTTCTCGCCATTTTCACAGCCCCCATTCCAATTTCCTTATATCATGATCAAACAGCTGAATCCCTAGTAACCAACAAAGGGGGACATGATCTCCTTCATGTAGTATTTTTCCCTGCACAAGTAATGTAAGGGGACATATATGGAAGTGTTAACTGTGGAAAAATTACATGGTAAAGGTTTTTCCATTTATTATTAGGGGAAAATATAGAATGAAGGTTTGTTGAAAATACCATAAACTAGAAGTTAATTTATACTTCTCCAGGTAATGTCTTTAAATTAAATTCTTCCACCTAAACTTAAAAGTAAGCAAAGAGAATGAGTTTCATTCATTCTTTCTTCTAACTTGTATACACTGAACATCAGCTCTGTTGATGGCAATGGCCTCTGTGCTGTGATAGAACGTGAATAAAATATAACTGTTGCCCTCAAAGTGTTTATGCCTTAATTCATGGGGAAGGGGGACACTAGGCTGCATGTGAAAATTTTGAGACACAGGCAAGTTATCTTTCTGTTTTTCATTTTTTCTCACCAAGATCTATGATTATCTTGGCACTTATATCATGAATTTGCTCTGGGTATTATACCAAATGAGGGTATTAAAACTGTTGAGGGAATAAAGTGCTGAATAATGCAGCCTTCTCCATAGCCCTGTTTTGAAACCCCTTCCTTGTGGTAAATGTGGCCTTAAGCACGAGGTCATGATTGCCTTCATTGATCCCTTCTCCTGCGACCAGGATGTGAGTCTGTTTCCTGGGAGGCACGTGTGCCCCTGAGCCCTCCACCTTAAACTGGATTATTCTCCGGAAATTAAAACAAAATTGGCTGTTCAGTTACATTGCAGGAAGATGGGCTACAAAAGAAATTGTATTATATGCACCAAAGACAAAGATGACCTTTGGATTATCTGCTATTTAGGATTCTGAATGCTCTTGGACCTACCCCTGCCTGTGCTAATTAAGAGAGGATGTCATCTGTTTTATTTAACCTTTACTTTAGCGATATTTTAAAAATCCTCTGATGAGTCCATTTTCCCTTGGATCTTAGCTATATACAGCTAAGCACTAGCTACATATATCTAAGTAAAGTAATTGCAAGCACTGAAATAATTCCAAGCGCTGATATCCTGATGCCTTCATCACTTCATATGCATCACTTCATCAATAAAGTTAATGATAGTTATGGTCAGAACAGGTCACAGAACTCTTCTATCTGTGGCATCATATTCAGACACAATATTAAATAAGTTCCTATTTTCCCAGCTACTAGGCTCTTCATCACCTTTGTAAAATTGTTAGAGTATACAGAAAGAGACTCTTTGCTGTAAAGGTGCCTGTGCAATAACCCCATCCCAAGGAACACTCTCTTTTAGCAAGAGCTCCTTGAAGATATCCTTTAATCCCCCAAATTGAGGCTCTGAGAGTCAGAAGACTGATTTTAAGACCCACAATCCAAGCTTTGCCTCTTCTTTTTTTAAATGGAGAATCAAACCTCCCTGCCCAGTTCACAGCATTATGAGGCTTGAATGAGATGCCTTGAGATGCTTGTGTAAAAGTGCTCTTATTCTTTGAAAAGTTAACGAAAATCAAGGGTGTTGATTTCACATGAAAATGGTAGAATAAACTGTCACTGAATATTGAGTGTACATAGAAGCTCATGAGACTTAAATATAATCTCAAGATTAACTGTAGGTATGTATGCTGGGAGCATTCTAGAGATCTTCAGTGCTCCTTCAGGGGAAAGACCACTGTGGGTGCAAACTCGGAGGGTCGGAGTTCCGAATACAAGCTTCATGTTGACTTGTAAGAACAGCACTTTGTCTCCAGTTTCTTTTTATCAAGTAAATGCCCCAGAAATGACAGCCAGCAAGACAGCATTATAAAATTGCAGACAATATAGTATTATTAAAGCAAGGAATCCTGGCTGGAAATTAGATCTTAGGATAGGTCTCTTATTTGGCCTCTTTGTTGGGCCAGTCGGCAATGATCAGAGGAAATTTCAGTCTTGATGTTACTAAAAGGAAATTTAAATGATGCAATTTTTCATAATCAAATATTTTACACAATGACTATAACTTAAAAGAAGATGGAAATTACAGTGCAATCTCACTCACACTTACTAGCTTGATTCAGAAACAGAGAAACTTCTTGAGGAATCATGTAAGTAGATGGGAGAATTCTTTCAAGAGCTGGAGAATATCTCTAGTTAAACTAATTTGGTGCTTTCATTGCTTAAATGAGAGAACTGAGCCCCAGAGAGGTGAAGGTCACTGTAGTGTTTCTCATTAAATTGTGTCCCTGTCAATCAAGGAAAAACCCTCATCTCTCAGAGACCGTAAGAGTCTCTGGCAGCTCGCTCTCCATTAACAATGGTAAAACTTAACAAGAGGTTTTCATTGAGAAGATAAAAATGTGCTGCTCTGATTTTCTGTAGCCATAAATCACCCTCACTATGGCTATATCTCAGGGACATGTGTTTTGGGTTTTTTCTGGGGGGAGGGGTTCATTTTTTCCCTTTACTTTAATTGTTGTTCTTGTACAGTTTTTTTTTTTTACTCCCATCCTGGACATGTGTTTTTTAACAAGGGTATTACTATCAACAATAGATTGTACAGATGTTTCTTTTCTGCTTACCCCCCGCATCATTGTGTCTAGTAACTGAGGAGTGCTGGCATGTTCAAGCACGTGACAAGGGAATGCGAAATGAATACCCCGAGTACCTGCAGGTGATGGAAACTGTCAGCATGGAGAAGCGGAATTTCCAAAGAAATTGGTTCTGTGTTAGGTCAGGTTAAAAATAGGGAAGAGTCTTGTGTGTGCATAAGGTAACCACAGCACTTTGGTTAAGGGGCCATATGGGGGTCAGAGACACCTGTGGAAACTGGTAACGATCATGAAATCACTGGGGGGTCTAGTTGTCACCTCAGCAATGACACTGCCTCTTGGAAAACTAGATTTTACTTTCATCACACAATCTTCATTTTTACAGTGTATTAGAGGTTATGTCAGATGAGCTATCAAGCTTTGAATTACATAGGAAATGATGTATGTAGAGAGCAAAGTTGAAAATGGAAGCCAGGATGGGAGGAGGATGTGGCAAGTGCAAAATGTAGGGGACAGAGCTGACATTCAGTTATCAAAAAAAAAAAAAAAATCTTAAGGCAACATTTCAAAACTCAAAAATAATGAAAAAAATCTATCAAAATCATCATTAGTGGTTTTTCATTTTGCCTCTGGCTCCTCTATGGCTCAGGATGACTCTGATGGAAGACACAAAAGGTCAAGAGAGCCAGAGAAAAATTGAGTGATTATGTATTTTCACAGCATTGAATATCAGAGGAGAGGGATTCCAGAGGATCAGAATTTACTGAATTTTGGCTGGAGCTGGATGTGAAATAGCAGCATACAGATCAGCTTCAAATTTACCCTCTTTTGCTTTCAGTCATTTCTTATGGTATATCAGTGGTCATATATTGTGCAATATATTTTCTCTTCAGCTGCTTCTTTATAGCACTATGAATGTTTAATTATGCTGAATTGAATGTCATTACAGGGACTAGCGAAGACATTCAAGAGAAAGGGGTTTGATGTCACAAAACGATACAGCATTTCACACTGAAAATACATTTGGGGAAGCCGTTAACCACGTCCGCCTTGCTTCCTGTTTGTATGAAACTTCACAATTAACTAATATATTAATATAGATATTGTGGAATGGTACATGGAGAGATAACTTCAAGAAATGAGGCATAAAAATAAGTCAAAATATCAGACATAAATTAAGAAGGGTTTTTCCCATCAATTAGAAAAACTGAGGTGGTAAATCCAGTTTGAAAACATAGACAAATACACAAATACATTTAAAACTTACTACTTAGGAGCAAATTTATTTAAATCACCTTTTCATATGCAAAAAAGTAAACTTCATTTTAAATTCAATGTAATCATTTTATCTAAACCAAAATGGCACATGGGAGATTATAACTCTAATATCTATGCACAAATTTATCTACAGTATAACTTCATGCACTGGCTGATTTGGTAAATTAAGTAGTGCTTCAGAATGAAGATTTTAAGCATTTAACTCAATTGCCATGATGATTTGATTGAACAAGATATTTAACCTTATTATTTCTGAAAAAAATATATAAGGAGTTTAGACATTATCTAATATGCTGCTGCTTTTCCTTACTCTAAGACTAAAGGTGAGACATTTAAAATCAGGGGATGTTTGGTCCCTCACCTTTGTTGAAAGATTCTGGCTTATAAGAGCACAATGAATGATCCTATACAACAATGTCTGCATTCACAAAAATTAAAACTTGGCAGAGGTATCAATAATCAGGAAAAAGTCTCTTACAGAATATGTGTTCAAGAGATGGAAGAACCAGAGCAGGGAAAGTAGTTCACGCTGGAGTAAAAGATGGAGGAGAGAAACAGAGGAGTGAATATATACACTCATTTGTCCACAAATGCTTACTTATGGTCTGTCAGAAGGTTTAGGAAAGGGCATTTTCTAATGAAGATAGCCTCTGTCAGCACCAGCAAAATACACGAGTTGAATGGAACTGTACAGTGTGGCTTATTCTAATTTCCACGGTCCATTTGTTGGTAATTCACAGAACAGAACCAGGGATTATGTTTGCCTTTGTCAAGGCCATTAACACTGTACCTTGAGATTTAGAAAGGTGACAGGCCCCCGAAATCCAAATACGAATCCATATTTTCAAAAAGAGGGAAGAATGCTCACAATAGCACAGAAGAATTGTGTAGATTATTTTGTAACATGTCAAATTCCTGTCCAAGTGACAATATAGATTCCTATTTCCATGCCAAAGACACATGCCAGCAGGGGAACATGTTATGTATATTTCATGTTTAAAGACTAATGGAAAGATAGTCATGCCTTTATATATTTCTTTCATTAGCCTATAATAACATCTAAAATGGTTTGAGAACTGTGTTAGTTTCTTTGGTGATTAAAAATATTTAATAAAACAACTAAACTACCCATTAAATTGAGTGGTGGGGTGCAAAGTTGTTTATTATTTTCTTGACCTCCTCATTACATATATATTTCATATGTGTCAAGTATTTCATACTGAAAAATATTTTAAAAAATAGAATCCCAGGGAAATTTCTTAACATAATTCACAAAATCTTTTATGTCACAATTGTCACATACACAATTGCTTGAATAAGTACATTATATGCTAAATGTGGAGTTCTTTGAAAAGTATGATGCTAAAGATAATATCTAATGGACCAAGAAAGGAAAGTAATGGAGGAATGAAAAGAAATGGAGGAAGAATTCCAAAACCAGTTTCATGCCTAGTAAGAGATGTGTCTTTGTTCCTATCCAAAGGGTTTTAGCTCTTGAAAGAATTAGAAGAAACTCATTTTAACTAAAAAAAATATGTGAGGGTCTACCATGTGCTTAGCTTTAACTGCTCTGGGAGGGAAAGAAAGCAGTATGGAACAGTGTACTCATTTCCAAATACTGCTGCAGAATATATGCGTAATCAAATGGGGAACTTTGAAAACACCTCAGAGGTCAGGCTGCCCCCAAGTACAATCCAGATCTCTGGGGATAATACCTAGGTATCAGAATTTAAAATACTCTTCCAGGTGATTTCAATATGCATTTAAATTTGTGGACCAGTTTGGTTCTTGCACTTGAGCTTACATAATAATACCAAAACATCTTTTAAAATGCAAATTCTTGGCCCCAAACTCAGTGTATCCAATTCTGTGTATCTGTGCCGGGGCCTGAGAATTTGCATTTCTAATGGATGCTGCAGCAGCTAAGAACCAGGACCGTACTTTGAGAACTATTGGCATAGAGTATATAAAACTAGACTTTAACTTAAGGGAGTTTATATTATAATGAAGAGCTAGGGCATACACAAACAAGGTTAAATATATAAATCAAAATGAATAGTATAGATAGTAGAAGCTAGAAATATTGAGAGGAAGAATAAATTACTCTGGGTGTGGATGTTCGCCTTGTGGCTCCTGAAAAATAAATGGACTTTAAATAGGCAGAGAAAATTTGAGAAGGTCAATGTCACTGGAAGGTCCTTGAGTAGGACTACTTATGCAAAAGTTAGGTAGCGCTACATAAGGTCTGTTTGGGAGACAGTAAGCTCCACTGGCTGGAGCAAAGGGTCTGTGCAGCGAAACAGTAGTTCCAGTTGCGGGAGTCATTCTGGAAGCTGGTGCTGAAGGATCTACACGGAAGTCCGAGTTTAAAAACAAAAACAGTTTATCCACCAGGCAGTAGGGAAGTTCTTAAAAACCTGAAAAGTGTCCCTTACAAGGCTCTTTATGACAATGATCACCCATGGCAGGTTTCCAGCCAGACTCTAGTAAACTCAATATTACATAAATCAAAACTGAACTCCTGTCTTTCAGAAGGCCATATATCACTTTCAAGAATGAGGCATTGTTAATATTAGCAAATTAAACACAAATTGATATTAAAAACTCCAGCAGATGATTAATCAATAAAGGTGGAAACAGAGGACCTTATTAGTTAGATAGGTATTAGCTGATGTAGCTCAAGCGCTAGCTATCAAATTTGAAAATTAAAAATAATTGCACATGCCAGGAGTGATGGAAAGCAACCCAGAGTGATGTAAAAGGTGTGACCTTCCAGGGTAATCTCAAATTGAATGAATTACTAAAGCTACCCTGGGTTCCCTAAACTTTCATTATACATGAGGTTTTTCATATTTAAAAAAAAAAAAAAAAAACAGACAGAAGCTTGCAATGTTGGAAAACGTATTAGAAAGTCCTTCCTTGAGTATCCAGAATTATTCCAGGTGGAGGCTCTTTACTGTCAAACAGAGAGTTTTCCAAAAGTACAGAAACATGTCTTTTCCTTTCTGGGAAGGATGGAAGACTAGGAAATTAGAAACCACCTTCTTCCCTAGAACTAGTAGACAAATGTCTCCCCATCACTGGAGATCATTTGCTTGCAATTGCATGAATGTTTTTTTTCTTTAACCCTAAACTCCAAGTAACAGTTGTTATAGGTAAGGAAGTATATGAGAAATGCTTTTCTGGGAATAAAGAAAAAGGAGAGTTATCTCAGTATTAGACAAAATGTAGAAAGCTTAGTCTTCAGCCTGAGTAGGACTGAGTAGTGTTGTTGGAAACACATAACAATAACAGTAGTAGCAATGTTAACAACAATAGTAGCTAGTACTTATACCTGAGTGCCAGGTACTGTTCTAAACACTTTGCTCTCATTAATTTATTGGAAAGCTATTCATTACTTCATTGCTAGACCATTCTATTATCATTTCCATTTGACAGATAAGGAAACTGGAACTCAGATGCTGAGTAAAGTGCCTACGATCACAGGATTTGAGTGCTGGGAGCAGAATCTTAAAACTGTGAAACAAACCTAGCCGTGGGTGAGCCAACAGTCATGTGAGTATTTGGGTTGAAACAGAGAAACAGGAAGGCGGCACCGGGCTGTTGGCACACCACTGTTGTTGACAGGAGAGGATCAAGTCAGGACAGGAGGGGATGAGGTTCCATGGGTTCCTATTCTGGTTCTAGGTGAATTACCTATACAGCAAGGTTATGTGGGAAAGAAAAGCAGGTAAGTGAACGCCGACAAGATCAGCTTTAAAGCTTCAGTAGATGTAATTTCCCAATGATTCGTCTCCCTTTACCTTCATGCCGGAGTTTTCTGAAGGCAGGGGTGGGAGCTAATTCAATTCTATGTTTCTATTACTCAGAACAATGGCTGGAAAGCAAGAGCTCCGTACGTTGAAGTTTCCTACTAAATAATGAATGGCTCAGTTTAAAACATTCCAAATAGAGATTTCTAAGATTCTATGATCTATAAATAAGCTTTCATTTGCTCTCTTCCCATTAGAATGTGCAAATGTAAGTTTGAATTTGTATCTTATGTCTATAATGTTTCCCTTTCTTACTCAAGTACCAATCTTTTTATTAATAGATATAAGAAGAATAATTTCAAGCATCAAACACCTACTATAAGTATAATACTGACTTATTTGGATTATTACACTTAATCTTCATATCAGACCTTCAGTTCCATTTGAAAAGATCTGTTTGAAAGGCCTTGAATACAACTGGAATATAAACATGTAGTGATCATAAAATGTGTCTATGTTTTATCTCTCTACAATGTCAAGAGCTATGAACATTTTCTTTTGCTACATAAGATTAAAAGAATAAGCTTGTGTATCTTTTAGTGCCAAGAACTTTGCATATAATAACCATGTTTCAGTTGATGGAAAAACCATCCTTCTAATTGCTTGAGCTCACAACCCTCTCCTATCAATCATTGCATCTTTCGGCATTTCTTTCAAAATGTGTCCAGAATCTAATCACTTCTAATCTCTGTTGCTACTCCTCTGAACTTTAAAGTCCCCAGCTAAAGCAGCAATACCATCCATACTTAGAGATGAAGAAGATAAGCTTCAAAAGATCGGGAAACACTTTATTTCATGTAGGCACCAGAAACTTGAAAGTACGAACAGACTTTTTCTGGAAAACTGAGACTAACCAATAACATAATAAATTATTAAAGACAAAGAAAATAGGTGCTATATAAAGAAGAAACATGGAACAGAAAAAGGGTATAGGAGTATTGTAAAAAGGTGAATGTTTCAATACAATAGACCAGTCAGGATAGAGATAATTATAGAGGCTACTATTGAGATAATCATAGTGTGATGATTGAAAGAAATGGAATAGTCCAAGCACTTATCTGGAGAAAAGTATTCCAGGAAGAGGGAAAGCTGGAACAAAGCCTCCAAAAGAAGAGTGTACAAGTCTGGCACATTTTAGGATTAGCAAGAAAGCTGGTGTTGCTGTAACAGAGAGAGCAAGAGAGGCGATAGGAGGATAACAGGAGTGACAGGCCACTAAGAGCATTGGGAGTGAAACAGGGCCTGTGGCAGGGGATGAAGCCCAGAAATGACAACACCTGAATTTTAGTTTAAAACGGCCACTCTGGCTGACTTGAGAATAAATTGTGGGGGACTATGGTAAAAGCATGGGGAACACTTAGGGAAATACAGCAGAAACAAGCAAAAGAGGATGGTAAGTTGAACCAGGGTGGTAACAGTTAAAATTTGAAAATAGGGCCCTCTAGATATATAAAGATAAAACCAAATGATCTACCTATGGATTGAACGTGGGCCCATGACGGGAGAGGAGCAAATGATCAGGCCAAGGTGCTGGGACTCGGCAGCCATGAGGATGCAGGGCCAACCCCTGATGAGAGGGGGCAGTAGGAGAAACAAGTTTGGAAAAAAGATCTGTAGTTTAGTTTTAGACATTTCTAGTTTTTGTTATTAGTTATTTTCGTGAAGATGTTGAATAGAGAGTTGAATACATGGCATTTAGGAAGAAAGTCTCGGAATACAATATAATGTTCTAAAATATCATAAATCTTTTCTTTTGTGAAATTTAGCATACTTTAAGATGCACAGTAGAAAACTTTACAATTCTACGGTTTATCACAAAGCAATGATGCTTGCTGCCAACACCCACATTCAGATGAGGAAGTCTCCTGCACTCCAGGACCCCCACACCCTCCCAGCCACTGCACCCCCCTCCCTCAGAGGTGACTAATACCCCAGATTTTATGGTTCCTTCTATCAATAATACACTATATGTAAATATACTGTATTATTCAATAGTCTAACATGATTGATTCATTCAATCTTATCCTGATGAATATTTACATTTTTAATTTGGGGTCATTAGGAATAATGCTGCTCTGAATAGTCTGGCCCTGCCCCTTGCTCCACACTTATATAAATTTTGATGGGAATATGTAGCTAGTGGTAGAATTGCTAGATCATAGGATCAATTTATGCATTTTTTTCAATTTAATACATAGTGCCAACTCATTTTCCATATAAATTGGTGGTTGGACCAATTTATATTCCCATTCCTTCCTACTCCACATTGGCATTACTAGTCTCTTTAATTTTGGCCATTTTCGGGCTGTTTCCTTAGGATTCTAATCTGGATATTCTTTAAATTAATTCAATCTAAAGATTTACAGGTACAGCCCTGACTGGTGTGGCTCAGTTGGTGGGCAGCATTGTCCTGTAAGTGAAAGGCTGTGAATTTGATCCCTGGACTGAGCACATACAGGCAGCAACCAATCGATGCTTCTCTCTCGCATTGATGTTCCTCTATCTCCCTTCCTCTCTTCCTTTCTCTCTCTCTAAAAGCAATGAAAAAATGTCCTCAGAGAGGATAATAAACAAGCAAACAAACAAACAAACGAAAGTCCAGCCAAGGTGCTGAATGAAATAACCTAGAAAATTAAAGACTAGTTGAGGTCCAAGAAATGAGCCCTAGGTCCTCCAACATCAAAAGATCAGGAAGAAGAGGAGGGCCAGCGAAGTCACTTACTTGTCTGCCAAGTGGCAGAACTGAATTTCAATTTCAGTGCATGTCCATCCATCTTCAAACATGCTTGGCTATCTCAGAATTATACTCAAGGAAAAGGCAAATAAGCTCAGAGAGGCAGATAATTCATGTGCTTGTCACAGCAGAGTATGCTATGTAAAAAGGTTTCCTCCTTGCTTTTCTGTGATGAAGTAGGTGGGAGATACTTTTTTTTTCAGGGCAGGTGTAAAGAAATGGTAGAAGCTGATATTAGCTTGCTTAAGTTCTTTCATTACAACAAAGCAAGTAGAAAGGAGAGAGCAATTAAACAAAATGGAAAGCAAAAGCTCTTAACACTAGCAAAGAATTTTTTTTTTTTTTTGCTTTTTTTCATAGCAGCAACACTTACCTATGAAATGGATCTTCCCTTGATTGTAGAGCTTCCTGAAATCGTGGAGAAAGTGTAATGGCTTGATTATAATCTGTTTCTGTGATTGTCTGCTATTCTCTGGGTTTATCTTTCCCTTCATTTTATTTTATTTTCAAGTGGTGCCTCAGTACCCAGCATTAATTCATTCCATAACTCATGACAAGTGCCAAAACTGACAAGTAACAAACAAGCAATGAGTGATGAAGCATTATCTCTTGCGGGCGGCATCGTGACTCATACAAGTTCTAGCAAGTGCCATGAGTCCCGAGCAAGTGCAGGATGCTGAAACTTTTTTTTCTCATCAAAATGCAATGAGTGCAGGGTTTGGCAAGTTCTGAAGCTGATGAGTACT
Source organism: Glossophaga mutica (assembly GCA_039655065.1). Lineage (NCBI taxonomy): Eukaryota > Metazoa > Chordata > Mammalia > Chiroptera > Phyllostomidae > Glossophaga > Glossophaga mutica. Next base: position 22,304,319 of record CM077312.1, on the reverse strand, counting down.
TTGCTATGACTGTATTTCCTTGCATTTCATTTTATTTTACTTTTTAATTGAATTTATTGGGGTGACATTGTTTCACAAAACCATACAGGCTTCAAGTATACAAATCAACAAAATATCATCTGCAAATGCATCATGTGCCCATTGCCCAAAGCAAAGTCTCTTTCATCCCTATTTATGTATCCCCCATTTATCTACCTCCACCTATCCCACCCCTTTCCCTCTAGCTACCACCACACTGTTCTCTGTATGTGTACACACACACACACACTATATATATATTATGTGTGTGTGTTTAATCCCTTCACCTTCTTTCATCCATCCCCAACCCCTCTCTCCTCTGACAGCTGTCAATCTGTCCCATGTATCCATGCCTCTGTTTCTATTCTGTTCCTTAGATTCCACATATAAGTGAGATCATATATTTGTCTTTCTCTGACTGGCGTATTTCATTTAGCATAATACTCTCCAGGTCCATCCCTTCATTTCAGAATAGAGGCTCGAAGTGAAATCACAACCCAGTATGGTTTTCACCCTGACAGGAGAAACACTTGGAATCTTGTGGTTGCCTCATAATTCTGTTATAATCACAACCGAACTCAGGTTTCCTCTGTGTCAATCAAGAAGTAATTTTTCTTTCAGATATTTATAATCATGTTGAACTCAAAAGCACAAGAGGAAACAAAGTTCTAAGGGCTTGTTCGCTAAGGTTTTCCAAGAAAATTTCATAAACTACTTCTCTCCCCCCAGTCCTGGTGTTCAGGAGAAAATGAATCAGGAGTTATTTTCAGGGTCTTATATGTATTTGGCTGCCAGCTGTCCAGCACTTGGGCTTTCAAGGAATTTGCATTACTTCTGGTTCTACAGTATCTATGTGGCATGTGATCACTTCTTTTAATGAGGCATTTGCATTTACTTGTTCTTGCCTATTTGACAAGTTTTGGTCTACAATCTTAATTTGACCTCTTTGTGTTAATAAGCATCCTAAACATAGGGTGGGCTTATTCATGTTCAAATTCATTGCCATCAAAGACCATTCATGCGTGAGCCTAGGTAGGTTCCTCGCAAGTCGAGACCTACCCTATAATAACATACCTGCTAAGTTTCTATCAGTGCCCATTTCTTTTTCTATATCCATGGCTCTTTGTATCCAAAGTTTTAGAATATTGCTTAGTTGTATTTCACTACATATGTGGGACATTTTACTCTCTGCATTTTCTCAAATAATGAAAGGGAAAAAATTGAATTTATAAATATTTTTGAGAATTTACTACCACAAGTTTCATGGGGAAAAAAAGACAATATAAAATAAATGTCCTATCCTATAGGACTGTGCCATCAAGATTGGGAGATAAAATATAAAAACATAGCAAGTTAAATAAAAATGCAAGATTTAAATTACATTTTAAGATCACAAACCAGATTCTAGGAGAAACTATATAACTCTGAACAGTTACAAAATGAATAATAGTCAGAAAGACTATTGAGTGTAATAGGAAGAATATTAGGCTGGAGTAGACTAGGAAGATATTAAGGAGCAGAAAATACTTGTGCAGAATCTGGAAGGACAGATAAAACCAGATAAACTGAAAAAAAAGGAGGAGAGAGCTTACATTAGAATAATTAATGTGAATATCACAGAAAAGGGTCTCAAGAATTTGAGGGGACTAAAAGAAGAATAAATTATCTGGAAGACAGATAGTTATGGTAGTTATGGGTCTTTTTAGATCAGAGCACAGCTCACACTGAGAGGGCAAGAGACAGAGACATGGAGAGAGACCAAGAGAGACATGCTGTCCAACAAATCATATTATACCAGGGTCCACTTAGAGTAACATTTCTACAGCACCTCATCCTTTGTAACCTCAGTTCTGAATCTTCCCACCTGTATTTCACCTGACTCCATTGCCACAGTGTTCTTAACTCTCTATTTGAACATCTTACTGACCCGTCCTGGTTCACAAATTCCTGCCCTCTCTGGTTTGACTCCTCTGTGCCATCCAACACAACACACCTTCCTATCTGACTAGCCTCGGGGATACCCCCTTGATGACCAGTTGACAGACAGCCCCACATGTCTTAGACATCAGGAGTCCTGTGAGCTTTGATGTCAGCCTGTTGGCAACACGCAGGCCACCGAAGACATTTAAGCAGGAAAAGAAAGAAGCAGAATAGAACCTCTGGACAATTGGCCTGAGGGTGATGCAGACAGCAGAAAAGGATGTGATGTGGGAGGTTAAAAGATGACAGGAGGGGACCAATTAGCTAGTCTTTACAATTTCAAATATCAGATACACTCCTTGTGATTTTAAGTAAATTGCCTGATTTCTTTAATCTAAATAAATATATGTGTGTGTTGCTTACTATATAAGCTTTTCCTGCAACTATTAAATATGACTCTTTCCTCTTAAATGTAGCAACATTGCTACAGTGGAGAAGAAAGAAAGCATCTAATTATTCAAAATTTATTACAACAACATGTTTATTAGAGAAATTAATTCCAGCCCTAATTCAAGCACAGGCATGCTCTGTTATAAACTATAGCTCCTCTAAGCAGACCCGATGTAGCTGTTGTAGCAAGGCCAGGCAATTGTCCCCAAATCCTTTCTCTAGCAGACAGTGGTGTGTATGTATGTGTGTTTGTGTGTGAATGCTAGGTCTGTTGGAATGAAGAAAGGAATTGTTTACTAGGGTAACTAGCAAGCCACCATTATTGTTGTCACTGAAATTACCACTTAAGAGTCTGAAGCTGAAACTAATCAATATAAAGAGCAAGAGTAGGCATAGAGCAGGTGGATACAACAACACATTTACAATATGTAACCCAAGTCACATTTTCCTAGAATCCATCTAAAAGATCCATTATCACCCCAACACGCTACTGAGGTAAACTGCCATAGGTAGAGGTACAGAAGAGAGGAGAGAGGAAAGGAGGGAAGGAAAGAAGGAAGGGAGGGAAGGAAGGAAAGGAAAGGAAAAAGGGAGCAAGGGAAAGAGGAAAGAGGGCATGTAGGCAGGCAGCCAGCAGGCAACAGATATAATGAGGATGTAATGTCTTTAGCACTACAATTCACATTTTTATGTGATATTTTTTAATGAATCTACCCAGGAACTCTCTGAGGTCATTTTAATTAATGTCATTTTTAGGATGAGGAATGTGGAAACTCCAAGAGCTTAAGTGACCTGTGCAAGGCCAAATGCTGTTAAAGACAAATAATTAAAAACAAAGTCACCCATTCATGTTACAAACATTGCTCAGTATTTATGACATGCCAGGTTTTGTTTCAAACAGTCTATGAGTATGCATCATTGCAGTACTTATTGTTGTTATCCCTCTATTACAGATGAAAAACACAAGTCTGGATTTCTTAGGATGCTCAAGCCTGCAGTTCACATTGTTCCGTCATTTGTATGCTGAGGCCACACCTTGCAGATCAAGGGTAGTTCAAGAACACAGGATGCTGATGTCATAGTGGACAGTGGTTAAGAGCCTGGGACCTGGCAGGGGCTAAGACCTGCACAGACACTGCACCTTCTGAGTTCCTGAGCAAATTACTCACCCTCTTCAAGCCTCAATTTTCTTGTCTATAAATTGGGGTAACTGTCATGCCCACACTGCTGCGTTTGGGAGGATTCAATGAATTATGTACATAAAGAAAGCACTTAGAACAGGGTTGGGGGATATATATATGACTCAAAAAGGTGGGCTCTTATTTGCTCTTCATTAGGGGAAGAAATTGAAAAATAGCATTTAGACAAAGTAAAAATCATTCCTCCTTATGAGTGTATAAAGATTTAAGTAAAAATATATACTGCCATGTTTGCGGCATATTTTAAAGCCTGTTTAGAAGAACTGTGGAGTGAGAAATCAAGGTTTTCTCATCCATTCAATAAGTCAGCACACAAACAATGCCCTCCTGTACACACAGTGTACTGCACACAGACCAAACCTACTCACTACACCGCATCTAACTAGCTAACAGTCCTTGTCCAGTGTTCCATCGTGAGACCACAGATCTTCTATACGATCTTATTCCAGTTCAATGAAATATTTGTTTCCTGGGATTCCAAACCTTGTGTGGATTCTGATTCCCCTCTCAAAACAAATCTCCAGAGAGGCCACCCTCCTCAGCACTCCCCAGCACCCTCCAACATAGTCCATTCTGGACACACGCTCCAGGAAGAACCTGGCATATACTGCTATTCCTCCCATGTCCTTGCCAGTGGCAGGATGCTGATATCTGTGAGTGAGGAAATTCGAACAGGTCGAATTCCAACGCTGATGCTACAGTGTAAGCTGGAGCAGGGTCACGGCAGGCAAAAAGGGCAGAAGGGATGAGCTGGCACAGTTGCCAGTAATGACACTTAGCTGGTGCCTGCTGATGAACCAGAAGAGCAGATGGCACCATTTGGTGATGGTCATCAGAGAGCTGACATTTATGCACAAAGCCTAAGTGAGTTGCAATCATTGATGGACTTTGCAAAAAGCAGCCATATTCAGAAATAAGAGAGTTTCCTGCAGGCTTGTGAGCAATGCAGAGGACTGCCATCCATCAGGGTATTTACAGTCACAAGTCTGCCACACTGCAAAGACATGTACACTCACCATCACAACCTGAACTCCAGTGAGGAGGGGCAGATTTGAAGCTGATTCATGGGAGGCAGCATAGTCTAATGGAAAAAATCCATGAGCAAGTGGATCAGGAGGCTTCTGGTTCCGATGCTACAGCCGAGCCGCTGAGCAACCCATGTTGGGTCACTCAAACTTCCTGACCACAGCGTGCATTGTTTTCAAAGTGCCATGTGTAAATCTTTGTCTTTGAACCTAACCCAATGCGTTACGCTGCTCTGGTTATGCATCCTTTTTACCCCACTGAAGGCAGCAGTTGTGTCTAAATCTTGGCAATAGTTCAGGGCCTTTCCCAGGTCTGGGCACACACACACATCCTCTATTCTTACCAAATGAGTGGACAAGAAAGGCATTTTTCACATACAAAACACACACAGTTGACCCTTGAATCACATAAGGATTGGGGTACTTTCCCCCAATCAGTTAAAAATCTGCATATAACTTGACTCTCCAAATACTTAACTACTAATAGCCGACTACTGAACAAAAGACTTACTGATAACATGAACAGCTGATTAAAATTTATTTTGTGTTAGAGGTATTATATATGGTATTCTTACAATGAAGTAAACTGGAGAAAAGGAAATGTTTAGGATCAAGGGGGTACTAGACCCATCCAGAAATCACTCTGTAAGATACATAAATGTGTGTCTAATCATTATGCGGGATACATGAAACTACTATAATATTGAATGCTAACAGTAATTGAAAAGTTCAAAAATGTTATCAAGAAAATCATAAGAAAGATAAAATATATACACAAATTTACTTAAAAATCAACATGTAAGTGAATCTGTGCTGCTCAAACATGTTTTTCTGGGGTCCTCTGTGTAGGTATGTGTTTGTGCATGCACATAGAAAGATGATAGATAGATAGATAGATAGATAGATAGATAGATAGATAGATAGATAATCAATAGAAAGAAAACATGCTCCCAGTAATAGCTCAGCACCAAAATTCAACTGATATATTCAGCACCTTGTCTACTTTCTTTATTAGTATGATCTCAGTTTCAATAATTTCTTTTCATTAGTGTGTTACTTGATCCCTCTCAAGTTGAGAGATTGTCATTTCTTCTCTAGGTGGCCAAGACTCCCAAGGGTTTCTGAATGGACCAAAATGTAATCAGTATACCTTTGGTGTCTACATGTTGAAATGTTTGTTCAGAACATCCATGCTTCTCCCTATTCCACCTAATAAGGGTTGTTTGTGTAGAAAATAAAAATTTGGCAAGTATTTTGGTGTACACATGATTTTTGTCTGATGTCTAAAATATATCTACAAAGATTCAGCTGAAATTATAACTCAGGTTTGTTTCACAAGTTCTCAAGAAATAATTTAAAAACTGTCAGTGGGGTAAAATTAAAATAGTATACACATTGAACTTGGACATATATGTGTAGGTATCTCAGGTTCATCATTGAATATCTCTGTGTCTCTTTTTCCCCCCGTGAGCCTCAGTTTTCTTCCCTATAAATGCAGACACTAATTCTACCTCACCTGATAAAGGTGAGGAGTAAATGGGGGACAGGTGAATGTGACAGACCATTGGCCACTGGGACACCACGGTGAACATTCAAATGTTAGGAGCCCAGCAACATGTGGGTATTCAGGGACCAATACAAATTAATTCATTTTTAGCCTCTTTCTCTGCTGAAGGCATAGAGCTCTATTAAATTTTTCATCCATGCAAAATGTATAAAGTGCATATAATCTTGGAAATATCGTCAGTCAACACCTTTTACCTGAATAACACTTTCGATCATTGCTTGAGTGAGTAGATACCAATTTACCTTGCTACTGAGCCTTATATGAACCTCTTGGCAAATTCTTGCTGACAGCTTGCAGTGAGTAATAATCTACTGTGTTATTAGGGTGGTGACAATTATGGGGGAGAGCGGAGGGCCCCCTCAAGTCTTGAAATCATTTATTTTTTTCCTTTGTTTATTATTATTATTTTTGCCTTTGCAATTCAGAGCATTCAAATACTACATGGTCATGATGTAAAAATGGTTCAGCATTGTCAGATCCAAAGTTCTGCTAATGAGGTAAAACATAGAGCCTCAGGGATGTGAATGATGCACTTGGCTGTTTGCCTTGATTTAATTCATCACATAGAGGCTTGATTTTCTACATTTTTATACCAATTCACTGCAGTTGAAGGAACTGGTTTGTGTTGGCTTCTGTTTACCTCAGAAAAGATTGTTATTGCTTTCATTTTATAAATCCCTACTACATAAAACTCTGAATGTATAAAAGAGACAAATTGCAGAAGAATGTGGGGCAGAGTACGATTGCTTATTTTATGAATGAGTTTTCCCTTTACCAAAAACTTACAACGGATGCATTCTAATAAATTCTGAGTTCCCTAATACTTTTTATGTTTTTAGCTTATTTGTGGTTTGACTTTTCACAGTCAACTGAAAATAGGTTTGAAGCAAATTTTAAAGAGATTTTTAAGATTTTCAAGATGGAAAAGATATTTTTCCAACTGTCCCAAAAGACACTAAGGTATCAAGTGTCAAGTTATAAAACATTATAGCCCCCACATTCTTGTTAACCTTTGCTTGCTCTTTTCCCAATAAATTCTCTTCCTTTCCAACCCTAGAGCACGCTATACTTTCCCTTCTCAGTCTCAAGAAGTCCTACTCATCCCTTAACACACAATTCAGATATCTCTGCTGGGATTCCTTCATAACTTTCACATACAATTTAGCCACCCCTTACTCTGAATTTTCACAGCTCTCACGTGACAGGCCTACCATAAACTTCCCATGTTGTCATGTACATTCTATTTCTCTTGCACCAGACTGTGCACTCCTGGAGGGCAGGAGCCGTGTCTGGAATCACTGTTAGGAACAACACCCGCTCCTTTCCTGGTGATTTGCATATTTCACACCAATTACACACTTGACAAAATTTTACACAACATTTCACCAAGGTAATTTCAAGGTGTTTCCTAGGGACTAGAAAAGACCATGTAGTTCTCATCTGATATTTGGATACCTTTCTCATTAAATGTAATGAAAAAAAATTAGTATTAGAAAACTTGTGTTGTTTTCCTAGTAGTTATTTATTCCTGCATATTCCTGGACAAATACCTTAACATTTCTGTGTCTCCGGTACCCCATCTGAACATTGGGAATAGACAACCTACTTGCTTTCTTAAGTTATTTTATCCTCAAACATAATCACAAAACAGAACGGGTAAAGTGTATTTTATTTGAAACAGATCTATCAGGAGTATTGGCTTAGATACCCCGCATGACTTGAGTCTGCACTGGGAGAGCCAGGTGTGAACGCAGAGAAAGCAGGCCGACACCAGTCATGCTCTGTCATTGGGGAACAGCCTTTCTAACCAAACCACAAGGACAGAAGATATTTATAAGGATTGTTTAGAGTCCAATAAACTCTTAAACAATAGTTGTGAAATTTTAATCTTTCTCTCTTTTTAGGGAGGGGAAGCAGCGGTAGGCAGTGGAATAAGGAGAGATAGAAGGCTAAGAATGTGCCTCGGTTACATGAAACTCAGTGGATAATTAGTGCTTATCGTGTGTAAAAAGTGGGGTGTGGTGGAAAAAATCAACCTCAAGGGGGTCAAAAGAGTTGAGTTCTAAATGTGACTCTTTCAGTGCCCTGTTTGTGCATTTGGCAAGTCCTTTAACAATCAGGGCCTGAGTTTCTCCATCTTTCAGATAAGGTGGAAACTACTTCTTATTTATCCTGTTTTCTCGGCACTCAGAGGATTCTTGGATAAATTTGGGTATAATGCCCCATTATATAGATATAAATACAGCATTTGGTTTATATATATATCACTATTATAATTATATTAATTATATAATTATATTAATTTAAAGATCAAAAGGGGTATGTGCATAAATGAAAGGGTTAGTCTAGATGGGTTAGCTCTCCTCTGAATATAACATTCAGGGGTGGAGAATGCAGTACCAGGAGCCCTGTCTTCCTTAATAGTGAGGGGCAGAACTCTTTGCTCTTCCTGCCCAGGGTGTTAAACGCAATGGCATAGAGTTAGAGCAAATGTCACCCAAACTCTATAAATTACCTCTATGACCAGGCATAAGTTGTTTCCTTGGGCCTCAGTTTTTCTATCTGTAAAATGGTGATACCTAATCAGATTGTGGAGAGGACTGAATATAAGTGAAAAAACCATGTAGCCCATAATGGATGATTCATAAATGTTCACATCATTCTTGTTTCCCACTGTGCTAACTAGTACAGGCCCCATACATAATACATACTAAATGACTTGTGGATTGATTAGTTATAGTTTGAAATTTCTCATATAGTACACACATTTTCACTCTCTTAGGAATTTCTACTCCAGTAAAGTTGCAAATTCTTTCAAAATTTCCTTCTCACCAAGGTATGTCTTAGTAAAATATGGATTTAAAAAACCCTCTAATTTCTCAGTAAGCATAGAAAATGTCCAAAATTATGTTCATTTAAAAGTTAAGGTCCCAGTAAACTGAGTTTCTCATTCATGTTCAAGGCTGACTTGAAACACTCAGAATTGGAAACAGTTGATAGCTTGATACATACATCTTCTTCAGTTTCTACAGAACAGCAGAATTCCCCTTGAAATCACTTCACACAACCCACGGTAATTGACTTGTATGATCCTTTTACATAAGCCACTGAAACCATGGGAAGGAAAATAAATCGTGCTTCTATTGATCCAGATCTTCAGCAACGCAAAAAGTGGCTTTTTAATTCTCAAAAATATTTTAGTTCATTTGAAAACAAATAGTTTAACCTTCCAGAGAAGGTTAATATTGAGAATCAGTGCTTGAACATTTATGTGCTGGTAACACCAGATGAATCATAGGAACAAAGCCCAAGGGTAAGACATGATTCCATCACTCTGATTCCAAACATTTAGGCTTAAGAACATCTTTTTCTAAGCCTGGAATTGTAGTATGAGTTATATTCTGTCTGAAAGTAATAGCCAAGTATGCTATTGATAAAGTCAGTACAACTGAATTTATTTACTTTCTTTTACTCTATCATCTCTGAGTTGAGCTGGCTGCTCCTGTCTATCACACCGGAAAAGTTTTGCCTAAGTATTTAATTATGCAAATCTTTTGTAACCAGTGGAGGTGAGAACAAACCAGGTCACTCTGCTGACAATTTTGGTATGTCAAAAATTTCTAGTTATTTGAGAAGTGACAATGACCTGTCAGAGCAAATAATACAGGGAGGAAATCAAAATAGGAGATATGATACCATCTCCAGCATAAGTGCATCATGGAAGGATGCTGCTATCCAACATCTCTTCTCGCCAAGTTTCATTTGTATGTAATAAACGACTAAAACCTAGTCGCTTTATTCCCACATCATCCAACCTCCTGATAAAACAAGAAAATACCAGCCAGCAATCAAAGGTAACACATGGGCACCTGATGGGGCCCTCACGGCATCTCTCTGACCTCACAAGCTGCTGGAGGCATTTCTGCTAATGAGTCTCCTGCCTTTTCCTTAGATCTGTTTCTTTCTGTTTTTGATATTTTATTCTCACATTGTTTCTTGCTTCCTCATTTTGTCTGACTGATTAGGTTTTATCAAAGCATAGTTTTATTTTATATGAATTATTTTCTCTATAACCTTGCTCCTTCCCTCCCTCCTTAAACCTCATCTATTTTGCTTCTTTCCTCTTCAAGTCATTACATTATTTTTTAAATTTCTAATTCATGCATATCTGCGAAGTTTCTCACTTTACCTTTCCTTCCTAGGACAGGTGGCTCAGTTTTCTCACTTTGACATACACACAGCGATTGACCACATCCAGATTTACCTATTTCTTTTCTTCTTATAGTAAATCCTTTAGGGAGGGAGTGTTCAACTTTATGTCTCTTGCTACTTTTCTAACTCCTTTACTTTGCTGTCTGCTAAAGTTTCACTCTCCTTTTCCCTTCCTTTACCGATCAACTTTTCTTATGACTACAGACACACTTCATATCAGCTTTTTTTGGGGGGGAGGTTTATACCAATAATGCTGACCTCAACTTTGAATTTTTGCCAATCCCTAAAACTATTGAATTTTTTAAAAACTTTTTGTCCATGCTAACTCAAATATTTATTTTGCCTTTTGGCATCCCCAAAGATGTATCTACCATGGGGTATTTTAAATTTATATACAAAGTTATATTTATCTATTTACGTTCTAATAATAGCCATCACCCCAAGATATCCAGCATTTAATCAGCCTCAAACACTGCTACAGATCTATTTCTCTAGTTTGTTCTATTTGGCTTTTTAAGCCCCTCAAGAAACCGAACCACTGATAACTTCTGCTTTTTATGTATCGTAACCCATTTTCCACTCTACCTGCATTAGCATACCACATTCTTTACATACTCTTGTAGTTTTTTCTTTTAATGCAGTTAACCACAACATTTGGCTTCATCACCCTGCACAGCTCCCACAGTGAACACCGTTCCTTAAGCAGCTGTCACTTTCAAAACCCAACTCTCCTTTAAAAAGCCCACACATGCTTTGTCAGATCACAGGCAAGGAATGGGAGACAGGAAGCCCCTAATCAAAGAAACAAACACAGCAATCATCATTGCTAATCCTGCATGTGTGTCTGTGTTTGTATATGTGCATGTCATTGAATATTCATAGCACTTTATATGCATATTTTTGAGAACAGGAGCATATTTTCACATACCATAATTATTTCATAAATGCCATGCCATTTTTTCAAAAAGACATATAGATTAAGATAAAAAATTACCTAGCAGGAAATCAAAGGAAAAAAATGATCCTCTTAGAGTTCTAAATATCATCCTTGGTTGTCTCCCAAATCTCCTGACTCATCAGCATCTCGTAACAGTCCTTACGCTGCTAAACATCCTGCTAGATACTTGGTGCTTAACTGCTGCAGCTAGGCTAGCCCCTCACAGCATCAGCATTATTATTGTTACTTTTTTTTATTCTGTACAGTTGCCTCCACAGAGGTTCCTCCTTCCCCAGCATTTGGTATTAAAACTTACCGCTTTTACCAACTCCCCCTGCTCCCAGCATTACCACCTTGTACTCTCTGGACCCGCCTGATGCTGATGCGCTGCTGGGGGAGCAGCTGGCTTCGCTTTCTACCTCCATCTTACCGGAGGGACCGGAGTAGAATAAAGAAGGAAAAAGTCGCCTGTGTCAGGTGCTTGCTTAGATATCAAGCAGCCCTAAAACTGTGTCAAAAGAAAGGTTTAGTGAGAGAGGTAAGAACCATCAGCGTCAGGCTGGCTGTTGGTCCTGTGCTCTGAGCGGGTCTCATAGCAACCACTTCAACTGCTTCCAATAAAAATCTGGCTTTTACCTACCCCCCTCCTTCCGGATCCTTCACTCTTTCACTCTGCCACTATTGCTCCTATTCTCTGTGTGTGCGTCTGTCTCCCTATGGTTTGCTCTGTCTCTTTCACTGTTTGTTTGTTTTTTTTCTCCTTCCCTCTGTTTCTCCGTTTCCCTTCCTCACTCTTTGTCTCAGTCCTTTCTCCTTCCTTGCCCCCTGCACAGTCCCAGCTGTTTGAGGCACACAAACTTGGCTACCTTCCAGGCTGGGCTGCTACAGGGGAGTGAATGTGAGACTTAGTAGAAGATTCTGTGTCTCACAGGTTGATGATTTCTGTAGCTACAGCTGCAAAGTCACTATTTTCTTTTAATCAGAGTCAGTGAATGAAGAAAGGTGTCTGTTGCTTATCGTCTTGCTTTTCATCACCATGTCCTTCCACAGTTCTTATTCTGGGAAAAGAGTTGCTACCAATTTTAGAAGAAAACACAAACAAACATTAACTCATAGCTCTTCAGGACCGGTCATTACTGTGTTGAAGTAATAGCTGTCATGTTTGGACAGGAATCATCCTTGTTTACACTAGGTTATTAGGGACAACCTAAAATACAAGGACCCCATCAAGCATGAAAGAGATACTTAAATATTTTTGCTTAAAGTTATGGTAGCATTTTACAGAAACAAGTAAAAAGGACACATGGATAAAAACTATGGGGGGGTGGAAATGGGAGGGAAGGGCTGGGGTGGTGGGTTGGAGTGAGAATAAAAGACAGAAAACTGTATAAGATCAACAATTAAAATAAAAATTAAAAAAAAAATAAAGTTATGGTAGCATTTAAAATCATAGATAATTATTTTTCAAATGCTCAAACTCCTACCTCTTCTTTGAATTCATTTAAAGCTTGATGGCTTTGCTTTTCTCTGGAAAGCTTCTAAACTATAAAGGTCTTATAATGCTTTCAATAAACCCTAATTGTCACAGTCAGACCCTGCACTTCAAACAAGGTGATGATAATGTTCTTTATATTTATTGTCTATTTTTAATCGTGAAATTGGATCACGATTAGATGCAATCAAGCGTTTGGTGTGCAAACACTTTTCTTTCTAGTAGATTTTAAGATCCTTTAAGAAAGAAACTACATTTGATCCATTCCTTATAACTGTAGTATATGACCAAGAGTTCTGCACAGAGTAGGTGCTCAATATATTGTTGGTAATCAGAGAAGTATCATATAGTCAGTCATAGTCAATACCCCTGGCTGTGGGGCCTGATTGCTTGTGTTTAAATCTGGTCTCAGCCATGTACTAGCTGTGTGACTTCAGGTAAATTACTTGACCTCTCTGTGCCTCAGTTTCTTCATATATAAAATGGTTTGTTAAAGCCCTACTTTTTAAACTCATTAAGTGAGTTTAATGCTTTTATACTGCTTAAAATTGTGTCTGGAAAATTCTAAGCAGCATGTAAGTGTGTGCTTATTTTATTTTATTTAATGGTGCTCCTAGCCCACTGTACATAAGCACCCACCAGAAGAGATCATCTCTTCATGTGATTATCAGTATCTGTGTATTTTCTTTGCTAATGTATCTGTTCAAATCTTTTGCCCTTTTTTATATCAAGATGTTTGATTTCATATTAATGAGTTTTGAGGCTACTTTACATACTCTAGATGTAAACTTTTTATCAGATATATGTTCTGAAAATATTGATTTCCTTCACAATATCTTTCAGAAGAGCAGTTGTTTTACATTTTGATGAAGTACAATTTGTATTTTTTTTCTTTTATGGATGATTTGTCAAGTTTTAAATGACATATTTTTCAATGATTTTATTCCCAATTCTCTTTCCATCTTTTTTAACCCTTCATTGCAATTTTGTTCACTGGTACAGCTCTATTTATCACCTTCCTGTAAGCAATGCCAAGTTTGTTAATTCTCTTTTCATCCTTTTTTACCCCTTCATTGCAATTTTGCTCATTGTTATGGCTCTGTTTATCACCTTCCTGTGAGTAACTGCAAAATGTGTCATCTGCAGACCCAGTTTCCACCCAAAACTGAATCTGTCTCCTAAACTCTCCTATCAGGAACCCTGTTTATATTTCAACCTCAGTATGTCCAAAAATACATCATTCTGATTCTCAGTAATAAAGTCAACACTCTATCTTTATAGGGAGCATCATCTCCTTCAAAGTTCTAGCTTTAGTTCAGTCTCTTCTGATAGTTGACTTCCATGGCTGGAATAACTCCATAACTTATCCTTCCTGGATACAATTTTCCTGCTCTTTCTCACCTTTCCCACCACTCAGTTCATCCTACACATTGATGCCAGGGAAATCAACTAAAACGTCGGTCTGACTAGCCCTGTTGTACACATATTCATAAATCACATGCAGAAATAATGCCATCCAATAACTTAGAATGGGATGCTGGGACACAAAGCATGCCCTCATTCAGTAGAATGGAGTCAGCTGAAATGGACAACTTGCCCGTCCTCCAACAAAACTGTCATTTCCATAACTGGAATTTACAAAGAACTGCAGCTATGTTCTAATTACCTTGTAATGGATTCACTGGAACTTTATTCCTTAATGAAAAGAGATATGCAGACAACAGCATTTAGCTTCAAGGTCTTTCTGGTTTTTGTTTCTACTTCTGGTGCAGACATTGTTATGACATTGAACAACACACTTACCCCTCAAAGCCACCCGTCCCACCATCTGTTACGCTGTTTTCCATGTCAGCATCTGATCTGGTTGTAACACACAGGTATTGTCATGCCAGCTGTGTCCTTTGTGCCTCTTTTTTCTGGGACACATATTTTAATATTAAGAGAGAGGAGTACACGAAATGTCCTTTAGTGGTAAGTAAATGATTTGTCAGATATGGCTGCTGTGAGAGGAAAATTTAACTATTCAATTGCCATTCTTCTCAAGAGCCAATGTATCTGTCCATATTCCTCAAATGGAAATCAGTAAGATTTTTTCCTACTTACATGAAAAACTCTACCTATAGGGAGGCTTCCCTAACATGCAGCCCTCTTTGTCTACCTCTTCTTTGACATTCTGAGGAATTCCACTCTTAGTCCCTTCTCCTGAGTTACTCATGTTACTGATTTTCAGTTTTAGTTAGTGAACTTTGTAAATTTAAATTCTTTGTGCCTTGATTAATGCACCCAAGAGTCCGAGGAGAGAAAAGAAAGGAGGGAGGAAGAAGGAGAGAGAAAGAAACAGGGAGAGAGAAAACTTCCAAGTGTATAAATACTGATTGAAATGGAATCTGTAAGTGACCAAAATCGTTACGTGGCAGATTGATTTGCTCTCTGGAAAACTGTTAAATGATTGACATTTGGGAGGTTCAATATGCTGGTGCAGCAACTCTCTGAACTTTCCCCCTCCCACTAGCCAACTCACATGCACAGGTGTGGAGAGGAAGTATTCCTGCCAGACAACTGAGGGTTGAATAAGCAGCTTCTGAACAACAAACAAGAGAAAGAGACCAAATGAGAGGGCCTGGAGGCCACAGGAGCCCTCCAGGAGCTGCCGAATGCTCCCAAGGAAGATCCATTGAGTGCCATTGTGCACATTATCCTCTGCTTGCTTAAGGCAAACTGGAGCTCTATTGGGACTTCTGACTACCTTCAAGACCTCCATGGTGCTTTCCCAGCTACAGTGCCTGGAGCCTTTTGTCTTTACCCAAACAACAGGGTGTCACTACAGGCGCCCCAGTCTGGCCTCCTGGCTAAGCCTCTCCAGCCACAGGGCGGGTGCCCCTTCACCTCCTCGCCCCCACCCCCAACGCACACTCAGCTCCCTGCGGCTTTCTGCAGCACACAGGGTGTACACACCGGTGTGTTCTATACAGCAGAGTTTTGCAACCCCTGGCCGAGGTCCATGGCCTGTTAGGAACTGGGAGGCCTGGCAGGAGGTAAGCGGACCGCTTTCCAGTATGACAAATAAGAGAAAGACTGTATACACAAGGCTGGGGAGTCAGGGGAGCCCTCTGGAGACCATGGGGATTACCAGGGTGTGAGGGGGTACCTGTCATCCTTTATGTCCCCCACCACCTCCACTGGGGCCGGGGTGGCCTCCATACAAGTGCTCTGCCTACCTGCAAGGTCGCCGCAGCACATTCCAGAACACATCACCTGAGCCCGTTTTGGTCTGAATGGGAACAGACAGAATCAACAAGGCCTCACTGCAGGCACCTGGCCTTCCCACCTGGAGCTCTGCAAGCCAGTGCCCCAGATGCCTTGGGCACTCTCTGGGCTCCTACCAGCCTGCCCAGTCATATATGGCACATATAGCTTATGCAGAGGCTACTTCTACATAAGGGCACTTTTCCAAAACTGGGACAGCTAGTTTGTCTAATTCATGTAAATAAACATAGATAATCAAACAAAAGGAAGTTTGTGTTTGTTTCCTCTAACCGCCCCTGACAGTCACCAATCTGTTTGCATGTTACTTGATTCCCTTTGAGGGCTCATCTCCACCCAGTGAAGAATCAGGTGTGCACACAGAACCACTTAACGCACTGAGCAAAATGCAAGTCCTTCTTAGAGGACAAAAGGGGAAACTAATTTAACAAGTAATTCCTTCAAATCAGTGTATTAATTCTACTAATATGGATATCTATCTAAACTACTTTAGGAATGGCTAAGGGAGAAGTTTGCCAAGTCCAGAGTTCTTGTCTTACCTCTCCAGTCATTAGTAGGCAGGGCTCCTGACACCCTTGTCAACAAAGCCACTCTTCTCTTAATTGGAACATTTATTGCATTTATTAAAATGATTTGTTTACATTCCAGTTCATCTTCCTACAAACTGGTGAACCTGCCGTATTCATCTTTATCTCCCCAGAGTTGAGCACAGTGCCTAGGTGACTAAATGAGGGAATTAATTACACCAAGCAAGTAACTGTCTATTGCAACTATTAATGAAATTAACCTTGCAAAAATTGTTACTTACGATTCATACTCTAATTAAAAGATAAATCATGGAGGGAGGAGACAGAAATGTTGTTGATAACCTCTGAGTAAATTAATATTTAGAATGTGTGTTCTCACCATGAGATGTAAGAGCATTGTCAACCAGGAGATAGCACAACTGCTCAGGACAACGTATCAACTGGAAACTTCAAGGCCAAGGGATAAAGAGAAAAGGGCTTGTTTTGTAAGTGGGAGGCAGAGTTCTATCTGTAGAGCCAGCCTCTCTATCACAGACCTCCTCACAAACGTAGACAGAACAACACACGGTAGGTGGTGATACTCCTGGTTGTGGAAGGGTCAGCTTTCTTCCAGAAGGTGCACTGAGACTGAAATATTTGGAAAGATAGATCTTACCTGTGATCTAAATAACTGGCATCTATTCATTTATTCATTCAACGAGGATTCATTTGTTAAACATGGATTTGATTGCTCATTCTCAAATTCATTCATTCAGCTGTGGTATGGTTTAAAAAAAGAAAAAAGAAAAACACAACATAGTCCACGAGTTCAAAGTGATTATATCAATCTGTGAAAGAATGGCACCTGCACACTAGGCTCTGAAATAAGCCAGAATGTGGCAGGCAATTGAATAGATAAGTGAATAGAGTCTGCCCTGACCTCTGTATCTCAGGTGGTTTACTATTATCCTGCAAAGCGAAAGCTCACTGGTTTGATTCCCCGTCGGGGCACACACGCATGGATAGCGATTGGGGCACGTACGAGAGGTAACGGATTGATGTCTCTCTCACACATGGATCTCTTTCTCCCACCCATCTCCTCTCTCTACAAATAAAATCTTTAAAAAAATGAGCAGAGTCTTATAGAAATATGGGGGGAAGGAGAGACTAATTTCAAATAGGAAGACAGGTAAGATGTCAAGGAAGGGGGAGTACGTCATACTAGATTTAAAGTAGGACTTCAAATTAAAGAGATTACAAAAACTATGGGTTTTCAAAGTTTAGGATTTAGGTTTTTGGCCAAGTGCAAGTTAATAATATATAGGTGATGCATGAGAACACAGAACATAGTGCAAACTATATCTAGACTGTCTATATGGATTATAGATGAATCACAGAAAACTATAAACTACAGCACACAGAGTTTGGATTTCTTTTGAGTTTTTTAAATTTTACCTTCATCTGTAAGCAAAAAATATGCCCGTTAGTAACATTGCTTGTACTGAAGAATTGAGAAAGAGAGGGCAGAGTTGAAGTAAAAGGGGGAGATGTAAATAATGAGTCAAATATTGATTACATTAAGTTTGAGTCACTTTTGGAATATCTGATTAGTTCCACGAGGAAAACAGTTTCAAACCATAGGACTGGCTTTTAGGGGAGAGGTAGAAGCTTGCAGACATGCATTACAGATTAGGAAATCTTCAGTTTATTAGTGGTAAATAAAAACACAGAAAAAGATAAGATTCTCTATGGAGTGCTTGCTAGAAAGGGAGGATAAAAATATTTCTATAAATGGGTTATAATTGACCAAGATAATATTTGTTGAGATTGATAAGAATTTTATGGCTTTTATTATTCAATTGGCATAATAGTTCTATGATGCCTATGTCCATACCATTAAGAGGATAAAGAAGAAATATACAGAGACCTAGGAAAGCTGCCAGGAGAAGAAAATCCAAGCAGGAAGAACTTTCATGGGGCAAGAGTTGGTCCATCCTCCTAATGACTCATATTGATCATGTAAAAATAGAAGTGACAAAGTGAGGATGATATATCATTCTATTTGAGAACTGAGAGTTCATTCATGACAGAGCAATCATGGTAGAAAACTGAAAATGTAACTCATATAGTAGTAAAATATGAAGAATGAGTAGGAGCTGAGAAGCACAGACATGTGTTTTTATTTTCACAAATTTGGTAGTGACAAAGTAATGTGTGATAAGATCACATACTGTCCTTGTTGAACATAGGACCTGAAGTGGTTATAGAATTCATAGAAAATTAGTTTTAAGGTATAGTGGGCACAATATTTGTATATAGTAATTAATGTTCTTCTAATTACACATTTTTGAAAATAGCTTGTCAAAGAGTCTATAACTATGGAACAGGAAATACCAAGACTTGATCTTAATTTTGACAATAAATATTTAATAATCATTCATCTTTATTTTTAAAATATATACTTTTTCTCTATTTTTGTAAAGTTTTAAAAATATACTTTATCACAGGTCTATGATAGATCTTGACTTCTGTGTGTAAGTTATATTGCTTGGTATTGCTTTCAGCTAAAAACTTTCTCTTTTTATAACCTATTATAAACTTTCCCTCACTTAGCTCCAGACAATCATTCTTGTCCCATTATCTTTTGTGATTGTAAATAATTTGCCTTGTTTATTTTGTTACCTTGACAATATTTATAGATCATGTCATGGAGAGCCTCCCTTGGAGACCTCTCTTTTGTAGACTGTATAAATTTAGTTCCTTATGTCTAGACTCCTATGTCTTGCTCTCTAATCCGGGGATATGTCTTGTTGACCTTCTGAATGTTTTTCTCAACTCACCTCTATACTTTGTCAGTATTACAAAGAGAAATTATGGTAGAAAATTGAAAGTTTGAAGTGGTTTCTAGCAAAAAACCCAAAACGTAGTTTCTTCAACATTTCAGCTGAAATACTTACATAGATGTAGAAAACAAAGAAGAAAGTACACTGCAGACAAAGCCTAGGGACACTAAGGCAAGTGGAGAAAAAAATATTACTGATATTTCTGGATTCAGCTCGATGAAGTCCATCAACCTGCTGTCCCCAAAATTAATGAGAATTGTGAAACAAACACTCTCTGTATCCTCCCCCTGGCTTAGAGATGAGGGTTTACACCAAACATAAAATGAGACATCCATTATTCCACTTCGAGAATATTGATTTTGAGACGGTCAGAAGACTGATTAATCTATTCACAAATGCAACTTATAGAAAATGGCTGTATGTCAGGTACATCAGAGGGGCAAAGGATAGCTGTATATTACAAAGTGGAAGGGCAATCTCAAAGAAACTACAGAAATGAATAGTCCTACAATGAAAATGTTCTACATATTGTGAATTGTGTAAGGACTTCTGTTCAGAGAGCTAAGAGTGAGGACCAAGCAGTCTGATGCAATGGGATGAGACAGATCCACCCATCTGAGAGTCAGTAACCACAAGGGGAGTGTGTGAACAATACTGCAACACAGGAAAATAAATGTTATCATGATGACGGAGAAGAAAATCAAACTCTGCAAATCTTAAAATTCTGTATATTTTGACCGAAAAGAAAATGTACATATTCTTAAGAATATGCCAGAGTATGCCCTTTATTAGAAAAATATAAAGCTATATAAAGGCTCTCAAATCAGAGTAGTGGGAGATACAATGTAACAACCATAAAGTAATGCATGTTACTTTGCTATCAGGTACCAGAACTGGCACACAGTGGGTCTTCATTAAACATTAGCTCCTACGAGCAATTGCAACTGATTGATAGCAAATAATAATAGGGGGTACTGTTGAAAAGTGCAAAGAAACTTCTATTTCAATAATGGAGTTTACACTCAAATTGAAGATGCTAAAATCAGATTCGATAGCATTAAAACATAAATAAGTGGAGGAAAAAGTTAAAAACTTTTCCCAGGATGCAGAGAAGAAGAAAGTCGATGACAATGATGAGAACAATGATTGAGCTAGAGAACACTGGACTTTCACCCAATTGATTTTTCTTGTCCCTGTTCCTCTTAGAGTAGTGGAGGGTGAGTGCACTGGGCGTAGTGCGGGGTGTGATGCAAAGCACCAGCAAAAACTACCCAGTCAGAAGCCATTTTCTGCAGGAGCAGGTATCAGGCAAGCAGGAAATACATTTTTTTCTTCACTTAACTACTATGTGTGCTCCTTACTGAAAAAGAAGTAGGAACAGTCTCTTGGCAAAAAATTAAAAAAAAATAGATTGAAGAAAAGGGAGGGAGTTCAATGACTCACCAGTGATGTGGAAACAAAGGATTCTCAGCAAAAACAAAAAAACCCAAAGACACTGGGGGTTTGTGTGGAGGGGGTGTCCAGTCAGAAGAAATTTCTTGAACTCGTGAATCCATTTTTCATTAAATGACTTCAAGTGTTATATGGGAGACAGCTCTTCCAGGGGCCTGAAGAGGATCTGATTTCTGGAAAATGTTAGTTATATAAATCCAAATAATTAATTCATGTGTCAGGTTTTGAGCCCACATGAGAGATCTTATTTTGTTACTGAGCATAGTTCATTAAGATGCCTCAGAAAGAGTGTATTGATCTAAATAAAGATGGATGACCAGCCAGAAAGTTAGAAAGTGAAATGGAAGTTAGTGGAGGGAGTTTTGGGGGCCTCAGCCCTTGCACTTTAGGAGATCGGAGTGAGCGCACGAGCTCTAGGAGCCATCGGAGCCCACTACTGCCTTATTAAGCACTTGGATCATGTTAATTCTTTACCCACTGAGCAGAATTCTGGATTTAAATGTGCTCTTCCAGGAAGATAATCTGAATCCTGAACTCTGACAGAAAGACTTTGTCAGTCACCTAGACCTCTGTCCCTATCCTGGCGACACCATCCCCCACACCCCAGGTTTGCACTGGTTGAATTTTGGCTTCCTACTCTGGAGAGTGGGAGCTCGGAGTGAAGGAACTCAGTGGTTCCCCATTGTGATTATTGCATACTTGATTTATATGGAGATGAAGTGCTTCTCTTACCAACTCCTACTGAGCTCAGCTTTCAGAAGTGAGATGGAAACAGTCTAGCCCCACTTTGATGAGAAGGCCCTTTGCATCCTTCAGCACAATTACTTCACTGTCTTTAGTTCTTTCGAGGTGTAATATCACTAATTTCCAAAACAGCTTTGTGACATGGATTAAGGCTTTTCAGTGTCCTAGTTACTCCCACATAAAACTCCTGTTCCGAATTCTTCCTGTTGCTATAGTTTAGAAAATTCATAGTATCCCTCTATCATCCAGATAACTAATCTAAACATGACCCTCCTTACAATAAGACAGAAGAAACTGATAAAAGGTACCTGCAATCCTAGTATCCAACAACCATCCCACACTGTTCTATGGGGCCCCAAATCCCAGCTGAAGTAATTCTTGGATTTGATTGCTGTTTTTACATATGTATGGAAACAGCCTCCCTTTGTTTTTTTCCAAAAGTGATTTTGTGCTTGCATGCAAAAATGCCTCAGCCAACTTCCTGGACAGCAGGAGCCATGAAATATTCACTACCTGGGCATTCCTCCTTGTTTGCTTACTAGGCGCTTAGTGTACTGAATAAACACCCCAAAATAGACCAGGAATGTGAAGTGTGGTGGAATTTGGTGGATAATCTCAATGGGAGAAAACACTGACAACTATAATGGAATAACGTGGACTTAATGTTAGACAAATTACAAATTAAGACGAAGTCCTTATTGAGATTGGTGGCTATTGATTTGTTGTGAATCTAAGTACACACATTATGCCTCTTAAAGCATCGAAAATGCTGCTGAGATGTTACTGGTTTTGCAGAAGAGATCGGAATACCTGAAGGAAAGAATTGCTCTTGACCAAGAATTATTGCCTTCAGTCCTCTTCAGGCTCTGAATGGAATGAAGTTGGCTGAGGACGGAGGCAGAAATATCCTTAGGTATCTGTTAAGTGCTTCAAGTAGAGAGTAACAGTTTCCCAACCTGAAACCCAACTGGGCTTTCTCTATACAATATTAGATTTTCAGACAAGAACAGAATCACTGGAAAATAAATTATCTAAGTCATTTTTAGCCATGAACAAGTTTAACAGAAATCGTCTTACAAATCTCTTTGCAGATACTACAACTTAAAAAAAAAAAAAAGACTCAGAGCTGCTGCAGTGTTAAGAGTTTGTCCCAGCAAAATGTGCCACCTAATTAGGGACCCATGCAGATGGTCCTGCTGAGGCTGCTTGAATCCCTTCAGTGACAGACAGCAAACCCCCTCTTCAGCATGCATCCAAGGAGCCAATGAGGCTCAATTAGGGACCTAGCACGGAAGACATGATTTAATTCTTAGCTCTGCCATTTACTTCAAGGATGGAGCACAGTGCTTTAGAATTTCAATTATAGAAAATGAAAACAGCTCTGATACGGTGGCTCAGTTGGTCGGGCAGCATCCCACAAAGTGAGGGTTTGCGAGTTTCATTCCTAGTCAGGGCAAAGGCCCCGGTTGCCGGTCGGGGTTCTCTCTCACATCGATGTTGCTTCTTTCTCCTTCCCTTCCCCCCTCCCCCCAAATAAATAAACAAATAAATAAATAAATAAGTCTTAAAAGGAAAACAGAAGAACAAACCAGAAAAAAATACATAAAATAGGAAGAACATCCACCACAGACAATAAAAATATAGTTGGATTTTGTTTATTCTAAAATGTAAAAGAAATATATGATATATGGTTCTTTCATTACTATTCTTTTTGAAGATTAATGTTGGTAATGAAAGAACCATATACCATAAGTATAATTGGGTTCTTTGTAGTTTCTTCCCATTTGCTTTAGTTTTACTGTGAGCAGCAACAGGGAGCAAATACAATCCTTCTCAAAAATAGCTGTTCAAATGTTTGGAGGTAGTTCTTTTTGTCCAGTGTACATTTATCTTTTTCAGGCAAGTTCATTAAGTTGCTACCAGGGTTCCTCTTCTGAGACACACTGCCCTTTACTCTGTTACATTCTTCTGTGTGTATCATACCTGTTTTCTCAGTGTTTTTCAAACAAGTGTGGGTTGGAAGTGAGCATAACACTCCCAGTATAGTGATACTGAATACAGCAAAATGATTCAGAACCAGATGGCTTAGTTACCTGTGCCTTTGTTAAAATAATGTTTTGTTTGATTTTTGCATATGGGTGTCCACTCAAATCCTCCTTTTACTGTTTATTGTGTAATTAATTTACTTCACGAAATGAATGGTCAAACTTTTAAGAGTGGAAATTACTCTTTTGAAATCCTAATGGCTCTTGGCATAGTTCTGGACTCAGAGTAGGTGTTCAAAGAGATTTTATGTTAAATTGAGTCCAATTAAACTGTACTTGAAAGTTCAACAGATAGAAGCTTAAGCAATGTCCCAGCAGCCTCTGAGAATCATTTATTTGAATATTCTTTTCATACAAGGTAAGAAAATTATAATCACAGGAAAGAAAAAAATAAGTCTGGCAAAGATCACCTGCCTCCAGTGCAGTTAACCTGTCTTCAGTAAAAGCCTGCATTGTGAGGATTCAGTGCCCACCTGTGGAAGTTACCCAATAGCCCTCCCACTGCATCACGTGGAGGCTTAGGACGGGCTAGCCTCTTTAAGAAAATGCGTGCACTTCGATCAGAATCTGCTAATGTAACAAATGATTATTCCCTTTAAAAAATCCACTTTGCAAAGGGTCCCTTAACAGCAATCCAGTCGCTCAGTACCTTTACTTGTTTCCAGATCATTAACCATTTGAGTGAGAGGCCGACTGTGGGGACTGGGGATTAGGGGAAGTGAAACTTAAAGCTAAAGGGTTCAGAGCCATTCCTAATTGAAGGTCAAGCAGGAAAATATCGAGCATCTGGCAATGAAGATTGAAGTCGGAGGCAAGCTGGGCTTCAGTGGCGCAGGCTGCGTCTTCCCAGTGCACCGCAGGAGGCAGGGACTATGTGGGGAGAGGTGCCCTGGGCCCCTTCCCACTGTGCAGGGCTACTGCTCAGAAGTCACCGTGGGCAGAGTGTCTGGGGGCCTCAAACTGCCCGTCTGTATCCTGGCCCATCCTTTCCACCAAGGAAAGTTCCTTTGCGCTACCGTGTCTGTGTGTGTGTGTGTGTGTGTGTGCGCGCGCGCGCGCGTGTTACGTGAATTAAAGCTTTCATTCTCACAATTTTTCTTTCCTTTTTCCCTTTTTAAATTTCCCGCTCAGCATTCCTGAGTCTATGTTTTTCAAAGGGTGAGGATTTTCTTCTTTTTTTTAAGCTATTTTAGGAAAATAACCAACTCTCCCGTAGCAGAAATTTTGACATTTTTATTAGATCAGGGGAGCATTTTTTAAAAGCTTGAAAACTTTCTTGTTCCACTGCTTAAATTTGGAGGAAGCGTCCCATAGAGGAGAGTGTGGTTAGATCAGCTCTAATACATCCAAGAAATAACTCCGGCCGCCCTAGCGTGCGCGGTGATGGGAAAGCCCCTAGGATTTCCACTTCAGTGCAGCCCAAGCTGCCTGGTGCAGCTGAGGGAACACGTGCCTTTCGGAGGCAAAGGTCAGGCTGGATTCTCGGATCATGATTTTGAGATTAATAAGCACCCCAGGGAGCTCCGCGGGGGGAGGATTTTGGACCTATGAAAGTTTTCTTCAAGTGGGAAACCAGGACTCTCAGAGGAAGGCATCTCCAGTCCAAGCCGTCTGTGTAAGAGAAAGGCCCGTCACTTCCAGTTGATGACAACTGGAAAGAATCCACACTCGAAAGTATTTACATTTTCAGTTTAAATCGCTGGATTTTACAGAACGACCAAAATCTGCATGCTGCTCTCTCCAGGTCTGTACTTACAAAAAATAAAAATCCACCCTACATGAGAAGTGGCCAAATTGGAGTTTTCTTTATCATTTTCCTCTCTAAATAAAAATACTAGTTCCCTAAAAACAACCAAAATTATAGTTGTGCATGGTTTACAGATCCTAATAAGCCCAAAAGGCCTAGAATAGAAATCAAAACTTAAAATGTACATTTTGAAGGGGACTTTGGGAATCAGCGACTCTAGCTGTGGCTTTATTTTTCCCTGAAGCTGTTTATGAAGGGAACTGTCAATCAGGCAGGATGAGGTCCACCTCACCCCTCACAGGAGCACAAGCCACAGCTGAATGGTCTGTGGCATTAAGCATTTTAATTTAAATGCTTCATTAGCATTTCTAAGTAACTGGTGGATGAAAGATGCACTTTAATTTGAATGAAAAGTAGGAGATTTTGAATGGAAAATAAGAAAATTTTACTGTGATGTACACAGTATGCCAAATCTTGGTTACTGATTTGCAGGTGGAAAATAATTCAGGTACTTTTTCCTGATTTTATTTAAAAATAATCTCTTAAAGGCACTTTGAATGTGCAGAGCATGTTTTTTAGTGACATTATCTTAGACAGCAACCTGTGTCCGGTCACTATCAACTCGTATATCACGTGTGGGTGTGCATACTTAGCTTAGCACACCTATTACCTATGATTACGTAAGAATTGGGTATACAAGGGCCTTGCATATAAGGAGAGCATACGGTTACCTTTATGAGGGATTTGAGAATATTAGGAAGAGACTCTTACCTTCAAATATCTACTTCACATGGTCATTATGTAATGATATCTTGTGATTTATATACTTACAATGTATTTGAGGTGAGAGGGATTTTCAGAGATGGTCTATTTAGATCCCTGCATTTTTAAACATTAAACCCTCCAAATCTAGAGACTGAATGACTTGACCAACTTCATTATCTATCTTGTTAGTAGGATCGAGAGGTTGAACCCAGTACCTTGATTTCCAGTCTTGTGATTAGTAGACTGCTTTGCTTCTTCTTCCTAAAATCTACTTTTAAAATCCGAGTTTTCCTAAAACAAGGTAGGTTCAGGCAGCAGCCCAGTTCTTTCTCCCTTCAATACATTCCTAGACATGGACTTGCTATTGCAATCTGCCAAGGGCCACGGATAGGTTAGAAATTGCAAGAGGCCCCGCTTGGAAATGCAGGGGTGAAAAGACACCCAGACAAATTGAATTGCAGCTTCTAAGTACATTGTTGTAGGGCAACTGCAGCAATGAAAAAATATTAAATCACACCACTGTAGCTCTGTCAATAATGAGGATTCTCTGATGCTGCCCTTTCTTTTTTGATCACCCTTCTCCCATGCCTGACTCCTGAATCCCTAGGGGGGAAATGCTATAATGAACAAGAATGACAAGGTCTAGAAGCCATTTCCATACACAGCCAGCTCTTGTGTGGAAGTGAGTCTCCTGCTCGCTGAAGGGTGGTCCAGAGGGAGATGACACAGGCAGACCCCAGAAGTTTTGCATCTACCAGCTGTATAAGTGCTTACATTTTCCTCTTTTTCTGATAGTGAAAACATCCCCCAACTCCCATCTAATTTTATTAAGTGCATTATAATTGTGGTATTTAATACAAGTACTTCTTTTGACATTTAATAAAAATATTATATGCCTCATCAATGTAAATGGAACATGGACCAACTGATTTTTGATGGATCAGAAGTTGATTGATCAGAGACAGAATGATAACCTGGCTGACGAATGCACTGCATGTGTCCAGAGGGCAAAAGTCTAAAAAAAGCAAGGAGGACTAAGGAACTGAGCTGGAAAATAGAAAAAGAAAAATACCAGAGGGGATTTAAATAAATTGGACAGGAGCAAGCTTTCGCCTCTATTAATATGCACTTCTCTAACCTTCTCAATTCACCAAGGAGGAAACTCAGCAGGAAGGAGAAGTGATGGGGACCGACTGTGGTGTTATTAAAGGGGGGAGGAATAAGGCTGCAAGTGTGGGTAATGCGCATGGTCCCTGTTGCCAAGGAGTTAGCCTACACAGGAAGATGGCCACACGAATAAAAAACTCAAAGGAAAGTAAACTTTGCCAATGCTGGGAGGAGACCATTGACTTTGAGGAAACAAAAAGTGCCCTCATGAAGGAAAATATATTTGACTAAGGGCATGCACGCTGAGAACTACAGGAAACTTAGTCCAGACATTGCACTTGAAAAAAGTGGTGACATGATGCGCATCTGGCTCTGGGGAAGAGACCGCCTCTACCCTCTCATGGAACCCTCACCTACGAGTACTTCAGGTAAGGATTGATCCCACATTTGTCAACGAGGAGGCAGAGGTCCACAGATGTCGGAAGCACACCCAGGACCATCATGGAGGGAGAGAATTTAAACTTAGTTTGCAGTCTTTCAATTATGCCTCAGGGCTCCTAATCCTCTTCTACGTAGTAGTAAAAGCATGGAAAGACTGCAAATTTCCTGAGGTTTTCTACCATATGCTATGGCAGAGCCATAGAGTAGAAACCACATGACAGGGGTATGTTTCTGCAGGCACCTGGCCCACAACTTGGAGGAGAAACCAGCAGCACTGTATTCCCAGGACCTCTGTACTCACTAGAGCACAAGCCTCTCCAGGAGTCTGGCACTGATTCATGCACTTGAGAAGGGCTGCGCTTCTTCAGCCAATAGAAAATGTATTTATATGTATTTTTGCACTGATGTACTTTTTGATTTTTTTCTTAGTTTCAAGAGGTTTCTTTTTAAAAATATTTTTAAATTTATTTTTCAGTTACAGTTGTCCTGCCTTGTCCCCCTTGCTTACACCAACCCGGCCCCCCACTCCCACAGTCAATCCCCCGACATTGCCCATGCCCATGAGTCCTCTACTCTTGTTCCTTTGCTAGCCCCTCCCCCTTCTTTCCCCTGTTACTCCCCTCCCCACTCCCCCTGGTCACTGTCAGTTTGTTCTTTATTCCCAAGTCTTTGCTTCTATTTTGTTCATTTGTTTGTTTTGTTGACTAGGTTCCACTTATAGGTGAGATTATATAGTATTTGTCTTTCACCACCTGGCTCATTTCACTTATTATAATACTCTCCAGTTCCATCCATGCTGTTGTGAAGGGTAGCAACTCCTTCTTTCTTCTGCTGTGCAGTATTCCTTTGTGTAAGTGTATCACAACTTTTGATTCACGTATTTACTAATGAGCACTTAGGCTGTTTCCAGCACTTGGCTATTGTAAATAATGCGGCTTTGAACGTTGGGATCCATAGGTTCTTTGAATTGGTGAGTCAGGATTCTTATGGTATAATACTAGCAGTAGGATCATTGGATTAAAAGGCAGTTCCATCTTTAGTTTTTTGAGGAAATTCCATACTGTTTTCCACAGTGAGTGCACCAGTCTGCATTCCCACCAACAATGTACTAGGGATCCATTTTCTCCAAATCCTCACCAGCACTTGTTTGTTAATTTATTAATAATGGTCATTCTGACTGGTGTGAGTGAAGTGGTATCTCACTGTGGTTTTAATTTGCATCTCTCTGATGGCTAGTGATGCTGAGTATTCTTTCATATGTCTCTGGGCCCTCTGCCTGTCTTCCTTGGAGAAGTGTCTGTTTAGGTCCTTTGCCCATTTTTTAACTGGATTGTTTGTCTTCCTGGTGTGGAGTCAAGTGAGCTCTTTATATATTTTGGAGATCAAACCCTTGTCCTAGGTATCATTGGCAAATATGTTTCCCTATGCAGTTGGTTCCCTTTTCATTTTGTTGATATTTTCTTTAGCCCTGAAGAAGGTTTTTAGTTTGATGTAGTCCCATTTGTTTATTCTTTCCTCTATATCATTTGCCCTAGAAAATTTATTTTTCAACTATTCAACACACTCGTGCTTCTGAAACAGAAAGTCTAGTTTTTAACTTTATCTTCTACTTTGCTCCAAATTAAAATGCAATATATTCAAAAGTTATATATCCTGTCAGTGTACTAAGGAAAGATGGTGCTCTATAATTCCCTGGAAACTTAAAGTTTAGAAATCCCAAGATAACTGCTTTCAAATTTCAGTTTGTCAAAATTGTCAATGATGAGACTGAAAAGCAAAAGAAAATATTTATGCAGTCACCAAGGACATTCAGCCTCAGGGTGGTCAATTCCATTCCATTCAGTAGTCATATTCCATTTGTTATTACCTTGTTAATAGAGACAGAGTGATAATTACAGAATTTAAAAAATGTACATAGCCCTGGCTGGTGTGGCTCAGTTGGTTGGAGGATCATCCTATACACCATAATTTTGCAGATTTGATTCTTTGTTGGTCAGGGCACATATATGGGTTGCGGGTTCAATTCCCCAGTTGGGGTGCATATGGAAGGCAACCAATCAATGTTTCTCTCTCACAACATTTCTCTCCCTTTCTCTCTCTCTCTCTCTCTCTCTCTCTCTAACATCAATAAACATATTTTAAAAAATAAAAATAAAAAGTGCTTATAGACTAGGGTGAACAGTACCGAATCCTTGTGATCCCCATGATTTCTCCACTGTCTGCTCCCTGCCTCCTTCCTGACAGCTTTATTCAGTGTGGCACCTTGTGGGAATTATCCAGAAACCTTTCCTAATAGACAGATTTTGGCATTTAAACATTGCAATCAAATTAAAACTCATTCAGGCTTTGAAAAATTGCAATTGCCTTAGTTATGAGAAGACTAAGAATGCAACTTTTGCCTTTTGATAAGAGAAAAAACAATTTCTAAACTGGAAAGAAATTATTTCTTTCAAAATGGCATAATTCTCAATTCTATAGGCTCATAACTATAATACTTGATGTAATTTTTAAATTAATGAGACTGATTTTTATAAGTACTGTAAAATTAAAACTCATTCACTAGGGTGAACACTATTCTTTAAAGTAGTCCCCACGCAACACTGTAGAGTTACAGCTATTCACGAGGCGCTCAATCATTTCAGCAGCTCCCCTTTTGTGCTCATCTCCAGACCCAGTTCACAATGGCAGGAAGCACAGACCTTACGAATGCACTGTGTTTCGAGTTGTTAATTACTGTATCTGATGATCATAATCTAAACAATGTACATCATACTTTATGGAAATTCCCAAAGAGATTATCTAAGATTTTTTCAGCAAAACATCATCTTTGGTCTAAGTATGTAGTATCATGGGCCCTTGGGTACCCATTAAGAGCCTCTTAGGTAAAGTGTCTCATAAAACATTTCAGAGGAAGGAGACCCAAAGAAACCCTGAAATTTAAGACCAAATTTATATTCTTTAGCTCCTGAAAAAGTGGAACATGCCTGAACATAGTCTTATCCCTAGACTTCGTGGTTCAAAGCTCTCTGGAAAACCCCGTGGGCCCCTGTGAGTCTCTGCCACGGCGCTGTCTGGCCTTTCCTAGATATGGCCTGCAAGGGAGACAGGCATCCGGTCACCTGCAGCATGCTGGGACTCTCCTGCCTGTGGCTCCTCCCATTGCCCCTCCAGAAGGCTTGTGTAGCTTCCCAAAATCCTCATTTGGAAAAAGGAAAAATAACTTCCCCTGGGATACACAATTCCAATGTTTGTTTAAAACTCAGTTGCATTGCTTGGAACCATTAATGATTGCTTGTCTCAAGAGTTGTAGTGGAATTAAATTCATTTTCCAAAATAAATGTGACCTTGATCATATAGTTATACTCAGTGACAACATATGCCAGAATATGAATGCAGCAGGCACCAACGAAGACAATCTGTGCTGTTCTTCTGTTTAGAATGCCCTCCCCCAGAATCCCCTTCAAAGCTTTCCTCCACCTGTCTCTCCTGTCAGAGCTTCCTTGGACCAGATCACCATATAACCACCTCTTTCATGATGTGTTACACTCATTTCACAATTGCTCACTTACTTACTTGTAACTTCTGCTATGTTGTCAACTAAAATGTCTACCTAAAACATTCAATATTTCTTCATTTGTTCGTCTCATCCCCCCAAATCCCTTTATTAGAACGTATGCTTATTTAAAGCACAGATCATACCTAGCCCTCCCTTATATGCTCTGCACCATAACAGGTTTAATATTACTTCTTCATTGGTTATTTTGATGAGGATTCCTTGCATGGACTTGCTTATCTTACAGGTATAAAACTCCCATTTCTGAAAGCACTTAATTTTTATTAATACCCTTTCTCTCTTTTAAAAAATCTTACCTTCTCTTTGGACACTTAAAATTTAGGAGAAAATCTCTGGTTTGCAGAGAAAGGGAGAGGCCTTAGCTCCTGAATCTCCCATTTAGTTTGCACTTGATGAGCTGAAATATGACAGCTAAGACCTTAAGTCTTTAGGGAAGGTTAAAGAACAGCAGAGGAAGTCTGTGAGACAAGAGCATTCTGCTAAGACTATCGACAAGGAAGTACCAGAGGGGCTCATTTTATTTCACAATTCTCTTTATGGCAATTCCCTATGACATATGTAATTGGTGTGTTAAAGTCTCCAAAGTCCTGGAATCATAAATGTACAGATTCATTATGTAGCAAATTCAGGGACCAAATGACAAGTTGAAATTTAACAGATCTAATCCTAACTCTTATACCTAATTTTTATTTTAATTTAGTATTTATTCACTTTTCATTTTTTTATTGTTGTTCTATTATATTGTCCCAATTTTTCCCCCATTGCTCTCCCTTGCCCTGCCCACCCTCACCCCCGCCCTGTTGTCCATGTGTGTCTGTCCTTTAAACGTGTTCCTTGACTAGACCCTTCCCCTTCTTTTTCCCATTTTCCTCTACCCACTCTGGTCACTGTCAGTCTGTTCTTTGTTTCCATGCCTCTGGTTCTATTTTGTTCATTTGTTTGTTTTGTTCATTAGGTTCCTCTTATAGGTGAGATCATATGGTATTTGTCTTTCACTGACTAGCTTATTTCACTTAACATAATACTCTGCAGTTCCATCCATGCTGTCATGAAGGGTAGGAGTTCCTTCTTTCTTCCTGCTGCATAGAATTCCATTGTGCAAATGTACCAGTTTTTTGATCCCCTCATTTGCTGATGGACACTTAGGTTGCTTCCAGAACTTGGCTATTGTAAATTGTGCAGCTATGAACATTTTTAGTGTTTTGAAGGAATTCCATACTATTTTCCACAGTGGCTGCACCAGTCTGCATTCCCACCAACAGTATACTGGGGTTCCCTTTTCTTCAAATCCTCACCAGCACTTTTCGTTTGTTGATTTGTTTATGATGGCCATTCTGACTGGTGTGAAGTGGTATCTTACTGTGGTTTTATTTTGCATCTCTCTGATGGCTAGTGATGTTGAGTATTCTTTCATATGTCTATGGGTCCTCTGTATGTCTTCCTTGGAGAATTGTCTGTTTAGGTCCTTTGCGCATTTTTTAATTGGACTGTTTGTCCTCCTGGTGTTGAGTTACATGAATTCTTTATATATTTTGGAGATCAAACCCTTGTCCTAGGTATCATTGGCAAATATGTTTTTCCATATTGTTGGTTCTCTTTTAATTTTGCTGATGTTTTCTTTAGCCATGCAGAAGTTTTTTGGTTTTTGGTTTTTTAAGTACCTATCTGAAAGCAAGTATCAGCAGATTGGATTAAAAACTAATCTCAAAATTTGGGTTGGTTACAAGTTACACAATATGACTGCTGTGAAAATCAATATTCATTTACATTAACAAAATATTGCCTAATCACACTTTCCTGTATTCTACACTCATCAACTCACACCTGGAGTACAATGTTCAGTTCTGGATAAAATGTGTAAGAGTTATTGATACATGAAGCAAATCCACAGAGGAATGGCTAAAATAAGAAGCTTAGAAACGAAGTTATATGATTAAGACTTACAGGAGGTAAGAATTTCAATATAAGAGAAAGCAAAGACAAGTAAGATAAAGAGGGGTTCTTCAAATATTTGAAGCATTAATATGTGGACAGAGCACTATTGGTACCATTAGAACTATTGCAAATCGGTGTATACTAAGAGAAGATTCAGCTGAGGAGAGGTTGTCCAACAAACCGAGTTGTGCACGTGAGAGCAGATGACTCAGGAGTAGGAAGCCCCTGTCGTGGAGCTGTGCCCACACGTATTGAAGAAACCCTTGTTAAGGATCCTAAGGAACAATTCTAACTTTGCAGACAAGGTTGCCATTAAGGTTTTTCTCTACATTGGAGATATAGGTGCAACAATAAGAGAATCAGAAAAGGCACTTCACTTGCAAGAATAAAACTCAGAGTTATCACTAAAATAGCTAAATGCTTTGGAGACAGCAAACCTCCTGGGCCACTGAGATCATTGTGAAGGAGGCTTTTACAGTGGATTGGTGTGGGGTTAATACCTGTTTCTTCCCTTGTTCACATACTGTGCTAAGCAGATGCCATCAGGGTCAGGGAGATAAAATGGACTTTCTTACATTTCTTTTTATTTACAAAAGTTCATCAAATTTAACTGCCACCTGACTATTATTTTCCTGCATGAAAGGGTACCAGATATGATAAGCACCCAATAAGTGAAAAGGCACTTTCGGCCTCATTGTCTCTTTGGGTTAACAAAGCCTCGTAAAAGCAGATGAATAGCCCAGGCCAACTTCTTTCTTTGATCAGCCAAAGATTAACACTATGTGCCTTATCAGCTGAAAAGGAAATTCTTCATTTTTATCAGAGAATAGACTGCAGTTGCTTACTTTGAAAGAAAAATTGATGGCTCCATTTGGCAATTTTTAATTTTTTTATTAAAGCAAAGATAAACAACTAGATCTCCCAATTATTTCCCTCCCGTATAAATCCTGAGTTAAACAATGAATGGGAACTCTTGGCTAACAAACTGAATGAAGATGGAAGTGTAGATTCTATATTAGCTTTCAAGAATTTTAATGAGATCATAAAACTAAATTCCTTCATTATAATCTATTCAAGTGAGTCATAAAAAGTTTGTATGCAAAGTTTATACCCAAAGTTTTACCTAATATAAAGCACTTTAGTAGTTCATTTGTACTTTTCCCCAGGCCTTAGCCTATTTTATTTTCTGCAGCTTCCCCGGATCCTATCTTCTCTACCCCTCCTTCACAGTAATCCCTTGTCCTTTTAATTTTTGTGTTTTTATACTAGTCATTTGGGAAGCTTATATTGTATTCACCTGACATTTAACTTTAACATGGGCCCATCCTATTTGCTTGACTGGACTATGACATTTTCAAAACTGGATCCTTTGTTATCCAAGTGTACTGTTTTGCCCCTGGAGGTGTTCTATGAGTGAGCAAATGATACCAAAAGCAATGAACACTGTTTCAGAATTTTTAAACCACGGTCATGAGAGATCAGAGTTAGAACCCAGGTGGCCTGGCTCACGAGGCCAGATTCTTTCATATTTATCCCCTGTATCCATTGCAGCTCACTCCAAAATATTGGTCCCTTTAGAGAAGGACCAAAAGCTATTTAACCTATATAATGCTTTAATTTTTTTATCTCATCCTTATTCTTTGCAATTTAAAGGAGGTGGTGGGAGCAATTCATTTATCTCCTGGGGAAAAATTAATGATGGGATTTCAGGTGTGATAGTTACTGGGGAGATAGTATTGATCAAATAGAACATCTTTTACATATTGTAAGTGCATAAAAATATACACAGCTGTTATCTCTGCTGGGATGGTGATAATGCTACAGTCCAAGCAGAAGGGGCTCCTCTGGCCTGAGGCCATCCATACTTGAACATAAAATTTATGCCACCCATATGTCGTGTTCACCATTATTTCTCCCAAACATGACAGATACATTCTGGATCTCTAGCCCCTGCATTTGTCATTATCTAATGCCATATAGTGAAAAAGAATATATATATATATATACATACATACAGCTAGAACAGGAACAGAACCACAGAAATGGCGATCATATGGAGGGTTAGCAACAGGGGCATGGGAGGAGGAGAGAGGGGGAAAAGGTACAGAGAATGAGTAGCATAGATAATGGGAAAAAATAGACAGGGGGAGGGCAAGAATAGTATGGGAAATGTAGAAGCTAGAAAACTTATGACCCATGGACATGAACTAAAGGGGGGAATGTGGGTGGGAGAGGGTGGGTAGGGTGGAGGGGAATGATGGGGGAGAAATGGGACAACTGTAATAGCATAATCAATAAAATATATTAAAAAAAAGAAAAGAAATAAATGAATCAAATTTTCTATGTATCCATTCAGTAATACTAACACAATAGTTACAATTCTAATTACCAAATCTAAATTAATGATGTTGAAATGTATAGTAACTATGAAAATGCTCCTAATTATTTCCTGTTTAATCACTTTCTGTGGTTTTGCAAACACAATTTATGTCCAAGCTCTCTGTTCAACAATGTGAGAGAAACAAGAAAGAATGCCAAGGGAGTGTGAGAAAATGTGCGGCCTTTAAGGAAATGATAAATGTGGGAAAATCTCAGGGCAATAAAACATATGAGACAGATGAAAGACAAAGGTAACATATAATTCCACACATAATTGTGTATCTGTGTAATAAAACTAGAGTAATTTAAACATAGGTAACCATGAACTGAAACAATTAGGGAAAATTAATAAAATATCTCTTCAAAAACAAGAGTCACAGCTGTTACTACTGTTCAATTTCAATCCAATTTCTTCCTATAATTATTTACTTAAATATTGGTAGTTAATGGCAATAATAAAAATTATAGTTATAGTAATGCTTATAACAATAATAATTATAGTTATAATATTCTTAGCTGACTTATTTGGAGCTTACTATATGATGGGCACTTACCTAAGTGCTTTAAATCTATTTAAAAAGCCCATTGTTTACAACAAGACAACATACTAAATACTTTTATTAGGCCCTATTTACAGATAAGGAAATTGAGGCAGAGAGGGTTAAGTGGCTTTGTCTACGATCATACAACTATCCAAACTCATGGCCCACACCCACTATATAACATTGCCTCTTTCATCAACTCAAAATTTCCCCTTTTTTTAACTTTTTAATTTCTATATTTATTTCTAGTA
The DNA here is from genome assembly GCA_039655065.1 of Glossophaga mutica. NCBI lineage: Eukaryota > Metazoa > Chordata > Mammalia > Chiroptera > Phyllostomidae > Glossophaga > Glossophaga mutica. The sequence goes on along the minus strand of CM077312.1, from coordinate 22,267,904 downwards.
TTCTTATTATATATATATATATTTATTGCATGTATACCTAATCATTTATGTATATTTATATCCTGATAGTCAAAAAGAACTGAAGAAAAGTAAAAAACCATCTTACAGTAAACTTAGAACTTTGAGTATAGTCAGATATTAAACAATTATAATACAAATGGCCTGGTTTCACCTAAGACTAATCATAAAATAGAGTCAAATGTTCTTCCGAGAACCATTTTTGTACGTGTGATTGCCAGATTGATTGCCAGATATTAACCTACCTCGATAATTTCCCAAGTTTCTGCAGTTTGAAGACCAGGATCCAGGTTCCTGTGTGTTTTTGTGACTGCTTGTTTTTATGATTACCCTCTTAAATTTTCATTCTCTTGGATGCAACTCTGCTTCCGTAATTACTACTGGGCTACCAATACCTTAATCCACCCAATAGGGCCAGAATGACCAGATCATTTCATTATTCCAGAAACTTTTGGTAAAATCTTGCTAAGGAAAGCAGGTAAAACATAGAGTGCTATTGCTAATTAAGATGGCAATATTTGGATTTTCCAAGGCTGCCTTCCTATCCAATACTTCATTCTATATAAACTCACCTACACCCATCAGAAATGCCTAATATCTTTCATGTTGTATACTCCAGGGACAATTGATATAACATTGCAGAGAAAAGAAAGTGTTTCTTCTTTACTCTTGTCCAAGACCCATTTTTCACCTTTTCATATCCTTTTATTACTTCTGCTGAGACTGAACAGTAAAAACTCCCACTTTCATGGGTTACTGTATTGGCTGAGAATCTTCATGAGGAGGATTAAATTACATCAAAACATAATGGACTAGTCTATTATATTCAGTATATTATAAATTAATCAGTTTTATAATACATCACATTATTGGTTCAGTTAAGCTTCTTTTTTGACTCTTCTTCCGTGTGAAGTAAAGCTCATGAATTTCTGAAGCCTGGAAGGATTGGTTGTATGGACCAAAATGTCAACTCTATTTTTCCTACTCAAGCAAGAAAGAACTCACATGCACTGATCAGGCACAGAATAGAAAGAGATATTAATTTTTGAAAGGTAGTTAAAGAGTATATAATAAGGGCTATTTACGAAATTGAGCTGATTTGAAGGAGCCCAACAAGGAATGGTAAAGTTAGTGACAACAGGGAACCATTATAAGTGAAGAATGCTATTATGAACTCAGTGAAACCACAGGTGCAGATGTTCACTCCACAGAAGACAGAAACTCAGCCACTGCTATACGAGCACCCATGAGCAAGGGAGAGAATGGAGAAAAAACATACACCGAATTCTTTCTTCTCTCTCCTATTCTCTTGCTGGTGCATCTTCTTTACTGAACCCAACCAGAAGCAAAGGGCAAAGGCCTTGGTGATGAAGTCTGTAAGAGTCAGTACTGAGAGAAGGCAGGAGAGTGGATCTAGAGAGCCAGGAGAGGATGCCCACAAAAACACATAGCACAGTGTGACCAGTAGATACTTCATAATACACAGGAGGTGTAGATCTATATACAGGAAGTGCAGACGGAGCTTCCTGTCCCAAACAGAATTAAAGACCACTGAGGCATGGCTCTGCTAAAAACCATTCTTGAAATAAAAAGCAATAATGTATCTTAAAGGTAGTTCTATTATACACTCAAATTCAATTTGCTTAAGAGGACAAAGAAGCTTATAAATTTTAATTTTAGTTATTATTATTGTTTTTTAAGCAAGTTTTGCAAAAGGACCTTAGATTTAATAGCACATTCTTGCAAAAGAACAAAAAGGAGACCCCAAACTGAAGTGGGTATGGTGACTCCAACAGAAAATCTCTGCTGGGAGCTCTTACTGGGCATGGATTTTAGTTCAAAGCATCCTGAAAAACTAGAGATATTATGTCATTAATCTCATATTATAATAAGAAAATTAGTTGGTCATGAGAAACAGACTTTTATGATTGTTTAATCAGGTGCAAGATCAGAGCAATGACTTAGAAGAGCTACTGGGTAGCCCTGTTTCAGATTAACTAAAGCAGAAGGAATGGTAGGAATGAAGACTGCTTGCCTAAGGGGGCGGTTACGTGGTGTAATATCAGTGATAGACTTGATCTACAATAGTGTTGAGACAAGGAAAAAGGAGAAGTGCTAGGTTAACTGATGTGTTGAATATAGATGGGACTTAGTGATTTAGTAGAATTAGAGGTTGATAGAGAGGTGAAATTGTGGAAAACACTTAGGAAGTAAGATAAAGAAGATGATATAATGAAGAGAAGAGATAATTCTCTACCATATAAGAGAGATAAATTCATTTAGAGAAGTCAGCAGCTTAAAGCTATACTCATCCATTTCCATTTTATGGTATTGATGTACAGAGCTAGGGAAGAATTTTTAGACAGATAACTAAAATAGATTTTCTGTAATGCCAGAAATCAATAGGTGCATTCTCCCTGTTCCTCCTGTCCTCAAAACTCCTCAAGAAAGGATTCTAGGGTATGTCAAGAATTAAATACACACAAGGAGATGTTACAGTGCGAAGTCATTGTAGAACAAAACAGGCATGTTACATGGCTCAGGATTAAGGAGATAAACTCGTGGTGGAAGTCTAAAAACATCCAGGTATTTTAAACTACCAACAAAAATTTGTTGATTGACTATCAATCTAACAGCAATGTCTTATGTTTTCAAGAGATGTCAAAATACCAGTAACAAGTCTGCTATGTTAAACAAATATTTGCTATGTGCTAGGCATAGTGTCATGAGCTGGGGATACTAATGAATAAGAAAAATAAAATTTCAGCCCTCATGGATTTGGAACTGCATAAATACAATTTACTTTCTCAAGCGTCTCAGCTCTAGAGAGCCAAAAGTTACTGATGAGTGCACAAGGTGAAAAGAATGAAGTAGCCCGGTAAGTTCTCCCTCTGATTAGAGCTTGAAGGGAAGCAAATAAAATAACATTCATGAGACTCCTTCAAAGTCTGGCCTATCGGACCTCAGAAGAAATACAAAAAAGAATTGGGAGAGAAGCTTTAACCAGGAATGTACATTGTATTCTGAAGTATATGAAAACTGAGACAACATATATCTTGTTCATTATGCCTAATAACTTGTAGATCCTCAGTAAACAATTACTTTTGAATAAAATTAGGAACACGTATGTCTCTGAAACAGTAAGCAGTTAAAATATTTTGAAAAAATAAGAATTAATAAAATGTGGCTTTTTTACTCAATATTCAAACAACAATGTGGTATTTTTGTAAGACTTGATAGAAAGATTAATGGATCGAATGTAATCCTATTATATACATATACACACACATACATAGATACACACATATATACATATATGAAATACATACTTGATAAAAGAAGCATCATAATATTTATTCCTAACACATTCTTTAGAAGAATAATCAAGTTATCATCTCATCTTATACCAATACTAATGGATTTTAAGATAAATTAAATAGTTAAAGTTAAAAATCTCATAAAAGGGAGAGAAAAAATAGAAGTGAATATTAACATGCCAGTTCTTAATGGTTCACATTAACCCAAGGCCCCTGTGAAATAAGCCTGACTTCCACAAATTACTTTTTACTATTTCAACTTTGCCTCTGGCTTATAGCGTTAGAAATAAGTGATCTGAAAGAGTTATGACCACTAGAGGGAAAAGGCATAAAATATTCTAAGATGTCCAAAACATTAGATTCCTTTTGTCTAAGCCAGTCAAGAACTCTAAATGATTTGTGGTGAGTTTTGAGAATCATATGGACCATCCAATTTCCCCTGAAACAGAGAGACCAAATTTAGAGCTTGAGTCAAGTTCATTTGGAATGGGGCTTATTCTTGTTGTTTTATTGAGAAATATTTTCACTACTTTATTTCCCTGAAAACTTTCTTGAATTACTTAAAAAATCACTTAAAATGAATATGCTATTGATTGATTTATTAAAAATTACTGAACTACTACCATGTGCAAAGTTCTGAATTAGTTCCTGGAGTTAATGAAAAAAACAATAGCTAAAATATCTAAAAATTTATTTCACAAAGGAAATTAAAATCCAGGGAGAGTTTTTCATCTCTGAGGCCCTGTTCAGATAATCACTGACATCTCCTGACGTATCTGGAATTATAGACAGAATACAGCTTCCACATCAGGGTTTCTTTCAATATTTAGCTTTCAGAACAGTCTCATGACATCTGAAACAGATAACTCAGATGTACTGAAAGCTCACAATTATACACTTGAAAGCTCCTTCTTCCCTGGCAAAACCCCCTAAAGCTGTTCATTTCTAAAGTTATCTATTTCACTAAAATAATCTCAGTATTTATTAATGTCTTACATCTTTATGTGACACTATGCCCACATTAAGCTGTTTTTCCAGCAGTTGAGCTCATTTTAATAACAATGAAGAAAATGTTAGTCTACACATTTCTGGGCAAATTCTTGGCTTAACTGCTCGATTCACCTAGTCTGAATTATAATTGCTGACAAAAGTAATAATAAGCTATTGTGTTTTAACTCTGTGTGCGTGTTGTCCACTGGTCAACCTCTCCTTTGTCTAATCAATACAGGTTTCCATTTTCCAGTTCTTCATACATTTACCATTTATAAACAACCAAATCAGTATTATACCTTTTAAACTAATTCATCATTTTTGATTTTTCAAAAATATAAAATGTAGTCACCAGAAGAGATAGTAAAACAAGATTACAATGACTGTGCATTAAGGGAAACAGGAAAATTAGAGGTACTGAAAATTGGAGATTCATTTTTTTAGTAATATTCATCCTGACACTTTTTCCTTTTTTTCTTCACTAAAGATTATTTCTTTTAAATTTCTTGATAAATGTGACTATAGGAGTAAATGTCATATTTATACTAAGCATTTTTTCAGGTAAATTCATAATAATATTCTGCTGGGGAGAAAGGTGAGGCAAGACATCTGAAGAGGAAATACATAATACAAGGATTTCCCAAGGGTCCATGAAAATGTCTGATGAGTTTTGGATTTTAAAGACGAGTGTGAAAGTTCTTATGTACATACTCTTAGAAAGGAAGAAAATTCATTAAGATATTTGTAGTTAAAGGCAAATACAAAAAATACCCAAAATGGTGGCTGCTATAAGTAAACACTATTCAGTACATATTACCTCCAACACGCACATGGATTTTTCATTTCACTTCTAATTGGAAGAATAACTTCAACTCCCTGATTTCATCAAAAAGTTGTTTTTATAAATATGCTAATCCTATGGTTATGAAGTTTACTATGCGAGGTATTTGGTTATGAGATTTATTTCCTCATAAACAATCTTTTAATCTTCTCTTCAAGGTCTATGGAATTAAAAAAATTCTCATCCTACTTTGGGATCTTGCATAATCTTAACACAGCTTCCTCTCTGTACATTTATTTATAGCTTTAGCTTACAAACCTGTAGAAAAGAAGGAAGAAAAGAAAGAGAAAGAGGAGGAAGAGGGAAAAAAATCAGAAAAAAAGAACAAAACCAAAAACAAGAGCACTGCTCTGTGATGGCATCCAAACCCGCCCCGTGCATTCTCATTCTTGTGTTTGAATTCCTCTTCTTATTTTAGTCTGACCAGTCATCCTCATTCTTCATAATTAAAACCTTCCCTGTTCTTTCAAGTCAGATCAAAATGCCTCTTCTTTATGAAAAGTTCTAAATAAATAAAATAGATGTAATGGTAAATTTAATATGAAACAATATCTTCATTTAATATTCCTCTTAGTATTTAATTCAATGAGTATATGATTCCTTAATGCACAGCTAAGTGATGGCTAAGCCTGGGAATAAAGTAATGAGAAGGAGAGAGGTAACCCCAACTCTGCTTTAACTTAGTGTTTGTCTTCATGTGCATTTGTCCTATTTTTAGACTGCAAATGTCAGAGAAAGAGTTATCTCTTACAATTTAATATCCCCTATGAAGCTCAAAGGATAGTTCCTTAATACATAGATGAAATATCACAGTAAAAAACCCTCCTCTAAAATTATGCTAGATAGGTGTCAGCAAAGTGTTTCTGTCAAGAGCCAGAGAGTAAATATTTTCAGCTTTGAGGACCACATGGTCTCTGTAACAACTAATCAGAACTGCTGTTGTAGTATCAAAGCAGCCAGAAATAATACGTAGGTCAATGGAAACAGCTATGCTCCAATAAAACTTCATTTACTAAAATAGGCAGCTGACTTAATTTGGCCCTTGGGTTGCAATTTGCTAAAGCCTGTGCTGAAGATTCTTATTGTCTTAGTTGGATTTCCTTGGTTGGATTCCTCTCTAGGCTTCTTGAACTGCTTTGGCCCATGGTGTCATCTCACTTCCATGAATTCATAAATCATCACTTGATACCCACTCACACTTTGGTGGACACTTCACAGTGTTTTGTAAATAGTTGTTGAATCCAGTACCTTATCTGTATGTTCTCCTAGATTTTTGGATCGGTTAGTACCACTGCTCACACTTAAATCAGAAGAGCTTTTCATTTTGGCTGTGAAAAGGCCTTGTGTTTGAGATATGGGTATATTTATTACATTTTCTTCAAAAGACAACTCACCCTACTGTCCCAAAATCATGAAATATTCACAGTAATAAGATGTTCTGTAATTTGCCCTGGAGTGTGGCTCAGTTGGTTAGAGCATTGACTCTGTAAACCCGAAAGTTGAGAGTTCAATTCCCAGTCAGAGCACATGCCTGTGTTGCAGGTTCGAAGCCCAGGCAGGGCACATTCCAGAGGCAACCAATTGAAGTTTCTCTCACTCTTTCTTCTTCCCTTCCCTTCTCTCTAAAATCTATAAACATGTCCTCAGGTGAGAATTAAAAACGATGTTCTAGAATTTAATTGAAATAATAGGTGTGACACAATGCCCAGTACACAGAATCTCTCAGGAGATATTCGTTTAGCTTTCTCTCTCTTTCCCAGACCAAGAATATTTTATACAGCATAACTGGAACTGAATTTTGATATAAATTTCCAGGACAATCTTTAAAAAGTGCTGGCTCTATTTTCACCAATTGTAAGAAAGAACAGAACAAAGGTTTGGAAATTCTGTAGCATAAGTAGATAAATATAAAAATTAGTTAGCAACAGATGTGAATATTAGCACATTTGTATTTTAAATCCAAAGAACACTTTAGGATAAGTTTTTGATTGCTTTTTAGTCACCAACAGTAAATGTTCTGGGCCTCACTCAACAGTGACAGGTAATTTATTATCTATCACAATAAATATGAACTTATAGTTGGAGATCAGAATGAATGTTATTCCAACCAACAGTGGTTAAATTGACAAATTACTCTCCACCATAAATAGAATAACCTTCGAAAGTTGTTGAGCCATAAAATTAACATCACAAAGACATCTGATGCTTGAGAAGGACTCTGCATTAACCAGCAAAAGGGGTCATCAGTCTTTCTGATAGATGGTTAGAGATTAATCCTGTTTGCTAGTTCATAGCAAATGATGTAATACGTATCTTCTCCTACACCAAAATACTACTCCCCAAATGTCAGACATTTTTAGAAACATATATTAATATCATTTCACCTTCTATGGCTACTCAGACCCTCATTCTTATTTCAGTTATAATAACCACATCCTATTTCAAACATGTCCCATTTAAGGCCACTTTAAGAGGATTGCTGTGTATTAGAGTTCAGTATATCTAAGTGAATTGTGATAACATTTCATTTATGTGTGTTCTTGGTGAATTTATTTTTTGTCTTATATATTTGAACAGATTTTATTAACAATGCTAAGAAGTTTAGCCCAGTAAGAGGCTAAACAATTAATTATTAACCACCATTAATCTCTAGGTTGATAACATTAAAAAGCAATCAGATTTCATTTTTCATCTTCTTAGGCTTAAAAGTTGATATTACTATTACTCCAAAGTCATGTTTTATAGACAAATATTATATCACACTGCAGGTAAATATAAATATTATGAATATTGATTAAAACTGCATCTGTCCATACACGCAAGGGGATCATCTATTTCAGACCCAATTATCATAAATAAACATATGATTAGCTTGCGAAAATATTTTCACAAGTGGTTCCATTTAAATTTTCTCAAAACTCAGAAACCGTAAGTTACGTGCTTCGCTCCACCTGTGTACTAGCTTCTAAACATATAGCAAATAAGGTTGCCTACTGTGCTTAAAAAAAAAAAAAACTAAATGAAAAATTTGAGTAGCTTTTTGCATATTTTCTTATGGATTTGGAGGCATTCTCACTCTACTCAATTGTTCCTACACAGATATCTATAGCATGTGTTTGATAATTAATTGCATATACTGTTTAGCATCTGTAACATTGTCTCTAACCAAATAATTGTTGCTCATTAACTTTTAACTCATATCTCTATGAATGAAAATGTAATTTATTGTGTACCTTTATAATTATCAGTGATGATCACAGTGTATTGAAGCTGAGGGAGTAACAACCCTGGAGTTTAGCAAATACCTTGATTTTGTATATATTAGCAGTGAGGTTCAAAGTGTTTTCAGTGATTTGTACATCATCACCTACATTATTACATGCAGTCCTAGGAATAAAATGGATGTTTAGCTTATTGCCTGATTCTCATTTCTAGCCTTGCTTTGGCAACAAGTGTGAATTTTGTAGTTAACTCTACTGATCCTCAATTTACCTTCTGAAGAAAAGGCACTCAGTCAAACCATAGACCATTTGCCCCTGACAGAAACTTTGTGTCTTGCTTCTTTGCCTTTTTTGGCACTGTCTGTATACATGATACCCACACACCACCACCACCATGATATCTAATTGCCATAAGTCATTTATGAAAACACCAAATAAAAATGCACTCACTTGGCATTATGTACCTATGACTGCCTATGAGCAGTTTTGTGACCCCCCCCCCAAGTCTTACCTTTATTTTTATTGCCTTGTCATTCATTCACTAAAGCATTCTAAGTAGCAAGAAATGAGTGCAGTCAAGATATAGCAGAACACAAAGTTCCCGGAGGTCAATTCCAAGGAGAGGGAGCTGGTCATGGTCAATAAAATTACCTTTGAGTCTGTCATTCTCTACAGTACATAGTGTTCTGTACATGTGGGCACTCAAAATATATTTGTTGAGTTGGTTGCAATTTGATTTAAAAATAGAATGTCTGGCAAACCATGGGCCAAAATGTTCACAGTTGCTCATCGCTTGCCCACTGATTTAACGTGACAAATCTTTAGTCAGACTTCTCTTCTCCCCACGGGTCCCTGGACCTTGGCTTGCCCCCAAATGTGAGCAACTCAATTTGAGGACCAGCTGACCATAGCTAAAAATATTTCCTATCAAACACGCTGGCCACCATGTCCGTTCACCTCCATTCACTTAACAATTTCCCCTCAAAAACTCCTGCTAGCTCTACTGGCCCTTCCCCAGAGAGAAAAGCTTTTCTCTGTCTCACTTGGAGATGCTTACAAATTGTGAGGTTGGAGCTCTGTTGTCATAGTCTTTTTAAAATAAAGTTGCTCCCTACCTAAGTCCAGATTTGTTTTTATTTGACATCATTATTAGACTTAGGTTATAGAAGAGGACGTTTCCTTTACTGCTGCATGTCATTCATGTATAAAGAGCAGGAACCTAATATAATTATACTTCTGGCGTTAGAATGCCCTATAAATCAAACAAGCATATACTTTGTATTACTAACAACTCCTTTAGCATATTCGGGTAATAGTATTGATGTCAGTGGGTTTGTATTGATGTCAGTGGGAGAACTCGAGGCATTCTGAGCAGCTGCCAGCAGCCCCGTCACGCCCTTAGTTATAAAGGGACTGACTGCAGGGGAGACTACTCAGAATCCTGCTCTAGATCCAAATTTTATTTTAAAAAGCAATAAGATAGGCTATCTGAAGAAATTTAGCATAACTGAAATCAGTGGAACTTCAGCGAGGTGTCTTAATACCATCTGAAATGTACTAAAGATAACTGCTGCAGGATGATAAGGCTTGAAATATGGTTACTGGCTTGAACTTAATGTATGAAGAATAATAAAACCATTTCACAAGGGAAATAATGTAACATAAAGGGAGATAAGAAAAGATGATCAGTGTATCTGGCATTAAGAATTCCACATGCGAAAACATTGTTATTAGAACAATTTGCTATTATATCTTCCTTAAATACCACATTATTCCCAACACAGTTACAGATATGGTTTTTACTTTTCTACTGACTCTATTCCAAGACTTAAAAAAACTTTACAATTATTTGATAGAGTTATCTGCTTTGCCAAGAGTTAGAAAATAAAGCCTGAAAAGGTTAAGTCGTTCAGGGGGCGGCACCGTAGACTGAGCAGTGCTCAGCAGTCCTTCTATCATTTTCAAAAAGAGCCTCAGTGTATTGGTATTCACTCAATTGATTCCTTGTTTTAATGGAAGTTGAATTCTATTATTCATGCTTTGTAGAAAGTAGTATTTTATAAAGGATGGAGATGTTAATACCTTGGCGGTATTTTTAGAGATAATATTCAAGGAATATACTGAACTATAAATATATTTCAACCATTTCAATTTCAACCTCTACAATTTAGAAAATCGGTCACCATTTAATGAAGGAGGCAAATAAGTATCACCATATTGGGATTTTTTTGTTTGTTTTTAATCTTTTATTGAAGTATATTTTATGATAAATAAAATGTGTCATTCTTATGTATTATAGGTTACTGATTTGTGACTTTATCAATATTTATAAATATATAGGCATAGATTTAGATATAGATACATCATATATAAATAAAATGCACAATAAAATATATTATATATATAAATTACAATCATGTAATATACAAAAACATAGTGGCAGGAAAAAACAAAGTGTTTTGAGGACACAAGAAGTCAGCTTGGATGAACTGGGCAGGAGAAGGAATCACTGAGAGAGAAAACTAACAGGGAACCTTAGGGCTACAGAATGAAGGCTCCTAAAGCCAGGTGAGAAAATGTATTTTTCCTTGTAGTTTGTTAAGATGAGCTCCAGATAGATTTTGATATGCTTAATTATTTGCACAAATTTCATCTAATATGGATATCCTGAAAGGTTGCAGGTGGTGCTGAAGGCCTTTAGATCATTTTAAAGGACATTTTACATAATTCATTTATGAAATAATGAGAATGAAAAAATAAGAATGGCAGAGAAGCATTACATGAGACACCACATGCAAAGTTCGAAGTACGTTCTCTGCTTTAACTAGAAGATACAGCTGCATGAGAGCAACAAGGAGTGATAATGAATTCTAGCCAGAGAGGGAGGGACGAGGTTGGGGAACATTTAAAAAAGAGAAGATATGAGGATTTGACTTTGAATATGATCAGCCTTCCAACAATTGAGCTGTACTTACAGGTTTGTGACCTAATATGTATTTGTGAGGCCTTGTGCAGTGCAACTGAATCATAAAATCTCTTCTCCCTATTCCATTCCTGCAAGAAGAAGACTAAAGGCACTAGGGTCAACCACGTGCATCCCTCTTTACTGTGGCTGAGACTGGTGTCATATCAGAGGCTTCTTCATTCACTTATTGGATCATTAAAGCTGGCTGCCATCTGGTACCTCAGCTGGGAATTTTGCCTGGAACACCTACATATGGCCTGTGAATGTGGCCTGGGCCTGAAAGGAACAGCTGGTTTCCATGAATGGGCCTCCTTAGAGAATCAGGTGCATTTCAGGACTCTGTCTTGGAAGTCACATGGCATCATTTCTACCAAAGTCGTAGAACTTCCTAAATTCAAGAGGAGAAAATGAATACAATAAATTTATTTCTCAAATGTCTGGGATCTGGTGAGAATTGGCCATGCAGGTGGCCGACCTTGTCTGGATCTGCTCACATGTTTGGGAGTTGGCTGGTTGGTATCTTGGGGCAAATGAGGGTTAGGTTCTACTTAGCCTACAGTAGTATTCTGATAAGTTGCTTCTCAAGGTAAAAAATAGTCTTGATTTGTCACATTTGCTCACTCTTATGCTATAAATACTCCCAGCATGGCTAATTGCAGGCTACCAGTGGTTTAACAATTGGCTTAGGAAATTCCTTATTATTTAACTATGAAGTCTTGTAAACCTGTACAAATTAATTCCAACTCACCACCATAATATATGTTACTCTAGAAGAACAGCCTGAGCATGTTGTCATGGTGATGGCAGAGGTATAAAAGGGAAAGCCCAAGTATACAAACCTATTTCAAACTTTTGCTTAGGTGATGTCTGCAACTATCCATTAGCCAAAGCAAATCAAATGGTGCATCCCTGTGTTAAGCAGTGGGATAAACCACCCTGCTCATGGTGTGAGGGCCCTGCAAAGTCAAGTGCAAATAACTTAGATAATGGGTTTAAGGTCATTGTTGTAATCTAGCACACCTGGGGTTCTCATAGTTTGCTTAAAGAACCTGAGGCAAAAACAAATGTCAGAATTGATTTTATAGTTTGACAATATACATTCTGAGCAATCAGTATCATTTTCCTGACTGTTTTGGTGAAATCATTTTGTCTGAATTTTACTTATCAGCTTACACATTCTGTTACTGGTATATGTTTATGGGCACACACACAAAAACTATAGCAGTGACATAGAAAATATGTATGTTATGATTTTCTTAGCCTGAGATAGTAGAATTTTTTCTAGGTTTGAGGAAATTATTCTTGGCAGCCAGCCTCTTGTGATTGATTAGAGTTCAGGAGAAATAGAGAGAATGTTGGCATGTCTAACGAAACAAGGGAAAGTCTGGAACTGTTTTCAGAGGACATTAAATGGTGATGGCCCATAGAGGTGTTGCCTGTTCATTTAGGGTTGGATTATCTTCTTGTGTTTAGTGTTTATAAACTTAACACTCTAACATGCTAATGAAATCTGGAATTTAAAAAAAAAATGTTAATAATGCCAATTTGGTCTTTACTTGGCAAATAAACATGAACTAATTCTGAAAGTAGGATATTCTGAACTGAGATCAAAGACATCTCCTCACCATTAAGTATGACATACATTATAAATTGCAAAAGCCACTGTCTCTGTTGCTGTGACTATAACAGGTCCATAAGTAATTCTGTAAGGTTTCTTCATCTTTCTTATCTCCTTACTCCTCCTACTTTTCAACCATTCAAAAACAGAAAGGAATTTCTCTGTTTGGCTTTGCTTTGCAATATGGGTTAAATTGACTTTGGGCAAGTATGTGGGGAGCACTTGTCAAACTCCATAGAACATAGAGTGATTCAAATGCTCTGACAAGGGCATATGAAGAAAAGAACAATGCTTTGTGGTTTACCAGGAATTCTTCCAGAGAACATGGCAATTGTTCTTATAAAAAGAAAACTGTGTTATAAATCACTAATCCTTTCTATTAGTATTACAATATATGCCACTTCCATATGAGAGCACAATGAGTTAAACAAGCTTTATTTTAGTAAATAATAATAAAAGGTTAGTAGTTCAAAGATGTTTCCACCAAAGCATTTTAGGGAGTTCCATTTGCATTAATTTACTTCATGACAGTTATTGATTGAAATGTTGGCATTATCACTCTTATTTTGTATTAATGCATTTTATTTTTCCGTGATTGCTACATGTTATGTGTGTACGGTCCACCAGTAATTCTGATATTATAATTTGTAGAATGTAATTGATATAAAGTATTAATTTAACTGCTGTAGTAGAATAATTGCAGGATTTATAATGCGAATCAGGATTTTCTTCTAGATGTACCTACTTCCCATAGTCTCCTCTGCTCTTTATTTCATTAAGCTGTTGATCAAAGAGCTATTACTGAATAATTGGTTTCACAGAGCTCTTTCTCTATTGAGAGTTCTACTTTTATTTCATGATTAACTCAGGTCTTACATTCTCAAGGAACACTTTCCTGTGTAATCCAGTACTTTCTTCGTTTTAGATTTTGAGATAGGCCTCAAAATTATATAATTTCTATATAATTATATAATTTTGAGTCTGTGAATTGTTCTTCAACAAGATTATTGCATTCTATGAATAAATTGAAGACAACACTGATTTCTGCTTCTGGCTCTGGCAGAAACTCTTGTTGACTGATGCCTCCACTGAGAAGACCTAGAAAAGCTGAATAAAACATTTTTGGAAGAAAATTTAAAAACTGTTTGAAGACATTAGAAAGCTACTATAACTTCAAGATCTTGAGGACTAAGCTCTTTGACAGTAAGGAAATACAGACAAGTAAGACTGGAACTCAGTGCTATACTTTCCCTCACAGCATTTTCAAATTCAAAAGCAGTATGTTGGGAGCTGAACAGAACTTGGGACAGCCTGGCAGGATGTGATAGCTGATGAAGTTCAGACTCTGCCAAGTGGAGGAGCCAACTTAAGCACCTACCATTTTATTGGGGAGTTCAAAGAGTCTGCAACTTCCTATTGGGTAAAGCAGCATTTCTCCAAAAGGCATAGTCAATCTTTAAATTTTTAAATTTTTCATTTTAATTGTGGCAAACTGTCCTGAATCCAAGAATATTCAAGTAACAAGTCCCTAAAACACATTAATCAAGACAGTTTAGTTCTGGCGTAGACATATAGGCCAATGGAATAGACTTGGGAATCCAGAAGTAAGCCCTAATACTCATAGTCAATCCTTTTTTGACAAGGGTGCCAAAACAATTCAATGATGTGGGGTGGGGGAAGAATAGTCTTTTCAACAAATGGTGCCAAAACAACTTGATATCCATATGCAAAAGCATAAAGTTGAAACCTTATCTCACACCATACACAAAAGTTAATTCAAAATAGATTTTTAAAAAAACTAAATGTAATAGCTAAAACTATAAAACTCTTAGACAAAAACACAGAAGTAAATGTTTATGACCTTAGATTCGGCAAAGTAATCTTAGATATGACACAAAAACTGTAATAAAAAACAACGTCAAAAAATATGTTAGATGTCACAAAAATTAAAAAAAAATTGTGCTTCAAAAAACACTATCAATAAAGTGAAAAGACTATCCATAGGATAGGAAACAATATTTGAATATCATATATCTGATAAAAGACTTATATATGTATAGATTATAAACAGAATTCTTCAACTCAATAAAATAAGACCCAATTTAAACAAGAACAATGGATCTAAAAATATATTCATCCAAAGGAGATATGCAAATAGCAAATAAGCACATGAAAAGGTGTGCAACCTCATCAGTCACCAGAGAAATTCAAATCAAAACCACAATGAGATACCATTTCACACTCATGAGAACAGGTATAATTAAGAAAAAAACAGAAAATAATGAGTTGGCAAGAATCTGGAGAAATTAAAACCTTAGTACACAGCTGGTGGAAATGTAGGGATATTGAAGAGCTGAACAATTTGGTGCATAATTTTCAACTTTTCTAACATTTTCAAGATACATAGTTCTTTAAAATTTGCAGGGAAAAATTATTAAAATTCACTATAATCTTAGACAATAAACAATCCTTAAATTTTAAGATTGAAGTAACTCAGCTAAGGCTATCTACATTTATGAGGATTAAATTAGAAAGAGAAAACCAAAAACAGCCTGGATATTAAGCAAAAGAGTATTAAAAAATCAGTAAGTCAAAGTAAAAGTCACAATGGAAATAAGAAACAACTTAATTTAAATAATAATAAAATATTTATATAAGCCTTTAAGATACAACTTGAATGATGTTTGGTGGAAAATTTACAATCTGATACAAGGTCACTATGAAAAATAGTGTATTTTTGCATACACAAATAATGCAAGTTAAAAATGAAATTATATGTGGATTCCTTTTTAAATGTTAAAAATAAATGTAAAGTAAAAATAATTCATTGAAATACATTTAGTAAAAGGTGTGGAGCCTCCACGGAAGAAATTGAGAAATTTTGAAGTAAATTTAAATTATACCTAAAACACTCAATACTACAAAAGTGTCAATAAATCTCTAAATTCATTACAGTCTTAATCAAAATCTCTGCAGAAATTTGCTGTGGATATTGACACTCTGATTCTAAAATCCATAAAAAATGATATCAAGAAGACTTAATCAGTGTGGAAGAAGAACAGCACTGGAAGATTTGGTGTGATCTCAACAATGATTACAATGAAACAGTAGTAAAAACAACGTGGTAATGAGATACTCATAAACCAATACGCCAGCAGAACAAATTAGCCCCACACATATGTGCAAATAAGAATTACAACAAAGATAATAATACTGCAGAACAGTGAACGAAGGATGATTTTTTCAGTAAATGGCATCGGGTCAACTGGATAACGGTGTAAGTGGTTAGTCAGATAATTCCCTTAATTGATCTTTCCGAAGCTCAAGCAAATCATAACTTGGACAGTTTTAAAGAATGGGCAGTTTGGGCCTTCTCTGGCCACAGATGGCATCATGCACTGAGAGGCAATGCCATGCACTGGTATTCTCCCCTCTAAAAATTATATTTCAGCTGATTCTGATCAAACAGTTCAAACTGTGAGCATTGTTTCCCACCTGCTTTTGTCTGGAAGACTTGACATGCTCCTGTGATAGAATGTGAGGTACAGTACAAAACTGATAAAGAATCAGTAGGAAATCAATATGCAGACAGTGACTTAAGAGGTTAAAATTAACAAGATTATTATTTAAAATGGCTTGGTAGTTTGTGTCCAGAACATATAAGTGCATTCATCTCTTCCCAGCTAGATAATCTAGTTAGCACTCACTTTGGATTTCCAGCAGAGAGGATTATGTCATTGACATTGACCCCGAGCCATTCCAAAAACCATGTTTATTTTATGAAAAGGAGACCTGATTATATCATATTGCATGCAAGTCCCAACTGGTCAGAATAGCCACTGTGCAGAAGTTGGGGAGTCTATGAATGTTTATTGGAATAACACAGACATCCTATTTGTGATTTAAAGCATTGACTTACCTCCAAAAAGATGAATAGGAAAAAATGTATAGAAGGGGAAAAAATGAAAGGGAGTGAGACCCATTTGAAAAATTTTAGCAGGCAAATCACTTTGCAGACATTTCAAACTATTTTCTCCTGATTAAACTGTCCCTTCCACTGAATGGTGTGTTTGACACCATGCAATACGACGTATCAAAAGCAGTACAACAAACAGAAATCAAGGACATGGCAATCCTTGGCCTCTGAACTGAAAGTTTTGGGGGGATTTTGTTACCCACACTGTTTATCATTTTAGATTTTCCCATATATTGTCAAGAAAAATTCATTGACTTACCTCTAAAGTTGCTTTGCAATTTATTTTTGTTCAATCCTCCCAAAGTCTCAATTGCTTGAAAAAAATGTTTAAAGAATAGTTAACTACAAAATTCACATTATCTTAGAACATGATGAAACAATAACCTTCAAATCACTTTTAAATATAACTTAATCTCCAAATCATTCTCAGAATGTTTTAAAGCAGGTAATTTGAATATGTGGAGGGAATGTGCTGTAATTCAGTTTCCAAAAGCCAAATTACAATTAGAATCACCAAATTATAACTAGAATTTCCAATTAGATTGCTTTTCAGCCTGGCATCCAAAGAGGCTCTCAAGCGTATTTTGAGAGGTCATTGAGATTTCTCTAAAAAGTTTAATTGAGTGCTTTCATTTATAATCATAGCATATGTTATGAGCATACTTTGCATTGTCTGGTTATATTTGCAACCCAATATGGCCACTTAATTTTAATGCCTTCTTCGCAACTGGGTCTGAGATAATATTTCCACCAAATGGAAGTCCAATTGTCTCACAATACATCAAGCATCTGAACTAAGAAAGAACTGCAGTAAGTTGGGTGACATGGCTTGTGATAGGGATGGGAAAGAAATGCAGAGATCAAGGAGCCACACCACATTTAAGACAAGTCAGCTTGTGGTAGTTCTTGGCAATAAGTTACAAATACTTAATACAGTATACTGTGCTTCTGATGTTAGCAAATAATTTTGTTAAGCAACTATTTATTATAGATTTCAATATAGCTACAGTATTAATAGAAAAACTTCACAGAGTTATCAAGTAAACTTCATTTAAAATGGCATTCAGTCCTAAATGCCATTAGTGGCTTACTTGGTTGGAGCATCATCCCTTACACCAAAATGTTGTGTGTTTGATTCCTGGTTATGTCAATGTCTGTCTGTCTCTCTCTCTCTCTCTTTCTGTCTTCCTCCCTGTCCAGGCCCCTCCCTCTATTTCTAAAATGAATAAACATATTCACAGATGAGGATTGAAAAAATGGCATTCAGAATCATTTAGTGGTAGAGTTTGGTAAAATCTGAACTTTCATTTCCCCCAACAAACAAAACTTTGAAATTATCAGTCATATCTGCACAAAAAAAAAAACCTTAGGAGAATAGTTATTCTCTAAATAAGCATTATTGATATATCTGAAAGATACAATAATTCAAACACAGATAAAATATAAAACCTCCTCTCAAGTTATATTTTATATCATTAAACCCAACATCAGCTATTTAATTTCAGGAAACCAACATAATCTATGACAAAATTTTAATGTTGGTTATTAGAACTTACTGGTTTTATATATTGGTCTATATCTCATTTGTAAATTTATTTTGTTTATAATGTTCTATAAAAATTATAATAACATGTAGATTTTACTTAGCTTTATTTTTGTATACCGAGAATCCAGGAATAACTTTTCTCCTCTTAACAATGCCCATAAATAGGGCACATATATAATTTATTATCCCAGTAGGATACTTCTGAAAGTAAAAGGGAACATAAATGATAATTACTTGGTGAGGACAGGCATAAATCATATCTTTTGCAGGCAAACTGAGATTCATGGTCATTTAACATACATAACTCAAGTTTGGAAATTATTGATTAAATACAACCCTTTGTTTTGAAGATGAAAAACGGGCATTCAAAGTCACATCACTAGTTAGTGGTTAGGCTGACACTTTTCCATTCCTTTGTTGTCCCTGGTTTTATACTGAATGACAAAAAGGATTTTCAGATAACTACAATGCATAACTGTCACCAACTTCCAGCTGGCTACAGAACCAGGAAGGGTTAGAAGAACAGAGAACAAGCACCAGCTCTGATTTGCATTTTGCAAGTAAGGACACATTCACAGCGAAATATGCTTCTACTCACCAAAATCCTCAACTAATTGATTTCACCACATTACAGTGTTGGCAATACATGCCAACAATATAGGTCAGCACATATTCAACACCCCATGTATGTCACTTGCACACACCATTTCTGGGCATGTATTGAACTCAGGTCATTTCAATCCAGTCCGCTATGGCTCAGCTATTTTCTTCTCTCAGTTTTTTACCAAGATCTATAATAGATTCTCTCAAACAATAATTCAAATAGCATTCTTAATGCCAAACTTTTTAATCCAAGAAAGTGAATATGTGCAGTTTAAAAAGTATTTCAACAAGTGTGAAAGCAGAGAGAAAATTCAGGGTAACCATTCACAGACCGGGAAATTCAGGTGGCTGGAACACTTTTTCATCTTCAATAGCTTTCCAGGTGATGAAGATTTTATTAGAACGCACTTTACATTTGCTAATGTAGTTCTACTGAAAGTCACATATTCTAAAATGGTAGTTTACTCCTCCTCTTTCTTCCCCATGTATGCCATCATTAAACACCATTGATGCAGAGCCACCTGTGTATTCAGCCCTCAGCCAAGCATAGCTTGGTTTTCTGAAGTAATTTAGAGAGAGATGACAGCAGGTGAAATTGGAATATTCCCCGAGGATGCTCGTTCTGTATTCAGAGGCATTCCAGATATTTTTGAAGAATTTCAATCTCCAATTTGCATTATTTCTAACTACATTCCACATACTTTTCCAACTTTGCTAGCTGTATTGCAATGTGCACATTAATATTTAAACTTATGTCAGAAAGGCTTAAGTATATGAATTAACTAAGAATAAATTAAGTGCAATTTATGTAATAGTCTATGGAAGACATTATTGTGGCTCCTTAGCTTTGGAAAGAGACAAAAGAGGTCAAAGAGCTCTTTCCTTGTTGACACTGCCATGTCGTGGAGGACGTTTTGCACCATCCTTAAGCTTTCCATGACAGCCAATAACTACCAGTAGACTTCAGTAAGTTGAAAAATTCAATTAGTTAATAGTTTAAATCATAATTATATAGCAGAAAATAGTTTATTGTCAGGACTGTAAAGGGCCACTCCCAAAAAGCATTTATTTCAACCATTGTCTCTTTAAAAATGTCTCTGCTTGAAGCCCTCTAAACAGGCAATCATGAGTTCCAAAAGCTCCTGATTCTGCTTTATACAGCTCTAGAGGCTCTTTAAATATCACAGTACTTATGGTAGATAGAATTTTGGTCTCCTTGATCTTCGCTCCTTGGTTTCAGTCCCACAGTTTCACTGTTACATGGCAAAACCAATTTTTCAGATGGGACTTAAAACAGAAGAAGTCAGAGATTCAAAGCATGAGAAACCTTCCATGTGCCATGTAAAAGATACAGAGAGCTTAGTTCTGCAACCATGAGGAACTCAATTCTGCCGACATTCAAAGGAGCTTGGAGGTGCTTTCTTCCCCACATTCTTCCCCAGGGCCTCCACGGAAGATCCCAGCTCAGCTGACAACTTAATTGCAAGCTTGTGAGCCCTGGAGTAGTAAATCCAGTTGAGCCACACTATACACAGGCTTCTGACCCTTGGAACTGTGGGATAATAAGTGGGTGTTGTTTTGAGCTGTTAAATTTGTGGTAATTTGGTAAACAACAATAGAAAAAGAACACTCATTACAAGTGTACAAGATCCCAAAGAGCTCTTTGTTCAATACTTTCATTTATTCATGAAGAAAGTGAGCTTTAAGGGAAGTTAAACATTTGCCAAGATCATAGTTTAAAGGTGACCACATCATTATTACATGCTAGTCTTCTAATCTTCCCTACAGCATTAGTTCGATGTTTATTATAATATTATTTGAGCAACTGTTCTGTAAGAAATGAAGAAGGCAGGAGTTGGGGATCCTCTAAGTTTTCAGCTACTACTATGTACTCAGTAATTCCATAAGAATCTTACAAAAATATAAGTATCAAGCTATATGTAGGAAATAGTTGGTAAAAATAAGTTCAGAAAAAGAAAGCTTAGCTTTCAAAGGGAGGAAACAATGAAATTTCCAAAGAGGTGCTAACACTGATCCTAAGACTCGAAGATAGTGAGGGTATGCTGTTCTAAATTCTCAGAGTCCGTGTACACCGACTCTGAGCAGCTTGGAAAAAAGCAGCATGAGCAATCCATTCTCGAGACCCGAGCATTTGTCCAGGCCTGCATTTTCCCTTTTTTCAATCCTTTAAAATTCCTTTCTTCTATTGGTCCTCCAGTTTGCCTGACTCTACCTAGTACTGTTCAAGTTTTTCTTTCCTTATTTCCCTCTTGCATTACTTTTACTGATAATTTATCCTCAGGCCCTGGCTGCCATGACTCAGTTGAGAAGCAGCCTGTGAACTTAAAGGTCCCCAGTTTCATTGCCAGGCAGGCACATGCCTGGGTTGCAAGTCAGGTCCCCGGATGGGGGCATGAGAGAGACAACCAATTTGATGTTTCTCTCCTTCTCTTTCTCCCTCCCTTCCCATAAACTCTAAAACATAAATAAATAAAATCTTTAAAAAAATAATTTACCCTCAATATGATATACCCCAACTATATAGGAAAAGGCATTATTCTTATCTAGGCCTGACTCGTCCATGAGAGACATCTAAAGATAGAATTGATTTTGATAAAAGCAGAAAAGACAAATTAAAACTAAAGAACATATCTATCACTATAGACGTAAATACACGAATGACACCTTTGCCCCCGTAGCTTTATTATTCTACTGAATCTGTGTGATGGAGTGCATGAAGATGAAAAGCATATGTTATAAAATTAAGTGGGCATGAAGCTAGCAGATCTTAAATGCCAAGTAATGAAATTTATAGAGATTATTTATTTATGTATTTATTTGTAGATATCAAAAAGCCTTTGGATGAATTGGCAGAGAAGAGTAAAAAAATTGGCCCTAAATTTTGGAAAGCTATGCTATGAATTATAACTATATATAGGAGACATAGGCTCTTAAAATGAGTCTAGAGAAAATATATTTTGATGAAAAGAACTGACATTTTTCTGCATGTTAAGGCAGAAAGTGGCAAGCATTTTACTAAATCAATTTTCTCTTCTTCTTGAAGAAGAGACTACAAAATCAGAAAGATGAAGCCATTTGATGAAGTCCAGCCAATGGAGTGGGTTTAATGTTGAGCTTCCCCTCCAGGTCCTGCCCATAATATCTTCCCAATCTCATTTTTAAATGCTTTTTACAATCCCGCCAGCTTTTAAATCATGATTAAGACTTTGGAAGCCAAATATCAAAACTGTTGGGGCCACATAACGATCCCTGAAGCTCCACTTGGAGATGAGCTGTCCGCTCATCAGAAATACTTGTTCTGGACCATGCGAAGGATAGATAAACTACATGTTTGAGACTGTGGGAAATGTTTCTTCCTCCCGGACATTTTGCTTTAAACTTATTTTATCTTATTCCAGCATTCGACCAATGTTTTCTTGAATTAAAAGTTTTTAGTATTGACTTTCGGCCAAGATGGAGGTATAGGTGGACACACTGTGCCTCCTCTCACAACCAAAATTAAGGACAACAAATATTTAAAAACAAGAAAACAACCAGAGCCTTGGCTGGTGTAGCTCAGTGGATTGAGCGCGGGCCTGCGAACCAGAGGATCGCGGTTCGATTCCCAGTCAGGGCACATGCCTGGGTTGCAGGCCAGTTCCCGGCAGGGGACACACGAGAGGCAACCATACATTGATGTTTCTCTCCTTCTCCCTCTCTCCTACCCTTCCCCTCTAAAGATAAATAAATAAATTCTGAAAAAAAAAAAAAAAAAACCGGAGCTAATAGAAAAGTGAACTGTACGGAAGTCCAACAACCATTCGTCCAGACCAGTAAGAGGGGCGGAGTCGAGGCAGGAAAAAGTGGAGGTGCGGACCCGGGAATGCAAGCAGCAGCGGCTGGCAGTTCCTAGGTGCACAGGTGGCGGCCTGTGGTCCCCGGGCCCACAGGAGGCAGCTGGCAGACCCCGGGCACGGGGTGGCAACTGTACTGACCCAGTGAGGCCACACAAGGCGGCTGGCTGACCAGGTGGTCCCACATTCGTGCGCACAGATGGTCCAGGCAAAGGGGGAGTGGTGGAAGGGACTGAACCCAGGAGAGAAAGGAGCAGGCACCATTCTTCCCTCTCAGACCCCACCCCCGCCTATATCGTCACAACCCAGCAACTGGGCTGCCCCGCCCTGAGGAACACCTAAGGCTCCACCCCTCACTACGTAATAGCTGCGACTAGACTAAAACCAAACCAAAACAAACAAACAAAAAAAAACCACCAAAAATGGCTCAAACCGGAGACCAAATCAAAGCCCCAGAGCCAATTCCTCTAAACCATGAAGAGATAGCCAACCTATCAGATGCACAATTCAAAGCACTGGTCATCAAGATGCTCACAGAATTGGTTGATTTTGCTCACAAATTAGATGAAAAAATGCAGGCTACAATATATGAAATGAAGGAAGACCCATGGGGAACCAATAGACATGGGAGGAAAACTGGGACTCAAATCAATGGAGTGGACCAGAAGGAAGAAACAAACAGAAAACAAGAAAGAAACAAGAATTCAAAAAAATGAGGAGAGGCTTAGGAACCTCTGGGACATCGTTAAACGTCCCAACATCTGAATTATAGGGATCCCAGAAGGGGAAGAAGAAGAGCAACAAGTGGAAAACTTATTGGAACAAATAATAAAGGAGAACTTCCCCAATCTGGCAAAGGAAATAGACTTCCAGGAAGTCCAGGAAGCTCAGAGAGTCCCAAAGATGTTGGACCCAAGGAGGAACGCACCAAGGCACATCAGAATTACATTACCCAAGATTTGAATGAAGGAGAGAATTCTAGAAGCAGCAAGGGATAAGGGGACAGTCACCTACAAAGGAGTTCCCATCAGACTGTGAGCTGATTTCTCAAAAGAGAACTTACAGGCAAGAAGGGGCTGGAAAGAAATATTTGAAGTCTTGAAAGGCAGGGACCTACATCCAAAATGGCTCTATCCAGCAAAGCTGTCATTTAGAATGGAAGGGCAGATCAAGTGCTTCTCAGATAAGGTCAAGTTCAAGGAGTTCATCATCACCAAGCCCTTATTATATGAAATGTTAAAGGGACTTATCTAAGAAAAAGAAGATCAAAACTATGACAGTGAAAAGACAGTGAACTCACAGCTATTAAGAACCACACCTAAAACAAAAGCAAACTAAGCAAACAGCTAGAACAGGAACAGAACCACAGAAATGGAGATCACATGGAGGGTTAGCAACAGGGGGGTGGGAGGAAGAGAGAGGGGGAAAAGGTACAGAGAATTAGCAGCATAGACGGTGGGTAGAAAATAGACGGGGAGGGCAAGAATAGTGTGGGAAATGTAGAAGCTAAAGAACTTATGACAGATGGACATGAACTAAAGGGGGTAATGTGGGTGGGAGAGGGTGTGCAGGGTGGAGGGGAATGATGGGGGGGAAATGGGACAACTGTAATAGTATAATCAATAAAATATATTTAAAAAAATTTTAGTATCAACTTGTAGAATGCAAATGCCTTTTGTAAGAGCATTAAGCCTTTTTTACATGGAAATATTCTTAGTGTAATTGTCAAGACATAAAACTGCTCATGTAAGATGAATTTTTAACGTACTGGTTGGTATACCACACAAGTTTTCTCTATCTTCCTACTCAGAAGCCAGCTTCCAGTTGGGTACTGTGTCGGGGTGCTGGCGGGCTATCCCCAGCAGAGGGTTTCATGCCAACACCCCAACCAGTCAAGTGGGAGAGCTGAACACTGAATTGTAGGGGACCGGTTTGCTTTGGTCTGGCAAATGTGACTCGGCTCTGAATGGAAAACCTACAGAAGCGAGGTGGTGGGCAGGAGCCAGACCTTCAAACCCAGTTTTCCCCGTGGGAATCAGGCCTAGAAAATGCATATAGACTATTATGACTCGCTCTTGCTAAAACTCCCTCACCCTGGTCTGAAACGACAAATGTGTATTGTCTATCTTCAAGGTAATTTCCAAAGCCTGTGTGAATCTTCCCAAGGACAGAGCTAATCAGCTCGGCACCTTTCCCTTCTGCATATGTTATTTTCATTTCCCCGATTGTACCTAAAATGTAGACAATAATATTCTATGCAATAGATAATAAGTCCTTCTTTGATGTAAGAACTGAGAAAAACAATAGAAGCCTGTCTAGGCAAGGGCTGGGGCGCTCTCCTCTTGAGAGAGTGGCTGTGTCGTCCCCTTTGTACCCCACGAGATTGCTGTAGCCTGTGCATTTGCTCTGGTCTTCAGTCACAACAGGTGTACCCTGCTGGCCAGAGTCTGCCACA